>CM019064.1:208271951-209503852 GCA_009667805.1 Leptobrachium leishanense
GATTTTTTTTTAACTTTACTTATTTTTTTTCTGAACAGCCCTCTTTAATATCATTCCCTGGACCTCATATGTAAATTTCAGACATTTTCGGCTCAGTAGTTTCTTTGCAAACAGTGTTTCACTTTTCAAACATTCACACAAACTTGTTTCCTAATTTATTCACGTCACTCTGTCGCGGGTCTGGCTTTTTTCCGGCGGCTTCGCTGCTGTGTGTGATCGGCTCCTGCTCAGGTTTTTCTGTTGGTTTTCGGCAGGTTAATCCAGATGTTTTGCGGGTTTTCGGCGTGCATTTCGCTCGGTTTTTGCGGTTCGTTTTCGTCGGGTTTGCGGCAGCTTCCCTGCAATTCGGGGAACCCTGTGGGTGTTTTGCTGAATACACCGCAGGGTCACCGAAATGGGATCGGCAAAAGGGAACCGAATTGAAGAGAATGAAAAGTCACCGGAACGTGCGGTGACTTTACGAATCTCTTTGGAATATAACCCTGTATGTCCTCTTGTTTTGCTACTTTGTTTCCTTTTTAAATATACTGCTTCCTCTACCTTGTGGATTCCCTTTACGTATTTAAATGTTTCTATCATATCTCCTCTGTCTCGTTTTTTTCCAAGCTTTTTTTGTTATCCATAGGAGCTTATATATTATTTCCAGGCATTTTCATACACTCTTTTTTTTAAACACGTTTAAAAAGTGCAGAGTTTTTTTTGACTCCTGTATGGCGGCTTGTCAGCTTTTTCCAACGGATTGGTCGGCAGTCTGTTCGGCAGGTCATCTGCCTTTTTTGGATTGATTTGGTGGTCTGTTCTGCGGATCGTCAGATGCTATCGGGGATTTTTCGGATCGATTCTGCATTTTTCCGATTAGTTCAGTGTTTTTTTTTCAACGGTTTTTAGATTCAGGTGGCTTTATAGCATTGTTTGGATCAGTTCGGATTCGGCTTGTGCTGATTCGCCACACTTCGGAGACCCTGGGGTCAGCGAAATTTTCTCGCTGAAGTGCCAAGAATAAGGCTGGGTCAGACGAGCGCAGTGTTAGGCTGGGGTCAGACGAGCGTAGTGTTCACCGTCCGTGATTGCGCCTAAAAGTACGTCCGTGATAGCATGAAAGAAAGTCCATTGGAGCCTGACACATGAAGTACGTCCGCACTGAACTGCGGACGCATGACGGACGCTGCAAAACGATGCAGGTAGGCAAAGAAACGTAATACTGCGTATTACGGACGTGCGGAGTGCACCACGTCCACAACGTCCGCATAGCTTTGTGTGTGAGTGATGGAGCATGGTCAGACGGACTGCATTTATACAATACAGTACGTGTCTGGAGGGCAATGAAGAGTCGCTTAAGGGTGGCTGGTGGTCTCTTAGTTCTCTAATAAACTTGTCCACATGGATCATAAAAGAAAACAGAACAATAATCGTGCAGAATGTCTATATAAATATATCGAGAAAACTGATACGGTGTGTACACTCACAAGTGTAGAGCCCGGACACTGGCTCTAAGTGGGTCAACGCATTCAGGTGTTTCAGGTCTTTACTTTGAGAGGATAGCCCATACTCGTTCATAGAGGGAGATTCTTCTCGCAGGCAACCCCAAAAAGACAAGAGAAACTATCTCGTGCAGGTCTCATAAGTATGATAGCATATACAGTGTATAGATTGCCAACTCACGTGTGTTGGGAGCTTTAGGACCAAGCTCAAGGTAGCGCGCGCGTATGGACTTCTTTTAGGTAAAGTCCAAGAAAACCTTTGGAGCTCCCAGGACTTCAAAGAACGGGGAAAGGGATGAATAAGATTTAAAAAGGAATTTATTAAACATAAAATCAGTATCAATGGCACTGCCTGGTAGCCAGAACGCGTTTCGCCAAATCAACTGGCTTCATCAGCTGGTTTACAGGCTGAATCACTGTGCAAGTTCAAAATACTGTCCCAAATTGTCCCCATCTGTCCTTGATTACCAATCAGGCGTGCGTTCCATGCCTCAAACTCCAGTTATCTTAGATCTGCGGCGGGTGCCGCCATCTTGCGCATGCGCTGTTCTCCCTCCGTGCGTTCCACTTGTGCGGGTCAAATCGCTAAACCGGATATCCCTGCGTTCCACTGTGGTTCTAGCGGTTGATTCCTAGTATTGGGTTACTTGATTCCTCCACAGCGGCCGGACAGTAAAAGGAACCCCAGAGGGAGAATATTGTGAATAATATGTCACCAATGTCTATACAATCCCCAATCCTCCTCAATTATATACCATTTGGGGATATGTGCAAATAAACCATATATACACTTATAGATTATGGACCGGTGAATATATCATATAAAATGTTGCTAGTGCAGTCTATGTGCCCTGGTAGTGAATTCACATGTGCAAACGAAGGTGTAAACCTATTCATAATAAAGTGTATTAATAATAAAGTGGACACACGCTAGATCCTCACATAGGGATTCTAAGACCTAACGTGTTTTTACTAAAGTGCAGTGCTTATATTCTTAGGGACCTAATATCATAAACCACTAAAATGATAAATAGGATATATATAAATACAGTGATAATATGGTATACGAGTCTAAACTGCTGCACACACTTAAAAATACACTGGAAATCATCCAGTATAGTGTATGCTAAATGTATTATACAATAAGAATGTTCTAAATGATGTATAAGCTACATATAGATGTAGTGATAGAATAGAAGGTTAACTCAAAAGAAAATAAATATATATGTATATTATTCCTATTTTTATTATTGTTTTATTTTTATATTTATTTTTACGTGCAAAATCCCTTAACGTGATAAAATGAGCCTCGTGCAATTTATAAATTATGCCACAGTGGGTTTTAATAGGAATATATAAAGATTATAAATGAAGGGATTTCCCTACGATGGTTAATGAACCATAAGTGCCAGTGCAAACTAAAATACTCGAATTGGCTGAATAGTGTAGGCTATAATAGTTTATGTATGACAAGGCTATTCTATAATAGTGAGGTCTTAAACTAAGAGGTCAATAAGTTGAATAACAATTATGTATAGTAAAGAAAATAGCAATAGGTAATAAATTAATGGACTTCCTTCATGGTGATAAATAAACCACAAAGTGCAGGTGCAGTCTAAGGTTCTAAAATCCACTACATAGTTTGAACTACCGTGCTTAACACTATTTTCAATGAGGTGCAAAGACTATTCATATGTGCCATGTAATACCAAAACTATGGGATAAATATATATAATATAATTTAGTGTCCTACCGTCCAGATGATGATTGGTAGTGTTAGTATACTCTAATATCTAGATCGTTCTAAATCAATGTTAGTGTTGAATGTAAAGATGACCCCAATAGTATACATTTAAGGGGGACTGGCAGTTCCCAAAATCCAATTGTTAGAGAAAATGGATAATTTTCAAAATCGTCGTTTAAACCATGGGGGGTTAAAGTACCATTATCGAAAATAAGTTTCATTTCTCTCCTTTCCTAACTTTTTTATCATATCTTCTTCAACCTCTATTCTTTTAATCTGTTTTATTGCCCAAAATTGTAATCCTACAGGGGAACTATTGTGGTGATTTTTAAAATGTAGGGACACTGAATGTTTTTCAAAGGCATTACCAATGTTTCTGACATGTTCGGCTACTCTAACATTAAAAGCCCTCTTAGTGCGCCCTATGTAACAAAGGCCACATGGGCATTGTAACATATACAAAACATTTTTAGAACAGCATTTTAAAATGCCATCTATTTTGACTGTTTTATTTTGTTTATGGTTAAAATAAGTATCTGTGTACATCCTCTTATTACCAGTGCGCCTGCATGCCAAACAAAGGCCACAGTGATAAAAACCCTCCTTCAGTCCAAAGTGATTTTCCATACTCGTCGGTTTTTTAGTTTTACTGTGGACTAATTTGGATTTTTATATTCCTAGAACCTCTGAATACTACTTTGGGTGTTGTTCCTATAAAGTCCACTAAATCACTGTCTTTCTTAAAATATACCAATGTTTCCTAAGTATTTTTTGATATTATTTGCTTTACTATTAAAATCGCATATAAAATCGAATCTCCTCCCCACCTTCCTGGGTCCTGGGCTTGTATTTCAACAGATCTCCCCTATCTTTATGCATAATACTAGAGATCGTCTCATCCAAATCTATCGCTCCATACCCTTTCTCGACAAAATCTTTCTTAAGTGTATTGGCCTGTTCTTTAAAGGTCTCTATATCTGTACAGTTCCGTTGTAGTCGGACGAACTGTCCCTTCGGGACGCCTTTGAGCCAGGTGGAATGGTGGCAGCTAGTATAGTCGATATATGTATTCGTATCGACTTCTTTAAAGAAAGTTTTTGACTTAATACAATCTCCCTCTACGTAGATTTCCAAATCAAGAAAGGTAATCTTATGGGCACTCCAATTATTCTCCAATTTGATGCCCATTCTACATCATTAAGGCTCTCCAAAAACACTGTTAGATCTCTTTCTTCCCTCTCCAGATGAAAAAAAATATCATCTATGAATCGTTTATACGCTAGAATGTTTCCTTGCGCCCAGCTACGCGAACCATACACGAACATGGCTTCCCATGCCGCCATGTATAGGTTGGCGTAGCTGGGCGCAAACTTGGTGCCCATTGCGATACCCCTTCGTTGTATATAGAAATTCTCTTCGAATTTGAAATAATTGTTATTGAGTATGAACTTAACACTCTCCAGAATGAATGACATTTGTTCCTCACTGATCATATTTGATTTAGATATTTCCTCTTTCAATTTTAACAATCCCAAAGCATGCGGTATATTACTATATAGCGCGTTAACGTCACACGTTACTAGAACATCGCCCTTCTGCCACTCATTGTTGTTTATCACCTGTAGCATATTTAGAGTGTCTTTCAAGTAGGACGAATAGTGCGTACAATGGGTTGGAGGACTATGTCCACATATTCTGATAAGTGGCTGGTTATGGACTCTACCAGCCACTATAGGTCTGCCTGGGGGTCTAGTCGGATTTTTATGAATTTTAGGGAGAATGTAAAAATACGGTGTCTTGGTGAATTTCACAGACAGATATTCAAATTCTGACTTGTTTAAAATGCCTTTGTCATAGCCCTCTTGAAGGAGTAATTCCAATTGCTGTCTTATCTCCTTGATCGGATCTATTTTTAATTTACCCATACCGTGGAATCGTCATTTAATATGCGATTGACCTCTTCTTGATACATCGCTTTGGACAAAATGACAGTCCCGCGCGTGCCATAGATATCGGGAAGCTGGCGGAGAGAGCCCCATTTACTTTAATCTGGCCGTGGGGAGGGTGTACAAGCCTGCACCCACGTCAAGAATCCTGGCCCAGTCCCATGGTCCGTAATGTCTGAAAAAGGAATGGCCATAGGACTCTGTCGAACGCCTTCTCCGCGTCTGTAGAGAGCAGGAGGAGGCGTTGACCCGAGCGTTGTGCAGCCGCTACTGCATTAATCGCCCTCTGCGTTCCGTCCCTGGCTTCCCTACCCGGTATGAATCCTACTTGGTCCGAATGCACCAAGCCGGGGAGGAACTGTTTAAGTCTATCGGCCAGGATGCGTGCCAGGATCTTGATGTCACAATTAAGGAGCGAGATGGGCCGGTAGCTGGTGCATTCTGCAGGGTCTTTCCCCGGTTTGGGGAGTACTGCAATCGTTGCGCAGAGGGTTTGAGGGTGAAAAGGTGTCTCTGCCGTAACGGCGTTAAAGGTGGACACCATGTGGGGTATGAGAAGGTCACGGAACTCCCTGTAGTATTCCGCCGGGAGTCCATCTGGACCCGGGCTCTTCCCATTTTTAGTGGACTTTAAGGCCGCTGCTATTTCTCCAGCCGTAATAGGTGAATCCAATTGTTCGGCTTCACCATCCTGTAGGTGTATACGGAGATTAGCTGAAAGGTAGTCTCCAATTGCCCCTGGGGAAGGAGGGTTGGGGTCAGATAGGTTATATAGAGAGGCATAATACTCCCTAAATGTCGCCGTTATTTCCTCCGGTCGGAGTGTGATCGCCCCCCCAGGTGTGCGTATCTTCGGGACGTAGGCCATTTGTCGACGTTTACGCAATATTCGGCGAGCGAGCAGTTTCCCGGACGGTTTTCGTTTAAGGCGAAGAAGCATTTGGTGCGAGCTGCCGCCTGTTTGATGTCCAGGGAGAGCAGGTCATTCAATGCACGTCGCGCTTTCAGTAGTAGGTCCTGTACCTCAGCGTCGAGGTCCCCGCCCCTGCGAAGTTCCAGCGTGCGGGATTTCAGCCAAGAGGTCCAGTCTCTGTCCGTCTCTGGCCTTTTTCAGTGCTGTACCCCTGCTCATAAAATCACCCTTACCACAGCCTTATGGGCTTCCCAAGTCACGGGTCGTGTTACTTCAGAGGATGAATTTTCCTCAAAGTAATTGGTCAGCACTTCGCGCGTACCCGCTACCGCTCCCCAGTCCGACAATAGGGAGACATTAAGCCGCCACGTTCGTTCCCGTGGGCGAAACAGCGGTGATGCCATACGTACCGAGACCGGAGCGTGGTCCGACCAAGTGGTGGGATGTATATGCGCCTCCATGACGAGGTCTAAGCGATATTGTTCAAAGAAATATAGTCCAGTCGCGAAAGGACACGATGTGGACCGGAATAAAAGGTGTAGTCGCGCTCTCCGGGATGGAAGGCACGCCAAGTGTCCACAAGGCGCATGTCATGGAGAGAGAGCGCCGCAGAGTACGCAGCGTGTGTAGTGGTAGAGCCGACGTACCACCAGAGGTGTCCACCGAGGGGTGGAGTGCTACGTTCATGTCGCCCGCCAACACAAGTACCCCTTCCTGAAACCGTCTCAGTCTGGACATAATACGTGCGAAACACGCCGATTGTGAGACGTTAGCGACATATACCGTGGCAAATGTGTAAACGGTATCGGCTATCACCCCCTTCACAAAGAGGAATCTGCCTTGGTCATCCACACAGCTATCCTGGAGGACAAAAGGGACATCACTGGCAAACAAAATAGCAACTCCTCGGGATTTACCGCCCGTATAATTACTAAAATAGCCAACCGGGAATCGCCGGTCACGTAATGACGGGGCCGATCCCTCACGGAAGTGGGTCTCCTGTAGCATCACAATCGAGGCGCGCATCTGAAATAGGTCCCGTAAAAAGGCGGCCTCTCTCTCCGGTGCATTGAGGCCCTTCACATTATACGTAACTAGATTGAGGTCTCGTGGTCTGAAGCAGTCAGAGGGCCGGTCCCCCCTCCCCCAGTGGCTCCGGCATTCTGTCAACAAACTCGTCCGCCCGGCAACACACCAGTGTGGGCACACACTCCGATGGGAGAAGGAGAGGGGGTGGGAGGTAGAGGCCGGACGAGTGGGTTAGATAGGGAGGAGAATGGGGGAAAAGAGAGAGAGAGGGAAAGAGAGAGAGAGAGAAGGAGAGAGAGAGAGAAAAAGAGAAAGGCAAATATAGATATAGGGGTAGATCTATTGAAGAGAGGGACCGAAGAGGGGAGTAGAAGAGGATAGTAAAGAAGAAAGAGAGGGTGGATAGGCCCTCAACGTCAGCTGGGGGAAGGGTCAGGCCAGGCCCGACGCGACGCCCCAGGGATATAGACGTTCGCCTATGGGGGGTGGTGCTATCAAGGAGTGAACCTTAGATAACGTTGGACGGCAACTTTGATAATGACAGGGAAAAGAAGAAAAAGGGGTGAGAGAAATATAGGTATGTTATGGAGCAGGAAAAAAATGTACAAGAAGAGCACCCCCACCGCACAACATAAAGGGGTACACGAAAAGTGTGCGTCATATGCAGGTCCCTGCATGGGTCGCCGCGGTCACAATGATAGAGGCCTCCTGTGTGGCAGTTCACGTGGCACTTGCAACAATAACCTTGGGATCTACTGCCCCAGACCTATCTAAAGAAAAAAAAAAAAAAAAAAAAAATTTGCAAACTTGAAGTGAAATAACCGCTGTTGCGGGATTGAGTCTACGGAACACGACGCGACAAAGTACATAAAATAAGAAGCACATCCCTCCCACCCCCAGACCCCCTTCTGAAACGAGATGAAAACGAACAGTTACCCCTACCACGATAGCAGTTTCCCTTTCCCAGCGACCCGAACCCCTCCCCACCCGCCACCCCGCTGCATATAACAAGTCCCTCCCGAACCTTTTCCCCAGGGATAATAATGCGCAATCACTTTTTCAATAAATGCAGGTTCCCAGATCCCAGCATCTTCCCCCCACCCCCTCGCCCCGCTCGCCTCTCATGAGTCCGGTGTCCTAGGGAGGCACGTGGCACACTCGTCATATCCCCCGTAAAACGGTCGGTCCTGCGAAAAATCCACATCATGTCATCGGTCCTCCCACCCATCCCCCCAGCACCCCACTCAATTCCCCACCCCCTCCCCCCTTCCTCCCTCGTATCCCTCCCCCTCCCCTCCCCCTCACCCCGTCCCCTCACCTCCCTCCCATCCTTCCCCAACCTCCCCAGCCCTTGCCAAATGAGACAGGGCAATCCTGCATTATCGTGCGCCTGTCGGGGCCGCCCCAAGCGGCCAGACCGCTGAGTCTGGTGACAAGCGGGAAAAAACGTGTACCTCGTGTTGGCGTATGCAAAGTTCGGGAGGCTTTAACTTAGATCTCCCCTCCTTAACCAGAGTAATGTCCGTCAAAATTCCGTAGCTCCAAGCGGTAATAAACGTGTAGAACAAATAAAGGGCATAGGTCCTCACTCCGGGTCCTCGATAGGTGCGGCAAGTGGTGGTGATGGCCGCGGTCGTCGAGGGATCTCGGATCTCCCTCCCTGCCTTCTTGGGAGACCTGCCGCCGAGCGAGGTTCTGCACGCGGTCCCTCATGTAGCGTGACCCAATCGGCAATTTGTAAGTCAGGGAGCTCCAATATTGCCAGAAAGTCCGGTAGATCTGAAATAGAGCGAATGGTGGCAGACGCCCCCGCGTTGGTGGCCACCAGGGCGAATGGGAAGGACCATCTGTATGTCACGGAGCGGGCAGTTAGAAGCGTCGTGAGGGGTCGCAGGGCCCTGCGCGCCTGCAGTGTAGACTGGGCCAGATCTGGGAAGATTTCCAGGCGTTCTCCTTCGATCTCCCAGACGCGGCGGCGTCTTGCCGCTGCCATGATTGCCTGCTTCAGTCTATAATCAGCCACGCGACATATGATGTCACGCGGCGGCGCCTGATCCGCAGGCCTGGGACGTAAGGCCCGATGTGCTCTATCAAAGCTGGCGGGGTGTACTGCTCGTTCTGCCAGGATAGTATTAAAGATATGAGCCAGGTAGGGATCCAGATCAGTAATCGATTCCCGGACCCCCCGCACGCGGATGTTGTTGCGGCGGGAGCGGTTTTCGAGGTCATCTAGCCGACGCCATACCTCAGCGACCACCGAGGGGGTCTGTAGTTCCTCCGCTGGGCTCATCCGTTGGTCTGCAGCTGCAGCTCTGGTTGGGGCTGCTTCCAAGGCCGTCACCCTTGCCGCCAGCACGCCCATCTCCTCGCGCATCGTGGTCAGGTCCTGTTGCATTGACACCTGCACCGCGTCCAGCAAGGTCTGCACGTATTCGCGGGTGGGGAGGCCGGCGATGAGTTCCGCCACGCGGTCCGCCGCCGTCGGGTTCGAGCCCAGCCGCGCTGGCTCCGTCCCCGTGATAGGCCGCAGGTCCGGCGCCGGTGAGGCCGGCGGCTGGAGGTAGCTGTCCAGGGGTCCTACCAGCTGTTTCCTCGGCGTCCCTGACTGCCCGGGGTCCTCTGGGCTCCTTTTATTGCGACCCATGATGCAGGGGAGCTGGTGATATCGAGTGAAAAGCGCGGTGGAGGTACAGAGCTGTGTACTCAGGCGTCCATCTTGGTTGCCGTCCAGGCCACGCCCCGACAAAGGCATTTTAAACAAGTCAGAATTTGAATATCTGTCTGTGAAATTCACCAAGACACCGTATTTTTACATTCTCCCTAAAATTCATAAAAATCCGACTAGACCCCCAGGCAGACCTATAGTGGCTGGTATAGAGTCCATAACCAGCCACTTATCAGAATATGTGGACATAGTCCTCCAACCCATTGTACGCACTATTCCGTCCTACTTGAAAGACACTCTAAATATGCTACAGGTGATAAACAACAATGAGTGGCAGAAGGGCGATGTTCTAGTAACGTGTGACGTTAACGCGCTATATAGTAATATACCGCATGCTTTGGGATTGTTAAAATTGAAAGAGGAAATATCTAAATCAAATATGATCAGTGAGGAACAAATGTCATTCATTCTGGAGAGTGTTAAGTTCATACTCAATAACAATTATTTCAAATTCGAAGAGAATTTCTATATACAACGAAGGGGTATCGCAATGGGCACCAAGTTTGCGCCCAGCTACGCCAACCTATACATGGCGGCATGGGAAGCCATGTTCGTGTATGGTTCGCGTAGCTGGGCGCAAGGAAATATTCTAGCGTATAAACGATTCATAGATGATATTTTTTTCATCTGGAGAGGGGAAGAAAGAGATCTAACAGTGTTTTTGGAGAGCCTTAATGATGTAGAATGGGGCATCAAATTGGAGAATAATTGGAGTGCCCATAAGATTACCTTTCTTGATTTGGAAATCTACGTAGAGGGAGATTGTATTAAGTCAAAAACTTTCTTTAAAGAAGTCGATACGAATACATATATCGACTATACTAGCTGCCACCATTCCACCTGGCTCAAGGCGTCCCGAAGGGACAGTTCGTCCGACTACGACGGAACTGTACAGATATAGAGACCTTTAAAGAACAGGCCAATACACTTAAGAAAGATTTTGTCGAGAAAGGGTATGGAGCGATAGATTTGGATGAGACGATCTCTAGTATTATGCATAAAGATAGGGGAGATCTGTTGAAATACAAGCCCAGGACCCAGGAAGGTGGGGAGGAGATTCGATTTATATGCGATTTTAATAGTAAAGCAAATAATATCAAAAAAATACTTAGGAAACATTGGTATATTTAAGAAAAGACAGTGATTTAGTGGACTTTATAGGAACAACACCCAAAGTAGTATTCAGAGGTTCTAGGAATATAAAATCCAAATTAGTCCACAGTAAAACTAAAAAACCGACGAGTATGGAAAATCACTTTGGACTGAAGGAGGGTTTTTATCACTGTGGCCTTTGTTTGGCATGCAGGCGCACTGGTAATAAGAGGATGTACACAGATACTTATTTTAACCATAAACAAAAAAAACAGTCAAAATAGATGGCATTTTAAAATGCTGTTCTAAAAATGTTTTGTATATGTTACAATGCCCATGTGGCCTTTGTTACATAGGGCGCACTAAGAGGGCTTTTAATGTTAGAGTAGCCGAACATGTCAGAAACATTGGTAGTGCCTTTGAAAAACATTCAGTGTCCCTACATTTTAAAAATCACCACAATAGTTCCCCTGTAGGATTACAATTTGGGCAATAAAACAGATTAAAAGAATAGAGGTTGAAGAAGATATGATAAAAAAAGTTAGGAAAGGAAGAAATGAAACTTATTTTCGATAATGGTACTTTAACCCCCCATGGTTTAAACGACGATTTTGAAATTATCCATTTTCTCTAACAATTGGATTTTGGGAACTGCCAGTCCCCCTTAAATGTATACTATTGGGGTCATCTTTACATTCAACACTAACATTGATTTAGAACGATCTAGATATTAGAGTATACTAACACTACCAATCATCATCTGGACGGTAGGACACTAAATTATATTATATATATTTATCCCATAGTTTTGGTATTACATGGCACATATGAATAGTCTTTGCACCTCATTGAAACTAGTGTTAAGCACGGTAGTTCAAACTATGTAGTGGATTTTAGAACCTTAGACTGCACCTGCACTTTGTGGTTTATTTATCACCATGAAGGAAGTCCATTAATTTATTACCTATTGCTATTTTCTTTACTATACATAATTGTTATTCAACTTATTGACCTCTTAGTTTAAGACCTCACTATTATAGAATAGCCTTGTCATACATAAACTATTATAGCCTACACTATTCAGCCAATTCGAGTATTTTAGTTTGCACTGGCACTTATGGTTCATTAACCATCGTAGGGAAATCCCTTCATTTATAATCTTTATATATTCCTATTAAAACCCACTGTGGCATAATTTATAAATTGCACGAGGCTCATTTTATCACGTTAAGGGATTTTGCACGTAAAAATAAATATAAAAATAAAAACAATAATAAAAATAGGAATAATATATACATATATATTTATTTTCCTTTGAGTTAACCTTCTATTCTATCACTACATCTATATGTAGCTTATACATCATTTTAGAACATTCTTATTGTATAATACATTTAGCATACACTATACTGGATGATTTCCAGTGTATTTTTAAGTGTGTGCAGCAGTTTAGACTCGTATACCATATTATCACTGTATTTATATATACATCCTATTTATCATTTTAGTGGTTTATGATATTAGGCTCCCTAAGAATATAAGCACTGCACTTTAGTAAAAACACGTTAGGTCTTAGAATCCCTATGTGAGGATCTAGCGTGTGTCCACTTTATTATTAATACACTTTATTATGAATAGGTTTTACACCTTCGTTTGCACATGTGAATTCACTACCAGGGGCACATAGACTGCACTAGCAACATTTTATATGATATATTCACCGGTCCATAATCTATAAGTGTATATATGGTTTATTTGCACATATCCCCCAAATGGTATATAATTGAGGAGGATTGGGGATTGTATAGACATTGGTGACATATTATTCACAATATTCTCCCTCTGGGGTTCCTTTTACTGTCCGGCCGCTGTGGAGGAATCAAGTAACCACAATACTAGGAATCAACCGCTAGAACCACAGTGGAACGCAGGGATATCCGGTTTAGCGATTTGACCTGCACAGTGGAACGCACGGAGAGAGAACAGCGCATGCGCAAGATGGCGGCACCCGCCGCAGATCCAAGATAACTGGAGTTTGAGGCATGGAACGCACGCCTGATTGGTAATCAAGGACAGATGGGGACAATTTGGGACAGTATTTGAACTTGCACAGTGATTCAGCCTGTAAACCAGCTGATGAAGCCAGTTGATCTGGCGAAACGCGTTCTGGCTACCAGGCAGTGCCATTGATACTGATTTTATGTTTTAATAAATTCCTTTTTAAATCTTATTCATCCCTTTCCCCGTTCTTTGAAGTCCTGGGAGCTCCAAAGGTTTTCTTGGACTTTACCTAAAAGAAGTCCATACGCGCGCCTACCTTGAGCTTGGTCCTAAAGCTCCAACACACGTGAGTTGGCAATCTATACACTGTATATGCTATCATACTTATGAGACCTGCACGAGATAGTTTCTCTGTCTTTTTGGTTGCCTGCGAGAAGAATCTCCCTCTATGAACGAGTATGGGCTATCCTCCAAAGTAAAGAACCTGAAACACCTGAATGCGTTGACCCACTTAGAGCCAGTGTCCGGGCTCTACACTTGTGAGTGTACACACCGTATCAGTTTTCTCGATATATATATAGACATTCTGCACGATTATTGTTCTGTTTTCTTTTATGATCCATGTGGACAAGTTTATTAAGAGAACTAAGAGAACCACCAGCCACCCTTAAGCGACTCTCATCGCGCCTCCAGACACGTACTGTATTGTTTGTTATTTGCTGGTTTGGGGGAAACCACTAAATTTCTGGTGGGCTTGGGTCAACTGGTGGCGGTATAGTTTTGGGCGCCGTCCATTCTTCGCTTGCTTGGACTGCATTTATACGTCCAGCATTTTTGACGGACAGAATGTTTTTTCATTGTAATTTATTTTTCCCTCCTACATCCGTCAAAAAATAACTTCAGTGAAAAAACGGACTGTGTGACCACTACTGCGTCATCCGTACTGACGATGTCCGTACTGCACGGACGTACAGTCCGTAGAGATCACGCTCGTCTGACCCTAGCCTAAACGTCCGTGTTGCCCGCACATAAGTACGTCCGTGATAGCATACAATTGTGTTAAATGGAGCCCCACACACGAAGTACGTCCGCACAGAAGTGCGGGGTCTGACGGACGCTGCAAACGGACGCAGGTTAGGCAAGAACGTAATACTGCTAGAACGGACGTGCAGAGTGCGCCACGTCCATAACGTCTGCATAGCTTTGTGTGTGAGTGATGCAACAAGGTCAGACGGACTGCATTTATACGT
The DNA here is from genome assembly GCA_009667805.1 of Leptobrachium leishanense. Taxonomy (NCBI): domain Eukaryota; kingdom Metazoa; phylum Chordata; class Amphibia; order Anura; family Megophryidae; genus Leptobrachium; species Leptobrachium leishanense. Next base: position 208,286,133 of record CM019064.1, read on the forward strand.
CCAGCATTTTTGACGGACAGAATGTTCTTTCATTGTAATTTATTTTCCCTGCTACATCAGTCAAGAAATCCGTCAGTGAAAAAACGGACTGTGTGGCCACTACCTTGTTGTCAGTCAGTAAGTACGTCCTACTGCACGGACGCACAGTCTGTACAAAATGCCCTCATCTGACCCTAGCCTAACTCTGTATTATCTTGAGCTTTTGCTCAAATCCAGATGGTCATCAAGGTAGAACTTGATTTTAGAGTTCTCTTTTGAGCATTGACAGCAAATGATAAATTCATAGGACTTACAACTTGTACCAAACATTTATTCATGGGTCCTTTTAAATATGTGATTTTATGCATAATGATTCCTTAAAACCCCACCCATATATACTGTTACAGGAATATTGCTGATTTCCTGCACTTATAGATTTAGGACTTGACCTCTGCTACTATCAGGTCTTTTGACGAAAGGTGAAACTCAGGAGAATTGGCAGGAGAAGGAAACAATCCAGGTCAAAATAACCAAGCCAGAAAAATTCTCCCATTAATCACACTTTCCAAATCGGCTATTTGGTCTAGATTGCGCTCTTCTCCTTTTAGTTCACCTTTTAGTTCACGCATTTTTCACGTGTGTTTAGCCGCACGAAATCACGGCCGTGCTAGCAGCAAATGACGTCCAATGCCGGGGAACATACGACGAACGGCCGCACGAAAGTTCGTCCTTGCAACGCAAGTGGCCAACGAACGCATTTTTTCGAGAACGTCAAACCGCTACTACTGACGTACATGCGTACTGACGCATAGCGGCATGTGTGTGTGATTAGGAGACGTCAGACGCTGCTAATGTCCAGCTAACATAACGTCCAGACGCAAAAAGTGTTTTATTGACGATCCGTACAAAATCACGGACGAAAAGGCGCATCGTATGACCGCTATCGCGTATTCCGGGGAAAACTACGTACGTCCGTTCGAACGCACTTTTTCACGGACAACGTGAAAAATGCGTTCGTCTGACCCTAGCCTAAGTGAATAGCCCTGTATGCGTCTAACAACAGGAAAGTAACGTAACATCAACAGTAGACCTGAAGTTAGATGAAAAAGCAGCACAACGCATCACTCCAGAATGATAGCAGGACCAGCTTGAAAAAGGCTGGCTGCACAGCCAAAATGTTTCTGCTATTGCCGAGTGCACAATAAACGTGGTCCTGCCGTCATTCTGGAGTGCCGGGTACCCTTCCTTTTTCATTTTAGGACAGTAAAGTGACATAACCTTTCCTACATAATAGGAGTGATATTCTTTAGATGAAGCGGAACAAATGCCTGTTTGACCTTGAAGTTAGTTGGTCCAAAAGCGAAGAGTCTGCAGTTTTAAACAATTGTTTGCTTTGAGTGAAAAAGTATATAGATGAATAAGCATGAGATAAAACTGTGAAGATACGACCATTGTGCAGAGATCTCGCAAAATGTCAGTGCTTTTTTTTCTTAAATTTGCTTTGGTAATTTATCAGGCTGATATAAAAAAGGAAAAATGTCTTTTCAGAATTTGGACAAATGGTGTCTTAAAGAATTAGGTTACTTTCAAGGTCATAGATGGTTTATTTCTTTCCACAAAGATCAATGAATCCATAGGTGCTGATTATGAGTAATGACTCATAGGAGAAAAAAAAAAGACAAACATTTATGATGTAGCTACTGATTTTAGTGACAATAAATCATCCAGCCCAGGTTGGGATATCTGTTCTCACTTATTCCAATTACATATTTTTATGGTTTTCCCCCTAAAAACAATGTCTTGTGATTTTTCCCTGATCCTAATGTGTGTTAGGAGCTACAGTATATACTGTAATACATAGCGGTATTGGTTTTAAGCTCTGCTATTTTTGATATCTGCTATCTTATACTTAAGGGTCTATTCAGAGACAGGTGAAACTCAGGAGAATGACTGAAGAACTGAAAATTCTAGGTCAAAATAGCCAAACCAGAAAAATTCTCCCGTTTATCTCGCTTTCCAAATCGGCTATTTGGTCTAGATTGTTCTCTTCTCCTGCCAGTTCTCCTGGTTTTCACCTTTCTCTGAATAACCCTGTTAATCTTTAAAGGTCTAAACATATTGATGGTCACCTGTCACTGCATCCATAACTGAGGAATTCTACCACAGTTTCACTTTTAGTTCATAGCTTATACAGTATTTATTATGGATTTTGTAGCTTGTATTGATGTATTTTAAATCAGTTGATTATTGTATAGAAATAATACCTTTTCTTTGCAATTTCTGCCTAAATTTTGGAAGTAATGGCCCTGATAGTGGGTGCCTTCTAGTTTGGCAGTGGTTTGAAGGACACTGTACAATTACTCTGATTAAAACACTTAAATGATGTTGACTTTATATTTGAGGGACCCTAAGGCTAGGGTCAGACTAACGCATTTTTCGCGTTGTCAGTGAAAAAGTGCGTTCGAACGAATGGACGCATTTTTTCACGGAATACGCGATAGCGGTCATACGATGTGCCTTTTCGTCCATGATTTTGTACGGATCATCAATAAACCACTTTTTGTGTCTGGACGTTATGTTGGCCGGACATTAGCAGCGTCTGACGTCTCCCAATCACGCACACATGCCGCTAGCGGACGCAGCGCACTCTGTACGTCCGTACTAGCGGTTTGACGTTCTAGAAAAAATGTGTTCGTTTGCCACTTGCGTTGCACGGACGAACTTTCGTGCGGCCGTACTTCGTGTGTTCCCCGGCATTGGACGTCATTTGCTTCTAGCACGGCCGTGATTTCGTGCGTCTAAACGCACGTTAAAACTGCTTTCGTCTGACCCTAGCCTAAAACCTTTCACCTTTTTATTTAACCCCTTCCCGACCGCGGACGTACCATGTACGTCATTGCAGCGGGTCTCTCTTAGACCCGCTGACGTACATGGTACGTCCTGCCGTTTTTGAGCTGCTGGAAGCGATCGGATCGCTTCCAGCAGCTCAAACGCCATTGCAGGATGCCTGGGAGTCCAGGCATCCGTGCAATGGCCGTTAGAAGTGCCGGGGCACCATGTGATCGCTCCCCGGGAGCGATCTACATCCGGTTGCACCGGAGAGGTGCCCGGCACTTCTACAGAGCGCTGGAAGCGATCGGATCGCTTCCAGCTGCTCTGAGCATATTACAAGGATGCCTCGACATCGAGGCATCCTTGTAATATACTTACCTGCCGCCGGTCCGTCCGTGATCGCTCCCCCCGAGCGATCACTTCCGGTAGCGGCAGGAAGTACTGAGTGCCACGAGGTATCGTGGCACTCAGTACAAAATCGATCACTTCAGTGATCAGGTGCTCTGCTGGGTGCCTCGAGGGATCAAGGCACCCAGCAGAGTAAAAAAAAGTAAAAAAAAAGTGAAAAAAAAGTAAAAAAAAAGTGTAAAAAAAAGTAAAAAAAAGTGTGTAAAAAAAGTGTAAAAAAAGAAAAATAAATAAAATAAACTGACAGGGGTAGGGTTAGGGTTAGGGTTAGGGGTAGGGTTAGGTTAGGGTTAGGGTAGGGTTAGGGTTAGGGGTAGGGTTAGGGTTAGGGGTAGGGTTAGGGTTAGGGGTAGGGTTAGGGTTAGGGTAGGGTTAGGGTTAGGGTTAGGGGTAGGGTTAGGGGTAGGGGTAGGTTAGGGTTAGGTAGGGTTAGGGGTAGGGGTAGGGGTAGGGTTAGGGGTAGGGTTAGGGTTAGGGGTAGGGTTAGGGGTAGGGTTAGGGTTAGGGTTAGGGGTAGGGATAGGGTTAGGGTTAGGGTTCTAAGGGCAGGGTCAGGGGTAGGGTTAGGGTTCTAAGGGCAGGGTCATCTTGGGGCTGAGTGGGATGTTCCTAGCCTGCCTCATCAGAGAGGCAGGCTAGCAACATCCAATCAGAAGTTAGAAAAAATCAAAATAAAATTTCTAATTTGTCAGGTCAGGCCAATATTTTGTAAATATTGGCTCTGACCTCTGTGATTCTCCCTCCCTCTCCTCACTTGTGTTTTGGTGAGCGAGAGAGAGAGATCAGATTTGACAGGTTAGAGATTTTAGTGAGATTTAGTGAGATTAGAAAAATTGAGGCAGATTTAGAGAGATTTTAGGGAGATTTAGAAGAATTGAGGCAGGTTTAGAGGGATTTAGAGAGATTTAGGTGTTTATTTGTATTTTCTTGTGAAACCCAACGGTTCTTCTAAGAACCAACAATCCGCTTATATATATAATAATTATAAAATTTATATCTATTATATATAATGTCTGAGAGGGTGTACAGCGCCGAGGAGGCATATGCCATCCTGGCGTCAGAATCTGAGGCATCTGCGTCAGACTCAGACCCTCATTTCGACCCCGCTAACTGCTCAGAGACGTCGCTAGATACATTATCTACGCTGGCTGATGTATCTAGTGATGTTTCTGATGCAGATCCTGGGTCACCACCTGCCAGCAGGAGACGCACAGCTCCAGCTGAGGAGTGGGTAGTGCCTCATCGCCAGAGGCCAGATATCCCTCCTTTCACGGCAAATCCTGGCATCAATATTGATGTTGCAGGATTTACCGCCACACAGTTTTTGCAGGTGTTTATGGGGGATGATTTGTTGGGCCACATCGTGGCCCAATCAAATCTGTATGCCCATCAGCATTGTGCTGCGAAGTCAGACTCCTACTTGGCAAGGCAGCAATGGACCCCGCTAGATGTGCCAGAATTTCTGAAATTCTGGGCACTTACTATGCTGAGGGCATCATAAAGAAGCCCTCAATTCGCTCCTACTGGAGCAGTAGCCCCATCTGCTCTACCCCCATTTACCCCCAATCAATGTCACGTAGAAGGTATGAAAACATTTTGCGTTTCATGCACTTCAGTGACAACAGCCTGTGCCCCCTAGAGAGCATCCCCAGTTTGACAGGCACCAGACTTTTACATTTTATTCGTACATTTTTATGTTCTACAATTGGTGCTGTATTTTGCCAAAATCTTTGCACACCTATGCATGGGGGGCATGGGTGTACTCAGGAGATCTTGCAGAAAACAACCTGGAGAGTTTTCATGCAGTAACAAACAACAGTGTCTGCTAAGGCTAGGGTCAGACGAGCGTGATTTCTACGGACTGTACGTCCGTGCAGTACGGACATCGTCAGTACGGAAGACGCAGTAGTGGTCACACAGTCCGTTTTTTCACTGACATTTATTTTTTGACAGATGTAGGAGGGACAATAAATTCAATTGCAAAACCATTTTGTCCGTGAAAAATGCAGGACGTATAAATGCAGTCCGTCTGACCACGTTCCATCACTCACACACAAAGCTATGCAGACGTTGCGGACGCAGCGCACTTTGTGCGGCCGTTCTAGCGGTTCTACGTTCTTGCCTGCCTTGCGTCCGTGGGCCGCGGCCGTTGTGCGTCCGCAGTTCAGTGCGGACGTACTTCGTGTGTCGGGCTCCATTGGACTTTATGTCATGCTATCACGGACGTACTTTTAGGCGCGATCACGGACGTGAACACTACGCTCGTCTGACCCTAGCCTAAATCACAGTCCAAAACTACTGTGGGCGTAAAAATCTGAAATTTGAAAAATTACCGCCACACACCTTGTTGCCAAATGTTTTGGGCTAAAACCGTTGCATCCATGGCATCAAAGCACTCCATATGCAATACCTTGGGGTGTCAACATAACAAATATAAACAATTTTCTGGCAATAATTCAAACTGGGGTATGCGGTAGACCCAAAACCAAAGATAGGCCTAGCTGAAGAAATAATCTCAATTTCAACTCTAATGACAAAGTCATAAAAATTGTATTTGAACCTTCCCAAAATCCTGGCAAACCTAGGCATGGGGGGCATGGGTGTACTCAGGAGATCTTGCAGAAAACAACCTGGAGAGTTTTCATGCAGTAACAAACAACAGTGTCTGCTAAATCACAGTCCAAAACTACTGTGGGCGTAAAAATCTGAAAATTGAAAAATTACCGCCACACACCTTCTCAAATGTTTTGGGCTAAAACCGTTGCATCCATGGCATCAAAGCACTCCATATGCAATACCTTGGGGTGCCAACATAACAAATATAAACAATTTTCTGGCAATAATTCAAACTGGGGTATGCGGTAGACCCAAAACCAAAGCTAGGCCTAGCTGAAGAAATAATCTCAATTTCAACTCCAATGACAAAGTCATAAAAATTGTATTTGAACCTTCCCAAAATCCTGGCAAACCTATGCATGGGGGGCATGGGTGTACTCAGGAGACCTTGCAGAAAACAACCTGGAGAGTTTTCATGCAGTAAAAAAACACAGTGTCTCCTAAATCACAGTCCAAAACTGATGTGGGTGTGAAAATGAAAAATGACCACCAAACAGTATCTAATTTGTTTGGAGCAAACGGATGCATCCATAGCATAAAAACACTCCTTTTACAATACTTTGGGGTGTTAGCTTACCAAATATATGCACGTTCATAAAACTGGGGTATGTAAAAAGGCCCCTAAAAAGAAGATAAGCAAAGAAGATACTGTATGTCAAATTAGAAAATTGACAAGCACATGTCAAAGATTGGCGTAGCACCCCAAAAACAACAGAACAAATCTATATATGGGTGGTATCAATTTACTCAGAAGATGTTGCTGAACATATTTTGGGGTGTTTTTTGGCAGTAACCCAAACTGGATTTGACAATTCATGCCTAAAGTACAATGTGTGTGAAAAAATAACACAAAAAGTGACTACCTGAAAGTTTGACAAAGAGCTAGTGCATGGAAAGTGTTAAAATACAACTCTTTGAAGCACCCTAGGGTGTGCCCTTTCTAAAAATATATGGTTTGATGGGGGTAAATTACTTTGGCCGGCTTCAAAAATGTCCCAAATAGGACATGGGTGCATGATGACGAAATGTGAAAATTCCAAGTTGGAAAACTGAAATGCGCACCCCCCAAATAAGGCCTTTTAGCCCCCAAATGACCCGACATACCTATACATGGGTGGTATCAATTACTCAGAAGATGTTGCTGAACATATTTTGGGGTGTTTTTTGGCAGTAACCCATAACTGGATTTGACAATTCATGCCTAAAGTACAATGTGTGTGAAAAAATAACACAAAAAGTGACTACCTGAAAGATTGACAAAGAGCTAGTGCATGGAAAGTGTTAAAATACAACTCTTTGAAGCACCCTAGGGTGTGCCCTTTCTAAAAATATATGGTTTGATGGGGGTAAATTACTTTGGCCGGCTTCAAAAATGTCCCAAATAGGACATGGGTGCATGATGACGAAATGTGAAAATTCCAAGTTGGAAAACTGAAATGCGCACCCCCAAATAAGGCCTTTTAGCCCCCAAATGACCCGACATACCTATACATGGGTGGTATCAATTTACTCAGAAGATGTTGCTGAACATATTTTGGGGTGTTTTTTGGCAGTAACCCATAACTGGATTTGACAATTCATGCCTAAAGTACAATGTGTGTGAAAAAATAACACAAAAAGTGACTACCTGAAAGATTGACAAAGAGCTAGTGCATGGAAAGTGTTAAAATACAACTCTTTGAAGCACCCTAGGGTGTGCCCTTTCTAAAAATATATGGTTTGATGGGGGTAAATTACTTTGGCCGGCTTCAAAAATGTCCCAAATAGGACATGGGTGCATGATGACGAAATGTGAAAATTCCAAGTTGGAAAACTGAAATGCGCACCCCCAAATAAGGCCTTTTAGCCCCCAAATAAGAGCCCAAACATGACCCGACATACCTATACATGCGTGGTATCAATTTACTCAGAAGATGTTGCTGAACATATTTTGGGGTGTTTTTTGGCAGTAACCATAACTGGATTTGACAATTCATGCCTAAAGTACAATGTGTGTGAAAAAATAACACAAAAAGTGACTACCTGAAAGATTGACAAAGAGCTAGTGCATGGAAAGTGTTAAAATACAACTCTTTGAAGCACCCTAGGGTGTGCCCTTTCTAAAAATATATGGTTTGATGGGGGTAAATTACTTTGGCCGGCTTCAAAAATGTCCCAAATAGGACATGGGTGCATGATGACGAAATGTGAAAATTCCAAGTTGGAAAACTGAAATGCGCACCCCCCAAATAAGGCCTTTTAGCCCCCAAATGACCCGACATACCTATACATGGGTGGTATCAATTTACTCAGAAGATGTTGCTGAACATATTTTGGGGTGTTTTTTGGCAGTAACCATAACTGGATTTGACAATTCATGCCTAAAGTACAATGTGTGTGAAAAAATAACACAAAAAGTGACTACCTGAAAGTTTGACAAAGAGCTAGTGCATGGAAAGTGTTAAAATACAACTCTTTGAAGCACCCTAGGGTGTGCCCTTTCTAAAAATATATGGTTTGATGGGGGTAAATTACTTTGGCCGGCTTCAAAAATGTCCCAAATAGGACATGGGTGCATGATGACGAAATGTGAAAATTCCAAGTTGGAAAACTGAAATGCGCACCCCCCAAATAAGGCCTTTTAGCCCCCAAATGACCCGACATACCTATACATGGTGGTATCAATTTACTCAGAAGATGTTGCTGAACATATTTTGGGGTGTTTTTTGGCAGTAACCCATAACTGGATTTGACAATTCATGCCTAAAGTACAATGTGTGTGAAAAAATAACACAAAAAGTGACTACCTGAAAGATTGACAAAGAGCTAGTGCATGGAAAGTGTTAAAATACAACTCTTTGAAGCACCCTAGGGTGTGCCCTTTCTAAAAATATATGGTTTGATGGGGGTAAATTACTTTGGCCGGCTTCAAAAATGTCCCAAATAGGACATGGGGGCATGATGACGAAATGTGAAAATTCCAAGTTGGAAAACTGAAATGTGCACCCCCCAAATAAGGCCTTTTAGCCCCCAAATGACCCGACATACCTATACTTGGGTGGTATCAATTTACTCAGAAGATGTTGCTGAACATATTTTGGGGTGCTTTTTGGCAGTAAACCTTAAAGTTCACAGTACATGTATTCTTAAATTGCGTTCAAAAAAAAAAAAATCACCAAAATTTTTTTTTTTTCAAACTTTGGCATAGATTTGTGGTAAAATGGTTTGCATGGAAAGAGTCAAAATACCCCAAGTTTAATACCTTGATTTGTGTACTTTAAAAAAATATGTATATGTGGAGGGTTATTCAGGAATTAGTGACAGATATCAGTGTTACAATGTCACTATCACTAGTTTTGAAAATAAACTCTTTGGAAATGGCAAAGTGCTACTTGCACTTATTGTTGCATAAAATAAGGAAAAAAGCGAGGAATATGTAAACATTGGGTATTGCTAAACTCAGTACTAAATTTAGAAACTACTAAGGAATAAAAAAATTTTGACGGTTGTTGATACATAAGAAATTTTGGGGGTCAAAGTTCGAAAAAGTGGTGTTTTTTCAATTTTTGTGTCATATTTCACAATATTTTTTATAGTAAATTATATGAAATGATGAAAAAAATGGTATCTTTATAAAGTCCATTTAGTGACGAGAAAAACAGTGTAAAATATGTGTGGGTTACATAAACGAGTAAGAGGAAAATTTGACGTAAACACTAAGAGCGCAGAAACGTAAAAACAGCTGCGGTCACGAACGGACGGATTTGTGTAAAACCGCCCGGTCACTAAGGGGTTAATCAGTAACCCTGTGCGAATAATTTGAGGGTAAAAAAGAGAACGAAGAATGAGCTATTTTTTGCTTTTTATATACCAATTAACGTTTATAACTTGATGTCACATGTGAGACTATCAGGAATATTCAAAGAAAGGTGAAAATCAAGAGAATGACTGGAGAAGAGAACAATCTAGACCAAATAGCCGATTTTAAAAGTGAGATAAATGGGAGAATTTTTCTGGTTTGGCTATCTTGACCTACAGGTCTATTCAAAGAAAGGTGAAACTCAGGAGAATGACTGGCGAAGTGAAAATTCTAGGTCAAAATAGCCAAACCAGAAGAATCCTCCCATTTATCTCAAGTTCCAAATCAGCTATTTGGTCTAGATTGTTCTCTTCTCCTACCAGTTCTCCTGGTTTTCACTTTACCCTGAATAACCCTGTTAGAATTTTCACTTCTCCAGTCATTCTCCTGAGTTTCACCTTTTTTTGAATAGACCTGATAGTTACAAAGTCCGAAAAAAGACATGCGTTCATTGAGTTCAGCCTTTCACACAACACCTACTGCTGTTGATCCAAAAGAAGGCAAAAACCACAGTCTAAAGCGCTCGCCAATACGCAACATACTGGGGGAAAAAAACCTTCTTGACCCCAGAATGGCAGTCAGATTTCTCCTCGGAACTACCTTCCTACTGAACCACATCGGTTTCAGTTTGCTTCTTTTATATTTATTATCCAGTGGTATATATTTAGGAGTGTTTTTTCTAAGGTTAGTTTGAAGATAATCCACTTAGGCTAATGTCAGACGAACGCAGTCAGAGAGCACTCTGCGTGCGTGCAAAACGGACGGACGTACTGATGGAAGATACTGTAAACACCACACGGTTTGTTTTTGTTGATGGACATAGAAAAAAAAAGGGAATTATGGGAAACAAAATTAATATGAAAAAAATGATAAAAATTGGTACATGATATGAAAAGCCATTTTGTGCGTCAAGGTGTTGGATATCGCAAATGCACTGTGTCTGACATCTCCGCATCACTCACACAGAACGCTACGCGGACGTGGCGCACTCTGTGCGTCCGTCTAGCGGTTTTACGTTCTTGCCTAACTTCCATCCATTTTCCACGTGCGTTGTGCGTGCACAGTTCGGTACGCACGTACTTCTCTATTGGGTCTCCCTTAAACTGTGCGGCAACACGGACGTGATCACTGCGTTCATCTGACGCCGGCCTTATCCTCTCTGTTTTTCCCATGGTAGAGGGGTCTACTTTTAGTACATAGCTGATCTAATAACAAACTAAAGATTAAAATTTTGGAAAATTATCTTCAACTACATGCTTAGCAACTAGGAATGAGCCGAACACCCCCGTGTTCGGTTTGCATTCGAACTCAAACAATTTCAAAAGTTCGAGTTCGAACGCGAACACGAACCGAACTCAATGCAAGTCAATGGGACTCAAGAGTTCGATATTTAGAGTGCCCTCCAAGAGGGCATATATGCAAGATATTTGCCATAAAAGGTGTATGGGGGTCCGGGTAGTGCCCTGGGGGACAGGAAACAAAGACAAAAAGTTTAAAAAAAGACGTTTTTAAAGGAACAGTGAGTTTTCCATAAAATAAGGGTTAAAAATAAAAACGAAAAATTCCTTCAAATATCGTGCCTAGGAGGTCCCCATAACCTGCCCGTGAAGTGGCGGATTTGTAGGATGTATAGAAACATCGCCATCAGAGACCCACATACGACACCTAGCCACCCTTAAGAGGTTAAAATGCACAGGGACTGGCTACTATCCTGTTAGATGAGGGAATGTATTATATGTATAAAGCAAGGTATATATGACAATGGATAGTCAGAGACTCTAGGGACTCAGCTTGTACGCTTTATGATAGACATTTTCACGTTGTGTTGTGTTACTAATGCAGAAGCAGCAAGCCCTTCCACCACGCTTACACCAAAACTATAGATATAACACAATAATAATTGTATGCTCACATAGGCCCTTCGGGAGAGGTACATGACATACAAATACTGGAATATTACGTTTAAATCTAACGAGTGTGATAAAGATTTTATTAAGCCCTTGATGACAAATGACGTAACATCTACATCATTAATGATTGGCTTTACAGAGCCCTGGTCCTTAAGGGGTTAAACAGCATATCAGAGGAACATGTAGTAGAAATGAACACTTCTTAGAATTCAGAAGCTCAGTGTTCATACATGTGCAGGAGCCACACCCAGTCTGCAGGCAATGTATCAAATTCATGAGACCAGACTAATTAGAAGCACATGTTATTGCCAAACACTAATTAACACCTGTTGTTTATGCCGTTTGAGAGCCCTGCTGTAAGCACATGTCATTTAGAGGTGAGAATCTTTGCACCTAGACTTTAGGCAGACTGTAAAGCATGCTTTCCTTGTAAGCTAGAAAATCCACATCACCCATTGCAGCATTTTAAAGATGAAACACACAGGCGGCGCAAAAAATCCTATGCAAGCCTCATGCACTCTAAGCACATGTGATTTTGAGGTGTGAAAGTTTCAGAAAAATGTACACGTGTGCAAATATTTTAAATAAAGCCAGAATAATTTTATGACAGTCACATTTGTCTGACAAACAGATAATACATTGCGCTGCAGCATGTGTTAACATATGTTGGTAGATATGTAATGTGTGTTATGTGTATGTAACATGTTTATGCTATTATACATACCGCTTCTTGACGACGTACACAGTCGTCCATTGCCTCCCACCGCGTTGACTGCGTCCGTAATCATCGCCCACATGCATGCCTTCTTGCCCTGGGTAGTTTTTTAATTCAATATCTAATAAACCGTTGCTTATAATATTCTGCAGTAAAGAGTCTCTTTATTTCTAGATTTTTTAGTATTTTTTAAGCATTTTTTATACTTTTTTCAAAATATTGTTTTTTTTCGAACTCGAACCGGACACGCCAAAAAGTTCGAAGTTCGCGAACTTTCGAACTGCCAATGTTCGAGTCTAACTCCGAACTGATCGAACCGAACAGCTCATCCCTATTAGCAAACCAATCATTTTCAGAAAAGTATTACAAGTAGCCAGATAGGTGAATGCTTAATATGCATTATAATTGAAAACTCTTATATCACAGAAATGGGCAGGAATAGCATCTGCAAATGCTATGCATTTCACCATACATTATGCCCTGTCTTTGCTCTATAAGTGCCTATTGCTAGATTCTTCTGTCACAGCAAGGGTTTGTGTTGCCAAGAAAGCATTTACGTATTCTGCCATCTCGACCTGGCATCCTCACAAGCAGCTATTCACGTTTAACAAACTGAATGATTACAGTTATTTTCACAAAAGCTCACTGTTAGTTTCTAAGCAGATTTAAATATCTAGATGTATTTTATACCTCGATCCGAATTAACAAAAATTTGGTAGGAAATAAAATGCAGCAGCTACAACCTCCATGGTCACCAGCATTGTTTTAAAGAAAAGACCGTGTAGTTCTCCTGAGTAGATTTTATTTGTGAGCGTCAAACTCAAAGAGTATATGGTAACGTGTACATTTCACATATTAGCATTTATCCGTTAATATATTATTTTCCCTATGTACATGTGTCACTGATGAAGGATATTTATATGGACATTTTAGTTTGACTATTGTGGTTTTTTTGCACTATATATTTGTTTTTAATTCACTTTGTGTTTGAATTTGGTTTGTTTGAATATATATGTACAAGGGTTGTGGTGGAGGACTAAAAGTGAGATAAAAAGCCTCCACACTATAATAAGTGTGTTTATTAATGCAGAAGCCACCTGCACATCACAGCAATTCAAATAATTGCATCCCAGAGCTCCTGTGCCACATTCCCCATATGCAGCAAGGAATTCTGGGTAGGATATGCAAATGACCTCTTTCTCACTTTTATGCATCCTGGGTCTGTTATTACACAGAACCCTAAAATCAATGTTTACCATACGGTCCAAGCATCCTGGATCATCCCTAGCTACTAGCTGATGAGGGTCCAACAAATCCAAAACAGCGCTGTCTTAGGAGTGGCTTTGACCACTTGCATAAACCTTATCTCTGCTAGAAAGCTACGGTGTGGCACTGTATTGATTTTAGGGTTCTGTGTAATAACAGACCCAGGATGCATAAAAAGTAAGAAAGAGGTCATTTTCATATCCTACCCAGAATTCCTTGCTGCATATGGGGAATGTGGCACAGGAGCTCTTGGATGCAATACTTTGAATCGCTATGATGTGCAGGTGGCTTCTGCAATAATAAACACACTATATATATATATATAATATATATATATATATATATATATATATATATATATATATATATATATATATATATATATATAATTAAAATTATAGTGAAGGATAAAAAGTAAGATTAAAATCATCCATACCACAAATTACAAGAAATAATATAAATCATTGTGAAAAACATCTACAGGTCTACATAAATCATTGTGAAAAAATTGACATGTCCGAGCAGATCAGAGACTTTCTTGCACTCTCCATATGCAGCAGTGAATTCTGGGTAGGGTGTGCAAATGGAGTCCACAATTTCTCACCTTTTTGCATCAATAGTCTGCTTCAGTACAGACACTCTTCTTGCCAGTGCAGTGCTGTAGTAGATAGCTTCAAGCATAGGTCAGATCATATGGTGCTAAAGCATCAAACAGGCTGTGGTTGATGTGTCGCCAACAACCTGTCTGAAGAGAAGGTTGAACACCCAGTCCCACTTTCTTTTGTACCATTATATAAAGGAAAGGCGTTGAATGTGCCTTACTTGTTCTTTGACATAAATTTGGCAGAAAGCCAATGATTGTCAGGCTCAGAAGTCTTTAAGTCAGCGCTGGTGTACTTCCCCAAGGTGGGCAGTACGTTCTCCAGGCTTGTCATATTTTGCCAGTCTTCTCTGGGTGCTGCTCTTGATGAGATGTTTTGTTCACTACAATTTTCATTGAAGACATTCAGAGACCTCAGTATTCTTTAGGACAGGGGTGCTCAACCTATGCCCTGCAGATGTTTTGGAGTTACATTTCCCACAAATGTTAACCTAATGAGTGGCAGAATGTCATGGGAGATGTAGTTCCAAAAATTCTGAAGAGCCAAGGTTACAACCCCTGCTCTATTCTATGATGTCTACCCTGTTTCTCAGTTCACATTCACCTAAAAAGGCAGACACTGGTTGCTCAGAATACTAGTTTGTGAATCTGTTTCAGAATTAATTCTCTAAAATGCCTGGCATTAAACCCCTTAGTAAACAGATGACAGAAATTGGTCTAGCACAAACAACCATAGCAAGAGCCAGTTTTTTTGTCTGTGCTTTGTAAATAAAACTGTAATTTGTAGAGGTTATCCCATATAATATATGATTATATCTCGTTTCAAGTGGTAAAGGAAAACCCACCCTACATATAGAAACTGGTAGGCTTCGCTTGACATTAGGATCCATTTCTGAACTTTTGTGCATATGTTTTTATATAAAGCTCCTTAACATGTTGAACTTTTTTAATAGGTGTAGTACTGTCATCAACAGGCGTCAGGTGGCTGCAAGGTGACCGATTTATGGCTTCCAAGCATCTTTCTGCTCTTGTTATGCCAATCTTGTGTCAATCTGTTAGACGCTGCATTGGACCGGCAACATTCTGCTGACATTGCACTTATTTTGCTACATTCTTTCTAGCATGCTGGTCCTGCGACATTCCATAGATGCCATTTTACTTATACTTGTACTGCATCTACCCTGCATTGTTGCGTTGATTCTGCACTGATCATGCATCATCAAATGTCCTGTACCCTTTAAGTATATTCAGACAATTGGGAATCCACCTCACAATATAAAGGTATTCCTTTTCACTTCCAGTTGTGGTGTCCAGTTATTGCAGCTTGATACTTTGTGTATCACTGTATATTGACTTCCGCTTGCCTACTGACTATGTTTTTGTAAATGCAAATGTAAGCGATATAATGTACTTCTAGTCGAATCCTAAAATATAAAATTGTACCCACTGCACTACACCTAACCCTACCCAAAAAAAACAATGCTTCATCCTACTTACTACCCCAAATTCCTGATTTTACTTCTAATCCCATCCCTAAATTCACCTCTAATCCTAACCCCTACCACAAATCCTTACCATACCCTATCCCTAATCCCAACTCATCCTACCCATCCTACCTATAATCCCATCCCTAAAAGCACCAATCCTAAACTTTACCACTAATCCTTACCACAAATCATAACCCTAATTCTACCCCTACCCCTAATCTCATTCCTAACCCTAAATTTAATTAATACCATAACCCTAACCTTGACCTAACCCTAATTTCAACTCTTATACCTACTTACCTAATTTTACATTGAATCCTAAAACCTTAATCTTACCCATAAATCTATTATTCCCCACAAACGTAGCCTAACCTTAATCCTAACTACTATATCTCCTCCTATCCATAACTCTAATCCTAACCCTTTATCCTACATCTACCCATAAATCTAATCCTACTGCAAACCATAATCCTAACCCTAATCCAACCCTAACTATAAACCTTTTGCTGTGGACAACATGTGGGGGATGTTCCTATGTGTCACCGCTATATTTGAAGGACATCCTCCACACGTCATCCAATCAACGGTGACTCCTTGTCACGGTTCCCAGATCCCACCACGCAGTATTTAACGCCCCACACTCCACAGAGCCCAGAAGCTACCAACAGAGTAGCCGTGAAAGATCTCTAACTGTCTGGTCCTTAGAATTGGCCAGGTAAACTAGCTAGACAGAAAGGGTTAACAACACGGGGAGTAGTCAGCCGAGCCAGAATCAGGAATACAGAGTTCAGAATGGTCAAATGGAATAGCCGGGTCGATATCAGAGCAGTGGCGTAGTACAAGAAAATGGTCTAGAGCAACAGAAGGCAGAATAGTCAGAAACAAGCAGAGGTCAATAACGGGTTAATTCAATATAGCAGTCAGGTACAAGGAGCTCAGGTATGGATAACCACGATCTGGCAACTGCTGAGAATACACTGAGGGTTTTTAAAGACCTTCACCAGGCCACACCCCCCACTCAAGCCACGCCTCATGCAACACCTCCCTGCCTGTCTCCATTTAAACCGGGCATTTTTCAGTGAGCAGCATCAGACATGCTGCCCTCAAGCACACAGGTAGGGCTGGAAGCTCCCAACGTTACAGTACCCCCCTCTCCACGGGAGGCCACCGGACGACCAACAGGACGAGCGGCAGGACGACCACCAGGGCGATCGGGGTGCGAGGCATGGAACGCCCTGACCAACCTAGAGGCAGACATGTCGGAAGCTGGAATCCAGGACCGGTCTTCTGGACCATAACCCACCCAATCGACCAAGTACTGCAGAGCGCCCCTGCACAGCCTAGAATCCAAAACCCTCCTAACCTCATACTCAGATTCACCATCAACCTGAATAGGTGGAGGAGGAGGAACGACCCGCGTGTACCTGTTACACAACAAAGGCTTCAGTAGGGAGGTGTGGAGACGTTGTGCATGCGAAGATGTTTAGGAAGGGCAAGAGCATAAGCCACAGGATTAATGCAGCGAATGATCTTATATGGACCTATAAACCGAGGTGCCATTTTCATAGAAGGCACCCGCAACTTCACGTTCCTAGTGGACAACCAAACTCTATCCCCCACGTTAAAGGAGGGAGCTTGTAACCTATGCCTGTCAGCCTTGCGTTTCTGGACAGCAACATTGCGCTCCATATTTTCTCGAATCTGTCTCCAAATCTCTTGCAGTTGAGTGAGATGGTCATCGAGAGCCGGGATGGCCTGTTCAGTAAACTGAAGCGGTAGAGCCGGAGGGAAAAAAACATAGATGGCAGAAAAAGGAGAGTGGCCAGTGGTCTCGTTAACGGCGTTATTACGTGCATACTCAGCCCAGGGCAACAACTCCGACCAATTGTCTTGTTGTTGTGTGGTAAAGCAACGTATGTACTGCTCGAGACCCTGATTTGCCCTCTCTGCTGCCCCATTAGTTTGTGGATGATATGCTGAAGAGAAGGCCAATCGCACCCCCATCTCTGCACAGAAAACCCTCCAGAAACGAGAGACGAACTGGGCTCCTCTGTCAGAGACTATTTCAGACGGAACCCCATGTATTCGTACAATCTCTCTAGCAAATACAACCGCCAGTTCTTTGGCTGTAGGAAGCTTAGGTAGAGGGACAAAATGAGCCATTTTGGAGAAGCGGTCTACATCTGTCAGAACCACAGTATGACCCTTGGACTTCGGCAAGTCCACAATAAAATCCATAGATAGATGAGACCAAGGCCTCTTAGGCATGGGTAAAGGCTGCAATAGACCGACAGGCAAGGATTTACTGGTTTTGCTTCTGGCACAGACTTGACAAGCCAAAACAAACAGACGTACGTCCTGTCGCATGGTGGGCCACCAGAACTGTCTGGAGATACTGGTAAGAGTCTTAGTAATACCAGGATGACCTGCTGGTTTAGAATCATGAAACATTATGAGTAATTCTTGTCTTTCCTTTTCAGGTACAAACAACATATCTGGAGGCTTGTCAGGTGGAGCCCCTACTTGAACTGCCTGGAAGCGTTCCAGGAAAGGCGAGGAGACAGACAAGACTGTGGAAGCCACAATACGTTCAGGAGGAACTATAGGATTGTGGTCTTGTGTATTAGATTCATACGGGTCATATTGACGAGATAAGGCATCAGCCTTTACATTGCGGTCACCTGGTCTATAAGTCAATACAAAATTAAACCGAGACAGTAGCAATGACCACCTGGCCTGTCTCGCGTTCAAACGTTTAGCATCCCCAATGTACGTAAGGTTCTTATGATCAGTAATTATCAATAAAGGGTCAAGAGTACCTTCCAACAAATGTCTCCACTCTGACAGGGCAGACACAATAGCAAGCAATTCTCTGTTACCGATATCATAATTGCGTTCTGCTGGTGATAATTTTCTTGAAAAGAACCCACAAGGATGTAGAGGTTTTCCTGGAGACTCTCTTTGAGACAGGACAGCCCCAATGCCTATCTCGGAAGGATCAACCTCAAGAACAAACGGAATCCTGGGATCAGGATGCCGTAACACGGGAGCGGAAGTGAAAGCTTGTTTGAGGCCTTCGAATGCTTGTTTGGATTGAGAAGACCAGATTTGGTTCTTCAGACCTTTACGTGTCATATTAATGATAGGGGAGGCTACAGCGGAATAATTCTTGATAAATCTCCTATAATAGTTGGAAAACCCCAGAAACCTCTGTATGGCCTTGAGACCTTGAGGGAGAGGCCATTCTGAGATGGCCGTGAGTTTAGAAGGATCCATCTCAAAACCTTCTGGAGTGATAATATACCCAAGAAATTTCACAGTAGTAATGTCGAATAAACACTTCTCTAGTTTGCAATAAAGACCATTGTCCAGTAATTTTGCTAATACCTGTCTGACATGTGCATGGTGGGTTTTCAGATTGGGAGAGTAAATCAATATATCGTCTAGGTATACTATAACAAAGGTTTGTAAGAAATCTCTGAGCACATTAATAAAATCCTGGAATACCGCTGGAGCATTACAAAGACCGAAAGGCATGACCAAGTATTCATAATGCCCACTCCTGGTGTTAAATTCTGTTCTCCACTCATGCCCCTCTTTTATACGTATCAGGTTGTAAGCTCCTCTTAAATCAAGTTTTGTGTATACTGCTGACCCCCTTAACCTGTCGAACAGTTCTGATATGAGAGGGATAGGGTACACGTTCTTCATGGTGATCTTGTTAAGCCCCCTATAATCGATACACGGGCGTAAATCTCCCTCTTTTTTAGACACAAAAAAGAACCCAGCCCCTGCTGGAGAAGAGGAACGTCAGATAAAACCTCTCTCCAAATTCTCCTTTATGTACTCTTCCATAATTTGGTTCTCCTTTATGGAAAGAGGATATACTTTGCCTCGAGGAGGCATGGTACCAGGATGAATATGGCACAATCATATGGTCTATGTGGAGGCAGTTTCTCTGCCTCTCTTTTATCAAATACAGCCCTGAGGTCGGCATATTGGTCAGGAACCTCTGTAGACAATGGAGGAGCTGTGGGTGTGTTCAGGGCACCGACATGCTGAATGGGTATTAAACAAGTCCCAAAACAAGCAGGACTCCAAGACAGTATCTCTCCCTTAGCCCAATCAATAACAGGATTATGTTCCACCAACCAAGGGAAACCAAGTACAACAGGATTGGAAGGTGAATGGATAACTTGAAATATGATTTCTTCTTTATGCAAGAGACCAGTGGTAAGAACCACTGTTACCGTATCGTGAGTAATCCTAGGGCAGGATAACGGTCTGCCGTCTATGGCTTCGATGGCTAAGGGTGTCTCTCTTAAAACCAGAGGTAGAGAAATGGAAGAAGCGTAGTTAACATCAATAAAGTTGCCAGCAGCCCCAGAATCCAAAAAAGCGGTAGTCTGTGTGGTCTTGGTCTCCCAAGACAAGGATACTGGTAACATAAGTTTAGTGTCTTTGACAGGAGACATGCACGTCACACCCAAGGCCTGTCTCCTCAGCTGCCTTAGGTGCGGTAGTTTTCCGGCATATCATGCATTTTAGGATGAGTAGGACATTGAAATCGTACATGTCCCCCCAAACCACAATACAGGCACAATCCCTCACAAAAACGCCTTGTTCTCTCTTCCTCTGTAAGCCTAGTACGGCCTAGTTGCATAGGCTCAGAGGGAGGAGATAACTCTCTTGGTGGTGCCTGAAAGACAGGGGCCAACCTAGGTAACAGTCTCTTGGGTTTCTCTCTTGGAGTCCTTCTGTCCCTTATCTGATTATCCAGATCTATACAATAATCAATGAGTTCACACAATACCTCAGGTAGTTTACGTGGAGCCAATTCATGCATCAATGACTCTGATAACCCCTCCATAAAAGCCAGAACCAGTGTCTCATTTGTCCAGTTCACATCAGAGATCAAGGTTTTAAATTCTATGGCATAATCAGAAACAGTCCTGTTCCCTTGACGTATGCGGAACAAGGATTTGCCAGCTACCGTGGCCTTTCTGGTAGGATTAAATGTACGTTGTAACTCGGCTATAAATTCTTTATAATCCCATATGATAGGCTTCTCTGCCTCCCATAACGGAGTCGCCCATGTCAATGCTCTGCCAGACAGATGATTAATAATGAACCCCACTTTGGCAATGTCAGAGAAAAACATCTGTGGATTTAATTTAAAATGAATATCCACATGGACCAAAAATCCCCGGCACTCTGAGGGAGTACCGTCAAACCTCATAGGAGCGGTCATGTGTACCTGGGATGTCTGAACGACAGGGGACACAGGTATATCAAGTGGGGGTGCAACCCCAGCTGGTTCCAGGTGAGCCGTACGAGTCAGGATAGTTTGTAAGGCAATAGCAAACTGATCCATCCTATGATCCTGCTCATCCTGTCTGGATACAAAGTTAGCCAAGTGCTGTGTTAAGTCTGCGGGATCCATAGTGGCCAGATCGTAATGTCACGGTTCCCAGATCCCACCATGCAGTACTTAACGCCCCACACTCCACAGAGCCCAGAAGCTACCAACAGAGTAGCCGTGAAAGATCTCTAACTGTCTGGTCCTTAGAATTGGCCAGGTAAACTAGCTAGACAGAAATGGTTAACAACACGGGGAGTAGTCAGCCGAGCCAGAATCAGGAATACAGAGTTCAGAATGGTCAAATGGAATAGCCGGGTCGATATCAGAACAGTGGCGTAGTACAAGAAAATGGTCTAGGGCAACAGAAGGCAGAATAGTCAGAATCAAGCAGAGGTCAATAACGGGTTAATTCAATATAGCAGTCAGGTACAAGGAGCTCAGGTATGGATAACCACGATCTGGCAACTGCTGAGAATACACTGAGGGTTTTTAAAGACCTTCACCAGGCCACGCCCCCCACTCAAGCCACGCCTCATGCAACCACCTCCCTGCCTGTCTCCATTTAAACCGGGCATTGGTCAGCGAGCAGCATCAGACATGCTGCCCTCAAGCACACAGGTAGGGCTGGAAGCTCCCAACGTTACACTCCTTCCTTATACTTACCTCTCTGCCCGGGGTCCAGACGTGGTCTGACTTCCTTGAAACATGCTGGGACTTGGGACTCAAAGGGTTAATGAGGGTACCACTGAGACTTTTTCTATGCCTGCCAGCCACTCTATGGATGTAGCAATCATCAGAAGAGTTCAAAGAAGGTATTCTCTCGTTTGCAACTGTCAGTCCGCAATCATGAGATCAGCAGGGTCTCCCGCATATGCATTGGACACAGATCGAACTCTCGCGAGATGATTGGGATTCCTGTAGATGCACAGTAGAGAGCATTCCGCCATCTTTGTTTTTGATCATGGAACTCACATGTCCAGATGGTATGACGGTCCCCATTGAAGTGGCTGCACTAGTGGGCCACCATTTCTTTTTTCTTCACTTGTTCAAGGTTTTCCTCCTGCTTGAGGTTCACAGGGGGTTTACTACCACCGTTGTAGCATCGTAACATTGGGAATTGTTTCTTTCTTTCTGTGTGTTACAGACACTTGACCCCGGGTCTATTTTTCTATTGTAGATACTGGTTTTGTTTTTAATTACTTTAATAGTGGACCTCACACCGTTCTAATATTTTGCAGGTAATGTGCCCCCGCAGCAGTTGTACCATGTATTGATACAGTGTATGAACTCAAAACTTTCTAAGTCTATAGAAGTATATAATGTTAGATATTGCTATGATTTGTACAGTGGGATTTAATAAATTCAAATTTTAAATAAAATATTGTGATTTTTCAATAATTTGCAAGCTAATAACAAAGGACACATTCAAGCATAAAAAGTGCTCAGCAGTGAATGTGATTTTTTTCCTATTATTTATGTAATGTGTTGCGCTTTTCATATTTTTATTTCAATAACCCAGTATATGTTAATTATTGCTTTATATGTAGGTGTAAGCATCAGGGTGCAACAGCCCAAAAGAAATAAAAAGATAAGAAACTGATTTGTGTAATGTTTTCTCCAGCTGTTCATAAATACAGTACAAGCTGTATTAATATTACTGTAATTTCCCTAATGGTGCAGTTATAGTCAAGTTACATTGAATTTTGCAATATAATCACATTATGGCGGACATTTTTAATGGAACCCTAGAAAGCATTTTACTATGTCATGCCACATGCCAGCTTTGTTTGCTCATGCAAAATAATAACGAAAGAAATAAAAGTAAAATAAGCCCATGCTTTCAGTACTCATCCATGGAAAGCTTGCAATGGGCTTGCTGTTTACCTCACAAATGACAACCGATCAATAAAACAAGCTTCCAGCAGTGACCTTCCATTTCTGTTAAGATCTGTTCAGCATTAACCCCATGATACCACCAACATGTACAAAAGGGATGTGTTTGCTGTACATGCCAAGTAAACACCTGGGGATTTTAACAGGATGCATAATCCAGGAATGATGCTTTCTACAACTGTTACTGTTCACTTTCTCTAAATTCTGGGGGCAAATTACAAACTAGTCATTCTATAAATCCCATCAGGATTCTTATTTATCCTTATAAACATGGTACGTGACCTATTATGTTTCATCTATTTGTATATCTTTCTTATGTGCCAAAATTAGTATTTTTTCTAACACTTGCAAAAATTGCTATGCAGAACTACGTAAATCAGAGGTCAGCAACCTTGGCTCCACTGATGTTTTGGGACTACATTTCCCATAAGTCTGAGTGAATCGAATGAGTTACCTGAGCAACATGGAAGATGTAGTTTCAAAACACCTGGCGGGCCAAGGCTGTTGACCCCTGATTTAAATGTTTATAATAAGTGTCACTGAAAGCATTCTACACTTCAAATCCTTATAAAGTGCAAAAGAACAGAAGGTTATGCATGGATATGGCTGGTAAAGGAATAAGCCCAAGATAACAAGTCCGTGTGGGTGAGAAGAATTGTCCCATAGACCTGACTTGAGACGGTTTACAAACTGAGCCTTTAGACGAGTGTTTTTAAGAGCGGAAGGAACATCTGTGAGAGTGGACGTTCCTTCCACTTATTGCCCGTCTTGCTGCCTCGCTGAGCGCAGTTAGTGCGCTCAGCGCTGCAAGGCTTGATTCTCCTATGGAGGATCGTGCTTTGCAGCCCCATCCAACACGTATCTAGCGTTTCGACGAGGAGGCTTTTGGTAAGTCCGCTTGCAGCTTTTTTAGCTTTGTGCCCGCACTACAGCATGTGGCCGGCCCCGTCAAAGCGTCACAACGCTGCCACGGATGCCAGTAGGCACATCAGTATGGGCGCACCTAGTGCCCTTGTCTGACCCCAGCCTATTAAGTAGCTGCAAATGGAAATATCCTGCGCAATTCTTTTTCCAATTTTGGCTCCCATTACCAGCTCTATTCTGACTGAGCCGCTATATTTGTGTCAAGATTGAAATCGGGCCCATGGAGAGGGTTAGCTGTTTCATTTGTCTACAATCATATTAGATTCATATAAGAAAAAATTATTTGACAGTGTATATGTTTGCATATTATTGCACATAAACATAATCTGTTTTTTTCATGTAGACAGGGTCATTTGCATGGCTCCATTTGTACCATGCCATCAAACACATGACCTGCATCCCACCTCTAACCTATTTAGTGGTTTTGTTTGTGTGTAACTAATTAAAACCATATAAATGACACATGCATGAAAAAAAGAGAGCTGCTTCCCCACTTGTTCCCGACAGAGTACTATTTTATCAATATTTACCTTCCATAGGACGACATCATCCTTAAATATGTATGGGTTCCTATCAATATGTCGCATAGCTGCACATTTCTCAAAACACCAACTGCCATATAAAGATTCCCTGCATTTGTTTTGCAAATTGTTATCCACCTAGTTCCTAGCGTTTGCACTGCATATAGTCAAAATCACCAAATACAGTTTAAGAATTTCTATCATACACAGAACGTGTGTTTTATCACTGTTTAAAGGGCCACTTTCACCAAAAAATGAACTGTTCTTAATTTGTTTATTTTATGCTGATATCTTACATGTACTTTGTTTTTCTCATGTAGTAGGTTTGCTATTAAAATGTTACTCTATCAGGGTTATTCAGAGAGAGATGAAAAGCAGGAGAATGACTGGAGAATGGAAAATTTTGGGTCAAAATAGCCGATTTGGAAAGTGAGATAAATGGGAGAATTTTTCTGGTTTGGCTATTTTGAACTATAATTTCCCCTTCTCCAGTCATTCTCCTGCTTTTCACCTCTCTCTGAATAACCCTGTGTATGTGTCACTGGGTACATCCATTTATTGATATTTTGCGTTATACACTGCCCCCCTCCAGTATCTTTACAGCACTTGGTCCCCACTGTGTGGCATTGAGAATAGAATGGAGATACATGTTAACGTAGGTACATAGGCCGAAAAAAGATGGGCGTCCATCGAGTTCAGCCTATCACACAACACCTACTGCTGTTGATCCAAAATAAGGCAAAACCCAGGGCACTGTAACCTGGTGTGAGTAAACCTTAACGTCAGCATGTTTTTGCGTAAAATGAGCCTAGCGCCTGACCAACAAATCATTTGCCTCCCGTTAAAAATGGGAAAAATCATTATCACGCCATTGTTAGCATTTCGTAGCTTACTGTACTTTCCACGTCCTATACTTACATGGGCATCACTAAAGATCTCTAGCGCTTTTGTAACTAACAGATCATTTGGTGTCAGTGTAAGGTATGTCAAAATCAGTTACGTTATAAAGGGAACTAATGGCATTTCTATTAAACCACCAGTAGATGACAGAGTGGCAGAGTAAAAAGCCTGAATGATGAGCACGTCTTCATGCAAGATGTTTCCCTTAGCAGGGAGGAACAAAAGAGCAGGGTTTACACTTCTGGGAGGAAGTATTCAAAGTACACTCCTACCAGAACTGAAGCCATGTTTGTGTGTTGCAGGTAAGAGGGAGCATATCCAGGGTTATAAACAATAGAATAGATAATAGAATAGATAATATTCTAAATAATAGAATAGATAATATAAACAAAAGCAAAAGTGATTCAATTCACATCCCTGTAGTTAGAAAAGGCTGTTGCTACTGCTGGGAATTAGATAAGACAGTATACAAATGGCAGTGGGTTGTGCTGATATGTTATAGAGCACCAGGATACAGAGACTGTGATGGATCTCATGTGACTAGATTATATTGTATTGAACCATTAGCCTACTATAATGTAGATTGAGTAATCATATATCTGTACATGTTTAATTGTTTATTATTTTCTATAAGAACGTTAGTCCTGCATAGGTAAATGTTACTGTATATATCAAAATGTATATTAATGTATAAGGAAGTATTCAAAGTACACTCCTACCAGAACTGAAGTCATGCTTTGTGTCTTGCAGAAAACGTTTAAATAAAAACACTTCTGGTTCCACCCAGCCCACTCCCTTCGCACGTTGGAATTATTGACCATACTTTCAGCATATGTGCAACACCTGCGCTAATTTCTGAAGCTACGCTAATTGCAAAATTTTACCTAGTGCTCAACCCTGTTGCTAACTCCAAATAAACACAAAACCCAGGTCCTTGCCCCAAAATTAACAGGCAATTGAAAAGAATGCAGCACTGGTGTTCTCTTGGCCCCATACACCATAATAATGGATCTGTTCAGCAATGTCATTGTTTTTGCAGTAGGTTCTATTATGATACATATGTATCCTTTATCCACATATATCCTAATTCTAATATATTGCCTAATTCTAAACATTTTATGCTTGGGGTTATTCATAGTATGTAAGTGGTTGATTATTAGGGTGACCGTTTGCTCCTTGTTTAAAGGGACACATGGATACGTCTTGCCTGGAAACATGTACTATTTACAGTCAGGTCCAGAAATATTGGGACGTCGACACAATTCTAATATCTTTGGCTCTATACATCACCATAATGGAGTTGGAATGAAACAAACACAATGTGCTTTAACTGCAGACTGTCAGCTTTAATTTGTGGGTATGTACATCCATCTCAGGTGAACGGTGTAGGACTTACAGCAGTTTGCAGATGTGCCTCCCACTTGTGAAGGGACCAAAAGAAATGGGACAGAATAATAATCATAAATCAAACTTTCCCTTCTTAATACTTGGTTGCAAATCCTTTGCAGTCAGTCACAGCCTGAAGTCCCTTCAAAAACTCTTTGGTTGCTTTTGCAATATGCTTTGGGTCATTGTCCATCTGCACTGTGAAGCACCATCCAATGAGTTCTGCAGCATTTGACTGAATGTGAGGAGATAATATTGCCCGAAACACTTCCGAATTCATCCTGCTGCTTTTGTCAGCAGTCACATCATCAATAAATCCAAGAGAACCAATTCCATTGGCAGCCATACATGCCCACGCCATGACACTAACACCACCATGCTTCACTGATGAGGTGGTATGCTTAGGATCATGAGCAGTTCCTTTCCTTCACCATACTCTTCTCTTCCCATCACTCTGGTACAAGTTGATCTTGGTCTCATCTGTCCATAGGATCTTGTTCCAGAACTGTGAAGGCTTTGTTAGGTGTTGTTTGGCAAACTCTAATCTGGCCTTCCTGTTTTTGAGGCTCACCAATGGTTTACATCTTGTGGTGAACCCTCTGTATTCACTCTGGTGAAGTCTTCTCTTGATTGTTGACTTTGACACACATACATCTACCTCCTGGAGAGTGTTCTTGATCTGGCCAACTGTTGTGAAGGGTGTTTTCTTCACCAGGGAAAGAATTCTTCGGTCATCCACCACAGTTGTTTTCCGTGGTCTCCCGGGTCTTTTGGTGTTGCTAAGCTCACCGGTGCGTTACTTCTTTTTGAGAATGTTCCAAACAGTTGTTTTGGCCACGCCTAATGTTCTTGCTATCTCTCTTATGGGTTTGTTTTGTTTTGTCAGCCTAATAATGGCTTGCTTCACTGATAGTGACAGTTCTTTGGATCTCATTTTGAGAGATGACAGCAACAGATTCCAAATGCAAATAGCACACTTGAAATTAACTCTGGGCCTTTTATCTGCACATTGTAATTGGAGTAATGAGGGGATATCACACACCTGGCCATGGAACAGCTGAGAAGCCAATTGTCCCATTACTTTTGGTCCCTTAACAAGTGGGAGGCACATCTGCAAACTGCTGTAAGTCCTACACCGTTCACCTGAGTTGGATGCACATACCCTCAAATTAAAGCTGACAGTCTGCAGTTAAAGCACATTGTGTTTGTTTCATCCCAACTTCATTGTGGTGGTTTATAGAGCCAAAGATGTTAGAATTGTGTCGCTGTCCCAATATTTATGGACCTGACTGTATATGCTGCAGCAGGGAAATTATTGTCGTTCTCCTGGACTTCCTTTTGCATCTATTAAATGCAGTGTAGTGGGCCCTGAGGACCAGGGTTGGGGACCACTGCTCTAGCAGGATTTTCAGCAGTTATAACCACCTGAATGTTATCTCAGTACAGTAGTGAGTGACATCAGAGCTTCCCCTGTATTCTGCCTTTTCACTGGCTGCTGTATTGCAGCAGTAAAGCCTATGAACTTTGTTACACTGAGGATATGGGATGCTCTTCGTAGCCTCTTTACAGTAATGCTGGGTGACAGGAAAGAGGTCTCTAAAATAATTAATTTAAATTAATGCAGATGGGGCTTTATATGTCAATTATTGCTTTCAATTGCGATACAGTGCAGAATTGGGATCATGTGTTCTGGGTAGTGAGAGGGTTAAGTCCCAAAATAAAATTCAAGTATTTATAAATATAGTGAAAGTTTTCCGTTAAGGCAAAGGAAATATATCCTTTATTCTGTTTCTAAATGTCTGTTTCTTTTTTTAGCCGCCAACAAACAAAAATTCTCCTCTCTTGATCAACTTGATTATTGACACCAGCATTACATGGTTAAAATAGCAATTTAATGCTTTATTTCATTGTACAAGTGAAGCATCAGTCTCCTATGAAGAAATAACAAAAAAGCAATGGATTGAGAAAAAAAGAAAACAGACTATAGAGAAAGCCAGATAAAAATGATAAACTTAGATGAATTCTAAAGTGGGTGATTGGATTTTTTTATATGTTGTGAAACCTTTTATTGGATGCTTTTAGATCACTAATCCATTGGGTATAATGCTTTTTTCCAAACGTTAAATTGATTTTTAGCCGAGAGAAGAAAAAAACATGCCCGAAGGATTACAGCTCTATTTCTCACTGATATATAACAACATCTATGCATTATTCTGGAATTGATTCAATGAGGTACACTGCTTCCTTTTTTTCCAAAGAGGAGGATGAAAATTTTCTGTTACACACTACAGGATGGAGTATGTGTTTGTACCCACATGTTGTCAGACCTTTTCAGATATGAAATTTTTATATTTCGCAGGACTGTTTAAATTTGGGGCCAGCAATTGCTTCACACAGACAACTCGTCTGCGTGGTTAATATATATAACAAGAATATGCGTTCTAAAGACAATGGATCATTATTGTTACGCATACAAGGGAAGACTTTTCCATTGATCAAAGAAGGTCTAATGGACTCTGGTTGTAAAAAATAAACAAGCATATGTTAGATCAAATTGTTTAAAAGTAAGGGAACACAATGACAACTGATCTTACCCTAGGATAGGTATCTCAGTATTGTGTTTATTTTGTCAGATCAAAACTCTGAAAGCCACGTAAACATTGAACAATGGGTTGCCCAATAAAGAAAAAAACCCCAGAGAAGGTTAAATGGCTTGGATAAACCAGCTTGTAATGCTATGCTATTCGGCGCTATGATCTAACACTATATGGTATTTGAATATTTAATTTATGTGGTCAGTTAGAATAGATAACCTTGGCGTCTTATAAAAAACAGAGGCCCTACCACATTCAGTTGATTATTATAAATGTCTGGTGTACTAACCTGCATAAAACAGATTAAGTCTGATAATTGTGAATGTTAAAGACAATATCACGAATGAATGAATTGATGTATGTCTGCAGAATCCTCTCATATACACATACCTGTGGATTTAAGTAAAGCGGGTATGAAATGCACACACGCCGTGGCAAAGTATGCCGGCGATGCCACAATAGAAATAAATTTTGATTTGTTAATAAAATCTATGGAGTCCCGGGATATAGGAATAAAATGACCCCAAACCAGTAAAAGATTAGCCAAATACATAAATAAATTCCTGCAGAAGGTTGATGGTTGATCTGAGAGCGCCATCTGCTGGCCAGGTAATATAACACCTGGACAGACCCCTGGAGTTTATGAATATATATATTTTCCAATCAAATGAGGCCACATAGTGATGGGCTAGATCTAAAACTGGTCGGAAGACCACTATATAGAGGGGACAATCCAGAGCAGATCAACACACTGAGAAAAGCTTGGGGAGAGACCTGAGGGACGCTTGGAGGGGAGAAAGGGCAAATATCATCAGCCCCCCTTAAGACGTGACCACACCCTAATCTTCCACCACTCTATCTTCACTAACCAGATGGTAAAGTATGCCTGAATAACTTGATATCTATTTTCTAATTGCATAGTCCTTACTTTAGATGTCCATCACAAACTAAAGGAATATAAATGAATTATTTTGCTGTTTAAGCCTACTCAGTAAACTAGTAATCAGCCTTTCCACTCCCCTGCAGAGGATTGCTAAGGAAGAAACTATTCCCGGCTAAATACTTGAGCCATAATTTAGTGAAATTATTTATATTCCAAGAATACTGTTTGTGGACATCTAAAGATAAATTGTATACCCATAGTGAGATACGCTGGAACCGTGAAATAGTTTTTATATGTCAAGTGCCGTCAGCCCCATTCGTAAAACTAGCATAACTCCTTCCATATCCATTTTGCAGCCCTTTCAATCTGAATGCATGTAAGTCAATAAGAAGCTTTGGGTTAACGTATATTGAATGAAGTGCTGTGATTGATCTGTGGAAGAGATAGTCTACCTATCGAGTGTGTTATGTATCTCCCTGAAGGAAGTTGCATTTAGTGAATAGGCCCCCCACAATAATAAATTGTGCTGCAGGTGATGCCCAGTAACTGAGTGTTTATTTTAACCAGGTGGAGGATTGGTTTATAATGGGAAAGGTTTAAGTGATTAGAATAGAGCTTGGTGTTTAAGAACTGAGGCGTGTATATCTGTGGTGCGGTCTATAAACCTAAAATATTTGTCCATTACATTATTGCGTGTCGCAGTATCGCTACTAATCACGATCTATAATCACTTGTGAAATTGTATCTTGCTAATCCGTTGATAACATATGATTGTATGAAACTTGACTTGTGAATAAATTTTGGTTTGAATTGTTTTACCGTTACGCAGTCTCATATCATCTTTATTGATTTTATTGTGTCTAAAAATATCTAGATAGCATCAAAAGAACTCGGGATAACGCGCCATATATTTGTTAAGACGTATATTCATTGATTGGTTATTAACCCCTATTTTAGGGGTTAAATACCAATTTATACCACTGGTATTGGAGGCACTGTCAATAATATATATATATACAGTATCTATATATATATCTACAATAAGAAAAATATACGTCATAATTAATATATCCCTGACCTATTAAAGAAGTCAATAATCTCTAACAATGTATGTATTTTCCAACAGAGATTTATGCTAATTATGCGTTGTTGTAGGCTTTTAGTGAAACATTATCCTTCTGACTGATCAATGTGTATCCTTCCAAGATCACTGCATGACGTCTTGATGCAGTACCCCTAGTGACTGCCTTTAAAAGAGAAGGAAACTTGTATTCACTATTCATAAATAAGCAGAAATCACTTTTACAAGCTGATGGACAAGAGTAATTAATTCAGTAGGATTCATCCACATTTCAGTTTCAAACTCTAAACATTTTCCTACAATGTCCATTCAATATCTCCAGCAGATTGCAAATATTGATCACATACACAGTTTAACAACAGGTAGAATAAAAAGCATGATGTGTGTATACCACTGGTCTACGAAAGTCAGAAAATGGAAATCTTGAATTTATTTTAGTTGATACTCGAGCTACTTTTTGGATACTAGAAGCTCGTTGGATACTGGGCCAAAGAAGTCTGTTTATAGTCTATCCTATACAAACTTGATGCACGAAAGGTGTAACTGATGGTGCCTGTGACTCTAGCATTTTAATAGACGTCAGTTACCAAGAAAATGTTGTATATATTGAGAGTGAGCATAAAGGTCTCTCTCAAACAAGGTGTAAATTTATAGCCCTGCCAATTAACCGTGCCTAACCCACTCAAAAAACAAAAAACACAACACCTAGGAAGGAGAACACTCCCCTAACTGGCAGGGACGTGGTGGCAGATATAATCGCAGAATTGGGTAAAACCCACAGACCACAGTCTTTATTGAAGGAAGATAATAAACAGAAATTATCAAAAATCAACCACACACAAAGTCTTAAAAGTAAGGTACAAGCCTATTTCCTAGTGGCGGTTGCCATTCCATTTGCAGCACTACACCAGTGTATTGAACTGTTTTTTCTGGACTATTTTCACTGTTCATATCTAGACTGTGGATGTTTTTAAGACTTTCTAATTTTTAAAGTTTTTTCATTCTAACTTGAAGTTCGGGAGTGCCTTCCTCCACCCCCTTTATTTGTACTTTAAAAGAAAGGTACATATAGGTCAGAAATGAACCTTCAAATAGGACACTTCCACAATGGCCTGATAGTAACTCTTTACAGAGAGTGGAAATTTACAGAACCACAATACACCATTATGCCAGGCCACACACATAGAAACTCATATGTACACAACATATATGATGGAAGATGAGAAGCACAGATAGCACAGTAATTACTGTCACAGACCAATTTACTAAGCAGACTGAATTACATATTAGTATATAAATGAAGCACAGCACCAATGCATCCAAGACCACAACAGCATGGAACCCACACAGGGCCAGCACAAATTAGGCCAATCCCATATAACTAAATTGTATTGTTTCCATATTACTGGTCGCTATCTTAATAGAAATAAACTGTTAAAATAAAGAGAGCACTCAACGTGTTTCAACCTCATCGGTCTTTATCAAGAGTGATTAAAGACCGTTGAGGATGAAACGCATTGAGTGTCCTATTTGAAGGTTAATTTCTGACCTATAAGTACCTTTCCGTTAAGACTTTGTGTTTGGTTGTTTTTTGATAATTTCTGTTTATTATTTTCCTTCAATAAAGATTGTGGTATGTGGGCTTTACCCAATTCTGCGATTATATCTGGCACCATGTCCCTGCCAGTTAGGGGAGTGTGGGATTAGTCTCCTTACTCTTCCTAGGTGTTGTGTTTTTTTTTCACTCTAGTGTACTCCTGACGAGCCGTTGTAGGTGAAACGCGTGATGGGTGCGCATCAGAGACGGGGACCATTTTTACAAAATTAAAACATTGAGCAATCCGTTTAGATGCAGCGATTGATTTAGATGTGAACTCTTTTGTTCTGGGCATTAAGGAACCGTTAATAATTACTATCCAGTACCACTATGCACCTTGATATATTTGGAGGCTCTATATTTATCGATAGTTAGACCAAATGTTTGTGTCACGTTCACACTCGATAACCGTGGCGAGGATCCCTATGGACAGACCTTTAACCTTAGAATGGTCGTGACCACTATTCCTGTCACTCCCGACCAGGGAGAACAGGCACACCAGCAACAAAGAATATGGCCCATCAGGTCTCACAATAGAGTACGTACTAGAGCTCAAGGGATAATCTTGTCCACAAAAGGAGAGCAGCCTGAGTAGAGCTTTTTGCAGCAGAGGTCAGAATAAACTTGGTCACATACGCAGTTCAGTTTCACAACAGGCAGAGTTCTCATACGCTCTGGTTTGTCAACTGGGCAGATCGATTGATATTCAGAGTCAGCACTATGCAGGGCAGACATACACTCTGAGACAAAGGTAGGTTGAGCAGAGTTCAGCACTTCTTTCTGTCAGTTCCTCTATGGAGGATAATGGCCTAGGTCTTCACCAGTGGGCAAATGATGAATTGCTCTTCAATGCCTCAGAGAAAAGATAAAACAGGACACAGAGTAGTAAACCCTGACACCATATGTCATGATTAAGAATGATCACACTCACATGGGATGGTGTCTCAGGTCAGACACCGAATTTGAAGGCAGCTGGCAACTTGTATGGGAACACCAGATTTCCCCAGATTGTGGCAGGAAGTGCTGGGCCTGTAGTCTTGCTCTGCAGCAGGGGATGCGATGCCGGCGAAAAAATAACGCAGCAGCAGAAAACAATTAATTCTGCCTGCGTGATTATGCAGATTAGGCAGCCACACGAGGCCCAGTAAGTGCGAGGCCTTAGGCGGCTGCCTAATCAAAGAGCCGCCACTGCTTCGTCTATTCAGAGAACAAAAACCAGCAGTGAAAAGTTGCCGAATTGCCCTGCTATTCAGTGGTTTCTTTCGACAGGTTTATTCAGGCTAATCCTGAATAAATTGTATAATACAAATAATAAATACAGTGTGGTGATGATGGTCTGCTGCTGGTGTATCAGAACTGGCAATTATATATTGAAGCATAAAAGTATATACCAAATTGTCGGTGTTTAGATGTTTATGTGACCAACCAGAGAATCAAACAATTATTTAGGGAAATGGATTGTGGTACACAGGTCCTTATTCACCTCTTAAAGATATTGTTAAAGCCACTTACAGCTAATTAGTTAGATGCTAATTAGTGAGCCACCTCCTTGCAATTATTGGAACCATAATTCTAGGTCTACAACCGAAAATTGATCCATGGCATTGAGTTCATTAGAATTTCTATAGCACCTATTAAGCGGAATTAATTGTAGTTGTCCTAAAAGTCCGAGAACTTTTAGGACAACTACAATTAATTCCGCTTAACAGGTGCTATAGAAATTCTAATGAACTCAATGCCATGGATCAATTTTCGGTTGTAGATCTAGAATACACCAGCATCAGACCATCATCACCACACTGTATCTATTATTTGTATTATACTGTTGTAGCAATACCCTCCAAGAATAAGCGTAAAGAGGTGGTTCACCGACCAGTATTAAACACCTCTTTGTGGATTACCCATGGTTCTAAATTAGCCACAACTGGCTCAAACGATACCCTTAGGAGGTGAATAAGGACCGTGTATTATAATCCATTTTGTCTAATAGCTGCAACGAGGACCTAACGCCACTGTCTAATTATCCTTGATCACATATACCATACACCGCCTTCCATCACACGATATTTGTTTTTTAACTTGTCCGACCTCCTGGTAAAAGTTTTTTGTCTTCAGTTTTAGTTTTTTTGAAGTTACGATTTCCTAATAAAAGGTTTCAATTTAGGTCCGTTGTTGTACCCTATACGCTGTTCTTATGGTACTTTGTCTGGACCTTGTTCTGTTCAGATTTCCTTCCTTTTACGTATGTTTGGTGTGTTCTAGTTGTTTTTCTAATATGTGGTTATAAATAAAAGTTAAACTTTAATACAGGTTGTATCCCTCTGGTGTTTCCAGGAGGATAATTGCATTCATTACATAAGGGGTAGACCCTATCGTCTCCTGTATATATACTTTATATGTTTATTCATATGCATGGTTCAGGTTTTCCATAAGAATGTAAGTTACGCATTACTACTGCAGTAGTGAGAATATATTGTCTCTAGTGTTACACCACTGAACGCACTTCTCTGGATTTATATAAAGTATTGCTGGAAGATGGGTCTGTCAGGGATGGTACCGGGATGGCACCGCAGGTACAGGGGTGCCTGAGCCAATATACAAGTATACACACACGGAAGGTAAACAGATACAGGGGAGATTCAGGCGAAGGTACAAAGGGGTTGTCATGCTTACTCGTAATACGGGTCTTTTGGAGTCCAGTATGCGGTTCGCGGTACAGGAGGAGTATAGAAAAGGGATGGTCGAAATCAGGCAAGTGGTCGGTCCGGGCGGAGTACGTTCATAAGCGAGAATGGGAAGCCAAGTGTCGGAAACCAGGAGATCAATAAGGTCAATGCAAGGTACAAGGCGTTATTTAGAAGACGTGGTCAAATAGGAGGCAAAGGTTCGTTAGTAGTAGCTATGGGGTCAGGAGAAAATATCAGGAAGCTTAGATATCAACAGGGAGTTGACGACTGAGCACTTTCTCCTTGGCCCTTGGGGTTTTTATGAGGTATGGGTAACGAGCTCAGCCCCTCCTGAGAGTGGGACTCCTCCCCTGCCCCTCATGTTCGCCGGGTCTCCCCAGGTCCTGTCCGGAACCCGTGAAGGCCACGCCCCCGCAGGCGGGCTAGAGGGCGCTGCTCCCCGCAGACGCCCAGGAGATCCAAGGATCCTCGCACGCGTCCATGATGGGAGACCGCACCCACCGCCGCCCGCAAGCGACGCTGAACCACGCGGGAGGCCGACAGGGAAAGGATGGAGGCAGCGGGGGAGCCCAAACGCCGCACCGAGAGGGCATCGCGACCAGCGGTATGGGACCTCCCAGTACCCGACTTCCCCCACCGTGGGAGACGCCGATGGTCGCCATGACACCACGGCCACGCTATGGTGAGGCATGACACAACCCCCCTCACAAGGCAAGCCCTCCGGGAGAGCAAAGGACCAGGCTTGGTCGGATGGGAGCGATGAAATCGAAGAAGAAGACGAGGAGCATGTATATTCCGAGCAGGTTCCCAGGATCGTTCCTCCGGGCTATATCCCTTCCAATGAATAAGATACTGGAGTTGTCGTCGTTGATAGTGGGAATCCAGGACACGGTGAACTTCGAACTCGGGATCACTGTCCACTTGGAGAGGAGGAGGGGGTATGGTGAGTTGGGAAGGAGCGGAGGGTGCAGTCCAGGGTTTCAATAAAGAAACGTGGAATACTGGGTGAAGACGTAGACTATCCGGTAATTGGAGACGGATTGCAGTGGGAGATACTATGGCTGAGATGGGAAAAGGACCTATATACGTAGGTCCTAGTTTTTTGGTGGGACAAGTAAGACGGAGGTTCTTTGTGGAGAGCCATGCTTTTTGACCAACACTATACGTGGGAGAGGGTCTTCGTTTTCTATCAGCATAAGTTTTATACGTGTCTTGTGCTTGTTGTAGTAGACGTTGGGCTTGTTGATGCCCTTCACGTAATCGGTCCAGTCGTTCTTGGACGTTTGGGACGTTTCCTATCTGAGGTAGATCCAGGAAGAAGCGCAGGATGATACCCGTAGTTGAGGAAGAAAGGAGACTCACGTAACGACTGATGTGTTCCTGAATTATAAGCGAACTCAGCTGCGGATAATAAGTCGATCCAATCGTCTTGTAAGTGGCAGGTGTAACACCGGAGATATTGTTCCACGATTTGATTTACCCTCTCGGTCTGTCCATTCGTTTGTGGATGGTAGGCAGAGGACAGTTTAACTTTAATCTGTAAAGAGAGACAAAACATCCTCCAGAAACGTGATGTGAATTGGGAACCTCGGTCAGACAGGATTGAGGTAGGGATTCCATGGAGGCGGAAAACCTCCTTATGGAATAAATGTGCAGTTTCTTTTGCGGTAGGTAATCTTTTTGTGGGGATAAAATGGGCCATTTTTGTTAGACGATCTACCACGACCATGATTGTCGTACTTCCTCGGGAAGGAGGTAGGTCAACAATAAAGTCTACTGTTAGAAGAGGTTGGAGGAGACCCGCCGTCTTTTGTGGGCACTTTTTACTACGATTACAGACTGGACAAGCTTGTACATACTTGATAGCGGACTTATTCATGGTTGGCCAGTAGAAATGACGTTGGAGTAGGTTTTGTGTTTTCTTAAACCCTCCATGACCGGCTTGAGGAGAATCGTGACACAAGGCGAGAACCTCTGGCCGTGCTTCCTCCGGAACAACTATTCTATCCTTGTACAGGAGAAGACCATCAGAAGTTGGAGGGTTGTCTGTTGGGGAAGTGAGCTGTTTGATTTTTGTCATGGTACTGGAATAGGTAGCCAAAAATTGACCGGAAGAGAGAATTGATTCTGATTCCGTAGGTATGGATTCCTCGGAGTTCGATAAGCGGGATAAGGCGTCTGCCTTACCGTTTTTTGCACCTGGTCGATATGTAATATGTAATTGGAAGCGAGAAAAGAAAAGAGCCCAGCGAGCTTGACGGGGTTTGACTCGTTTTGCTGTACGAAGATACTCTAAGTTTTTATGGTCGGTAAATACGGTAATGGGACATATAGTACCTTCCAAAAGGTGACGCCATTCCTCCAGAGCCTTTTTAATGGCTAACATCTCTCGGTCACCTATCTCGTAATTGCATTCGGCAGGAGTAAGCCGTTTTGAGAAGTATGCGATAGGATGGAGTTCTTGGTCGGTGATGTTTCTCTGAGAGAGAACAGCACCCGTAGCCTTGTCCGAAGCATCTACTTCCAGGTAGTACGGCAGAGCAGGATTGGGTAACCTAAGGATGGGAGCTGTGGTAAACTGTTTTTGCAGGGTGTGAAAGGCTTGGGATGCAGATTCCGACCACTTGAATGGTACTTTGGTTCTGGTTAGGTTTGTGAGAGGTTCAACGAGTCTTGAAAACTTCCTGTAGAAATTAGCAAACCCTATAAATCTATAAATCTCTGTACCTCCTTGCGGGAGGTGGGAATCGGCCAAGACGTAATGGCGGTTATCTTTTCAGGGTCCATTTCAATTTTGCCAGGGGAAAGGATATATCCCAGGAATGCTATTCGATTGGTTTCAAATACGCATTTTTCTTTTTTAGCATATAAATGGTTTTTTCGTAGTCTGGAAAAGACCTCTATCATTTGTCGTCTGTGGTATTGGAGGGTGTCTGAGTAGATCAATATATCGTCGAGGTACACCACTACACATATGTCAAGGAGGTCTCTGAACACATCATTTACAAAATTCTGAAAAGTCGCTGGGGCGTTGCATAAACCGTAAGGCATGACGAGATATTCGTAATGTCCATAGCGAGTGTTGAAAGCGGTTTTCCATTTGTCTCCTTGACGAATACGCAAGAGGTTGTAGGCGCCCCTCAAATCACGTTTTGTAAATATGTTGGCTGTTTTTAACCGTTCCATAAGCACCAGGATTAATGGAAGTGGGTACCTGTTTTTTATTGTGATGGCGTTGAGATCTCTATAATCGACACAGGGTCGTAGTCCTCCGTCCTTTTTTCCCACAAAGAAGATCCCGGCTCCCGCAGGGGAGGTAGATGAACAGATAAATCCTTTCTGTATATTTTCCTGTATGTACTCCTTTAGGGTTTTAAGCTCTGGTTCGGACAGGGGGTATATTCTTCCATAGGGGATGGCAGCTCCTGGAAGCAAGTCGATCGGGCAATCATACACCCTGTGAGGAGGGAGATCTTCTGCTTTTTTCTCGTTAAACACGTCTTGGTATTCGGTATAAGCTGGTGGAAGGATAACTTGTTTATTCTCCATGTGTAGATCTAGGATAGAATTAATAGTTTTAACGTGCGGTCTCAAACAGTGTTGCAGACAATGCGGGGATATGAACAATACGGTCTCCTTTTCCCAACGTATGAGAGGATCGTGTACACGTAACCATGGTAACCCGAGTATTTTATTCGGAACACTGGTGAGGATACAAGGTCAAAAGAAATGGTCTCGAGGTGGTCGTGACCAATATACATTCAGATAGGAATGGTCTCAAGGGTAACCAACCCTGACTTCAATGATGAACCATCAATCAGCTTTACGTGAACAGGGTGTTTTTTATTGATTATAGGTACACACAAACTAGTGGCGAGTGATAAGTCCATGAAATTTCCGCTTGCTCCGGAATCTATCATGGCAGTTAGTGGGAGGCGTTGTTCATTCAGCTGTAGGAAGATAGGGATAGACAGGTGAGGAGCAATCAGTAATGCATTATGCTTGGAGATAGACGTGTGCATTCGTTTTAGTACTAAAACGATTTAGTCCGAATTTTGGGATAATTTAGTTTTCGGATGACTCAAG
The DNA here is from genome assembly GCA_009667805.1 of Leptobrachium leishanense. NCBI lineage: Eukaryota > Metazoa > Chordata > Amphibia > Anura > Megophryidae > Leptobrachium > Leptobrachium leishanense. The sequence goes on from CM019064.1 coordinate 208,325,699, forward strand.
AGATACGAAACTGCTCAGTACAAAAAACGAAAGAAACTAAAATAAAATGCACTACATTTTAGTTTCAGTCCTTTTTGTGATATTACATTGATGAGTTTAGGAGACCAGTAATGAAGAGCGCAACATCCGAAGTTCTGCACCCTCCACATGCCAATGCAGTAGGATGTTCTATACAGAGAAGGGCATTAATTAATGCAGGAGGATGTTCTATACATTATACAGAGAGGGGTATTAATGCAGGAGGATGTTATATACATTATACAGAGAAAGGTATAAATTGAGGAGGATGCTCTATACAGAGAGGGACATTAATTAATTCAGGAGGATGTTCTAAACATTATACAGAGAGGAGCCTTTTTTTTTTTTTTAGCCCTTTAAATCCAGTGGCTGTGAGCTCTCAGATCGGCTGCTTGTTATATTATGTCTCAGTACAATGTATCAGGCTCAGCTGTTACAGTAACTGACTGTAACAGCGCTCAGAGTTTCAGTAAAACAAGGAAATAATATTGTTATAACCTCTTATATATAAAAATATTATTTACTAGTTTTGCTGTTACATAGTTACATAGTTATATAGGCTGAAAAAAGACATGCGTCCATCGGGTTCAGCCTCTCCCACATAACCTACTGCTGTTGATCCAAAAGAAGGCAAAAAACCCAGTCTGAATGCTTGCCAATATGCAACATACTGGGAAAAAATTCCTTCTTGACCCCAGAATGGCAGTCAGATTTCTCCTTGGATCAAGAAGCTTTTACCCACATATTAAATATTATAACCCTTAATATTCTGTGTCTGCAGGAAGTCATCCAGTCGTTTTTTAAAAGTCTGTACAGACTCTGACCCAACCACCTCAACAGGCAGAGAATTCCACAGCTTGATTGTTCTCACCGTAAAATAACCCTTCCTATGCTTTAAGCTAAATTTTCTTTCTTCCAGTCTAAATGGATGACCCCTTGTCCTATGTATAGTCCTGTTAATGAATAGGTTATCAGACAATGGTTGATAATGGCCCCGTATATATTTATATAAGGTTATCAGATCCCCTCTAAGGCGCCTTTTCTCTAAACTAAACAGGTTTAAGCTTGTTAGTCTTTCCTCATAACTTAACCCTTCCATCCCCCTTATTAATTTAGTTGCCCGTCTCTGCACTTTTTCTAACGATATAATATCTTTTTTTAAGACAGGTGCCCAAAATTGCACGGCATATTCAAGGTGCGGCCTGACCATTGATTTATACAGAGGCAAAATTATGTTTTCATCCCGTGAGTGAACTCCCCTTTTAATGCATGCCAGTACTTTGCTGGCCTTGGCGGCTGCTGTTTGACATTGCACATTGTTACTTAGTTTGAAGTCTATGATTATTCCCAAATCCTTCTCCTGCTTGGATTTCCCTAACTCCGTACCATTTAGGGTATAAATTGCTTGTGTGTTCTTCACTCCAAAGTGCATAACTTTACATTTATCTAGATTAAATCTCATCTGCCATTTAAGTGCCCAGTCCCCCAATATATCTAAATCCCTCTGCAGCGAAGTAACATCCTGCTCACATTGTATTACTTTTCCTAGCTTTGTGTCATCTGCAAACACTGATACAGGACTTTCAATGCCTATCTCAAGGTCATTTATAAATAAATTGAATAGTATTGGTCCTATAACAGACCCCTGAGGGACACCACTTACCACTGGTGTCCATCTTGAAAATGTACCATTTATGACCACTCTCTGTACCCTATCTTTTAGCCAGTTTTCTATCCAAGAACAAGTATTTTCATCTAGACCATTTTTTCTTAATTTAAGTAGTAACCTTTTGTGTGGAACTGTGTCGAAAGCTTTGGCAAAATCTAAGTAAATCACATCCACTGCGACCCCCTGATCTATACTTCTACTTACTTCCTCATAGAACGTAATTAGGTTAGTCTGACATGATCTGTGTTTCATGAAACCATGCTGATTTTTGCCAATTACATTATACCTCCCAATAAATTCCTGAATATTATCCCTTAGTAACCCCTCAAATACTTTCCCAGCCACAGATGTTAAGCTCACAGGTCTATAATTCCCAGGCACAAATTTTAAACCTTTCTTAAATATAGGGATCACGTCAGCTTTTCTCCAATCCTCTGGTACTATTCCTGAAAGAAAAGAATCTTGAAAGATTAAGAACAGAGGTTTACATATTTCAACACATAGCTCTCTTAGTACTCGCGGGTGAATTCCATCTGGCCCTGGGGCTTTATTAACATTCACATTGTTTAATTTGTGTAAAACCTTGTCCTGAGTCAACCAGTCACTTTGTATTAGTAAGTTTTTATTAATGAATTTCATGTCTCCTGTTATAGGTTTCTCTTTGATAAATACTGAAGAAAAATAATCATTTAAAATTTCTGCCTTATCCTGATCTTCAGTTAACAATAACCCTGACTCAGATTTTAGTGAACCTACATTTTCACTCTTGGGTTTTTTAGAATTTATGTACCTAAAGAATCTTTTAGGGTTGGTCTTGCTCTCTTTGGCTATTTCTTTTTCATTTTCTAGTTTAGCCCATCTAATCGCATTTTTACATGCTTTATTGGCTGCCCTATATGCTTTATAGGATGCCTCAGATTTATCAAATTTAAAAGCTTTAAATGCCTTCTTTTTATTTTTCATTTCCTTAGTTACCTTCCTACTAAGCCACATTGGTTTCAGTCTGTTTCTTTTATATTTATTAACCAGTGGAATATATTGTGACGTGTACTTTTCTAGTGTTAGTTTAAAGATATTCCACTTATCCTCAGTGTTTTTCCCGTGAAAGAGTTTCTGCCAGTCAATGACATTGAGAGCTTCCTTTATTTTAATAAAGTTGGCCTTTTTAAAATTATATATTTTAGCATGCCCCTTATGAATGTGTTTTTTTGAGTTTATTTCAAAAGTCACCATGTTATGGTCGCTGTTTCCCAACTGTTCTTTTACATTAATATTTGAGAAAAGATCCACATTATTTGTTATAACCAGGTCCAGACAGTTATCCTCTCTAGTTGGTGTTTCTACCAGTTGTGACATGAAGGTATCATTTAAAATGTTCAGGAACCGGATTCCCTTTGCTGAATTACTAGTCCCACTATCCCAATTTATGTCCGGGTAATTAAAATCTCCAATAATTAAATTTGATGAGCAGCAGTCAGTTACTGTAACAGCTTTGCCTGACATGGGGCAGTATTACAATGTTGGTGCTAACTTAACCAGAGCTGTTGTAAACTGAAAACCTTCATAGGCTATAATAGCTCTGGGAAGTTTATAACAGCTCTGGTTAAGTTAGCACCAACTATGTAATATGGCCCACATTGTGCTGAGAGTGAGAGATACTGTAACGAGCAGCAATCTCAGCCCTCTGAGGAGCCACCACTACAATAGTAATTGTATCCGCTGGTTTTCGGATGAATGAAATTAGTTTTCATACTATAGAACTGAAAACGAATTTCTTTAGCAACTAAATAAATTGCATTTTAGGACTAATCCATTAGTTCAAAACGAAATTTTGTGCTGTGCACATGTCTACTTGGAGACAGGGTCGGAAGGCGTATTCGTTTTCTTACCTCCACGTTCGGCCTTCTCGGGGCAATTACGGATCACGTGGCCGGCCTGACTACAATAGAGACAAAGGCAATTTGTTCTGCGTCGTGCCATCTCTTCTGGTGGGAGGCGCCTGTCGATTGCTCCTATCTGCATTGGTTCCTCCTGTGCGTTGCGTGGTGCGTAGGGAACCAATGCTCTGGTGACATCGTGAAGGGCAGGTTGTGCAGCGTGACGTGGTTTTACGTGGGGATACAGGTTTCTTTCTTGTCTCCTCTCGCGGAGTCTTCTATCAATTGATATGGATACTTGCATCAGCATTTCTAGAGTAGATGGAACGCCGATCCGGGCGAGTTCATCCTTTACTTGGTCTGATAACCCGCTGCGGAACTGGGTGATGAGAGCTGCTTCGTTCCATGCAGTATCCAAGGCATATTGTTTGAACTCCATAACATAGTCCTCTACAGGTCGGCGACCTTGCTTGAGGGCCTTGATTTCACGTTGTGCTGTATCTTGACGGAACGGATCATCATATATTGCATCCAGGGCGGACAGAAGGGTCTCCCAGGTATTGAGGAGTGGGCTTTGGGTCCTCAACAGTTGGTGGGCCCAAGATTGGGGTTCACCAGATAATAACGATATGACCGTTTGTACCTTGACGTGTTCATTACAGAAAGTACGTGGTTTTAGTGAAAACATCACTTGGCAACTGGTCACAAATGATCTGTAGGTACGATGATCTCCCATGAATCTTTCTGGTAGGAGAACAGGGGGTTCAGGTGCTCTGGCAGCTGAGGCACCTTCAGTGTGTACTTGGGCCTGTAGTGTAGCATGGCTTACTTGTAACTGCTGCACTGACTGGGCGATGGCCGTTACTTGTTCGGTGAGGGTTCGTATAGCAGAAGCCACTTCCGCGGACTCCGGGTCCTGGCTCAGTCGTTCTGTCATGCTTACTCGTAATACGGGTCTTTTGGAGTCCAGTATGCGGTTCGCGGTACAGGAGGAGTATAGAAAAGGGATGGTCGAAATCAGGCAAGTGGTCGGTCCGGGCGGAGTACGTTCATAAGCGAGAATGGGAAGCCAAGTGTCGGAAACCAGGAGATCAATAAGGTCAATGCAAGGTACAAGGGGTTATTCAGAAGACGTGGTCAAATAGGAGGCAAAGGTTCATTAGTAGTAGCTATGGGGTCAGGAGAGAATATCAGGAAGCTTAGATATCAACAGGGAGTTGACGACTGAGCACTTTCTCCTTGGCCCTTGGGGTTTTTATGAGGTATGGGTAACGAGCTCAGCCCCTCCTGAGAGTGGGACTCCTCCCCTGCCCCTCCTGTTCGCCGGGTCTCCCCAGGTCCTGTCCGGAACCCGTGAAGGCCACGCCCCCGCAGGCGGGCTAGAGGGCGCCGCCCCCCCGCAGACACCCAGGAGATCCAAGGATCCTCGCACGCATCCACGATGGGAGACCGCACCCACCGCCGCCCGCAAGCGACGCTGAACCATGCGGGAGGCCGACGGGGAAAGGATGGAGGCAGCGGGGGAGCCCAAACGCCGCACCAAGAGGGCATCGCGACCAGCAGTATGGGACCTCCCAGTATCCGACTTCCCCCACCGTGGGAGACGCCGACGGTTGCCATGACACCACGGCCGCGTTATGGAGGTGAGGCATGACAGGGGTAATTCGAGATAGAATGGTCATGGGGTGATCCATTGGCAAAGGGCTGGTGAAGTATGCTTGTCGGTGGGCAAGTAGAGGGTCTGGTACACGGTATAGCATAGAAAGCATAGAACAGGTCTTCACACAATCAGGTATAGCCTCTAATGCTGAGCCAGGGTAGAGAGGGGGTGGGGACCTTTTATTTCAGACAGAGGTGTGGTGTGTGTGTGTGTGTGTGCAGTGATTTAACTTACAGGTATGGAACACTGATGCTGAATGTGGGCAGCACGTTTCGTGTGCTACCAGGGTTCAGAACGCAGGCACGGTACAGTCAGTAAAGGGAATCCTGACAGGGTCTTTTGAGCGATTGACTTTTGTGCTTCTTATTAACAGTTTCTTTCTTGGGCAAAATAATACTTATTTATTGATCCTGGTGAACGATATGACGACTGCACCAAAATTACCAAAGATGTATATGAATCGTAATTTAACAAAATTGGATAATTCATTTATTTCTTAAAATGAAGCTATGATGAACCACTCTTGGCGGTTTAGGAGGCATGGAGTATCTGAACGTTCCATTTCAGTTTCTTTCTATTACAAATGTTCTTCATCAGAATGAACTTGATCTTAACGTTGATATGCTACACCATTTTACCTCTTCTTTTTTAATTTTCAAATTTCTTTTTTATTCTTCAAAAAAACAAAAGTATTTTTCCACTTCTGATAATAAAGTAATTCTGATATCTAAATGCCCTTAATTTATTGTTTTTGTTTCCTGTATTGCTAACACATTGAGACTAAAAAGCGAGACATTTTTTCTTTACAAAAAACTTATATTTTATTAGTTATGTTTTTTTGACTAATTCACATTCTCATTTTTTGACACAAAATCTTAAAACAAAAAACAAGTTGGAATTAAACATATTAAATTTAATCTGCTTGTAGGTATATCATTTGTTTTTATATTTTTTTCTTTTTTATGTGGATGGTTTAAAAATAAATCACATCTTGGCATCTTGGGAATCGGCCTGACGTTACATGTGCTCTGAATGATGAGTTTTCACATATTCCACTTTCTCAGAGATGCTATTCCCTAGGTACTTGTGCTTGTGTTTAATAATACACAAATGCAGTTGAAGGTCTTCACTTTCTTTATCAATGACTGAAATACTTTTTTTATGCCTCTAGAGACTGGTCTGCACAGGATAATGTTGTCTCCATTCCAGCAATCATCATTTATCAGCAAAGATTTATACATGAAATATCATATTTTACTTTGTCAGGATCCAATTAAATTCTATACATAAAGCTCGAGGAGGAGAGTAACACTGAAGTTATTACTTGTTTAGAGGATACTTTAATATTCTGATAAAAATCCTTTCTATTGATCCTCCCACATTACCCTTGGGCATCACAAAGACAATGTTAATATGTATAATTTGCCTCCTTCACATTCCATTGCATTTTAGGCTTGACTTTCTAAGGGGGCTCAGATCATCTGTTTCCTTGTCGCTTGGATGAAATTGTTGTATCCTCCACCTTTGACTTTTACCATATATCAGGGTTTTGTTTTTTTCTGTTTTGTTTTTTTTTGCAACAAGCTAACCCCTCTTGTTATATCTGGTTCTTTCCTAGAGAATTACCATTCTCTTCTCTTCTCACTGTAAAATAGCAAGAATTAGGAAGACTAAATACATTATTATGACTTAAAGTGGTCATCTCAGTCCATATATGTATTACTTACTAACATCATTGACATTGGCCACTTACCTGCAACCTGCAGAAGATGTGTCCCTTGCCCTCAAAATCCTACAAACTTACAAAAGACGAGATTTTTGGTCTACTGAGAATATAGCACATTTCTCAAAGTTACTCTGTAGTTTGGGCTGTATCTCCTTAGTCACTTTTTTTTTATTGTGTTTCTCGTATTAATTTTGCCTTTTCACTATATTGCACTAGGTTAGTACCCAATCAATACCAGCACCTCCATAAGTTGAACTAAACGTTTGCCCTGGGCAGCAGCCTATATGGGCACTGAAAAGTCCACTGAACAGGTAAGTGGCTCAGAGCTCAGTGCCTAGAAATAGCAACAAACTGACAGAAATTACAGAGGACAAGATGGAAGAGACAAGGCTTTGGCAGTGACTGAAGGAATGCCACCAGGGAGACCAGTTGTCAGATGTGAGATAGGAACTAGTCGCTACTGTGACTGAAGACCTTGGATGTGTGTGGTAGGGATCAACTCACATGGCTAACTGTGATTTGAAGCCAGAGGATGTCACTCACGGCTTGGCCTTAGATCACAGCTGAGGTAAGGGGACACTGCAGGGAGAACTCAAGGAAGGGTGGATGCCTGACAGATTCAATAGGTTTGGCAGTCAACTCCTTCCTGGCTCTCTTTGCCCTTATAAACAGTGATCAAATGCATCCGTGCACTGCAGGGATGTAAAAATGTTGATTCTTTTGAGACCTGTGTAGTCTGTCCCTGGGCCCCAAGGTGCAATCTATTGTCTGTCATCACTGCATCACCAGGGATCATGTCTCCCTCCCTGCCAAAAAGGTAGAGGATAGGGAGGTGGGATCCACCCCTCCCGCATACACACATACACTCCTATAGTTCCGAACACAGCTCAAATATCATACAAGTCGTCACATAGCTCCGATATCACACACAAACTCATACAGCTCCTCACATAGCTCCCATATCACACAGGTCCCATACCACATTTTATTGCACCTATAGAAGATTTTCCAGCTCCATGCACACATACAAAACCTCATATCAAGGGAGAAATGGATGAGAGAGACATTATGGGATGAGGGAACATAGTCCTTGTGACGTGCGTCACTTTCGACTTGGGGTGGTGAGTGTTTGTGTAATCTGTGTTATGTAGGAATAATGTTATTGTCTATCCTTACGGGCCATGTCTATCTGTTGCTATCTACTGATAGATGTGAAGGCTGGACTATGGTAGCCATATCCAGCGAAGGAATGTGTGATAATCTGTTGTAAATTTGAGCAGTTTTGTTAATCGGCCTTGTCAGGCAAACACTGCCCCATTATCTGCTGTGTTAGACTGTAACCCTGTTTAAAATCAATGACTGTCATTGTATCCTGCCTAGAAATTTTGACGCATTGTTTATCTCACTGTCTGTACCAGGTCTGATTATGTTCTAGACTAGACACTACCTAGAAGCATACTGAAGAAACATCATAAAATCTGAACATGGTGTGACAGACCGCCTGGCACACCGACTGTGTGCCTCTGTCAGTCTATGGCTTTCTCCCTGATGGATCCCAAAATCCAGCATCCGCAGCCCCAAATCCAATCTAAAATCACAAGGCACAACCAGTTTTTTAGAGTGCAAAACCAGACTGACTGTTTATTTGAAACATACAGCTAAAAACAGTTGAGGGACAACCCCCTTCATGAATATATTACATATACTATCAACAGATCCAGTAACAGGACATTGGGAACGTACATTCAAAACAATGGATCGTTTACACATGCAACCTTATCTGGAATGGGTGTGAAGTATATCTCTGGCGCCACCTGGTAAGATTGGTAATTCTGTAACATTTAACACTCAATTCCCTTTTAATAATGCAGCCTTTTACTCAATAAGGATTAAATATCTCACGTAGTTCAGCACCCTGTACTTCGATATCCCATTTTAGGGTATACCTCTTATGTCTTTAGGTTAATTGATTGGATTTCGCCAAGTCCATCGTATTAGTACTACAATTTTAATCACAACAAATTATTAATATTAACATATTTTATGCCATTCCCTTTAAAGTTGAGGGACCAAATTGATATTATTTTTTTCTCCACTAATAATAGATCTATTAATAAACATTTTAATACATTTGGCACTTATCTCTCTAAAAAGCTATACTACTATATGAGCCAAATCATCCACACCACCCTGTGCACTGCATTTTAAATAAGAATTAAGGGTTAATCGTTTATACCTCTAAGTTAAGTGACTATAGATAGTCATATAAATTTGTTCAGGAATAACCACAATCTCTACCATATCCTTTAAAACTTAACATTTGCACAATTTGATATGTTTAGATGGGATCTGCAAGCCGTATCAATCCCTTCAGCCTTGGGTTAAACTGATATTGAAACCTCATGTGAGAAAGAAAGAAAAAAAAAACATGCAAAACGAAATTGAAAGCAGTATAGGTCATGGCTATTTATAGAGATCAACTGGCATTACCATTTTACACCCACTGATAAAGCTGAGCACAGCAAAACACGTATGCAGTCTTTTATTTGTTATAGGGATGCACCGATACCACTTTTTTAAGACCGAGTACGAGTACAGATACTTTTGTTCAAGTACTCACCGATACCGAGTACCGATACTTTTATCTTATGTCATGTGACCGCTTTCCAATAAGAACAGACCTCATATAAAGCCCCCAGGTCTCATGGATATGCCCCCCAGCTCATGGATATGCCCCAGCTCATGGATACTGCCCCCCAGCTCATGGATACTGCCCCCGAGCTCGTGGATAATGCCCCCAGCTCGTGGAAATGCCCCCCAGCTCATGGAAATGCCCCCCAGCTCGTGGATATTGCCCCCCAGCTCGTGGAAATGCCCCCCAGCTCATGGAAATGCCCCCCAGCTCATGGAAATATGCCCCAGCTCATGGATATGCCCCCCAGCTCATGGATAATGCCCCCCAGCTCATGGATAATGCCCCCCAGCTCATGGAAATGCCCCCCCAGCTCATGGAAATGCCCCCCCGGCTCATGGATAATGCCCCCCAGCTCATGGAAATGCCCCCCAGCTCATGGAAATGCCCCCCCAGCTCATGGATAATGCCCCCAGCTCATGGAAATGCCCCCAACTCATGGATAATGCCCACCCAGCTCATGGATAATGCTCCCCCAGCTCATGGATAATGCCCCCCAGCTCATGGAAATGCCCCCAGCACATGGATTTGCCCCAGCTCATGGATAATGCCCCCCCCAGCTCACTCTCCGCTCATACTTACCTTCCTTTAGCGACGCCGGGAAAGTCTTCGTGCGCGCGCGCTCCTTGGAAGGTCCCCAGCTGCGACCACGTGGGACCATGTGATCGCGGCTGGGGTCTTTACAACGAGCGCACGCGCGGAAACTTTCCCGGCGTTGCTAAAGGAAGGTAAGTATGAGCGGAGAGCAGCTGCAGGGCCTGTCCGAATGCTCTATCGGCATTCGGACAGGCCCTGCAGCTGCTCACTTTGTTTATACTTACCTTCCTTTAGCGACGCCGGGAAAGTTTCTGCGCGTGCGCTCGTTGGACCCCAGCCGCGATTACATGGTCCCACGTGACAAGACTTTCCCGGCGTCGCTAAAGGATGGTAAGTATAAACAAAGTGAGGAGAGCAGCTGCAGGGCCTGTCTGAATGCCGATAGAGCATTCTGACAGCCGCCCCAGCCCCTAGGATGCCGGCAAGCCGGCTCAATGCCGGCTTCCGGTATCGGAGAAAAATATCGGGGTACTGCACGAGTACCAAGTACTCCTGCAGTACCCGGTATCGGCACCGATATCGATACTAGTATTGGTATCGGTGCAACCCTAAATTGTTATATTGTAAACTTTTAATAAAGTAGTTGTACACGTAGCCAGCGATTGCCTGTCCTGTTTTAGTGGATGAATCACCATCACTATCACCATGGAGGACCATATCAACCAAGAAGGGGGTCCGGTGCCCCTTGGAATCACTGGCTGCTTGAGGCTCTTGAATAATAGGCACCATTAAATGTGAGTAGACTTTTTATATTCTACTATAACCATCTCTTTTAAATGGTCTGCACATTGCGTTTTATTTGTCTTTACCAAGGAAGACCCCACGGAGTAAAGACCTCCTTTTCCAGTGTAATACTGAAAATTGGATGAATTGAACACCAGTGCGAGTGCTGATATCCACTATATCCTACTTATCTTAAACTGGTTGTTAGTTCTTGGGACTGGGAGGAAGGGAAGGGGGGGAGCAAAGCATGTGAAAACAAAGGAATATATTCTTACAGCTGGTGAATTTACGGTATACATATGACATTTCACTATAATAAATACATAAGGGAATATTAATATAGCACAGACATCAGGGAATAGGGTACAGAAAACACTAACACCATGCATCTACAATTGTAGAGAGTGACTTTAACAAAGGAAAGAGCAGGGAAACAATATGAAATTTTGGGCTCGCACCTCTCAAACACATTTCTAGGCCCATGTACTTCAAGTCCAAAGTGACGCACGTCACACATGGGAAACTCACAACCATTTTTAGGGGAGGGATTATGATGTAGTGCTGTAAAATGCCTGGGTGTTATGTTCGATTGATCGTAGGCCCCTCCTGGGACTGTATATATTCAATAAAGGTGTTTACTGTGTCTGTTTAAAATGAAAACCTCCAGATCTCCAGCGTCATCTTATTTCTGGGGGATGCTAACAAGGCTCTTTACGTGTCCTGGTCCTTAAGCTTCCTCTGAGGACTGGAGGAAGGAATGAGAGTCTGCTGGTGAGAGCACGGGGGTCCGGCTAGGAAGTGCCATTGACAGATGTGAGCTGGTCAGGGTACTGAGATCTGTTACAGTCCTATATGCTGCAACTTTGGAAATATGTTCTGGAGACCATATGCAAAATAAATTCCTTTGCATTGCTTTGGAAAAGCGCAGTTTGAGTATACTGAATGATGGGCTCCTGTAGTAGTTTATAAAGATCAAGTATATGTTAGGGATGTGCGTTTCGGGTTTCGGAATTTCGGAATTTTCACGAAATTTCCCGATTCGTGTTTTCGGATGCGGCCGAATTTCCGAAAATTTTTAGATCCAAAAATGGCAGATCCGAAAAGTTTTCCGAGCCGAAACGAAATATTTTCGGAATTTTCGAATGGACTTGAAATGTGTCAAATCGAAATTTATTGCTTTGAAACGAGGAGAACAGACGTTCCGAAAAAACGAAAATTTCCAAACTTACGAAAAGTCGATACAAAAAACGAGCAAAGTGACACGAAAATGCGAAAAACGGTCGATATTCCGAAAACATGTACAATTCCGAAAAACGAAAATTTCCGAAATTACGAAAAGTCGATACAAAAACCGAGCAAAGTGACACGAAAATACGAAAAATGGTCGATATTCCAAAAAAAAAATGTACACGAAAAACGAATCGAGCCGAACCGAATCGAAACAGAAATCGGTCGAAACGAGCCGAATCGAAAAGTTTAAAAATCCGAAAAATCGAACCGAATCGAACCGAAAAAAAAATTGGTGCACAAGCCTAGTATATGTAATCATGGTAGTGAGGGTTTAAGCCAGTGTTTTCCAAATCTGTCCTCAGGAACCTCTAACAGGCCAGATTTTACAGATCACCTTGGGGAAATGCAGACTAAATCCTGCAATCACTGAGCAGCAAATTATATCAGCTGTGCTGTGCTTCAGATATCTGGTAAACCTGGCCTGTCAGGGGGTCCTGAGGACAGGTTTAGGAAACACTGATTTAAGCTATGACTTATAAAAATAGTTTTAAAAAAATCTCTGTTTGTACACTATATTAATTTTCCATTGAAGTGGACATAGCATTCTTTAATAAGCTAAAACCACAGTGCAATCATTCATAACGCTTAAAGTCCAGCATGAGTTAGTCTGAGGCTAGGGTCAGATGAGCGCATTTTGTACGGACTGTGCGTCCGTGCAGTACGGATGTACTTTCTGACTGACGACAAGGTAGTGGCCACACAGTCCGTTTTTTTCACTGATGTATTTTTTGACTGATGTAGCAGGGAAAATAAATGACAATGATAAAACATTCTGTCCGTCAAAAATGCTGGATGTATAAATGCAGTCCGTCTGACCTTGTTGCATCACTCACACACAAAGCTATGCGGACGTTGTGGACGTGGTGCACTCCGCACGTCCGTTCTAGCAGTATTACGTTCTTGCCTAACCTGCGCCCGTTTGCAGCTTCCGTCAGCCCCCGCACTTCTGTGCAGACGTACTTTGTGTGTGGGGCTCCATTTAACACAATTGTATGCTATCACGGACGTACTTATGTGCGGGCAACACGGACGTTAACACTGCGCTCGTCTGACCCCAGCCTTAGCTCAGCAAGTTAGCCGACAGTCTCCTTTGGAAGCTTGTTTAATTTCACATAATGTAATCAGTCACTGAGGCTCATATGTTTTGAAGACATTTTTTCTGTTAACTTATGAATGTGTGATTGCAACGCTGCTAGAAGAACATTTTGCATTTCCAGAACAATATCATTTATGAAATAACATTTATAAAATAACAATATTAGGGAATTTCAAAGTAATCATTACAATAATAATTTCTATAATTTAAAAAAAATATCAAGCATTAATTTAGGCAGGATGAGCTTCTGGGATTGAGTCTATTCTTGTTAAAGAATATGGTTACTAAAAGGTTCCTATGGCATCATCTTGATTTCAAAGTTTTCTGACTGCTTTAAAAAGCACCTCCAAGAATCAAAAGGATTCACTAGAGCCAAGTCAATATGAACTCTGTCATCTATCAGCTTCATTAAGTACTCACACTAAGCTTAATTGGCATGAAAGCTCTGGTTTTATCCCTTCTTCTGTAACCCGATCATGACAATGATGATTTTCGGCGTTGAATTCAGCTGCTCTGCAAGTAATTTAGCTTGTAATCCATTTACTGGAATATTAGTAGTATTATGCTTGGGTGTTATGTCTTTAATTTGATTCATAAATGGTGATCTGAAATATGTCTCTAATCACAGAAGAAGGATGGCAGGTCCACAATGATCAATATACTTAATTGGATGCTACTGTAAAAGACTGCAAAAAGATTCTAACTTGTTATAAATGTAAGCAATAGCACAAATTGCTTACAATGAATGTAACTATCGGCATCCTAGAATTTGTGGTATAGTACATTTTTATAGTATATAAAGAAAAATGTATGCATCGTATACTTTTAGAAAAAACATATCAACTTTTAAATTAGCTTTCAATTAATATTAATGTTGCATATGATAGATGTACTTTAGTTAGCACAAAATTCTTCATGAAGTAATGTGTGATGTTTCTGTCTACCAGATATACTTCAAGGATCATTTCAACCCTTTCAAGCCCATGAAATGGAAACTGGAATATAAAACTAAAATATTATTATAAATCTATTTCTAAAAACAAGAAAAATACTAAAGGCAATATTACATTCTTTTCGCTAACCTTAGCGTTCAGCTGTGTGAGCGTTATCGTTAGGTTAAGTGGCCCTAGTTGGGCTGCCCATATTACATTACGACCGCTAACAGGTTAAAAAACCCATTAGAGCATAGGAGATTGCGCTTTCCAACGTGAGCATACTCTATTTTGCACTTCCTATGCTTAACATGGGGAGTGCAAAGAGTTAGTTAGCATTAGGATTACAAAGTTCTGACGCTAATTACGTTCCACTGCGGTCAACTCAAAAGTTAACCACAACTAGGAGCTGGTGCTAACGGATTCCACTTCTGCAGAATCACTTATCACCAACTACAAATCCCCCCAAAAATCACGTACTCCTCTCTCATCAAGAACGGGAAGAACAGCGGCTCAATCTGCTGCTTCTAACCGCCGGGAGCAGAGAGAGACTAGGGGGAAAAAGTCACCAGTCTCCCTCTGTGAATCACTCTGCTGTCCTGCAGGATCTCGCGAGAGGCAAGATCCTGCAGGTCAAGTGACCCGGTAGTCAAAGCCTCAATGAGTCCTATGGACTCCAGGAGGGGATGCTCAGGGCAACGCATTAGCATCCTGAGGCTTAGCGCTGCATTATGGGGCAGGCTGATGAATTAGCACCTGCCCTGTAATATGGCGCTAAAAGGGGGAAGCTAAGGAGAAACCTGCAGGTGCAGTTTTTTCTCCTCAGTGTCCCCGCTTAGCGGCAGTATAGTAATACTGCCCCAAAACTTTTTGGAAAACTACAATGGCTTCAATCTGACAATGGCTTTAACCCCTTAGTGACCGGGCGGTTTTACACGAATCCGTCCGTTCGTGACCGCTGCTGTTTTTACGTTTCTGCGCTCTTAGTGTTTACGTCAAATTTTCCTCTTACTCGTTTATGTAACCCACACATATTTTACACTGTTTTTCTCGTCACTAAATGGACTTTATAAAGATACATTTTTTTCATCATTTCATATAATTTACTATAAAAAATATTGTGAAATATGACACAAAAATTGAGAAAAACACCACTTTTTCGAACTTTGACCCCCAAAATTTCTTATGTATCAACAACCGTCAAAAAAAATTAATTCCTTAGTAGTTTCTAAATTTAGTACTGAGTTTAGCAATACCCAATGTTTACATATTCCTCGCTTTTTTCCTTATTTTATGCAACAATAAGTGCAAGTAGCACTTTGCCATTTCCAAAGAGTTTATTTTCAAAACTAGTGATAGTGACATTGTAACACTGATATCTGTCACTAATTCCTGAATAACCCTCCACATATACATATTTTTTTAAAGTACACAAATCAAGGTATTAAACTTGGGGTATTTTGACTCTTTCCATGCAAACCATTTTACCACAAATCTATGCCAAAGTTTGAGAAAAAAAAAAAATTTGGTGATTTTTTTTTTTGGACGCAATTTAAGAATACATGTACTGTGAACTTTAAGGTTTACTGCCAAAAAGCACCCCAAAATATGTTCAGCAACATCTTCTGAGTAAATTGATACCACCCAAGTATAGGTATGTCGGGTCATTTGGGGGCTAAAAGGCCTTATTTGGGGGGTGCGCATTTCAGTTTTCCAACTTGGAATTTTCACATTTCGTCATCATGCACCCATGTCCTATTTGGGACATTTTTGATGCCGGCCAAAGTAATTTACCTCCATCAAACTATATATTTTTAGAAAGGGCACACCCTAGGGTGCTTCAAAGAGTTGTATTTTAACACTTTCCATGCACTAGCTCTATGTCAAACT
This sequence comes from Leptobrachium leishanense, assembly GCA_009667805.1. Taxonomy (NCBI): domain Eukaryota; kingdom Metazoa; phylum Chordata; class Amphibia; order Anura; family Megophryidae; genus Leptobrachium; species Leptobrachium leishanense. The sequence continues at coordinate 208,341,869 of CM019064.1, forward strand.
TTCAGGTAGTCACTTTTTGTGTTATTTTTTCACACACATTGTACTTTAGGCATGAATTGTCAAATCCAGTTATGGGTACTGCCAAAAAACACCCCAAAATATGTTCAGCAACATCTTCTGAGTAAATTGATACCACCCATGTATAGGTATGTCGGGTCTTTTGGGGGCTAATAGGCCTTATTTGGGGGGTGCGCATTTCAGTTTTCCAACTTGGAATTTTCACATTTCGTCATCATGCACCCATGTCCTATTTGGGACATTTTTGAAGCCGGCCAAAGTAATTTACCCCCATCAAACCATATATTTTTAGAAAGGGCACACCCTGGGGTGCTTCAAAGAGTTGTATTTTAACACTTTCCATGCACTAGCTCTATGTCAAACTTTCAGGTAGTCACTTTTTGTGTTATTTTTTCACACACATTGTACTTTAGGCATGAATTGTCAAATCCAGTTATGGGTTACTGCCAAAAAACACCCCAAAATATGTTCAGCAACATCTTCTGAGTAAATTGATACCACCCATGTATAGGTATGTCGGGTCATTTGGGGGCTAATAGGCCTTATTTGGGGGGTGCGCATTTCAGTTTTCCAACTTGGAATTTTCACATTTCGTCATCATGCACCCATGTCCTATTTGGGACATTTTTGAAGCCGGCCAAAGTAATTTACCCCCATCAGACCATATATTTTTAGAAAGGGCACACCCTAGGGTGCTTCAAAGAGTTGTATTTTAACACTTTCCATGCACTAGCTCTATGTCAAACTTTCAGGTAGTCACTTTTTGTGTTATTTTTTCACACACATTGTACTTTAGGCATGAATTGTCAAATCCAGTTATGGGTTACTGCCAAAAAACACCCCAAAATATGTTCAGCAACATCTTCTGAGTAAATTGATACCACCCAAGTATAGGTATGTCGGGTCATTTGGGGGCTAATAGGCCTTATTTGGGGGGTGCGCATTTCAGTTTTCCAACTTGGAATTTTCACATTTCGTCATCATGCACCCATGTCCTATTTGGGACATTTTTGAAGCCGGCCAAGTAATTTACCCCCATCAAACCATATTTTTTAGAAAGGCACACCCTGGGGTGCTTCAAAGAGTTGTATTTTAACACTTTCCATGCACTAGCTCTATGTCAAACTTTCAGGTAGTCACTTTTTGTGTTATTTTTTCACACACATTGTACTTTAGGCATGAATTGTCAAATCCAGTTATGGTTACTGCCAAAAAACACCCCAAAATATGTTCAGCAACATCTTCTGAGTAAATTGATACCACCCATGTATAGGTATGTCGGGTCATTGGGGGCTAATAGGCCTTATTTGGGGGGTGCGCATTTCAGTTTTCCAACTTGGAATTTTCACATTTCGTCATCATGCACCCATGTCCTATTTGGACATTTTTGAAGCCGGCCAAAGTAATTTACCCCCATCAAACCATATATTTTTAGAAAGGGCACACCCTGGGGTGCTTCAAAGAGTTGTATTTTAACACTTTCCATGCACTAGCTCTATGTCAAACTTTCAGGTAGTCACTTTTTGTGTTATTTTTTCACACACATTGTACTTTAGGCATGAATTGTCAAATCCAGTTATGGGTTACTGCCAAAAAACACCCCAAAATATGTTCAGCAACATCTTCTGAGTAAATTGATACCACCCATGTATAGGTATGTCGGGTCATTTGGGGGCTAATAGGCCTTATTTGGGGGGTGCGCATTTCAGTTTTCCAACTTGGAATTTTCACATTTCGTCATCATGCACCCATGTCCTATTTGGGACATTTTTGAAGCCGGCCAAAGTAATTTACCCCCATCAAACCATATATTTTTAGAAAGGGCACACCCTAGGGTGCTTCAAAGAGTTGTATTTTAACACTTTCCATGCACTAGCTCTATGTCAAACTTTCAGGTAGTCACTTTTTGTGTTATTTTTTCACACACATTGTACTTTAGGCATGAATTGTCAAATCCAGTTATGGGTTACTGCCAAAAAACACCCCAAAATATGTTCAGCAACATCTTCTGAGTAAATTGATACCACCCATATATAGATTTGTTCTGTTGTTTTTGGGGTGCTACGCCAATCTTTGACATGTGCTTGTCAATTTTCTAATTTGACATACAGTATCTTCTTTGCTTATCTTCTTTTTAGGGGCCTTTTTACATACCCCAGTTTTATGAACGTGCATATATTTGGTAAGCTAACACCCCAAAGTATTGTAAATGGAGTGTTTTTATGCTATGGATGCATCCGTTTGCTCCAAACGAATTGGATACAGTTTGGTGGTCATTTTTCATTTTCACACCCTCATCAGTTTTGGACTGTGATTTAGGAGACACTGTTGTTTGTTTCTGCATGAAAACTCTCCAGGTTGTTTTCTGCAAGGTCTCCTGAGTACACCCATGCCCCCCATGCATAGGTTTGCCAGGATTTTGGGAAGGTTCAAATACAATTTTTATGACTTTGTCATTGGAGTTGAAATTGAGATTATTTCTTCAGCTAGGCCTATCTTTGGTTTTGGGTCTACCGCATACCCCAGTTTGAATTATTGCCAGAAAATTGTTTATATTTGTTATGTTGACACCCCAAGGTATTGCATATGGAGTGCTTTGATGCCATGGATGCAACGGTTTTAGCCCAAAACATTTGAGAAGGTGTGTGGCGGTAATTTTTCAATTTTCAGATTTTTACGCCCACAGTAGTTTTGGACTGTGATTTAAAAGACACTGTTGTTTGTTACTGCATGAAAACTCTCCAGGTTGTTTTCTGCAAGATCTCCTGAGTACACCCATGCCCCCCATGCATAGGTTTGCCAGGATTTTGGGAAGGTTCAAATACAATTTTTATGACTTTGTCATTAGAGTTGAAATTGAGATTATTTCTTCAGCTAGGCCTATCTTTGGTTTTGGGTCTACCGCATACCCCAGTTTGAATTATTGCCAGAAAATTGTTTATATTTGTTATGTTGACACCCCAAGGTATTGCATATGGAGTGCTTTGATGCCATGGATGCAACGGTTTTAGCCCAAAACATTTGAGAAGGTGTGTGGCGGTAATTTTTCAATTTTCAGATTTTTACGCCCACAGTAGTTTTGGACTGTGATTTAGGAGACACTGTTGTTTGTTACTGCATGAAAACTCTCCAGGTTGTTTTCTGCAAGATCTCCTGAGTACACCCATGCCCCCCATGCATAGGTTTGCCAGGATTATGGGAAGGTTCAAATACAATTTTTATGACTTTGTCATTAGAGTTGAAATTGAGATTATTTCTTCAACTAGGCCTATCTTTGGTTTTGGGTCTACCGCATACCCCAGTTTGAATTATTGCCAGAAAATTGTTTATATTTGTTATGTTGACACCCCAAGGTATTGCATATGGAGTGCTTTGATGCCATGGATGCAACGGTTTTAGCCCAAAACATTTGAGAAGGTGTGTGCCGGTAATTTTTCAATTTTCAGATTTTTACGCCCACAGTAGTTTTGGACTGTGATTTAGGAGACACTGTTGTTTGTTACTGCATGAAAACTCTCCAGGTTGTTTTCTGCAAGATCTCCTGAGTACACCCATGCCCCCCATGCATAGGTTTGCCAGGATTTTGGGAAGGTTCAAATACAATTTTTATGACTTTGTCATTAGAGTTGAAATTGAGATTATTTCTTCAGCTAGGCCTATCTTTGGTTTTGGGTCTACCGCATACCCCAGTTTGAATTATTGCCAGAAAATTGTTTATATTTGTTATGTTGACACCCCAAGGTATTGCATATGGAGTGCTTTGATGCCATGGATGCAACGGTTTTTCGCCCAAAACATTTGAGAAGGTGTGTGGCGGTAATTTTTCAATTTTCAGATTTTTACGCCCACAGTAGTTTTGGACTGTGATTTAGGAGACACTGTTGTTTGTTACTGCATGAAAACTCTCCAGTTGTTTTCTGCAAGATCTCCTGAGTACACCCATGCCCCCCATGCATAGGTTTGCCAGGATTATGGGAAGGTTCAAATACAATTTTTATGACTTTGTCATTAGAGTTGAAATTGAGATTATTTCTTCAACTAGGCCTATCTTTGTTTTTGGGTCTACCGCATTACCCCAGTTTGAATATTGCCAGAAAATTGTTTATATTTGTTATGTTGACACCCCAAGGTATTGCATATGGAGTGCCTTTGATGCCATGGATGCAACGGTTTTAGCCCAAAACATTTGAGAAGGTGTGTGCCGGTAATTTTTCAATTTTCAGATTTTTACGCCCACAGTAGTTTTGGACTGTGATTTAGGAGACACTGTTGTTTGTTACTGCATGAAAACTCTCCAGGTTGTTTTCTGCAAGATCTCCTGAGTACACCTGCCCCCATGCATAGGTTTGCCAGGATTTTGGGAAGGTTCAAATACAATTTTTATGACTTTGTCATTAGAGTTGAAATTGAGATTATTTCTTCAGCTAGGCCTATCTTTGGTTTTGGGTCTACCGCTTACCCCAGTTTGAATTATTGCCAGAAAATTGTTTATATTTGTTATGTTGACACCCCAAGGTATTGCATATGGAGTGCTTTGATGCCATGGATGCAACGGTTTTAGCCCAAAACATTTGAGAAGGTGGTGTGGCGGTAATTTTTCAATTTTCAGATTTTTACGCCCACATTAGATTTGGACTGTGATTTAGGAGACACTGTTGTTTGTTACTGCATGAAAACTCTCCAGGTTGTTTTCTGCAAGATCTCCTGAGTACACCCATTGCCCCCATGCATAGGTGTGCAAAGATTTTGGCAAAATACAGCACCAATTGTTAGAACATAAAAATGTACGAATAAAATGTAAAAGTCTAGTGCCTGTCAAACTGGGGATGCTCTCTAGGGGGCACAGGCTGTTGTCACTGAAGTGCATGAAACGCAAAATGTTTTCATACCTTCTACGTGACATTGATTGGGGGTAAAGTAGAGCAGATGGGGCTACTGCTCCAGTAGGAGCGAATTGAGGGCTTCTTTATGATGCCCTCAGCATAGTAAGTGCCCAGAATTTCAGAAATTCTGGCACATCTAGCGGGGTCCATTGCTGCCTTGCCAAGTAGGAGTCTGGCTTCGCAGCACAATGCTGATGGGCATACAGATTTGATTGGGCCACGATGTGGCCCAACAAATCATCCCCCATAAACACCTGCAAAAACTGTGTGTGGCGGTAAATCCTGCAACATCAATATTGATGCCAGGATTTGCCGTGAAAGGAGGGATATCTGGCCTCTGGCGATGAGGCACTACCCACTCCTCAGCTGGAGCTGTGCGTCTCCTACTGGCAGGTGGTGACCCAGGATCTGCATCAGAAACATCACTAGATACATCAGCCAGCGTAGATAATGTATCTAGCGACGTCTCTGAGCAGTTAGCGGGGTCGAAATGAGGGTCTGAGTCTGACGCAGATGCCTCAGATTCTGACGCCAGGATGGCATATGCCTCCTCGGCGCTGTACACCCTCTCAGACATTATATATAATAGATTATAAAATGTTATAATTATTATATATATATAAGCGGATTGTTGGTTCTTAGAAGAACTGTTGGGTTTCACAAGAAAATACAAATAAACACCTAAATCTCTCTAAATCCCTCTAAACCTGCCTCAATTCTTCTAAATCTCCCTAAAATCTCTCTAAATCTGCCTCAATTTTTCTAATCTCACTAAATCTCACTAAAATCTCTAACCTGTCAAATCTGATCTCTCTCTCTCGCTCACCAAAACACAAGTGAGGAGAGGGAGGGAGAATCACAGAGGTCAGAGCCAATATTTACAAAATATTGACCTGACCTGACAAATTAGAAATTTTATTTTGATTTTTTATAACTTCTGATTGGATGTTGCTAGCCTGCCTCTCTGATGAGGCAGGCTAGGAACATCCCACTCAGCCCCAAGATGACCCTGCCCTTAGAACCCTAACCCTACCCCTAACCCTAACCCTAACCCTACCCCTAACCCTACCCCTACCCCTAACCCTAACCCTACCCCTAACCCTAACCCTAACCCTAACCCTACCCCTAACCCTACCCCTAACCCTACCCCTAACCCTAACCCTAACCCTAACCCTACCCCTAACCCTAACCCTACCCCTAACCCTACCCCTACCCCTAACCCTACCCCTACCCCTAACCCTAACCCTAACCCTACCCCTAACCCTACCCCTAACCGTCAGTTTATTTTATTTATTTTTATTTTTATTTTACTTTTTTTTTACTTTTTTTTCACTTTTTTTTACACTTTTTTTTACTCTGCTGGGTGCCTTGATCCCTCGAGGCACCCAGCAGAGCACCTGATCACTGATGTGATCGTTTTTGTACTGAGTGCCACGATACCTCGTGGCACTCAGTACTTCCTGCCGCTACCGGAAGTGATCGCTCGGGGGGAGCGATCACGGACGGACCGGCGGCAGGTAAGCATATTGCAAGGATCCTCGATGTCGAGGCATCCTTGTAATATACTCAGAGCAGCTGGAAGCGATCTGATCGCTTCCAGCGCTCTCTAGAAGTGCCGGGCACCTCTCCGGTGAAACCGGATGTTGATCGCTCCCGGGGAGCGATCACATGGTGCCCCGGCACTTCTAAACGCCATTGCACGGCTGCCTGGACTCCCAGGCAGCCTGCAATGGCGTTTGAGCTGCTGGAAGCGATCCGATCGCTTCCAGCGCTCAAAAAACGGCAGGACGTACCATGTACGTCAGCGGGTCTAAGAGAGACCCGCTGCAATGACGTACATGGTACGTCCTCGGTCCTTAAGGGGTTAATATAACAGAGCTAAGGTTGTAGATACTCCAGATTCTTTCATTTTGGTTGTAAATAGAAAATATTTAGGTATAGCTGAAAAATGCAAGATTACCTTTTAAAGATGATTGCTATTAGTGTTAATCCTCAAAGGAAAAATATTATTAACCCCTTAAGGACCCCTGACGTACCCTGTACGTCCTGTCCACAGGTCTCCCTTAGACCCACGGACGTACAGGGTACGTCAGCGGCGCCTATTCCCCCTCCCGCCCGATACTCACCTCCCTCGCTGGATCCCTCGGCAATCTGGCAGGGAGGAAGCCTGCCCATGTGATTTACATGGGCAGGCGAGGCTGATGACGTCGCCACGCTGCGTGGTGACGTCATCAGCAGGCGTCCCCATGCAATTCAATGGAGGGGAGGGGGGGCTTCTTCCGAGCCCTCTGTCTCCCGAACCATTGAAGCTAGGGAGATGCTGTTTGCATTGCTGGAGAGGGGAGAGTCTCCCCTTTTCAGCGGTGTATGGCATTAACCTTTTCGCTGCCGAATCGCGTTTTGGCGCTAATTGGCGCCAAAATGCGATTCGAACCTGGAGGGGGGCTGACATCTTGGATGTCAGCCAAGCCTCCAGGTCCCCCCCCACCCACTGACAACCTCACCATATGTGTGAGGATGTCAGTGGGCCAGTTAACCATCTAGCTGCCATGTAGAGATAAGGGGATCCTAAGGATCCATTTATCTCCCGATCCATGGCAGCTAGATGGTCATATTTGACATCATTTGAAAGGCCTGATTATGGCCTTTCCAATGATACCAAACATGACCAGGTTTGGTTTTAAAAAAAAATTAAAAAAATAAAATAAATAAAAAAAATAATAAAAAAATTTAATAAAATAAAAAAAGTTTTTTTTTTTAAAGTTTTTTTGTCTGGGGGGTTTAATTAAATAGGACCTAGGCTTTCATCTAAAAATAATTAGCACAAAATGGTCAGAATGAGCGCAGCGCACATAGGTGAACTGTCTCAGCAGTGAAGGGGTTAAAAAGCAAACGCATGTAAATATTGGGTATTTCTAGTCTCGGGACAAAATTTTGAACCTATTTAGCTGGGGTCTTTTTGGGTGGTTCTAGATTTTGGGGATTAAATTACGAAAAAGTGTGTTTTTACCATTTTTTTCATCATATTTCATATTTTTTTATAGTAAATTATTGGATATGATGGAAATTATGGTATTTCTAGAAAGTCCATTTAATGGCGGGAAAAAGGGTGTATAATATGTGTGGGTTGAATAAACGAGTAAGAGGAAAATTTGACCTAAACACTAACAGCGCAGAAACGTAAAAACAGCATCGGTCACTAAAAGACGGATTTGTGTAAAACCGCCAGGTCACTAAGGGGTTAATGCCTTCCTTCCCCCACTGTATGTACTTGATAACTCATATGTTAGGTTTTCATTCACCTGCTACATCCCATTAAAATCTCACTGGGCCCGATTCCAAATGAGCATTAAGTTAACGGTTTGAGTTGTTAAGCTAATGGCTGGAGCCATTACTTATAACATCTCAAGCCACTCTTTCAACCAAGAAGCAAACTTGCAGGACAGAGTTTGTAGCTCCTTACAGCACATTAATGGCTAATATATTTCATATACGTGCCATAAATAACAGATCAGCGTGAAACCAGTGAGCTATTCCATGGCATCTCATTATTCTCAGCTTGAGTCGGTATTTCGAACTGACTACCATTTTAGAGAGCCTGTGTTAAGAGATTTTGAACTTAACGCTTAAATTAAAATATCTTTAAAAAAGTTAAACAAGCTTACCTCTGATTAGTGATTAGCCAAACACCCCCGTGTTCGGTTCGCATTCGAACTCGAACAATTTCAAAAGTTCGGGTTCGAACGCGAACACGATTCGAACTCAATGCAAGTCAATGGGACTCGAACGTTCGATTTTTAGAGTGCCCTCCAAGAGGGCATATATGCAAGATATTTGCCATAAAAGGTGTATGGGGGTCCGGGTAGTGCTCTGGGGACAGGAAACAAGGACAAAAAGTTAAAAAAAAAAAAAAATTTAAAGGAACAGTGAGTTTTCCATGTAATAAAAATGAAAAATTCCTTCAAATATAGTGCCTAGAAGGTCCCCATAACCTGCCTGTGAAGTGGCGAATTTTTAGGATGTATAGAAACATTTAAAAACAAAAAAATGACATTTCAAATGACGGTAAATGGTTTTTCTTTAATCTATTCATAAACAACTGCTTGGGGCGGCAGCCTGTATGAAAAGAGGAGACTTTTAGGACACGCAGAACAAGTTTAGTGATTTTTTTTGGCTAGAGTATGGTGAAACTTATGCAGGCTTTAGATGAAAGTAACAATAGGTGCTTTAAAATTGGGCCTTTAGTGTCCACAACAGTGTCGTCACACCGTAACCCCTCTGTGGTATTGTGGAAGAGTACAGGGTTGGACCCTGCGGTCAAATATTAAAATGATATGAATCTCGTACAGGCGTCAGTGCACCCAAATATTTTGCCTTTGGTGGCAGCAAGTGCCTTCACACCGTAACCCCTCTGTGGTATTGTGGAAGAGTGCAGTGGTGGACCCTGCGGTCCAATATTAAAATGATATGAATCTGGTATAGGTGGCAGTGGCAGTGTACCCAAATATTGTGCCTTTGGTGGCAGCAAGTGCCTTCACACCGTAACCCCTCTGAGGTATTGTGGAAGAGTGAAGTGGTGGAGGTTTTGGTAATGCAGAAGAGATCCCCGATCTATTCAGTTACATCAGCAGCTATAACAAAACCGGGTCAGCAATGTTTAGACACTTGTACTGCGCTAAAGAAAAAGATGTCATCTGCGCTTATTCCCATTATACCGTGTGAAACTAAACACAATTAGAGGTTTGGTTTCTTATCAATGGCCATTATAAGACTAAGCTCACCCGCCAGCGTCAATGCACCTCTAATGAGGGTGAGTCCTACCCATAAATGAAGCCACAGCCTGCTACATAGCAAACCATACCTGCTCATGCTGCTTGTCAGACATGAGGTAGACTGGTGGGCCTTTATTTATGCTCCCCCAGAAACAAAATCCACTTTGGGATCAAAAAACAAAGACACGGAGCGGGATCTTGCTGCAGGGATGACCTGGCTGGAAGTGCATTAAAACATACATAGTACAGGAGAGGTGGGGTCATGCCTATTCCCCGATGGGGTGGCTGCAACCACCAAATGCATCCAGCCCAACAACATGTGTGAAACATAACAAAGAAAAAGATGTCATCTGTGCTTATTCCCATTATACCGTGTGAAACTAAACACAATTAGAGGTTTGGTTTCTTATTAATGGCCATTATAAGACTAAGCTCGCCCGCCAGCATCAAGGCACCTCTAATGAGGGCGAGTCCTATCCAAAAATGAAGCCACAGACTGCTGTATAGCAAACCATACCTGCTCATGCTGCTTGTCAGACATGAGGTAGACTGGAGGTCCTTTATTTATGCTCCCCCAGAAACAAAATCCACTTTGGGATCAAAAAACAAAGACACGGAGCGGATTTTGGAAGTGGATTTTATTCACATAAGTATAAAAAAAAACAATAAAATGGGCTTGGTGGAGATATAAAACAAAGTAAAATAAAAAATCCATGACTGATGAAGCGCCACCTGAGCGGTGAAACGCGTTTTAAAGGACACCATTTATTTTAATTTGTTTTATGCCTCCACCAAGCCCATTTTATTGTTTTTTATACTTATGTGAATAAAGTCCACTTCTTTATTGGCCATCCCTGTTTCCGGCATTACTTTCGACCATGGCACCATACAAAGAAGCACCCCCAGAAGGGAAGTCCTGGATCTGCTGGGCCCTGGGAACAGAGGAGTAAGCACCAAATGAAGAGTGGTTTCACAAACCAGCCTCTTGCAGCACGAGGAATCAACCTGCATAAGTGTGCATCCATCATTCAGACCATTAATATACAGTGCTTGGCACAAATCTAATCACACTCTCCTGTTCTCTTGGAGGTACAAGAGAGACAGAAAAGTGCCGCAGATCAGAAAGAACTTTAATTTACTACACATTTCTTCAATTGAAAGACTTTTTGAAATACGGACACTAGGTGGCGATATACCTCTCTGTCCGGGGTCACGCGGCGGTCTGACTTCAGCATCCTCAGACGCTGAAGTTAAGACCAGCCCGACGCCAATGACGTCATCGCGCCATGCGCGATGACGTCATTTCCAGGTGACCCCCCTTCAATGCTGGGAGATCGCCTGGAAGGGAGGGGGGTGATCAGTTCAGATCCCTCTCCCTCCCGATCAGGAGGTCCCACAAAGAAAAGCCAGGCACCGCTTAAAAGGGGGAGAGTCTCCCCTTTTAAGCGGTGCCTGGCTTTAACCCCTTAGGCACCGGGTCACACTTCAGCGCCTTGCGGCGCCGAAGTGCGGTCTAGCTCCGCTGGGGGCCGCCATCTTGGATGGCGGCTCCACCTCCGGGTCCCCCCTCGCTGCCTGACGTCCTCACGCATAGCATGATGACGTCAGATAGCTGGGGAACCCCTAGCTGCCTGGGGATTTCCCAAGGAAATCTCCTGGTGGAGATATGGGGTTCGTTTGAACCCTGATATCTCCAGCTAGGGGGTCAAGGAGGGTGTCATTCGAAAGGCCTGAGCATGGCCTTTCGAATGATACCCAACATGACCAGGTATAAAGTAAAAACAAAATTAAAAAAATTAAAATAATAATAAAAAAAATAAATAAAAAAAAACATGTATTTTTTTGTGTGTTGTTTTTATTAATGCAGCAACATTGTTCATATTTCAATTATAATGTGAACAATGATGCTGCACTAATGATTTTTTCTATGGGGTGCGTTTGCTAAAAATCACGTAATTCCCCCAAAAAATTTAATAAGTCCCCATTTCTAATTTCTAATTTTCCCAAAGTCCCCATTTTAAAATTTCTAATTTTGTACAAGCGCACCCCATAGAAAATATAACCGCAAATGTTCATGTGATAAAAGGTGAAAAAAACACTTTACACGCTGCAGATGATTAACAAATTCAAATTTTATTGCATTTTTTGTTGTAATATACAGGCAGGACATGACGTATACAGCACACAGCGGTGAAATGCCTCAGCAGTGAAAGGGTTAAAGGATAATATAAAGTGTTTCCTGCCATAACATCAATAACATACGCCTCTTGAAGGAGCTCAGCAATGCCACTCAAGTCAACATTAGCTCACAAATCATGCTGTAAATTAGTTTATTGTCCCTCCATTATAGTGTTCCTACAATGTTCTGTGACATTCCTTACATCATCATCTCTATATCAACATTTTTATGTAAGTTGTGCAATTCAGATAATAATTCATAACAGAGAGAAACTGCTCAAGTGTCTGGAGCTTTGTACAAAAAAATGTCAACTGCTTTTAAAACACAATCATGTCCTAAATTAATGTATCAAAGTGTGTTTCCCTCTTTTGACATCTGACAGTAACATTTATGAGAAAATGTTCTAATGAATACCACATCTTGTATTCACATGTCTCAGCATCAATAGAATGAAGTAGAATCAAGCATGGGCATACTGTTGGTAGAAAGACATAATCAAGATTCAGAATCCTCAAAGATATCTTGTTCTTTAAGCAGAGACATAAAACAAGGAAGAGAGAAATTATCAGAAGGAGCAGATGGTAAGTGCCATATGGATGAACTAAATGCAGAGAGAAATGTTATTTGAGAAAATAAGCCATTTCTTCCAATGATCCTGACTCAAAACAATCAGTAATTAACTGGTGCTATTAGCATCCAATTTTCTCTCCAATGTGTTTTTTTCTCTTTTCAATGTACATATTTGGCAGTGTCTGTTGGGAAATCACATTGAGCCTTTGTGTGTCTAACTGAATAACATGGAACAATACAAACACACCAGGCATCTGATGAACAGCTTTACAATGTAACACTGAGTCCATAGCAACACTGAATATAATGCTATGGCATATACGTGACGTTCCATATATGTTGTTTTAGAGTGAAACAAGCAAACATGTCATGTGTGCATTTTCTTTTGAAACAGATAAGCTATTCTTCACTTTTTCTTATAACCACTGGTACACTGCAGGTAACATTTGGTCATTGATCATGGCTACGTTTCCACGTGCACTATTAACATTTCAACCAAGTCACATGCAACTTGATGATAACCACAATTAATATACTGTATATTGAACAATTAAAAAGAGGCAACAAGATTAAGGCTCACACTAAACATGTCAATGGCTGGGGTGGGGTCCGTGCTCTTCTTCCCTCTACATCCGTATGTGACTGTGTGGGAGCTGGACACATTGAGAAACATTGGCTGGTCAGGAATGTACAACGTTGTACATTCCTGACTGAAATCCCAGAAAGCTGATCAGCAAATAAAACCCCGCTCAGAGCAAGGAATCAGTTTCAGGGACACATTTCGGGGAGATTGGCAACATTTAGGTCATCATGACCATTTTACCCCTTCAATTCCAAGTGTTTTATATAAAGCCACTATCAGGAATGAATGACTATGTAAAACCACTTTACATTGCTTTCTAACCCTATCACCCCACACACACACGCACAAATCTACAGTACACACAGGGCTCACTCTACTGGTCAATCACAAAATCTCCGAAGGTCTCTAATTGGAGAATCTGCAAATTCCGCATTTCAGTCAGCGATATAGTATATCGGCTGTCTTGTCTGATGTACTCTAACTTTAGGGCCATCATCTGAAGTTCCTTTTACACTGAATTTCACGTGCAATAAACAAACAGCATATGCATTCCTTCAGAATATGTTCAGACCAACCTAACTCGATCTCTGGCACCTGCTGGTCGATTTGTACAGTTTAGTGAAAGGATTGTTTTTCACTGAATGCTCATAGTACCTAGAGTGTTCCTTTAAGCAACTCTCAGGTAAAAATATAAACTTCTATAAAGAGTTTATAAAACTGGTAGGATTGCTTATGTTTATAGGCATAGTCTACTCCATTGATTTGATTTGTTTTGGTTTATTTTTGAGGTTGGACAACTTTTCAAATTTTAGTATTGGTTTAAACACCTATTAGAAGCACAGTAGAGGTCAGTGTTTTTTGGTTTCTTTTGCAGTTTGGAGGCACTTGGCGTTCAGTTCGGCAGCGTTCAGCGGTCAGTTTGATGGTTTTTGGCGGTATGTTTGGCGGTCAGGTCAGCAGTCTTCTGCGGCTCCCTGTTCGCGCACTTTGGGGACCCTGCGGTAAATAGCGAATTCACCACAAGTAGAATAGCCGAAGCGAAAAAAAGTGCACCGAACCAGAAAGCACTGAAATTTTGTTGAAATATCAATGCTTTCTGAATAACCCCTTTAGAATTTTAACATTTCAAGTATAGCAAGGGAAAAAAACATACACATTTTGTTTATTCTCACCTATTTGCAGGATGCTTGCGGGAATTGCTTCTTATATTTTTAGAAAGAAGTTGATTTTTATAAAGTAAATAATTAACAGTTACAGTTGCTAATTCTACATTTTGCCCATTTTTATGTATGATTAAACCGGATGCTACAACTACTGTAGATACCGCTAGATTTTGGTGACCAAAATTTACCTCAAAACTAGAGGGGTTGTGTTATATTCGAGTGCATCGCAAGTAAAAAAAAACAAACAAACAAAAAATAAACCAACTTCACTTGCTCAGGGATTCCAAATCTCTGTGACTAGCGGTGGATGAGCCTGCCTGCTAGAGCCGGAGGTCAGTAAATGACTCCTCCTGGCGTGCTGGCTATTGGTGAATGATTCACGGTGCTGGCCATCTCGCTCCGCCGGCCATCTTATCGCAAGTAAGAAGACAGGTGGCCGGCAGCTTCATACTTAGTAACAAGTACAATAATTCTAGAGCAGAGCATCCTGGCCTGAGGGGGAGCCTGACTGTGTTAAGAAAACCTTGAAGGATTTTAATGGTTTCCCAGTATAGTATAAATTTAGGGCCATATTACATAGTTGGTGCTAACTTAGCCAGAGCTGTTGTAAACTTTCCAGAGCCTATGGAGGTTTTAAGTTTACAACTGCTCTGGTTAAGATAGCACCAACATTGTAATACTGCCCTTATAATTTTGCTCCTTGCGTTATATGCGAGTCTGGAGGAGTATTCTCTAATTTCCATAATAAATCTCTATCCATCGTGTTATATTCGGGTCGCGCTATACTCGCGTATCTACGGGTAATACATTTTTTGAAAAACCTTATTCGGATGCTTCTAATTTGAAAGTGCATGATATTTTTACCCTTTTCAGCTGTAAACACCAAAAAAACCTCCATATGTTTGTGTACTTTGTCTTTCCTTCTGTATAGTCATTCTAAATAATGTTGCACAGTGATTTTTCACGATAGGAAAATAAAAATGTTGCATTATTTTTTACGGTAAACTGTCTTAAGCCGTAATATGTCATTTTATGTAAATGAACTCTCTGCAGAGAACTATTTCCCCATTCTGGTGCCATGAGTTTTCCAGTAATAGATCAAACTTCTTTTAAAATGTTTAACCACTTCAATGCGGAGGACGCGCTCAGCGCGTCCTCCGCATTACCGCTGGTATGCGGCGCGTCCTCCCATTGGGGTCAGCGTTCGGCCGGGTTCCGGCCGATCGCTGGCCCCTCTGGTGCGGGCTGACATCCTCGATGTCAGCCGCGCATCCGGAACCCCAGCCGCTGGTATTAGGTGTCATCGCGGCAGCGCGATGACACCTAATTCAGGCGCCCCCCCGCATGTGCGGAGGAGGCGCCTGAAAGGGAGGGGGGAGGTCCTTCGGACCTCTCTCCCTCCCGATCGGCGGCTCTGCGGGGGTTAACCCAGGCATCATTTGGAAGGGCACAGCCTGCCCTTCCAAATGGTGCCTGGCATTAACCCCTGGGGAGCTGGATCGCGAATCGGCGCTGAAAAGCGCCGGTTCGCGATCCTTTCCCGGAGCTGGCCGACATCTTGGATGTCGGCCAAGCCTCCGGGAACTCCCCCTGAGGACTGGCGTCATCGTGCGTAGCATGATGACGCCAGTCCTGGACTGAACCCCTAACTGCCACCAACGGTGGAGATAGGGAGTTCCAATGAACTCCCTATCTCCCGATCCGTGGCAGCTAGGGGTTAAATTTTGGTATGGTTGGATCGGCCAGAGCATGGCCGTTCCAACGATACCAAACACTACTGTGAAAAATTTTGTCAAAAAAAAAAAATGAAAAAAAAAAAAAAAAAAAAAATTATAAAAAAAAATATAAACACTTTTTTTTTTTTTTTTGGTTTGTTAATGCAGCAATATTGTTCCCATTTCAATTATAATGTGAACAATGATGCTGCACTAACGATTTTTGTATGCGGTGCGTTTGTTAAAAATAGTGTAATTTTCCCTAAAAAAAAATGTAACGAGACCCCATCTCTAATTTTTTTAACAAGCGCACCCCATACAAAATATAACCACAATTGCTCGCATGTTAAAATGTGAAAAAAAACACTTTACACATTGTAAATTATTGAAAATACATATTTTATTGCATTTTTTGTTATAATATACAGACATGACATAACGTATACATATAATAATGACATATTATGAATTTACCGAGTCTGACGGAAAGAACGATATATAATATGTCTGGGTCATATACTAAAATAAGCCTTCAAAACACGTTTAAACATGATGAGCAAAACCGGTAAAAATGACCTCAGCACAGGGGCGGGAAAAGCCTCAGCAGCGAAAGGGTTAAATGACCCATAGGCCTCGCTAATATATGGGCAGAATGTAACAAAAATTGACTTGTGTTTTCTCCCAAGCATTGCATTGACTTTGGTAGATTAATTTCTAATTTGGTAGGCGAAGATTACAAATGAGCTTTGGCAGCAAATCTGTTTCTTTAACTTGATATTCCATTTCCCACCTTGTAAAATTGGTGCACTCAATACACATAAACTGATTTGCATCTGAGAGGAGTGCATCTAAAGTCCTAGAATGCTGAGCTAATTAATATACGTGTTCATTCTTCAACAGGATTTCAAGTGCAATGTATTCAGATACAGCTTGATTGCGAACATTATTCATCACTGAAGGTCTTCTATTAAACTCCCGATCAATAGCACCGTTTGTTTAAATAGTTTGTTTCTGATTGCGTGCACGCCCAAATTTTATTTTAAGAAACAGAATTTAGAGTTTGACATCAAATAATTTGTGCCATATCAGGATAAGTATATTGATCATTTATTTCCTTAACCCCAATTTTGACTGATTAAAAAATGTACTGCTGTCTTATTGGTACATAGGAAAAAAAATGACATTTTATGCAGATCTTTTGCACAGAGATGAATAGCACGACTAATAAGTGATTCTGGGGAAACAATGTGATAAAAGGCATCCCTGTTACAGTAGGTACCCCACATTTTATACAGGAGGGGTGGGGTCGCACCTATTCCCCAATGGGGCGGCTGCAACCACCTAATGTATCCAGCCCAGCAACATGTATAAAACATAACAAAGAGAAAAATGTCATCTGTGCTTATTCCCATTATACTGTGTGAAACAAAACGCAATTAGAGGCTTTGGTTTTTGTCAAAGGCCATTAAAAAGAGTAAGCTCACCCGCCGAACGTCAAGGCACCTCTAGTGAGGGTGAGTCCTATCCAAAATGAAGCCACAGGCTGCTGTGTAGTGAACCATCACTGCCCACGCTGCTTTTCAGTCATGAGGCAAACTGGGTCGGTCATATTTATGCCCTCCCAGAAAAGCATCCACCTTAGGATCAAAAAAACAAAGACACGGAGCGGAACATGCTGCAAAAGTTGACCTGGCTGGAGGTACAATAAAACATACGTAATACAGGAGGGGTGGGGTCGCGCCTATTCCCCGATGGGGCGGCTGCAACCACCAAATGTATCCAGCCCAGCAACATGTATAAAACATAACAAAGAGAAAAATGTCATCTGCGCTTATTCCCATTATACCGTGTGAAACAAAACGCAATTAGAGGCTTTGGTTTCTGTTAGTGGCCATTAAAAGAGTAAGCTCACCCGCCGCATACCTCACATTTTATGCCTAATACACCTGTACAATATCAATCTGGTGACTTTTTTTGTTCAAAAACAGATAATAGTATAAATAAAATAGAACAGTGTAGAAAGTATAAAGAACACCTTAACACCTTAACACTTACTTTTACTAATCCTGGATTATCCTGGTGAAATATATCAGACACATGGAAGACTTCATCCACTCATACCCAACTATACTGTTGTAGCATTGGAACCAAAGCCTGGATTCTACATTGTTTAGCTTTTTGACTGTTCCTCCACCTGTTCCTCCACCTGGCTCTTCCAACAGTATGGATAACCTTTTCTTCAATTTTAATATTGTTTATCCTTAATTACATAAACCTCCTTATATATATGTGTGATGCTTGTGTAATGAAGTCCATGAAGGATTGTCCAAAAGCAACTGCTATTGAACTAAAACTCCTACGATAAAGCTACAATCAGCACTACAAAATGTGTTGGCGCTTTATAAATACTTGTATTTATATCATGGGAGTGGTTATTCCTTTTCACTAATCCTGTTTAAATCCATCAGTTACATACAGGGCTTAATTTGTGGGGGATCCTAAGGGAAAAGGATCCAGGATCGTTTAGTTTTTGACTGTCTGTGTCCCAGAACCTATTTGGGTGGATCCAGTACCTTGTGTGGTATAAATCCAAAAATAATAATAATTTAAAAATAAAAAAATAAAAAAAATCGAATCAAATTTATATAATGATTTTAAAGCAAATTTCACATTTTTTATTAGCTCAGTTTTATATATGTGTAAATGTTAGACCTGTTGCAAAATTAATTGCTCACTGCAAGTGCTGTAAGCGCAAAGGTTAAGCATGTGGTGATGTGGGCAGGGCCGGTGCAAGCATTTTTGTCTACTCAGGCGAAGGTGCGTTTTGGTGCCCCCCCCCCTCCAATATCAGCATAGAGATGCATACTAAGTCTCAGGAGTATTTAGTGTCTTCTCACTGAAAGTAAAGGACGTTGAATGTTGCTCTTGCAAGGACAACCTCTAGCAGTGGCCTTAGTCACTGATTGATTGGCACTGTGGCACAGGAGTGTCACCAACTCTATGCTGTGCCTGGTGGTGCCGCTTCTGTGCCACATTGCCAATACCCACAATATATTACCAGTGTCAAAGCTTCAGTACCTTACCACTTGTTGTGGTGAGCCTGTGGCTGCCTTTCTCGTTCGGGCCACTGACGTACAGTCCACTATCCAGCAGGGTCCTCCTCAGGATGTTAGGGTGTCAGTCTGTAGATACTGCTCCCACTGGAGACTATTCTATTTAACAGTGATATAGAAAGAGTAGTAGATACATGGAATAGCCTCCCAGTGGGAGCAGTAACAGTGATATAAGAGTGATATAAGAGTGAGAGATCTCCCCTGCTGTAAAGGAGAAGCTGTGTTTTTAACTCCTGCTGGACCAGGTATCTGAGCTCCACATTAAAAAGCACAGCTGAAGCACATTGCAGTGTGGTGCTCAGCTCAGATAACTGGTCCAACATGAATTAAAACACAAGCTTCTCCTTCACAGCAGGGGCGATTGTGTGTGTGTCTATAGAGGAGGGGGGAGTGCCACAATCTCGGGGCAGAGGGAGAGCAGGAAGTGGGATCACTCACCTCCTGCCCTGGGGGATCTCTGCTGCGGAGCAGGGCTGGTCCTCACTTGTCAGCTGGAAGAGGAGCACCACTGCAGCACGAGGCAGCACTTGGCCCACAGCTCTGCTGCATCTCGGGAGCGCCCTCTCCCTTATCAGCCCGGAAGTGAAGGAGCTGCTCCAGTCACAAGGAGGAGGATACTTGTACCTAATGGGCGGCACTAGAAACCCCCGGCCAGCAGTGACCAGGGAACTGGATTGTGGCACCCCCTAGTTTGGCACCAGGCCAGGACAGTAAGGCAGCCGCCTGTGCTGCCTTACATTAGCGCCGGCCCTGGATGTGGGCATTTGCTGTATGTTGTGCAGAGTAGCCTAAAATAACTTAGATTTATTGCCAAACCATATCATAATATCATGGAAATTATTAGTAAGTGGGCATTTTCAGTACATACCATGTTGATTTCAGCACAGTGTACTGTATTCGTTCTGGGACCGGCACCCACTTATTATTCCTTCACTCTCATATTAAGTTTTTGGTCCCACATCTTCTGATTTACAAATTAAGCACTGGTTACATACATCTGTAATGATGTCACTTTACAGTATTAACCCTATTAAACAGAATTAACATAGGAGGTGGTTCTAGTGTCAATACTTGTTCCGAAACAGTTCCAAAATAACAGATTCTGCAAACTTAACAGTGATATCAATTGAAATTTGTAATAAATTGTATTTTTTGCATGGAAAAATACATGTAACACAAAGACATGTTTTACAAACAAAAAACAATGTGTCAACCGTAGATTATTTACCTTTTAACTCCACGGGACGTGCTATGCCATCCTCGTTGTGGGAGGGCCTTGAAGTCACAGGGCTGCTGACTTCAATGGGCCTCCTCGGCCCCTTACCGCAGTCGGTGCGCGCCGTTGGCTGCAGAGAGACAGCCTGAACTCAGGCCGTCCCCCTGCAGCCAATGACACGCATTGGCTGTGTGGGTGGCCTAAATCAGAGGGCCACGGCGGCACCTGGCGGCGAGTCGTACCAGTACGCCTCACCGGCGTAAACCCCCTCCCGATGGGCGACACCTGCCCATCCTTAAGAGGTTAATTGGCATAGATTTTTCATAAATTAATGTAATGACTAGTACGGGCAATGAGATTCAAAGGAATGAACTGTGGAATGCATTAGACATATAACTTTTCAAGATATGGACCCTAATAGTCCTGGCAAGATACCAGGATAAGGGATCTATTATCCAATCATCAAACCTACTGATATAACTATATTTTCATTTATATTTCTTTGCCATTTTCAAAATGCTAATGGGTCAACTTTAAATTATTTCATCAGTGGAAAATCACGGCAGAGCGATTGTCTGTAAGCAAGTTGAATTAAATATATTTTTCATATAATAGATTTTATTGGTCATTTTACCTCCTGAATCATGGATTTTAATAGTATGCAATAAAAATATTTTTATATATATATATATATATATATATAAGATGACTGGTCTGTATCCGTTAACCGTAATGTACGATTAATACAGCTAAATCTTATTACAAACGTTTATTTATTAAAGATGTATGCGTGTCTTGATGTGTGATGGTTACAGAGTTAACAGGCTAATGGGTTATCTAAAGCACTTTTTCATAAAATCAATAGTTCCAACTTTATGTAAAGTCAATTGGTAGTGAAAGATAGTGACATATTTGTGGTGCACAGACTGGTTTAGGGGCTGGGGACAGCAACAGTATTAGAGGATATGGAACGGGTTTATACACGTGTGTATACATACATTTCTTGTTTTTAGTGAAAGTAAGTCTGGCGGTTTGATTTTATTACATGTCATAAAAGCACAAATATACTTACCTAATTGAGTTGTTTGCGGGCTTTTGTTAAATCTTATGCTAAAAATATATAGTAATGTGTTTTTTTATTATGTTATATCCAGCAGATGATCTTAACGCTCATCATTTTTTTTAATAGTAGTGCAATTATATTTGCTATTTTGGGCTTGGAAGGTTAAAATGCAAACATGAAATAACAGACGTTATTATTGTGACTTTTTTGCACGCAATGGACTTTTAAATTTACTTTTTCAATTACACACAGTAAAGGCATACATTTCTTATTCTGAGGGTGATCTGTTTTTACACCCATATTTATAAAATATGCATCTTGCCAGCTAAAAAGCAATGTGACTTCCGCATAAATATAGCATTTACAGAAGTGATAATAATCCTTAAGGCAATTAAAATGTTTTCCAAATATCAGCAAACATATCTCTTATGAATATGCTTCCTATTATGGTAATATTAAAATATTTTGTAGGATAAAAGGATATTCTTATAAACGTGAAGTCATTCTCACAGGAAAACGAAAAACACACATTTTCTTTAGTAATACAGTAAACAGAAAAATGCATAATTATTCAATATAATACAAGGTATTAAAACCATTTAGATTTAGTACAACATTCATACAATACAGCATACACCAATCATTTTCACAGAACAGTTTCAACCATCTGACAAAAGAGACAGTTATTGTAATGATATTTCTAATTATAGGGTCACAACAAAGACATATGTCTACCTCTAATATATATAAACTGTGTGTGTGTGTATATACACTATATTGCCAAAAGTAGTTGCTCACCCATCTGAATAATCAGAATCAGGTGTTCCAATCACTTCCATGGCCACAGGTGTATAAAATCAAGCACCTAGGCATGCAGACTGTTTTTACAAACATTTGTGAAAGAATGGGTCGCTCTCGGGAGCTCAGTGAATTCCAGCGTGGAACTGTGATAGGATGCCACCTGTGCAACAAATCCAGTCGTGAAATTTCCTCGCTCCTAAATATTCCACAGTCAACTGTTAGCTGTATTATAAGAAAGTGGAAGTGTTTGGGAATGACAGCAACTCAGCCACAAAGTGGTAGGCCACGGAAACTGACGGAGCGGGGTCAGCGGATGCTGAGGCGCGTAGTGTGAAGAGGTCACCAACTTTCTGCAGAGTCAATCGCTACAGACCTCCAAACTTCATGTGGCCTTCAGATTAGCTCAAAAACAGTGCGCAGAGAGCTTCATGGAATGGGTTTCCATGGCCGAGCAGCTGCATCCAAGCCATACATCACCAAGTGCAATGCAAAGCGTCGGATGCAGTGGTGTAAAGCACGCCACCACTGGACTCTAGAGCAGTGGAGACACATTCTCTGGAGTGACGAATCTAGCTTCTCCATCTGGCAATCTGATGGACGAGTCTGGGTTTGGCGGTTGCCAGGAGAACGGTACTTGTCTGACAGCATTGTGCCAAGTGTAAAGTTTGGTGGAGGGTGGATTATGGTGTGGGGTTGTTTTTCAGAAGCTGGGCTTGGCCCCTTAGTTCCAGTGAAAGGAACTCTGAATGATTCAGCATACCAAGACATTTTGGACAATTCCATGCTCCCAGCTTTGTGGGAACAGTTTGGAGCTGGCCCCTTCCTCTTCCAACATGACTGTGCACCATTGCACAAAGCAAGGTCCATAAAGACATGGATGACAGAGTCTGGTGTGGATGAACTTGACTGGCCTGCACAGAGTCCTGACCTCAACCCGATAAAACACCTTTGGGATGAATTAGAGCAGAGACTGAGAGCCAGGCCTTCTCGTCCAATATCAGTGTGTGACCTCACAAATGTGCTTCTGGAAGAAAGGTCAAAAATTCCCATAAACACACTCCTAAACCTTGTGGACAGCCTTCCCGGAAGAGTTGAAGCTGTTACAGCTGCAAAGGGTGGTCCGACGTCATATTGAACCCTATGGATTAGGAATGGGATGTCACTTAAGTTCATATGCGAGTCAAGGCAGGTGAGCAAATACTTTTGGCAATATAGTGTGATGGACGAGTCTGGGTTTGGCGGTTGCCAGGAGAACGGTACTTGTCTGACAGCATTGTGCCAAGTGTAAAGTTTGGTGGAGGGTGGATTATGGTGTGGGGTTGTTTTTCAGAAGCTGGGCTTGGCCCCTTAGTTCCAGTGAAAGGAACTCTGAATGATTCAGCATACCAAGACATTTTGGACAATTCCATGCTCCCAGCTTTGTGGGAACAGTTTGGAGCTGGCCCCTTCCTCTTCCAACATGACTGTGCACCATTGCACAAAGCAAGGTCCATAAAGACATGGATGACAGAGTCTGGTGTGGATGAACTTGACTGGCCTGCACAGAGTCCTGACCTCAACCCGATAAAACACCTTTGGGATGAATTAGAGCAGAGACTGAGAGCCAGGCCTTCTCGTCCAATATCAGTGTGTGACCTCACAAATGTGCTTCTGGAAGAAAGGTCAAAAATTCCCATAAACACACTCCTAAACCTTGTGGACAGCCTTCCCGGAAGAGTTGAAGCTGTTACAGCTGCAAAGGGTGGTCCGACGTCATATTGAACCCTATGGATTAGGAATGGGATGTCACTTAAGTTCATATGCGAGTCAAGGCAGGTGAGCAAATACTTTTGGCAATATAGTGTGTATATATATATATATATATATATTCAATCCATAAACAGATAGAACAAAACAATCCACTTAACCCCTTCGCTGCTGAGCCATTTCACGTCTGTGTGCTGAACTCATTTTTAACGCTTTTGCTCATCATTTCTAAACACGATTTGAAGCCACATTTTATTATATGACCCAGACATATTACATATCGTTCATTCCGGCAGAATCCGCAGATTCATAATATATCGTTACTATATGTATACGTCTTGCTCTGCCTGTATATTTTAAAAAAATGCAATAAAATTTTAATTTTTAATCATCTACAGCGTGTAAAGTGTTTTTCTTTCACATTTTATCATGCAAGTCTTTGCGTTTATATTTTTTATGGGGTGCGCTTGTTAAAAAAATTAGAAATGGGGACTCGTTACATTTTATCTCCACCAGGAAATTTCCTTGGGAAATCCCTGGGAGGTAGGGGTTCCCTGGCTAACTGACTGGTAGCGAGGGGGGACAGGAGGTAGATCGCGATCTGGTGCCGAATTGCGCAGGATCGCAATCCGCCACTCAAATGATGCTTGTTTTTTATTTGTACACCCTCCCGATCAGGAAGGAGATGGAGCTGAAAGGATCCCCCCTCTCATTCAGGCGATCTTCCGGCATTGCCAGGGGGGTCGCCTGAAAATGACGTCATCGCGCATGGCGCAATGGCGTCATTGACGTCGGGAGGGGTATAAATTCGGCATCTGACTTCAAGGTAGTCAGAACGCCGCGAGACCCCGGAGAGAGAGAGGTGAGTATCTCTCCCAGGACTCCAGATTGTGGGTGACGTGTGGGGAGCATCCTCCGCATATAGCGGGAGTCAATGAGGACATTCCCCACAAGTCAACCACAGTGAAAGGGTTAAATATAATATCGAAGATTTTAAAACCACCTAACCAAAGGGACAATGATGGACAGTTGGTTACAAAATATGTTGTTTAAGGCTGCCACAAAGTCAATGTCTCCATTGCGGAAGGTTCCAATCTAGATAAACCTAATGTCTGGTCTTAGCTTTCAAATTCAGAATTAATCTTATTTAGTGGGGAACATGTGTTTTGTAATTTTTTTCATAAATTACATCACTATTGTGTGGAATATGAATATTGCTTGGCATTATAGGAGAAATATGTGTATGGTGCATGATTTCCAGACCAAGGCACAACTGCTAAATCATGATATTAAGTGTGCCCTTTGTAAGAATATCATTAGCCCACATTTGATGACAAGCAGGAGGATCGAAGGGGATGGTGTGATAACATATGGCAATGTATATTAGGGTTTTCAGCACTGAATGAACCATACCTACTGATTTACACAGCACTTTTGTAAACAACAAGTTGTCCAGTAGAACTGCGAGGGCCACCAAAAATACAAAACAATTTACCTGAAAAGAACACAGCAAATAAAATAAAGCAAAAATAAACCTACGTGTAAACCCCTGGCACAATATTTCATGTATGAAGCATCTTATTGCTTCTTTATATTGGGTGATGGTAAGGATGATCAAGTGAAGGTCTTTCCCAGAAAATTATTGGTAGCGGAAAATAATTGGAAATGTCATCTGTCATGTTGATGGGTATACCTTTTTAAATAGAATGTGTTAAGTGCATAATTTTACATATATCATTTTTCGAAGTGAAGCAAAAAAACCTCATAATAAATTTAAAATCTAATCACAGTGACCAGAGATGCAAATTATTTTGTGACAAAAGCTCTTCACTCTTATACTGTTCATGCAGGATATTAAAGAATAATACATGTTTTGGCGGCGGCCATTGCAAAGATCATTGCTTGGTACATTTGGGATACTTACTCTGTATCGGTCTGAGACTGCAATGTTTCTATTGCTGTTCTGCTTCAATTGAATTTACATTTTCTGAGGTTTTCTGTCCAATTTCTTGCTTTATTACCATGTACTGTATGGTTGCGTACTAACCCCGTCTCCCCCTTTTTTATTTTCCGTATCCCTCCTTCGTTTTCCCCTTTTTGTCTCCCTTTCTGAGAAAACAATAAAAACTTTATATTTTTTTAATAAAGTTGCAACAAAGTAAAAAAAAAAGAATAACACATGTTTTTAATGTTAAAAAGGTTTAAATATTTTCTTCTCTCTCTCTTGTAAATATACAATGGCATAACAAGCAGTAATAGGCTGAATGGAATATCATCCTAAGCCTCTAACTGAAGTGGTGTTCTAACCTGTAAGACTTGTTTTACTCTTCTTCAGTATTTCAACACATTATTAATGCAGTCACAAATTTAAAAGGATGGCAACACAAAGGATTAACGGTATATGGACTCAATTAACTGCAAGACTATAAGAATCATCAGACTACAAGGTGTAGGTATGGCTAGTTAGAAATGAGGAGCAAAGGAGAGAAGAAATGGACAGACTTCATCCACTATCAGTTATTCAGAGAGCACCTAAATGTCACCAACATTTCGGTGCACGCCTGTTCCCCGCATTTTGCCGACCCTGCGGGGAATTCAGCAATCACTGTAGGGTCCCCAAAGTGCAGGGACAAGCCACCGAATGCACCTGAATGCACAAAGCCCCCGAATCGATCGGAAAAACTGCCGCAAAACCGGCAAATCAATCCGAAAAAACACAGAAAAAACACTGAATCGATACGAAAAACGTGCGAAAATCCATAGAACGCATCTGAAGGTCTGCCGCAAAACCACCGAATCGATCCAAAAAAAGCCGACGACACACCGAATAGAGCGCTGGCCAGCCTGAAAAAGCCGACACGCCGCCTAAGGGAGTAAAAAAACCTCAATCTTTAAAACCCATTTTCAGAAATAAACTACTGCATGAAAATGCCTGGAAACAATATATAAGGTCCTATTAATAATAATAAAAAGGTCTGTTACATATCTAAAAAAAAAACTAAAAACCCTGAAAAATGCCTAAAGAAATCCTAAAAAAGAAATAGAGACTTTTTGCTGCAAATGAAAAGAATAAACTGTTGAATAAATATTTAATAAAAACAGGGAATTTTTTTTACATTGAAACCTATGGGATTCGCCTGGAGAAACCTGTGGAATGAAACAACTGAAAATCAGGGCATTTCACTGACATTTCAGTGCTGCTTTGTGTTCTCTGAATAGATTAACCATTACTTCTCTATGGGGAGTTCACTGCAGTCGAAGATCACAGTTTTTAACTAGCAATTCGCCACAATTGGGCGAACTGACCGCTTTTTGAATAGCCGAATGGCCATGAAATTGAACTGTACCGGGAAATTCAATGTTCAGGGCAATTCGGTGGCCAGTTTGACTCTCTTTGAATTACCCTATTCAATTAAACTTAACCCCTTCACTTTTAAGTGCTTTTCCATTAAAACATTGTCAGCAAATATACACTGAGGTGCCCCACTGTATATGTTCACTGTAGGTAAGCCCCACTTGATCGGTAGAGGGCTCCGCCGACTGGAGAAAAAGTACTACTACATTTACTTTATAGCTTGGGCTACGTGTTTCTGTGAACTCGTAATTAAATGGATCTGTAAGCTAGTCAAATAATTTCAACACATCGGCTGTCATGTCCATTGTGTTGAACATTTTGGAACATGTTCTGGAACCCATTTGCAAGTGAATTTCGCATGTAATAAGCAAAATGCTTTTGCATTGCTCCAGTACTCGGTCTCGGAGCACCTGCAGGTGCTTTTGAAGATTAAGTATACGCAATCAAATGTCATGTTTACTTTTTGTTTCTTGTGCCTCTCCACCAGCTCACCTGTATATTTTTATGTTCTGCCTATACCATCCTCCCATCCAGTTTGTAAGGAATGTCAAACCAGGAACTGCATCCAGGTGAAAACACACACAATTATTGTAATTGCGCAAAACTAGCAAATGAACATTATCTAGGACTTTTCCATATGAACAGAGCACTTTCTAATTACCACAGATGCTACTGAACGAGAATAAACAGGATACTTGTCATGGGGCAATGAACTAGCCTTTTGAATCAGAAATAGAGACGGTTTGGTCCCATGCCCACATTATGAAAATACACTAATACAAAATAAGGTCTAGGTTGGAAAAAGAAACGTGTAGCATGGAAGGTGGCATTACTGTTTATGTAGAGCATGAGCCAACAGCGGAAATTGTAATTGGCCACAGATGTTAAACAGCTTACGTCCACTAATTAGCATCAAGCGATTTTGTTTCTACCTGCAAATGTGCATCAGCTGAGGGAGCGGAAATGTAACATGCATGACAAAGTTGTTTTTATCTTAGTAATTTCGTGGGTTAGTGAAGAGCCTCATGCTCTATGCACGAACTGAGGTTCTCTGGCGCAGAACTTCGCCATCTGTGGTATTTAACGAAGAACATTGGAGGAAATGCATGGTAGCCAATGAGAACCTACACCATCCAAACAACCTGCCTCTCACAACTGCTTACCGTCAAGCCTTCGTGCATGAAACGATAACGCTTACCTTCTGGCCTTGGATTGAAGCTCACCAGGGCAGTCCAGATTTTTAATTTCATACACGAGAATCCAAAGGCATAAATTGTCTCCATTATTTCTGCATTACACGAAAAGCCTCAGTTAACCAGCACTTTAAATTCTTCACATCAAACCAACTGCTTTCCCTAAATCTATCTATTTAATCTGTCAGCAAACATAGAGGTTTAATTCGGAAGGACCACAGAGGGATTTCCATAGTTTGAGTATGTAATAAAATACCTTTTATTTAGCTAAGTGATATCCCTTGATTATACAAACAGTGAAATACCAAAGCAATTGACTTTAAATATTTTGATAGCGAAGGGCTACGCTTTCCTTTTACCACAACAGGGAGTTTTATGGGGAAATCAAAACCACTCCCGCTGTCGGATATTACAATATGATTAACAAAGTGCCCTTTTGGGAGTACAGAATTATAAGTGAAAGATGGGTGGGAGAAATAATGCTGTAGATGAGATTTCCTCTGCCAGTGTTTGTCTGTAGCAATTTAAGGATAGTAAATCATATTTTATGCAGATTGTTCTGTGACCTGTCAGTTGTTGCATAAACCACTACAATAATTCAAGGGAGAAATGTTGAAAAATTAAATGTTTATCAAATTGTGACATTTCTGTTGTACACTGCCAAGGCAGCAGGAGCTCCTGTACCATCTGCACAAGGCAGGAGTGAGATAAGAAAGTCTGTCTTTCTAATTGGTATGAACCGAATGGTGGATCACATACACTGCAAATAAAAAATGAATAGTATCTGGTAGTCCCAGAGGGCTGTTGTTTTCATTTTTCAGTAGAAATGATCTAAGAAGTTGAGTTACATAATACAGTAATTGTGTTATAATAAAGTGTTCTTGGGTTAACTATGACAGTAGCGCTTACATTTAAAAACATTGGGGATAGTCCCCTGGGTAGATCCCTTGTCAAAATCCAAAAGTGCAGTAATGTAATTGTAATTAGAAGTCTGGTCAACCAGTGGCTACTCAATGCGTGGTGAATAAGATTGTATGCTTTGTTCTGTTTTTCACTATATCTAATAAAATAATTTGTGATTAGTTTACTTAATTCACAGTATAAATAAAGCTTTATGTGGCTTTCCATTTTTCCTAATTTCAGGGTCACCCGTGCTAGGATTATAATTAGGGGCTACTCAGAAAGCACCGAACTTGCCACCAAAGTGCGCCGAAATACAAAGGACCGAAATGTCACTGAAATATTCTATGCTTCCTGAATAACTCCTAACTGAATTGAAGTGAGGCCAGTGGTTGTGAAAATGGTTGTAATTTTTTTTACATTTTATCATCCAACCTTTGAGGTTATATATTCTATGGAACACTCTTGTTAAAAACAAATAGAAATGGGAACCTGTTACTGCATTTTCCAAAGAAAATATGCAATTTTTAATTAAAACTGGAAAAAACTAAAGGCAGTATTACAAAGTTGGTGCTAACTTAACCAGAGCTGTTGTTAACTTAACAACTCCATAAGCTATAATGGCTCTGGTAAATTTACATGCGCTCTGGTTAAGTTAGCACCAACTTTGTAATACTGCCCTAAATTTTTCATTAGAATTTTGCCACATTGTGTTTTAATGATTAATTTTTGCAAACAGCGTTTCAAATTTCAAACGTTCAAGCGTACTGTTTTTTTTTTTACCTCATTCGTCTGCGTGTCGGGTTTTTCCGGAGGCTGCTCTGCGCTGTGATCGGCAGCTAGTCGGGTTTCTCCGGCGTGTTCGTTGGGGGTTAATCCAGCTGTTTTCTGCGGGTTTCGGCGAGTGTTTGGTGAGTTTTGGTGGGTTTGCGGCGAGTGTTCAGCGGGTTTGTGGCAAGTGTTCAGCAGGTTTTCGATGCACTACGGGGGCCCTGTGGTGCTTGCTGAATACACCACAGGGTCGGCGAAATAGGATCGCCGAATCGCCCCAAAGTGCAGGGAACGAAAAGTCAATGATCGTACAGTGACTTTTCGATTCTCTTTGAATAATCCTGATAGTTAACCTTTCTCTGGGCCTATTAAGGGGCATGGACCTGGAGCTGCTGCTCCATCAGCCCCTATGCTAATCCGTTCCATTGACCTTGCTTATGTGATTATGCCTAGGACTCATGCAAGTCTCGAGAATTCCAGAAGATGATACTAGCAGCGGAGTGTGACGGCAGTATCTGTTAGCAGCTGACAATTATCAAGAGTCAATCTACTTAAATAACAATTCACCTGTAACAGAGCTATTAATAGGGAGACGCTAATAGCTAAAAGCCTATGATGAAATTTTCCTTTACTACATTCCTAGTCTAAACCCCTCCTAACTTTAATCTGGAAATCTCAAACACTACAGACACACAACCAGTCCAAATATGTATCTAACCTTCATACTACTAAACCTAACTGTTCCTGTTTCCTAACCCCACTAAGTCACATTCATCAAATCCTTAGCCTATAAATCCCTGAAATATCAAATTTCCAATCAGTGGCATCCTAAAAATAGCACTATTAATATTGCAATTATGTTAATCTATACTATAAAAGAGTAAGGCTTGGCGTGTCCGTCGCCAAGCCTTACTCTGCGCATGTGCGCGCAACCTTCAAAGACCAGAAGTGGGGACACTTTCACTTCCCCGGCGCCGCTCGGAAAGGTAAGTATGGCGCCGAGCTCATGGGGCGGCTGTCCGAATGCCGATAGAGCATTCGAACAGCCGCCCCATGTCTGGTCTGGGGTCTGAGCTGGGGCATATCCATGAGCGCTGGGGGGCCAATATCCATGAGCTGGGGGGCAATATCCATGAGCGCTGGGGGGTCAATATCCATGAGCTGGGGGGCAATATCCATGAGCTGGGGGGCAGTATCCATGAGAGCTTGGGGGGGCAATATCCACGAGCTGGGGGCAGTATCCACGAGCTGGGGGACAGTATCCACGTGCTGGGGCATAGTATCCATGTGCTGGGGCATATATCCACGTGCTGGGGCATATATCCACATGCTGGGGCAATATCCACGAGCTGGGGCAATATCCACGAGCTGGGGCAATATATCCACGAGCTGGGGCAATATATCCACGAGCTGGGGCAATATCCACGAGCTGGGGCAATATCCACGAGCTGGGGCAGTATCCACGTGCTGGGGCATATATCCACGTGCTGGGGCATATATCCACGTGCTGGGGCATATATCCACGTGCTGGAGCAGTATCCAGGAGCTGGGGGGGCAATATCCAGGAGCTGGGACAGTATCCACGTGCTGGGGCATATATCCACGTGCTGGGGCAGTATCCACGAGCTGGGGCAGTATCCACGAGCTGGGGCAATATCCACGAGCTGGGGCAGTATATCCACGTGCTGGGGCAATATCCACGAGCTGGGGCAGTATCCACGAGCTGGGGCAGTATCCACGAGCTGGGGCAGTATCCACGAGCTGGGGCAATATTTCCACGAGCTGGGGCAGTATATCCACGAGCTGGGGCAGTATCCACGAGCTGGGGCAGTATATCCACGAGCTGGGGCAGTATCCATGAGCTGTGGCATATATCCATGAGCTGGGGCAGTATATCCACAATAGACTGCCCTCTGGGCAGGCTTTCCACCTTGTACTTACATAATTAGGCAGGATCTAACACTATATGGTAAAATGGAAAATTGGAAAGATGGAGTAAAGTCTTTATGAAGACATGAGGCAATGGACTACTCGGATAATAATTAGAAGGAATATTTTGTTATGTAATATGGCTCGCTTTTGTATAAAAGCAGTAATTAATATTTGTATGAGGCACTAGAAAGAGTTGGTATAAGAAATACATATTGAAATGGATTTGTAGCTACTGATATTCTTAAATACAATTATAAGTCATTAAATATAATGAGCTGGATTCCAACCTTGGCATGAACTGTTGTAAACTTAGCAACTATGGCCCTATTACATAGCTCTCAATAAGATAGCTACAGGAAACATAACATAATGTCACCTGTATAATTGGTGGGGTTAGAGGGTGATCCTAGGACAAATTAAATTGCTTCAGAAGTATATAACCATATACAAGTAAAAATGGAATCAATTCGCGCACTTTTCAGAATAAAAGCATTATCACCACTCCAGAAGTGCCGTTGGGTTTGCACCCTGGTTTGTGCTCCTCTGTGTCCAGCACACTGCAGGATCAGCCAGGGTAGTCACCAGGTGAAAAGATAATAAGCTCCAATACCGGTATTAGGCAAAAAAGCGCTATTTATTAATTAAAAGACTGCTTGCTCTCAACGCGTTTCATCTAAATAGACTTCCTCGGGAGCAATTTTCAGGCAGACAGAAAGTACATCAATAAAAAAGAAGAATGCAATAATACATGTCTATTACAAGTGTTGCAGGAGCTCGCAGGGGGAATATCCTATATATATATATATAAGTTAGGTGATTCAGCACTTTTCTATTATTTTTTATTCATAACGTCTCCTGAAGTTATCTTATGAAGGTGAATCGCTATTCCATTCTTACCACAAGCTGGGCTTGCATCTGGAATGTAGTATTTGCTTGTTCGACGTTACTCTACATTAATGTCTCCTACACTTATTATGGAAGATGTTAATTCTCACCTCCATGTGGAAGCACAGGCTATTCCAATGTAGCTTGCGCTTCCTTCTAAGAGACTTTATTTCAATGTGAAATAACGTCTACTCGAAGCTGGTGTCAAGTGATTCTGCATTTACAAAATCACATAAAATGCTCTGTAAATCCCCATTAAACTCCATACTCACCTCTCATCCCACGGTGCAGAAGGTGGCGCGATCCGCCGCTTCCTCTTGCCAGCAGCAGAGTGAGACTGGGAACAAATAGTTACTAGTCTTCCGACACAATTCATCCATGGCGCTGCGCGAGTATGGGCGGAGCTCCCGGTTGAACTGAAAACGTGTGGGGAACGTCCTCAGCATACAGCGGGAGACTATGAGGACATTCCCCACACGTCTTCAGCAGTGAAGGGGTTAATGGCTCTGAGACGTTTACAACAGTTCTGGTTAAGTTTACACAGGGATGGAATACAGCCCAATGTGTTTATAGGTGTGTGTGAGCAGATATGATCAAAATATTGCCGTCTGCATAATATGGCACTCCATCGTACGCTGAGTAATTTTGTCTATAGAGATCGTGACACTAATGCAGTTCAATACAATCTATGATGATCAGCAAAAGACCTGCCTTAGATAGGCTCACATTAAAATGACACATGTCAAAGTGCCCATCATAGGCGTGATAAACCATATGAATGGGCAGTTTAGCCTAATAATCAAAAGCAGAGTAATTATACATACATACATATTCCCCTCCATCTCTATCACTCACAAAGCTATACACCCACACCTACCCCAATCAGTCAATCACACAGACACTCAAGTACCCACACTGAACTAACCACATACGCACTCCATATCTCACTAATCTCAATAATCCCCAACCCTGCATACCATGCAGACAGCCACACACACATGCACATAACATTCATCATGCACATACAGTCCCAACACACATAAGAGATCTTTCGTCATACATCAGCATTTTGTATGATGGTAGTGGTATAATGTATATTCTGTGGGACCAAAAATCTTTGCACTAACCCTGCTTATGTCATCATCACCCCTTTGTTGCAACTCTGGCATGCTCTCTATACAAATTCTAGGCATTTTTCTTTACAAAGAATTAAGTTTTGCTCGTATAAATAATACCTAACAGTAGGAGTTCAATAATTCTCCTAAACATTACAGATTGTAGAAAGCTCAGAAATACCCATTCATATTGAAAATACTACAGCCATTAAATGTATATGCTGGTTCAAAAATACATAAATAGATAAATATGTAGGATCCCACACTGAGTTATCTTTTTATCAGAGAGAGACAGTTATTTCTGTCAAATGTGCCAGAATTAGGTCAATAAATGCAAAACAATGTGCAAAATGAATGGCATTAAGGAAATGCCTCCTGCTATTTCTGACATATGTAGACAATTATAATTTGGTTGATTCATTGAACAAGAAATTCTCTGGGGAATTAAATGTAAATGTAGGATTTGAAAAAAGAGGGATTTAAATATTTTTTATGATTTACATTTCGTCTCAATGCAATATATAAACATATATAGTGTACTTTGCTTAAATATACTACTATCAAAGTAGGCAATGGCCTAAGGGGGCTTTGGGCTGTTGGTGAAGATGGGGGTGAGGCAAGCAGCTACTAGTGAAGCAAAATTTACAGTGATCGTGCTTTGCTAAGGTCTCACCCTGCCTGCAGTCATGGCGATCTCAGCAAGCCACCGCGGCCATGCAGCTGGGCTCTATAAAACAGCTCACCATCACACCAGTGTCTCCCCCTCCTCCTCACTTCCAAAGCAGTGTGTGCAATATATGTGAAGGGCTAGTCATAGTTAGGAATGAGCCGAACACCCCCGTGTTCGTTTCACATTCGAAATCGAACAATTTTAAAAGTTCGAGTTCGAACTCGAACACGAACCGAACTCAATGCAAGTCAATGGGACTCAAAAGTTCGATTTTAAAGGTGCCCTGCAAGAGGGCATATATGCAAGATATTTTCCATAAAAGGTGTATGGGGGTCCGGGTAGTGCCCTGGGGGACAGGAAACAAGGACAAAAAGTTTAAAAAAAACGTTTTTAAAGGAACAGTGAGTTTTCAATGAAATAAGGGTTAAAAATAAAAACGAAAAATTCCTTCAAATATCGTGCCTAGGAGGTCCCCATAACCTGCCCGTGAAGTGGCGGATTTGGAGGATGTATAGAAACATTTAAAAACCCAAAAATTACGTTTCAAATGACGGTTAATGGTTTTCCTTTAATCTATTCATAAACAACTGCTTGGGGCGGCAGCCTGTATGAAAAGAGACGTTTTAGGACACGCAGAACAAGTTTAGTGATTTTTTGGCTAAATTATGGTGAAACTTATGCAGGCTTTGGATGAAAGTAACAATAGGTGCTTTAAAATTGGGCCTTTAGTGTTTAATAGTGCCATCACACCGTAACCCCTCTGTGGTATTGTTGTGGAAGAGTGCAGGGTTGGACCCTGCGGTCCAATATTAAAATTATATGAATCTGGTACAGGCGTCAGTGGCAGTGCACCCAAATATTTTGCCTTTGGTGGCAGCAAGTGCCTTCACACCGTCAGTGGCGTCACTGGGGATGGTGTCACCCGGTGCGGTAACTCATGGTGTCTAGGCTTGTGCACCGATTTTGTTTTCGGTTCGATTCGGTTCGATTTTTCGGATTTTTAAACTTTTCGATTCGGCTCGTTTCGACCGATTTCGGTTTCGATTCGATTCGGTTCGAGCTGTTTTTCGGGTACATTTTTTTTTCGGAATTTCGACCATTTTTCGTATTTTCGTGTCACTGTGCTCGGTTTTTGTATCGACTTTTCGTTTTTTCGAAAAATTTTCGTTTTTCAGAAAATTTTCGTTGTTACAAAATTTTCGTTTTTACAAAATTTTCGTTTTTCGGAAAATTTTCGTTTTTCAGAATTGCACATTTTTCGGCATATCGACCATTTTTCGGATTTTTCGTGTCATTTTGCCCGTTTTTTGTATCGACTTTTCGTTTTTTCGAAAAATTTTCGTTTCTCAGAAAATGTTCGTTTTTACAAAATTTTCGTTTTTCGGAAAATTTTCGTTTTTCGGAAAATTTTCGTTTTTCGGAACATCTGTTCTCCTCGTTTGCCACATTTCAAGCCCATTCGAAAAATCCGAAAATATTTCGTTTCGGCTCGGAAAACATTTCGGATCTGAACTTTTCGGATCTAAAATTTTTCGGAAATTCGGCCGCATCTGAAAACACGAATCGGGAAATTTCGTGAAAATTCAGAAATTCCGAAATGGTGTCACCCCCCCGAGTTTTACGTTTATTTTAATTTTTTTAACTACTCTTACTCATAAAGCCACTCCCATATAATACTGAATGCTCATAATACACGGCGCACATTACTGTGAGGTTTAAAAAATCTAGAAATAAAGAGACTCTTTACTACAGAATATAATAATAAATGGTTTATTAGATATTGAATTAAAATGGGAATATTTTTAACATTGAAGTCTATGGGGCAAAACATTTCCCGAACCCTGTGGCTCAGATTTTTTTTTCCAAAAATACTTAAAATATCAAAAAAAATCTAGAAATAAAGAGACTCTTTACTACAGAATATAATAATAAACGGTTTATTAGATATTGAATTAAAACGGGAATATTTTTAACATTGAAGTCTATGGGGCAAAACATTTCCCACACCGAATACACGAAAATGTCCAAAATCACGAAAAAAAAAGTCGATACGAAAAACGAGCCGAAACTAAACGAACCGAAATGGAAATCAGCCGAAACGATCCGAAATGAAAATTGTTGAATTACGAACGAAATGAGCCGAAACGAAAATTTTATATCAACACGCAGACCTATATATACGTATATAGCAACACGCAGATATATATATATATACACCCACCCACAGACCTCAGACCATATATATACATACGCACATGGGGGGTGGCATGTGGACAATTTGGCTGATCCCTCCAGAAGAAATGTTGAACCCGACAGAGCAGAGAATATATATTTCTTCTGGAGGGATCAGCCAAATGGGGGGGCAATTAGTTGCTAAAATGTGTGTGTAATACAAGTCTGGATATATATATTTAATATATATAGATATAGAATATAGATATATATCTTATCTATATATATATCATACCTGCCATTACCTTCCCCTATAAATTTGCTAAAAATATACACACAAAAAAAACAAACCACTGCCTGAGACCCTACGCAGCCCACATGCTACCCCCTCTACCTGGCTGAATGTATCTAATATATATAATTAAATACATTCAGCCAGGTAGAGAAAGAAAAAAAAGGTTTTATTTTATGTTCCCCGGAACATTTAAAAATGTCCTTGGATTTTTATTTTTTTTAGAAATGTGTCGCCTTACCTTAGCCTGGTGGTCAGTGGGGGCTCCCTGGATCCTGGTGGGGGCTGGGTGGGTCTGCCGTGGCCGCAGGTGCGGTGCTCCCTCCCTGCGCAGCCTGTCTCTGCCACATGCACCCGGGTGGCTAGTCTGCACAGTCGCAGCTCTGTCATCCGGCGGCCGCTTACTCCTTGCTCCTCAATGCTCCTCAAGGGGATCCTTGGGAGGCCCTTGCAGGCTGCCCTCTACAGTGCCTGGTTAGAGGGCCGTGTCTGCCTGATGTTTTAGTAACAAGAATGTTTTATCCCATAGGCTTCAATGTTAAAAATATTCCCGTTTTAAATCAATATCTAATAAACCGTTGCTTATAATATTCTGCAGTAAAGAGTCTCTTTATTTCTAGATTTTTTAGTATTTTTTAAGCATTTTTTATACTTTTTTTTAAAAAAAAATTGCGAACTTTCAAACTGCCAATGTTCGAATCGAACTCCGAACTGATCAAACTGAACAGCTCATCCCTAGTCATAGTCACCCACATTAACCAGTTAGAGAAGGGCACCCAGGAGCAGTCACCATTAGGGGTAAGCAGTGGCACATACAGTATATAATCTACAAAAATTCTTCCTATTTTAAAATATTTTTCTTCATCAAAATACTTTATCTTTACTACTACACTCGGTTTATAGACCTCATTCTCTTTATTTTTATCTCATTGTTTCCATCATTCACACAGCAAAGAGATCCGAATTGCTGGGAAAAGGTAACTGAACAGTGAAATTCAGCGTATGGTTACCTTTCCTGGCTATTCAGAGAGCAGGCAGTTTGCCAAATGTTGGTGAATTGCCTGCAGATATGGTGCCTGTTCGGTGCCTGTTCGAGGGCAGTGAAATCCCCATAGAGAAGCAATGCTTCGTCTATTCAGAGAACACTAAACAGCAGGGAAAAGTTGCCGAAATGCCCTGCTGTTCGGTGGGCTCATTCGGCAGATTTCTTCAAGCCATTCCCATAGGCTTCAATGTTAGAAATACTCCCGTTTTAATACAATATCTAATAAACCGTTTAATATATTCTGCAGTAAAAAGTCTCTTTATAGATTTTTTTAGGATCTGTTTTTCCCTTTTTTTTTTTTTTAATCGTCTTTTCTTTTTATTATCATTCATTGGATCTTATATGTAAATTCCAGACATTTTTGTTTAGTAGTTTTTTTTCAAACAGCGTTTCAAATGTCAAACTTTCAAGCGTATTGTTTTTTTTTTCACCTCATTTGTCTGCGTGTCAGGTTTTTCCAGCGGCTGCTCTGCGCTGTGATCGGAGGCTAGTCAGGTTTCTCCGGCGTGTTTGGTGGGGTTAATCCAGCTGTTTTCTGTGGGTTTGGGTGAGTGTTCGGCGGGTTTGTGTCAGGTTTTCCCTGCACTATGGTGGCCCTGCGGTTCTTGCTGAATATACCGCAGGGTCGGCGAAATAGGATCGCTGAATCGCCCCGAAGTGCAGAGAACGAAAAGTCACCGATCGTTCAGTGACTTTTCAATTCTTTTTGAATAACCCTGTTAATCTTCCATTATTTCTCTCCTTTTTCTAAATCCTACACTCCACCTTTTTCTCCTTTCCATCAGTCACTCCTTTTCATCATCTTTCACTCCATCACTGTAGGGGTCATTCACTAACCTCTGAATTTGACACCGAATTGCACCTAACAGTGAATTTCACCATAGGTGCAATTTCCGGGAAATTTGTCTATTCACAAAACTGTCAATTCGTCAAATCTAGGCAAATTGAAAGCAAAATACAGTGCAATTCATCGCTATTCGGCAGCTTTCAGTAGCACCGAAATCATGCCATTGGAAACTATCAGTTTGTTTATTCATAGACCACCGAATCGCACTAAAATATCAGCGAAATTACAAGATTTTCGGTGTTTCAATTCGACAGGTTTAATAGGCAGATCCCATAGGTACAAATGTAATAAATGGGATATGTTTTTGGGTTGTTTTTTTTAAGACCGTTTATTCTTTTCATATTTTGCAAAAGTCCTTTTCATTTTTCATTTTTTAAAATACTTTTTTTTATTTTTTATAATATGCTTTTTTTTGTAACAGACCTTTTCATTATTTTTAAAGGACCTTTATTATTTGGACACATTTTTACAAAATTTTTATTGATTTAAACTCCTATTAGCAGAATAGGAGACTTCCTTTTTTTAGTCCGGTGGAATTCGCCAAATGCAAATTCAGTGCAAGTCCGTGTTTTGTTGACGTCCAATAACGTCTTGGGTGACTCCAATATCAGCAAAATACATTGACCATTTGCTAAATAGTGAATTCACCATATTTTAGTCGATGTGGAATCACCGAAGTGTGGCGAAAGGCAAATGCATTCAATTTTGGTGCTTTGTGAAACGGCCTTTATGTTTTTCAAATCCATCTCTCCATCTTACCCTCTTTAATCTTTTCACCTACTCCCCTTTTTGTCTATTTTCTCCAGTTTTAGATCCTTCCCTCCATATTTCACTCTTACTCTCTGACAATCATTTTTTTCCAGTTTTTTAATTCTTTCTCTCCATTCTTACTTCCCTCCTCTTCATTTATTCATTACCTCTTCATTTTTACCCCTCTTTGCCCTGTGTGATGAAATGAAGACGTCACATTCTCTCAGTCCTCGGTAGTCTGGTGTTTGTTCTTCATGGCCCAGCCAAGCTTTTTAAATTTGTTATCTTACCAATTTTTTTTTGAACTTGGCAATTTTGGAATGATCGTTAATAAGTACAAAAAACAATCATCATGAAATTAAAGAAAAATGTTTTTTAAAAAATGTATATACATATATTACTTTAATTGATTAATCTCAATCTGTCAATCTTAATTACAAATGATGAAGGGATGGGTGTGGATGATAGTCTCAAGCTTAGTTGAGGGGTCTTAAACCAGAGAAAACCACTTAGTTCTCAGTCAATATTTATTGAATCTCACCTTGAGTGACGTTCATTAGCCCCTTCACTACCAAGATCAAGTATGAAAAGCACCTGCTGGTGAACTGATATTGAGTATACCTGATCTGTGCTAATACTAGAGGAATGCTATGGAATTAGTTATTGCAGAAGAAATTCATTTGCAAATGGGCTGCCGAACGAGCCACTGAAATGTCAAAATATCAGACATGAAAGTTGATGTGTTGAAATTATTTGAAAGGCCGTGAGATTCAATTTTCCTGCAGTGAACCACAGAGCCCAAGCAATAATGTACCTGTAGTATCACTTTTTGGCCCTCTCTTGTCAAAAAGGACTTACCTACAGTGAACACATACAGGGGGGCACCTCTATATAATTTACAATGTTAGCAATGGAAAGTCATTTTCCATAAAAACACTAAGTCCTGCAAGTGGTGTTATGGAAAAGCACATGGTATTGAAGAGATTCGAGATCTATCAGCTTTATTCTAGATATTGTAATGTGTTTTCCTGAATCTACCCTAATGAAACACATTCAATTTCTCTGATTCATTAACAAAGGCTTTTGTTTAGATTTGACATGTACAATGGTCTTCAGGTATTTATATCCAGCCATGGACAGCAGTTAACAACTAAATCTGGTATTATAGCACAGAAGGGTGATCTAGAAACTATCAGAGTTATTCAAAGAGCTCAGAATTGCTTGAGAAAGGTAACCGAACACTGAAAATCAGCGTTCGGTAACCTTTCTTGGCAATTCGGCTATCCAGAGAGCAGGCAATTCGCCAAATCCTAGCGAATTGCCTGAACATTCGGTGCCTGTTCGGTGCCTGTTTGAGGGCAGTGAAAACCCCATGAAAAGCACTGCCTCGGCTATTCAGAGAACACAAACCAGCAGTGAAAGGTTCCCGAAATGCCCTGCCATTCGGCGGTTTCATGCGGCAAATTTATTCAGGAGAATCCCATAGGCTTCAATGTTAAAAATATTCCCGTTTTAATTCAATATCTAATAAACCGTTCATTATAAAATTCTGCAGTAAAGAGTCTCTTTATTTATAATTTTTTTAGGATATTTTAAGCATTTTTCGGATTTTTTTTTTTTTAAAAGTCCGATTTTTTTTTTTTTTAAAGTTTTCTTCTTTTTTCTGTAACAGCCCTCTTTATTATCATTCCCTGGACCTCATATGTAAATTTCAGACATTTTCGCTCAGTAGTTTCTTTGCAAACAGCGTTTCACTTTCACACATTCATACAAACTGTTTTGCTAATTTATTCACTGCCTCTTCTGCTGTGTCGAAGGCTGCGATCTGCTCCTGTTCGGGTTTTTCTGTGGTTTTCGGCAGGTTAATCCAGATGTTTTTGAGGGTTTTCGGCGTGCATTCGCTGGGTTTTGCGGTGAGTTTTCGTCGGGTTTGCGGCATCTTTTCCCTGCAATTCGGGGACCCTGTGGTGCTTTCTGAATACACCGCAGGGTCACCGAAATGGGATCGGCAAAAGGAACCGAATTGAAGAGAACGAAAAGTCACCGAACGTGCGGTGACTTTTCGAATCTCTTTGAATAACCCTGTATGTATTTAATATATGTTTGAGTCTTTGTATGAAATCTGTCTGTACCTGCCCTAGGCAAAAGACTACCTTTCCATGCTGCTCAAGATGACCCTACTTGAGAGAGGCGGGGGAGAGGTCAAGAGGAATGTACAAATAAAAATACAAATGGCGATCAAAAGATAATGCCTCCATGTTTGTAATTTCTGATCAATTAGAATGAATGTACAATGTTATAGAGGTGTCCTTACAGTATTAATATATGCTCTTCTTTTTCACCTTAAGTGATTATAACCATCGATGTGAGGCTAAAATAAGCTAAGGACATCAATATTCGACTGAAGTGAGGTTTATGAGAATGCTGTAGTAGACATTTTGCAGCACTGTGTCATGTCGCCCTCAAAACGCCCCCTATGGACAGATACAGACCTGTCGGCATCGAGGAAAGATAGGTCAAAAGCAGTACTGCACCCTGAGCGTTGTGATCCCAGGCAAACTCACAGCTAAATCACAACATCACATGGTACACGGACTTGAATAAAGGGCTACACCCCAGGTTAAGCATTGGCTTTAACATTGTGGCCTTGCTGCTGACTACAAAAGACCTGTGCTCTGCTGATCCTGTTTGAACTACTTACTGGTCAGCCAAGAAGTCTGATGATTCCTATATCCTGCTTCACACAGGACTCTCCTGCTTCTCACAGCAACCTCCTGTTCCGTGTATACGCAGACCCTACTGTATGTACCAGGAATCCTACCGTGTGTGCCCTTGTGTCCCCTGTTACCTGCAATCCATCAGCATCAACCCATCTGTACTTCCCTGTGTTGCTGCATAAAGGTCCCATATCCCTGCAACCCCAGCATCAAATGTGACACAATGGGTGAGGAAGTTTCAAGAGGAGACACCAAAATGGCAGATATGCCAAAGGTTAGTTGTCCATCGTCATCAGTCAATAATGAGAACCGTCAACGTGCTTATGAGTTGATTCGAGAAGACAGACACATCACAGTTCAGAATGCTGCTGATGCATTGAACATATCACTTGGTTCTGCTCAAGCCATTATTTCTGACTTGGGGTACCACACAAAGTTTTGCTAAGTGTTTTACAAAGCAGTTAACAGTCGACATGACAAACGGAGGATGTGGATGGAGATGTGTCAGGAGATCCTGCATGCTTTTGAAACTGAAGGAATGGCATTCTTCAAAAATGTGGTCCCTGGGGACAAGATGTGGGCATACCGGTGTGACTCAGATGGTAAGCTTCAATTGAAGGAATGGTGCCACAGTGGTTCACCATATACAAAAAAATTAAAATCTGCCAGATCAACATAGTTATTCTCATTGACGTTTTGGATGGGCAACAAGGTCTGCCCTTTGGTTGGGGCTAGCAGGGTGCACGCCAT
Source organism: Leptobrachium leishanense (assembly GCA_009667805.1). Classification (NCBI taxonomy): domain Eukaryota; kingdom Metazoa; phylum Chordata; class Amphibia; order Anura; family Megophryidae; genus Leptobrachium; species Leptobrachium leishanense. The sequence continues at coordinate 208,385,085 of CM019064.1, forward strand.
GGGGCTCACACTTTGGGGGGCCATGCACCACTGCTGAGACATGTGAAAAAAATTGTCCACTACCACCAAACACTGGCTGCTATTAAGTGCTGTAGGATCAGAGTGATGACCAGAGGGGTCTCTCTTCTGCAATTTGCAAGGCTGCAAAGAGTCTGTCTCGGAGGAATTTGATTTTTAAATCACTGTGTGTGTGAATGGTTTGAGCGCAATCTCACTTATGAAACATACTTTTTGCTCCATTGAAAATTCCAGGGTGGGGCTCTTCCTCCAGAGCCCATCACTCCCTGCACCTTGGTGTGCCACCAGTCTTAGAGAGACCCTCTGCCAGCAGCCCCACCCTATATGTGCACAGTTCAGCCCAGACTTTCAGGTAGAATGGCGCCCCAAGATCTTGTGAGTAAATGCCCAGAGCTAGGGCCCAGCATAGATCTCCGCCCTTTTCCAGGACTGCCAAACTCAGAACCTCCCCAAAAATTGTTCTCACACAGGGCTCCGCAAAAGCTTGAGTTGCCTCTGTGGGCATCAAACAATCACCAGTGAGATGCATGTTGCTGCAGTTAAGAAGCTGAAGGAGATCTTCAGGAAGAAGAGACCACAAAAATACATTTATGCCATACAGATCCATCATGTTTATGCAAGACCACACACGTCATGCTTCACAAACCAGGTGATTGCCAGAATGGGGTGGTCTGTGGTGCTTCATCTGCTTTACAGTCCTGATTTTCCCCCTTCTGATTTCTATCTGTTTGGGGCTATGAATGACAGCCTACGTGGTGTCAGATTCAAAAACCTGGTAGATGCTAAATCGTATGTAAAGTCATGGCTAGAACAGCAACCTCCAGAATTTTTTTAAACTGTATTTCAAGGTTCAATGATGGTGTATGTGTGTTGAAAGTAATGGTGTCTATGTTGAAGAGTAATTTTGTGTACAGGAGACATCTTGTTTTTACCAGCTGGATGGCGTAGAGGAAACATCACTGCTCTATAACTGTGGAGACCCGGGTCCAGATACAGGCCAGAGCACCTCTCCAGTAAGTGTCCTTGGGCAAGACACCTATCGGCTGTGGAGTCCAGCGGTAACGTCTCTGCCTTTTGACCGTGGAGAAGCAAGTCAAAATACCATTCAGCACATCCCTCTAATACAACTGTGGAGAAGCAAGGTTCGACTTTACAAGAAGCAGGTTCAACCTAACCACCAGGTCGCTGATCTACAATCATGGAAAGACAACTCGATCCCACTGAAAAGACACCAAGAGCGAGTGTCCTTGGGCAAGACACTGAATGATATGGATGTGCCTACCTCACAAAATACTTGTACATCTCATAGATTGTAAGGTCCCTTGGGAACAGGGTCCCCTCTGAATCTGGTCATCATCCATGTGTGGTATTCTAATGTATCAACTCCTTGAACACTAATCTTGTAAAGTGCAGCAGAATTTCTGGCGCTATATAAATAAAGGATAATAATAATAAAAATCTGACTAAAATCCTTGTAAGGTTTACTACGGTCTGTTCATTATTAAAGTTGTAGTAATGGAGGAGGCATTACTTTTTGATTGCCCCATGTACATCTCTACCACTTGCAGGTTGGAATCCACCTTGAAAACCAGGGAAAAGGTAAGCTATTTTGCTTGGGACACCATAAGTGTTTTGGGAGGCAGTACAGACATTGCATATAAACACAGGAACATATAAATATTCAGAGAAATACTTACACAGACATGACCAGGATGAAGATCATTCTTCCATACATATACATCTCTGGAGAGGTGTGTGCACACTGGGGGGGGGGTACTTCTCTCTATTTGTAGTGCCAACCCACTGGACAACCAGGAAAATGTATTAAGTAATAAGAATTATATAAAATATTCTGTGTAGAAAAAATAGAATCAAAAGGTTTCACTGTTTCATGTGTACCCCTCAATGTCAGTGTCGCTTCCCATTAAATATATGTGTCCATTATGAACCCATTATAGTGTATGCATACCTTTATTTTACAACCCTTATAGACACTTACTGACCAATGGTCCAAGCATCCACTGCAACTGGTCATGCCTGCCTCCTAGCTGATGAAAGGTTCAACAAACCTGAAACAGCGCTGTCCTGGGAGTGGCTTTGACCAGTTGCATAACCTTATCTTTGCTACAAAGCTACAGTGTGGCATAGCATTGATTTTAGGGTTCTGTGTAATAACAGATCCAGGATGCATAAAAGTGAGACAGAGGTCATTTGCATATCCTACCCAGAATTCCTTGCTGCATATGGAGAATGTGGCACAGGAGCTCTGGGGTGCAATTCTTTGAATTGCTGTGATGTGCAGGTGGCTTCTGTAATATTAAACACACTTATTATAGTGTGGAGGCCTTTTGTCTCACTTTTAGTCCTTCACCACAACCCTTATAGACACTTACCTTTATTTTAGTTATATATAATTTTAAAATTGTTGGTTGTTGCTTCACAATACCATTAATGTATCAGCTGCAGTTCTTTATATGCATAAAAATGTTATATATGACAATGGAGAGGTGGGTCTATCGGGATTCAGTACACTATCATATTTTCTACTTTTTTGATTGGCAGTATTTGAGAAGTTTGTGTCCAAAACACTAAGGTGTTTCAATTTAATTAAACCACAGGTATCCTTGGGGTACCCAGCATATGATTACACTGTTCTCCAAATAAGAATAGAAAATTCTTGCATGAATACAGAGCTTTCTTGTTAGAAGCATAATATATTTTGGCAATTTAAGGCATGCTCTGCTAAAGCTGGTGGAAAAAAATAGGTAATAATAACCTTTACTGGAAGAAAATGCATAGCAAATATACCTCTACAAATAAAGGATGAGTCAACACATTTCTGGTTTACATCCAGAATTTTGAAGCTGTTAAAGGACAAATAAAAGAGTAAAGTTTACTGATTATAAGAAATACCACATTATGGTATATTTTTCAAGGACTAACATACTTTTTCTCTTTGATGTTCAAAAGGCAGTACAGAATTTGGCGGCCATGCTTGCTTTGATAATCCTCTTGGTAATTATGTTCTAAGGAGGTTGATGAATTGCTAATTCCTTTGAAATTGCCCAAATATTCTTGTTGCTAATCCTTAAATTCTTCTCTGTCAGGGAAACAGCTGTTTCAGTACGGTCTGTCATTAAAGGTTTGATGAAATTATAAAGTAGTATTTAATATGAAAATGTGCTTACTCTGTTTTTCATGGTTCATGGACTCTTTAAGTAGTGTAAAATGTGTAACTTATCCAGGTGACCCTCAACTTTATGCTAGGTGCCAAAAGGTGGTGGAAATGGTAGTTTCATCTTGGCACTCTTGGTAATTTCAGTTTTGCATCACATATGATGATAAAAAATAAATAACATTTTACATTCCGTTTAAAGAATCTATGTCCTTCGAAAATTAAGTGGGTTAATTGAAAATGGCAGAACATCCCTCTGTATAGGAGTCCGCAGCCTTGGCCCTCCTGGGGCCCTATTACAATCTACGCGCAAACGTTAGCACCCGCGCAAAAATGCATTAAGGCGAGGGTCAAAACCCTTTGCGCTGAACGTCGTACTGCAATATCAGCGCAACAAGCGCGCGTATACGACTACCGGGGGTGAACCTGCGCAAATGCTGCGCGAGCTTACTGTACGTCACGCGTCCTATACTTAGCATTGTGAGCGCAAATGCGTTTGTGCGCTGGTACGCGGATGGTATTACAATCTATGCGCAGGAATTAACGGATAGACGTTGCGCGCATAATTTTAGCAACTCCTAAAAGCTGGTGTTAATGGCAAATTCTATCAACCTGGCGGAACCCAAATACACCAGCACAAAAAAAAATACGCTGCAAAGTATAGTTACACATTCTAAACGTACCAAACTGTGATGGGATGGAAGTCCGCCTGCGGTCCTGCTCTATCTGACCCCCCCTTTTGATGGCGTCCGGCCCGACTACCAAGTGGCACGGCACTCGGCGTCTCGAGCGGCCTGGAGGATGAAATGGCGTTGGTCCGGTGTCTGGAGAGATGGTGCGGTGTTGCCTTGGGGATCCTGTTCCTGGGTTGAGTGGTGATGCAGGAGACCGCTGAGTGTCTCCTGCAATAGTGATTGTAGCTCTGAAATGAAGACACCAGACGCGGCTGTATGCTTTGAAACAGTGAATTTAATTTTATGGGTTTCAACAGGGTCATTTATACAACTTCACACACACAGATTAAAAACTCCCCCACCCACACAACCAGCACTGATTGGCTCCTTTCCCAGCCTCCTGTTCCCTATCAGGTCCCTTTCAAGCTCCCCCATTTTCCAGGGGATTAGGCAGATGAGGTCTTGGAAATGCCTCAAATCAGCTGGTTTGCTGTATCCTCCGTCTTTGGGCCATGAGGTCCTTTGTCCTTTGGACCCATGCTGGGCTGGGCAAAATGGAGACTGGAGCAAATCACATACATACAGTTTTCTACATCTGAATCTACACTCATACAATAGAGGATACATTTTAAATACACCACACTTCATAAAATCACATGAGTAATAACATACAGAGATTGTCCAGACAGTATTTAAACGCAAAATCAAAAGAAAGGAAAAATGGTCTTTAAAATTGGAGCAGAGTCAGTTCCTTGTGGCTCTCTGAGGAGCGCCAGATGTCAGGTCCGTGACACAAACCAATAAATTTGAGAAGTTGTGTGTGCATGTTTATTGATGCAGCATATATGCGCAGATTGACTTTGACAGGCGCAAAAACTTAACTTGAGACAATTGTGGTTCTTAATTCTGATTGGCTGAATCGCGTGAAAAAAACTGTCCGCACACTGATTTCTGCGTGCAACGTTGCTGCGCGCGCGTTTGTGCGCTTCCGTTTTACGAGCGTTATTGCTCGACGGATGAAAAAATGTGATGGATTGTAATTCCAGATTGATTTATGCGTGTTAACGTTTAACGCTGGGTGCACAAATTCACGCATTTCGCGTGCGTTTTTGCGTGAAGAATGTAATAGGGACCCTGATGTTTAGGAACTACAATTACCGTGAAACTTACAAGGTTATTCAGAGAAAGGTGAAACTCTGGAGAATTTTTGGAGAAGTGAAAATTCTAGGTCAAAATAGCCAAACCAGAAAAATTCTCCCATTTATTTCATTTTCCAAATTGGCTATTTTGACCTAGAATTTTTTACTTCTCCGTAGTTTTACCTTTCTCTGAATAACCCTGTATGTCAATCTAATGAGTAGCTGAGCATCATCAGAGGTGTAGTTCCAAAACATCTAAAAGGTCAAGGTACCTGACCCCTCATCTACAGAGTGCTATAAACTATTTTTGTGTAGTTATTCCTTTGTATATATATATAAATATATATAATAATATATATATATAATTTTCCCTCTGGATGAACAACATAAAAAGATTATTTTCCACTTTTTCCATTGAGACACATCATTACTGTGATGTCAGTCAAATCATCAATCAAATGTCAGCCTTGCACTACTCATCAATGCAATAATATCAACCCTGAATAGAAATAGTAAAACATAAGCACAACATAATCAGCCTTTCCAAAGTCATAATCTTTTGCGTATAAGTTACATTTGTATGCATTCATTGTACAAGAGGAATTTTGTGTATCATTTGAGAAGGTCATGTTTCCAGGAAAGCTGAGAGATAAACAGCACACCAAAGTGAATTTAAACATCAGAGGAACAAATAAAACAAGACAAAAGCAGCAGACGAACATTAATAGAAGTAAGCAAAACAAAAGAGATTATCTGTGGCAGAAGGGACATGATATCAACTATGCAAAAGCCACAGAGAGCTGGAAATAGTTATCTGAGAAACATAAAGCAGGGAAATAGATGATATTTTTAAGTCTACCCAAGCACTTTTCATACTTTTCCGGATGTGCATTGACTGGGTGTCAAGGCACAGGATTAGGGTAATCCTGAACATCCAGGTTTATTCTTTGAATTTTAATTCCCTTTGCTTTTAATTGAAGTAGAAATTGGATATAATTAATGACATCTATAAGAAATAGTTTTCCCTTAATGTGGCACAATTACAAATTGCTTCAAATTGGGGTTTCCGCCATTTTTTTATGGATTACCAGCAATAGCAGCGGTTGACAGATTAAAGTCTGTTTCAACTGACATTCTACAATAACTATGTAACACAAGCTTCTAATTATTCAAGATCAATTAGCTATTCGTATCCTTCAATAAAGAATGCGCTTCTGCTCTTTCTGACTTATTAAAAAGCAAAACACATAAGATACTCTTGTTGGTCACTGAAGCAGATGTAGCAGCCAGACAATGTAAATCTAGGTGTTATTGATAGCTGTCAAGTCATTATCACACACTATCTGTTTTGAATGTATAAGCAGAGACTATTATCTAGAGGTTAGGGATATCTGGTCCCCCGCTATCTCGATCAGACAGGTGCTCAATCATTTCCTTTATGCATGAGCGCTCCAGCCCTAAATCTGTGCACACATGCTTATAAGAGACATTGTGTTATTACGGGAGTTTCATTATCAATAAGAGTCTTTTTGCTTCAGGCCAATGGATTTTATATGTATAATAGCTATCTTAAAATATCCTAAGAGAAGGAACAAACCCACTTGAAAAGCATATGATTCCAAAGGTTACATATCATTTGAAAGGATAGCATGGGTTTCTTTGCACTAACATTACTTCAATGGGCTGGATGTCACTAACGGTCACATTTTAAAAAAACGTGACTATTGTGATATATCAACTTCACCAATGTAGCTGCAATATGTCACCTGTCACCTTAGATATAGAAACTGTCCCAGGCGGACTGTGTGAGCTCTTATACCTGGTGGCCAAAATGGATCCCCCAGCTCCCGCACAAAAAACATTTAAAAATTAAAAGAATTTTCTCAAACTTATTTGGAAACACATGCGATATTTAATAAATGTTAAAATATTGCATGTATTTCCAAATAATTTTGGTAAAATTCTTTCAATTTTTAAAAGTTTTTTTTTGCAATATTTTAACATTTATTAAAATATTAAATGTGTCTAAATAAAAGGTCACTTCACTGCCTTCACTTTTGTAATGAAAAATACTTTTCCTGCCAAGCGCAATCTTTAGTGACTAGTGGGAGTTTTGAATTGTGTGAATCAGGGGTCAAATCCTAAAAAAAGAAGCCTGGGAACTCAGCACGATTTCTCTCCCCCAATTAGCAATTATCTAGCAATTAACACAAACACACACTCAGATCTGATACATTTATGTATGTATGTGGATTTTAACAAAATTTATGATAAATCCTCTACTTATTGTGACTTAACAGGGAAAGATATGATTGAACACGTGAATAAAAGCTTTATGGTGTATGGGACCAAAGGGCACTCCGATCAATATGCAGAAATAGTGCCGGAACTGTGTTACCATGCGTTCCCCCTGGACTTGACCCCTGGTGTGAATACATGTGGATAGTCCTCAGATTACCCGGGTGAAGCTTCAGACTTGCACATTATCCGGGTAAAGTGCGAATTTTTCAGCTCTTCCAGACCGTTACCCAAGGGCAGTTGGTTAGTCCTAAAATTACCCGGGTAAAGTCTGAAATTTTCATTTTTTTGCAGCTTCACCCAGCTGTTTTGGGAAATGTCAGGACAACCCGGGTAATCCTAGGATTAACCGCACTTCGGGCTTTACCCGTAACATATATATTGTCAGGAAACCAGTCCTCTGATACGGATGCGCCATAAGACCTGCATCTAAGCTGACAGTGCCAGGCACTGATTCCTTAGCTGCCTATTCCAAACAGGACTACTCCGTTCCAGTATTTCAGTTCGCCTTGACTGTATGGGAGCCTCACCCCAAGAACTCCATCCCTGTTCTTCCATTGTGTAGTTGGAAAGCCACAGGTGTAACCACTCCAACCTGCAAAGCATCTTGGACTCACTATTTACCCTTTATTGCCGTGGCTTGTCCTGGTGACAGGAGGACTTAAACACTGCGGGGTGGCATAGCACACGCTGCGGCTTTCTGGCCCACCTCCCTTCCCCACTTGCCCAACACTGTCACTGGATGCAGGGGGACCTCCTGGGTCCCTCTGCTTTCAATAACGGTGATTGACTGCTGGGATGGGAAGCTGCACCTGAAAAAGAATTGAAACCATGAAGGGGTCTGTATACTTTCAGAATGCACTGTGTATAGAATCTATTTTTTTTATATACAGTACGTTTGGCCACTAGAGTTTCCCTTTAGCAGATTTAATTGCTGTGATACGCATCTCAGGGATAACAATAACAGTTTGAAGTACATCCTATGTAATCAGCTATCATGTAAGTCTGCCCTTTTTTTCTTCTTCCTTAAGTGCTGATACTATCAGGGTTATTCAAAGAGAATCGAAAAGTCACCGCATGTGACTTTTCGTTCTCTTCAATTCGAGCCAATTCGGCAATCCCATTTCGGCAACCCTGCGGTGTATTCAGCAAGCACCACAGGGACGTCGAAGCGCATGGAAAAGATGCTGCAAACCCGACGAAAAGTCAATGCAAAAACCTGGCGAATGCACGCCGAAACCCGCAAAAACATCTGGATTAACCCGCCGAAGACGCCGGAAAAACCAGAGCGAAGCCGCCGGAAAAAGCCGACACCGCAGACGAGTGAAGTGAATAAATTAGGAAAACAGTTTGCTTGAATGTTTGAAAAGTGAAACGCTGTTTGCAAAGAAACTACTGAGCGAAAATGTTTGAAATATACATATGAGGTCCAGGGAATGATAATAAAAAGGGCTGTTTCAGAAAAACAAGTAAAGTTAAAAAAAAAAAAAAATTAGGAAAAGTGCTTAACCACTTCACTGCTGAGGACGCGCTCAGCGCATCCTCAGCAGTCCCGCTGGTATGCGGAGGACGCGCTGAGCGCGTCCTCCCATCGGGGTCAGCGTTCGGCCGGGTTCCGGCCGATCGCTGTCCCCTCCGGTGCGGGCTGACATCCTGGATGTCAGCCCGGCATCCGGACCAGCAGCCGCCAGAATTAGGTGTCATCGCGGGGGCGCGATGACACCTAATTCAGGCGCCCCCCCCGCATGTGCGGAGGAGGCGCCTGAAAGGGAGGGGGGGGAGGTCCTTCGGACCTCTCTCCCTCCCGATCGGCGGCGCACAGGGGGTTAACCCAGGCATCATTTGGAAGGGCACAGCCTGCCCTTCCAAATGATGCCTGGCATTAACCCCTGGGGAGCTGGATCGCGAATCGGCGCTGAAAAGCGCCGGTTCGCGATCCTTTCCCGGAGCTGGCCGACATCTTGGATGTCGGCCAAGCCTCCGGGAACTCCCCCAGAGGACTGGCGTCATCGTGCCTAGCACGATGACGCCAGTCCTAGACTTAACCCCTAACTGCCACCAACTGTGGAGATAGGGAGTTCCAATGAACTCCCTATCTCCCGATCCGTGGCAGCTAGGGGTTAAATTTTGGTATTGTTGGATCGGCCAGAGCATGGCCGTTCCAACGATACCAAACATGAAAGTGAAAAATTTTGTAAAAAAAACAAAAAAATTAAAAATAAAAATTAAAAAAAATTAAAAACAAAAATTAAAAAAAAAAAAATAAACACTTTTTTTTTATTTTTTTGGTTTGTTAATGCAGCAATATTGTTCCCATTTCAATTATAATGTGAACAATGATGCTGCACTAACGATTTTTGTATGCGGTGCGTTTGTTAAAAAAAGTGTCATTTTCCCCAAAAAAAAATGTAACGAGACCCCATCTCTAATTTTTTTAACAAGCGCACCCCATACAAAATATAACCGCAATTGCTCGCATGTTAAAATGTGGAAAAAAACACTTTACACATTGTAAATTATTGAAAATACATATTTTATTGCATTTTTTGTTATAATATACAGACATGACATAACGTATACATATAATAATGACATATTATGAATCTACTGAGTCTGACGGAAAGAACGATATATAATATGTCTGGGTCATATACTAAAATAAGCCTTCAAAACACGTTTAAACATGATGCGCAAAACAGGTAAAAATGACCTCAGCATAGGGGCGGGAAAAGCCTCAGCAGCGAAAGGGTTAAAATATCTGAAAAAATCTATAAATAAAGAGAGTTTTTACTGCAGAATTTTATAATGAATGGTTTATTAGATATGGAATTAAAATGAGAATATTTTTAACATTGAAGCCTATGGGGTTCTCCTGAATAAACCTGTCGAATTAAACCACCGCATGGCTGGGCATTTCGGGAACCTTTCACTGCTGGTTTGTGTTCTCTGAATAGCTGAAGCAGTGCTTTTTTATGGGGATTTCACTGTCCTCGAACAGGCACCGAACAGGCACCGTATGTGCAGGCAATTCGCCAGGATTTGGCGTATTGCCTGCTCTCTGGATAGCCGAATGGCCAAGAAAGGTAACCGAGCATTCGGTCACCTTTCTCCAGCCATTCGGATCTCTTTGAATAACCCTGATAGTGTGTTATATAATTATATCTATGGCCACTTCAGTTCTAGGAGCAATACATTAATTGTAACAAGTTTGCCCATACTAATAAAGGAACATGTTTAAAAATTAGAACAATGTGAATAACATATATATATTTATATATACATATATATATATTGTGCAGCAGAGGCACTCAGGGACTTATTAAAAATATATATATTTATTATAACAATTTTAAAAGCATTCCGTCGTTTCGGCCCCTTGAGGCCTTTGTCAAGGTAATATGCCATATTAATATTAACATTTAAATAAGAAACAGTAAGATCCACTCAACAATCGTGTCCCGCTGGGCCCCAAAAAACCCAGAAGTGGATTTTTTTTTTCATTCTTTGCATACAGTATCTTTGAGTCCACTATTTACATACATGTAAGGTTTATCCATGAGATAGGTATCACTATCACCACTGTGTTCCTGTATCCAAGCTGAATTAGCATAGGCAATTGTTTAATAAGCAAAGGTATCTGTTTAATAGACTATCAGGGTTATTCAGAGACCGGTGAAAAGCAAGAGAATGAATGAAGAATGGAAAATTCTAGGACAAAATAGCCGGTTTAGGGAAAGTGAGATGAATGGGAGAATTTTTCTGGTTTGGCTATTTTGACCTCGAATTTTCCATTCTCCAGTGATTCTCCTGCTTTTCACCGCTCTCTTAATAACCCTGTATGATTTATGGGGAACGCTGCCTTAGGCTGGGGTCAGACGAGCGTGATTTCTACGGACTGTACGTCCGTGCAGTACGGACATGGTCAGTACGGATGACGCAGTAGTGGTCACACAGTCCGTTTTTTCACTGAAGTTATTTTTGACGGATGTAGGAGGGAAAAATAGATTACAATGAAAAAACATTCTGTCCGTCAAAAATGCTGGACGTATAAATGCAGTCCGTCTGACCTCGCTCCATCACTCACACACAAAGCTATGCAGACGTTGCAGACGTGGCGCACTCCGCAGGTCCGTTCTAGCAGTATTACGTTCTTGCCTAACCTGCGTCCGTTTGCCGCGGCCGTTGTGCGTCCGCAGTTCAGTGCGGACGTACTTCATGTGTCAGGCTCCAATGGACTTTCTTTCATGCTATCACGGACGTACTTTTAGGCGCAATCACGGACGTGAACACTACGCTCGTCTGACCCCAGCCTTAGGAGACATCCTCCTTGGCCCGCATTGTTACCAGGAAGGTTTCCTAGCGGAGTCTCCCATTTGTTTTTAAAAATTCTAAGCGCGATTGACCTCCTTGGTTTGTTGCCAAGTTGCTATGGCAACTCGGCTCACAGGCGTAATCGATGCTGGCACCACTTCCGGATTCTTCCCAGTGAGACGTCGGGCCCAGACGCAATTGGTGAGTGGATCTTTCTGTTTCTTATTTAAATGTTTATAACAATATGGCATATTACCTTGATAAAGGCCTTAAGGGGCCAGAACCTCAGAATGCTTTTTAATTTGTTATAATAAATATATATTTTTTAATAAGTCCCTGAGTGCCTCCTCTGCACAATTGGTCTACATTTACAAGTTTGGAGTTGGCACTAGAGAGTGAAATAGTCTGCCATTCCTAGCAGCATTACTGAAGAGGATGAGTGCCTACCTCCTTGGAGCTATATATTATATATATATATATATATTGTCAAAGGGGGGCGCTATAGCGCGGTCCTCTAGGGCAAATTATTTCACACACAGTCTCTGTAAACGGTGAAATATTCCAGGCTTTATTTCATCATCGAAGAAATCAAATAAAATAGAACATTCAGACCAACCTTTGGTTCAACATTCCTCTCCCATCTCAGGAGAAGCAGCATCCTGTGCTTCTCAGTCTTTGTGTCTCTCATCTCCTCAAATGCCCATTCTAATCTATCCGTCCCTCAAGCAGGAATTCTTTTTTTTTTTTTTTTTTTATATTCAAATTTTTTATTGTGAAAATAAGCCAACAGTAGATCATACAGAAACAAACAAAAAAAAAAAAAACAGAAAAACGAGAAGAGCCAGCAAGGTTCAATGATAGCAAAAAATAAAAGGGAGGGGGAAGGACACTCAGACATAAATGACCAGGGAGGTGGTCTCGTCATCAGACACGGGGCGTCCACATAAAAGAATAATACATTTATTTTTTTTTAAAAAAAAAAAAGGAAGGTGGGGGACAGCCCAGGAAAAAGTGGCATTCCTGGCTCACTCCATCAACCTCGCAAGATGACTGGAGGCCACGGAAGGGGCCACAGGGCCAGGCGTCCTGGGGCCAGAGGGAGTAGACAGAGCCATGGTATCCGCTCCAATGGCTCACCCAGGACAACCTATCGTCCCGCACACAGAAATAAAAATAAAAAAAATAAAAAAAAGTGGGCCAGATGCTCTGACAGTCATGACAATCCACGTCCTGGTCAGGTGAAGGAAAGTGCGCTAAAGAGTGTCTCAGGGGGGAGAGAAAAACTCAGCAAGAGTCCTCAAAAAAGTGTGTGTGGGGGAGGGGAATGTCAGCAGGGAAAAAACATCAGGGGGGGTAAACACTTCTGAGGGGGAAAATGAGGAAACAGCCATGTAGGGGAATTCAGCAGCCAGGAATCCGGGAGTGGGGCTATCCAGGTCAGCCAGTGTCCAGGGCAAAATTAAGACATACGATCTTCCCACGTCCACCATCCAGGAGCAAGATCAAAGTCGGCAGAGGCAACAGGTCAATGCATGGATTATCACCCAGGATGTCCCCTAGGAAGTCCGGGGGGAGAAGGTCTCGCCGTCTACACAGCCTCCAGGCAGTCTCTGTTCCAGGACCACCAGGGGTCTCCATACCCCGCTGCATCCCAAGAAACAGCTGGGCCGACAGCATCATCGCGCGGGGAGATCTTTCCGATATCTCGAGTGTCGCAGGGCCCTCCTGGAACCCGGAATCCTCCTGGACGTTTCCCTCTGAGAGCCCACTTAAAGGAGGCAAGCTGGACACAATCGGTACATGGAGCAACCCAGCCGGATCACCGCAGTCGATCTGCTGCAATGCGTCTTCAGGACCGCCATGCCCTGGTCTCCATACCTCATCACTCCTCTCGACCGAGCAGGTAAGCACACCACACTCGCGCAGGGGGCCCCCAGTCACACCTCCAGACGGAGCAGCTGCATCCCTGCCGAGCCGCAACTCAGCTACCAGGCGCCAGACATCCCTGCTTGTTAGTGGCCACTCTCCCTCCTCCGATAGCCAGGACAGGCACCCATCCAGGCACTCCATCAGGGCCCTACCGCTTCAAGAAAGGTGGGATACGGATCCCTATATCACTGCAACGAAGGCTCAAAGATGGCCGCCCAGGATAGGCCTCAAAAACAGGCCGGAGACTGCAGAGTGCCACAAACAGCTCCGAGAGAGCACAAAAAGGACCTGGCACAGATCAAGGGGTCCCCCAGTACAGTCCTCTCCCCATCGAGCACAGCAGCCGAAGGTAGGTCGCAAGGATCTGCAAAAAAAGAGGCAAGCCTCGAGGAGCTCAGCAAAATGCGACCTTCCCTGTCGGCAGTCAGCTCCGCCTCCCGCAGGAATTCTTTTTAATCCCTTGACCTCCCTGGCGGTCTAATTTTTTCAAAATTTTGTGTCTAAAAGCATCTCAATTTTTTTTTAAAGGAAATGTGTTTTTTTATATAGTAAGCAAGCCTGTAATAATTAGGAATAACGCACTGAAATCCGTGCAAACAAGAGTCTAGTAAACACACTGAGTCCGATAAAGTTTGAAACACGACATACAGTAATAATTTATTATCCCAAAAATAATTACCCAAACTAATGCTAATAAATTATATTCAATAATATAATCAAACCAAAAACACTGAAATCTTTCAGAAAACAAGGGTGCAATATTAGCCCGTGTATGTATGGTCTGTTTCTGATCCTTTAATGCCACCTAGTGGCCATTCATGAGGTCATGCTGCTTGGGATTTACATTGGAATATTCTTTTTTTTTAACAGTTTGCTGCCTGGTCCCGCCCCCTGCATCATGTAAACTCGCAGGGAGCGTTACCAGGAAGCAATTCGCCATGATCACACTGCAAGGGACAGCGAGGGAGCACAGTATGAGGTGAGTATGCAGCCTGAGTGTGGCTCGGGGTTACCGTTCGCGGTAGTGGAATTTAACCCCGAGTCACACTCGGGAATACCGCCAGGGAGGTTAATTTCAGGGACACCTGCAGCAACACAAACACAATCTCTCCTGGGGGTTAATTCCTTCACCTTTAAAACAAAGTACAGGGAAATATACAGACTCATCAATGCACTATGTCACAATATATATATATATATACAGTATATATATTCAATGTGTTTATATTGCCCTCATGTGATTATCTCAGAGTTTTCATTGTATATTTCTGTCATGATATTGTGCAGATATTTTTATGTATGAAATCCTAGACAATAGGGTGACATGTTGGTTTTATGCATAAACTAGATGATAGTAAGCTGCAGTCTACATAGATTAGAATGATGCTATGCAGTGAATACAAACTTTTTGACAAAGAATGTTCTGGAATTACAATATGTATAGTAAACATTGATGTAGGCCGCAAAAGTTATCACAAACCTGGAAAAAGCCTTTATCTAACTACAAAAGTCTACAAGCTCTAAAGTTCCTGCTGTCGGAATAAGACATATGTATTCTACTCAAATATAGCTGGAAGAAAAGCGTTATCCTTGTGGTCTGCCTAGACAAAGAATTAAAAAAAAATCATAGAGGAAGTTATTTTAAAGTTAAGAACAAATTCCAAAAATGCCATATGTTTTTCTAGTAATTTTCCCATTCTGCATTGCGGCTTTATATTCCTCTCTACTATACTCACCAGGGCCAGAGATTCCTTGAGTTAGAGCAGGCAGCCTTCTCAAGGCACCTGATATGGATCTACCATAGCTGAAGTCGTAATAGAACAGAAGTATGGGAATCCTGTCAGCCTATTTTTGCAAGACCAGTAGTCTTCTGTCTAAACCTTCTGTGGGACACATTGAGCAATCACGGCAGTGCCAGGTCCTGAAGCTGCATTCTCACAGAGGGCCAAAAGTATTTTAAATCATGTTCCCAGAGCTCTATATAATACAGTGCTGCTGCCAAACTCTCTGGCATTTAGTGATAACCAACACTACAGTTCAGAGTGCCGAGTGATTTCCATGAACAGTGGCAAAGTAATCATACAGTCTCTGAAGGGATGTAGATATGAACGTCGGCAGGATGGGATGAGGCTGAGACGAGAGAAGATGCTGGCGAAATGTGTTGGGAGTTCAGAGAGACACTTTAGCAAGACACAGTTATCACATTAACTCACACTCTTCCACACAATACTCAGGCTCTCACACTGACACCCAAACACTCACTTGCACATGGTCAAAACAAATAACATGTGTAATGCATCAAGACACTTGAGTGAGAATGAAGTGTAATGTATACAAATGTGTTATCTAATATGCACATTTGAATGGTCAACCCCTACAACAAATCATTAAAATATAAACTCTAAATATATGGTGGCCCAACCCATGACATATATGTAAAAAAGAGGGACACCTCAAAGTATGCCTTCCTGCTCAAATATCTTATAACTAAATATGTTCCTAAAGATTCCTGTCGTTGGTTCTACCTCTGCTCACAAGACTTAGGCCGGGTGCACACTAGCGTTTTCTTCTGCTCACTAGCGTGCGTTAAAAAGGACACACTTTATGACGGAAGAGATTGGTAGACGCCAGACGATGCGTTAATTTTGAACGGGAAAAAAAAAAGCTGGGCTTTTGTTATTTGACGTTCAGCACACGGCCAACGTCGCGTCAATCCTAGCGCAAAAGCCTTGGTGTTTACATGACGGACGTCTTCAGCGCGCGTTATGCGTTGCGCACGTACTACGTGTGTTCTCTATCCGCGTAATTATATGCTACAACGCACGTCATAAAGAGCGGATAACGCACACTAGTGCACAGAAGAAAACTCTAGTGTGCACCCGGCCTTAATGAACACTAGTTTAAGATGCTTGGTCACCTTTGATATCACTATTGGTTAATATAACGGTTCCTATGTTATTTGTCATTTATGTACATTGATTACCAACTTCAAATGTGTTCATACCAATGATTTTGGAAACCATTGGCTAGTTAAGCCATTACTTTGAGTATTATTGGGCCCTTTTAAGATTGTTCTTGCATACTCTGACCCATTTAATTATTTGATTGTAATGTTCTGTGTTATCCCTGACCTGGCCTGTTTATCTAATTCTACATAATTCTAATCATTTCACATAATCATTAGATCTCTGGCTCTGCATATTACAATCACATCAATAGTACAACAGATTGATTTATCAGCTATACAGCAGCCAACAAAGCTGTGCAATGATAACACTGGGAAGTAAACCTTTTAAATTCTCCAATTCAGAAAAAAATGGAGGATAATTTAATATTTCTACAGTACATTGTTAACCAATGAAGGGTCAGAGGTAGTCTACATTGTCATGACAATCTAGCACTTGAAGCTACTACTAAATTAAATGTATTAGTCATTTAACTCCTTCACTGCTGAGCCATTTCACCCGGTGCGATCTCATTTTGACTGTTTTTCCCTCATCACGTTTAAACGGGATTTGCAGTCATGTTTTATTATAGGACCCAAGCATATTATATATCCATATTTTCAGCAGACTGGGTAGATTCTAAATAAATCACTTCTATGTGTATACTTCATGTCCCATCAGAATGCTATAACAATTTTTTTAAAAAATATTTATATTTACATTCAGATTTCAGTCATTGGCAGGGTTATCCAAAGAGATTCGAAAAGTCAGCGCACGTTCGGTGACTTTTCGTTCTCTTCAATTCAGTTCCTTTTGCCGATTGCATTTCGGTGACCCTGCGGTGTATTCAGCAAACACCACAGGGTCCCCGAATTGCAGGGAAAAGCTGCCGCAAACCTGACGAAAACTAACCGAATGCACGCTGAAAACAAGCAAAAACATCTGGATTAACCTTCGAAAAACCCGAACAGGAGCCGAACAGGAGCCGAATCACACAGAGCCGAAGCAGCTGTGACGTAGAGGAGGCAGTGAATAAATTAGCAAAACCATTTGTATGAATCTGGGAAAATGAAAAGCTGTTTGCAAAGAAACTACTGAGCGAAAATGTCTGAAATTTTCACAGGAGGTCCAGGGAATGATAATAAAGAGGGCTGTTACAAAAAAAATAAGTAAACTGAAAAAAAAATCAAAAAAAAAATCGGACTTTTAAAAAAAAAAAATAATTCAGAAAAATGCTTAAAGTATCCTAAAAAATCTATAAATAAAGAGACTTTTTGCTGCAGAATTTTATAATAAACAGTTTATTAGATATTGAATTAAAACGGGAATATTTTTAACATTGAAGTCTGTGGGATTCTCCTGAATTAACTTGCCGAATTAAACCACCGAATGGCAGGCATTAGGGGAACCTTTCATTGCTGGTTTGTGTTCTCTGAATAGCCGAAGCAGTGCTTCTCTATGGGGATTTCACTGCCCTCGAACAGGCACCGTATGTGCAGGCAATTCGCCAGGATTTGGCGTATTGCCTGCTCTCTGGATAGCCGAATGGCCAGGAAAGGTAACCGAACGCTGATTTTCAGCGTTCGGTTACCTTTCACAAGCAATTCGGATCTCTTTGAATAACCCTGTTAGAGTTTGTAAAATTATAATTTTTTCACATTTTATCATCCAAACCTTTGGGGTTATATATTTTATGGGGCACTCTTGTTAACAAAATTAGAAATGGGAACTTGTTACTGGATTTTTCTATCAAAATAAACAATTTTAGCTATACTGAAAAATAAACACCATTCTTTGCTTGTATTTTGGTGGATTGTGTTTTATGAATAATATGACAATGTATAAAATACTGAACTTGCTCTCAGCGTGGGAACTGAGAAGGTGAGTAAAGGCAGCGGTGTTGCTGATTTTATATGTGACAAATGGATAATGCCATTGCTTTGGAACAAAAAAACTTAAATAAAGGTAAAAAAAATGTGTTTGTGGGGTTTTTTTTGCTCTGGCCTTTCCAACGATGCCATGCATGGCCCTCTCTTTGTATGGTTGCCGAGATACAGGGGTACAAATGACCCCTGTATCTCTTCCATAAGGAATCCCCTGCCGGGCAATGGGGAGGTCCCGTCTCTGACATCACCACATGCGCGATGAGATCAATGAGTGGGGGGATGTCCCAAAGTGTGGTCTGATTCCTGGAAGTAAGAGCACTGTGGGATACCCCCAGACAATGAGGGATCAGCCACCAGCACTGCCGTTAAGTGTTGACGTGTGTGTGGGGTCCTCCACATGTTAAGGTGAAACTCTAGGATGTCCTCCACATGTCATCCGCAGCCAAGGGGTTAATGTAAACAAGGTTGCATATGCTGATATTGAGGTATATAATTTAGATATAGCAAGTCAAGTCATGTAATTGAGTCGCAAAAAAGTATTCATAATGGAAAAAAATTTAAATGTTCTCTATAGACTTAGGAAAAACTTTGATCTCATCAATATGCAGAATAATGTCACAATTAATGAATATTTTTCATAGACAAATCCAGGCTTGTAAATTACTCTGAAATCATACAAGGTAAAAAAAAAAGTGGACCATATGTTGCTGGTTTAGTTGCAAATTGTGGGGGGAAATAAATTACACGCTGAACTTGATTGAAATCTGAATAGAAATTCACATTTATTTCCATTTTTTCTAACAGCATTCTTACCAGATATGACATATACATATAATGATGATATATTATGAATCTGCCGAGTCTTTTGAAAAAAAGGATATACAATTTGTCTGGGTCCTACAATAAAACCTGACTTCGAATCGCGTTTAAACATGACAAGCAGAAAACGGTCAAACTCAACTCAGCACACAGGGGTGAAATGTCTAAGCATTGAAGGGGTTAAACCAGGGATCACAGACTCTGGCCCCTCAGATGTTGCTTGCCCCCAATTCCCAGAATTCTTTGAATGCAATTAATGACCAGAGAGTCACGAGAGGTGTAGATCAGAAACATCGTGGGGGGGGGGGAGCAGAGTTGGATATTCCTGTTTTAAACCCTTTCAATACCAAACACATTTTGTTGGAAAAAAAATATCATCCTAACAATTATACTGGATGTGTAATTAACACTTAAATGTAGGGTAAAATAGCTGCTTTGCATAGAGTTTGTTATTCTGAGATAGTTAAAATAATGTAAATATGCTCACTTTTAATTTTCAATTACTTGTTTATCGCTTACAGAAATATTGCTGGGATGAAAGGTTCTAAAATCTATATGGTGTCCATTGTACAATTTAAACTGTCTGCATTACTAGCATACATGCAGAACTGGCCTTTGTCTCAAATACAGTAAATGGAATAAAGATAAATATTAAAAATGGTCAGATCTCCTGCTTATGAGGATTTGTAGTGATCATGAGATTATTAGCAATACAGCTTCCAAAAATTACCACTGACCTATTCAAAAATAATTATATGTTGGCATAATGGCTGTATATGAAAAAAACAGTAACACCTTGTATCTGTGCTGTACAGGGAATTTCAGCAAGTATACCCCCCTGAATCTTATCCCTGTACACTACAGTATAGCTCCCCTTGTATTCTGCCCTCTCCCGACTCTTGTACTGTAATTGTAAATTGTTCAACTTTTTATTACAGTGAGAGTGGGGACTGGACCTTATAGCTTCTATAGTGCAAAAAAGGATGATAGGGGTGAGTCCACTCAGAGGATTTCAAGGAGAATACAGTATCTTGCACGATCTACTACTAATCTTGCACTGTGAGGGTATGCAAAAAGGGTTTTCTATGCCAATTACCACTTTTCATTGATATTACAATGCAAACTTGTGTATACAGTTTTGGTAGTGAACGGGTGAAAGAAGAAATCTGTATTCTATGGTTATTCCTGATAGTATATATCATTTTGAAGTACAAAGGCATCAATTTTCCATGGCTCAGCCAAGTAAATTAAGGCCAAAGTGTTCAGTATTCATATCTGCATGTATGACCATTTTTGTGTTTCTCTTTACATTAGTAATCATAGGTCCATACAAGTATGGGTCTATTTCGCCTTTAACACATTTCTGAGATCTGTTCTAATATATTTTTTTCTTCTTTCTTTTCATTTGACAGGCAGAGAGCTCATTGCTATTTTACGGATCTTTCTCTATGTGATTCATAACGGCTCTGAGAATGATAAGATATCAGAGAAGCAATAATTTCACAATATTAATAACACAAAAGGATAGTATCATAGGCAGTTCTTAATGTTGTCATATCCTTTTCATCGTACAATGGCAGATCCACTGGTTTCTGAGAACTGTTTTCTTAGAACCTTGTCCTTGAACACCTAAAGCATTGTAAAGGATACATTAATTCTTCATAGAATTTCTCATGCATGTTTTTATGTGTTTTACATTGAACTGAAAATATTAAAGTTTTTGCTTTAATGAGGATGAGAGTATATATGGGATTTTATCAAAGTAAAGTGAAAATGAAGAAAATATATGGGTAACATATGGGTACTTGCATAACTTATTCTTACAGGGTTATTCAAAGAGAATTGAAAAGCCACCGAACGTTTGGTGACTTTTCGTTCTCTTCAATTCGTTTCCATTTGCGATCCCATTTCGGTCACCCTGCGGTGTATTCAGCAAGCACCACAGGGTCCCCGAATTGCAGGGAAAGGTCGCCGAAAACTCACCGCAAAACAAAGGGCGAACGCACACCAAAACCCGCAAAAACATCTGGATTAACCCGCCGAAAACGCCGGAAAAACTCGAGCAGGAGCCGATCACACGCAGCGCAGCCGCCGGAAAAAGCTGACACCGCAGACGAATGCAGTGAATAAATTAGAAAAACAGTATGCTTGAATGTTTGAAAAGTGAAACGATGTTTGCAAAGAAACTACTTAGTGAAAATGTCTGAAATTGACATATCAGGTCCAATGAATGATAATATAAAGGGCTGTTACAGAAAAAATAAGTTTAAAAAAAATCCCAAAAGTCTATAAATAGAGAGACTCTTTACTGTAGAATATTATAATCAATGGTTTATTAGATATTGGTTTAAAACGGGAATATTTTTAACATTGAAGCCTATGGGATTCGCCTGAATAAACCTGCCGAATGAAACCACCGAATGACAGGGCATTTAGAGAACCTTTCACTTCTGGTTTTTGTTCTCTGAATAGCCGAAGCATTGCTTCTCTATGGGTATTTCACTGCCCTCGAACAGGCACCGTATGTGCAGGCAATTCGCCAGGATTTGGCGAATTGCCTGCTCTCTGGATAGCCGAATGGCCAGGAAAGGTAACCGAATGCTGATTTTCAGCGTTCGGTTCCCTTTCGGGAGCCATTCGGATCTCTTTGAATAACCCTGTTAGAGTAATATTTGGGAAAATAAGATGTGTAGTGGTGTTACGTTTATTACTGAAAGTTAATTTCCATTTTAAAGTACAACCTGTCGCAAGTTCCTCTTGTGTTCTTGTTTACTGTGCATTAATTTCAACTACAATTATTTATATAGTGCCAACATATTCCATTGCTCTGTCCAATGGGAAATAAAAAAAATCAAACTGCATTATATTGGAAACCCTCACTTATATTAGCTCAAAATCTAAGCGTGGGTATAATACATCAAAGGTGAGGTACACTATTTAAACTAAAGGTCAGGGGTCAGAAAACTTGGCCCTCCGGATGTTTTGGAACTACATCTCCTATGAAGCTTTACCAAACTAGTAAGTGACTAAGCATCATCGTAGAAGTAATTCCAAAACATGTGACAAAGTGTCATGGCCCTCGCCGCCAGCGCCGGAAAAAAAAAAACTGGTGCTGCACCTTGATTACAAAGGCAGCACATTTCTTGTGACCTCCTGTTACTCCTAGTCTTCCCTTGCTGCAGCTCAGTTGCATGCAGCCCGTGTCTAATTATGCATTGGCTGTTCCTAATAAAAGGCTACACCTCCAAACAACCAATGCTCAATCATTACAGTCCTTACCCTCATTCAGTGAATACCTGTTCTATTTCCTCTGGCCTGAGGTTCCCACCTTTATACCCACCATTTCTGAACTTTGCCTGCCTCTGGACTAACCCTCTGATCGCTGCTTAAGTTAGTACCTTTGCACCTACCATTGAAAAACTTTGCCTGTCTCTGGACTACCTCTTTGATTGTCATCCAGGTGGGGGGGCCCGGATTTGGGTACATCAGCTGGGGTCTACTACAGGTGGTCCGGCCAGCAGATGAGGGCGTCAGGGACAGGTAGCGATATTTGGCTTCGGTTGTTTACCGAATTGTGCCCCCTCTGCCTCGGCTCGGACGTGGATCATAATGATCTGCCGCCGAGCGTTGAAAGGCTGCGACTGCGGTCTCCCAGAATGTGGACACATCAATCTCTATGCGCCCGCGTGACTGTCGATCTCGGCCACACCCCATCCTAAGGTAACGTAAGTTCGCAGAGACAGAGCCGCCACTGCAGCGCACAAGACATCCAAGCGGCCCAGGTCCAAAAGAAAATATGGTACCAAACCTGAGAGAAACTTCCTGAAATGAAGTTTTGTAAGGTTGTGATTGGGGGAGGCACCCAACATGACCTTGCCACCTCTCACAGTGGCCTCTCATTTTGCATGTGCAAAATGAGAGGTCGCTGTGAGATGTGGCAAGGTCATGTTGGGTGCAATCGAAAGCACTTGGAAGTGGTCTTTCTGGGAGGCTCTTTGAGAAGGTTAGGGCAACCTCATTTGAATTCGGCTTGGTGTTTGATTGCATTGTTTCTAATGAAAGACTTCTAGATATATGATTATTTCACTTTGTCTATGAACATCTTGGAGAGGGCTGGGAACTAGTCTCAAAGATAAAAAGTAGACAATTGGCCAAAGGGAGTCTTATGGGCTGCTTGAAAACCCATGACACAGAAAGTCTAATAGATGAATTAAGCATCCATCTTTCTTCAGCTCTGTCTTTGAAACCTCACATCCCATTTTAAAGCATCCACCAGGCAAAGCATAAAAAAAAATTGTGAATCTTTCATTCCATAACTCGGTCCCAGTGCATGTTGAGAAAAGGAACCAAAGTTCAGACCTCCCATGGTTGATCAAGAGCATGCATCATTTTTAAAATCAACTACCTAATGCATCTTCAGTGACCCTCTTTTTATACAGGTTTAGCAAATCCTAGACCTGCAGGTTTGGGTTTGCCTACCTGGCAAGACCTTGATTAGATTCTTTTAGAATTTTGATATATTCATATTTTTATAGATACCAGGGAGCTGAAGGCCCCATCACCGGAGACAGAGTGTGATGATCACACACAGCTGAGGCCCCAACCTTCCTTATGGACGGAGGATTGCAGTGACGAACAATGTGTCTAAGAAAAATTATGGTAGGAAATTTTGAAATATGTAGCTGTACCTATGCACGCTATATATGAAAATAATAGTGATAGTAATAATAAATACAGCTGTGGCTCCTGTGTACACTTGGACTCACTGTCTGTACCATGAGAGCTCTATTGCTGTGTTGCTCTGTGATACACTCATACACACCGCACATTACTGTGAGTTTTATTGCTGTGGAGCTCTGTGATACACTCATAAACACTGCACATTACTGTGAGTTTTATTGCTGGGTTGCTCTGTGATACACTATACACACTGCACATTACTGTGAGTTTTATTGCTGTGGAGCTCTGTGATACGTTCATACACACAGCACATTACTGTGAGTTTTATTGCTGTGGAGCTCTGTAATGTGCAGTTTGTACAAGTGTGTCAGTAATGTACAGTATTTTATAAACCTTTGCAGCTTCCCATGTTTGCCACAGTGACAATGTGTGCCGCTGTGCAGCCTTGGCTGCTATGAGTGGGTGATGGCTGCTGCAGCAGAGCAGTGCCCGTCTGTAAGTCTGGAGGGGGCACAATGGATTCCCCAATTCGCTGCTGGGCCTGAGCAGATTTTCTTAACTCATTAAAATAATTATTTACAAAATTGTGTTAAAGAATATTTTTCTTCACACAACAATGTACATGTGGGTGTTGCATTGTATGGGTGTGACCTTATCTAGGCGTGACGCAAAGGGGCCCCATGGTCTCCTACTGCCCGGGGGCCCCATTAGTTGTCAATCCACCCCTGTTGCCATCTGTTATTACTTCACCCTGCTTGCTGAACAACCTTGTTTATCTGTTTCCAGCCCGCATTACTACCTCCACCCTTCCTGGCGAGCAAGCTATCCTGCACATGGGCTCAAAAACCCCCTTAGCCGGTATCAGTACATGACATAAGGCCAAGGTTGCTGACAGCATATTTGTCTTATTTGTAATGTACTATAACTTGTCATTTATTTCAACATTAAAAGGTTCTAAACTCTAGATGGTGTCCCATATCGTGCACAAATTCAAATGGGGTCTACATTATTAGCATGCAGACATAAATGGCCTTTGTGTGAAATACAGCAAATGTGATAGATCTAGATAATAAAATTAGTCAGACCACCTGTTTATGAGGATTTCTAGTGATCATAATGAAATTATTAGCAATGCAGCCTCCACAAAATACCAATGGAATGTAAAAATAATATCTGTATTAAACAGGATTTTCAGCAATTACAACCACCTAAATCTCTGGCTGTTGTAATGGAGCAGTAAAGTTTGTTGAACTTCTTGTTTAGACTGTGCAGGTGCTGCTCCTTGCAGTTTCTTTACAGTAATACAGAGTGATAGAAGTGAGATCTCAAAAAGAATTTTGCTTGTCAAAAGGGAGAACCCTAGTCTTGCATTAAAAAGGTATGAAAAGGTATCTCCTGCGGGAGATTTTAAAGGTTGAGTATACTCGATCATGATAGTGAAGGGAGTCAGTTACTCAACTGTGCACGTGCTTAGGCGCCGTATCAGAAGTCATTTCACGGGTTCATCACCTGACCAGAACAGCAGAGCTTTTTAGGGGTGGACTTTTGCATAAAAAAGTTAATATTTTTGGTGCTGTGATAAGGTGAGAAGATTTATAATGCTGTGTATATTCCCCCTATGTTTCTAAGAGAGGATTGGGCTGTTTGAGCACAGGAAGGCAATATGTGTTTTTAAATTGTTGCTTGCTACAAAGTTCTCCCCACCTGCTAATTGTCATGTCCCTAAATATCTCCTGGATGGAAGGGAGAAGGAAGAGAGAGAAAAAGAAAGAGAGCAAGCAGCAGCAGAAAACAAGGTGAAGCTCTAAGGCTGGCAGCTTGAAAAAGGTTGGCAAAGTTTTTCATTCTTTCGTTATAATTTTCCTAAGATAGTAAGGGATGCGTAACTGTTAGTAAATGTTCAGACGAGCTAGGTTTTGTTTTCGGTTATATTTTGTTAATTTCTGAATGTTGCAGAAATAAACTTTAAACTGCGTCAAGAGACTGTGTGTGCCATAATTGCCCTAGAGGACCGTGCAACAGCACCCCTGTGACATGATGGATCACAGTGCCAAGATTTAATATTGTCTTCTTGTTTTTCATAATCCCTATTGCTTCCTTTGCGAATGATCCCTTGTAAAATATATGGGTTGCATGTTTTCCTGGTTAAGTAGACGGTAATACCATCACTTTTTTCTTCACTGGTTATATTGCTTTTTGTAAATCATAGACAAGAGCCCTTAGAGACATAAACCTACAAAATTTGAAATCTCCTCGATGAGAAGGGTTAATGACGAAGCATTTCTCCTATTATGGGTTCTAAATACAGTTATTTCATTTACTTATATGTTTATCTGTGTTCCACTAGTCTAACCCTCAGGCAATTCACATGTAAAAATGTCATTAATTCAGACAATAAGATCATAGCTAAAGAATACCTGGCTCTTGACAGTCTGGGCTAATAGAAGAAAAAACTATTTAAAGTTTGTTTGCATTACGGCAGGTCAAATATAGTGGTTGCAATGGGATTGACTATATTAAGAAAAATATACTTAGCAGAATACGAAAAGAGTATTGGCTCTAAAGGTGAGAAATGACTTTATTCAGGAGCAGATTCAAACAGCTATTACATGTAGCTTGTTTTCTTTACAGTGCTGATAGGGAAAAACTAATATTAAACATTCTATCTATGAATAACTGAAATGTTAATCGCACTGCAGTTGTTACACAGTTGACTGCCCCTCACCTCTGATATAAATACATTTGTGGGGTAGTTTCTCTATGCTGCAGTTGTTTTATTAGATCTGTGGCCTGTTAACATCAAGTATATTTGATTTATAGGGTTCATCTGTATAGGACGAAGCTTTGTGAGGGAAAATGAGGTCGTATAATTTAAGAGGAAACAATCATTCTAAGTTTTGCTTAGAATCCTATTTACAATTCAATGCTGCTTTCATTACTGAAGAATCAATTTTTATTTTATTAGTGTTTTTGTTTGTCATTTTAAATGCTATTTTTAAAATAAAGTTATCCGGGTGTTCCAGTTCCAACCATCCCTCCCTCTGCAACTAATTCAAGAGCTAGCATTTTCCATAAATATTGTAGAAGTATAAAATTTCTTTTAAACGTATAACCAGCAAACAAATACAAGGTTATAAATGGAACACCAGGCACTCTGTTACATGGATAAACAAGAATATTTTTGGGACATCTAGAACAGCAACGTTTCTGCTGAAGAATCAATCTTTGTCAATATTCGGAACCGCGTTATATTAACATAAAAATAATAAATATTGTATAAAATCTTTTTAAAACAATCACATTTTGTGCATGAAATAATATATAAAGGGTTTGGGCAGCACTTTCCATGCCATGCACAATTGCACATAACACAAAATGTAATAAAAGATCGATTAGGGTTGGGGTTACTTTTAGGATTAGGGTTACAGGTTTTGATTGTTTTATAATTAGTGTTACTGTTAGGATTACTATTTATGATTGCTTTATGATTAGGGTTACTTTTAGGGTTAGAGTTAGTGTTTCTGTTTGTTTTATGATTAGGTTTAGGGCATTGTTTCTGTTATTTTTATGATTATGGTTAGGGTACTGTTTCTGCTAGTTTTATGATTAGGTTTAGGGTTACTGTTAGTGTTAGGATTACTGTTTCTGCTTGTTTAATAATTAGGGTTAGGGTTATGCAATTTGCATAACATAGTTCAATTTGATTACATTTAGATATTTTAATATGGATATACATTATGCAGATGTGTGCTTTTTGTCGGCACAATGTTATGTCTGTTATATTATTATTCCCTTATGTATTTTTTGTAGTACCATGTTGTATACAATGTGTGGTTTCCATTATGTAAATCCGTAAGTAATTGATTCCTTTGTTGCTCCAAGTATCCATCTAACTCCACAGGATCTGGCTTAAACCAGATCTCTCTGCCACTTCCACAGGCTTTGTCAGGGCGTGTGTGTGGGAGGGGGAGGCTACTGGGATGCTATTCGTTATAGAAATGCTGGGCGTGTTTACCGATGTATTCTGTACATTCTCCCTGTGTGTTGTACCTGATTGTAAATCATGAATAAAGTCATTCCCAGTTTTGTTTTCACCCTACAAGGAGCTTCAGCTATTGACTGTGTGGGTTTGGGCCATAATCAGTACTCCTTCAGGGTACTGATGGTGAGGGGAGCTTTCTGTATGTCGGTACAGGACCCCACATTACAGTGCACTCTAGACGCAAGCCTAGCTAGCACCAAGAGTGGAATAGCAATTGGAATTCCAGGATAACTTCTTTCATCAATTGGTATTATCAGGACAATTTTTTTCAACACTTTATGTATAATGTCTTGAAAAGCTATCTTGTTGCCAACCTTGGAATAGGGCCCTTGATTTCAAGATATTTGTGTAATATGGGGAACTATAGATAGCTGCACTTAAAAACTGGCTGCTACAAAGCCTTTCAGTGCTGTTAGTTTGTGTCAGGGAATCTTCTATTGAAACCCAAAATACAGTCAGTAGAGTCTGGTAATATAGAAACTAATGGGCAATTCCAAATTCAAAGTTAAATACATTGCCAAGGTGGAGTGTCGACAGCACTTAAGCTCTTAAGCAAGAAGACATTCCAGTTCAAGAATGCTGTGTAGTGTAGCACTCAAGTCGAACTATACTGGTGTATGGACCAAGAGAAAATGATGATGTATCAAAGGCTGATAATGCATTAAGTCATCTGTTGCCAATATTGACTTTGTGTGAGCATTGAGAGTTACAGAGCCCTTCTGGTGTCAAGATTTATAAAAGTAAAACTATAAGAAATGTGGCCATGTTTTACTGCATCGTTCCATTGCAGTAATACATCACGCCCATGAAAAAAGCAAAATGTCTGCATGGTGTGTGCCCACCATGAGCATGGGCTCAAGTGTCCCAGGTGCACACAAAAAGAGTAAAACGTGCACATGTACAGTGAGTGAATAAGGCTCACAGGAGGCACAAAGTTTGTAATCACAGTGGAGATACTTTGGGCAGAGGCTGTGCCTTTTTATGACCACAATGTATTACTGATCTGTACAATATAGTTAAGTTGTCATATATACCAGAATGTATGCTGATCTCTTTTGCTCATACAGCCTATCGTTGATGCTGCTGGTTCTAAACCTAACAGGGTCTTCATTGTCTTTCTTGCTTCAAGAAGGCCTGGACTTGACATTGGGAAAACTGGAGCCCAGTGAGCTACAAGCTGACTGGGGAGATTAATGAATTTTTCACAGTGGCCCATGCTTTGCAAGTGCTAAGACTGTATTGGCCAGAAGGGAGACCAAACCATTCCTTTAGGCTAGGGTCAGACGAACGCATTTTCACGTTGTCTGTGAAAAAGTGCGTTCGAACGAATGGACGCATTTTTTCACGGAATACGCGATAGCGGTCATACTATGCGCATTTGCGTCCGTGATTTTGTACGGATCATCAATAAAACACTTTGTGCATCTGGACGTTATGTTGGCCGGACATTAGCAGTGTCTGACATCTCCAATTCACGCACACACGCCGCTAGCGGACGCAGCGCACTCTGTACGACCGTACTAGTGGTTTTACGTTCTCGACAAAATGCGTTCGTTTGCCACTTGCGTTGCGCAGCCGGACTTTTGTGCGACCGTACTTCGTATATTGGCCGTCATTGGACATCATTTGCTGCTACTACGGCCGTGATTAAGTGCGCCTGCACGCGCGTTCGCACTGCCTCAGTCTGACCCTAGCCCTATCTGACCTAGCACTGGTGTTCCACAACCCCTCAACAATCCACTCACAGCCACACATTCGCTTATCTGCACAGTCGTGTTTAGGGCCTAGGCAGATCATGCTTCTTACAATGATAAAATGAGAAACATTGAGGAAGGTTATAATTTCTATTTTTCATCTTTTCTTCTCAATTAAAGCCTTGCAGAGCCTTTGAGAGGTGCTGAGAAGGCAGACATCCAACAATATTACTAAAATGTTATGATCATTATCAATATAATGAATGGCGTTCATTCAGGAAACTGGCAATTGCCCTTCCTGCCTATTAAAATCGCAAAATGTGATCTGCGCTTTACAGGTCCTTTGTTAAACATTGAGAATTAGTGAAATAGTTCCTTAGATGTGGATATAATATTATACAGAAATATATTACAGTGATAAACCTATAAGGCTTAAGAGCTTAACACTTCACCAGTCCCTCGTCTTGCTGCTAGGTATCAAGACATCCCACCATATCACTGCTTCTGTACCCGTATCAGCTATATAGCTTTTCATATTAGTTTATTCTTAATGCGATTCGGCGGACAATGGAGCTCTGATTTGCTCATCCCAGCTGTGAAAGAAATCCTGTTTCAGAAATCAGAACATCTATGAATAAATTTGATATGCTTATTTGGACTCCAGGCCCGATCAAAATAATTGTATTGTTAGCGATCAGGTGAAGTGGAAAAGTTCATGCCTGCATCGTGCATGTCTGATAACCTCGGTGATTTGAAATTTTAGGAAACATCATTAAGAGCTTAAAGTACGCCAGAGCTGTGCACAGATGACAGCAAGGGAATACATAAGTATGCATCCCCTCATACGGTAAACAGGCGGATGTGATCCAGACAACTGGACATGCATTGAACCACCTTCTTGTTCCTGTTTGTGCGTAACAATCTGTGTAAACATAAAAACTGCCTCAAAACATATGAAATAGCGCATAGTAAATGATGTTGGTTGTGCCAAAAAATATTCTGTGCATATGGATTTTTTTTTACTATATCACAAAGAACATGCTAAAACTAACCTGTTGGAATGTCTTCAACGTGTAAAAAATACTACTTTATTTTAATAAAAGAAAAAATTCTCCCTGAAATTTCTTTAACCTCCCTGGCGGTCTATTTATTCAGCAAATCCTTTGCTGAAAGCGGTCAGGTTTTTTTTTTTGCCCCCCCTAGCGGTATCTCGAGTGTGGCTCGGGGGTTAAATTCCTATGTTGGAAGCGGTAACCCCAACAAAAACTCGGAATGCCACTGGATACATCACCTCTCCCTGCGCTCCCTCTATGTTCCCAGGTGCCTCCTCCGGCGACCCGCGACCTCATTACTTCCTGGTTTCCTCCTCGCGAGAAGGAATTCAGGAAGTAAAACGCCACGATCGCCGGAGGAGGCTGCAGAGATCAGCGAGGGAGAGAGGTAATGTATACAACCCGAGTGTGTCTTGGGATTACCGCTCTCAGCGGTGAAATTTAACCCCGAGAGACACTCGGGAACACCGCCAGGGAGGTTAAAATAAAATATTAACCTGCTTTTGCGCACAAGATAACATTAATGATTTCCATCATTATGATATTTTGTTATGAAATCTCCAGTAGCTGTATGAGAATCTAGGAGAAGAAGCCCATGACGGCCATCACAGTTATTTGTTGTGGACTTGATTTTACGGTTGGAAACGTAGATCAAGTTTCCCTATGAGTAGTCATGGGCACAAAGGGCATTTTCCATGGTACAAGTGGAAACTCCAAAATCACAGTATCTCTAATATATGAGCGAACCGCCAATGCAAATAAAATGCTTGGAAAAAAGCTGAATGCAAAGGCTGCACTAAGTACTGCAGCCTGACACTTGACATGAAGGCTGGGGTGACTGTATGGGCGATCTCACAGCCAGAAAAACTTTATTACTCATGTTAGCTTTATGTTCAATCCACTTGTACTTTGGTACAACTATTTCATTTTTTGACTTTGGTGACTGGAGTATCGAAAAGTGACAAGTGCATAGTAAATAGCTTGTTTGATATATGTACGTCTGTTTTTCTTGCATTAATATTTCTTGCTCTGGGTTTATCGTTCTGAATTGTGGACACAGGATCATTGTTCTCGTTCATCAGTTAACAGAAGATAGGAGTTCCTTGGGTGTTCCAATCCTCAGTGGGAATTTGACTGATCCCAATATTTGCCAAAGTCTTCAACTACCTTGTGGCTGATGTTCGGCATTTTATAGTTGGTGATTTCGCCTGTTGTTTTCTAGATAGGCATGCTTCCTGAACTTTTGAGTCTTTGTGTGTGTCTTTGTTCCTATTATATTAATTAATACAATTTCTTATAGTTATAATGGTGAGCAGCTCCACTTTGCTGCCATTGTTTAAAGTGACTTTCTGACTATTCAATCATAGATTGATTCATTGGCACTCAAGGCTCTATCGTCATTACAAATTTGAGGTCTAGTGATTCTAGACCAGTGAATTCTAACCCTGGTCCTCAAGTACCCTCTAATAGGCCAGGTTTTAAGGATTCCCTTGGGGAAATGCAGACTGAATCCTGTAATCACTGAGCAGCAAATCATATCACCTGTGCTGGGCTTCAGATATCTGGCAACCTGACCTGTCAGGGGAACTTGAAGGCAGGGTTGAAAACTACTGTTCTAAACCATTGACTATCAGGTCTATTCAAAGAAAGGTTAAACTCAGGAGAATGACTGGAGAAGTGAAAATTCTATCTCACTTTCCAAATCAGCTATTTGGTCTAGATTGTTCTCTTCTGCCAGTTCACTTGATTTTCACCTTTCTCTGAATAATCCTAATAATTTGCGATTAATGGTTTGACTTGTTCTGTTGTGGGTAAAAAAGCATAAAACCTTTAGTCAGGAATGCAGTAGAACACTTTTCTAAACATAATTTAAGCGGCAACAGATATATGGTCAAGTAGTCTTGGAGTGATATATGATTGCAATGTCAAATTCATAGAAGAATAGGGCTAGAGCGATACATTCACATATGAGATGGATGTCCAGTATCTATATACAGGTGGTTTTGCCATATTAATCAGATAAGATATGCAGTATATGCATCAGATGCCTGAATTCAAGGTGCATATTTTAAATTTATCTGTAGATCTGCAGGGTTTTATTTTTTCCCAAACAGGTGTCAGGTTTCAATGTTTTTTTTCCTGCCGGAGCTCAGAAAAGCTATTAAAATTGATTGAGCTGCAGTGACATATTTACTGCAAATACACAATGACCCATATCACTCAAGCAAGGATGACCTTGTACCCTGACCATTTAGATGCACTTGAGGCGTGTTATTGACGTTAAGTGCCTTATTGCCCGATTCAGGAAACACCAAAAACTAATTAAATGCTTATATTGTGTTTGGCAATTACAAATACACAACGGGAACACATTTATTGTATTTCACAGTTTCCTTGACATACTGTATGTCTGAATTTGGGTAATTTAGCCACTTTGTAATTCAATTCAGAAATACTAAATAAATTTTTATTTGAAACCAAAGGTTGTTGTTGGGGCAGATTTGATAAAATAAAAGGATGTACCACTGCAAGAACTATGCTCTAGTTTCACTGTTGTATGTATAAGTGGTACCAGAGATGAAAAGGAACTGCACACGGGGCTGTTTAGATACCAGAATCTCAGATTTGTCAGGAAACAAAGAATAGTCTCACAGTCCAAAGAATATTTGGGGGACTGAGTCAGATGTGATATAAAATTGTGCCTTTATACGTGTTATACTGTCTGCATGTTTGCATATGTATATCATAGAAACATAGAAAAATGTCGGCAGATAAGAACCTTTCGACACATCTAGTCTGCCCAATTACATGGATACTTTACCTGGATTTATCTTTTGTTTAGGATAGCCTTATGCCTATCCCATGCTTGCTTAAATTCAATTACTGTTTTGGCCTCCACCACTTCTACTGGAAGACTGTTCCATGTATCCACCACCCTCTCAGTAAAATAATGCTTCCTGATGTTACTTTTAAAACTTTGCCCCTCTAATCTAAGACTATGTCTTCTTGTTTTGCTACTTTGTTTCCTTTTAAATATACTCCCTTCCTCTACCTTGTGGATTCCCTTTACGTATTTAAATGTTTCTATCATATCTCCTCTGTCTCGTCTTTTTTCCAAGCCGTACATGTTAAGATCATTAAGTCTTTCCTGGTAACTTTTCTCCTTCAAGCCGTATACCATTTTAGTAGCCCTTCTCTGAACTCTCTCTAAGATGTCTATATCCTTCTGGAGAAACGGTCTCCAGTACTGCACACAGTACTCCAAGTGAGGTCTCACCAGTGCTCTGTACAGTGGCATGAGCACTTCCCTTTTCCTACTGCTAATACCTCTCCCTACACAACCAAGCATTCTGCTAGCATTTCCTGATGCTCTATTACATTGACTACTTACCCTTAGATCCTCTGAAATAATGACCCCTAAATCCTTTTCCTCAGATGTTGAGGTTAGGACTGTATCAAATATTCTATATTCAGCCCTTGGGTTTTTACGTCCCAGGTGCATTATCTTGCACTTATCCACATTAAAACTCAATTGCCACAGCTCCGACCATTTTTTTAGTTTACCTAAATCATTTGTCATTTGGCTGATCCCTCCTGGAACGTCAACCCTGTTGCAAATCTTTGTGTCATCAGCAAAAAGACATACTTTTCCATTAACCCTTTCGCTGCTGAGGCTTTTCCCGCCCCTATGCTGAGGTCATTTTTACCTGTTTTGCGCATCATGTTTAAACGTGTTTTGAAGGCTTATTTTAGTATATGACCCAGACATATTATATATCGTTCTTTCCGTCAGACTCGGTAGATTCATAATATGTCATTATTATATGTATACGTTATGTCATGTCTGTATATTATAACAAAAAATGCAATAAAATATGTATTTTCAATAATTTACAATGTGTAAAGTGTTTTTTTCCACATTTTAACATGCGAGCAATTGCGGTTATATTTTGTATGGGGTGCGCTTGTTAAAATAATTAGAGATGGGGTCTCGTTACATTTTTTTTTGGGGAAAATGACACTATTTTTAACAAACGCACCGCATACAAAAATCGTTAGTGCAGCATCATTGTTCACATTATAATTGAAATGGGAACAATATTGCTGCATTAACAAACCAAAAAAAATTAAAAAAAAGTGTTTATTTTTTTTTTTTAATTAATTTTTTTAATTTTTTTTTTTTTTATTTTTAATTTATTTATTTTTTACAAAATTTTTCACTTTCATGTTTGGTATCGTTGGAACGGCCATGCTCTGGCCGATCCAACGATACCAAAATTTAACCCCTAGCTGCCACGGATCGGGAGATAGGGAGTTCATTGGAACTCCCTATCTCCACAGTTGGTGGCAGTTAGGGGTTAACTCTAGGACTGGCGTCATCGTGCTACGCACGATGACGCCAGTCCTCTGGGGGAGTTCCCGGAGGCTTGGCCGACATCCAAGATGTCGGCCAGCTCCGGGAAAGGATCGCGAACCGGCGCTTTTCAGCGCCGATTCGCGATCCAGCTCCCCAGGGGTTAATGCCAGGCACCATTTGGAAGGGCAGGCTGTGCCCTTCCAAATGATGCCTGGGTTAACCCCCGCAGAGCCGCCGATCGGGAGGGAGAGAGGTCCGAAGGACCTCCCCCCCTCCCTTTCAGGCGCCTCCTCCGCACATGCGGGGGGGGCGCCTGAATTAGGTGTCATCGCGCCCCCGCGATGACACCTAATTCTGGCGGCTGCTGGTCCGGATGCCGGGCTGACATCCAGGATGTCAGCCCGCACCGGAGGGGCCAGCGATCGGCCGGAACCCGGCCGAACGCTGACCCCAATGGGAGGACGCGCTCAGCGCGTCCTCAGCACACCAGCGGGACTGCTGAGGACGCGCTCAGCGCGTCCTCAGCAGCGAAGTGGTTAATACCTTCTGCAATATCACTAATAAAAATATTAAATAGAATGGGTCCAAGTACTGACCCCTGAGGTACCCCACTGGTAACAAGACCTTGCTCATTAGAGAAGAGTTACTAGATAATACACAACAAGGGTTAGCAGACCTGAGGCTGGAAGGGACCCTTACTGGCATGATATGCATTTGCTTATATTTGGTGCTTTATATTATTTAGGGGAATACTATTTTTCTTCTTTTAATTTCCCTGGTATTGATATTTATTGCCGATTACTGCGAGCGGTTGTTTACTCATGTATCATGTTGCGTAATAAAAGATTGTATTTATTCTAGTAATCATTATATTAAGTTATTACTAGTTGTATGCTAGTGTACACATTTCTTAGGATTCTATAAAATATCTACATTTGGATATTTTATATCATTTGGAGATGTACCGTATTTTTCGCTCCATAAGACGCACTTTTCTCCCCCCAAAAAGTTTTTATTATGATTGCTGCAGAATATGACCAGAGTGTTCTTGACATTGACCTCCTGCAAGAACATTTGAAGAATATATACCATCATGGTAGTGAAGGAGTTAAGAGCACGCGGAATGCACAATAAACATCTGAAAACCAGCTGCTGATCTGATATAATATGATCGGGGGGAAAAAAAAAATCTTCTTACCAGCAAAATGTTATATGTGGTCCAACCACTGGGGGATCCACAGAGGGTGGCACAGGGGGCATTCCCCCCCCCCCGAGCTGGAATCCTATTGCAGGTGATGCACGGTTTCAAATGTACAAAGGTCCCCCTGTATCTCTGGTCATACACATCCTATGTAGACAGTTGAAGTATCATTGGAAAGGACAGATTCTGACCTTTCCAATGGTACCGGAAATGACTATGTGCAATGTACAGCGTAAAAAGGAAATGTATGAAAACAGAGTTTTTCTCACTTTTGTCTAAAATTGCGTATTGTAGAATGGGAAGTGAAATGGATCAGAAGCAAAGGGTTAACTTCTATGTATCAAACCTCTGGAGTTCACTTGACAAGGCTATTTCCTGTATACATTCAAAAAATATAAACCTCTAGTGTCTATACTGTATGTCCAAGCCTGTGTGTATCTGGTGTATATATGGATGTGTATCTGGTGTATATATGGATGTGTATATAGCTATGTGTCTTTTTGAGTGTCTGTCTGTATACAGTTATGAGTGTGAACTTAAGTGCATATCTCCCAAATGTCCCAGATTTTAGAGACAGTCCATAGTTTGGGCCCAAGTCCCTTTTCCCTCTTTTTTTATAATGTTCCTCCTTTTAGGAACTCCCCAATATATTCATAGTGTGCAGGTGTATAACAGAGCTGCACAGCAATAAAACTCCCAACAATGAGTTTGTAAACTATAATAAATGTAAATAAGATACTTTACTTTGATTTTAGTTAACATTTATATTAACATAAATGGCCCAAAATTTTGTCTGGCTTTAGCGGCTTCTCTAAATGGTGTGTGTGTATGTGTGTATGTCTTTATACTGGGCTGGCATGACCATGGAGCGGTTTGGAGCAACTGCTCCAAGCAGCAAATTTTTGGGCGTGGCAAATTTTTGCAGGCAGGGCACTATTTTTTTTATCAGCGCCACGCCAGCATCTCTTGGAGTCTGGCACGTGCAGTGACCACCAACCGCACCCACACACTTGTGGCTAGGGATGTGCATGGCTGAAAAATAGTTTTGATTAGTTTTGTTTCGTTACATCTTTAAATAATTTTGTTTTCGGAATTTCATAACTAATTTTGTTTCGCGTTTCATTTCGGATCAATTTTGAAATTTCGTATTGATTCAAATTTCATATATCAATTCGATAGTTGATATCAATTAGAATTTTGGATCACTAAATAAAACCCCAATTAATCAATTTTGCTGTTAAAAGAAAAGCTTTGGGTTAAATTTTAAGCTGTGTCACAGATTTAGTATTTGAGTCAAATTAAATAGTGAAACAAAATTAATTTGTTTCATAAAGTCCTTTGCTTACTATTACTTGTATTGTAAGTTAAGATCAATTCGATAGTTGATATAAATTTGATAGTTAATTTCAAATTCAATAGTTGATATCAGTTATTCAAATTTTTCTTTTATGATGATGACACAGTGTAAAATGAAATAAATTCGTTATATACCGTTTTGTTTCAAATTCGTATCGATTCGTTATTCGGAAGTACTTCCGAAATACGAATTATCGAATTTCATTCCAAATTCCGACTTTTTCCGAAACGAATGCACATCTCTACTTGTGGCCAGGAGTGGGAGACTGGCGAGAGATGGATTAAGGCGCGTGTAAGTGGGCCGGATTTCAGCCTGCAGCAGAGCAGCTCCGGCCCACCCACACACACCTTAATCTGACTCTCGCGACTCTCCCACTCCTGGCCGCATGTGTGTGGATACAGTCACTGCACCGGTGCTCCAAGAGCAGCGCACAAATGCATAAAAACAGTGCTGTGATCACCTGTTTCCACATGCTGCTGCCTGAGTTTACTTCTGCAAAATATGATTTCTGGTGCTACATTTGTGACTTCCTTTTTAATGGGACCTTATTCACATACATTTACATTTTCATAACATGTTAACCCCAACTCTTATGTATATACAGTATATGCATGTTTTATGACTACCACCCCTCCGAGTATTTATTTTCTGTACCTCTTCCCAAACTTTTCAATAAACTTTGCATTCACAAAAAAACAAAAACAAATAGCGCAACCAATCATAAGATTAAAATAACATATATACAAAATATAATAATAAAAATATTTGAAATTCTTTTAATATAATGTATTCTATGTTACTATACCACATTAATGTGTGGATGAATTTAGCATCATTATTTATTTCATCTGGGTTGTTTTTTCCTGCGTGCATACGTTTGGGGGTTTTGGTTCACTAAACCAAGAATTGTTTAAAATTGGCAAAGAAATCAAAGGTTTTGGGCTACAATAGCCCAGGTGGAAACACTCGCAACTGAACTACTTTTGACAATGAACCAAAAAATCCCAGTTTATGCGAACATTACACCTGACACATTTTAGACTAACAAATGCGAGAGCATAAACTGATTAAGCAAACGACAAAACACTCTGTGTTACATTTCATAGGCAATGTATGATGTACAGTGTATGAGTGCCAGCAGAATGAAACCGAATATCAAATTTTCTTGCAAATTACAGCAAATTAACTTGCTACATGTAAAGTAGCATCTGGAATAACGGTGTTTAAACATTCATTTGCTTGTCAAGCAGCACGTTGCACGTCTCAGGAGAGCTACAAGGGACAGGCTTCGAAGCATCCACTGGACTCTCTAATCCATCAGATTCCACTGAGTATCTTTATTGATAAACTCGCTTCCCTGGGCTTCGCAGATATCATTTCTACCATCTCCACTTATTGAAGGGAAAGATAATGAAGTGTCTTGTTCTGTCTTTCTGCTGGGATATGAAACATTTCCTTCCAAAAGCAAGGGACATCATTTGAGGCTCTGAGATCAAAAGCACAGATGTCTTATATCAATGACATTTACAACCCAGGGACAAAGTGAGGACAGATTGAATCTCTTTTATTCTCTTACCTTTCTAGGTACTAGCCCCCTGAAGGCCTAAGTGAACCTAAGACAAGCTGTCCTTGTCAGATAGGGATTCAGGTAAACACTTCAAGACTTTGGGGGGATGAAGCGAGGTTTATAAATAAAGCATTGTAGAACTGCAATATCTATGTGCAGGGATATTGATGTTGTGTAGTGCTAGTGAATAGTGTAGTGCTCTTTTAAACAGAATATAAAATGAAGAATAATATAAATGTATAAGGACACTGCCATCCTGCATGGAGCAAAACATAAAATCATTGAATTAATAAATAAGTATTGCTAGATGCGACATAGCTGGAGCCAAGTCACATATTAACCTTTGCAGTTTAACATAATTCCGCATGCAATATGTTGTTTCAGTGAGGGTTGTTTACACTCTCCAGTTAAAATAAGCTGAGATATAGGAAAAAAGCATCCCCTGAAAAGAAGCACAGTAGGGATTGCACAGGGTTATTCACTAAAAGCCATTGCTTAGCTTTGCTGCGACCAAATTAAACATGCCGAAACATAAAATCAGAGAATGTCAGGCAAAGTTTCCATTGTGAAAGATTCCCCGTTGTTTTCAAATATGGTAAACAATTGCGTTTACCGAATAACCGAAAAAAAGGAAGATGACAGTCTATGCAAACAAGGAGAGAAGATGCAGGACACTCTGGGTGAAATTCTTTTAGAAACCATTTTATTTGGAATAAATTTGTATATCACAAAACTATTATCAACCATAACGTACATATTCTTAAACATTCATTATATAATCACTAAACCAATAAATCAGTTAGACATGTAAAACAATAAATAAATCTGTTAAAATCAAAGCATTTTTTTAAAAAAAATGACTTACAGAGTATTGTATAATCAGGGCATAATAATCAAATTGACTTTAGAGATTACTCTGCCTCAAAAGGACAATCACTGAGGATTCGCCTATAAGGCGAAAACGCGTTCTGGTGATCCTTTTAAAGCTTTTGTATTATTTTAGACCAAAAAAAAATTATATTTAGATTTATTCCTGCCATATGGCTTTTTAATTTAAATAAAAGTCTATGGGCTCTATTACATTCTTAACGCAAATTTTAACGCGTGCGCAAAAACGCATTTATGCGAGGGGCAAAACCCTTTGCGCAGAATGTCGTATTACAACGTCCGCACAAAAAATGCGCGTTAATCTCTAACGCGGGTGGACCTGCGCAAACCCTTTGCGAGCATACTGTACTGCGCACGTCCTATACTTAACATCGTGAGCGCAAATGCGTTTGTGCGCTGGTACGCGGATGTTCTATGCGCAAAATTTAACGCACAGCGTTTGCGTGCATAATTTTAACGTCTTTGAAAAGCTGGTGGTAACGGCAAATCTGAACGTCCTGGCTGAACCCAAATACACCAGCCTGAAAATAAAAATACAGCAAAGTATAGTTACACATTCTACGCATACCCAAACAATAAAATGGAGAAGTTGTGCGTGTTTTTATTATTGCTGCAGCATATATACTCAGATTGATTTTGACAGGCGCAAAAACTTAACGGGAGACAATTGTGGTTCTTAATTCCGATTGTCTGAGGCTAGGGTCAGACTGAGGCAGTGCGAACGCGCGTGCAGGCGCACTTAATCACGGCCGCACTAGCAGCAGATGCCGGGCAATGACGGCCAATATACGAAGTACGGTCGCACAAAAGTCCGGCTGCGCAACGCAAGTGGAAAATGAACGCATTTTTTCGAGAACGTTAAACCACTAGTACTGACGTACAGAGTGCGCTGCGTCCGCTAGCGGCGTGTGTGCGTGAATTGGAGACATCAGACGCTGCTAATGTCCGGCCAACATAACGTCCAGATGCAAGAAGTGTTTTATTGATGATCCGTACAAAATCACGGATGAAACTGCGCATAGTATGACCGCTATTGCGTATTCCGTGAAAAAATACGTCCATTCTTCGAACGCACATTTTCACGGACAACGTGAAAAATGCGTTAGTCTGACCCTAGCCTAAATCGCGTGAAAAAACAGTCCGCACACCGATTTCTGCGCGCAACGTTAATGCGTACGCGTTTTTGCGCGTCTTTTTTACGCGCGTTATTTTTTGACGGATGAAAAAATGCACTCGGATTGTAATACCAGCGTTAATTTACGAGCGTTAACGCGCTGCACGAGCGTTTTTGCGCAAAGAATGGAATAGAGCCCTAGATTTTAGATTTTTATACATGTCTTGCTGCCTGGTCTTTTTCATCAATATACATTTTGTCCTGAGCCCACTTATTTGTCCTTCCCACCCTGGAACCTGGATAACATCGCCGGAACCAAGGAAAAGCGAAGAAATCAGCTAAATATAAGTATTACAATCTTACAGTACTTCCATCCTCTGCGTGAATTATTCAGTATATATTACATTTTCTCTTGCAAACTGCTTTTATTATATACATACATATATATATATGTAAGATGCTGTTTTAGTACATAACAACTAGGGTGTGCCCAGAACCCTCTCTCTTGCTTTATCTTATTGTGTCTTTTGAGGTGTATGGACACTTTATATTCTAGCAGCAGCACCCACCCTAATACTTTATCCTGACATACAAGATAAAACACATTTCCATTCCCTATACATTATCAGGGCACCATCAAAGAACATCAGGTCAGCATGATCTGTGAGCTGGCACGTGCAGAACAAAAAAAAAATGTAGCGCATAGGAACAGAATATAACCTAAGCTATATGGAACCGATAAACCCGCCGAACGCAGCTACAAACTGCATAAAAACCACCGAACGATTTCAAAAACCACCAAAAAAACACAGAATCAATACGAAAAAAAATAAAAATAAAAAAAATAGCAGAATGGATCTGATAACCTGTAGAAAAACCGGAGAATCAATTCGCTGATCCGCCGAACAGACAGCTGAATGCATTCGAAAAAAGCCGACCAGCTGCCGAACAGGGGTAAAAAAAACAAACAAAAAGGAAACGCAACTTTTAAAAGGCATTTTAAAAAAAACTAGTGCATGAAAATGCACGGAAATAATATATATGGCCCTATGAATAAAAAGGCCTGTTACAGAATTTAAAAAAGAAATGTAAAAAAAAATCGGACTAAAAAATTTTGTCGAACAATCCAAAAAAAGTGCTTAAAAAATGCTAAAAAAAGAGACATTTTGTTGCAAATAAAAAGAATAAACATATATAAAGATTTAAGAAAAACAGGGATTTTTATTTTTTTACATTGAAACCTATAGGATTCAGCTGCTTAAACCTGTTGAATGAAACCACCAAAAATCAGGGCATTGCGACAACATTTCACAATTGTTTGGCATTCTCTGAATATATTAACTGTCACTTCTCTATGGTGAATTTCACTGCTACTGAAGGTCACCGTATTTTGCTGGCAATTCGCCAATATTTTTTGCGAATTGCCAGCTTTTTGAATAACCAAATGGCCACGAAATTGCATCGTATGGGGAAATTCACCGTTGGGAGCAATTTAGTGGCCAATTTGGTGCTCTTTGAATAACCCCTATAGAAAAGCGCATAAGTATAAACTAACCCATGTGGGGAAGAGTTCCATGAGCATGCATAAACATGTGCATGCACGCTATGCCCAAATGAATAAATACACAAGTGTACCAGTGCAGGTGCAATGCAACCGGCAAAGAAAGGAAACTAAAAGCACATACACGAGTCCAAGAGCAATAAATCTGTCTCCAAAAAACTAAATAAATAGATACAAAGAAAATCGAAACCTGCACTATAAGGCTAGGGTCAGACGAACGCATTTTTGCGTCGTCCGTGAAAAAGTGCGTTCAAACGAATGGATGTATTTTTTCACGGAATGTGCATTATGACGCGCATTTTCGTCCGTGATTTTGTACGGATCATCAATAAAACCCTTTTTGCGTCTGGACGTTATGTTGGCCGGACATTAGCAGCGTCTGACGTCTCCTAATCACGCACACACGCCGCTAGCGGACGCAGCGCACTCTGTACGTCAGTACTAGCGGTATCACGTTGTCGAAAAAATGCGTTTGTTTGCCGCTTGTGTTGTGCGGCCGCACTTTCATGCGGCCGTACTTCGTATATTGCCCGTCATTGGCCGTCATTTGCTGCTACTACGGCCGTGATAAAGTGCGGCTGCACGCGCGTTCGCACTGTGTTCGTCTGTCCCTAGCCTAAGAACTAAGTGTGTGTAATGTAACAAACACAACAGTAATAAAAGTGTCCCAAAGACTACTAGGGAAGTGAACGAGTGACAAACATGACAATGACGAATATGAAATAAAGATGTGAAATAAGTGAAATAAATATGAGAAAATATCAGGGTTATTCAGTAAGAGGTGAAAACCAGGAGAATGGCTGGAGAAGTGAAAATTCGAGGTCAAAATAGGCAATTTGGAAAGTGAGATAAATGGGAGAATTTTTCTGGTTTGGCTATTTTGACCTAGAATTTTCACTTCTACAGTCATTCTCAGGTTTTCCCCTCTCTCTGAATAACCCTGTATATGCAGTGAAACTAGAGAATGAGTCATAATGCAAATAGTAGCACAATACAAACAGTAACACCGTACAAAACCTCTGTTTCCATTTAGCGTGGATATATGGAGTCAAAGCGCAGGTGATTATTCTTTCGTATGTTTTATACACACTATCACTTGGCCTTAGTTAAAACGGGGACGCTAAGGAGAAAAATTTGCGTTTGCTAATTTCCCCTCAGCCTCTGTTTTACCATTAGATTATGGGGCAGGCGCTGAGTCCAGCAGCCTGCCCCATAGCGGCCGCTAGCCTCCTGGATGCTTGGGGCAGTGCTAAGGCTCCGAGCATCCTCTGCGTGGAGTCCATAGGACTCCATGAAGGTTTCTGCTGCCGGATCACATGACCAGCAGGATCTCACCTCTCGTGAGATCCTGCAGGTGGGCAGAGTGATCGCGAAGGGAGATTGGGGACTTTTTCCCCCCGGCAGCCAGAAGTGGCGGATCAAGCCTCTGTTCTCGCCACGGGATGGAGGTGTGTATTTTTTGGGTGGGGTTTCAGATGCTGCCAACTGATTCTGCAGCAGCGGAATACGGTAGCACCAGCTCAGAGCTGTAGCAAACTTTTTTAGTTAGCGACAGCTCTTTGTAATTAGCGTTAGGAGCTTGTGATCTTAACGCTAGTTGCTTTTTGCTTACACTTTGCGCTTCCCATGTTAAGTATAGGGAGCGCAAAGTACAGTAAGCTTACACTGAAAAGTGCTAACACTGAATCACTAACTGGTTTTTTTAACCCGTTAGCAATTCAGAGGTGATTCAGGCACAGCGCTATCACCGCTTTTAAGCTAGCGCTAACGCTCATTTATGTGTGTGCTAGCGCTAGTGTTATTGAGGTGATAGAGCCTAG
This sequence comes from Leptobrachium leishanense, assembly GCA_009667805.1. Classification (NCBI taxonomy): domain Eukaryota; kingdom Metazoa; phylum Chordata; class Amphibia; order Anura; family Megophryidae; genus Leptobrachium; species Leptobrachium leishanense. The sequence goes on from CM019064.1 coordinate 208,429,612, forward strand.
AAGTAGGGATGAATGCTGACAGTTTACACAGCCGCCCAGTAGGGGCATAAGGAAACAAAGTTGCTTTTGTGTAGCCAGGTCATACAGTTGTGTTAAAAATTATTCAACCCCCAATGCTGTAAAGGGTTTTAGGGAATTTAGTGTACATTTGTAATTGTATTCAGAATGAAATCCTACAAGGACTTTTTAAAGAACCATATGCAACTAAAATGACATCAATTGGTTTTGTAATACAGTAGTAATGTTTCTTTTGTGAATTCTTCATTGACACAATTATTCCACCCCTTAAAGACTACCACTCTGAAGAACAGAGGTTCATTCAAGTGTTTTCAATCAGGTACTGAAAACACCTGTGGATGTCACGGAGCAGCAATAAAGCATAATAAGCACCAATTAGGCAGCTTTAAAATGACTGTGATACTCAGCTCCTTCTAGACATTTACTGGTGTGGTGTTACAAACATGGTGAAGTCAAGAGAATGGTCCAGGAAGACAAGAGAAGAGGTGATTACTCTTCACAGAAAGGGCAATGGCTATAAGAAGATTGCAAAGATGTTAAACATACCAAGAGAGACCATAGGAAGCATCATTCGCAAATTCAAGGCAAAGGGCACTGTTGAAACGCTACCTGGTCGTGGCAGAAAGAAGATGCTGACTTCGACTGCTGTGCGCTACCTGAAGCGTAGAGTGGAGAAAAGTCCCCGTGTGACTGCTGAGGAACTGAGAAAAGATTTGTCAGATGTGGGTACTGAAGTTTCAGCTCAGACAATACGGCGCACACTGCGTAATGAAGGCCTCCATGCCAGAACTCCCAGGTGCACCCCCTTGCTGTCTCCAAAGAATAAGAGTCGACTGCAGTATGCCAAAAGTCATGTGGACAAACCACAGAAGTTTTGGGATAGTGTTCTGTGGACTGATGAAACAAAATTAGAACTGTTTGGGCCCATGGATCAACGCTATGTTTGGAGGAGGAAACCTATGAAGAAAAGAACACCTTGCCTACTGTGAAGCATGGCGGGGGGTCAATCATGTTTTGGGGCTGTTTTGCTTCTCTAGGTACAGGGAAGCTTCAGCGTGTGCAAGGTACCATGAATTCTCTTCAGTACCAGGAGATATTGGATGACAATGTGATGCAGTCCGTCACAAACCTGAGGCTTGGGAGACGTTGGACCTTTCAACAGGACAATGATCCCAAGCATACCTCCAAGTCCACTAGAGCATGGTTGCAGATTAAAGGCTGGAACATTTTGGAGTGGCCATTAAAGTCACCTGACTTAAATCCGATTGAGAACCTCTGGTGGGACTTAAAGAAAGCAGTTGCAGTGCGCAAGCCTAAGAATGTGACTGAACTGGAGGCTTTTGCCCATGACGAATGGGCGAAGATACCCGTAGATCTCTGCAAGACACTTGTGTCAAGCTATGCTTCATGTTTAAAAGCTGTTATAACTGTAAAAGGATGTTGTACTAAGTACTAAGATTGAATGTCACTTGGGGGTTGAATAAAACTGATAATGATGTGAGCACAGAAAAGACATTTGTGGTTATTTCATTATAAATGTTATGTTATATTTGTCTGACCTACACGTGCCTCTTTGATTTAATTGTAAGCAAGATGACTGAATGATCAAAATCAATGTCAAACTGGCCAAAACACTCAATTTCAGTGGGGGTTGAATAATTTTGAACACAACTGTATTTGCTGCTATCTTCACTGTGTTTTCTTTTTATCCCAAAGCAGAACTGTATTTCAGGGTGTAAACATAAACCAACAATTCTATCATTTAGCTAAGAAAAAACACAAGGCTGTATATGAACATCAGGTTAGGACCCACCTTAAGAGGTTGCCTTAACATTGAAGGTAGGCTTAAGCCTTTAACCTCTTCACTACCAAGTGTTTTTTTTAAAAAAAAAAAACCTGTCAGGAGGGGAAATCATCTATAGCTAATCATACAGTAGGATATATAATATTTGGGAATATTCTTTACTGTAATAAACTATTTGACAGGCAAATATCACCATCTGCTGGCCAAATGGAGAAACTGCAGTTCTGAGTTCCTTGCAGGATCAGCTGGGGACATGCCATTTATATCCATCCCCAGTTAGTTTTAAATAGTGTTAGTACCTCCGTCATCGTGCCCACAGTGCTAAAACTATAGGGTTTTGTTCTGGAGTCCAAATGTAAATGATATTTGTTCGCAACAAACAAATTTCATTTGCAGTGATACTGCATAGCTCCAGATCGTGACAACACTGCTGATGGGGATGATGATCGTATGTACATGATCATGGTAGTGAAGGAGTTAACAGTCACTCAAGTAAATTATAAACCTCTGTTCTTATTGAGCATGGATATAAAACACACATGGCTATTTTTTGGTGTGTTTGATGTACTATAAGTTTAGGAATACATTCTGGAGCACATATGCCAATTCATTTTGTTTGCAATAACAAATCTCTGTGTGTCCAGATTGTGTTTACTCAATATTGGGACCCTCTTAGCGCTTCCAAAGATCATATAAATATGATTCTGGTAGTGGAGGTTAAGGGATGTACTCATTTTATATATGTGAACTGTCCACCAAAAACTTTAGGTTCTGATTTAAATGTCACCACTACTCACTACCAAAGAAAATGCTATTAAGGTAGAAATCAAAAACCATTTTCATTTTTGATCACAGTACATGAAATCTCAGATGCTCATTCAAAAATGAACTCCAGAAATCTGCCATTGCTCTATTTCTACAGTGTTGTAAGGGGACAAATTTTCTCACAATGTTTTAGAACTGAATTATGGCAACTACAAATCAGGGTTATGTGCTCACTGAGTTGTATGAGTCTCATAGGGACGGTACGAGAATATGTTTCGCTGACCTACAGCAGAGAATATCGCAGCTGCTATATCTTGTCTTTAAAATGCCTTTTGTTAAGGATCATATACTGTTTACAATTCTAATACTTCATGTTTTCTCTTTAGCTTATGTTGCAATTATATTGAAAATATTCCTTTCCTTTAATAAGTCTTTCTTTGAGAAGATAAGGAAAGGATAGAGATATTCAAGATCTGCAAAGAAACTACATTACACAAATTAATATATATCTATTCTGAAAACATTAGTCCTTTACAGATTGAATTCCTTTGCACTGCTGTCACTTGTAAAGTGAAGTGTACCGTTTGTAGAGACAGTCATTACTGGATTTAAAGAGACATTTCAAGAAGCACTATGATCATTCATGGAAATTACATACAGGGTTATTCAAAGAGATCCGAATTGCTTGAGAAAGGTAACCGAACGCTGAAAATCAGCGTTCGGTTACCTTTCTTGGCCATTCGGCTATCCAGAGAGCAGGCAATTCGCCAAATCCTGGCGAATTGCCTGAACATTCGGTGCCTGTTCGGTGCCTGTTCGAGGGCAGTGAAATCCCCATGAAAAAGCACTGCTTCGGCTATTCAGAGAACACAAACCAGCAGTGAAAGGTTCCTGAAATGCCCTGCCATTCGGTGGTTTAATTCGACAGCTTTATTCAGGAGAATCCCATAGGCTTCAATGTTAAAAATATTCCTGTTTTAATTCAATATCTAATAAACCGTTCATTATAAAATTCTGCAGTAAAAAGTCTCTTTATTTATAGATTTTTTAGGATATTTTAAGCATTTTTCTGGATTTTTTTATTTTTTTTAAACGTCCGATTTTTTTAATTTTTTTTTAAGTTTACTTATTTTTTCTGTAACGGCCCTCTTTATTATCATTCCCTGGACCTCATATGTAAATTTCAGACATTTTCGCTCAGTAGTTTCTTTGCAAACAGTGTTTCACTTTTCAAACATTCAAGCAAACTGTTTTTCTAATTTATTCACTTCACTCTGTCTGCGGTCTCGGCTTTTTCCGGCGGCTTCGCTACGTGTGATTGGCTCTTGCTCGGGTTTTTCCATGGTTTTCGGCAGGTTAATCCAGATGTTTTTGTGGGTTTTCGGCGTGCATTCGCTGGTTTTGCGGTTAGTTTTCGTCGGGTTTGCGGCAGCTTTTCCCTGCAATTCGGGGACCCTGTGGTGTTTGCTGAATACACCGCAGGGTCACCGAAATGGGATCGGCAAAAGGAACCGAATTGAAGAGAACGAAAAGTCACCGAACGTGCGGCGACTTTTCGAATCTCTTTGAATAACCCTGAATGTATAACATTTTTACTTGTTTAAGATACTCAAAAGTAGAATTAATATTGTGTATATGTATTTTGCTCATTTCCTTTCTGACATTTTAATATTGCCATAGAAAGCCTGCCCTACTTCTATGGAGGAATCAAGCGACAGCCGTGAACAATGTGGGAAAAGATGATCCCTTTTGGCTACATATAAAGCGTTTCTGGTACTTACATACTGAATGTTGAGTGTTGCTGCACCACATTAAGATCATATAAAATAGCTTGGGATGTACATCGATGGTGTCTCCTCTCACTACTGATCTGGTAGAAGTCCAGGCAGGCCAAGTAAGCATTCCATCACATCCACCCACATAACTCCTGCCCACACACATGGATTATTATTATTTTTGTTTATTACGCACCAACACATTGTGCAGCAGTGTACAAAAGGTACAATGGGTAAAGACAAGACAATGCTACACCAAAAAGGCAGGTCAACATTTCAACAACAGATACAAGAGGAATTGAGAGCCCTATTCCCTTGGGAACTTACACTCTAGATGGGTGTCAGTGTGTTTGTGTAGGGATGTCAGGGTATGGGCTGGGGTGGGGACAATGAGTGGGGGTTATCATAGTTTATCTGTGGATTGTAGTGGGGGGGTTGTGGTATCAGGCTTCTGTGTGTCAGTGCCGGTGTGTCTCCATCATTGTCTCTGTGTTTCTCTCTGTGTCATTAACAGTATCTCTGAGTATCTAAGGCTAAGGTCAGACGAAAGCAGTTTTAACGTGCGTTTAACCGCACTAAATCATGGCCGTGCTAGCAGCAAATGACGTCCAATGCGGGGCTGCATATGAAGAACGGCCGCACAAAAGTGCGGCCGCGCAACGCAAGTGGCAAACGAACACATTTTTTGAGAACGTCAAACCGCTAGTACTGACGTACAGAGTGCGCTGTGTCCGCATAGCGGCGTGTTTGCGTGATTGGGAGACGTCAGACGCTGCACACGTCCGGCCAACATAACGTCCAGACGCAAAAAGGGCTTTATTGATGATGCGTACAAAATCACGGACGAAAATGCGCATCGTATGACCGCTATCGCGTATTCCGTGCAAAAATACATCCATTCGTTCGAACGCACGCACTTTTTCATGGACAACGCGAAAAATGCGTTAGTCTGACCCTAGCCTGAGTCGGTGTCTCTGTGTGTCTTTGTCAATACCCTGTGAGTATCTGCATCTCTATCAATGTTATTGTGTGCTTATGTCAGTGTCTTTGCCAGTGTGAGTTGCAAAAATGACATTCCTGTGTGAGTGTGTCTCTTTGAGTGAGTCATTCTTTGTACCTTTCAGTGTTTCAGGAAGTTTCTCTGTCATTGTTCGTATCACCATCAGTCTTTTTGGCATTTATTTATTTATTTATAAAGTATTTTACCAGGAAGGATACATTGAGATTTCTCTCGTTTTCATGTATGTCCTGGGTTCAAGAACATTGTATTTCTGTAACAACTGTAACAATTCAAAGTAATACAATGAAAGATATTAAAAAACAACACAAATATACAGATAAACCCAGAAAATAAATATGTAGGAAATATATTCACTATGTTACATGTTTATAGGTGCATTCCTTATTGAGGTATGTTAATAGGGAGCTCTTAAGTGACTTTAGACTGGGGGAAGATTTGATGGCGTCTGGGAGGTTATTCCATAATTGTGGTGCTCTGTAGGAAAATGAGGATCGAGCCACTGTCTTTTTGTATTGTGGCATTGCAAGTAAGGTGCTGGTCCTGTATCGGAGGTTATAGGATGAGGGAACTGCTAGGGGAAGCAGTCTATTCAGGTAGGGTGGCAGATTTCCAGAAAAGCTCTTAAACACCAGGTTGGAAAGGTGAAGGGTGCGTCTAGATTCCAGCGATGGCCAGTTTAGCTCTTTTAACATGTCACAATGGTGGGTCATGTAGTTACATTGTTGTCATTGTCTGCTTGTATCAGTCTGTGCCTTTGGGAGAGGAGCACGATGGGAAAGGACCTAGGGGATGGCTGGTGATGGAGAAAAGCATAAAGGACAGAGCAGGATGGAGTTAGGTTGGAGACGTTTTCCTAATTTTTGTCCTAGCTGGTCTCAACCCACCCCTGTAGACTTCTGATATTGTCATACAGTATTAGACAGCGCCTGTTAATTTTCCATTATGCATTATTAAAGTTACAACGAACCCTTCTCAGGTCTGTTTAGTTTGACTTTTTTTCCATTATCCGTGGTCCATAAGATCATGAAAAAGCAATTTGAAATAGTTTCCAATTGTGACTCAAAAGAAATGGAAATATGAATTTCAGTTACATTGCATAGAATACATTTTGATTGCATGCAATAGTGATATTAGTAATACATCACCATTTACAATATTTTGTGCACAACAATATGTGGAATGCAGTAAGAAATATTTCAAAAAAAACTGTATTGAAGCATGAAAAAGGCATAATGTAACTACATTACGTTAAGACCAGCCTGAGCATAAATGCAAGCGTTGTGTATTGTATGAAGAAAATAACATCATACAATGCTCTCACTAAATTGACCTTTCTTCCTATTCCAATGTCAGATTTATATGCAATGGATATACAGGCATGAGAAAAACTGCTTAATGCAGTATCCCCAAATGCACTAATGAAGGACAAAAATTACCTTACTGCTGCCAGGTGAAAACCTTTCCTTGACGCAACTATACAGTAAAGAAGTCAATGCTACATTACTACAATGCACCAATTTAATGAACCTGTAGCGCACATGCTGAGATTTCAATTCTTGGCTGTGGCACATAAATCACAGATGAAAAGAAAAATATTCAACCTACCAATATGGAACTAATTTCAATTTATTTAACTTGCATTTCCATCATCTAATCCTACATAGGTTCAGAAAACCCTTCCTTTGCATATTGATGTTGAAGCAATATTGTAAAGAAACAAAATTTACTTTCTTTGTCTGTCATTGAAATGTAAATAGTATACATATATATACAGTCAGGTCCAGAAATATTGGGACATCGACACAATTCTAACATCTTTGGCTCTATACACCACCACAATGGAGTTGGAATGAAACAAACACAATGTGCTTTAACTGCAGACCGTCAGCTTTAATTTGAGGGTATGTACATCCAACTCAGGTGAGCGGTGTAGGACTTACAGCAGTTTGCAGATGTGCCTCCCACTTGTTAAGGGACCAAAGGTAATGGGACAATTGGCTTCTCAGCTGTTCCATGGCCAGGTGTGTGATATTCCCCCATTACCCCAATTACAATGTGCAGATAAAAGGCCCAGAGTTCATTTCAAGTGTGCTATTTGCATTTGGAATCTGTTGCTGTCAACTCTCAAGATGAGATCCAAAGAGCTGTCACTATCAGTGAAGCAAGCCATCATTAGGCTGAAGAAACAAAACAAACCCATCAGAGAGATAGCAAGAACATTACGCGTGGCCAAAACAATTGTTTGGAACATTCTCAAAAAGAAGGAATGCACCGGTGAGCTCAGCAACACCAAAAGACCCGGGAGACGACGGAAAACAACTGTGGTGGATGACCGAAGAATTCTTTCCCTGGTGAAGAAAACACCCTTCACAACAGTTGGCCAGATCAAGAACACTCTCCAGGAGGTAGGTGTATGTGTGTCAAAGTCAACAATCAAGAGAAGACTTCACCAGAGTGAAGACAGAGGGTTCCCCACAAGATGTAAACCATTGGTGAGCCTCAAAAACAGGAAGGCCGGATTAGACTTTGCCAAACAACACCTAACAAAGCCTTCACAGTTCTGGAACAAGATCCTATGAACAGATGAGACCAAGATCAACTTGTACCAGAGTGATGGGAAGAGAAGAGTATGGTGAAGGAAAGGAACTGCTCATGATCCTAAGCATACCACCTCATCATTGAAGCATGGTGGTGGTAGTGTCATGGCGTGGGCATGTATGGCTGCCAATGGAACTGGTTCTTTTGTATTTATTGATGATGTGACTGCTGACAAAAGCGGCAGGATGAATTCTGAAGTGTTTCGGGCAATATTATCTGCTCACATTCAGCCAAATGTTGCAGAACTCATTGGGCGGCGCTTCACAGTGCAGATGGACAATGACCCAAAGCATACTGCAAAAGCAACCAAAGAGTTTTTGAAAGGACAGAAGTGGAATGTTATGCAATAGCCAAGTCAATCACCTGACCTGAATCCCATTGAGCATGCATTTCACTTGCTGAAGACAAAACTGAAGGGAAAATGCCCCAAGAACAAGCAGGAACTGAACACCGTTGCAGTAGAGGCCTGGCAGAGCATCACCAGGGATGAAACCCAGCGTCTGGTGGTGTCTATGCGTTCCAGACTTCAGGCTGTGATTGACTGCAAAGGATTTGCAACCAAGTATTAAGAAGGGAAATTTAGATTTATGATTATTATTCTGTCCCATTACCTTTGGTCCCTTAACAAGTGGGAGGCACATCTGCAAACTGCTGTAAGTCCTACACCATTCACCTGAGTTGGATGTACATACCTTCAAATTAAAGCTGACAGTCTGCAGTTAAAGCACATTGTGTTGGACAGCAATGGCTTCCTCTGTGGTGTCCTCCCATGTACTCCATTCTTGTTTAATGTTTTCCTTATTGTAGATGTGTCAACAAAAATGTTAGCATGTGCCAGAGATTTCTGTAAGTCTTTAGCTGACACTCTAGGATTCTTCTTTACCTCATTAAGCATTCTGCGCTGTGCTCTTGCAGTCATCTTTACAGGACGACCACGCCTAGGGAGAGTAGCAACAGTGCTGAACTTTCTCCATTTGTAGACAGTCTGTATTACTGTGGACACATGAACATCAAGGCTTTTGGAGATACTTTTGTAACCCTTTCTAGCTTCATGCAAGTCAACAATTCTTGATCGTAGGTCTTCTGAGAGCTCTTTTCTGCGAGGCATGGTTCACATCAGGCAGTGCTTCTTGAAACCAGTAAACCCAAAACTGGTGTGTGTTTTTAAAGGGCAGGACAGCTTTCAGAAACACATCCAATAATATCACATTGATTGGACTCAAGGTTGGCTCACTCCTGGCTCCAATTAGCTCTTGGAGAAGTCATTAGGCTAGGGGTTCACATACTTTTCCCACCCTGCACTGTGAATGTTTACATGTTATGTTCAATAAACACATGAAAACATATAATGTTTGTGTTGTATTAATTTAAGCAGACTGTGTTTTTCAAATTGTTGTGATTTAGATGAAGATCAGAGCACATTTTATGACAAATTCAAGCAAAACTCCACGTAATCCCAAAGGGTTCACATACTTTTTCTTGCCACTGTATATACATATACATATAATATATATATATATAAATCACGAGTATAGCAGTCTGTATGTGATTTTGGTCAGTATAGTGTCCAGACCTGAAGAAGAGAGGGTAACTCTCGAAAGCTTGTCTTTTAAATGTAATGTTCGTCTAATAAAAAAGGTATCACTACAGACTGCTATACTCATGATTTTGGCATCTGGACTAAAACGGCCTACCCAATCTATATATATATAATCCAATTTTATATTATGTTGATACCAGTAAAGCAGTTATAAACCTATAGGTTCAAAGACTAGCTTACAGAATCCTTTCTCCTGCAGTACTGTGAAAGCAACCAAGCATGGTAACTGGAGCTTGGAGTGCTGCTGATAAGTTGTAACCCACAAGTCCAGTATGTGAATTGAATAAGAGGCAGTTATTATTGCCAGCCCTATTGCCTCACTCAAGTGTGGTGTGTTGAATAATCAGCATTAAAATAACTTCTTTTTTTTTGAGAAAGGATTTTACCAGGAAGGATACATTGAGATTTCTCTCATTTTCAAGTATGTCCTGGGTGGCGAGTATGTACCGTTAGGTGTCTTGCCCAAGGACACTTACTGGAGAGGTGCTCTTGCTGGGATTCGAACCTGTGTCTCCACAGTTATAGAGCAGTGATGTTACCTCTACTCCACCCAGCCAGTACGTTCAAGAGCATGTATCCAGCTTTACAACAGGTACTTGGACTTCCATGCACCAAAATATAGAAAGAAAATGTAGGGCAAATAAGTTATTATGTTGCTTTGTTGTGTACTGGTTTTAGTAAACTTACGAGAGCCGTTTAATGAAGAAGAAGAATATTATTCTGAAGTTACCTAGGACAAGAAAGATGTCTGTGTCAGAGAGGATAAAGAACCAATGAAGTTAGACTTACATCACACACAGCCTCCATTCACAACTTTCATCACACACATAAAGCTCTCACACACCAACCTGTGGCCCATTACTGACAGCCCCAATATGGATACTATTAAAATATGATTCTATGAATATGCCATAGGTGTGCTCAAAAGATGTGTTGACTGAATGAATTGGTCCATCTTGCCAACACTTTGTCATTTGTATTCTATTTTCTATGAAAGCATGGTAGAAATGAGACAATGCACAGCAATTTGAACATGCAGTGCCAAACAGAAATAAGTTACCTACATAAAGAACGCAACATTCCTGAACATTTCTGTATACATACATAGAAGTCATGCTATGGATACAGTGCAAAATGTGTACAGTACATTCATACCAGAGCTTCTTAGCCTAACTGGCCCATCGGAAAAAAAGAGGAAGGAAAAGAGAGAGGCATAACCATGGAGACTAGGACAGAGGTGTATAAAACCAAGACCTCAATATACATTCCCTATTGCCCCTCAGTCAAGGGAGGTTTTAATTAGACATACTAGATAGATGTATCTTAATTAGTTCATGTTAAAGAGCATGGAAACTGAGAGTCTGTGATTAATTATAGTTTGCAAGTAATACATAGAAACATAGAAAAATGTCGGCAGATAAGAACCTTTGGGCCCATCTAGTCTTCCCAATTACATGGATACTTTACCTGGATTTATCTTTTGTTTAGGATAGCCTTATGCCTATCCCATGCTTGCTTAAATTCAATTACTGTTTTGGCCTCTACCACGTCTACTGGAAGGCTGTTCCATGTATCCACCACCCTCTCAGTAAAATAATGCTTCCTGATGTTACTTTTAATCCTTTGCCCCTCTAATCTAAGACTATGTCCTCTTGTTTTGCTACTTTGTTTCCTTTTAAATATAATCCCTTCCTCTACCTTGTGGATTCCCTTTACGTATTTAAATGTTTCTATCATATCTCCTCTATCATGTAATATGTGTATACAACTAGGCTGCACACCTATAAAAACTCTATGAAAATATCACTTTCATAGTGTATTACTATAAGCAGTTTTTGCAGGCGACATCACTAAATATACAAATTAATGCACAGTATCAAAATTTTTCCAAAACTGTCAGGTCTTATATTCCATAATAAATATGTAATTTATATTAATAACGAAGCATGTGAAAACCGTTTACTATATTTTAAGTCAGGGCTCAAAATTTCAAGTCCCAAGCTACTAACCAGGCCATACGAGTTACTCGTCCCCAGTTGCTCCACCCAGCCCTTAACTCTGCCCCTAATCACACACCCCTAAATAATCTTATGAAAATACACTGTTAAAGTTTTTATTTAGAATAAAGTTACAAAAATAACATTAATACCCAGTCATCAGACCCCAGTGTGAGCAGAGCGAGGAGGCAGGGAAGCTTCTCTCTACCCCCCTGCCAGTGACAGAGACAAGCTGGGTCAGGTTAGGCAGCTGATCCCTGCCACCATGCAGCCTGGGGAAGGGGGCGCTGCACGGTGGCACTGCCGGAATACGTAGTACAAAATAATTTATTGTACTGCCTGCATGTGCATTTTCACTTGCCCTCTCTCAATTTCCACTCGCCAGTTGCGAGTAGGCGAGTGGAAATTTTGAGGCCTGTTTTAGGTAGTAATCAAACAAATTTTAAATTATCAGCATTATATGTCAATGTATATTATATTATACTCTAGTTTATAGTTCTCTTTCATCAATAATTGCAAATGTTTCGTGGAGGCAATCCGAGATGTTTTTATGAAAATAAATTTTATTTCAGGTAGTTTTGGTGACAAATAGCTGTACCCATCATACAGTATACAACTTAGTAAGGCTATGAAGGAGAAGGGAAGTCAAGGGGTAATCCGAGAGCAGGGGAAATGGAACATTCCCTTTGCCTATCTTTAAAATAAGTGCTTGATCTTTACATTCCATTGTTATGCAGTGATAATACTTTAGAGATGAACAAAAAGACTCGGAAGCAGAAAAAGAAGAGCATGAAAGATGCTTCAAATATCTCTTTGGTAAATAAAATTTATTTTACTTTTATATCACCATCTAGACAGCATTCTTTATGGAGACGCAAAGCTCACACCTCATTCAAGCATCTATAAAACCTTTTATATATATATATAAAAGCACTGCCAGTAGAACAGCGGTAAAGTTACCCTCAATGCCACTGGTGGTGCAGCCTTCAGTCTGTGGTCCATACTGAGTAAATGAGAAGGCTTTTAGATATAAAGCTCCATTTCATTACAATGAGTATGCTCCTGCTAGGATAACCGCTGTGACTGCTTTATCCACAAATCGCACCTTTAGTTATTATTACATGCTAGGTCAACAATAACTATTTTCTTGTTAAATTCTGAAGGTAGTTTGAAGCACAATAAACATTGAAAATATCGCTTGCCAACAGCACCACCTGCAGACAGATAAGCAATGTTTCTGCTGTAGTATTCCTTAACATATGACTATACCGGGTTCAAATACAACGCTCCATTGGGATGGTGTAAGACAAAGAAACAAGACACAAAAGATTAGTAGACATGTGCATCCTTTTTCAGACTAATTGGGACTCGTCTGAACTTTTGGGCGCTTCATCTATTCACCCGAAACATGATTAAATAAAAAGAAACCTTGACAAATGAACCTAAAAAATAATTGCAGGGAACAATTTTGGGTCCTTTGCATTAAATTGAATTCAGAGTGGGTGGGTAGCTTGGCAGCATCCTTTTCTACATCTTCATTCACTCACTCATGGGAGCAGACGAGGGGTTAAATAACAGCAGGAGGGTAATTTTTTTGCCCATACATAAGAGTGCACAGAAGCTAGTAGTGAGAGTAATTCTTTAACATTGTTTTTTTTTTTAAAGTAATGGTTGTTTATTTTTTTTAGAGCTACTGCCTGCCTTTAGCCTTTAGGCTGCCTGCCTTTAGCGCTGCATCATGAATAATCTATTGTCTAGGCATGAAAACAGTCAAGTCACGCAGTGAATTGATGGTCATATCCCTTTCTGGATAATGCTATCGTCAAATGTAAAAAATGAACCTCAATCTGACGGTAAACATTGCAGATCTATTATTTTTTTCCATTGTGTAGAATGCAGGAGAACATCATGATTACTAACCCTCACAAATGTTGCAACGTATTTACAAAAGACCAAACTTTACCATTAACAGACAGCGCTTAAAACACTTATGCTGAGACCTAATGCTTTCCCTGTATTTTCTTTTTTGGATATGGAAACTCTGTGGATTTCTCAGTTTTCTTGCTACTGGGGCAGAAACTGTTTTATCTTGGACAAATGAAGGGATATGGACCTGGAGTCTCTTTGCCTACAAAAGAAAGCTGTAAATTAAACCTCTGTTGTGTCAAACTCAGGGTAATACTCCAAGCACCAAATATTAGTATGAAGATCAATAAACTATTTTAAAATCACTAGGTAAGCTCTTCATCAAAATCCTACTCTACTTTCATCATCTCTACATCATGACTAGGGATGGGCTGCCAGTTCGAATCAGTTCGAAGTTCAAGAACACCGTCTTTGCTCAATTCGAACATTGGCCGTTCGAAAATTTGCGAACTTCAAACTTTTCGGGCCGTTCGAGGAAAGTTCTAAAAAAAAATAATAATTTAAAAAAATGCTTAGAAGATCCTAAAAAATATAAAAATAAAGAGACTCTTTACTGCAGAATATTATAAGCAACGGCTTATTAGATATTGGATTAAAACGGGAATATTTTTAACATTAAAGCCTATGGGATTAAACATTTCCCACACCTTGTTGCTAAAACATTTACCACACCTTTTTTAACATTGAAGCCTATGGGATTAAACATTTCCCACACCTTGTTGCTAAAACATTTACCACACCTTGGGCTAAATTACGTTCTCAGCGTTAAAACTCGGGCGCAAGGGAGGAAAAACTGCGCCCGCAGTTTTCCCCCTTGCGCCCGCGTTTTAACTCTGGATTACAATGCAGGCGCAAAAAATGCTGCCTGTATTGTTACCGCGTGTAAAAATCCTGGATGCTCGCGGCAGCGCTGATTGCCTCCATTAAGTCCCCCCTGCCAGTCACATGACCAGCCGGAGAAATCCGGCCAGTCCGCGTAGAGGAGGATCCAGGGGGGACAACGGGGCAATCGAGAAGATCACTTTTTCTCCCTACGAGCGACCGCCACGGCCAGCATGCAGCTTGGCCTCTCGCCTGGGATGGGAACCACCTGACCAGCGCTCGAGATTGCGGAGTTCACGTGAACACAGCGATCTCACGAGAACGAGGCTGTGCTGGTCAAGTGGTTCCCCGCGAGTGGCCAAGCTGCATGCTGGTGGCCGCTCGTAGGCAGAAGAATGGCCGGTACTCAGAGCAGCTGCGGAGGGGCCTGGCAGCAGAGGAGGTGAGAGCTGGGGGCAAACATATCCATATGAGCTGGGGGCAATATATCCATGTGAGCTGGGGGCAATATATCCTGTGAGCTGGGGAAAATATATCCATGTGAGCTAAGGGGCAAATATATCCACCTGTCACTGCGAACCCAACACCAGCTCTTGGCCAAAACTGGTAGAATGCCCCCCCGAAACCTGTGTCTGGATCCACCCCTGGGTCCGCGTAGTGATACGCAGGGAGAGACTGGGGGGTCTTTTTCCCCCAGTCTTTCCCTGTTCCCGCCGGACGAAGGAGGCGGTCAGAGCCACGGTCTTACGGGACAAGAGGTGAGTATCTGATTTTTTTTTGATTTTTTTTTAGCCTGGTGTTAACGGATTCGGCTGAAGCGGAATCCGTTAGCACCAAGTCCTGGCTGGGGTTAACTTTCCGCTAACCACAGCTGGACGTTAATCAGCGTCGGGATTTTGTAATCCAGCGCTGATTAACACTTTGTAGGGATGAGCATTTCGTTTCGTACCGATTCGTTTTTTCCCCAAAATGGGCCAATTCAGTGCTTCAGATTTGTCCGATGTTCCAAATCGGATCGGCAACGAAATACACACCTGTCGAAATAATTTCCGATATGAAACAAAATAATATCGTTATTTCGTATGAATGTGAAATTTGTAAAATCGCAAGTCATTTTCGTTCTATTCACGATTTCGGGTCCGTTTCGGTTTATTTCGGACATCGTATTTTCGTATCGTTTCGAGTCCGTTTCGGTTCCATTGGTGATTCTGTAATTTCGTATCGTTTCGATCAAATTCGATAGTTACCTGATATCCATTTGTTAGTTAATTTCAAATTCGATAGTTACCTGATATCCATTTGATAGTTCATTTCAAATTCGATAGTTGATATCAATTATTCTAATTTTTCTTTTATGATGATGAAACAGTGTAAAACAAAATAAATTTGTTATATACCGTTTTGTTTCATTATTATACTGTAGAGGCAGTGTGCAGATTCATATGCTGCATTATTATACTGTAGAGGTGCTGCCTGGCAGTGTGTGGATTCAAATGCTGCATTAATTATACTGTAGAGGCGCTTCCCAGCAGTGTGCGGATTCATATGCTGCATTAATTATACTGCAGAGAGGCGCTTCCCAGCAGTGTGTGGATTCATATGCTGCATTAATTATACCGCGCAGAGAGGCGCTTCCCAGCAGTGTGTGGATTCATATGCTGCATTAATTATACTGTAGAGGTGCTGCCCAGCAGTGTGTGGATTCATATGCTGCATTAATTATACTGTAGAGGCGCTTCCCAGCAGTGTGCGGATTCATATGCTGCATTAATTATACTGCAGAGAGGCGCTTCCCAGCAGTGTGTGGATTCATATGCTGCATTAATTATACTGTAGAGGTGCTGCCCGGCAGTGTGCGGATTCATATGCTGCATTATAATACTGTAGAGGTGCTGCCCGGCACTGTGCCGATTCATATGCTGCATTAATTATACTGTAGAGGTGCTGCCCGGCAGTGTGAGGATTCATATGCTGCATTGAGAGTTAGGTGTGCCCTCATGCAATTTTCTACAATACCCTCACTTTGTTTTTATATTAGGCTGTGATTGAGAACCAGCCATCGCAATGGATCATTGATAGTAATGTTGGTGGCTCAAGCTGGAATAGAATGATCTCTGTCATGTGAGATATGTAGGGTACTATTGCATGCCCCTCGCTAAAACTGGAATGCAAAGGGGAAAAATTTGCGTTTGCTAATTTTTTCCTTTGAGTCCCGGTTTCACCAGCAAATCGCGGGGCAGGCGCTGAGTTCAGCAGCCTGCCCCGTAGCAAGCATTCCCTCCATGACGTCCATAGGATGCCATGGAGGCTTCTCCTGCCAGTTCACATGACCTGCAGGATCTCGCCTCTCGCAAGATCCTGCTGGTTGGCGGAGTGATCGCGGAGGGAGACAGGGGACTTTTTTCAGTGACAGAAGTGGCAGATCAGGCCACCGTTCTCGCTGCGGGATAAGAGGTGAGAATTTGATTTTTGAGAGGCTTTTGAGCTGCAGCTAACTGATTTTGCAGCAGCGGAATCAGTTAGTTACACCTCTGAGCTGGTGTTAACTCCTTTAGTTAGGACCAAGTGATCTTAATGCTAGATACTCTGTGCTTGCACTTTGCGCTCCCCATGTTAGGTATAGGGAGCTCAAAGTACAGTAAGCTTGCGGTACGGATTGCAAATTAACAGGCGCTAACGGGTTTTTAACCCGTTAGAGCTGCGCCAAGATCACCTTCAAATCGCTATCAACTCTATTAAGCTAATGCTCACGCTAGTGTAAGCTTGAAGGAAGTGGTAGGGCCCGGAGTCTCAGAGCTGACAAAGAACACTGGCCTAGCAGTGCAATGTCCCTTAGCGGCTGAGCAGCAATAGATAATGGCCAGGAACCCCTCTAAGAAATACAGGCTTGTACCTTAACATATACATATTAGAAACATAGAAAAATGTCGGCAGATAAGAACCTTTGGGCCCATCTAGTCTGCCCAATTACATGGATACTTTACCTGGATTTATCTTTTGTTTAGGATAGCCTTATGCCTATCCCATGCTTGCTTAAATTCAATTACTGTTTTGGCCTCTACCACTTCTACTGGAAGACTGTTCCATGTATCCACCACCCTCTCAGTAAAATAATGCTTCCTGATGTTACTTTTAAACCTTTGCCCCTCTAATCTAAGACTATGTCCTCTTGTTTTGCTACTTTGTTTCCGTTTAAATATACTCCCTTCCTCTACCTTGTGGATTCCCTTTACGTATTTAAATGTTTCTATCATATCTCCTCTGTCTCGTCTTTTTTCCAAGCTGTACATGTTAAGATCATTAAGCCTTTCCTGGTAACTTTTCTCCTTCAAGCCGTACACCATTTTAGTAGCCCTTCTCTGAACTCTAAGATGTCTATATCCTTCTGGAGATACGGTCTCCAGTACTGCACACAGTACTCCAAGTGAGGTCTCACCAGTGCTCTGTACAGTGGCATGAGCACTTCCCTTTTCCTACTGTTAATACCACTCCCTACACAACCAAGCATTCTGCTAGCATTTCCTGCTGCTCTATTACATTGACTTTAGATCCTCTGAAATAATAACCCCTAAATCCCTTTCCTCAGATGTTGAGGTTAGGACTGTATAAAATATTCTATATTCAGCCCTTGGGTTTTTACGTCCCAGGTGCATTATCTTGCACTTATCCACATTAAAACTCAATTGCCACAACTCCGACCATTTTTTTAGTTTACCTAAATCATTTGTCATTTGGCTGATCCCTCCAGGAACGTCAACCCTGTTGCAAATCTTTGTGTCAACAGCAAAAAGACATACTTTTCCATTAATACCTTCTGCAATATCACAGTTATGATCAAGTCAATGCCCTTTAGCCATTGTGTGAATGGCATTTCATAAGAATATAGGTAAATTACAGTTGGCAAAGCAAACAAAAACTTCGCAAATGCTGGTTCTTACAGAGTTAATAAAATGTAGCTGAAATCTCCTATTGCTTTGAAAAAGAAGGTAGTTAACAAAAGAAACCAGTAAAGTGTTCCTGAGTCAGAGAAACGATGCTATTATTACCAATATCATTAGCATGTTCCCTTTATACAATGTATGAGACAAGGGGAAAATGTTGCCTACATTTTGCTTAGAGATGTTTTTTTTTTACATGATAACAAATAATGGAAATCACATTGTAAGTGTTGCAATTAATATAACAAGTAACAAGACCGTTTCTCTTCGTTACCTAGGGAAATAAAAGTATCTTTAAATAGATAGCCCAGTGTTTCAAATGCGTTTATCTTGCCCTGGATGAAACATGTGTTTGGTAGAAAGCTATGTCTTTTTTGTTTTACGATCAAACACAAAAAGCCTGGGTGCGACAAAAGAAATAAAATGGGAACCATTAG
Source organism: Leptobrachium leishanense (assembly GCA_009667805.1). Taxonomy (NCBI): domain Eukaryota; kingdom Metazoa; phylum Chordata; class Amphibia; order Anura; family Megophryidae; genus Leptobrachium; species Leptobrachium leishanense. Next base: position 208,448,313 of record CM019064.1, read on the forward strand.
GAAAAAATATATTTACGACTTTTGAACAATGCAAACAGACTAAAGGGGTTATTCAGAGAGAATCAAAATGTTACCGACATTTCGGAGCTCTCCCGCTTGTTGTACCTCGGCGGGTTAAATTCCCTGACCCTGTGGTGAATTCAGCATTCACCACAGGGTGCCCGTAGTGTGGCGAATCGACCTGCCGAATGCATTTTCAAAGACGTCGGAAAACCACCGAATCGCTCCGAAAAACCGCCATACGCATCCTCAAAACGCTGTATCGATCACATACCCCGACAAAAAATAAATAGAAGAATCGTCAAATGTATCCAACGATCCGCCGAACAGACCACCGACTCAATCTGAAAAAAGCCGAATGGGGTAAGAAAAGAAACCACCGCAACTTTTAATAGGCATTTAAAAAAAAAAATACTGCATGGAAATAATATAAATAAGGTCCTATGAAGAAGAATAAAAAGGTCTGATACAAAAAAAAGCCATACAATAGAAAAATATCGGAAAAAAAAATCATTTCACCAAAAAATGCCTAAAAAATAAATAGAGACTTGTTGCTGCAAATGCAAAGAATAAACGGTTTAATAAATATTTGAGAAAAACAGGGAATTTTTTTAACATTGAAACCTATGGGATTCGCCTGCTTAAACCTGTTGAATGAAACCACCGAAAATCAGGGCATTTCAGTGCTGTTCGGTTTTCTCTGACTAGTTTAACCATTACTTATCTATGGGGATTTCACTGCCGTCGAACAGTCACGGTATTTCGCAGGCGATTCCCCAATATTTAGTGAATTGCCAGCTTTTGTGAATAGCCGAATGGCCACAAATTTGCACTGTATGGGGAAATTCACTATTCGGTGCAATTTCGTGGCCAATTCGATGTTCTATGAATAAGCCCTTAAAATTTTAATTTCCATTCATCTTAAAATAAAAAGTGCAAGAAAAATTTAATTCAGGTTTCATCCTGACTGGGTAAACTCACTTTATACTTAAAAGAAAATTTATTCAGTGTGTTTCAATTCATTTTTCATAATACCCCATGACATCCTGTAAAAACTAAAACCCTCTCAAAGGATGGGACCATGTTCCACTGTAAAGTTTATTCTCTCTGAGCTCAGGCAGTGATACTATTAGCCCCTTCACTACCAAACAATTTTTGTTGAAAAAAAGTTACATTTATTTGAAACATGGGATGTGAATTTGACAATTAAATATAAAATAGACGTTTCATACATAGATTTTTATTCTAAGTTAAAAAATTAAAAAGGTTAATTTGCTCATTTTTAATTTTTCATGTATTTGTTTATCTTTTACAGAAATGTTGTTGAATTGCAAGATTCTGAGCTCTAGATGGTGTTGTTTATCTTACACAATTTCGATCGGAGTCCGCATTGTTATCATACAGGCAGAGAAGACCTTTGTGTTAGATACAGTAACTGTGATAAAGAAAATAATAAAAATCGTGAGATCTCCTGCATGTTGGGATTTGTAGTGATCCGAATGAGATTATTAGCAATGCAGTTTCCAAAAAATACCAATGGAATATAAAAATATCTATATTTGACATAATACTTGAATATGGAGATTACAGTAACACATACAGGGTTATTCAAAGTGATCTGAATTGTGGCCGAAAGGTAACTGAACAGTGAAATTCAGCATACGGTTAGCTTTCCTGGCCATTCGGCTATTCAGAGAGCAGGCAGTTCGCCAAATGCTGCCGAATTGCCTGCACATACGGTGCCTGTTTGAGGGCAGTGAAATCCCCATAGAGAAGCACTGCTTTGTCTATTCAGAGAACACCAAACAGCAGGGAAAAGTTGCTGAAATGCCCTGCTATTTGGTGGTCTCATTCGACAGATTTATTCAGGCGCTTCCCATAGGCTTCAATGTTAAAAATATTCCCGTTTTAATTCAATATCTAATAAACCATTTAATATTATATTTTGCAGTAAAAAGTCTCTTTATCTATAGATTTTTTAGGATCTTTCAGGCATTGTTTTGGATTTTTATTGCGAAACTTTTTTATATCGTCTTTTCTTTTTATTGTAACAGCCCTTTTTATTATCATTCATTGGATCTTATATGTAAATTCCAGACATTTTCGCTCAATAGTTTTTCTGCCAACATCATTTGAATTTTCCAACTTTCGAGCAAACTGTTTTTAAATTTTTTTTCACCTTCTATGTCTGCGTATCGGTTTCTCCAGTGGCTGCTCTGCACTGTGATCAGTGGATAGTCGGCATGTTCGGCGGGGTTAATCCAGATGTTTTTGCGGGTTTCGGTGAGCGTTCGCTGGGTTTTGCAGTGACTGTTCGTCGGGTTTGCGGCGGCTTTTACCTGCACTTCAACAGCCCTGTGGTGCTTGCTAAATACACCGCAGGGTCGCCGAAAATAGGATCGCCAAATCGAACCGAATTGAAGAGAACGAAAAAGTCACTGAACGTGCGGTGACTTTTCGATTCTCTTTGAATAACCCTGCATATTTCTATACTGTACGGGATTTTCAGTCATTATAACCCCCGGAATCTTATCCATGTAAAGCAGTGAGTGACCCTAGAGCTCTCTCTGTATTTTACCAAATCTCTGGCTGCTGTCATGCAGCAGTAATCTATTTGATTTTTTTGTCACAGTCAGATTTAGGGCTGCTATTTGCAAATGGGTTTATGTCTTTCCAGGGTGCTTGGAAAGACATAGAACAAAGGATTTCAATTTCTCCACAGGAGACACACGAATCGTGCTTTAAAACGGTGTGAAAATGGTCTTTTGATATGTTAATGAGTTGCTTTTCAATGCTTTACAATGCAAAATCGAGATCAATGGGTCAATCCATATCAAGTGGTCCAGAAAAATAAATAATTGGTTACTTGACCATTAATTAATGGCGGCCATTTTTGCATCACTACAGGCCATTTTTTGCGTTTCCAGAGGTTTGCGGAACAATGCATATTTCAGTTATGGTTTGTCACAGAGCTGTGGAACAAAATGTTTTATTCTTAGCACATTCTGGACTACATCTTTGTTAATTACATCATTAGACTATCTTGTTTCCATGCGAACTTGATGCTCGCAGTTACAAAAAAATTCAAAATTTAAAAGGGCAATTTTTTTGGGAAGGGTTAAAATATTTAGCTTCAAAATTTTTTTGCAAGTACCTATGGTAGGGTACTTTATGAAAAAAAAACAATTAAGCCCTGATACTTGTCCCCTTTTTTAAACGGGGACTCACAAATATACAGGGTTGTTCAGAGAGCAGTGAAAAGCAGGAGAATGACTGGAGAATGGAAAATTCTAGGTCAAAATAGCCGATTTGGAAAGTGAGATGAAAGGGAAAATTTTTCTGGTTTGGCTATTTTGACCTAGAATTTTGCATTCTCCAGTCATTCTCCTGCTTTTCACCGCTCTCTGAATAACCCTGATAGTATTTTTCAATTTTTGTGGTAAAATGTAGGGGTAAATATCTCTGGTGGAGAAGTAATAAAAATTTAAATTTTGCACAGTAAAGTATTATATGGTAGTAAACTCCAGTAAAAAATTTGAGTTTGATATTCAACTGGGAGCAGAGTTCGGCCAGGTACAAACTTACAAAAAAAAAATTGACACGCCTTATCATATTACAATATATTTCATATATTTTTTAAAGATAAATTATTTGTTTAAAGAACAATCAATGTTGTGAGGACTGGTGAGGATGTGTAACATTAAAGATTTAGGAGTGGGGGCAGCCCCAGATCCACAGATGCTGCATGTCTGGGCTTGTTACGCAGTATCTGTGGATCTGGGGCTTGTTCATACACGCACAGACATGTAGTATCTGTGGAATGAACTGCCTGTCTCTTGTTAGTCAGTTTTCTGGCTGCTGCATCACAGGAAGGTGGGTTTTGTGGTTCTCAGCTGACATAGTTAAGCACATCGTGATCGACTCTCAGGGCCATATTACATTCCTAACGCTCACCTGTGTGAGCGTTAACATTTTTTTTTTTTTTGTGAAAGGATTTTACCAGGAAGGATACATTGAGATTTCTCTCGTTTTCAAGTATGTCCTGGGTGGCGAGTATGTACCGTTAGGTGTCTTGCCAAGGACACTTACTGGAGAGGTGCTCGCTGGGATCGAACCCATGACTCCACAGGCTCTCTCCATGCAGAGCGGTGACATTACCTCTACTCCACCCAGCCGGTACAATTAGCTCTGGTTGCCCTAACGCGGGCGGACCATGTTACAATCCGAATGCTAACAGGTTAAAAAACCTGTGATCGATTCGGATCTTGCACTTTTCAGCGCAAGCTTACTGTACTTTGCACTCCCTATGCTTCACATGGGGAGCACAAAGTGATAATTAGCATTAGGATTACAAAGTCCCGCTAACTACTATCCTGCTGCAGTTAACTGACTTCTGCGCAATCACTCAGCACCAGCAGAAAGCCCCTCCCCAAAAAAAATCCCATACTCTTATCCCGCGGCGAGAACGGTGGTGCGATCCGCTTCCTCTTGACGTCTGGAGCAGAGGGAGACTGGAGGGAAAAAAAGTCTCCCTCTGCAAATCACTGTGCCGACCTGCCGGATCTCACGAAGTGAAATTCTGCAGGTCATGTGACTGGCAGCGTTAGCCTCAATGGAGTCCATGGAGGGGAAGCTCGCAGCGCTTATCGCTGCCTCGAGCACCATGAGCATTAGCACCGTGTTACGCTACAGGCTGCTGTATTAGCACCTGCACCCTAATATCACTGTGTGAAAGGCTGAACCCGATGGACGCATGTCTTTTTTCAGCCTATGTAACTATGTAAATCCTTATCCAACGGAAGGGCCAGTGTTACTGACCTCTGTCTGTAAAGGAAAAGGATCTTTTGGACAAGATAAGAGATGAGAACCAAGGAGCAACGTGAGGGACGACAAAGCATAACCATAGGGGGGCGTGGCCGGCAGCGGACCGAGACGGACGCAAAGCAGTGGAGCTCCGATCCGGCATACCTATTTAGCGACCCGACCGAGGTTTAGAGCCGGGAAAACTCCTCCAAAGTGACACTGCTGCCGGCTATCGGTAGGTGGAACTCCGGAGCCCGTTTACTCCCCTCCTCCGGACCGGCGTTCGAGTCGGGGGCAGCTGTGTTGCCGCATCCCCTGTCTCGTGGCGGCCATTTTGGGGCCTGAGGAGACGGACACCTTCCCTCGCGCTGCGAGGAGATATCCTAAGCCTGGATGGGGAAGAAATCCAAGACAGGTGAGGCGGCGGAGGGCACCCGTACCCCTGATATCCGTCTCTCATTGACGGGTGGCCCGGTGCGGCGACATCAACGCCCTGCTCTGCCTGAAGTAGAGGGCCTACCGATTTTGGAGACCGAGGATGCTCCGCCTGCTCCCCACGTGGCGACGCCGAAACGGGGGGAAGACGCTCTCCCCGCCACCAAGGGCGATATTCGCGCTCTCCTGGAGGATGCCAGGAAATCCTGGCAAGCGGATTTCCAAGCCCTCGGTGCGGAGGTCGCGGACACTCAGACGCAGGTGGGGGATCTCCAGAACCGCACCAGAGCGATAGAGAGCTCACAGGCCATTTCTTCCTCCTCCTTACACGCCCTGCAGCGGCAGGTCAGCGGCCTACAATCCGCAGTGATGGCGATAGAGACGAGGCACAGGCGCCGAAATCTGAAGCTCCGGGGGGTTCCGGAAACGGTAGCAGACTCGGACATATTACCCTATACTACTCGATTTCTGGAGTCGGTTCTCCACTCTACGGAACACCTGCGGGACTCTGTCCTCACGGCACTCCGTGTGCGGAAGGCAGCACTGGCTCCAGCAAAAGCGACGCGCGATGTAATCGTCACACTCAGAGACATGGCCGTGCACCACTCGGTTTTCCGTGCAGTGCGGAATGTGCCCGCGGTCCTGTTTGAGGGGGCCTCAATCGCTGTATTCCGAGACCTGCCTTTTATGTTACTTGCCGCCCGCCGGCAATTTCGGCCTATTACCACCCTCCTACGCATGCACGATATCAGTTATAAATGGGGTGCCTCTGGTTCTCTCATCATCACCACGGGCGATGGACGGGCTCTCGTGGCCACTTCGTCGGCCGAGGCTGAAGGTCACCTGCGCTCCCTCGGTTTACCTCCTGCTCCATCGTGTCAGACTGCCACACGCTCACCTGCAGGCTCCACACCGTCCCCGGACAACCTGGATTGAGACTGGGACTTGTTATCATGATGTGGCTACTATCCCGACTCGTTATGGCATACTGCCTTTCTCCCCTTCTATCCTGTTTGTGTTTTCTATAAGATATGCGTTCCATTGAGGTTGATGTCCTCCCCGTCTCCCCCCCCTTTTTTTTTTTTTTTTTTAACCGGGTGACCACGGGGCGCGCCATCATGGTACTTTTGCCTTGCCTGGCCCTCGTGTACCCGGGCCACGTGACAGTACCCCTCCATGGCCTCCTCCGGGAGTGCGCCAGGAGAGTCACGGACATGGCTTTTGTCTTTACTTCTTCCTTCTCCTTGTTGGAGGTGGTCCACCCCACCCCCCCCCCCTTTTTTTTTTTTTTTTTCTTTTTAACGGAGCCATCTACCCCCTCCTCACAGAGAAGCTCGGCACATCCCCTCCTTCCATGTTTCTCCCTCTTCTTTCCCCCTTCGGTTTTTTACAGTTTATGAGTGTACAGCTTAAAGTGGACTCTGCCTATTTACTACTACGAAGCTCTATTGATGTGGCCCTGCGAGTCCACTATTGTCGGTCAATTTGTGACCTCTTTTCTTTCAGAAATAAAAAATGTAAAATAAAAAAAAAAAAAAAAAAAAAAAAAGCATAACCATAGCTCCAGGCGCAGTAAACAAGCAAGTCGAGCTCCTTTGCTCCGGTTGTAATTCCTCGCATTGCTCAATGGCAGTTATCATTTGCTTTGTTCTTCATCTGTCCGGTTGCTCCTTTATTCTCAGCCCTGAATAGAATGAGTTCAGTGAGTTTAAGCCCCAGGTTCTATGTGGACCGGTCTATTGTAATGTCAGGTGACACTCTTTTGTGACATCATACATGGCCATGTGGGCACCACTTCTCAGCCATTGCACATATACAGGTGAATGACATAACCATATGGAAAATAAAGGCCTCACTGAGATTTTAAAATTTACGGCCTTTCTGTAAAGCAGTTATGCAGCTGCATTTCCATATGTATTTCAAAATTATTACTTTCCAGTCGATTGATTGGACCAGCTGCACAATTTACAGTTACTGTAACAGGGAAAGAGTAGGACCAGCTCTAGTGTTTGTAGGTTGTAGGGCCTGTTGCAATGTACATAGAGGGGCCGCCTTCTTTTTTTGGATCTTATTTTTAGAGAATATTTTTATTACCAATTTCATCAAATACATATATGTGTAATACAACTAAAACCATCCTAAAATGTGTCCATAACTAGAATAAGTACAAAAACGTCAATGAACTAAATCGATACATTTTAACAAATTTATTTTTCACTTGGGACGAAATCATTGTAAATGATTGAAATCTCCAAGTATTGTAAGTTTGCCAGTGCTTGGTGGGTACTTTCCTATAAAATCACATGTGAAAAAAAAAAAACAAGATCCATCTGCACATGACATTGTGTAACCGGAATCACTAGGTTCACTTCAGGACGGCGCCGTACCGGACACAAGCAAGGATTGTCTGAACACGAGTCTCTTCAGGAAAGGCAAACTTTGTGTCGTCACACAAATGCTCACACAGGATTGAATCGCAAAGAGTGAGTCCCGTCTCCCCCCCGACAAGGGGTTTTATACCCCAAATACATAATTAGGTACATCCCAAATAGCCCACCTCCCGATGACACTTTATTCCACCCCACGTGGGTTAATACCTCCCATTGTTAGTACAAAGGAATTCCATACATTGACCGTAAATTGGCAAACTTCATGTTAGTCTGACAGTTTGTGATTTGCTACCGCACTCAATCCAGGCCGTGCCCACCTCCCTAAAGGCTATGTTTATTTTGTTACAGATAAAGCATGGTCTGGTTTCTACGCTCTCTTTGTCTCTCGGCAAGTCTCAGTGACCTTGCCGTATCCATTTGTCATCCTGTCTTTCCGTGCCAAGAGCTGGCCGGATTTTCCCTCGGGTTTATTGCTTCTCTGCTAATCTACCACATTCCTAAAATTCTATGTAAACTTCATTCTAGTGTCTAGTGAAATCTATCTAGTTATTTGCAAGTGAACCAATATTCTGAACAAGACGGCCGCTTGGCTCATAATAGCGACCATCTTCCAGCCTGATTCCACTTCAATTGTCCTTTGCTGACGGAAGTTGTAAACTCGTTTGCTCCTTGACACATCCCCTGCCACCTGCCCCTCCCCCCACGTTTAAAAGGTGGATCATTCCATGTCAAATCACCACATGATTTCAGACTGCCCTCCTTAGAATTTTATGAATTATGGGGAGTTTATTTGTCCTAGGTTGTAGTGAAAAATAAACATTTTTTTGCAGCCTTATTCATTGATCTCTACAAATACTCATAAGCAGGAGATCGGACCATTTTATTATTCATCTTTCAACACCTTTTCTGCATTTCAGACAAAAAGCCATTTCACCGTGTATGCCAGGGGCCAAGTCAAGCAATAACACGTGGAAACGCGGTTTCTCCACTATTTTCTCAGAAGAAACAGAGTTCCCTTTTGGCCCACAAACACGGAGAAACTTTTATTAGGTCCCAATCATATGTTTATGATTTAAGGGACTATAAATATGACATTTATTACAATTATTATGAGGTTTCTCAAAAAATCCAGCCTACATTTAGTTTTAAACAATATCAAATTTGCACGTGGATGAATGGGTTCAGTGCATTATGTCAATGTTTAATTGAAGCGTGGTGATATTGGAGAGTTCTGCCACTTATTATTTTAGGACTAGACCCCGGCTTTATGCTCAGAATGCAGACCCCATGTGACTTTGGCGATAAAAGACACCATCTAGAGCTTAGTACTTTTCATCCCAGCAATATTTCTGTAATCGTTTAGGACTAGATGGTCCTTGATGGGTAAACCATCTGCCTTCAGATATGTAATTTAATAAATGAGAACCCAATAGTTAGTCACAATAGATGACAGAGAAACGGTTTATTACCTAGACATAAAGACCACATTTTATTTGTATTCACCAATACATTTGAAATAATAAGTCCAAAAGATGTTTTTCTCACATTTACCAGTCCAGAGGAAGGCGAAAAAACTTGGGACAGATCTCTAGTAGTACGTCCCAAGCAAAAAAATTCCTTCCTGACCCCATATTAACGAGGCCGGCTATACAGTAACTCTGTCCCTGGAGGTAAATAGTATTTAATTATAGATACCTAAATCAAGGTTAAGTAACCATGGCCCTCCAGATGTTTTGGAGCTAAATTCCCCATGAGGCTCAGCCAACCTAAAGACTGAATGAACATCACGGGAGTAGTAGATCCAACAAACCTGACGGGCCAGGGTTGCTGAGCCCTGTCTGTAAAGGAAAATGATCTTTTGGACATCTGTTGTAATTCCTCACATTGCTCCACAGCAGTCATTTGCTTTGTTCTTGATCTGTCCAGTTGCTCCTCTTAGTCCTGAATAGAATGAGTTCATTGGAGTGCAAGCCCCAGGTTCTGTGCTGACTTCTCAGGTGACACGCTTTTGTAACATCATACATGGTCATGTGTGCAGCACTTCTCAGCCAATTAACAAATAACAATATGGAAAATAAAGGCCTGAGATTTTAAAATTTACTGCCTTTCTGTAAAGCAGTTGTGCAGCTGCATTTCCATATGTATTTCAAAATGATTACCTTCCAGTCAATTGGACCGGCTGCACAATTTACAGATACTGTAACAGGGTAAGCACAAGACCAGCTCTAATATTTGTAGGGCCTATTGTAATGTACAAAGGGACGCTTTCTCTATTGTTTTGTATCTTAGTGAATATTTTTATTACCAATTTCATCAAATACATATATGTGTAAAAACTAAAACCATACTAAAATGTATCAATAAACTAGTATATGTACAAAACGTCTACCAAAATCAATAAAAATTTTATTTAATGAATATATATTTTTCACATATGGTATCCCTGTGCAAAATTGCCAATTTACCCTATTTAGAAACATAGAAAAATGTCGGCAGATGAGAACCTTTCGGCCCATCTAGTCTGCCCAATTACATGGATACTTTACCTGGATTTATCTTTTGTTTAGGATAGTCTTATGCCTATCCCATGCTTGCTTAAATTCAATTACTGTTTTGGCCTCTACCACTTCAACTGGAAGGCTGTTCCATGTATCCACCACCCTCTCAGTAAAATAATGCTTCCTGATGTTACTTTTAAACCTTTGCCCCTCTAATCTAAGACTATGTCCTCTTGTTTTGCTACTTTATTTCCGTTTAAATATACTCCCTTCCTCTACCTTGTGGATTCCCTTTACGTATTTAAATGTTTCTATCATATCTCCTCTGTCTCGTCTTTTTTCCAAGCTGTACATGTTAAGATCATTAAGCCTTTCCTGGTAACTTTTCTCCTTCAAGCCGTACACCATTTTAGTAGCCCTTCTCTGAACTCTCTCTAAGATGTCTATATCGTTCTGGAGATATGGTCTCCAGTACTGCACACAGTACTCCAAGTGAGGTCTCACCAGTGCTCTGTACAGTGGCATGAGCACTGAAATAATAACCCCTAAAATCCCTTTCCTCAGATGTTGAGGTTAGGACTGTATCAAATATTCTATATTCAGCCCTTGGGTTTTTACATCCCAGGTGCATTATCTTGCCCTTATCCACATTAAAACTCAATTGCCACAGCTCCGACCATTTTTTTAGTTTACCTAAAAAGTTGACCACTCAGTGATTTCAGAATTCCAGACACTAAGACTTTGACCACCTGATATTTATTAAACTCACTGCCGCTCCTAAATGGGTCAGTTACTAAATTTTCCTACCAAATGTGACGGAAAGTTTAGATTTTAATAAGGACTCGGAGGCGAGTATTTGCATCAACTTCTTTTATTGCACCCACAGCAGCAAAAGATGAATACAATGAACACAAGAAAAAATAAACATAACCGCATCCCCCCCCAGCGGGGAGGTCCCAACCCCAGTCCTTGGTACCACCCCCAAGTTTATATATATCCTGAGCGGGAGTTAGCAGCTAACTTGAGAAGTTAGCAGCTAACTTCAGAAACCAAAACGGCCAACAGCGGCGAACGAAGAGCCAATGGCGGCAAACGAGGAACCGAACCAGTCGAACCAGCTGGGAAGTGAAGTCTCACAGCATTCATGAGGCTGTGAAGAGAACACAAACACGAGCCAGGCATTAGAACAGGGAACCCATCAGGAACCCAACAATGAGCACCCACCCACCGGTAGGAAGTGGTCCATCATATCTACATAAGGGGACATCCCAAAAGTGGACAGAAAGGTTAAAACCCTGTCAATGGATCCCCCTCCCCCGTCACCCATCAATGGCAGAAGGAACAAACCACAAGTAAAAACTCGATGTTCAATTATTTATTAGCAGTGTATAGTCAACATGAAAACGGGAGGGTGTGGTGGGAAAAACTCGCCTCCGAGTCCTTATTAAAATCTAAACTTTCCGTCACATTTGGTAGGAAAATTTAGTAATTTCAATACAGGAACTCGGAGGCTCCTATTTGCAGGTTTAACGCACCAGAGCCTGAGACATATGGGTGAGCGGGCGGAAATAAAAACGGCGAAAGGTAGATTCCTGCGACCAATTTGCCGCTTTCATCAAATCCTCAAGTCTACAACCCGAAGCAAACGCCTTGGAGGCCGCGGCCCCCCTCATAGAGTGCGCCCCAAAGCGCGACACATCAACGCCTGCCAAAGCCAACAGCCATCGAGCCCACCTCGCCAACGTAGAGGAGCACACCGGGGCATGTGGAGCCCGGAAAGACACAAACAACGGAGAAACCGGGGCATCACGGAGGGACACCGTGCGAGTTTCATAGGCCTGAAGACACCGCACCGGGCACAATTGAGGATCACCAGCGAAAGCGGGGTAGAACACTGAACGAATAGCCGTCTTCGTACGTCTGGAAACATCAAACCGAACCCCTTCCGGTGTAAAGGAACGGACCTGGAAGTCCAGGGCTCGAACATCACCCACACGCTTGCAGGAAATCAGACATAACAAGACTAACAACTTGGCTGATAATTGTTTCAACGACAGATCGTCATTAGCCGGCCAGTCACGTAAAAACTCAAGAACCAAAGAAACGTCCCAAGTCGAGGAATATCGAGGGGCCGGAGGCCGGGAGAGACGAACACCTTTGAGTAAGCGACACACCAGGGCATGGCGACCCACCGGGACGCCCTCCAAACCAACATGACCAGCCGAGATCGCCGAGCGGTACACATTGATAGTCCGGAAAGCCAAACCCGAATCAAACAGGGACGACAGAAAATTCAACACCACCATTACAGGGGCAGTAAGGGAATCGTGGCCCCGTCCCAAACACCAGCGGTGCCAATGGTCCCATGCCGACTTATAGGCGCTCCGTGTGCCTGGAGCCCAGGTCTGTTGTAGTAGGGAAGCCGTTCCCTCCGAAACGTCTGCGGTTTGCCAGGCGAACCTGAAACCAACCACGCCACCAACGTCAACCGATCCCCCATTACCAAGGGATGTGGTAGGCCCTCCGGGTCTGACAGCAGGTTCGTTGGGCAGGGCAGCACCCTCGGCACATCTATCGCCAGTTCCAACAGGTCGGGATACCAGGGTTGGGACTGCCAGAACGGGGTCAGGATTACCAGTTCTACCCCTTGCTCTCTCAGCGCGGATAAAACTCTGCATAATATCCGAAACGCAGGGAAGGCGTAATGACGACCCTGCGGCCATCGAAGCTTCAGGGCATCTGTGGCCAGTGCCTTCGGGTCCGGGCGCCAGCTGAAGAAATCCGGCAATTGATTCAGTCTGGACGCAAAGAGATCTACTTGCAGTGGACCCCAGAGAGTAGCGATGTTGTCGAAAACTGATGGTAGTAGATGCCAGTCCCCGCTGTCTGTCAGATGGCGAGAATTCCAGTCCGCCACCGTGTTGCACAGGTCCGGGATGAATTCGGCCACTATGAAGAGTCCTTTCTGCAGGCAGAATTCCCATAGGTCGCGGGCCGTGGATGTCAAGTCTCGAGATCGAGTGCCCCCCCAGGGCATTGACATAACGGACCGCCGCCTTGTTGTCCATGCGTATCAGAACGCATTGAGCTCCGGGTCTGGCGAAGCATTGAATTGCAAAGAACGCTGCTAAGAGTTCCAGCACGTTGATATGGGCCTCTGCTTCTGAGGGGGATCACCGACCTCCTGTCTCCTGTCCTCCTGTCTCCTGCCCCTGGCATCCGACTCTATAGTCATAGTCGGGATCGGGTCCATCACTGGACGAGAGTTCCATCTGGTCCAGTCGGAGAGCCACCAGCGGAGGTCTTCCTTCGGATTCAAACAGAGAAAACGGGCCTTCCAGGTCTGGAGGGCCCGATAGTGTAGGGGAGCAGGAAGAATTGCCAAGCAAGTTGCCGCGAGGACTCCGATGACTCGAGCCAGGGATCGCAGTGACGGAGCAGTGTTCTGTAATAGAGAGCGTACGTCCTTCCGAAGGGAGCGGACCTTGGACAGTGGAACACTAAGGGTCATGGCGACGGAGTCAACAAGAAATCCCAGGAACTCTATGCTCCGGGTTGGCACCAATAAGGATTTCTCCTGATTTATCAGAAATCCCAGGTCTTGCAGTAGGGAAATTGTCCACTTTAGATGGAGTCTCAGTAGGTCGATGGAATTTGCCATTAACAGGACATCGTCCAGGTAGATGATTAGATGGACTCCCCGGGCGCGCAGGGAGGCAATGACCGGCTTCATGAGTTTTGTGAAGCACCACGGAGCTGAGGCGAGGCCGAATGGAAGGCAGGTGAACCGCCATACGTGATTTCGCCATATGAAACAAAGGTAATCGCGGGATGAGCGTGCCATAGGCACGGACAGGTATGAGTCCTTTAAATCCAGCTTTACCATCCAACCTCTGTGAATGAGAGTTTCCCTGAGGGTGTGTATGCCCATCATCTTGAAGTGGTTGTATTCCACTCCCACATTGAGGTCTCTCAGATTTATCACCGGCCTTATGTCGCCCCCTTTCTTGGGCACCAAGAACAGATTGCTTACAAAGCGGGGCCCCTCCGGAGTCACTCCCTCTATAGCTCCTTTTTTTCCGCAGAGCTCGTACCTCCGCGTCTACCAACACCTCGTGGGCGATTGAGAATTTTAACGGTCGAGGAGGGTTTGTCTGAACCGGGGGCAGGTCAGTGAACATGATGGGAAAACCCTGTACAGTGCACAGGACCCAAGGATCCGAAGTGAGCCTTTCCCATGTGTGTGTGAAGCGTGCTATATGACCCCCAATAACCACATTTGAATGAGGAATAATCTGAGGTAGTCTCACCTGCTCCACGACAGGGGTACTGGAAACCACGGCCACCTCGGAAGCCACGTCAACGCAAGGGACGGGAGCAAACTCTGGCAAAGCCCGCAGGCTGATTGTAAGTGGCTGAATTAAAGGAGCCTGTCGGTGCCCGAAGCACCTCTCCTGCCAGCAAAGCGGCCCCTTCCTCTGCCAGCTCTTCCAAAAACTAGATTAGGAGAAAAAACTTTTTTCATATTTGCCTCCACTTTGTCCAACTGGGTAAAAGTGCCAGAGTACGATCCCAGGTTTTTAATGGATTTTTCCCCAAATAGGAGGCCCTGTGCCTTGGCACCCAAATCTTTTACAGCCTGGGAGGTAAGATGTGTGTCCATGCGCATTAGCATCGACGTACGCCTTTCGGCAGCGATCGCGGCATTAGCGCCCCCCCAAGAGGCATAGGGACCTCTGTAGCCAGCCGGAGACATCTATAGGGTCTAAGGGGGTATCGTTTAGACAGGCGTCTTCCACCGAGTTCAGGAGGAAAATCAATGGAGCCGCCCCATCCAGGACCTTGTCCTCACAAAGACGCAGAGCATGTTCAATGCCGCGTTTGGCCGACCAGCCTTTAACGGCGAGGAAGTCAGCCATGTCCTCATCTACTTTGGGCGTGAGGCATGTTTTCCCCGCAGTGGTGGGGTGGGGCGGGGCATTCGGCCTTGAAATTGGCTCTTGTAGCCTGATCCATAGGGACCGCATGTTAGCGTCCACCCACATTTCCACATGTGGAAGGGGTGTCCAGGCCGAGGATCTCGGGTGTAAGACCTCAGAAGCGTGGAACATAGGCTGGCCACGCAGGTCACATACATTTTTTTGAGACAACAGAGGTGGTGGTGGCGGCGGGTTTTGCTCCCCATCGACCGTCAGGTCTGGATCATTCGGGGCGTCGATTTCTAACCCCTCATCCTCCCCGGACACGATGCCTTCTGAGTCCGTATATTCTGGGAGTTGGTCTGAATCCGCAGATTTGGACCGTTTCTCAAAAACCGCTGTTGCCCCGCGGTAAGGGGCTCTCTTACGCGAGGCGCCCTCGCTCGTCTTTTTAGGCAAGTTTACGGGGTTGCCAGCCCCTCGAGGAGCTTTATCAAGGTGCTTGGTTTTAGCACTGCTCTTTGACCCAGAAGGGCCTGAAATCATGGGTACTGCCGAAGCAGTAGTCACATCAATAGGTTGGGTAGATGGCCCAGGTTGTCTATTTAAGTTAGTGACAGAACTAACAGCGCCATGCATTGAAGATTTAAAGGCATCAGTTAAGGTGGACACAGCAGAGGACAAAGTGGATGCTATGGAGGCTTGGAGATTAGCCTCCAGGGTGGCAAAACGTACAGCCGTTTTGGAAATGCGTTTGGACGGAGGAGTGGGGGTATCCCTGTCTGAGGGATTATGTACTTGCCGCACACTGGAAGCAGAGTCTGAGTCTGCCCCTGAGGAAGGGCTTTCCCGGCGAGGGAGCTGAGCGGGGCACATTGCAGCAGAGTCTGGGGCCGTAGGTGTATCCCACGAGGCAGTTCGTGGAGTGAAGCGCGCAAAATTGAAATCCAAGATCTCGGCGCTCACCACAGGCTGTGAAGGACCCGAGGTGCAACGCGCTGAGATGGGAGCTCAAGCGTTGCGGCTCGCAGGGTCACCGCGGCAACCAGTTCAAAAGGAGATTTATTAACTAATCACCTGCAGTAAATTCCGGGCACGCTGCCAAGTCGTACGAGACAGCCGGCAGCGTCCCGGTCACGAGGGTGCCCGACCCCCGCGGTGTTAGCCAGGGATAGTCGGGGCCTCGAGTGCGATTGAAAACAAATGTAATTGTAATCATAGAACGTAAGATAAAACAGTAAAATACTTTAAGAACAGTAAACAAGGTAAACAGTAATTCTTTTAAGAACAGTAAAAGGTACTTAATGATGGGAGCAGCAAAAGAGGCTTAAGGCTGGGGTCAGACCAGCGCACTTTTAACGTGCGTTCTGGCGCACATAATTACGGCCGCACTAGCAGCAGATGACGGGCAATGACGGCCAATATACGATGTACGGCCGCACAAAAGTCCGGCCGTGCAACGCAAGTGGAATTTGAATTTTTCTGAGAACGCTGAACCGCTAGTACTGAGTGCGCAGCTGCGGCATAGCGGCGTGTTTGCGTGATTAGGAGATGTCAGACACTGCTAATGTCCAGCCTACATAACGTCCAGACGCAAAAAGAGTTTTGACGATCCGTACAAAATCACGCCCGAAAATGCGCGTCGTCTGACCGTTTTTGCGCATTCCGTGAAAAAAATACGTCAATGCGTTCGGACGCACTTTCACGTTCGCGGGGAAAAATGCTTTCGTCTGACCCTAGCCTAAGCTGCTCAAAGCTCAGGATATATATATAAACTTGGGGGTGGTACCAAGGACTGGGGTTGGGACCTCCCCGCGGGGGGGATGCCTCTATGTTTATTTTTTCTTGTGTTCATTGCATTCATCTTTTGCTGCTGTGGGTGCAATAAAAGAAGTTGATGCAAATAGGAGCCTCCGAGTTCCTGTATTGAAATCCCTCCAGCAGTCCTCGAAAGGCTTCACCAGCTAGAGATAAGCTTAGAAACGCTCTCTGAAGCTCCAGCATGTGACAGTGCACAGGGCCAGTGAGCGACACACTGGCGCTGACCAGTATGTCCCTACAAGCGGTGAACAGCATCTCCAAATGTAAACGGCTGCAGCAGGTGCCTTGCCGCTTAAGGCCTCATTCACACTGATATGTAGGGATGCACCGATACCGATACTAGTATCGGTATCGGGGCCGATATTGCCGTTTGCACGAGTACTTGTTACTCGTGCAAACGGCCCGATACATTCCGCCGATACCGGAAGCCGGGCCGGCTTGCCGGTATCTGCGGGGCTGGGGAAGCTGGCCGCGTGCATGAAAAGCACGCAGCCAGCGTTCCCCTTCGGCGCGCCAAATACTCACCCTTCCTGAAGTTCCGGTCTCTGGGCAGTGATGCGGTCACGTGGCCGCCGGGCGCTCCTGTGACGCGGCCTCTCGGCTGGAGGCAGCGTCACAGATGCGCCCAGCGGCCGCATCACTGCCCAGATACCGGAACTTCAGGAAGGGTGAGTATTTGGCGCGCCGGAGGGGGAACGCTGGCCGCGTGCTTTACATGCACACGGCCAGCTTCCCCAGCGTTCGAGCTGGGGGCCAATCCATGAGACCTGCGGGGCCAATCCATGAGACCTGCGGGGCAAATCCATGAGACCTGCGGGGCAAATCCATGAGACCTGCGGGGCAAATCCATGAGACCTGCGGGGCAAATCCATGAGACCTGCGGGGCAAATCCATGAGACCTGCGGGGCAAATCCATGAGACCTGCGGGGCAAATCCATGAGACCTGCGGGGCAAATCCATGAGACCTGCGGGGCAAATCCATGAGACCTGCGGGGCAAATCCATGAGACCTGCGGGGCAAATCCATGAGACCTGCGGGGCAAATCCATGAGACCTGCGGGGCAAATCCATGAGACCTGGGGGCAAATCCATGAGACCTGGGGGCAAACCCATGTGAGCTGGGGGCAAACCCATGTGAGCTGGGGGCAAACCCATGTGAGCTGGGGGCAAACCCATGTGAGCTGGGGCAAATGCATGTGAGCTGCGGTCAATCTCATATAAATTTTTATGAGGTCTGTTCCTATTGGAAAGCGTCACATGACATTAAATAAAAGTATCGGTAATCGGTATCGGTGAGTACTTTTAAAAAGTATCGGTACTCGTACTCTGTCTTAAAAAAGTGGTATCGGTGCATCCCTACTGATATGCAAATAAATGGCTCCATACACATTGCCGCGTATGGAGCCGTATATTTGCATTGCGTAAAAGCACGCAAAACCAGAACGGAACCGAGCTGCATCCCAGCCGCATGGATACACAGACTTTACCAAGTTTAACCCCCCTCCCGACGGTGTTCCCGAGTGTGGCTCGGGGTTAACTTGCAGTGCTGAAAGCGGAAACCCCAAGCCACACTCGGGCTGCCACTGCATACATTACCTCACCCTCCGCTCCCTCGCTGATCCCCGCTGTCTCCTCCGGTGATTGCGGTGTTTTACTTCCTGGTGCTCTTCTTGCGTGAAGAGAACCAGGAAGTAAAACTCTGATCGCCGGAGGAGACAGTGAGGGACAGGTAATGTATGCAGTGGCAGCCCAAGTGTGGCTCACGGTTACTGCTTTCAGCACTGAAAGTTAACCCCGAGCCACACTCGATACCAGGGGGCCAAAATGCATGGGACTAAAAATAAACAAAAAAAACGTTATGCACGTATGTGCGTGCACATAGGCCTTAAATCGCAAAAAAAAAAAAAACTGGTGTATCCACCTTCCCCTTCAGCTTTGGAATCCTGGACAGATTCAGAAAATTCAAACATGGAACTCTCTCTGGGGACTCAAGCATTACGGTTTAAAAAAGTGACTACTAGGCAAACCTTGTTTTAAATCGAGGTTTGCCTATTTTTTTTCATTTTTTTTTAAACAAAATGCTGAGCAGCAAAGGGGGTTAAATTACCAGAGGCATTGATATGGTAGAAACACTGCATGGTTTAAACACACTTGAAAACAAGGAAATATTCTATTCAGTATCAGGCCTCAAAATTTCCGCTCGCCTACTAGCATTTGGCGAGTGGGAATGCAGATGCAGGCAGGGCAGGATAGGTGGGGCAACTAGTGGCGAGTAATTCTTAAGGCCTGGCTAGTAGCTTGGGACTTGAAATTTTGAGCCCTGTGCTATGATTAGGTTGGAAAGATTGGCTATAAACCTGAAAACTCACTACAATTAACCACCCACCAGCTTCCATGACTTAAAAGGTTAAATGCTTAAAGATGTAAGAAAAGTTAGCATGCTGAAATAATCTTAACCAATCTTAACTGCTGAGGACGTGTGGGGAACGTCCTCATTGACTCTTAAGGAAAGCTAGGGGTGGAGATAAGCGTTCCTTTGAACCCCAATATCTCCCGACTGTTTTCAGCTAGCAGGGTCATGTTTGGTATTAGAAAGGCCAGAGCATGGCCTTTCCAATAATACTTTAAACATGGTCAGGTTTGGGGAGTAAAAAAAAACAAAAAAAAAAAAAACACAACAACAATAATACATAAAAGAAGTGTGGTTTTTTTAAAAGCCCTGAAATGGCTCACCAGTGAAGGGGTTAAAAGGAACACTCAACTGAAAGAGTCCCTTCTTTTGCCCTCAAATAATTGGGTAGAGGCTCCCAACAGCCTCTGCCCAATTAACTTTTTCAATTTTGCCATATTTTATTCACCTTTACTCCCTTGCCGTGCGCAACTACTCTTCAGATCAGGGACTCCCGAACCTGCCTGCCACATCAAGGCACCTCTGGTAAGGCAGGTCCTATCTAATGAAGCCAAAAAGCTGCTCCCTGAGCAACCATATATACGCTCATGCTGTTTCTCAGTCATGAGACACACAAGTGGGTTTTCCTTTATACCCTCCCAAAGTGGAATTCTTTTGGATTGAAAGCACCTGCCGTACCAGAGGTGCCTTGACGTGGCAGGCGGGCTTAAACTTCAAATGGCCATTCAAGCAAACTAAAACTTCTAATTGTGTTTTGTTTCCCATGGTGTTCTAGGGATAAACGTAGATGACAAGTCCCATACCGTCTGTTCTAGCTCCTGAAGACGCCATCTGGCAAAACGCCATGCTATGAGTGCCTCTACTTTTAAATAACTTTCCTTTTTTCCCTGATCCAAGCCTATCCAACTTTCTATATGTGGTCCACCCTGTATATATTTCTTTGGGGATTTTGTTTACCACCGCTAAAATAGCAATTGAGTTTATTGAAAAAGTGATAGTCCCACTAGGTTATCAGCGATTGCAATATTTCGCTCTGCTATCTTATCACGGACCCTCGAAGGTCTGTTTTACAACTGCAAACCCTTTATACACTATCTACTCTAGGGGCGTATCAATTACCTCACAGATACCTACAGGCTTGGTATGTTTCTGTATTTGTGTTTTATATATCAGTATGACCATGTTTTTTTATGGTTTTTAGTAAGAACCAGTAAAGGTTATGTTTTAACCTCTTGATTTCTCTCCAGTGCCCTAAAGACACTTCTATAGATCCAGTCAGACCTCCTAAGTATACCCAAGCAGATACATGTATACTTGCAGACCCCAGACCAGACATACGCACAGAGACGCTGGCTGGATGCTTCCAGCGTTCCCCTCCGACTGGCAGCGTCACCGAGCGGCTGCAGGGCAATGACGTGCTTGTGATGTGCTCCCACGAGATCTCATGACTCCCGCGGGATCTCGGCAGAAGGCGGCAGCATCAAAGCCCGGTGGCTGCTCAGCAATGCTGCCAGTTGGAGGGGAACGCTGGCCAAATGCTTTTAATGCATCCGGCCAGCTTCCCTATTCCCTCAGATACTGGCAAGCCGGTCCAGTGCTGGCATCAGGGCATTTGCGCGATTACAAATTACTTGTGCAGATAACAGTATTGGTGCATCCCTACAAATTTACATTATTCTTTAAACCATCTTAGAACAGCCATTTCTGTGCATTTATATTCTAGGCTATATTTGGTAACTGCACATTCCATTTTCAAATAAATGCTATGAGAAAAACAAGAAATAATAACCTTGGTAGTGAAGGGGTTAAAGTGATTGCCCAATTACATGAGAAAAATGACTCATTTTACAATAACCTGGAAATGGCTACCCTTAGTAGAAAATTACTTTATTAGTGAAATAACAGGATGGGTAGGTAGCTAAAGCTGGTAACAGGTCAGTAATACAAGTATCTTTTTTTTTTACCTGGAATATTAAAATCACTAAAAAGAAATAAAATATATACAGCTCAATTTAAAAAAAAAAAAAAAAAATGACAGTGAATATACACAATACAAAAAAAGAACTGAAAACTTCACTTCAGTCTTCTGCACATTTTTTCCAACTGACTCTGAAAGAAAAAAAAGGAATATGGTTAGGAGAGGGGTGAAAGGACACAGGTACTTCCAATTCTTAGTAAGGTGTCTACAGCAACAAATTTTTTTTTATGGGTTTGTAAATTACAGCTACTAGTGATTTGTAATAACTGAACAAGCTCCTCTTGTAATATTTTCAGCTCCCTATTCCCTAACATTAATTGTACCAATGACATGATATCAAATAGTCATGATGGAATCTTATCGTTTTGGTTTTTACAGTCACAGAATTTAAACATTGATTCATTACCCCCAATATCAAAAGCTGAATTATCCTTGTGCTCAACAAACAAGCCTGCATTATTCACTCACCGTGAGAAGTTTTATATTTTGAATTGCTTGTGGATCTACACTTCGGAGATCGATACGGTTCACATCACTGGCCAAAAGACGAATGTTCTATGGAATTCATGGGAGTAAAAATAAAAATCACATTTTAAGCATACATAGAATAGGAATGTTTAAAATTCTATGTATTAACCACATTAAAATGCTGGCTTGGCAAACCATTACAATACTTGCTCTAATTTACTTTGGGTAGGCAATCACCAGCTGAGCAAACTAAAACACAATTTAAGATACATTTGGACACCAATATGAGATACGGGCTTCAGACATAAAAGGGAAATATTAATACACAAAACTAAAATTCAGGGACAGGTTGGAGTTTTGCAGGTGTCATCTACTGAATACTTAAAGTGCCCCTGTACCCAGCCAGATGCACTGACAAAGCAATATTCCAGAGGATGGATATTGCATTGGCCTTAAAGATCAATGTAACATCTCATCCCATATAGCAGTCAGTACCTAGACTGATCCAGCACCAGTAGCTGACATGTTTCCCCCTTTTCCGGGTAAAACTTGAGGATCGCACAGTGCTTTGTGATTGGCCCTCAGCAGCAATGTTTATGCTTTTACTTTAAAGCCAACTGAGTGCTCAAAGTGCAAAAGATAGGCCACACCGATTTCTTACACCGCTTAATCTTTATTCACCACATACTGGGGGAAGCATAAAACGTTTTGGCTTGGAGCCTTAGTCATGTATCTATGATTGCTCAAAGTGAGATGAAATTATATATAATATATCTATATATCTATACACACACACAAAAAATAATTTTAACAGCACAAATTGCTTTTTCATTTCTCACAGCAGCAAAGAACAGATTTTAACAAGAACATAGAAAAACATTCTAAGAACATAGTTCCCATTCCTAGGGACAGTGACACCCTCCCTAGAAGTCCTCTGGCCATCCCCCTTATCATGGAACTAGATTCCTTATTTGTTCCCCCTAGTGCCTTTACTTAAAGGATTAGTCCACTCTCTCGTTCTAACTCAGTTGGTTTGGCCCAGTTTCCTTTTCCTGTGCAGCAAAGCTTAACTTTCTTCATTCTATCCATGGAGGCTTGTGAGTAGCATCCTGGGAAGATGCATTCTGTTTTACCGCCCGCGAGAGCCATGTCTGGCACCATCTTGAGCACTGTCGCGACTTGTATTTCACATGCTACTCATTCCATTTGCGTTGGTTTTCTTATGTCGCAGCTTGTCCCCATCAGCTAGGGGACTCCTATTCTGCTCGCTCCATTTGGCCTTCCTGTATGACAAGGAGCAGGTTTGTTCATCTAAATGCCCCGTCACTCTAAATCAGCGGCCCGCTTTGCCGTCAGAGCCCTTAAGGCCTCCATCAACAATACTTTGTGGTTACCCCAATGGCCATCAGAAATCCATGGACGATGTTGTTACATCTGTCAAATCCCTGGCATCTTCAATTCTGCCTGCAGCCCCTACACCACGGCTTTATCCTGCTCCTGCAGTGTCTACGACCGTACCCTCCGGGTCCAAGGGGCGCATAAAAACAAAGCACTTTCCAGATGCTCGAAGGGCTGGCATCCCCGCATCACTACCTGAAACGATTACAGAGTCTGTCTCGCGAAAGAAAGCCTCAGACCACGAAGCAATCGAAGCGGCCATTGAGAAACACCCGAGTTACGTCTGGATAACTGCGTGCTCTAACTCAGAGTGGGAGATACGAGCTGGGGGATTATGAGGAAGCCATCAGGCTTCATGCACACGAGGATGTGGACTTTGCCCTTTCGGCCTCCGTCTCTGTTTATCTCCGGTCGCTGTCCTCACTTGCCTGTACCTTCGACTATGCTCGCTTGAGTGGCACGATGGTTGCTGAACTTTGCGGGTGTGGATACTTCCAAGTTTGTGGTGCACTGAGAAATGTGGCAGCTTCAGGTCTTTCTGCCTGATTGTCGTTTGGCCAAGGAAATTGACCTTCCGCATATTCCATTTTAAACCCGCCTCTCATTGTGCAAATTTTTTGGTGCATTCAACTAGCAAACAGGAGCCTCTGATCTCCTGTGTTAAAATCTCCAAATTTTCATATCCTATGATGGATGGGGGAGCAGACTTAACTGGGTTTAACTTGTTGCTTCCTGCACACGGATTTTCAATTCATGTTTGTGCTTCCTTTTCAGCATCGTGAGTTCTTCCATGTTCTTGACTGTTTGATTCCGAGGTTTCCGTTTGATCGTTCTTAGTCACTTTGGATGTTTGGGCTGTTCATTATTTACAAGAAAGTGGATTTGCCGCTTCCTGTTCCAGCCATAAAGGAGGGCAGCCAGAGGATGTTAAGGGAGGGTGTCCCTAGCAATGGAGACTATGTTCTAAGGATTTTTGTTCTAGGTTTTCGTTGAAAAACGTCTTTGCTGCTGTGAGAAACAAAAAGCAAATCAGAGCCTCTGATTTCTTATTAAAAATCCATACTTTCCATTATAGGATAGGAAACCTTTGAAATTTTACGTAATTCTGTATTCACTCACAAATGTTTTCAACAACAATTAGCTTTACCTTTCCCTCTAGTGTTGGTACACTGATGAAGACATCATTTACAGGTGCCAATGGGCTGCCATTTTCAGATAAACTGTATATAGGTTCAAGCGCATTCTCTGATCGAAGTCCTGGTGTTTTGAACACTCTGCAAGAAAATCGATTACAATTATGATATGAAGGCAAAAAGGCAGACATTGCCTACTGTAGTTACGAATCATGTTTGAAGACAAATTTTCTCCGAATTTCATTAGCATCATGACATCAATAGGCTCTCTAATTTGCTGCATCCCAACCCCTATGTGCATTAGAATCAGATGTTTTTGTTATTATTTTTAAATAAAAGCCAAAGTAATTACTGATCCTGCTGCAAAAGAATTAATCATTTATATTGATTAACAGGTTAAAAGGTAACGTTATGCATTAATACGCCACTTTAAGCCGACAACCATGGGTGTCTTTTTCACTAACTAAAAATAGGGGTCAGTTAAAAGTCTGAATAATCTAAAGCAAATAAAATTTTTAAGGAATATCCATGCCGACTAGAGTTCACCGTTTTAAATTAACTTTCAACATAACTTACCCGTTTAATTAAAGGAAACTAGTCATCCTGAAAATGCAGATGACAAGATCGCTTTCAGGTAAGAATGCAGTTAATGGAAATATTGCTCTAGCCCTAACGAAAGGAGTTTAATTTGAAGCAGAGTATAGTACTATAAATTTTCTATCAAGTCATGTATACCAGTGTAACCGAAGCTCCCTCTACCTTTGCACCCCCACCCTCCTTAGCACCCTTGCCCACACTATACATGGCCTCTCTGCCCGTTTGAGAAGTGTGGATGCTGGCCTTCTGCCAAGAGATCATGGACCAATTTGGCAAAGCCAGTTCAAGGACAATGGGCAAAAGGGACACCTAATGGTTAAGGAGTTAGAAATATATTTATCTTGAAACCTTTTGCATTTCAGGAGTTGGTTTGTGTTAGAGATACAATGTAGATGTATTGTCAAATTGCTCTGTTTGTCCCTAGATTGATCTGACGTTGTCTGCTAATCTCGTCAGGTGTGCGCTCATTAAGTTTGTGTTTTCTGAAGAAATCAACCCCTCCCCCCTTCATGTAGACCATGTATTATGTGGTTTTCCATATAACGGCTTTAATTTCCATTAAATCTATTAATTCCCCTGCATTAAACTGTGTGTCTGATGTTTGGGGATACAGCACTCCCTCAAGTTCTCGCTGAGATCAGCTTGGCTGGAGAGAAGGTATGCTGTAACAGGTTCGGATCTGGTCCACAAGCTGGAGACCAGTAAAAACCAGTTGCTGTTACAATCTGATGGCAGCGGTGGGATTTTCCTTCTAGAAACTGCAGCACAGATGCATAACGGACTAAACACTGAAAGCAACAGACATCAGATTAATCTAAGGACAAACAGATACAATGTAGACATATTGTTCTCCTAACAAAAACTCCTAAAATACAAAATCAAGCTAAATGTATTTCTAACTCAGCCCTTAGGTGATCCTTGAGAACTGGCTTTGCCAAATTGGTCCACGATCTCTTGGCAGGAGGCCAGCATCCACACTTCAACAGGCACAGAAGGCATGTATAGTGTGGGCAAGGGTGCCAAGGAGGGTAAAGGCGCAAAGGTAGAAGGAGCTTCAGTTACAACCAGTTTTTCCCCATCCCTGTCCCCAGGGAGGCACTAGCAGACCAGTTTTAAGGAATACCTTGGAAATTCCGACTGAATACTACAATCACTAAGCAGCAAACTATATCATGTATTCTACATCAGATTTTTGACAAACCTGGCCTATTAGTGCTCCTTTAAAACAGGTTTGGGAAACACTGCTGTATACTCTTCCCATAACGAAAATAGTGGGCATAGCACATTTTAACATTTGAGATTTGTGCAGATGGGTGCAAAACCTTCCTAAGCAGCTAAAGTCTCCGGGAAACTAAAACAACACACATTTAACAGTGATTTAACCAGCACAAGGATAGGCAACTCCGTTGAAAGATTATTTGTACTGGATAACCACTTAATACATCTACAGAAATTGTACTGTAATTGGGGGGGGGGGGGGGGACAAACAAAAAACACAAGGAGCCCCAGAATGTTGAAAACAACTTTTGAGGAGTACAACAACAGTCTGCAAGTCTAGAAATACAAAAGCATAGCATAAACTACATATAAAAAAATAATCTAACTTCATGGCGATTTGCATCATTCAAATGTAGACTTACTTTGTGTCGTATCTGGGAGTGAACTTTGGTGTGAATCCTAGCATTGTGCGGTCACCCAGTTTGTTGGTTGAGGGTGTAGCACGAGTCCTTTTACTAGTTCTAAAATATAAAGGAAATTAAAAAAATACTAATTTGTAGCTTTAGTTATTTCAGATATAAAAATACTATTAGATAACGGTGTGAAACTGAAAAAGGGATATACAATAAAATATTTAAACTTCATACAAGAATAATCTAGATTCGAAACCAATCCACTTTCTACTCCACCTTGATGTGATTAGCTATAACAGTATTTAGAATTCCAGAAACTATATAGAATGCTTAGGGCTTTACAGCAAAAAAGTAACAATGTATAACAAAAATATCCCATCCAGATAAGAAAAACCTTTTCCAAGGTTTGGCGTTAAGAAATCTTAACTCTGGGTCAGGAACCTTGGCCCTCCAGATGTTTTGGAGCTATACCTTCCATGATGCTCAGCCACTCGCTAGCTTGGACTGAGCCTCATGGGAAATGTAGTAAAAAACATCTGGAGGGCAAAGGTTGCCTTCTCCTGTCTTAACTATTCTGTCTAATAAATTTGGTAGATATTTTCTATGACTCCATAAAAATATTTCCTTTCTACACTCCACATTGGGACAATGCACAGAATTTTTAAACCAATGTTTTGGAAACCCTGGATGCACGTAAATTAATATTTTATTGACATGTTATTTTTGTAATTCTTGTATTCTCTTGTCATGCATCTAATTTAGGATTTATGTTCTCAATCATATGCCTAGGGCAGTACCATCACTGCGGTTCTGCATAAGCCATTTTTCTTTTATTACCAATAAAGTGTCCTACCGTTTACTGGTGTTGGTCACATTTGCCAAAGAAGCTCTGGTCTTTCTGGCTGCAGTAGGCTTCTTTGCAGAGATTTTTGCCTAAGGAAAAGCAGTTTGTCATTTGATTGAACTAAAAAGATCTTTCCAAAATTATTTATGTAGGAAAACGTGACAATACAAGGAAGACAAGCAAAGATCAAATTACAGAGGTGCTGACATAACCCATGGTGCACTGAACTAGAATTACTCCTTAAAAATCCATGAAGATGCCTAGATTGGCAATTATTTAAGGTTCCAATTTTAAAAGTAATTCAAGCCGAAAATTGACAAATCAAGGACAGGGGTCAGCAATTGCACCTCAGTTTCGGAACTACATTTCCCATGATGCCCAGTCACATATTAAGTGGTCTGTGCCACATGGGAGATGTAGTTTTGAAACAGCTGGAGGGCAAAGATTGGTGACCCCTGGATCTAGAAAATCATCCATTTGATTTAAATAATGAAAAGAGTCTTTAGTACCTTAGATTTTGTCCTCAATACAATTTTTAACGGATTGTTATCCACTTCGTCAATAGAATTGTTCTTGTGTTTGTTCACTATAGAAATAAAGCAAAAAATTAGAAAAAGGTTATGACCCATTGCTGATGTATTACATACTGAGGGTAAAACCTCCCTACCCACAGAAAGGAAAACCCTCTAAACAGACGTATATCCCAATCACCCAAACTTGGTACATGTACCCTATATAACAAATTGGCAAAGGAAATACTACAGAAGGAGGATCCACACCTGAGGACCGTACGGGGATTGGAACTCTGGGGTAACGTTTATATAAAAACCATAACCAAGATTATCTTCGTTAGGCAAGAGAAAAAAAAGAAAAATCGGGGACAACAGATTTGAAGTGTGGCAAATTAGGATACTGGTTGGGGCTTGATTCACGGTATCCTGGATAGGTTTGGCTGCTATTGACCTTTGATCCAAATTGAAACAGGTTTTACCCAGACATTATACAGTGACAGCATGTAGATGTCAGAACATAAAGGAATTCAGTTAAACGTCATTATGTGAAACCGCACAAAGACACAACAACGTGGTTAACAGAGTCAAAGGGACTTTTCAATGGGGCCATTGTATGGTGGGTAAATTTATCCAAAAAGTCTCACGAAACATCTGACTCGACCAAACAATAATTAGTCAACTCTTTCTCAATTGCAATACCGAGGAATTGGGGTATTTGATTCAAGTATGTGGGCAAAACGTTAAGACCTTTTAAGAAGCGTATTTTGGAACACATTAGGTCGATACGCACACACCAGGACAAGCCCCTCGCAAGACATATTAGAAACAAACACAAGGAGTTACGTGATCTGACGTTTTGTGGGGTCGAAAATGTAAAACATTCTCCGAGACAGGGGAATTGCATACTCCATCTAAGAAGCCATGAATGCTTCTGGATCTCCGTTACAAAACACTGAGCCCAAAAGGTCTCAATAAGGGCTTTACTATTCCCCCCCCCCTTTATTGGAACCTAAGGGTACAAATGTTTATGGAGATCTGGTGTATGTATAGTGAGCTCATTAATCTTTTGTGGTTAGTGTACTGGCAAGTATACTAAGACCCAGTTTAGTGTCAATGAAATTGGAAATATTGATACAATATGGGTGTCAACGTACTTGAAAACGAGAGAAATCTCAATGTATCCTTCCTGGTAAAATCCTTTATAAATAAATAAATAAATAACGTATAAAATACAGTACGGTGGGGGTTACTAACATACTGTTGATACAATGAATATGGATCAGGATATGTGCGCATCCAGAATTGATGTATTATAATATGGACGGGAGATAGGTACATAGTTTGAAAAAATATCAAACATTATATACAATATTACCTAGCAGGTCTTTAGGACATAATTTGGTATACATAGAGTTCCCAGCATCCTTATTTAGTATTTGAGTACCTATGCTTACTGTTACTCGAGGATGCCGGGTAATCGGGACTGAGCCAATTGGGTTCCAGTGGGCGTATTATGGGCTAGTGGTGCGTAATTTTAAAGGATGTGTGGATAATGTGCATGCACCGGGGGGACAAAATGAAGTATATGCACGGGGAATCAGGTGTTATGCACTAGAGCTGTACCATAACAGGCGTCAAATAAGGCCAATGGGACACAGCCAGATAGATATATATATCCCTACAGGCCAGTTATCCAGCTCCTGGCGAAACCGCACATTTGAGCAGAGAAACACCCATCACACAGTTTTGTTTTTAGCCATCACTATGGTGTATTTGGAGAGGCTGGTTTAGAAACTATTTGTGGGAGGTTACCCAGGTTTTTGGTTCTACATAATGAGCATTATCTTGCTGCTCCCCAATTTCAAATATTTCTTAAGAGATGTATTGATTCAGAGTCCCATTTTCTTATGCGGATGTTAACACTAGGATCCCACAATCAAGGAGATTAATAATATGTATTTGAAAGGATCCCAACCAAGGGGTACTGACAAAGGTATATACATAGATAATCTGGCGTACACTAGCCATCAATTGCCCACATACAGACTGTTGATACACCTGCATTCCTATATGGCCTTAAATTGTGAGAGGTGATGATACAGCATACTAATTTTAGGCATTATACCAAGAATTTGTCACCCTGTACACCACATAGATCATCCAGACCTTCTGCTCTTAGTGCTGATATTTTTTAATCGATTTTGACACACACACTTCCATAAAAAGGTTATGTTTTATAATCTTTACCCCCGAGTGCCAATCATCATGGGATCCACGGGTGTAGATCCTTCTTTAGTATTTTATAAGCCAATGTATTACATAGTTAGAGGCAAAAAAAGAACATGCATCCATTGACTTCAGCCTTTCCGTCATCACCTACTGTGGTTTAAAAAAAAAAAAAAAAAAAGGAGGGAGGAAAATAAATAAATAAAAACACTGAGTCTGAAGCACTTGCCAATATGCAACAAACGGGAAAAAATTCCTTGAACACAGAATGGAATGCAGATTTCTCCTTGGATCAAGCAGCCATTATCACATTTAATGTTATAACCCTTAATATTCTGGCACATCCTTCAGACACGCTACCTGCAAAGATGCTCCCGCACTGCAGACGTGCCTGGAATGAAATCTGCTTCAGAGCAGGATTTCCTAATTTTAAGTTTTATTCTGAGTTCATACAACTTCTGCCCTTCACTTGGCGAAACTAGCATTCTCTCTTAAAGCTACTCTGTCCTCCAACCCTAAACTACACTGAGCCACTTTCAACTCTGTCCTCGCCCGCACCTCCCCCCCTCAGCTGCCTTTAGCGCTCAGGACCTGGCAGATTACTTAAACAACACCATCAGAAGCAACCTCCTGCCACAGAGGAAATCCACGCCTTACATTTTACTATATTCCCGCACATCTAATACCTCCACTACCCTCTGCTCGCACACACGTTCAGGTTACCCTTAAAAAAGGAAAGAAACCCTCCCCTCAATCCCAACTCTCCATCCAACGGCCATCCAGTATCCCTGCTTTCATTGACCTCTAAAGCTCTTGGAAAAACTAGCTTTCAACCGCCTCTCCCTCTTCCTGTCCTCTAATTCCTTTCTTGACCCCCTGCAATCGGCTTCCGTCCCCTACACAAAACCAAAACTGCCCTCAAAGTCACCAATGACCTGCTAGAAACCACAGCAACTATTCTATTCTCAGCCTGCTTGGCCTCTCTGCTCGACCAGCCCCTCCTACAGACTCTCAGCTGTCTCGGTCTTTGTGACAATGCACTCGCTTGTATTGACTCTTGTCTAACAGGTCCTTCTCTGGTCATTTACTGGTAACTCTTCCTCTTCAATGCCTTTATCAGTTGTTGTACCTCAAGGCTAGGTCCTGTGCTTTTCTCTACACCTCCCTGGGCAAAATCATTAACAGCTGTGGCTTTAGTTACCACCTCTGTGCTGATGACACGCAGATCTACCTTTCTACCCCTGATCTCGCTCTCCTGTCCTTTCCAAAATCAGCGACTGTTTATCTGGCATCTCCTCCTGGATGGCCTCTCACCACCTAAAGATTATTATGTCAAAGACTGAGCTCCTACTAATTCATCCACACCTAACTGCTCTATCATGGTCGATGGGATCACCATCTCCCCGTCAAGCCAGGATCGCTGTCTGAGTTTCACTTGACTCGGTTCTTTCCTTCATCCCGTACATCCAGTCTATCCTCCTCCTGCCGCTACCTATTACATATTTCCAGAATTCGGCCAATTCTTACCGCGGACACCACAAAGCAACTCATCCACGCCCATGTAATCTCCCGACTTCACTATCATAATTAGGGCAGAAACAACTAAAATCGATGATTAAAATAGTTGTCAACTATTTCGATTAATCGGCTGTCGATTAATCATCCTGTGTACAGCACACACTGTTTAGAGTCAGACTGAGTTAAATGTAAATAACCTCAGCTTCGGAGCTGATTGGAGAAGACGTGCCGCTGCTTTACTAGGTAGGATTTAGTTCTAGGGTTATGTCCGACACAACCAGTTTGTTTTTATTCCTTTTACAACAGTAGCAGAACTATAACACAAACAATAGGATACTGTCGCTGGGTGAAGGAGCTGTACTTCTGTGTTTAATCCTTGGAGCTGGAGTCCTGTGCCACCACCCCACCCTTCCTGCCACACCCTCTTTGGTCAGGAACTGCCATTCCCTTCCTTTGGTCTGGTCCCTTTCCCCAAACTCACTCCCACACTCAGATCCGGTCTTTTGTCCATACACACTCCCTCTCACACTCAGGTCAAGTGAGCAAAGTCACTCCCTTTCACCTACAGTCCCTCCTCCCAGTTTGTTGACGAAATAATTTAAAAAAAAAGGGACACTATGCACCCTGACCTCTTTAGCTTAACCCCGATTTCACTGAGCGTGAAAATACACTGAGCGCGAAGTGCAGTGTTCAGCGCGTGCAGTCTTTTCCATTTCCGTGGCCCAGCCGGCGCCACGCTGCGTCGAGCTGAGAGATGGAAAAATCCAACTTTCCCTCGAAGCGGAGCAATGAAAGGAGGGGGTAGCACATGCACGATTCCAGAGACAGGACCCTGCATCTCCCCTGCGCATGCACCATGTCCTGTAGAGCACCGCTCCACACTTACTGGCGATGGGGGGGGGGGCGGTTTTCGGGTGCATAAATTAGGTCAGGTCTGAGTGTGGACATACATATATATTTGAGGTCTGTGTGTGGTATCGATGCATTCCCACTCTATATATTAGGGGACACAGGGTACACTATGTATAGATTAGAGAGGGGGACGCGCTATAAAAATAGGATTACTTTTTTATACTATTCCGATTAAATTGGCAGTAATTTAGATGTATTTTATTCAATAGAATTTTTTTGCCTGTACGACATGTACTTTGTGAGAAAAAAAGTTTTGGCATGTACATCATGATTTAAAAGTTGTACAATAAACTTGTTTTTTATGAAATACGCTTTCCCTTCACTTGAGAAGTATGTCACAAACAGTTCTCTAGTTTGATCTGCATAGTATTGGAACCCTGTCCAGTGTGGACAGAAGCCAACGTAATCCAGTATAGACTGGCTGAGAGGCAGAACTAGTCAAGTCAAACTCTTGCAAAAGCTTTGCTTCCCTTAGCTTCGCTATGCTTTCTTTGTATCTCAGGCTTTACACTGACCTACAAAAGATCTTACCAACTCTGCTCCCCACTGCCTGTGTGTATTAGTCACCAAATACACCCCCAGGCCGCTCCCTAAGGTCAAACAGTGGCCTGCACCTAGCTTCTCCCCGCATCATCTCTTCCCATGATAGACTGCAGGATTTCTCACGCGCAGCCCCCATCCTTTGGAACACTCTCCCTCATACGGTCAGACTTTCCCCTAGTTTCCCTTCCTTCAAACACTCTTAAGACGTTCCTATTAAGGGAAGCCTACCACCTGACTCACTAATACACCTCACTGCCCCAACCAGTCCACTCACCTTGCAGTCCTCTGCTCCTGTTTCCACCCCCAACCCTTCTAGATAAGTTCCCACAGGAATAGGGTCCTCGTTTCCTCCTGTACTGGTTTGTCAAAATGTTGTTCAATGTATTTGTAACCCTGTCTATAAAACACATGTTATACTGATCTGTTTTTGCAGGAAGTCAGTCGTTTAAAAAGTCTGTACAGACTGATCCAACCACCTCAACAGGCAGAGAATTCCACAAGTTTATTGTTCTCACTGAAGAAAAAAAAAAAACCTTCCTATGCTTTAGGCTGAATTTCCTTTAGTCCAGTCTAAATAGGTGACCTTGTGTCCCATGTATAGTCCTGTTAATGAATGGGTTTCCAGACAATGGTTTATAATGGTCGTGTATATATTTATATCAGGGATGCACCAGAATACCGGCCACTGATAAGATTCTGCCGATAATGGGGTTATCGGTTTCAGCCTGAAAGCAAAACACCAGCCGAAAAAGTCAGCCAAAAATTCATGATCCCAACTGACACTGAGCGAGCACTCTTTCAATGCTGCTTAGCTGGAGATCCTTGTAATTGGAGAGAGGCAGGAGCTGCTACACATTTATTTCTGCACACAAAGGGTTAGTTGCATGATACATGCCATCAGGGCAAGCAGTAACCTCTGGCCTCTCAGTGACAAGGAACCTCTTGCCAGAGGTGTCTGA
The DNA here is from genome assembly GCA_009667805.1 of Leptobrachium leishanense. Classification (NCBI taxonomy): domain Eukaryota; kingdom Metazoa; phylum Chordata; class Amphibia; order Anura; family Megophryidae; genus Leptobrachium; species Leptobrachium leishanense. The sequence goes on from CM019064.1 coordinate 208,482,307, forward strand.
TCCTAGGACAAGGGGGGGGGGGGGGGGGGTAATGTGGGAGCTTACATCCATGCCTCCAAAAAGTTAATGGAACGTATACACATTCATTTTGCAATGGTTTGTCTTCCCCTTCTAAAAAAAAAAAAAAAAAAAACACATTATAAAAAGGGACCTTTTTAAGTGCAAAAAACCAAATAGATTGAGAAACAGACTGATGTTTAGGCTCCATCTGAGCCATTATAGATTTTAGATATATATCTACTTACTTAAGTTGTGGTGGAGGGAAAAAAAAATTAGATTAAAAGCCTCCACACAACAAATAAAACTTTATAGTTGCAGAGTTCTCTGAATTGCTGGGATATGTAAATGTGTTCTGCAACTATAAAATGTGTGTGTCCAAAAATTGTACACATGAATGTATGCACTAGATGCAAAATAACTCCACCAAAATAGGACAAAAATATCTTCAAAATTTTAATGTGGATTTAAAGTCATGATATTAATTTAATAAAGTCTAGTATTAATACAATAAACTATCTTAAAATAAATTGTAGGGGAAAAAAGTAATTTCCGGTTGGAGAATATATATATATATATATATATATATATATTTGGTATCGGTCCCAAATTTTCATTTCGGCGCATCCCTAATTTATATTACGTTAGCAGATACCTCTGAACTTTTTTGGCGATTTATCTTTAACAGAAAATAGATACTTTATAGAAGGGTTTAGCCATTAGTAGGGTTCTCAGACTTAAATATTGAAAATTACATAAGCATAACACTAAAAGAAATCGATGCTTGTGTAGAAATATTTGAAGAAATAAGCCAACTATCACATTTAACCGCTTCACCACCAAGTTATTTTCTGTAAACCCCACACAATAAACATGAATAGTACCAGCTTGTGTCTAGCATACATTTCCACTACAAATTCAATTTGACAGGCTGAGGGCTCCCTCTGCTGGCCAAAAAGAGTTACTTCATGTACCTTATAGCTTTGGCTCGGTGTTTACTTGGAACCCAGGAACTCAAACCTTTCCAGACAATTTCAACACACCAGCTGTCATGTTGCAAAACAAAGAAATTCCTTTGCATTGCTCCAGAAAAATTGCTCTTGCAGGAACTTTTGAATATTGGGTATACGCAGAGTTCTTTCACCCGCGAGCCAAGAAACCTTATAAGGCTTTGTCTGCACAAGCATATTGGGGAGATTGGCATCGCAGGCGTACACACATTCCATTCACATTCATGCTGGGACGATCAACGAGTCTGTCTGGGGTTATAAATCAGACCTCAATGACGAGCTGCTGGATCACCCCTCCATCCCTCAGAGCTGCTGATTGGAGGATGCAAGCAAACAGATCGCGTGAACGGCAGCACAGGTCCTTGCACGCTGTGCTAGATTAGATTTAGGAGTTTCAGAGCGTGCCTGCCCAACCCTCAGCATCACAAAGCGTGGCCAGATAACAAAACTAATGTCCTCTACGAAACTAAAAGGAAAGTACCCAAATGATAGAATACAAGGTAGGACAGCCACAGAGATGAGAGAGCACAATGACTAACAAAAGCTCATCCAAGCACAGTATGTAAACTGCCTCTAACGGTCACTGTGTTCTACATCGTGTATATACGGTGTCTGGACCAGCTGTGTGTTATATACAGTATATGATGCCCAGATCAGAGACTAATCTATATGGTATACTGTGCTGATACAAACAGCATATATACTGAATATAATGCAATCCCTGATTCAGGCACATTATAAAAGCACAACATATAATGCAGTGTATAAAAGGACACAAGAAAATCTGAGGACAAGGAAAAAAAAATACAGTTATACAAACTGAGGATGCACAAGGAGGAGAAGGGCTATAGATACAGTGGGGCCATTGCTGTGGAGCGGTGATATGCTCATACACACGGCACATTACTGTGAGTTTGATTGCTGTCTGGGATATACAAGGGTGAGTAAGCTCATCTGAAGAAGTATTGTATGGAACTACAATACTTATCTGTGTTTGTTGATCACGTTCATGTGTGTTTTTCTTTTGTAAGACCTTTTAAATTCTATTTTGTGGAAATTATTTATTTTTCTACTCACCAGGACAAGTAGATTAGACTACCACTTTAGTCCGATGGACTAGATTTTTTTTTGTTACAGTTTGTTCACTTCTAATTCTCCTGACCTCACCCTTTAGTGAATAGACCTATTATGGTAGTGAAGGGGTTAAAGATAAAGGGCTTTTAATATGGCATCCTAGATTCAGCATTGAACACAGATGTGGACTGACCTTGCTTTGTTGACTTGAAGGGTGTTTGGGACACACTTGAAGTGATTTCATCCAGGTCTACATTTACCTAAAGCAGCACCCAAACATGGAAAAGAAGAAGTTTTCTATGAAAAGCTGAAACAGTTTACTAGCTATTCAAAAGGAAACAAATCCAAAATTGTTACTATTTGTTGGCAAAGAACCTAACAGATATTTCAACCAAGACACAAGTATAACTATTTTCCACAACACAATTTGCATGGTTCAGTTGATAAAAGGTTTAATATTTTATGTCTGGCAAAGGTAAGACTTTACAACGTAACGATAAGAGTTTTATCTGAAGAACGCTAATTACTTCAGACAAGTAATGTGTGATTATAATAGCTTTTAGGACATCTTCAGTAAAGCTTAAGAACTGGCTTGAGCGAGCCAGAGAGTACGGTAATAAGCAAGCACTAAAATTAGCCACCCGTATCAAATTAGTTCATAATTGGCTGCATCAACTTTAATCACTGTCAAGTTTTATTTCAGGTAGGTGAACGCAGATCCTTGTGATGTGCTTGTTAAAGAAAACAGAGTTGTAGACAGTGACGGAGCACACATACATAGAATCATTTCACTAACCATGGTCGGAATTTTGTTTCCAAATTATGGCGGTGAGGTGGGTGTAGAATTTGATTTGAATATACAATGTAATACCTATACCAATAGAAGAACACACATACATACTTTCCTTTTATGCTTTTACTGGCTACCATTAACTTTCCGTTAGTGGTTATCCCACCCATCAGTTATCCCTGGAGCCTTCAACGTTCCTTTTGATTCACTGACCAACACTAAATTCCTCTCCATCACTGCCTCCTTGCGGCTCACAGAGTAGTCCAACTTTCGTACCCATCAACCTGGCCAGACTAGTCTGGACCTCATATTCTCCAGTCTGAGTACAGTCTTGACATATCAAACTTGCCACTCTCTCCCTTTCTGATCACCACCTCGTCTCATGCGCAGGCACTTCTACACCAAATACCTTTTTTTTTTGTAAGCTGAAGTGTACCTTAATACCTTGAATGCTCAGCAACATTCCAATGAAATCCGTTTCTCTCAACTTCCGACTGTCTTGACATGTCCACCAACCTCTACGGGTTGTGAAATTAGCACCTACCACTCTCCGTCCTACATATAAGTCAAAAACCCAACCATAGTACACTAAATACAAAAAAACTATTTATACACCAAGCTAGCCGAGTGTGGCTGGAGGAAGTCTTGCACTACAGTTGACTTCCTACATTACAAATTCATGTTCTGTCCTTACAGTCTTGCTTCTTTGTCACCAAACATACAAAAACCTTAACTCCACCTTCTCACGACTCCTTCATACATTCAACCTGTTAATACGTTCCAATTGCACACAGCCCTCCGGCCTCATTGAGGTCAACTTCACTGAAAGGTTTAACAACCTCAGATTAAAAATCTCTTCATTGCCCCCCCCCCTGCCTTAGCCATTCAACTCCATTTCCCATTGCTACTCAGACTTTGCTTTGTTCTAGGACCCCTACTTTCTATAAAAAAATAAAATAAAAAAAAACACTTCTATTGATGACCCAATGTCTTTCAATAACACCTCTATACTGATGACATTAAGATCTACTGCTCTGCTGATCCCACCACATTTAAGACTGTGTGTCTGCTGTCTACCTGGATTACTGCCAGTTACTTAAAGCCCAAACTTGTATCCCTCTATATCAGTTTTTCCCAAACCTGTCCTCGGGACTCTCAACCAGGCTAGATTTTGCAGATCACCTTGGGGAAAAGCCGACTGAATCCTGCAATCACTGAGCAGCAAATCATATCACCTGTGCTGTGCTTCAGATATCTGGCAAACCTGGCGAGGTGGGGTCCTGAGGACAAGTTTGGGAAACACTGGTCTAAATCTAATATACTTACACCCGTCTCCCTTCAGGTGATTGAGGCAGCGAGACTGAGGAAGAAGTGATGGTGGCATCAATGTTAGTGCACTCAGCGCTGCAAGGCATGATCCCCCTGTGGAGGAACGCACTTTGCAGCACCATCAACACATGTCTAGCATTTTGACGGGGAGGGTTTCTGCACGTACGCTTGTAGCGCGCGCAATAATGTGTGACCAGCCCCGACGAAACAGCACGCTGTGACGGACGCTGGGAGGCACGTCACTACGGGCGCACCTAGTGCACTCGTCTGACCCCAGCCTAAACAGATGTTGTGAACCCTTATTGGTTTGGACATAGCAAATATTGTCGCTGCCAACTACAAAAATATTGCACGCATTTGCTGTTTCTAACCACGAACGTTACTAAAAAGACTCATCCAAGATCTTTCATATCGTAATCCTCTTTTTAAAAAGACCTTGTCCGACACCACAGCCTTACAGCAAAAATATTTTTTTCTAGTGTCCCTTTTTTGCCCTTAAATAATTGGGTAGAGGCTGCCGACAGCCTCTGCCCAATTATTTTTTCTTTTGCCCCAGTTTACTCAACTTTCTCCCTCACCGCACGCGGCTTCTCTTCGGCTCGGACTCCCGAACGTCCCTGAAGCTTTTATGCACAATTTGCACCCGCTGTAATACTTGTGTAGCATAGGGAACGCAAATTGTGCACCCCAACGGGACTTGCAAACTTTATGCACAGATATCCCATAATGCATGCGAAGCTACAATCCAATGCAGCCTCTCTGACACGGAGTGCTAGCGTGATTGCTCTCCGATAGTGACATCGGCACACTCCGTGCGTGCCAACGTCACTAGTAACCTGCAGCTGGGAAATTCACATTTCCTGGCTGCTGGTGACAGTGAGGTGGAGTAAACTCCTCCATATCACCCAGCATTTTAGGCAAAGCTAAGGGGCTGGAGGGGGTAACTCCTTACATCCTGAGTATTTTAAAAATAAAGTGGCCAGAAGGTGTAAAATTTTCCTTTAACCCCTTAAGGACGCAGGGGTGGCGCCCTTTAAGGGGTCGATTTCGCCGGCGAGGCGTACAGGTACGCCTCGCCGACAGGTGCCGTCGCGCGGCACCGATTCGGAGCCCTCCCTGCGTGCAGTGCGCGTCATTGGCTGCAGGGGACGGCTTGATTGCAGGCAGTCCCTGTGCAGCCAATGACGCGCGCCACGAGTCAGCGCGCGCAGGCTGCGGAGAGGGGCCGAGGCGGCCCCATTGAAGACAGCGGGGCGTACCTGTACACCTCGCGTCTTCAAAGCCCACCCGCCGCCAGGACGTCATGGAACGTCCTGCGGGGTTAAAGGTTTAAACCATTGCTTTCAAACTCTGGCCCCTCAGACGTTGCTGAACTACAAATTCCATGATTCTCTTGCCATGTATTGCAAAGTGTAATGGGAATTGCAGGCTAACATCTGGGGGGCCAGAGTTTGACAGTCTTGCCTTAAAAGATCCTATATTATCCCTCTACAATCTAACGAAAGCCTTTGCCAGACTCTTCCACCTCACATTCATTACTTAGGCTTCTCCTATCAGCTCTCTTTATAATCCCATTGCACCTTTTATCTATTTCCCACACAGCCACCATACATCCCATTACTTATCACCCTGTGCAACTTATCCTTACCTGTGTCACCCTCCACTTTGATGGGGACCCTGCCCAAGTGAGCTCCCTTTTACCTATTATTCTCAGTGCATCAAATACATCCATTTTCCACAAAGAGGGTAGCACTCAACCTTTACCAAGCACAGAATGTGGGGGCTTCTCCAGACAATAGAATACAACAAACTTTATATATAAAAAGCTGCACAATGAACTTTTAAGGCTCTGGGCCGGACCAAATTTGCACTAACACACTGCTATGTTTATACGTCTATAATCTAAAACCCACTTCTCTATCACACAATAAACAATATACTAGTGTGATAGTGCATCCTGGTTGAAATACTGTTGCCATAGGCTATGAAATATAACTGCCATTATATAAACAGTGGTGACAAGTTTATGTAAATGACAAAAACGTTGCACAATCAAGATAAAATTTGTTTCCAGATAATAAAAATAGTAGGGATGCACCGATACCACTTTTTTAAGACCGAGTACGAGTACCGATACTTTTGTTCAAGTACTCACCGATACTTTTTCTTAAAGGGACAGTACACATTTTTTCTAAAACTACGAAAGAATGAATTATTTTTCCATTGCTGAATAGTGATTAATAATAATTAATCACTATTCTATTCACTATTCAGCAAAGGGGAAAAAATTTCATTTTGTTTATTCATTCTGTATTCACAGCATGGTCAAAGATGAATGAATATTAATTTGCTATAATCACTGTTTATAATAACTGCCCCAGCACTTCGTTTTTCCCCCTATCAATTTATTTTCTTTTGTTTAGGCGGTGGGAGGAGAGAGGGGACAGACAGACTGAATATAAACTTCAGAGTCCTGCTGTCCCAGCACTCTGTTTTCCCCCTATCAATTTATTTTCCTTCGTTGGGGAAGGTACAGATAAACTTTGCAGGCCTGATGCAGCCGTTCGGAGGCCTGTCCGGCACTCCGATAAATAAGTTGCTGGGCAAAATAAGTTATCAGAGTTTCGTGACAGGCCTCTGAGTCCGAACCGCTGCATCAGGCCTTCAAAGTTTATAGTATGTCTGTCCCTTCCCCTGCAAACTAGCAAAAACAAGTTGCTGGGCAAAATTAAATTATTTTTTTCATTTGGGGGGGGGGGGGGGAAGACAGCCAGAACATACGCACCTGCTTCTAGTGAGACGTGCCACTCTTTTAGGACTAGCAGCCAGTCCCACGTGATCTGTCAGTGTCTCGCTGCGGTGATGCGCTGACTCGTGCGACTAACACGCACAGAGTGAGTGCCAGAGGATGCCGCGATTCAAGCAGTTTCAAGCCCGGAGGCCGCGATTGCTGTCCCGCTGGAGCGGAAGTATCGGTAAAAGTATCGGGCAATTTTTGACGAGTACTCGGCAAAACAGTAGTATCGGCACCGATACCGATACTGGTATCGGTGCATCCCTAAAAATTAGTATATTTTTGTAGAGAACTCACCTCTGTGGCTGCCTCTAATGCTTTTTGACTTCCACCTTTAGCTGTAATTAGAAAATTAAAACCGGTAATAATTAAAAGATTTGATCAAATTTAAACTGTTGATTAAGGCTAGGGTCAGACGAACGCATTTTTTGTGTCGTCCGTGAAAAAGTGCGTTCGAACAAATGGACGTATTTTTCCACGGAATACACGATAGAGGTCATACTATGCGCTTTTTCGTCCGTGATTTTGTACGGATCATCAATAAAACACTTTTTGCGTCTGGACGTTATGTTGGCCGGACATTAGCAGCGTCTGACGTCTCCCAATCATGCACACATGCCGCTATGCGGACGCAGCGCACTCTCTACGCCAGTACTAGCGGTATCACGTTCGAAAAAATGCGTTAGTTTCCCACTTGCGCTGCCCGGCCGAACTTTTGTGCGGCCGTACTTCGTATATTGCACGTCATTTGCTGCTACTACGGCCGTGATAAAGTGCGGCTGCGTTTGTCTGACCCCAGCCTTAGTAACAGCATTTACTAAAGGTTGGATAAAGTTAACATTCTGAAACCTTATCTATGTACCAACCGTATGCTGCCATTTAAAGGTCAACCAGCAGATGCTTTATCAAGACATAAAATAACCACTAAACACATTTTAATCTGCAAAACAAGTAGATTAGATTCTTAACCCCTTTGCTGCTGAGCCATTTCACCGCTGTGTGCTGAGCTCAATTTTACCACTTTTGCTCATCATGTTTAAACACGTTTAGAAGCCACGTTTTATTATAGGACTCAGACATATTAGATCGTTCTTTCCGGCAGACTCGGCAAATAATATATCATTTTTATATGTATACGTCATGTCCTGCCTGTATATTAGAACAAAAATACAATAAAATTAGAATTTTCAAATCATTTACAGTGTGTAAAGTGTTTTTCTCTTCTCGCATTTTTTCACATGAGCATTTGCGGTTATATTTTCTATGGGGTGTGCTTGTACAAAAATTAGAAATGGGGACTAGTTACATTTTTTTTTGGCTGGGGGGGGAGGGATTACATGATTTTTTTGCAAACGCACCCCATAGAAAAAAAATCATTAGTGCAGCCTCATTGTTCACATTATAATTGAAATGTGAACAATATTGCTGCATTAATAAAAATAAAAAAAAAAAAAAAGGATTATTTTTTTTTTCCTTTGAACATGGTCATGTTTGGCATCATTCGAAAGGCCATGCTCAGACCTTTTGAATGACCCCCTAGCTCCCACGGTTCTGGAGCTATCAGGGTTCAAAGGACAGCTAGGGGTTCCCTAGCTATCTGACGTCATCACGCTATGCTTGACACATCAGGAGCCGAGGGGAAACCCGGAGGTGGATCCGCCATCCAAGATGGTGGCTCCCACTGGATCTGGCTTGTAAAGGGTTAAAAACTAGGCACCGCTTTAAAGGGCAGACATTGCCCTTCAAAGCAGTGCCTGTTTTTTCTGAAAACCCTCCCTGAAAAAAAGGATCCCCCTCCCTTTCAGGCGATCACCCGGCATTGCCAGGGAGGGGGGGGGGATGACGTCATCGCGCAAGAGCAATGACGTCATTTACGTCGGGGGCCTGCCTATCTTCAGTGTCTGGCTTCCCTGAAGCCAGAACGCCGCGGGACCCCGGACAGAAAGGCGAGTATCTCCGTCAGGGCTCCCGCTTGCGGATGACGTGTGGGGGCACGTCCTCCGCATATAATATAGTGGGAGTCAATGAGGACGTGCCCCACACGTCATCAGCAGTGAAGGGGTTAATTATTACATGTTATTAAAAAAGGGACACTACTCATCCTGACCACCTTATTTTAAATAATTCTCCCAGTCGGGTGAAACCGCTGGGTGAAGGAGTTTCCTCCATCCTACCCAGCGGCACCAGCATGGAATTTTGAATCTTGAGTCTGCCGGTCACCAGATTGGTCACAAGTGACTTAAGCACGCAGAAAGTGTGCTGGCGTCACCTTCTCTTTCTCAGAGGCAGCAATTGATCGGGCATGCATTGCGGAACTTGCCCAAGTGTGCATGTTTCCAAGACAGTGACTGAAATATATAGACAATAACAAAGACACTGGCAAATACGTAGACACACTGGCAGCAGGCGTGAGTATTTTCCCAGCCAAACAACTTAAAAGCTCCTTATATCAGCCGGCTTTTAAATGTACCAGCAGGCTTTTCAACATGCTAGTCTGCTAGATGGCCACTAAACGACTGCTAAGTAATCTAGTTGTTTGCCCATAAGTTCAATGGTTGAGTTAAAGTCTGTTAACTGGCCAGAGCTCCCCTGTATGCTGGATCCCAAACTCAACTAGTATCAATTCCACCAACTGGTACGGTGAGAGCACTGGCAGACTAGCACCAGTGACCGACTGACCGTCACTCTGGGCCTGAAATAATTTGTGCTATGAATTAGTCTGTCTCTTAATGGTTTGAGGAGCAATGAGCCTGCAGCGCCAGGCTTAGGTGCGGTCCCTTCTCCCTACCATGTGTGTGAATGCAGGAAGATTCAGCCAAAGCTGTCTCTAGGCCTTACTCTCCAAACTTGAGCACATGGCACTCAACAGGACTGAGTGGCTTCCTGGTAGCACAGCCCTGCAGACCAACGAATCAAGTCATGAAAACTGTCAGCGATTTTCAGAATCATTTAGTATTTATTATTTGCTGGAGCTCTATTCCCAAGTTTGACCTATCATGTGTCATAGCTTGACAAATATATGAGCCCCAAACGACTGTTCATCACAACACCTCTGTCAAGCAATAGTTAAATATTGTACGTACCAAAGAAATCCAGCCAAGACATTTCTCTCACAGCCATTGGTAGCTTGATAATTTCAATATTGTACAGACTATCCACTTCTTTCAGGACATTTGCCATAGCATCTTTGAGCTCTTCAACTCTGATCTTAACTGGAAGAGAAAGGAGAAACAATTTTCAGAGATTCCAAGATTAATTTCTGTAAGGGGGGGGGCATCAAATTTTGTATTGACTGCATCCTGCCGAATCAAAATCTGTAGGAATTTATCAGAATTAAAACAGTGCTTTGTGATCTGGCTGTGACATGAACAACATCAAGGTCGCGACCCAGAACAAACATGGGTCAATAAACTAGGAAAGCGAATACAGCCTCTGGGTAACCTAGATCAGTGTTTCTTAAACCTGTCCTCTGGACCCACAACCAGGCTAGATTTTGCAGATCACCTTGGGGGAATGCAAACGGAATCCTGAAATCACAGAGCCGCAAATCATATCACCTATGCTGTGCTTCAGTTATCTGGCAAACCTGGCCTGGTTGGGGGTCCCGAGGACAGGTTTAAGAAGCACTGAACTAGATAACAGGAACTAACTTGCATTGATCTTTATGATCTACAAGACATTCATACCTTTCGAATACAGGTCCACTTTGAAAATTCTAGTTTTATGTCATGAGTCAAGTCTAAATTTATTTACCAACAGAAAATGTGCACACCTGCAGGTTTGTCTTTTAATCCGCGAGTGTTACTGGTGGGTTAACATGGGGAATACACACAATAACAATGCGAGACATATTATGCCATGGAATGAATTTACTGCCTAACAGTATGTGTGAAAGCATTGGCGTATTTATGTGGAGTGTCTCTGTAAAGAAATGCCTTTATTGAGGGAAGTGACAAAATGGGAAGAAATTCATATGAATAACTTCAGGCAAAAAAGCTCCTACAAATCACTCCCTGACCCTTATCAAGTAGTCCACTTTTTTTTTTTTTTAAATACATGAGGATATGTGCAAACAATTATAGCGGTCTATGAGAAAAAACAAGAATTATGAGGATACCGAGAAAGGGCAGCCACAACGATGGCATGTCCTACAATGGGTTCCCACTCTGGTCTCATAAGGTTTTAGTTCGATGGTGCCATTACAGAGGATACCATTATCTATGCAAATCAGTCTGCTATCACCTGCCAGGACGGCCAGAGCTGAAATGCTGAGGAAGCCTTCTCTGCACGAGATCTTTCCCAGATGATCATTTTAGCCTTGTTAGATCTTGTCAGGATATAGCTATACCTCCCTTAGGCACCTCGAGCAAAAGGTCCACACCTGGTTGGCCTCTAGACTTCAATCGACTAAAAAATTATGAGAACATGGAGAATAGTTCTGTCTATATACAGGAAAAGACATCCCAACTGCAGCCGCTGGTCAGAGATATGAAAACAGGCTTTGTGTTATCACATCGTACTTGTATGGAAAACTTGGTAAGACATTTTAGAGTATCCATTAGGCATATGTCTGCCACACCATTGCTGTGCATCAAGAATCTATTAGGGATGCACTGATATTTTTACACAGGTACTCGCCAATACCAATACTTTTATTTAATGTCAAATTACACGTTTCCAATACTGAATTAAATTTATGGACGTATTGAAACGTATGGCTAGACAATCCGTTCACCCACTGCACAGACCTGGAACACACACCCAGACCTCAGACACAGATGCCGGCTGCCAGAATGAGAATTCTTCTTCCAGGTTACCCGGCTGGGAGCAGCAAGCAGCTGCCAGCATTTGTAGGTTATAACACAGCTCCGAAACCTGCAGCCGCTCATGAGAGCTTATAAGGCTGTGTGGAACGCGACCACCCTGGGAAGCTGGCATAATGTATTAGAGCATTCTAACAGACGTCCCCTCACATACTGCCCTGTAAGTCAGCCCAGGGCCTGTGCCAGTATAAGTATGAGGATTGGGGACATGTATACAAGAATGCCCGATACTAGTATTGGTACATCCCTAAAAATCTATTGTTGGTTTGTTTGTCCTATACCTGTAAGAAAGATACACACTGCAATGGAAAAACCATGCACCGTATGAAAGGAAATATATTGACATTTCCAGTCTAGAAAAGACAGAACAAAAAAAGTCAAGTAAACAAGAAATGTTTATACCTTCACCGTCAAAGTCCTTGATGAAAGAAGCCAGCTTCTCGTTTTTCACAGAACGAGTTTTCTGTCCCCGGGTAGTCTTCTTCTTAGCTGGTGCCATGATCACAACTGAAATGCTAAAATAAAATATTTAAAGTAAAAATTATGCTAAATCGAAGTACTGGTAGAATATATCCTTAATAAATCCTCAGACTAATCACTGACCTGTACATTTTTGTTGAACATAAATTCAGCACAAAATTGTTCCTGCTGCCTTAAATTGATTATTACATAGCAGCATTTTCTTGCAGGCTCATGTTTAACAACAAACATGTTAATTGTTGTAAACCTGCTATTAGAATAAAACCTTTCCCCATATAGTAAGAATCACAGAAAGGTGGAAAAATAGATAACTAACACTGTATGTATCGTTAATGAGACACTCCAGTCACCATACCCATGCAAGTAAATAGTCACAAGTGTCACCCCCCCCCCCAGCCACTATTACAGACCCCCAAAAGCTCCCTCTGCCACACAACTGCCACTGAACGGCCTGGGGCAGTCGGACCATTAACAAAACAATTACACCGGGAATGAAAGTGTCTGCATGGGGGGGGGGGGGCAAGCAGTGTCCAGAAGTTATAAACATCTAGGCAAGAAACAGAATAGGGAAAAGAAAACAGAAAAAATGAGGGAGAAGTTGGTGCGCCAATGTCATAGCTGAGGGTCTATTAGGCATGCAGCCCATGAAGGAGCATGGCAGTGCCCAGTGCTGGATCTGGTGAGTAGGGTGCAGGGTTGCCAGATCAGCCATGTTTTCCTGGACACCTACTACTGTTTCGAGCAGCGGGGTGCAGAAGGAAAAGTGCTGCCCAACATGTATAATTCAATTGCTGCAGGAAGGAAATCAAGGAGAGTCACCTGCGATTCCTTTACGATTTCTTACCTGCAGTGTATGGATTCTACATGCTGTGGGGTGGCATTTTTTTCAAGCACCGTCCATCAGCATGAATAAATTATGTGCCCAGGAAAACATGGCCGATCTGGGAACCCTAGTAGGGTGCGATATTTCATCAAGAGATGAAAGATTTATTTAGAAATTATTTTTACCAGGAAGGATACATTGAGATTTCTCTCGTTTTCGAGTACGTCCTGGGTTCAAGAACATTAAAATGTTAGTTGTTCCAAAAATAAAGTAATACAATGCAAGATATTAAAAAAATACACAAATATACAGATTAACAAAATAAATATGTAGGAAATAGTCATTATGTTACAGGTTTACAGGTGCATTCTGTATTGAGGTATGTTAATAGAGATCTCTTAAGTGACTTTAGACTGGGGGGAGAGTTGATGGCGTCTGGGAGGTTATTCCATAATTGTGGTGCTCTGTAGGAAAATGAGGACCAAGACACTTTCTTTTTGTATTGTGGTATTGTATGTAAGGTGCAGGTCCTGGATCGTTGGTTATAGGATGAGGAAACTGCTGGGGGAAGCAGCCTATTCAGGTAGGGTGGTAGCTTCCCAGAAGAGCTCTTAAAGGAACACTCCAACAAAAAAATCACCCCCCGTTTTTTTTTCCTAACCTATCCCTATTCCCTTAATAAAACCTTCTTTTTTTTTTCTTTTCTTGTAACTGCAATACTTACCTTAAAATCCTCTGGTTTCCAGCGGCGTTTTTTTTTTTTATACTCACCTCCCTCCTCTTCCTCTCCCGTCCTTCTTCTTGCTGCGTCTTGGCTTCTGGTTTACGTGAGAAGCGCGCATGCGCGCCTCTCACGTAAGCCAGCCAATCGGCAGGCTTCCTCCCGGCTCCCTCTGAGGATTAGTGTTGCGCGCAAGAGGATGCGCGCAACACTAACCCGAAGAGGGAGCCGCCAGCTTCTGCGGGGAGTAGGAGACGTCATCGCGCTGAAAGCGCGATGACATCTCCTACTCGGCAAAAGTCGGCAGAAGCGGGAAATATGATTCCCGCTCTGCTGACTGACAGCTGGAGGGCGGAGTAAAGTTCTCCGCCTCTCTCAGCTGTTTTCAGCATTTTCAGCTGATCGGCTGAGCGGAGGGAGGGGGGACAGAGGGCGGCATACTCCGGGCATCATGACCACCTAAAATAGCTTAGGTGGTCATGTTGCTTAGAGTATCCCTTTAAACACCAGGTTGGAAAGGTGAAGGGTACGTTTAGACTCCAGCGACGGCCAGTTTAGCTCTTTTAACATGTCACAATGGTGAGTCATGTAGTTACATTGTAGCGCAAAGCGGCAGAATGAGTTATACAATGTAGTAAGTTTATGAAGGTGTGTTTGCGGGGCGGCTGCATACACTACATCTCCGTAATCAATAGCCGGCATAAGCATTTGTTGTACAATCTTCTTTCTTATCGCGGGGCTCAGGCAGGATTTGTTTCTGTACAGGGCACCTAGTTTGGGGTAAAGTTTAGATGAGAGTTTTTCAATGTGGGGGCAAAAGGATAGATTTGCTAACCACATACCTAGATATTTGAGAGAAGTGACTGGTCAGCGTGCCATTTGATTTTGTCACAAACACATAGATGGGGAGATTACAATTTATGTAGTTTAGGTGCTATTCCAAAGAGCAATGTTACAGTTTTGTCAGTATTTACAAAAGTTTGTTATCTTTGATCCACTTTTCTACCTCTGTGAATTGTTCTTGCAGCACGGCCTCCATCTGTGGGAGATTTGGTTTGCTGGTATAGATTACGGTGTCGTCTGCGTACATGTGTACAGCTGAGGCTTTGCAGAGGTTAGGCAGATCATTTATGAATATTGTAAATAGCAGGGGGGCCACGTATCGAGCCTTGGGGTACACCGCACGTGACTGGGAGGGGGAGGGAGGAGCTGCTAGAAATGGACACAGTGACCAAGCAGATACATATGATTGAAACCAGGTTAGCGTGTGATCACCACCAATACCAGAGTTAAGTTTTTTTAACAAGATGCCATGGTCTACAGTGTCAAAAGCCTTGACAAAATCATGGAAGATGGCTCCAGTTAGGTTTCCTTGTTCATGCCAGCTTGGATATCATTGCAGACTTTTAAAAGGGCGGTTGTAGTTGAGTGATTTGGACGAAAGCCGGATTGATCTGGGGTTAAATAGTGATAATATTGATAATCATGTAATTGTGTGTAAACGCATTTTTCCAAAATTTTTGACATTACAGTGAGCAATGATATCAGACGGTAGTTGGATACCAAAGTACTGTCACCGCTTTTTATGGATAGGTATCACTCTCGCAGTCTTCCAGAGAGTTTGGGTATATATCCAAAGATCACATTGATCTTTAAAAAAAGGAATTTAATATCCACTTCCCATTGGGACACTGAGAAAGTTAACCGGTAGAGGTGAACACAAAATCACAAAAAATTAGAGGACAAGCACTACTTTATAAAGCATGCAGTAACAGTAATCTCAGAATAAGGGGCTTTAAAGGGACAATGTCCTCATTTTAAAACACACTACCCATTACAGTGGTGAGATTATAGCAAACTGTACTTCTTCAGTGCTTCTCCGGCACAAATCATAAGGATAAAGCCTGTTCCTCTGAAGCAGTGTATGAAACCTCAGTATAGGTCTAAAGACTTGCAGCAACGGCTCCCTATGGGTTTCTGAACTCTCCCTTGTAGCAGTCCTGACCTGTGCAGGAGTAAAAATGGCACAGCTTGGACAGTTGAGATGAACATATTCACACCATCATAGTTTTAGAAGCACAGCACCGCTGTTGCAAGCTTTCCCTGGAGCTAGGCACAGGAAAAATGCTGCCGTGGGGACGCTCCTGTTAGTATCCCCACCCAGGCATATAAAGAGGGATCTTGTACATAACGGCACAGACCCCTCGGCTCATGAGGCCAGGCTTCATAGCAGAGGATGGCTGCACAGGGTTTGAGATATCTGCCATCATCTGACCAAGGGCAATACATCAGGGTCCAACAGAAACGGAATCGACGGCCATTAGTGCACCGTAAGCTTAGTAATGAAGACATAATCAGTCCCCGTTACAGCAGAGCCCCACTTACCTGCACAACCAGACTTCCGCCTTCCAGCAGATCACTGGAACCTTCCCTGTACCGGAAACCAAATTCAAAACCAACCGCCAGGCGCCAGTAGCAGAGTGCACGCCCCTGATCACGTGAGCACGTTGCCCTTCATTTCTGTCAACCAATAGGAAACGAGAATGCAACCGGTGGCCATGTTGTGTGTGGCATGAACATTTGCCAGTCGCCTACGGAAGCGTGCTGCGGACCAACCGGATTAGATTAATCGCTGTACCTCCCCATTACGTTCTCTGGTTTTTGAAAACCTAGGCATAATATTACGTATATGCAAACAGGGTGGAAATAGGATTGTGGGGACACATTTAACGGGTAACTGAAATGTAAAGGTAAATAGGCGTCTTAAAGCATATCCTTGTAACTGTAACTGAACACCACTCTGTTTTGGTACATTCCATTCCCAAAATGGCTGCGCGTTAATTGAATTCCCCGGATGTGAATGCAAATAGCAGAGGCCCGTTCAATACCTCAGCAGCTGCTGAATTGATGCAGCGCAGCAATTCAGTTTGCTGCAGCAGTGACTCTGAACGCTTTGGATGCGAATTGCAAAACAAAATGGCGATTTCTGTAGTTTCTGCAATATCCGCAGTTTTATTAGCAGAAACTGAGGCCAGGGCGCGTTCAATACCTTAGCAACTTGACATTGAACGCCGCTCAGCGCTCAGCACTGCTAACTTAGCACTTGCAGCGACCCGAGGAGATGCTGCGAGTAGCTGAGTGTGACGTATTAAAGATGGCCGCTGCCATGAAGCAAGTAACAATTCCGTACAGCAAAATGGCCGCCGGAATGAAGCAAGTAACAAATCCGTACAGCAATGTTAATTTTGAGGTTATTGTTTACCAAAGCACAAAATATTTATTATTTACCTCTGCACATAGTCATATATTACAGTTCAATTTATATTTTGTTTCAGAAGTAAACATAACGTTTATTCAATAAAAACTATCATTTGTGGTGTGTGCATACAAAACGGAATTGTGCTGACTGCTTTTCTTTATCATATATACCTCAACTGTTGTCCGAGTCCTACGAAAAACAATCTGAATCTTTCATTAAGAAATCGTCGGCCATTTTGGATTCGAAATTCGCATCCAAAGCGTTCAATGACACTGCTGCTGTAACCGGAATCAGACGGTTCACTCAAGACGAGGCCGGACCGGACACGAGCAAGGATTGTCTGAACACGAGTCTCTTCAGGAAAGGCAAACTTTATTGTGATATCACAACAGATGCTCAAACAGGATTCAATCGCAAAGAATGAGCATCAATTATACAGTGTCCTGAGGTTTTATACCTCAAATACATAATTAGGTACATCCCAATTAGTCCACCTCCCGGTGACACTATCCCACCCCACGTGGGTTAGTACCTCCCTTAGTCTAATACAAAAAACATTTCATAAATTGGCAAACTTTGTGTTAGTAACAATAAATCATGATTAGTTACTCCTACTGTTCCGGGCTGTGCCTGGTTCCCTAGCGCCTTCAATTATTTGTTACAAATGGCACCTGGTCTGATCTCTATACTCCTTTGTATTTCTGCGGGCCCCAACGACCTTGATGTATCTTTCTCTGTGCCTGGAACAGCAGCGATCTTTCTCAGCGCCTTAATTGTTTTCCTGCTAATCTCAGCACATTCCTAAATTTCTATGTATGCCTGATTCTAGTTTCAACTAAAAACTACCTAATTATTTGAACCAATATTCTGAACAAGATGGCCGCCTGGCTTACAATGGCAGCCATCTTCCAGCCTATTTCCACTACACTGCAGCAAACTGAATTGCTGCGCTGCAGCAATTCAGCAGCTGCTGAGGTATTGAACGGGGCTCAACTTTGAAATAACTAAAAGCAGTCAGCACAACTCCGTTTTGTATGCACACACTGTTACCGGAATCCACTTGCTTCACTCGGGACGAGGCCGGACCGGACACGAGCAAGGATTGTCTGGACACGAATCTCTTCAGGAAAGGCAAACTTTATTGTGACGTCACAGAAGATGCTCAGACAGGATTGAATCGCAAAGACTGAGCCCCGAGTTCACCCCGACAAGGGGTCTTATACCCCCGAATACATAATTAGGTACATCCCAATTAGCCCACCTCCCGGTGACACTATCCCACCCCACGTGGGTTAATACCTCCCTTAGTCTAATACAAAGACATTCCTTTAAACTGGCCGTAAATTGGCAAACTTCATGTTAGTTGGGGCATTATCCATGAGAGCTGGGGCAATATCCATGAGAGCTGGGGGGCATATCCATGAGCTGGGGCATATCGATGTGAACTGGGGCAATAAATACCCATATGAGCTGGGGTCAAAAATATCCATGTGAACTGGCGGCAATTATATCCATGTGAACTGGGGCAATATATACCCATATGAGCTGGGGCAAATATATCCATGTGAGCTGGGGGCAAATATATCCATATTTCCAGTGCTGTGCATATTATTCTTGGGGCTCAGTGCTGTGTATATTATTCTGGGGGCTCAGTGCTGTGTATATTATTCTGGGGGTTCAGTGCTGTGTATATTATTCTGGGGGTCCAGTGCATGTAATTCTGGGGGTCTGTGCCTGGATAGAGATATATATTGTGACGAGAGGAGAGGAGTGGTGTTTGAGGGACGGTATGTGTCCCCTCGAGTTTTGTCATATTGTTGGGACTAGCACTCCAGGCCGGAGTTTGGGTTCAGCTCGGGGCACACAAATCTCCGGGTTTTGCAGTTCTCCCTGGGGAGGCTTAATTGATTGATGGGTGAGGCTAGAGGGAAATAAAAGCAGGAAGTGAGGTTCATTCAGTCTCCACCCTGGGACTCAGACCAGCTACTGAGGGAGCAAAGCTGAACCAGAGATCAGGCTGCAAAAGGAAAGGTTGGAATACACTTTGTTTTCTGAAACGGTAGTGAGGGAAAACCTTAAATGTTTAGTTAGCGCCGGACAGGCAAGGGTATTGTTTTGTTTTGTTTTGTTTTGTTTCTTGACCTGTATGCAGCTCTTGAATAAAAGTACAGAGGGCTGTACATTATAAAGAAATCCTGCGATTGGGACTACCTTTATCCTGGGAAGGGTACCCCCCATTTGAGCTGTACCCCACATATGGTGGAGAATGCGGGCAACGCCCGGAGTACATGACAAGTGACGATATGGACGACGTAGTGAAAGCCCTGGTCCAGGCCACAGCGGCCCAACAGGAGACCAACCGACAGATGCAGGCTGACCGGGATCTCCTCCGCCAGATGCTGGAGCTTCAGCGAGCCGCCCAACAAACGGACAGAGCAAACCAGCGGGAAGACCGGGAGGTACTCCAGGAGTTGGCCAAGGGCCTCATAGAACTAAGACAAAACTGTGCGGTCTCCGAGCCGGTGGTGCCCAAAGTAAAGAGTGCTAACCAGTTCCTGCAGAAGATGACTACGACGGATGACGTGGAGGCCTACCTCACGACTTTCGAAAGAACCGCCGAACGAGAAGGCTGGCCGAAGGAGGAGTGGGCTGGTTTACTGGCACCGTTTCTAACCGGGGAACCTCAGAAGGCCTACTTCGATCTGGAGCCAGAAGCGGCCCGGAAATACGACACCCTGAAAGCGGAGATCCTAGCAAGACTGGGAGTAACGACGGCTGTTCACGCCCAGCGCGTGCACCAATGGCGCTATGTAGCGGAAAAAGCCCCGAGGTCACAGATGTTTGACCTCGTACACCTTACCCGAAAGTGGTTACAGCCAGAGACCTTGACCCCACCGGAGATCGTAGAACGAGTAGTGATGGACCACTATTTGCGGGCGCTTCCAGGCCCCCTGAGGAAATGGGTCGGCTACGGGAACCCAAAAACTGCCACCCAGCTTGTAGATATGGTGGAGCGGTACACCACGGCCACAAATTTACAAAGTAACTCAGCCCTGGAACATTCCACGGCACCACAAGGCGGTATGCCTAAAAAACTTGGCAAGTTCGTCGGCGGCCCTAAGGACATGGGAGAGTCGAAGAAGACCTTTAGTCGGGAGGAAGAAACCCCAGGCTTGGGTCTGAAGATCGGGCCGAATCGGTCAGGAAAGTTCTTGAGGACACCCTCGGGACTCGACACCGTAAGGTGTTTTCGCTGTCATGAAATGGGACACATTGCTGCTCACTGTCCGGTTATGGACGAACCAATGCAATGTGATAATGCCGGGAGGCCGAAACGCTTATCCTTCTTCGCTCAATTCACATGCACTGCTGCACACAAGGAGCATATTGAGAGACAGATGTGTAAGATGTCCGTAGATGGGAAGGCAGTTACCGCCCTGTTAGATTCGGGGAGCGTAGTGACCTTAGTCCGACCCGAGTTTGTTGACCCCATCAAGTATCACCCGAGTACCATAGGTGTGGTCTGTGTCCATGGGGATACCCGCGACTACCAGACCGCCGTGGTAGACATTGGTACGTCCTGGGGGATTGTGACACAGTCTGTGGGGGTGGTTCCTTCCCTGCCATATGAGGTGTTAGTCGGGAGGGACTTTCCACGGTTTTGGAGTTTATGGGAAGAGAAAAACCTCCGAATAGATAGTGTGGACCCTGTCACAAATCTTAACCCCGAACCGTTTGAACCGGATACGGAAGAGGGCATTGTGGGGGTCCCAAAGGGGGATAGTGTACCTTTTCCTTTCTCTGTCATGGCTGGGGAGCAGGAAGAAGAACCGGGCCCTGGGGGGGTGAACGGATCGGTTGACGTGCCTGATTTAGAAGTCAGAAGGGACGATTTTCTTAGCGAACAGGTGAAGGACCCCACCTTGGCCAGAGCCCGGGAGAATATAAAGGTTATAGACAATAAACCCGTTGACCCAGATATGAGGCTAGCTTTTCCACACATGGCACAGAGGAAAGACTTGTTGTACCAGGTCGTGAGACAAGGGGAGGATGTGGTGGAACAGCTACTGGTGCCTCAACCATACCGCAAGTTGGTGCTAGATCTTGCTCATGGGCACGTACTGGGGGGACACCTAGGGGTAGAAAAGACCAAAGAAAGAATATGCCGGAGGTTCTTCTGGCCGGGTCTGCATGCAGATATAAAGAATTATTGTGAGTCCTGCCCGGAGTGTCAACAATCCGCGCCCGTGCCCCATTTTCGTAGCCCACTGGTGCCGTTGCCTATCATAGAGGTTCCCTTTGAGAGGGTTGGCATGGACCTGGTGGGTCCGGTGGTGAAGTCTGCCCGGGGTCACCAATATATCCTCGTGATAATGGATTATGCCACGCGATATCCGGAAGCGATCCCACTACGCAACACCTCGGCCAAAACCATAGCCAAAGAACTGGTCCAAGTGTTTAGCCGGGTAGGCATCCCGAAAGAGATACTAACGGACCAGGGTACCCCTTTTATGTCGAAGGTGACCAAGGAGTTGTGTAGGTTGTTTAAAATCTCCCATCTACGCACATCTGTATACCACCCCCAACCGACGGGCTAGTGGAGAGGTTCAATAAAACCCTAAAAAATATGTTAAAAAAAGTCGTGGACAGAGATGGGAGGAACTGGGACTTCTTACTCCCGTATCTCATGTTTGCCATCCGAGAGGTGCCCCAGGCCTCTACGGGCTACTCCCCCTTTGAACTCGTATATGGCAGGCATCCCAGAGGACTCCTAGATATTGCCAAGGAGACGTGGGAGGGTCAGACCACCCCTTTTAAGACTGTCATTGAACATGTGTCCATGATGCAGGACAGGATTGCCGCCGTTATGCCCCTGGTGAGGGAACATATGGAGCAAGCCCAGGAAGCCCAGAGGAGGGTGTATAATCGGGGGGCGAAAATGCGTAGTTTCAACCCCGGGGATAAGGTCTTAGTGTTGGTCCCAACGGCTGAGAGCAAATTCCTAGCAAAGTGGCAAGGCCCTTATGAGATAGTCGAAAAAAAAAGTGAAGTAAACTATAAAGTCCTCCAACCCGGTAGAAGGAAAACCGAACAAATCTACCATATAAATCTCCTGAAGCTGTGGAAAGACCGGGAGGCCCTGCTGAGCACCCCAGCTACTTCAAACCCCATGGCTCGCCCCACACCTGAGGTTCCTATCGCCGACACATTGTCGGTGGCTCAACGCAATGAGGTGAAGGAATTTTTGAGGGGAAACACCGATTTCTTTTCAGAGATACCAGGACTAACCACGGTGGTTCACCATGACATAGTGGTTGAACCTGGGGTTCTCATAAATGTTAAACCCTATAGGATCCCAGAAGCCAGGCGGGAGGCCGTCTCGGCAGAAATTGGGAAAATGTTAGCCTTGGGTATAATTGAAGAGTCCCATAGCGACTGGTCGAGCCCCATAGTGCTGGTGCCAAAACCAGATGGGAGTATCCGTTTCTGCAATGACTTTAGGAAACTGAACGCTGTATCGAGATTTGATGCGTACCCCATGCCCCGGGTGGATGAGCTTATCGACCAACTGGGTACGGCCCGATATATAACTACCCTGGATTTGACGAAGGGGTACTGGCAGATACCCCTGACAAACCGGGCCAGAGAAAAGACCGCCTTTTCCACCCCGGATGGGTCGTTCCAATATACGCGAATGCCCTTTGGCTTACACGGGGCCCCTGCTTCATTCCAAAGGTTAATGGATAGGCTATTGAAGGCACACCGAAGGTATGCCGCCGCGTATCTAGACGATGTGGTGATCCATAGTCCTGACTGGCAGACGCACTTGGTACGAGTACAGGCCGTAGTCGATTCGCTGAAGGAGGCAGGTCTCACGGCAAACCCTAAGAAATGTGCCATAGGCTCGGAAGAGGCCAAATACTTGGGATACGTCATTGGACGAGGGCTAGTTAAGCCACAAATTGACAAGGTGGAGGCTATTCAAAAATGGCCCCAGCCCCAGAATAAGAAGCAAGTCCGGGCCTTTTTAGGGATCACCGGCTACTACCGCCGCTTTGTCCCAAATTTTGCCACCATGGCCTCCCCATTGACCGACCTGACAAAGGGTACGAAGTCGGGGTTGGTACGATGGAGCCCTGAGGCTGATAGTGCCTTCAAAGCCTTGAAGCGGGCGTTATGCACACAACCCGTGCTGGTGGCCCCTGATTTTTCAGGGGACTTTGTAGTCCAGACTGATGCTTCGAACGTGGGTCTGGGGGCGGTTTTATCCCAGGTACGGGAGGGGGAGGAACACCCGGTGGTCTACCTAAGCAGGAAACTCAACAGGCACGAGCAGAACTACGCGATCGTTGAGAAGGAATGCTTAGCAATTAAGTGGGCCCTGGATGCTCTTAGGTATTACCTGTTGGGCCGACAGTTCCGGCTCATCACCGATCACAGCCCGTTGCAGTGGATGTGCAATAGTAAGGAAAGAAACTCCCGCGTTACGAGATGGTTCTTGGCCTTACAAGCCTTTCGGTTCACGGTGGAACACAGGGCTGGGAGGTTGCAGGCTAACGCGGATGCGCTGTCACGGGCCCCCAACCCTATTGTTGCGTTTGCTCAGCCGCAGGGGCTGGAGCAGAGGGGGGGGATATGTGACGAGAGGAGAGGAGTGGTGTTTGAGGGACGGTATGTGTCCCCTCGAGTTTTGTCATATTGTTGGGACTAGCACTCCAGGCCGGAGTTTGGGTTCAGCTCGGGGCACACAAATCTCCGGGTTTTGCAGTTCTCCCTGGGGAGGCTTAATTGATTGATGGGTGAGGCTAGAGGGAAATAAAAGCAGGAAGTGAGGTTCATTCAGTCTCCACCCTGGGACTCAGACCAGCTACTGAGGGAGCAAAGCTGAACCAGAGATCAGGCTGCAAAAGGAAAGGTTGGAATACACTTTGTTTTCTGAAACGGTAGTGAGGGAAAACCTTAAATGTTTAGTTAGCGCCGGACAGGCAAGGGTATTGTTTTGTTTTGTTTTGTTTTGTTTCTTGACCTGTATGCAGCTCTTGAGTAAAAGTACAGAGGGCTGTACATTATAAAGAAATCCTGAGATTGGGACTACCTTTATCCTGGGAAGGGTACCCCCCATTTGAGCTGTACCCCACAATATATATATATATATAACAAAGCTGCGGCAACCTGCTGTGGCCATGTACAAACTAACAAATGCCTGGGTGCAAAGCCCAATAGAGAATATGTAAACCAAAAAGAAAAGGACGCACACCAGGACTTAGGAAAAATGTAAAAATAAAAACGATGTTTTATTCAATATGCATTAAAAAATTGGGGCATCTTTTTTAATGCATATTGAATAAAACATCGTTTTTATTTTTACATTTTTCCTAAGTCCTGGTGTGCGTCCTTTTCTTTTTGGTTTATATATTATATATAAAACGCGTTAGTCCAGTTGCCAAAATCACAAGTATACCTGTACGTAGTGATACCTTTCACTGATCAGTAAAGTTTCCAGTTTACACTCTTGAAAGCTTGTCTATTAAATGTAAAGTTAACACAATAAAAATGGTATCACCACGCACTGCTATACTCGTGATATATATATTTTTTCTTCAGGTAATAGGGGTTGTGGAATTCGTGGGGGAGTTCCCTCACTTTTTTTCCCAGGACTTGACCCCTGGGTAAGGGGCTCAATACTGTACTGGTGGAAGAGAATCAGGACATGCTAACATGTCCCCAGGTTGGGGGGCGCAATATTTGCCTTGCCCTGGGTGCTGACAACCCACGCTACGCCATTGCATACACCTAGAGCCAGGGAAAGAATCGTGAATTTGAGTGGAATTCCTTTATACAATTTTGGATCTCTTTTGCTTTTAAAAATACTCTATGTTGGATGTGTCTTCTGCTTGTTTTTACATGTTCTGAGATCGAGACATCAAATATAAGATTCAGCTAAGGCCTCACACGAGGCTCTTGAATCGGTGAGTGTATTTTTAAATACATTGCTTTCCATTATATTTACAACATTATGCTATGGGGTGCCGTCTCCCGATTCTTTCTGATTTATTAGTGTCCATTGCTGACTAAAGAAGGGCAGTGTCACCCTATATATGGCCAGAGGCATTTGTACCTACAGTTGTGTTCAAAATTATTCAACCCCCAATGCTGTAAAGGGTTTTAGGGAATTTAGTGTACATTTGTAATTGTATTCAGAATGAAATCCTACAAGGACTTTTTAAAGAACCATATGCAACTAAAATGACATCAATTGGTTTTGTAATACAGTAGTAAATGTTTCTTTTGTGAATTCTTCATTGACACAATTATTCAACCCCTTAAAGACTACCACTCTGAAGAACAGAGGTTCATTCAAGTGTTTTCAATCAGGTATTGAAAACACCTGTGGATGTCACAGAGCAGCAATAAAGCATAATAAGCACCAATTAGGCAGCTTTAAAATGACTGTGATACTCAGCTCCTTCTAGACATTTACTGGTGTGGTTACAAACATGGTGAAGTCAAGAGAATGGTCCAGGAAGACAAGAGAAGAGGTGATTACTCTTCACAGGAAGGGCAATGGCTATAAGAAGATTGCAAAGATGTTAAACATACCAAGAGAGCCCATAGGAAGCATCATTCGCAAATTCAAGGCAAAGGGCACTGTTGAAACGCTACCTGGTCGTGGCAGAAAGAAGATGCTGACTTCGACTGCTGTGCGCTACCTGAAGCGGCGTAGAGTGGAGAAAAGTCCCCGTGTGACTGCTGAGGAACTGAGAAAAGATTTGTCAGATGTGGGTACTGAAGTTTCAGCTCAGACAATACGGCGCACACTGCGTAATGAAGGCCTCCATGCCAGAACTCCCAGGCGCACCCCCTTGCTGTCTCCAAAGAATAAGAAGAGTCGACTGCAGTATGCCAAAAGTCATGTGGACAAACCACAGAAGTTTTGGGGTAGTGTTCTGTGGACTGATGAAACAAAATTAGAACTGTTTGGGCCCATGGATCAACGCTATGTTTGGAGGAGGAAGAACAAGGCCTATGAAGAAAAGAACACCTTGCCTACTGTGAAGCACCTGACTTAAATCCGATTGAGAACCTCTGGTGGGACTTAAAGAAAGCAGTTGCAGTGCGCAAGCCTAAGAATGTGACTGAACTGGAGGCTTTTGCCCATGACGAATGGGCGAAGATACCCGTAGATCGCTGCAAGACACTTGTGTCAAGCTATGCTTCACGTTTAAAAGCTATTATAACTGTAAAAGGATGTTGTACTAAGTACTAAGATTGAATGTCACTTGGGGGTTGAATAAAACTGATAATGATGTGAGCACAGAAAAGACATTTGTGGTTATTTCATTATAAATGTTATGTTATATTTGTCTGACCTACACGTGCCTCTTTGATTTAATTGTAAGCAAGATGACTGAATGATCAAAATCAATGTCAAAGTGGCCAAAACACTCAATTTCAGTGGGGGTTGAATAATTTCGAACACAACTGTAGAGCTGGGATTTTTAGGCTCTTACAATGTGATTGGTCTGGACTTTTACTATACAAGATTGGGGCCATTTGTTGTGATTATCTGCATCATTGTTCCTGTGTCTCCCTTTTGTTTTTTGAGAAATGCTGAGGACGACAGGGACCCATTATAACGCAATAAGGAGGACAAAGTTGATTCTGAGTATTATTTGCTTTGTATTGGACGTTTATGCACTAATGGACACACAGCTCTTTTGCACTATTGCACAGATAAAGTGACGATAAGCACTGTTGCACTTTATGGATTGACACAATTGTTTGTACAACTATTTTATACTAATTTATTGATGCGTTACATGGATCTCTTTTTTGTTATTCCTATCTAATATCACCCTCAGATATGGCAAAAATGGGTTTTAAATATGCATTTGTATAAACAAGTAAATTTTATTTGTAAAATTCATAAACATTTCCAAACTACACACTGTAATAACTAATCTATATATACACGCCTATCTATAGTCATGTGAGTGTGCATATAATAGTGTAACATTTTAATACTTATTTTAGACCCAATCTTCTCCGTAGTTGGTAATGTTCAGTGTCACAGCTAGAGGGAGACAGAACTCTGATTTTCATTATAAATATTTGTATATTAGCATCCTAGACTATGTATAGTATAGGAGCAAAATCATACTGTTTATGGAATTCAGATATTTTTTAAGTTCTGAGCAGTACACAGAGCTTAATTTTCTGATTTTTAGTCAGGCCAAAATGGCATAAGCTGAGCAGTTACCAGTTAAGGGTATAATGGGCCTAAAGTTGAAGATTCTGGTAGGCCTTGTCACACTCTTTGTACATGTGTCCCAGTCTCTGACCCTGGTTGTATCTTTACCTTCTAGTCTCCCTTTCACCTCCATAATGCACCTGGCCCACCTCTTACCTCATTGTGCACCATCTCCACTTCTGGTTGGAGGACCTTAGTGTTGAAACAGTTAACCCCTTACCGCCAGCACGTTGTTAATGCCATAACCTCCGATTGCCGGCTGCTGCGGCGGGTCCCTCTGGCCTGCTACACACCTGACGCTCATCATTGACTGCAGGGGATGGCCTGAGTTCAGGATACAAGAAAAAATGTCTGTGGCACCCGTATGCATACATACAATATTTAGCTACAGCTAAAATGTGGTTCCCTCTACTGCATCTGTATGAGGGTAGTAATTCACAATTGAAAAATATAGACATGACACCGCTAGTGTTGCTTTGTTGGTGCACTAGTGCTACCACCATTACTTCAATAGAAGAACACAGACAGACGGATGTTTCGGGGACACAGCCCCATCTTCAGGGGCTGTGTCCCCAAAACATCTGTTGGTCTGTGTTCTTCTATTGATGTAATGGTGGTAGCACTAGTGCATCACCAAAGCAGCACTGGAGATGTCATCTCTTTAATTTTCCTGAGATCAGGCCGTCCCGCAGCAGCTAGTAATGCGTGCCAACTGGTGAGCGGGACTGTCGCGGCCCAAGACTCTAGCGGGTGTGCCATGCCACCCTGCAGCTTTAAGGCCCACCCTCCGCAAAGACGGCTTAGAATGCCAGTTGGTGGGAAAAGGTTAACTGTTTTCTGGGCCTTTGTGTGCATTAAATGGGTAATATATTTGTTATCCCAACCGTCCACCATGACCATTTCAATAGACATTGGTATGAGTATGTCCCTTCCAGTGTGTGTCTCAGGAGACTGATTCATCCCATTGATCATGGTATCTTCACCCTTGCCTGGAAAGATGTAAATCAGCCTGACTTTATCACCCTTCCTGGATTTAGGTTAAGAATAAACAGCTCTATACATTCCTTACCAGTCAAATGAGTGAGCAACCAGCTACTTGACAACTGGACGCTAGCTGACGACAAAGGAGAGTGGAGTATATAGATGGCTGGCAGGCAGCGAGCAGACTGTCAAGGCACAGTGTTCTGCAGAGCACAGTTGGGTGAAGGGTATAGTCCACAATAAGGAGCATGGGGGTAGCAGGAGACGAGAGATGCAGGTGCATTGGAGACGGGTCCGGACAACACAGCAAAGCATAGGAGGTAGGTAGGAAGCAGGCTTCCAGGAGAACTTTCAAGTGTAGGCAAAAGCAGAAGCACAGCAACTAGGGAGCTCCACCCTCATGAAGGGATGGACAGGGCTCAATAGTGGGAGCACCTGGATTTTCTACAGAGAGCCAGTACTGGCCTGAGGCAGACTGTTGCAGGAAAGGTGCTGCCAAGGTGGTCCACATGAAACAGCACCGGTTTGAGCCTTCCTGTGGTGAAGGCGTGAGCTGTGATCGTTGCCCCCCTTTAAGGTCACCCTCTCAATTGTGCCAGTAAATTCAGTCCTTGGCCCAGATGGCCCTGTGGCAGACGGACTCCAGGGCAGACATCGGCCAGGCACGGTTCGCCATCGGCATCAGCATCGGATGTAGGGCTGCAACTAACGATTATTTTCATAATCCATTAGTTGGTCGATTAATCGATTCATCGGATTGAAAAAAAAAATACAAGACAAAAAAAACAACCCCTGCCTGCCCCCCTTTTTTTCATTAGCAATTTGCATAGTGTACGTAACTTTTGTATGTACATATGTAGGTTGCGTACGTTTCACACACAAGGTATGTGAGCGTCTGGTTGGAATGATGGATTGATGCTGCGTGCACAGTTCAAGACCATGTCTGCTTTCTCCCCAAATGAACGCTGCTACGAGCGCTTGCTCAGATAGACATGATGATGTCAGCACGAAAGCGGGGTGAGAAGGGGGGGCACTCCACGCTCACTGACCACTAATAACCTAAAGTGGTCAGTGTGACAGATTGGATCTGTATCTCTATCATGATAGGTATAGAAGTATCTACCTGTGTCTATATATCTATATACCTGTACATACATATCTCCTCTACATAGGCATATTCACATCTGGGAAGTGCCCAGTTGGCCCAGCTGCCTAGTGAATCAATGCCTGAGTTTCTAGCCTGTTCAAAGAAAACAATTAACAGGTCAGTGACCGTTTTCTCTGTGAAGCCATCGAAAGGTTTGAATAAAAGCAATAACCCATTTGGTGAACTGGAAAGTCCTGTGTCCTCTTTTCACACCTTGGAGTCCTGGCTGCAGACACCGCGACACCAAGGTATATGTGGTCCTGCCTTTCAAAGAAGGAATCATCTTCTTTGATCACTAGAGGGGGTCTCTGGGAGATGATTGATATCTTTGGGACTAGAATTAATGAAGGAGCGCACTGAGCGTGCTCAGGAAGGGGGTAGTCTGGGAAATGTAGTGCCAGGCTCTTCCAGATAGGAGGCTGACCTGGGAGGGATAAGACAAACCTATATATTCGGGAGCATGCGATGTGGCTTTTGCTGATCACAGGGGGTTCATTTCTAACGTGAGGATCGGTCCATGCTGTCCATGCTTCAATCTCCGGTCCCCCAGGAGTCACAGCAGTCTGCTTAGTTTATTGGGGTGTAAGTACGGCTCTCTGTTTTAATCTTTTTCTTTTATCTGCTGTGTAATGTGTAATTGATTGATTTATCATACCCATTTTTCTGTAACCAAAATGCACCGTGATATATAATTTTTTTATATCATAAATAAATAACCTTATTTAAGTTCTGCTTCTGGTTGATTCGATCCACGCCAACCGAAGAGACTGGATTATTGCTTGTTGATTTAAGCTCAAGTATCTACTAAACTGTGAGTTGCGGTCGCTGGGGCGGTTGGGTAAGCGCACGGGGGATTGTTGTCTGCATAGTCATTATCTGGGTCTAGGATAGACAGGGAGATGCTTAACCCTGCATCTCACGCCGGCAGCGCGCGTAGTGTTCATGAGAACTGGTGGCAGTGTAACGAATAGAGTAAGAAAGTGGCTGTAGGGATTGTGGGAACCGTAGTCTTTACCCTGGGTTGAGAGAAGATGGGTACGGCATTGCAATCCTGGGACCACTTCATCACGCTCTACGTGCTTGTCGCGAGTGGAGGTGCTGTTGGGGACGGCTGGGTAAGCGCGCTGGGGATTGTTGTCCGCTTAGTCATTATCTGGGTCTAGGATAGACAGATAGTAAGTTACTTAACTCTGCATCTTTCGCTGCGGCGCGTAGTTGTCGTGACAGTCAGTGTTTAGAGTGTCCCTTTTAAAATAATTTCATGAAAAAACCGGGGTTAGTATGTGGGAGTAGGGTCCTAATGTGGAAGGGAGTGCGTTTGGGCAAGAGACTTGACCCGAGTGTGAGAGGGAGTGGGTTTGAGAAAGAGCCTGGACCTGAATGTGGGTAGGAAGTTTGCGGGAAGGGACCGGATCAAAAGGAGGGAATGGCAGCGAGGGTGGGGTGGTGGCACAGCACTCCAGCGGTATAGCGCCCATACCCAGTAGCCGTATCCCACGGTTTGTGCTATAGCACTGCTACTGTTGCAAACTAAATAAAAACAAACAGGTATTGTCTAACATAACCCTCAAACAAAATCCTACAGAGTAAAGCAGCAACACGTCTTGTCCAATCAGCTCCAAAACAGCGTCTCAGGTTATTAATGTGTAACTCAGTCTGACTCTATAAACAGTGTGTGCTGTACACAAATTGATTAATCAATAATGAGAATAGTTGGCAGCTCTTTTCAGTGAACAAAACAAAAAAAATGAAGGAACCAGAAACCTGGTTCCCTAACAACACCAGAGAGTGCTAGGATGGTCCTATTGGATTGTTTAATTGACATAGTTAAAATCGCACTCACGGGAAAACGAGCAATAATTAAACCCATATTTACACAATAGACATATAACCTCGGTCAGCACCTTCCATGAAATTCTTATTTATAGGATAATAAATATTTTCATTATCGATTACTTGTTTCAGCTCTAATCGGATGAAAAGCAACTGGGGGCATAAAGTCCAACCATGGTTCTCTGTGAGCGGTGATGAACAGGGAGTCAGACATAACAGGACATGGCTTGGTCTTACGGCTGTGGGGAATTGGAGAGTCCACTTTAGATGCTCCCAAAGTCCTCTGGGGAGTGACCATTTTACATAGGGAAGTGGCTGGATTGGCATCTGGCACAGAGATGGTGGCGCTAAGGTATGTCATTCCTTGGCTGCACCGTGCTATTTGCAGTAACAGTTCACCATTCGAGTCAACAGTGTCCCATTCAGCCTCTGTAGGTGCTTCAGTTACAGGGGACACTTTCATTGAGGATGGGGGGTACTGGTGGTAATAACCAGATCTGGTGTTGGCACATGAACATGGACCAAAGAATTCTGTAACTGTGTCTGCAGGGATGTGTGGTTATGCTTGCGTGGGTGGTGATGGTGCAAATAATCACTGAAGCTTCTTTAGATGGGTCAGCAGCACTGAAGTGGCACTGTGGTGGGTACAATGGGTGCAGTGGTACAAGTCTCGACAGGGGATGTCTCAGCAGCAGCAGTCATTACATGGAGCAGAGTCTCAACAGCCAACACCTCAGGGTCTCCAGGCTCATCCTAATGAGTAGTTGAGGGGTCAGGGGTGTCGGTAGCATTGACACAGGGACCCGGAGAATGAAGGAGCTGGTGAGTAGTTGGCACCATAGACGACGGTACAAAGTACCTCAGGCTCTTGCTCCTGTTTATCCTTAAGGTCAGCAAGACAGGGGTGAGTTTCCAGATCTCTGGGTTCTGGAACCACAGTGAACACGCAGACTGGATCCGAACAGGAGACAGACTCTTGAGACTGCTGACTGAGGGCATATATATATATTTTTTTGAGAAAGTATTTTACCAGAATGATCCATTGAGATTTCTCTCGTTTTCAAGTGTCACGTTCCCACGTTCCAACCCTGTCTCCCTGCCCTCTGTATTCCTTATGTCTGTGTTTCCATGTGTTTCCCTGTGCTGCTTTCCCTGACATGCAGCTCAGGGGTTAAGTTCATGGCTCGTTGAGCTTCTGCTGGTGATTATGGGCTGATTACTCCCCTATATAAAGCCATGGGCCCATATCACCATGCTCTTGCATCCTGGTTCACTTCAGCCACAGATTTGTTCCTGAGAGCTCCCTGTTTTCCATCCTAGTTCTATTTCAGTGTTTCCCCCTTGTCTGAGTTTTATGTTCTGATTGACTTCCTGGTATTGACCCTCTGGCCTGGCTGACGGATTTTCTCTGGTGCTATATCCCCGCTTTGGCTCAAGGTATACGTTTTGGTTTTGACCCCTGGCTTATTTATTGACCACTCTTCTGGATATCCCTAGCTGTCCTGTGCTTATCGTATTATATGTTGTGTGTCCCTGTAGACCACGGCTTTAGTATATTGAAGTCCTGCCCTGCAAGTTGTTGAGTATATTCTCCTTCAGGTGTCTGTGTTTTCCCAGGACTTTGCACGGCTACAAGGTAACCTTTTTCTATTAGTGCAGATTCGGCCACTCTAAGGACCGATCTATCAGTATAGGGCTCCTTTGGTATTTAGCCGTGCAGAGGTCCCCAGTGTCTACTGTGGTTTATTTACTTTTCCTGATCGTTGTGTCACGCATCTCTGCGTATAGCGGCTTTTCCTCTTACCTGGGCCCTACTTGGCACATGCCAGGTACCGCCATTGTGGCTGATCGTTACATCAAGTATGTCCTGGGTGGTGAGTATGTACCGTTAGGTGTCTTGTCTAAGGACACTTCCTGGAGAGGTGCTCTTGCCAGGATTCGAACCTGTGTCTCCACAGTTATAGAGCAGTGATGTTACCTCTACTCCACCCAGCCGGTACCCATGCCCCAAAGAGCTAAAACTGTAAACTCAGTTGAGTGATTGCTCTGAAAAATCGGGCTTTCGGCAGCAGTCAGCAGCTGATGCAGGGAGAAAAAAAATAGACCTGTAGCTCAAACCTCTGTAGCTCAGTTTGGCAGTAGATGGTTCCATCTACTGGTCAAATAGGTTATTTACAGTAATAGTTATTTATTACTGTATAATTATTTAAAAACTCACTGGTTTCTGACAATGTTTTTTTGGAAAATCACCTGGTAGTGGAGGGGTTAATGTCCGTGAAATTAAAATCTCCAATAATTAAAGTGTACCCTCATGTGCAGCTTTTCTTCCTCCTCATTATCCACATTAGGTGGTTTATAGCATATGACAACCAATAGTTGACTTCCAAGACCCAGGGCCCAGACTCAAGACTGTCAGATGTTTTTGGTCGGTGAGACGTTGATCTCAGTGAAATGTCTCCAGGTATGGAGTGTCACTGATCTCTAGGCAACTTGATATCGATAGTTAGAAGAAATGAGACAAAACCTTATCAGCAATACATATAATGTAGCAGATATGATCGGAATTAACGCAGGACCACATTAATCTCTCAATCAAGCCACGCCTTAACCAATTATTCCAGAAGATCCAAAATGGACATAATTTACATTTATTTTGTACGTATACAGATGCGTCTAATCATAGGATATCCAGTTAATTGAATTATATCAAACACAGATCATTTCCAGCCAGTGATGCAACAAAAGTATGTTTAATTACAACAATGTATATATATATATTTTTAAACAGTTAACAAGTGTTTGAGTATTGGTTACACTAATCACATTTCAGAGATTACACATTTTAAACATAGCCTATGAACCTGACTTGCATATCCACTTACAAATGCCTATTCCGCTTAGAGAGTTAATTTTAACTAAGACAGCAGAATTTTTTATCCACAGCCACTCGCACTCAATTTAACTATGATACAGATATTATTGGATTTTTGATAAGAATCTTGGTATTCAATAATCACGCTGCAGTAGTGACTTCCAATACCTTATTCTCAACTTATAATAATCATAATTAATGATGGAATACGAGTTTGGCCAAAGGCAGAAATTCTTTGTTAACTTTTCAATTAAAATCAATCACTCCTCCTTATACTTACCTCTGATTGACTTTGTAGCAGTCTTGAGCAGCGATCAGCCTGCAATTATATATCTTGCATTTTACTATTTTGTATTTCTGTAACCAATCAATGTTCTCGAACCCAGGACATACTTGAAAACGAGAGAAATCTCAATGTATCCTTCCTGGTAAAATCCTTTTATAAATAAATAAATAAATAAATATATATCTTGGTTGTATAATGCTGTTTGATCTCTATGGAGATCTGTCGCTGTTCAATTATGGATAGTGGGATATGTAGTGTATCTCTGAATATCTGGGAAAACCAGAGTGAATTAGTGATCCAGTGAGAGTAGTAGTCAATTAACCCTTTCGCTGTTGAGGCATTTCCCGCCTCTGTGCTGAGGTCATTTTTACCGATTTTGCTCATCATGTTTAAACGTGTTTTGAAGGCTTATTTTAGTATATGACCCAGACATATTATATATCGTTCTTTCCGTCAGACTCGGCAGATTCATAATATGTCATTATTATATGTATATGTCATGACCTGTCTGTATATAACAAAAAATGCAATAAAATATGAATTTTCAATAATTTACAACGTGTAAAGTGTTTTTTTTTCACATTTTAACATGCGAGCAATTGCGGTTATATTTTGTATGGGGTGTGCTTGTTAAAAAAATTAGAGATGGGGTCTCGTTACATTTTTTTTTTTGGGGAAAATTACACGATTTTTAACAAACGCACCGCATACAAAAATCGTTAGTGCAGCATCATTGTTCACATTATAATTGAAATGGGAACAATATTGCTGCATTAACAAACCAAAAAAAAGAAAAAAAACTTGTTTATGTTTTTTTATAAAAAAAATTTTAAAATTTTTATTTTTAATTTTTTTTAAAAAAACTTTTTTCATAGTCAAGTTTGATATTGTTGGAACGGCCATGCTCTGGCCGATCCAACAATATCAAACATTAACCCCTAACTGAAACGGATCGGGAGATAGGGGGTTCCAATGAACTCACTATCTCCACCATTGGTGGCAGTTAGGGGTTAACTCCAGGACTGGCGTCATCGTGCTATGCACGATGACGCCAGGCCTCAGGGGGCATTCCCGGAAGCTTGGCTGACATCCAAGATGTCGGCCAGCTCCGGGAAAGGATCACGAACCGGCGCTTTTCGGCGCCGATTCGTGATCCAGCCCCCACGCGGTTAATTCCAGGTATCGGTAGGAAGGGCAGGCTGTGCCCTTCCAAACGGTGCCTATATTAACCCCCGCAACACCGGCGATCGGGAGGGAGAGAGGTCCGAAGGACCCCCCCCCCCCTCCGTTTCAGGCGCCTCCTCCGCACATGCGGGGGGGCACCTGAATTAGGTGTCATCGCGCCGCCGCGATGACACCTAATTAGGCCGGCGGCGGTTCCGGGTGCTGAGCTGACATCGAGGATGTCAGCCCGCACCAGGGGGGCCAGCGATCGGCCGGAACCTGGCTGAATGCTGGTCCCAAAAGGAGGACACGCTCAGCGCGTCCACCGCAAGGAACGTTACCTGCGGGTGGACGCGCTGAGCGAGAGTGCATTCGTGAGCATGAGGATCTCCTTTGTTGGAGTGTAGGTATCATCTCACTTGCGTGACTCCAAGAGGCCACCAAGTGCTCGTGTGTGGATGTTGGAATGTCCATGAAGGTCCTCAGAATGTCTTGCTTGCGCGGTATATCTTCTCATTCCACACCTACTTTTAGATCACTGACCAATCACAAAATCGGTTTTCTAAAATTAAAATAACATTATATTTCAATTTTACAGGTTATTTCTCGTCGCTTGAGGGCAATGTGGTATCACAAAATTTTGTACTACACCTGGCCCCTAATTGACACTTGTGACGCCATATTATTATCTGGTTTATTCCAAAACAATTCACTTTCTCATCGTTTTAACTGGATTTCTGCTTTCGGTATAAGGTACTCCTATACTCCCGAAACTTAGATAACAATTAACAAGCAACTAACCTTGGATTCGGCCTTGTAGTAGCTCAGAGAAAAGAAAACCAATTCCCTTTTAAATTTCACTCTCGTTCGATATTTTCTGTTTATACTGGAAATATTACTATTAAAAACAGAATGTTCTAAAGTAACATTTCTTATATAATCTAATATATATATATTATATATATAATGGCACTTAGGGTATACGCTGGTGCAAATATTATGGTGATGTATCTTATCTGTTCAGAAAACAAAATGGATGCTGACGCCATTTTGTCTCCAATAGCCTTTATCTGACAAGACCCAGGGCCCAGACTAGTGCAGAGTTGCAACGCAAGCAGATCAGCTAAAAGTAGTTGGATCTGTTTGTGCGTTATAATTAATCGGATTTAGTCGATTAAAAACAATTTGAGTAATCAAACACGAAAATTTTAATCAGTACCAGCCCTAGAATAAACCCACCTATTTTCTTGCACCGTAACCTGTTTGCCAGATTTGTGACCTCTTTGGGTCCTGCCTGCACCCCTGCACCATGAATATGACACCTGCAAACTTTCCGTAGGGGAGCTTGCATGATATGTGTCAAGTGCCGGCGTGTGGGGTGAGCAGGCTCAAGTCCAGTGTGCAGTGATACAAAGAAGAGGCCTGACAGATTCCAGCGGAATACATAGATTTTAATGTAGAAACACAAGGGCAATAAGACGCAGGGAAAAATAGGAAGGTTACTAGACACTATTAGAAAAGGGCTAGACAGAAAGGGAGCTAACAATGAATGACTATACAAGAAAGAAACTGACAGAATAACTAAGAATAGGAGCAAGACAGAGGGCAAACTAATAACGGGCGAGACAGGAAGGGAGCTGACGGGGAAATAACTATAAAACACACGTAAGACTGCACGGGAATAACTAAACTGAGGCAAGACAAGAAAAGGGCTGACACGGATAACCTAGGAACAAGGGAGAGACCGGAAGGGAGTGCACAAGGAATAACTAATTGGCAAAACAAAGGGTAATGTGCAATAAGAATAACTAATGATACAAGGCTAAGGAGAAATTCAAAATATAAAAGGACTATAAAGACTATAGGCAGAAAACAACTAGGAAACTAAAGACACAGGAAATAAGACATGGCAACTATATATGTATATATTATACAGAATACAGGGAAGGCAAAATAGACGGGATAGAATAACAGAAACAAAAGGATTTGGGAGAGACTTCTAGATAATGTGGTCAATGTCCATAAACAAAGGGTCGTGGCAGGCAGCGGTGTCGGTAAATCCAAGGCAGGGGTGCAATACATGGTATAGCCAAATAGGAAAGTCCAGAGAGTAATCTAGAATCCAAAGCCAGAGATTCGGTAACAGTATGGAAAACCAGGAGAGTCTAAAGAGTAATCTTGAATCCAAAACCAGAGGTCGGTA
Organism: Leptobrachium leishanense; assembly: GCA_009667805.1. Taxonomy (NCBI): domain Eukaryota; kingdom Metazoa; phylum Chordata; class Amphibia; order Anura; family Megophryidae; genus Leptobrachium; species Leptobrachium leishanense. The sequence continues at coordinate 208,520,145 of CM019064.1, forward strand.
CACAGTAAGGCAAAACAGGAGAACACAAACAGAGGGCAAAACTGGGAAAAGGTCCACACACCAAGAGAGACTTCAATCAATGCAGAAGCATTGCCTGCTGGGTGTAGCTGCTTCTCATGGAGGCCTGATTAGGTCAGATGGACTGCAGTGGGAATTCCTAGGCTTGTCAGGAAACCCAGGCTGGATCTCCAGGAGCCTGGACAAAGCAAAGGGTAGCTTATAAAACAAGTTCTGGACTTGACATGAAAGTCTTTTGCTGGAGCCAGGCCAGAGTATGTTGGTGAATACTGGACCTCCAGCAGGCAAAAGGGATGGAAGCATGACATCAAGGAAGCATAACAGTGATGAAGGAGCACAAGAAAGAAACGTGTGGGATTCGAGTAATTTGAAACAGTACAGTAAATTCTACCCAAACTTATGTTCTTATACAAAATGCTCCAGTGTTGTGCAAGGATTTGGGAAGTATTTTAGGAAAGGTGTCCATTGTTCAAAACCTCTCTTCATAATTTATATCCCCTATAATAAATGTAGATCTTTTGGATAAATTTTACCAAGTCACATTTAAATATATTTATAACTACTGTTTGTATATTAAACTTTGTCTCTTTTGTTTCTTTTTTGATCAGCAATAGTATCAAAAATAAATCTTACAGTATTGAGCTATTGTTTTTTATCTGCATACCAACTTACATTATCTTTTTTTTATTTCAGAAAGAAACAGCGCACCATGGTATAGTTTGTTAAGCAAAAACCCTCCTAGCACTCCACAACAAGCCGCAGCCATGACAGATTCAATTCTGAAAATGCTGGTAACTGACATGCGGCAATTATCCATGTTTGAAGATCAAGGATTCAAAAGTACAATTATTCTACTAAACCGAGGGTATGCAATCTTCACTCAAGTTCATCTTCAACTCATTTTACTGAATTGGCGAGGAAGTACCAGGAGGCATTACAGAAGCTGAAGCATGCCATTGTACGTATTAGAGCAGAATTGCCTTAACTGCAGACATATGGACAAGTATAAGCAAAGAGTACAAACTTTGTTTGTTAAGGGAGCGCAGAAAAAGCAAGTACTTGACAATCTCTCCTATATCCCAGAAATTTCTGATTATTTTCGTTTCTGTGGAATACTCTGGAAAGTAAAAGCAAAAAAAGACTCTCATAGCATAGTATGTTTGGTACAAAAAATGAGGTTAAATTGTAAGCAGAATAGTAAGTATCTCACTCACAAACTCAGAGCCTATAGATTGCTAATTACAGTGGCAAGAAAAAGTATGTGAACCCTTTGGGATTACGTGGAGTTTTGCATGAATTGGTCATAAAATGTGCTCTGATCTTCATCTAAGTCACAACAATTTGAAAAACACAGTCTGCTTAAAATAATAGAACACAAACAATATATGTTTTCATGTGTTTATTGAACATAACATGTAAACATTCACAGTGCAGGAGGGGAAAAGTATGTGAAACCCTAGCCTAATGACTTCTCCAATAGCTATTTGGAGCCAGGAGTGAGCCAACCTTGAGTCCAATCAGTGTGATATTATTGAATGTGTTGCTGAAAGTTGTCCTGCCTTTTAAAAACACACACCAGTTTTGAGTTTACTGGTTTCAAGAAGCACTGCCTGATGTGAACCATGCCTCGCAGAAAAGAGCTCTCAGAACACCTACGATCAAGAATTGTTGACTTGCATGAAGCTGGAAAGGGTTACAAAAGTATCTCCAAAAGCCTTGATGTTCATGTGTCCACAGTAAGACAGACTGTCTACAAATGGAGAAAGTTCAGCACTGTTGCTACTCTCCCTAGGCGTGGTCGTCCTGTAAAGATGACTGCAAGAGCACAGCGCAGAATGCTTAATGAGGTAAAGAAGAATCCTAGAGTGTCAGCTAAAGACTTACAGAAATCTCCAGCACATGCTAACATTTTTGTTGACACATCTACAATAAGGAAAACATTAAACAAGAATGGAGTACATGGGAGAACACCATGGAGGAAGCCATTGCTGTCCAAAAAGAATATTGCAGCACGTTTGAAGTTTGAAAAAGAGCACCTGGATGTTCCACAGCACTACTGGCAAAATATTCTGTGGACAGCTGAAACCAAAATTGAGTTGTTTGGAAAAAACACACAACACTATGTGTGGAGAAAAAAAGGCACAGCACACCAACATCACAACCTCATCCCCACTGTAAAACATGGCGGAGGGAGCATCATGGTTTGGGGCTGCTTTGCTGCCTCAGGGCCTGGACGGATTGTTGTCATTGATGGAAAAATGAATTCCAGAGTTTATCAAGACATTTTCTAGGAAAACGTAAGACCATCTGTCCGCCAACTGAAGCTCCGCAGAGGATGGGTGATGCAACAGGACAATGACCCAAAGCATACAAGTAATTCAACAAAAGAATGGCTTCAACAAAACAAAATACGCCTTCTGGAGTGGCCCAGTCAGAGTCCTGACCTCAACCTGAATGAAATGCTGTGGCATGACCTTAAGAGAGCGATTCACACCAGACATCCCAAGAATATTGCTACACTGAAACAGTTTTGTGAAGAGGAGTGGTCCAAAATTACTCCAGATCGTTGTGCAGGTCTGATCTGCAACTACAGGAAACATTTGGTTGAGGTTATTGCTGCCAAAGGAGGGTCAACCAGTTATTAAGTCCAAAGGTTCACATACTTTTTCCACCCTGAACTGTGAATTTTTACATGTTCTGTTCAATAAAAACATGAAAACATATACAGGGTTATCCAAAGAGATCCGAATTGCTTGAGAAAGGTAACCGAACGCTGAACATCAGTGTTCGGTTACCTTTCTTGGCCATTCGGCTATCCAGAGAGCAGGCAATTCGCCAAATCCTGGCGAAATTGCCTGCACATACGGTGCCTGTTCGGTGGCAGTGAAATCCCCATGAAAAAGCACTGCTTCGGCTATTCAGAGAACACAAACCAGCAGTAAAAGCAGTGGCGTAGCGTGGGGGGGGCAGGGGGGCCGTGGCCCCGGGCGCAGTTTTGTTAGGGGCGCATAATTTCAAAAGAAATTTGCGCCCCTAAAACTTGATGCCCGGACTGACCCGCCGGGCCCTCGGGCGCCGCCCAAGGGCCCGCGGGTTGAGGGGACCCAGATGCCGGGCAGCAGGAGTGCCTGCCCGGTCCTGAACAGTGAGTCCATCCGTGTTGAAAGGGAAGCGGCTGCGTGCAGGTGCAGCCGGTCACGTGGTCCAGCTAATCAGGTGGAACTGAGTCTCTGTACTGGCCGGACCGCGTGACCTGCGCACGCACGCAGCCGCCTCCCCTTCAACACGGACGGACTCAAACGCTGTTCAGGAGCGGGCAGGCACTCCCACTGCCCGGCATCTGGGCCCCCTCAACCCCTGCTGGATCCGGAGCTGGGGCAAGTATCCATGTGAGAGCTGGCTGCCGCTGGGGCAATATCCAGGTGAGAGCTGGGGCAAATCCATGAGCTGGGGCAATATCCATGTGTGAGCTGGGGCAATATCCATGTGTGAGCTGGGGCATATCCATGAGTGAGCTGGGGCAAATCCATGAGCTGGGGGCAAATCCATGAGCTGGGGGCAAATCCATGTGAGAACTGGGGCAAATCCATGAGCTGGGGGCAAATCCATGAGCTGGGGCAAATCCATGTGAGAACTGGGGCAAATCCATGAACTGGGGGCAAATCCATGTGAGAACTGGGGCAAATCCATGTGAGAACTGGGGCAAATCCATGAGCTGGGGGCAAATCCATGAGCTGGAGCATATCCATGAGCTGGAGCATATCCATGAGCTGGGGCAAATCCATGTGTGAGCTGGGGCAAATCCATGAGCTGGGGCAAATCCATGTGTGAGCTGGGGCAAATCCATGTGTGAGCTGGGGCAAATCCATGTGTGAGCTGGGGCAATATCCATGGGAGAGCTGGGGCAAATCCATGTGTGAGCTGGGGCAAATCCATGTGTGAGCTGGGGCAATATCCATGTGTGAGCTGGGGCATATCCATATGTGAGCTGGGGCAAATCCATGTGTGAGCTGGGGCATATCCATATGTGAGCTGGGGCAAATCCATGTGTGAGCTGGGGCAATATCCATGTGTGAGCTGGGGCATATCCATGTGTGAGCTGGGGCATATCCATGTGTGAGCTGGGGCAATATCCATGTGTGAGCTGGGGCATTATCCATGTGTGAGCTGGGGCATATCCATGTGTGAGCTGGGGCAATATCCATGTGTGAGCTGGGGCAATATCCATGTGTGAGCTGGGGCATATCCATGTGTGAGCTGGGGCATATCTATGTGTGAACTGGGGCATATCCATAGGTGAGCTGGGGCAAATCCATGTGTAAGCTGGGGCAATATTCATGTGTGAGCTGGGGCAATATCGATAACGTGTCCACAGGTTGGGGGGGCGCACAATTCTTGGCTGGCCCCGGGCGCTGACAACCCACGCTACGCCACTGAGTGAAAGGTTCCCCTAATGCCCTGCCATTCGGTGATTTAATTCGGCAAGTTAATTCAGGAGAATCCCATAGGCTTCGATGTTAAAGATATTCCCGTTTTAATTTAATATCTAATAAACCGTTCATTATAAAATTCTGCAGTAAAGAATCTCTTTATTTATAGATTTTTTTTGGGATATTTTAAGCATTTTTATAATTTTTTTTTTTAAGTTTTCTTATTTTTTCTGTAATAGCCATTTTTATTATCATTCCCTGGACCTCATATGCAAATTTCAGAAATTTTCGCTCAGTAGTTTCTTTGCAAACAGCGTTTCATTTTCACAGATTCACACAAACTATTTTGCTAATTTAAAGAAGGAGTGTAATGTCAGTGTGGCGCCACTAGATGGCTCTATAAACCAGATAAGGAACAGCAGGACACAAAAATAAGTGTGTATATGCAATTAACGAAATTAAGTGGGTAAATAGAAGTGCACAATACTTATCAAATAGGGAAACTATGTTAACTAGTTAGAGGAACCACAGTCTATTATTATCTTATTAAAGTGATATGTGCCTAAACGGTGAAGGACTCAAATTTAATTCTAGAGTCTAATTAATAAGGTACTAATACCGTTCAATTAAAATGCAGATTGCATATAAAGTGTTGTAGGTACAAAGGTTAAAAGTTAAAGAATTGCTAGAATATCGCTATTGGAATTGTCAATGTGTATAAATATATACAAGTATTGCAGTTAAAGTGCTAAATACAGTGTTAGGCAGCATATGAACTGAAGCAGAAACAATGTAAAAAGGTCCTAAACATAGAAACACATAGTGGAAATACCACTAAGTATCCCAAAATTTTATAAATATATAAGTATAACTCTATATATCCGAAAGGTGGTAAACGAAGTGCAAGAGTGCAAGAGTGCAAAATTAGCAGCAAACAGTCTTATACTCCAAACACAGAGAGAGAAAACATAAGTACAATAAATAGATGATGGAAGAAGTCTGGTATGATAAATACTGTCCGGAAAGAGGATGCAGCAGCCATACACCCAGAAACAGCGTCTAATCCCCAAGTCCGCTGAAGTAAAAGTTCAGGATATACAAGCTGGTGTCAGGCGCTGGCAAAAAAAATTCTCTTTAACTCCGGTTGGGGCTCTCTAGCCCACTCCTCACGTCCTCCACGGATATGAAAAAAGTGTAGGGATAGAAAAAAGGGAAGAAAAGAAAAATATTTTGTGCAGAATCTAACACACAATTAGGATAAGTACATCAAAAAAGGGGTACTCACATTTTAAGGTGCCAATTCTATCAAATAGGCACCAAACCGCACACAGATCGGTGAATTCTTAGGGGAATCGGTGCCCCTGACCTAAGAATTCACCGATCTGTGTGCGGTTTGGTGCCTATTTGATAGAATTGGCACCTTAAAATGTGAGTACCCCTTTTTTGATGTACTTATCCTAATTGTGTGTTAGATTCTGCACAAAATATTTTTCTTTTCTTCCGTTTTTTCTATCCCTACACTTTTTTCATATCCGTGGAGGACGTGAGGAGTGGACTAGAGATCCCCGACCGGAGTTAAAGAGAAAAATCTTTTGCCAGCGCCTGACACCAGCTTGTATATCCTGATATTTTGCTAATTTATTCACCTCCCTCGTCTGCGCAGTGGCGTCACTAGGGTTGGTGTCACCCCCCCCCCCCGAGTTTTACAGATTTTTTTTAACTACTCTTACTCCTAAATCAGTACTCCCATATAACACTGAATGCTCATACACACAGCGCACATTACTGTGAGGTTTATTGCTGTGGAGCTCTCTCATATGCTCACACAAACTTTTGCCAACTGCCAGCAAGTACGTTGCCTGTTCGAAGGCAGTGAAATCACACATGGATATATATTGCCCCCAGCAGCTCTGGATATATTGCCCCCAGGAGCTCTGGATATATATTGCCCCCAGCAGCTCACCCATGGATATATATTGCCCCCAGCTCACATATGGATATATTGCCCCAGTTCACAGTTATATATTGCCCCCAGCAGCTCACCCATGGATATATATTGCCCCAGCTCACATATGGATATATTGCGCCTCAGCTCACATATGGATATATTGCGCCTCAGCTCACACATGGATATATTGCCCCAGACCAGCTCACACATGGATATATTGCCCCAGACCAGCTCACACATGGATATTGCCCCAGCTCTCATGGATACTGCCGCCAGCACACATGGATATGCCCCAGCTCCTCTCATGGATATACTGCCCCAGCTGCTCTCATGCATATACTGCCCCAGCTGCTCTCATGGATTTTGCCCCAGCTCATGTATATACTGCCCCAGCTCATGAATATACTGCCCCAGCTCAAGGATATACTGCCCCAGCTCAAGGATATACTGCCCCAGCTGCTCTCATTGATAATGCCCCAGCTGCTCTCATGGATTTTGCCCCAGCTCATGGATATGCCCCAGCACATGGATATGCCCCCGCTCATGGATATTGCCCCAGCTCATGGATATACTGCCCCAGCTCATGGATATACTGCCCCAGCAGCTCATGGATATACTGCCCCAGCAGCTCATGGATATACTGCCCCAGCTCATGGATATAATGCCCCAGCTCATGGATACTGCCCCAGCTCATGGATACTGCCCCAGCACATGGAATGCCCCAGCAGCTCATGGATATGCCCCAGCACCTCATCGATTTGCCCCAGCACCTCATGGATATGCCCCAGCACCTCATGGATATGCCCCAGCAGCTCATGGATATGCCCCAGCACCTCATGGATATGCCCCAGCACCTCATGGATATGCCCCAGCTCCTCTCATGGATTTTGCCCCAGCTCATGGATATGCCCCAGCACATGGATATGCCCCAGCTCATGGATATTGCCCCAGCTCATGGATATACTGCCCCAGCAGCTCATGGATATACTGCCCCAGCTCATGGATATGCCCCAGCTCATGGATATGCCCCAGCTCATAGATAATGCCCCAGCACATGGATACTGCCCCAGCACATGGATATGCCCCAGCACCTCATGGATATGCCCCAGCACCTCATGGATTTGCCCCAGCACCTCTCATGGATTTTGCCCCAGCTCATGGATATTGCCCCAGCTCATGGATACTGCCCCAGCTCATGGATATACTGCCCCAGCTCATGGATATACTGCCCCAGCTCATGGATACTGCCCCAGCAGCTCATGGATATACTGCCCCAGCAGCTCATGGATATACTGCCCCAGCAGCTCATGGATATACTGCCCCAGCTCATGGATATGCCCCAGCTCAGGGATAATGCCCCAGCTCATGGATACTGCCCCAGCACATGGATACTGCCCCAGCACATGGAATGCCCCAGCAGCTCATGGATATGCCCCAGCACCTCATGGATTTGCCCCAGCAGCTCATGGATATGCCCCAGCACCTCATGGATATGCCCCAGCACCTCATGGATATGCCCCAGCTCCTCTCATGGATTTTGCCCCAGCTCATGGATATTGCCCCAGCTCATGGATACACTGCCCCAGCAGCTCATGGATATACTGCCCCAGCAGCTCATGAATATACTGCCCCAGCTCATGGATACTGCCCCAGCTCATGGATACTGCCCCAGCTCATGGATAATGCCCCAGCTCATGGATACTGCCCCCAGCACATGGAATGCCCCAGCACCTCATGGATATGCCCCAGCACCTCATTGATATGCCCCAGCAGCTCATGGATTTGCCCCAGCACCTCATGGATTTGCCCCAGCACCTCATGGATATGCCCCAGCAGCTCATGGATTTGCCTCAGCACCTCATGGATATGGATATGCCCCAGCACCTCATGGATATGCCCCAGCAACTCATGGATATGCCCCAGCAACTCATGGATATGCCCCAGAACCTCATGGATATGCCCCAGCACCTCATGGATATGCCCCAGCACCTCATGGATATGCCCCAGCACCTCATGGATATGCCCCAGCAGCTCATGGATATGCCCCAGCTCCTCATGGAAATGCCCCAGCTCCACATGGATATGCCCCAGCACCTCATGGATGTGCCCCAGCTCCTCATGGATATGCCCCAGCTCATGGATTTGCCCCAGCACCTCATGGATATGCCCCAGCACCTCATGGATATGCCCCAGCTCCTCATGGATATGCCCCAGCACCTCATGGATATGCCCCAGCACCTCATGGATATGCCACAGCACCTCATGTATATGCCCCAGCAGCTCATGGATATGCCCCAGCACCTCATGTATCTGCCCCAGCACCTCATGTATCTGCCCCAGCACCTCATGGATATGCCCCAGCACCTCATGGATATGCCTCAGCACCTCATGGATATGCCCCAGCTCATGGATTTGCCCCAGCACCTCATGGATTTGCCCCAGCACCTCATGGATATGCCCCAGCACCTCATGGATATGCCCCAGCACCTCATGGATATGCCCCAGCAGCTCATGGATATGCCCCAGCTCATGGATTTTGCCCCAGCTCCTCATGGATATGCCCCAGCACCTCATGGATATGCTCCAGCAGCTCATGTATATGCCCCAGCTCCTCATGGATATGCCCCAGCACCTCATGGATATGCCCCAGCACCTCATGTATATGCCCCAGCACCTCATATATATGCCCCAGCACCTCATGTATATGCCCCAGCAGCTCATGGATATGCCCCAGCACCTCATGTATATGCCCCAGCACCTCATGTATATGCCCCAGCAGCTCATGGATATGCCCCAGCACCTCATGGATATGACAGAAAAGAAAAACAGTGAAGCGCTCTCAGGATGAGTGAATGATTGTATACGCTACACAATGAATATGGAGGTTCCCCTAAAAACCTGGGAACATATAATAGACAGTCAATGGAGCGCCAGTACAGAACTGGAAATACAAAAAATCATTTCACATGTCCTTCAATAAGTCTTTTCAATCTTCTTGGAAATTCTTGAATTAGGCATCTGTACAAGAGAAAATGTAATCGTGCAATACGTTGATACACCATAAATAGGAGGTGATGGTCCTACTCACATATTGCTGAGCCTATCCTAGGCTCTAGGATGGATATCAATTATGGGTCTTCAAAGATATTTCAGGTGCCCATATACCCCCAATGTGATGGTGGTCTTCAACAACTTCTATAATGGTTCACGGGAAGAAAAAAACAGTGCACTCCCCTAGTGCAATATCGTTATTATACTCACATGTAGATGAGCCGCATTGGCTCCAAGACCTCGCGTAGGAATTTATAAGGAAATTCCGAAAAAAACTTCTTTTAAAATCACGTGTCAGGAAGCAGCAGTGATGAATAAAATAAATTTATTAATACATAAATAAAATTTGATATTACCAGAACGCGTTTCGCTCCTCAGAGCTTCTTCAGCTGGTATCACTAGTCTTGTATCTGCTGCTTCCTTATATACTGTTTAAAATCCCACATCTTTCAGTTAAAAATCAATTAAAAGTAAATTAAGAACAATTGGAAACATTTGGGGCCAGTGATTGGTTAATATGTAACACTCCTGTGCGTCAACGCTGTCCTCCAGCTTGAACCGCAATTTTAATTAGCCATATAGCATTAAAAAACATAGAACGCCGTTTTGTGTTTAAATCTCTGATAGCCTCCAACTGCGCATGCGCATGTCCTAGCGCATGCGCAAAGCTGATATCGGGGCGATAATTATAAACTAGGGATGTGCGTTTCGGGTTTCGGAATTTCGGAATTTCCATGAAATTTCCCGATTCGGGTCTTTCGATGCGGCCGAAAATCCGAAATTTTTTAGATCCGAAAAAGTCGAATACATCCTTCAATACATCCTCAGCAGCTGCTGCAGCAGTGTCATTGAATGCTTTAGATGCAAATTTTAAAACAAAATGGTGGATTTCTGTTGTTGTTTCTGCAATATCCAGTTTTATTATTAGCAGAAACTGAAAGTGAAACTGAGGCTGAGGCCTTCTATAAAATAAATAAAAGCAGTCAGCACAATGCGTTTTGTACTTTCCCCTAACTTCTCTTCCTTCAAACGCTCCCTGAAAACATTCCTATTTAGGGAAGCCTACCACCCAACTCACTGATGCAACCATCAATCACTCTCACCTTACAGTCCTCTCCTCCTGTTTCCAACCCCAACCCTCCTAGATTGTGAGTTCCTACGGGAATAGGGCCCTCATCTCCTCCTGTACTGTTTGTCAAATGTTGTTCAATGTATTGTAACCCTGTCTATACTGTGCTTATTGTACAGCGCTGCGGAATATGCTGGCGCTTTATAAATAAAGAATAATAATAATAATAATAATAATACGCACACAACACAAATATATAATAGTTTTTATTGAATAAACGTAATGTTTACTTCTGAAAAAAATATATAATTGAACGGTAATATATGTCTGTGCAGAGGAAATAAATAAATATTTTGTGACTTTAGACCTATGAGATGGGAGTAGTGGTGGGTCAAGCTGGTAGTGGGGTAGTGGAGGGGTGTCGCAATACTTTCGGCAATATATTGTATAGATATACCATTTTTTCCAGTCTGCATTATTTACGTGTTATATTTTTTGGATTTGGCAGAAGACAGGAAGAAGGCCGCAGAATCTGCCCCAGCGGGCAGCAGTGCCCCGGAGGAGGAGCCACGGGCGACCACCAGCGCTGGTATATACTGTTTTATTTAGCAACGACTTTTGGTCAAAAACAGAAACATTTTTTGTTTACTGTATTTTAATTTAATTTTTTTATGTATAGCACAAGAGGAGCAGGAGGAGGAAGAGGAGGAAGAGGAGGACCAGGAGGAGGGCGAAGGAGAGAGGGAGCCGGTGCAGCAGGAGGCCGCCAGTCCAGGTTTTTTTTTTTTTACTGTTGTATTTTGCATCGACTTTTGTTCAAAAATAAATCAGTTTTGTTGTTTACTGTATTTTTTATTTCTTTAATTTCTTACATATAGCACTGGATATGCAGACAGTGGTGGTGGGGGAGGAGACAGAGGAGTCGGAGCCTCAGGAGGCCGCCAGCTCTGGTATATACTACTGTTATATTTTTTCAAGACTTTCAGTCAAAAATAGAAACCTGCTTTACTTACTGTATTTTCCTTCTTTCATTTATTGGATATATAGAAGAAGCCAGACCTAGCAATCAAGAGGCGATTGGCGAGCTACGCCTGGCAGTCAGAACACTCGATGCCCTCCAGGAACTGCTGCAGGAACTCCGGGAGCACCTGAACAACACCGCGGACATCCTGGAGCGGCAGTAAGACAGAGACAATACTCAATACGGATGTGCCTCAGCTGCTCCTGCTCGCCTGCTTTGAGGTCGGACCAGCGTTTTCTGATCTGGTCCTTCGTCCCGTCTTTCCCAAACACCTCCAGGATGGTGGTGCGCGTAGCTTGTCAATGATACGATCCTTTCTAAAATTATTCTTCCTGCCGTAAGGGCCCTTACTGCAGTCATAATCTTTGTAATCAAAGATGCGGACCAGCTCCAACATCTCCTCAAATGCCAGTAATTCTAAAAGTGAGCCAATACTCTGAACAAGATGTTCGCCTGGCTTGGAAGATGGCCGCCATTGTATGTTTGTTTGTGTTGTTTGTGCCCCTGTTGGGCAGTTTGCCATCCTTGGCATGTTCCCTTCCCTTCCCCATGTTGTAAATAAATTTTCTATTTTTTCTATATTTTCCTGTTTGTGTGCGTTGCTTTACGTTAATAAGTTAATTATGTATTGCTTGGTTTCCACACTGATAACCACTTCGATGCGGAGGACGCGCTCAGCGCGTCCTCCGCATGGCTGCTGGTATGCGGAGGACGCGCTGAGCGCATCCTCCCTTTGGGGTCAGCGTTCGGCCGGGTTCTGGCCGATCGCTGGCCCCCCCGGTGCGGGCTGACATCCTCGATGTCAGCCCAGCATCCGAAACCGCTGCCGGTGAAATTAGGTGTCATCGCGACAGCGCGATGACACCTAATTCAGGCGCCCCCCCCGCATGTGCGGAGGAGGCGCCTGAAAGGGAGGGGGGGAGGTCCTTCGGACCTCTCTCCCGATCGGCGGCGTTGCGGGGGTTAACCCAGGCACCATTTGGAAGGGCACAGCCTGCCCTTCCAAATGGTGCCTGGCATTAACCCCTGGGGAGCTGGATCGCGAATCGGTGCTGAAAAGCGCCGGTTCGTGATCCTTTCCCGGAGCTGGCCGACATCTTGGATGTCGGCCAAGCCTCCGGGAACTCCCCCTGAGGACTGGCGTCATCGTGCATAGCACGATGACGCCAGTCCTAGAGTTAACCCCTAACTGCCACCAACGGTGGAGATAGGGAGTTCCAATGAACTCCCTATCTCCCGATCCGTGGCAGCTAGGGGTTAAAGTTTGGTATGGTTGGATCGGCCAGAGCATGGCCATTCCAACGATACCAAACACTACAGTGAAAAAAGTTTTTTTAAAAAAAAAAATTAAAAAAAAATATATTTAAAAAAAAACTTATAAAAATTAAATAAACCTTTTTTTTTCCTTTTTTTGGTTCGTTAATGCAGCAATATTGTTCCCATTTCAATTATAATGTGAACAATGATGCTGCACTAACGAGGTGGTGGGGCAATATCCACGAGGAGCTGGGGCAAGTCCACGAGGAGCTGGGGCACGTCCACGAGGAGCTGGGGCACATCCACGAGGAGCTGGGGCACGTCCACGAGGAGCTGGGGCACGTCCACGAGGAGCTGGGGCACCTCCACGAGGTGCTGGGGCACGTCCACGAGGAGCTGGGGCACTTCCACGAGGTGCTGGGGCACGTCCACGAGGAGCTGGGGCACCTCCACGAGGTGCTGGGGCACGTCCACGAGGTGCTGGGGCACGTCCACGAGGAGCTGGGGCACTTCCACGAGGTGCTGGGGCATATCCACGAGGAGCTGGGGCATATCCACGAGGAGCTGGGGCATGTCCACGAGGAGCTGGGGCATGTCCACGAGGAGCTGGGGCATATCCACGAGGAGCTGGGGCATGTCCACGAGGAGCTGGGGCATGTCCACGAGGTGCTGGGGCATGTCCACGAGGAGCTGGGGCATATCCATGAGGTGCTGGGGCAATATCCACGAGGAGCTGGGGCATGTTCACGAGGAGCTGGGGCATATCCACGAGGAGCTGGGGCATGTCCACGAGGAGCTGGGGCATGTCCACGAGGTGCTGGGGCATGTCCACGAGGAGCTGGGGCATATCCACGAGGTGCTGGGGCAATATCCACGAGGAGCTGGGGCATGTCCACGAGGAGCTGGGGCATATCCATGAGGATCTGGGGCATATCCATGAGGATGTCGGATGTCGGCCAAGCTTCCGGGAACTCCCCCTGAGGACTGGCGTCATCGTGCATAGCACGATGACGCCAGTCCTGGAGTTAACCCCTAGTTGCCACCAATGGTGGAGATAGGGGGTTCCAATGAACCCCCTATCTCCCGATCCGTGGCCGTTCCAACGATACCAAACACGAATGTGAAAAAAGTTTGTAAAAAAATTAAAAATAAAAAAATATTTTAAAAAATTTATAAAAAAAAAATAAACAATTTTTTTTCTTTTTTTTGGTTTGTTAATGCAGCAATATTGTTCCCATTTCAATTATAATGTGAACAATGATGCTGCACTAACGATTTTTGTATGCGGTGCGTTTGTTAAAAATTGTGCGGAGGAGGCGCCTGAAAGGGAGGGGGGGAGGTCCTTCGGACCTCTCTCCCGATCGGCGGCGTTGCGGGGGTTAACCCAGGCACCATTTGGAAGGGCACAGCCTGCCCTTCCAAATGGTGCCTGGCATTAACCCCTGGGGAGCTGGATCGCGAATCGGCGCTGAAAAGCGCCGGTTCGTGATCCTTTCCCGGAGCTGGCCGACATCTTGGATGTCGGCCAAGCCTCCGGGAACTCCCCCTGAGGACTGGCGTCATCGTGCATAGCACGATGACGCCAGTCCTAGAGTTAACCCCTAACTGCCACCAACGGTGGAGATAGGGAGTTCCAATGAACTCCCTATCTCCCGATCCGTGGCAGCTAGGGGTTAAAGTTTGGTATGGTTGGATCGGCCAGAGCATGGCCGTTCCAACGATATCAAACACTACAGTGAAAAAAGTTTTTTTAAAAAAAAAGAAATAGAAAATAAAAATATATTTTAAAAAATATTATAAAAATTAAATAAACCTTTTTTTTTTCCTTTTTTTGGTTCGTTAATGCAGCAATATTGTTCCCATTTCAATTATAATGTGAACAATGATGCTGCACTAATGAGGTGGTGGGGCAATATCCACGAGGAGCTGGGGCATATCCACGAGGAGCTGGGGCATATCCACGAGGAGCTGGGGCACGTCCACGAGGAGCTGGGGCACGTCCACGAGGAGCTGGGGCACGTCCACGAGGAGCTGGGGCACGTCCACGAGGAGCTGGGGCACGTCCACGAGGAGCTGGGGCACCTCCACGAGGTGCTGGGGCACGCCCACGAGGAGCTGGGGCACATCCACGAGGTGCTGGGGCATATCCACGAGGAGCTGGGGCATATCCACGAGGAGCTGGGGCATGTCCACGAGGAGCTGGGGCATGTCCACGAGGAGCTGGGGCACCTCCACGAGGTGCTGGGGCACGTCCACGAGGAGCTGGGGCATATCCACGAGGAGCTGGGGCATATCCACGAGGAGCTGGGGCATGTCCACGAGGAGCTGGGGCATGTCCACGAGGAGCTGGGGCATGTCCACGAGGTGCTGGGGCATGTCCACGAGAGAGCTGGGGCATATCCATGAGGTGCTGGGGCAATATCCACGAGGAGCTGGGGCATGTTCACGAGGAGCTGGGGCATATCCACGAGGAGCTGGGGCATATCCACGAGGAGCTGGGGCATGTCCACGAGGAGCTGGGTCATGTCCACGAGGTGCTGGGGCATGTCCACGAGGAGCTGGGGCATATCCATGAGGTGCTGGGGCAATATCCACGAGGAGCTGGGGCATGTCCACGAGGAGCTGGGGCATATCCATGAGGAGCTGGGGCATATCCATGAGGATCTGGGGCATATCCATGAGGATGTCGGATGTCGGCCAAGCTTCCGGGAACTCCCCCTGAGGACTGGCGTCATCGTGCATAGCACGATGACGCCAGTCCTGGAGTTAACCCCTAGTTGCCACCAATGGTGGAGATAGGGGGTTCCAATGAACCCCCTATCTCCCGATCCGTGGCAGCTAGGGGTTAAAGTTTGGTATTGTTGGATCGGCCAGAGCATGGCCGTTCCAACGATACCAAACACGAATGTGAAAAAAGTTTGTAAAAAAATTAAAAATAAAAAAATATTTAAAAAAATTTATAAAAATAAAATAAACAATTTTTTTTCTTTTTTTGGTTTGTTAATGCATCAATATTGTTCCCATTTCAATTATAATGTGAACAATGATGCTGCACTAACGATTTTTGTATGCGGTGCGTTTGTTAAAAATTTTGTAATTTTCCCCAAAAAAAAATGTAACGAGACCCCATCTCTAATTTTTTTAACAAGCGCACCCCATACAAAATATAACCGCAATTGCTCGCATGTTAAAATGTGAAAAAAAAAAAACACTTTACACGTTGTAAATTATTGAAAAATCATATTTTATTGCATTTTTTGTTATAATATACAGACAGGTCATGACGTATACATATAATAATGACATATTATTAATCTGCCGAGTCTGACGGAAAGAACGATATATAATATGTCTGGGGGTCATATACTAAAATAAGCTTCAAAACACGTTTAAACATGATGAGCAAAACCGGTAAAAATGAGCTCAGCACAGAGGTGTGAAAAGCCTCAGCAGCGAAAGGGTTAATTAAAAAAACACGATAGAATCGCCAGAATTATTGTATCGACAGAATGAATTATCGGATCCGAAAAACAAACCAAAAATTTATTATAAAAAATATATAAAGTAGTATTAAAAAAGTAAACCATAGTAGTTTTCATCAAAACGAATAGAGTTAGACAGCTTTGAAACGAGAACAGACGTTCCGAAAAAACGAAAAGTTCCGAAAAACGAAAAATGGGCGATATGCCGAAAACCATGTACAATTCCGAAAAACGAAAAGTTCCGAAAAACGAAAAATGGGCGATATGCCGAAAACCATGTACAATTCCGAAAAACGAAAATTTCCGAAATAACGAAAAGTCGATACAGAAACCTAGTAAAGTGACCCGAAAATACGAAAAATGGTCGATATTCCGAAAAATAAATGTACCCGAAAACCGAATCGAGCCGAACCGAATCGAAACAGAAAGCAGTCGAAACGAGCCGAATCGAAAAGTTTAAAAATTCGAAAAATCGAATCGAATCGAAAAAAAAAATCGGTGCACATCCCTATTATAAACTTCTATACTACAGACCCAGTGCGATCACCCAACACCAAGCACAGGGGAGAACACCACCCAGGAAAGTGGTGCAGAGACAGAGTGAATCCACTCAACAGCACAGGGGCCGCCAGAACAACAGACTCCCGATCTCCAATGTGCGCATGCGCACATCCCAAAGGCAACTTCCTATGTATACAAACTATTATTTTCGTGCAGCCCTAATTAATAGAAAAATAACTATTTCAAAATAAAAAAAACACAATTGATAGTATGGCTCTTTTGAGAGGATAAGTCACACTTGCTGTATCCTATCATATGGTCCATTATATTATCGCTCTGTAGGCAACAAATCTCCATAAATTATACAAGATGTAGATACATCTCTAAACAAATACACATGTAAATATCATCATAATTAACAACAGGATAAAATAATCATATAAACAAATTAATGTGCTCATAGCTAATGCTACCCAATATAATATTGCAAAAATAATTTTATATCTAATTTAAAGTGCTTTATGCTTACATTCCACTATGAAGCCAATATAATAAAGAAGTTAAAGTGACCAAGAGAATTTATAGCTATATAAATTAATATATTTTGCATTAATCAATTTGTTTGAAAATAGTGTTATACAATTATTATTTATATAAATTTAAAGTGTCAATAGTGCAATATAAAAGTGAATTGTGCTATTTTACCATTGTGAACCAATTATAGTCTAATGTACATTAATATAGTGCCAGTAATACAATTAATAAATCGTAGTGACCTAATAAATCTATAGAATTTATCATGCTATTTAAATGGTTTTCACCAATTATAAAGTGCAATGGTGACCTATTTTATTAAAGTGCCAATAATACTGTATAATGAAGAAATCATTGTGTGCTAAAAAATAATTAATGTGCGCAACTAAATCAGCCTAAATCAGCTAAAATTGGTGAAAACCATTTAAATAGCATGATAAATTCTATAGATTTATTAGGTCACTACGATTTATTAATTGTATTACTGGCACTATATTAATGTACATTAGACTATAATTGGTTCACAATGGTAAAATAGCACAATTCACTTTTATATTGCACTATTGACACTTTAAATTTATATAAATAATAATTGTATAACACTATTTTCAAACAAATTGATTAATGCAAAATATATTAATTTATATAGCTATAAATTTCTCTTGGTCACTTTAACTTATTTATTATATTGGCTTCATAGTGGAATGTAAACATAAAGCACTTTAAATTAGATATAAAATTATTTTTGCAATATTATATTGGGTAGCATTAGCTATGAGCACATTAATTTGTTTATATGATTATTTTATCCTGTTGTTAATTATGATGATATTTACATGTGTATTTGTTTAGAGATGTATCTACATCTTGTATAATTTATGGAGATTTGTTGCCTACAGAGCGATAATATAATGGGCCATATGATAGGATACAGCAAGTGTGACTTATCCTCTCAAAAGAGCCATACTATCAATTGTGTTTTTTTTATTTTGAAATAGTTATTTTTCTATTAATTAGGGCTGCACGAAAATAATAGTTTGTATACATAGGAAGTTGCCTTTGGGATGTGCGCATGCGCACATTGGAGATCGGGAGTCTGTTGTTCTGGCGGCCCCTGTGCTGTTGAGTGGATTCACTCTGTGTGTCTCTGCACCACTTTCCTGGGTGGTGTTCTCCCCTGTGCTTGGTGTGGGGGGAATTGCACTGGGTCTGCAGTATAGAAGTTTATAATTATCGCCCCGATATCGGCTTTGCGCATGCGCAGTTGGAGGCTATCAGAGATTTAAACACAAAACGGCGTTCTATGTTTTTTAATGCTATATGGCTAATTAAAATTGCGGTTCAAGCTGGAGGACAGCGTTGACGCACAGGAGTGTTACATATTAACCAATCACTGGCCCCAAATGTTTCCAATTGTTCTTAATTTACTTTTAATTGATTTTAACTGAAAGATGTGGGATTTTAAACAGTATATAAGGAAGCAGCAGATACAAGACTAGTGATACCAGCTGAAGAAGCTCTGAGGAGCGAAACGCGTTCTGGTAATATCAAATTTTATTTATGTATTAATAAATTTATTTTATACATCACTGCTGCTTCCTGACACGTGATTTTAAAAGAAGTTTTTTTCGGAATTTCTTTATAAATTCCTACGCGAGGTCTTGGAGCCAATGCGGCTCATCTACATGTGAGTGTAATATTTAAATGGTCCTATTGTCATTATAATATAACGATATTGCACTAGGGGAGTGCACTGTTTTTTCTTCCCGTGAACCATTATAGAAGTTGTTGAAGACCACCATCACATTGGGGGTATATGGGCACCTGAAATATCTTTGAAAACCCATAATTGATATCCATCCTAGAGCCTAGGATAGGCTCAGCAATATGTGAGTAGGACCATTACCCCCTCCCCTCCTATTTATGGTGTATCAACGTATTGCACGATTACATTTTCCTCTTTTGTAGAGATGCCTAATTCAAGAATTTCCAAGAAGATTGAAAAGACTTATTGAAGGACATGTGAAGTGATTTTTTGTATTTCCAGTTCTGTACTGGCGCTCCATTGACTGTCTATTATACCTCATGGATGTGCCCCAGCTCCTCATGGATATGCCCCAGCACCTCATGGATATGCCCCAGCAGCTCATGGATATGCCCCAGCAGCTCATGGATATGCCCCAGCTCATGGATTTGCCCCAGCACCTCATGGATATGCCCCAGCTCCTCATGGATATGCCCCAGCTCCTCATGGATATGCCCCAGCAGCTCATGGATTTGCCCCAGCACCTCATGGTTATGCCCCAGCTCACCTCCGCCGCGTGTTCGCTCCCTCTGAGCGTCCGGCGGCGCGCAGCTTGGGCGCTCGCCTGGGGGAGCCACGTGACCAGCCACGATTGGCTGGTGACGTGTTTCCCCCAGGCGAGCGCCGAAGCTGCATGCTTCGGACGCTCGCAGGGAGCGAATACGCGGCGGAGGGTGAGACACCCGCCCTTAGGGTGACGGCAGGGCCGCCATCAGGGCATTACGCCCCATGCTGCCGTAAGGGGCCCGGGCCGCCGGGCCCAGGGGGGGGGCAGGCCCCCCTCGGCAGTGGTGTCGCCCTCTTACAGCTCCGGTATCAGACTCGAGGAGTCCGAATCCGGAGCTGTGTCCCTGCTGCTGCTGCTGCAGGAGCCGGAGGAGACACGGTGTCTCCTCCGGCTCCTGGCAGCTCCACTTCCTGGCTGGGCGGGGCCAAGCAGCTTGTGAGGGCCTCCCAAGCACGTTGCTTTGGCTCCGCCCCTCAACTCAGTGAAGCTGCGTGCCTGAGGTGGAGGGACCAGGCTGAAGAGAGAAGACTGAAGATTGAAGAGAAGAAAAGAAGAGAGAAGAAAAGGAGAAGAAAAGAAGACAGCGGAGTGGTGAGCCAGGGCCCGGACCCCAAGGCCCAGACCCCAAGGCCCAGACCAAGGGACCAGGGCCCAGACCCCCAGACCCAGGGTCCAGACCCCAAGACCCAGGGTCCAGACCCCTGGGCCCAGACCCCAAGGCCCAGACCCCTGGGCCCAGACCCCAAGGCCCAGACCCAGGGTCCAGACCCCTGGGCCCAGACCCCTGGGCCCAGACCCCTGGGCCCAGACCCCAAGGCCCAGACCCCAAGGCCCAGACCCCAGGGCCCAGACCCCAAGGCCCAGACCCTGGGCCCAGACTCCAAGGCCCAGACCCTGGGCCCAGATCCCAAGGCCCAGACCCAGGGTCCAGACCCCAAGGCCCAGACCCTGGGCCCAGACACCGGGCCCAGACCCCAAGGCCCAGACCCCGGGCCCAGACCCTGGGCCCAGACCCCAAGGCCCAGACCCTGGGCCCAGATCCTGGGCCCAGATCCCAGACCCCAAGGCCCAGACCCAGACCCTGGGCCCAGACCCCAAGGCCCAGACCCTGGGCCCAGACCCCAAGGCCCAGACCCCAAGGCCCAGACCCCAAGGCCAAGACCCAGACCCTGGGCCCAGACCCCAAGGCCCAGACCCTGTGCCCAGACCCCAAGGCCCAGACCCAGGGTCCAGACCCCAAGGCCCAGACCTCTGGGCCCAGACCCCAGACCCAAACCCCAAGGCCCAGACCCTGTGCCCAGACCCCAAGGCCCAGACCCAGGGTCCAGACCCCAAGGCCCAGACCAGACTCAGGGCCCAGACCGCAAGACCCAGTCCCAGGGACCAAACTCAGGGCCCAGACCAGACCCCAAGGCCCAGAGCACAAACCCCAGACCCCAAGGCCCAAACCAGACCCAGACCCCAAGGCCCAGACCCTGGGCCCAGACCCCAAGGCCCTGGGCCCAGACCCTGGGCCCAGAACCCCAAGGCCCAGACCCCAAGGCCCAGACCTCAGGCCCAGACCTCAGGCCCAGACCCTGGGCCCAGACCTCAGGCCCAGACTCCAAGGCCCAGATCCCAAGGCCCAGATCCCAGGGTCCAGACTCCAAGGCCCAGACCCAGACCCTGGGCCAAGACCCCAAGGCCAAGACCCAGACCCTGGGCCCAGACCCCAAGGCCCAGACCCTGTGCCCAGACCCCAAGGCCCAGACCCAGGGTCCAGACCCCAAGGCCCAGACCTCTGGGCCCAGACCCCAGACCCAAACCCCAAGGCCCAGACCCTGTGCCTAGACCCCAAGGCCCAGACCCAGGGTCCAGACCCCAAGGCCCAGACCTCTGGGCCCAGACCCCAGACCCAAACCCCAAGGCCCGGACCCAGGGCCCAGACCCCAAGGCCCAGACCCCAGGGACCAGCCTAGACCCAGGGACCAGGCCCCAAGGCCCAGACCCCAAGGCCCAGACCAAGGGACCAGGGCCCAGACCCCAGGGACCAGACCCCAAGGCCCAGTCCCAGGGACCAGACCCAGGGACCAGACCCCAAGGCCCAGACCCAGGGCCCAGCCTAGACCCAGGGGCCAGGCCCAGCCCCATGGACCAGACCCCAAGGCCCAGACCCAGGGACCAGAGCCCAGACCAGACTCAGGGCCCAGACCGCAAGGCCCAGTCCCAGGGACCAAACCCAGGGCCCAGACCAGACCCCAAGGCCCAGAGCACAAACCCCAGACCCCAAGGCCCAGACCCCAAGGCCCAAACCAGACCCAGGGACCAGGCCCAGACCCAGAGGCCATCATATACAGCCCGTTACTGTGAGATTTATTGCTGTGGATTCTGTGATACGCTCATACACACTGCATATTACTGGGAGTTTTATTGCTGTGGTGCTATGTTATGTCCTTTTTTTTGAAGGGGGAGAAAAGCGGTTAGAGTTTGAGGGAGAGCCGGGGGGGGCCCCATCATTTCTGATGGCTGCCCTGGGTGACGGTGTCACCCTAAAGGCGGGTGTCACCTGGTGCGGGCCGCCCCCCCACCCCCACGTTACGACACCACTGCGTCTGCGGTCTCAGCTGCTTCGGCTGTGTGTGATCGGCTCCTGCTCGGGCTTTTTCCGTGGTTTTCGGCAGGTTAATCCAGATGTTTTTGCGGGTTTTCGGTGTGCATTCGCTGGGTTTTGCGGTTCGTTTTCGTCGGGTTTGCGGCAGCTTTTCCCTGCAATTCGGGGACCCTGTGGTGCTTGCTGAATACACCGCAGGGTCACCGAAATGGGATCGGCAAAAGGAACCGAATTGAAGAGAACGAAAAGTCACCGAACGTGCGATGACTTTTCGAATCTCTTTGGATAACCCTGATAATGTTTGTGTTGTATTATTTTAAGCAGACTGTGTTTTTCAAATTGTTGTGATTTAGATGAAGATCAGAGCACATTTTATGACCAATTCATGCAAAACTCCACGTAATCCCAAAAGGTTCACATACTTTTTCTTGCCACTGTAGCTATAATCTGATACATTTTTGGATTGTGTGAGCTTTACATCCTAGCTCCAACTGCTGGATAATTGCTCAATGTGATATTTTCCTGTGTTATTTGTCCATATGTTTTGTTTGTTCATTTGGGAAAGGTAGAACTGAGGGTTCTTTTTTAATTTGTGGTTATATTCAATAAACTGTGTGTATTTACAATCTTACCCCTCTTAACTCTTCCTGGAGTGATAGTTGGAAGCTCTTTGTAGCTCTCACGATATTGTGTTTTAATAATTCACGTTTAAGGGGAAGAACTGTTCATAAACATCAAAACAAATAAATTGTATAAATTTAATGAAAATGGGAATATTTTTTACATTGCAAACTATGAGATTTGCTTGATTTAAATCTGCCAAATAAAAGCACCACAAATCAGGACATTTCACTGACATTTCGGTGCTGTTCAATGGTCTTTGAATACATTAGCCATTACTTCTCTATGGGGACTTCACTGCCGTCGAAGCATCATATTTTGCTAGCAATTCGCCAAAATTTGTCAAGAGGGCAGGTGGTCGGGCAAGAGGACATTAAAACTGCTGATACATACTTCTCTGAGACCGGAGAAAAGGAAGACTTGCAGGTCTATTCAAACAAAGGTGAAACTCCAGAGAATGACTGGAGAAGTGAAAATTCTAAGTCAAAATAGCCAAACCAGAAAAATTCTCCTATTTATCTCACTTTCCAAATCGGCTATTTGGTCTAGATTGTTCTCTTCTGCCAGTTCTCCTGGGTTTCACCTTTCTCTGAATAACCCTAATGTAGGAGACAGGGCAGGGAGTGACTTAGTGAATGAAGTAGCGTGGTTAATGGAGGAGGGTAGTGAAGATATTTCTAGTCTAAGTTTGTTAATCCTATCCGTGAAATAGTCAGCAAAGCTGACAGCTGTGAGGTCTGTTGAAGGTTGTGTGGAAGTGGGACACATTAACAGCTTGAATGTATGAAGCAGATGTCTGAGGCATGAGAAAAGGATGAGATAAGGGACGAGAAATAAGATTGTTTAGCGATGGATAGAGTGAGACTGTAAGACTAGAGCATGAATTTGAAGTTCAGGAAGTTAGCCAACGTGCACGACTTCTTCCAATCACGTTCAGCTGCCCTGGAACATCACTGAAGATAGCGTGTCTTTGTAGGTGCTCCTCTAGATTTGATATGACTGTCTGTCTTGGGCTCCCTACTTTCACAAAGTTAAGGAGAGATGGCATCATGCATATATTTTTAATAATATATATAGTTAGTGAGATTACTTCCTGTGAAGCGCTTTGACACGCTCATACACAGCACACATACACAGGCCTTGGGACCTGTGGTACTTAATCCAACTCTGGGGCAGGTTGCGCATAAAAGGTGAAGGGTTTGTGGCCAGGATGTGGAACGATTTTGGGCATAAGTGGTGGCATGAGGGTATATTGTGAAGGAATTGTGTCATGTAGGTGTAAAGTGGAGGTATTGCAGAAATTGGGTATAATGTGGATGGATTATACTGCAAAAACTGTTGACATTAAATAAATGATAATTAAGATGTGTTATGTCACATCACTGAAATCTTGTTTTTTTTTCTTCCATCAATTAAGACATTTGTATGAAGTGTTCTACAGAGAAAACCTCAATACTCACGAGTTTTTGCTGTATTGGCACTTTGTGATCAATAAATCAAATTGCATTGCATTGTAGGTTGGGCACTCGTTCTCAAAGGTTCACAATCACTGCTCTATATGCACATCTTCCTCCTATATACTATTTCCCAAACCTGTCCTCGGGACCCGCTGACACGCCAGGTAAGGTTTGCCAGGTATCTGAAGCACAGCACAGGTGATATCATTTGCAGCTCAGTGATTGCAGGACTCAGTCTTCATTTCCCCAAGGTGATCTGTAAAATCTGGCCTGTTAGAAGGTCCTGAGGACAGGATTGGGAAACACTGCTATATACACTTTCTTTTATACGAAGTGATAAATGCCAATAGGCCAAAGCAGTTTTGTATTTTGGGCACGTCTAGAAAAATTATTGCACCCAAGACGTAACGAGGCAGTAACATCTGCAGACAGGATGTCTTTTGCTTGGATTCCGTTCTGATGGAAATGCCAAGAAATCGAATCAATTTACCTTCAGGACATAGTTAGAATTAATTTAGTCTGTTTCACATACTATTACA
Source organism: Leptobrachium leishanense (assembly GCA_009667805.1). Taxonomy (NCBI): domain Eukaryota; kingdom Metazoa; phylum Chordata; class Amphibia; order Anura; family Megophryidae; genus Leptobrachium; species Leptobrachium leishanense. The sequence continues at coordinate 208,544,975 of CM019064.1, forward strand.
TTTTTGATTTCTGCTCGTTATTCTATAATGAAACACCTCAGTACTATTATTTAAAGTCAAGTTCTTTTGATGATAGAGATGTTTCAACCCAAGTCCAAGTCTTTGTCTGAATAGAAATTTGTTGTCCCTTTTAATAAAGACGTTCCAGATTTACATCTTTGTAAACGTTCCATGGTGAAAATTGCCAGCTGGACAGAAATGCTTGTGTCCCTAGATCGGCTTTTACACAACAACAACACTACATCATATGAAAGGATATGAAAAGTCTGTACTTAGCCTTGCTTGATACCATGGAGAAAATTTTTAGTACCAAATTGTACCCATGATATAGGGAAAACCGTTACCTTCAGAGAAATGTGAAACAGATCACATTCTCCATGTCAATGCTGGATGCACTTTATCACCTGGCACTGAATGCACAAACTACTTTGTAAAAGGAAGAAGCGGTGGCTTTGAAGCTATTTAAATGTCAATGACCAAGACTAAAGCTAATGAGCACCCGTCACCATTTTCAAGAGATGGCAAACGAACCACCCACCATTACTCAAAGTCAGAGACAAAAAAGATTGATCAACACCTGACCGACCTCCCACTTTTTCTTCACCAGCCAGTTCAGGCAAAATGTTATAATATTTGGTTACCCAGCGGAGAAATGCATGTGTGCCATCAAATGGTTCGCAACAATTTCCGTTGAGAAGCATTATGCATTGGCTGTTTGAACCTTCTTGACCTGTAGTCTAACAGAAACTACACCGGCATCATAGTTACTGAATCTTCCTGCAGTGATGTGCAGAAAATTCAAAACAGCCACTGATGGACAGTCTTTAAAACAGAAGACCATGGCTTTGAAGAGCATTCTCATGGACCAGTTTAAATGATCATGTGGGAGAATGTCCCTTTAACATTTTGGCAGGGAAAAGTGACTTTTTTGATTGGCAACAACATTGTGTATAAGCAACATTTTAATTCTATTCTGGAATTCAAGATGGTGTTTCAAAATTGCAGCTCGTAAGCACAATCCAAATCAGCCAAGAAAAATGGGCAAGAATTACTTGGGGTGCAAAACTGGTACCTACCCCCCCTCCCCCATTGGAACTACCAAGTAGGGCTGCAACTAACAATTATTTTCATTATCAAATTAGTGGAGTAGAGGTAACATCACTGCTCTGCGTGGAGAGAGACTGAGACACAGGTTCGATCCCGGGTAGAGCATCTCTCCAGTAAGTGTCCTTGGGCAAGACACCTAACAGTACATCCTCGCCACCCAGGACATACTTGAAAACGAGAGAAATCTCAATGTATCCTTCCTGGTAAAATTAAAAAAAAAAAAAAAATTAGTTGGCTGATTAATTCAGTAAAAAAACAAAAACAAAACAAAAAAAAAAAAAACACATATGGAATACTTCTACCTGAAAAGAAAAACAATAGTGCACATCATACAAAAAAATTCAACTACGAGCCCTATTCCAAAGTTGGTGCTAACCTAACCAGAGCTGTTGTAAACCTAACTCTACATATAATATATTGGCTCTGTTACGTTTACAACAGCTCTGGATAAGTTAGCAGCAACTTTGAAATATTGGCCAATATCGGTAAAATGCCCTCACAAAGAACATAAATATCCACATCGGTGTCCAAAGACACCCAGAGATCTCTCCAGGATGTCCGGAAAGCTTAAACTTTAAGGAACTCTTTCAGGGTTATTCAAAGAGATCCGAATTGCTGGCAAAAGGTACCTTTACTGGCCATTCGGCTATTCAGAGAGCAGGCAGTTCGCCAAATGTTGGCGAATTGCCTGCACATACGGTGCTTGTTCAGTGCCTGTTCAAGGGCAGTGAAATTCCCATAGCTTCGTCTATTCAGAGAACAAAAACCAGCAGTAAAAATTTGCCGAAATGCCCTGCCATTCGGTGGCTTCATTCGACAGGCTTATTCAGGCGAATCCCATAGGCTTCAATGTTAAAAAATTCCTGTTTTAATTCAATATCTAATAAACCGTTTATTATAATATTCTGCAGCAAAAAGTCTATTTATAGACTTTTTAAGATCTTTTAAGCATTTTTCAGGACTTTTTTGGAAAAGAAAAAAAGATTTTTTTTTAAACGTTTTTTTTCTTTTTTCTGTAACAGCCCTTTTTATTATCATTCATTGGATCTTCTTTGTAAATTTCAGACATTTTCGCTCAGTAGTTTGTATGCAAACAGCGTTTCACTTTTCAAACGTTCAAGCTGTCACGGAATGACCCAAGAGGCTCGGCGCAGCGAGCCCAGGACGCCAACCCAAGACATTTTTAAAAGGACCTATGTCATGGAGCTGAGGCAACGCTCCATGCTTCAAACCTCAAAAGACTTTATGGTCGGTTTTATCGTGTGATTTTAAATATTTTACCTCGTTTGGTTTTAGTTTAATTTAGTTTAGTGAAATGACATAGCTTTGGTTTTAAAATATACTTCTATTCCTGTAGATAAATGTGTGTTTCTGTAGCTAGTAAATAAGTTTTGTTTAATCTGATGTGCTGGAACAATGGATGTACAAACGTTGTGTGCGCTGAAGGCTAAGAGAATGTGAAGAATGTTGATTGTCAATAACTGACCTAACTCATTAGTATGGGTATGCAAATTATGACTGTTGTACTTCAGCATAAATAGTGGCGTGTGATTAAAAGGGTTCAGTTCATCTGAGTGTTTGAAACATACAGCTCTCCATGGTGTTCTCATTTTACGTCGGCTACCTATCACCACCACCCAGGAACGGATCACTCCAACTCCGCAGCAGAACATCGATTCGCTGCGCCGTTGCGCCACCTTGAATCGGATCTTGGGATACCGCAACCACCCCGAATCGGGACCTCGGCTGAGCGCCGTGCCTGCATCTGCAAGGAGACTCTACCGAACCGCGGTTCGCCACGCAGACCGTCTCCAGCCCTTCAATGGTCAGTAGATCCGCTGCTCGAGACGCCGAGTGCCGTGCCACTCGGTAGTCGGGCGGATTTCCGCCGTGGGTGCCCCATCTACTCTCCAGATCTCCACCGCCACGTAGTCTTCTACCCAAGCCGCTCGAGACGCCGGGTGCCGTGCCACTCGGTAGTCGGGCTTGGCAACACCAAAGAAGGGGGGGTCAGATAGAGCAGGACCGCAGGCGGATACTCCATTCCGTCACACTGGTGGCAAGCGGTGGGATAGCTCTCTGCACCCCCCAAGAAGACCCTCACCATGGCTGGGTACAGCTATTACAAAAGAGACACCCTGCGGGACATGCTGGAGAGTCGGGGAGGTACCCCAGGCTCCAAACGCAAGAAGACCTTGATTAAGGAGCTGCAGGTCCTAGACCAGGTAGGCGCGTCGACTGTGACGCCACCCGTCCCCACCCCTGTCCTCGCAGAGGAATCAGAAAATGCCTTCAACAGAAGGGCGCGGCAGCGGATCGCCCTACTCGGAGCTGCCCCATCGGAGGCTGACATAAGCAAGGCGATTCAGGAGGTCCGACAGGAAGAGGAGCGGGACAAGGAGCGCGAGGAGCGGGACAAGGAGCGCGAGGAGCAAGAGAAGGACCGTCAGCACGAGTTGCGGATGGCGGCGCTTAGTGCAAGAATGAGTGAACTATCTGACCCTGGCCCCGACCCCGTAGAACCCTGGGCCGAGGTTTACAGCTCGACTGGAGCTTCACCCCGGGAATCTACCCCCCCAGCGATACCCCTTTCGGGACTTACAGCTCGCCTGGAGCCTGTATGGGGGAAAACGCACATCCCAGCGACCCTTGGGTGGAGGCTTACAGCTCGCCTGGAGCTGCATCCGAGGACGCCACACCCCCCAGCGAGTGGCAGTGCCACTGTCTCAGCACCCTCGCGGACTCGAGGGTGGAATTTCCGAGAAGGCTGCAGGAGGGCCTGGTCCGGTACCACGGGTCCACAGTGGAGCCCACTGGGTATGAGTGGCGGGACGAGATCCGCCAAGAACTTTGGTACGAGGCCCTGTACCATGAAAGGGACTACCATGACGTCCATGTTCCCTCTGACGCGGTCATCCACCAGGTGCAGTATAACGCTCGAGCAGCGTTCCTGCAAGATCGGGCCCCGGAGGAGTGGGAAGCAGAGCTCCAATACCTGGTGCAACAGGAGATTGCACTGGACGCTGCGTACCGCGCGCTCCGGTGGCTGACCGGCCCCCTGCTACCCCGCACCATTGACGGCGCCTCCACCGCAGGCTCCCACTACGGCGGCACAGGGCTGCTCTACGAGAGCATGTGCAAGGACCCTGGGTTCGGCGAAGGGACAGAAGAGCGGTCGGAGGAGATTCTGGAGCGATGGGAAAAAGAGCTCCCGTACGAGAGCAGGGACTCTGAGCTGGAGGAACTGGAGTTCCTAGCAGAGCGGGAATGGGAGCTCGAGAAGGCCTACAGGAGACTGTTGGACAGCGTTCCGCAGTCGGGTCTAAGTTCCCTGTACTGGGACTGTCCGGCCGAAGGCACCGACAGTCCAAGGGACCTTGAAGCATGGGAGGCCGAGATGTTCCCAGGGGTCCCCGTTGGGGCCCCAGCAGAAGAAGATACCCCCTTAAACCCGCAGGAAGACAAGGTGTCCGTACCCGCGGGCTCAGCGGAAGAGCTGGCAACGGGGCAGAGCGCAGCTGGCCTCTGCCCCCTTCTCACAGTCTGCCAGGTGGAGCGGACCGATGGTTTCCCCGGGCTGATTGTTGTGCAGCCCTTGACCCCATCTTCCCCGCTGGACGTTGCTCCCGCACCCGCCTGCCCAGCAGAAGCGCTGGCAACGGGGCAGAGTGCCGCCGGCCTCTGCCCACTCCCCGTCGTCTGCCCTGAGGAGCAGGCGAGTTTACTCGAGCTGCTTGTCTCACAGCCGTTGACCCCACCTGACACCCGGGATGTCATTTCTGCGCCCACTTCCCCAGCAGAAGAGCTGGCAACGGGGCAGAGTGCCGCTGGCCTCTGCCCACTCTCCGTCGTCTGCCCTGAGGAACAGCAGAATTTACCCGAGCTGCTTAGCCCGCAGCTGTCGACCCCATCTGACCCCCTGGACGTTGTTCCTGTGCCCACTCCCCCAGCAGAAGAGCTGGCAACGGGGCAGAGGGCCGCTGACCTCTGCCCATCCTCCACCATCTGCCCCGAGGAGCAGAAGGGGGGTACCCTCGGGCTACTTATCCCGCAGCCACGGACCCCACCGGAGCTGGAGGACGCCATTCTCCTGCCCGGGGACCCTTTCTCGGCATTGAACCACCCAGCCGACGCGCTGGCAATGGGGCAGAGCCTGGTCCCCCTCTGCCCATCTCCACAACCCTTTGGCCCGGAGGCCCCGTGCAGCCACTGTTTTCCCCAACGGCTGACCAGGACACTCGGGGCGCGTGCACTGGGCACCTGTTTTTCCCGGGTGCACGGTACCTCCGGAGATGGTACAGGCGGTAACCCTCCCCGACCACAGGAACCCTATCCCGGAGGGGGTAACCCCAAAGACTCGTACCCCCTACACGTCAGGCACTGCCTCCAGGACAAATGGAGAAGCCTGGTGACTCGCCTCCTTCCCACAGACTATGGGCCGCAAGGACTGCACCGACTTCCCCGGTGCGACCCGTTGGGGTCCAACCGGGTCCGTCGGACTTTGGAAAGGGGGAGGAGTGTCACGGAATGACCCAAGAGGCTCGGCGCAGCGAGCCCAGGACGCCAACCCAAGACATTTTTAAAAGGACCTATGTCATGGAGCTGAGGCAACGTCAAAAAGTCAAAAGACTTTATGGTCGGTTTTATCGTGTGATTTTAAATATTTTACCTCGTTTGGTTTTAGTTTAATTTAGTTTAGTGAAATGACATAGCTTTGGTTTTAAAATATACTTCTATTCCTGTAGATAAATGTGTGTTTCTGTAGCTAGTAAATAAATTTTGCTGTTGTGTAATTTATGCGTCAGGGATTTTCCCCATTATCTAGGTACATGTTTAATTTAAGGGATCTCTGATAGTGTGTGTTTAATCTGATGTGCTGGAACAATGGATGTACAAACGTTGTGTGCGCTGAAGGCTAAGAGAATGTGAAGAATGTTGATTGTAAATAACTGACCTAACTCATTAGTATGGGTATGCAAATTATGACTGTTGTACTTCAGCATAAATAGTGGCGTGTGATTAAAAGGGTTCAGTTCATCTGAGTGTTTGAAACATACAGCTCTGCCTGGTGTTGTCATTTCACGTCGGCTACCTATCACCACCACCCAGGAACGGGTCACTCCAACTCCGCAGCAGAACATCGATTCGCCGCGCCGTTGCGCCACCTTGAATCGGATCTTGGGATACCGCAACCACCCCGAATCGGGACCTCGGCTGAGCGCCGTGCCTGCATCTGCAAGGAGACTCTACCGAACCGCGGTTCGCCACGCAGACCGTCTCCAGCCCTTCAATGGTCAGTAGATCCGCTGCTCGAGACGCCGAGTGCCGTGCCACTCGGTAGTCGGGCGGATTTCCGCCGTGGGTGCCCCATCTACTCTCCAGATCTCCACCGCCACGTAGTCTTCTACCCAAGCCGCTCGAAACGCCGGGTGCCGTGCCACTCGGTAGTCGGGCTTGGCAACACCAAAGAAGGGGGGGGGTCAGATAGAGCAGGACCGCAGGCGGATACTCCATTCCGTCACACAAGCGTACGGTGTTTTTTTTTTCTTTCACTCCATTCGTCTGCGGTGTCGGGTTTTTCCGGCGGCTGCTCTGCGCTGTGATTGGGTCCTGCTCGGGTTTCTCCGGTGGGGTTAATCCAGATGTTTTTGCGGGTTTCGGTGTACGTTCGCCATGGTTTTGCGGTTAGTTTTCAGTAGGTTTGCGGCGACTTTTCCCTGCATTACGGCAGCCCTGTGGTGCTTGATTACAACGCAAGGTCGTCGAAATGGGATCACCGAATCGCACCGAATTGAAGAGAACGACAAGTCACCGAACGTGCGGGGACTTTGATTCCCTTTGAATAACCCTGTATGTAAAAATCAATCCCCCCCCCTTTTCGTATGCAATTTTTGTAGTGTACGTAACTTTTGTATGTACAGAACATAGGCAAATTGTGTAACTCGAGTAACTCTGCACTTTTTCCACACAGATATTCGAGTGCCTAGTTAGAATGGATTGATGCAGTGTACGCAGCTCAAACCCATGTCTGCCTTCCGCCCAAACACTACATTGAGCACTCAGACTTGATGATGCCAGCACACAAAGCGGCTCCACACAGCCTGACCATTTTATTCTTTCTAAATAATTACATGAACAAACTGAGTGGAGGGAGGGAGTGTGTTTGGACAAGAGACAATACCCAGAAGTGGAACGGATTGAAAATGTTTGGACAAAAGACCAAACCAAGTGCAGGAGGGCGTTTGGGGGAAGGGACTGGACCAAAGGGAGGTATGGCAGTTCCGGACAGAGGAAGGCAGGAAGAGTGGCGTGTGGTGGCACAGGACTCCAGCTCCAAGTAAGGCCAAAAAACTAGTGGTACAGTTCCTCCACCCAGTGCCAATACTCCAGGGTGTGTGCTTTAGTCCTGCTACTGTTGTAAACTAAATAAGAACAATCTAGTAATGCTTGACATAAGCCTTGAACAAAATCACACCGAGTGAAGCAGTGGCACATCTACCATCAGTTCTGAAGTTATGTTTAACGCAATCCAACTACAAACAGTGTGTGCTGTACACTGTTCATTCATCATGAAAATAGTGGTCAACCTTTCTCATTATCGATTCGTTGTCGATTAATCTATTGTTTGAGCCGTACTGCCAATATGTAGTCTAGTTAGCTTTAATAATGGGGATTTAAATACTCAAATCTACAACAAACTTCTGTGTTTTGTTTTGGTAAAGGGACATTGTGACCACTCAGTGTAATCACTCAAATAACTGAGTGCCCTCACCCCTCATTCAGCCTCGAGTGCAGAGCATTAATCCTATCCAGAACCTAAACATTGAACTTAGATTCCTGGGCTTTGGAGCCCAGCTCCCACCAAAGACTCAATTCTCAAATCTATCCAGTTGAGAGATATTTGAATGGGCACTTGCTGCCAGCTTCCGGTAAGCAGTCAATGCAGACGGAGGCTGGAGCATATCCCACATGGCTTGAAGCATAGGACAATCAAATACAGAGTAAAATCTATTTGCATAGCAATTACTATTACAAGATGGTTAAAGAGATTTAAATAAACTTAAAAATTAGGAAACTTAATATGTTGGAGATATTGCTGGAAAAAAGGGGTCTAAACCTTAGATTGTGTCTCGCATCTTGCACAATTTCATATGCGGTCTGCAGTATCAGCAGACAGGCAGAAGTAGCATTTGTGTTCGATAAATCAAATGTGATAAGGCTAGGGTCAGACGAACGCATTCTGTGTGGACTGTGCGTCCATGCACAAAGGACGTACTTTCTGACTGACAAGGTAGTGGCCACATGGTCCGTTTTTGTGACGTTTTTTTTTTACTGATGTAGATGGCAAATAAAATGAATGAAAAACCATTTTGTCCATCAAAAATGCTGGACGTCAAAAATGCAGCCCATCTGACTACGTTCCATCACTCACACACAAAGCTATGTGGACGTAGCACACTCCGCACGTCCGTTCTAGCGGGTTTTCATGCTTGCCTAACTTGCGTCCGTTGTGCGTCCACACTTCTGTGCGGACGTACTTCGTGTGTGGGTCTCTATTGATCAGAATTGGATGCTACCACGGGCGTTAAAATGTGCGGCAACACGAACGTGAACACTGCGCTCGTCTGACCCGAGCCTAAACGTAATAAGTCAGATATCCTACTTATATGGATAGTAGCACTACAACTCCCCATATGTAAATTATAACAGCTTGTTTCTGCACAGGGAATTTCAGCAAACATAAGCCGCTGAATCTCATTTGTGTACAGTATTGAGTAACCCCAGAGCTCTGCCTATATTCTGTACTTCCCTTGATGTTGCATGCAGCAGTAAAGTTTGAGTATCCCCACCCTCACTAACAAAATGTCCAGTGTAGCGTCTTTACAATGATACAGATGTCAGGAGATATCAAATGAGTTTCTTCCCAGAGAGTACACGAACAGTGTATTAAAAATGTGTGCAAAAGGTGTTTATTCGCTAGTTTTTTCCATTGCATTACAATTTTTGTTGTCCTATACAAGTTTACATTTTTTGTTAGTGAAAGGGTTAAGGGGAGTTTAAAACTGGAAGGGGGGGGGGTCATGAGGTGTTAGAGTAACCCCTTTGAATATTTAACTCTGCATATAATGTGTGTGATCACTTGAGATTCAATTAAAAATAAGGCACAGAAAGGGACAAGACATTTTATTGAACACAAATTATTGCTTCTGCTTTGATTTTTTCTGTCTGGTATCTTGCTCTTGGGAGTCCTTTTTCTTTTTGTTACGGTTCTTGTTTTTCACGTTGTGAGTGTCATAGTATCGTACACCAACTTTCTTTGAGCGCTGTTCCCTCTCTATTCTTCTCCTCTGTAAGGGACGAAAAGCCAGTGGTTTAAAAATTGATAACTTATAGCATTTAGATTTTTTCTTCTATATGTTAGCCAGCAATTCTTTTGTAACATATGTAGGACACTAAATAGTCTGCTGTGAGTGAATTAATACCTCTTTTGATGTAAGCTGCTTCTTTGAATTTTCTTCAAGATCATCCTCATTAACCCGCTTCCTTTTCTTTCCTTTTTTGGTAGAAACTGAGAAAGAAAATCCAAATTATTATATATAAAAGTAATGACAGCTTCATATTATAGGATAGAAATAATCTGGTCAGTTAACGCTGTCCTAGTAGTAAAAATGATAAACCATAATTAGGGAGGCATACATTTATACTTAGGTATGCCAACGGTGCACTAAGTCACAAGTTTAAAAATAAATAATAAAAAATATCTATAAACATACCATCTACTTCTTTCTCAACGATTTTTTTCGATATTGGAATCAGGTTCAGCTCCTTGGGAATCCTAAATTAAATGGCGGACATAAGACATTTAGGTAAAGTCAAATAAGCTTTCTAGTTTTGTCTTTATTACAATGATAAAGTATATAAAAAAACAAAACAGAATTCCAACAAACACAGCTATAAAATAGTATATGCAGAGAGAAAATGATAGCTATCACCATACAACATAACCATGCAATGGAAGTGAAGAGGATATGGTTCTAGGCAGGGCTGGACTGGGACAAAAAAAACTGGCCCTGGGCTTCATCTAGACTGGCCCACTTTAATTATGCAAACAAGAACAAAAATAGTATACAGGGGAAACTCGAAAAATTAGAATATCGTGCAAAAGTTCATTTATTTCAGTAATGCAACGTAAAAGGTGACACTAATATATGAGATAGTTCAAGCCGTGATTTGTCATAATTGTGATGACTATGGCTTACAGCTCATGAAAACCCCAAATCCACAATCTCAGAAAATTAGAATATTACATGCAATCAATAAAACAAGGATTGTACATAGAACAATATTGGACCTCTGAAACATATAAGCATGCATATGTACTCAGTACGTGGTTTGGGCCTCTTTTGCAGCAATTACTGCCTCAATGCGGCATGGCATGGAAGCTATCAGCCTGTGCCACTGCTTAGGTGTTATGGAAGACCAGGATGCTTCAATAGCAGCCTTCAGCTCTGCATTGTTCGGTCTCATGTCTCTTTTTCTCTTGGCAATGCCCCATAGATTCTCTATGGGGTTCAGGTCAGGAGAGTTTGCTGGCCAATCAAGCACAGTAATCCCATGGTCATTGAACCAGGTTTTGGAGCTTTTTGGCAGTGTGGGCAGGTGCCAAGTCCTGCTGGAAAATTAAGTCAGCATCCCCATAAAGCTTGTCTGTGGAAGGAAGCATGAAGTGCTCCAAAATCTCCTGGTAGATGGCTGCGTTGACCCTGGACTTAATGAAGCACAGTGGACCAACACCAGCAGATGACATGGCTCCCCAAATCAACACAGACTGTGGGAACTTCAAACTGGACTTCAAGCATCTTGCAGCGTGTGCCTCTCCATTCTTCCTCCTTACTCTGGGTCCTTGGTTACCAAAGGAGATGCAAAAGTTGCTCTCATCAGAAAAGAGGACTTTGGACCACTGAGCAACAGACCAGGTCTGTTTTCCTTTAGCCAAGGTAAAACGCTTCTGACGTTTGTTGTTCAGGAGCGGCTTGACAAGAGGAATACTACATTTGAAGCCCATGTTCAGGATCTGTCTTTGTGTGGTGGCTCTTGATGCACTGACTCCAGCCTCAGTCCACTCCTTGTGAAAGTCCAACACTTTTGAATGGCCTTTTCCTGACAATCCTCTCCAGGCTGCAGTCATCCCTGCGGCTTATGAACCTTTTTCTTCCACACTTTTCCCTTCCACATAACTTTCTATTAATGTGCTTTGATACAGCAATTTGGGAACATCCAAATTCTTTTGCAATTACCTTTTGAGGCTTTCCCTCCTTATGGAGGGTGTCAATGATGGTTTTCTGCACAACTGTCAGGTCAGCAGTCTTTCCCATTATTGAGATTCCTACTGAACCAGACTGAGAGACCATTTAAAGGCTCAGGAACCCTTTGCAGGTGTCATGGCTTAATTAGCTGATTAGAGTGGGAAACTTTGAGCCTATAATATTGCACCTTTTCACAATATTCAAATTTTCAGAGATTGTGGATTTGAGGTTTTCATGAGCTGTAAGCCATAATCATCACAATTATGACAAATCACAAATTGATCTATCTTGCTTTGCATGTAATGAGTCTTTCTCATATTAGTTTCACCTTTTAAGTTGCATTACTGAAATAAATGAACTTTTGCACGATATTCTAATATTTCGCGTTTCACCTGTATATACCATAAGTATTGCACAAAAAAAAAAAAAGCAACCAATTACGATTTCAGTTTTATTTTTTTAAGTTCTCTAAACTGTAGATAATATCATACTTGGCAAATAAACCTTCAGTATAGTTAAGGTGAACGGATGTCGGGATAAAATATAAGGTCCGTTTTTTTTTGTTTTTTTTTTTTAAAACAAAAAGGGGCAAATTGGAATTTCACTTTTATGTTATTTGCCAAATATGATTTGATTAATTTGTGAACAGAACTGAAAATAAACTTCTCTCCGCTTTTTATTTTACTTTGATTCTTCTCCTCCCTCTCACATCACTGCGTGTGGGGATCAGTGGGAGGGGTGACGTCAGCTAGCCCAACGTCAGTGCTAGAGAAACTGGATCACTCAACCAAACGCTATGCAGAAACTGGAGCTGCTGTAGAGCAATTAAGCAACGCAGCAGCTGAGGTTGAGCGCGCACCAAGCCTTAAGGCGAGGTGGATGCACAGCGGGTCTCGCCTGCACGGTGGCCACAATATGAGACAGTATCGGTTTTACAGACAGTGAGGAAGCGGTCAAGCACATTCACACTGGCCCACCGGGAATCTCATTGTAGTCCCAATGGCTAGTACATGCCTGGTTCTAGGAGTGATCCCAGAAACATTGGCCTTCCAGATATTTTGACACTACATTTTCCATGACGCTCAGTCAATCAAACAAGTACCTGAGCATCAAGGGAGCTATAGTTTCAAAACATCCAGAGGACTAATGTTGCGGACCATGCCATAGCCTAACACAAAAAGGAAGTTTTATGGTGTTATTTTGCTACAAATATTTTTACTCAATATAGGCATATTGCAATAACATTGTACGCATCACTGTGGTTTTTGCAATTTAAATAACGTCTTAATTTAAAATATGTTCCGTACTTTTTAAAAAATAAAATGATAATATTTAAAGAATACTCTAAAGTTCGGTTTAAGTGTGCCAGGAAACATATACATACATACATACATATATATAATTTGTCAACATCTCCAAAGCAGATCCAGTGGCAGATTTCCCAAACATTCACATGGAGTGAATTTTAAACAATTGCACAAGTGCTAACGAGAGACTGTTACTTATTCCATTTGAAATCTGGAAAGGCCTCAACTAAAAAGGAGAGCCGAGAAGTCATTTTATTTAATAAAAGAACAGCTTTTTTAAAGACCTTAAGAGATGATGCAAACATCAACAAACATCTTCAGAACCTTGGTTATTGCATCCTCCGTGCCAGAGCTCAGTGTTGGGACTGGCAGTAAATCTGCCTTGCGAGTGCTGAAAAATTAATTACAGGATATGGGAAGGGTAAGTAGCAAGTTTCACCCAACAGCACTCATGGGAGAGTTCAGGATCAACCCAGCTGTCTGCTATTAGTTGGCCAAAAGGATTCTGGGTGTGAAAAGGTGGAGGGAGTGTGAATCCAAGTTCACAGTTTGAGAACTCAAAAGGAAATAAGCCAGCACCTAACGTACATGTTGGTGCACAAGTTACAGGTATTTATAAAGCACCAATAAATTCCTTGGCGCTGTACAATGGAAAAGAGAATAAAATATACATAAATGTTACACACACGGAACAGAAGGAGGGAGGACCCTGCTTGAGAGCTTACAATCTAAGAGGAGAGGGGTGACTCATCAGGTGAAGGTTGCAGGAGGGCTGAATGGGAAGAGGAGGAAGTGTGTGTGTGTGTGTGTGTGTGTGTGTGTGTGTGTGTGTTGTGTGTGTGTGTGTGTGTTTTCAGATCCAGAAATATTGGGACAGTGACACAATTCTAACATCTTTGGCTCTATTACACCACCACAATGGAGTTGGAATGAAACAAACAATCTGCTTTAACTGCAGACCGTCAGCTTTAATTTGAAGGTATGTACATCCAACTCAGGTGAACAGTGTAGGACTTACAGCAGTTAACAAGTGGGAGGCACATCTGTGAAGAGAGGAACGGTAATGGGACCATTGGCTTCTCAGCTGTTCCATGGCCAGGTGTGTGATTATTACCCCCAATTACAATGTGCAGATAAAAAGCCCATGTGCTATTTGGAATTTGTTGCTGTCAACTCTCAAGATAAGATCAAAAGAGCTGTCACTATCAGTGAAGCAAGCCATCATTAGGCTGAAGAAACAAAACAAAGCCAGAGAGATAGCAAGAACAATAGGCGTGGCCAAAACAACTGTTTGAAACATTCTCAAAAAGAAGGAACACACCGGTGAGCTCAGCAACACCAAAAGACCCGGGAGACCACAGAAAACAACTGGTGGATGACCGAAGAATTCTTTCCCTGGTGAAGAAAACACCCTTCACAACAGTTGGCCAGATCAAGAACACTCCAGGAGGTAGGTGTATGTGTGTCAAAGTCAACAATCAAGAGAAGACTTCACCCAGAGTGAATACAGAGGGTTCACCACAAGATGTAAACCATTGGTGATCCTCAGAAACTGGCAAACTCTAATCTCGCCTTCCTAACAACACCTAACAAAGCCTTCACAGTTCTGGAACAAGATCCTATGGACAGAGGAGACCAAGATCAACTTGTACCAGAGTGACGGGAAGAGAAGAGTATGGAGAAGGAAAGGAACTGCTCATGATCCTAAGCATACCACCTCATCAGTGAAGCATGGTGGTGGTAGTGTCATGGCGTGGGCATGTATGGCTGCCAATGGAACTGGTTCTCTTGTATTTATTGATGATGTGACTGCTGACAAAAGCAGCAGCATGAATTCTAAAGTGTTTCGGGCAATATTATCTGCTCACATTCAGCCAAATGCTGCAGAACTCATTGGACGGCGCTTCACAGTGCAGATGGACAATGACCCAAAGCATACTGCAAAAGCAACCAAAGAGTTTTTGAAGGGACAGAAGTGGAATGTTATGCAATGGCCAAGTCAATCACCTGACATGAATCCCATTGAGCATGCATTTCACTTGCTGAAGACAAAACTGAAGGAAAAATGCCCCAAGAACAAGCAGGAACTGAAGACAGTTGCAGTAGAGGCCTGGCAGAGCATCACCAGGAATGAAACCCAGCGTCTGGTGATGTCTATGCGTTCCAGACTTCAGGCTGTGACTGACTGCAAAGGATTTGCAACGAAGTATTAAGAAGGGAAAGTTTGATTTATGATTATTATTCTGTCCCATTACCTTTGGTCCCTTAACAAGTGGGAGGCACATCTGCAAACTGCTGTAAGTCCTACACCGTTCACCTGAGTTGGATGTACATACCCTCAAATTAAAGCTGACAGTCTGCAGTTAAAGCACATTGTGTTTGTTTCATTCCAACTCCATTGTGGTGGTGTATAGAGCCAAAGATGTTAGAATTGTGTCGATGTCCCAATATTTCTGGACCTGACTGTATATGCGTGTTTATGAATATGAAACATGTTTAATATACACTTATAAATCGCTTTGGTGGATGTATTTACAGCATGAGAAAAATTGAAAGATAAAAGGTTATTAGAGGACAAAACCACAAACGAGGCAAATATAAAAATATAAAGGATTCAAATTTAACAAAATTTATGGAACCAAGGAAATCCGTACAGTAATTACGAGGTAGGATGTGCCTTTTGGGATAAATAGGTTTCTTTCCGAATGTTCATAGAAGGAAATAGCATCTCAAACCCAGGATCTAAGAGCCACATTCAGATCTGGAATCGATCTCCACAGATCAAAGCACTTGTTGCCCAGCATGACATGAATAATGAAATTTGTTTATGGAAGAGAAGTTAAACTCTGTACCACCTTTCCCAATTGTTGATGGCCTGCAATGCCCAGAAAACTTCCCACGCGTTCGATAGCCAAGCAGAGAATCTTAGGCAGGGGCGTACCTAGGGGGGGCGGCCCACTTTTGCAAAGTATTTTACCAGGAAGGATACATTGAGATTTCACTAATTTCACCACAGGACTCGGAGGCTCATATTTGCCTTCTCTTTCTTTTATTTTCTCTCAGCAGCAAGAGGTTTAACATATAAAATAGAAGAAAAAAACTGTTCCCTCACAACAGGGAATGACCACGCCCCCAACAGTCCCAATAGGTTAATCCATATAGTCCCTCCTCAGGTGTAGCTCCTCCTCTTTCTTGCTGCTTACCTCAAGGAGATAAGTATACGTTTTCTCTCTCTGCAATTTTTAATTCTAATATATTGTATTTTGACGATTGTAAACTTATTTTTTTGGGACGCCGACTTTTCCCGGTGCTAGCCGCGGGGGTCGGCGCTCCCGTTTTGCGTTTATTATCACCTGGTATATTTAATACACATATAACCTCCACATAATAGTTTCCCAAACTTTCATTCGATTAATTAGGAGATAAACTGGTTTATTTGCTTGCGTTTCTCGCCAGACTCATGGTAAAAAAATCTGCCAGCGCTAGCTTCCACCTCGCGGTTCCGGAAAAGCAGGATATGCCCGCCCACTTCACCTCACGGCGTTCAAGCGCGCCATTTTAGAATCAGCGCGGTCTTTCAGAAGCAGCACAATGTCTCTACCGGACAGAAACTCCTCTCCCTCTCCACCCCGGGCCTCCGGGTCGGAGGTTAGTTCCATCCCACACTCCTCTCTCTCTGAACAGCCGGCAGCGGCATCCCCGCAGCACCATCACCGGAAAAAATCTTCCAAACAAAAATTTGCAGCCCTTGAAGCTTCCCTGAGATCCTCCATTTCAGACACTATAGCAGCAGCTGTAGCAAACATTCACACATCATTCAGACACTCCATGCAAGACGCAGTGGCTTCCCTACAGATTCCACCTAAGGTGTCTTCCTGCGCTGCGTTCTCTCAGAGATCCCCTAATTGTGCACCTTTAAGAGCTTCATCCCCAGAACTAGTTGTGGAAGTCTCCCCTAGGGAGCCACCACAAGATATTATTATGGGCCAACACTTAGCTGATATCCCCAAAGGTGCTTATGGAGGGGCTGGCATCCCCGCAGTGCTGCCAAATAAAGATAGCGAGTCTCATCCTCGCAAGAGAGCTCCAGACCGCGGAGCGCAGGCTGCGGCCGAGATTAAGAGACCCATTCCTGATGAGTGGAGTCTCGTCCCCGCTAAAAAAAGATCAGGCTTAGTAGATCCTGAATACGGGGAAGATGAAGGGGATTACCCCCTAGAGATATACGCACCTGATGATGATGATGACCTGATGATTTGGGGAGAAGAAGAATCGCCTCCCATACAGGTCGGGGACACTATATATGATCCTGAGGGGAACCCCCTCCTTAATCCTAAAGACATCTCGCACCCAGCGTCCACAGCGTGGATCCCACAACCACACATCGAGCGTTGGGTAGATAGCGTCATGCGCTGCCCACTAGACAAGGGCACAAGACAAACATTAAGAGCAGAGGGTCCTAGACCCACAACACTAGGCAAAACTTGCATTACGCCAGAGGTAGATGAAGCATTCCAAAAAATTGCTGCAAGGAAAGGATGGTCTCCTAAAAAAGGAATAGACCTGGCTATACGCACATGCCAGGATAAATTGCTGGATGCAACTGGACCTTTAGTTAAGGTTCTGGATATAGTGGCTCAGGCAAAACTAGCACATATCCCACTAGACCATGCTGAGATTGCCGGATGGCTGCAAAGATCCCTGTGCTTTCTGGGAAACGCCAACTCTGCCTTAGCTGCAGAAAGAAGGAAGACGATCCTTTTGAAAATGGATCCTAAGCTTTCGCACTTAGCTACCACTGACCTAGGGGCCAAAGCAGAAGGCCAACTATTCGGAGACCCATTCGCTAAAAGACTGAATACATATGTGGGTGCATTCTCCATGATAGACAAAGCAGAAACAACGATAAAAAAAGTGTTCCCTGGCCGGGTCTCCCACAGGGCCGGAAGAGGCAGGGGTCGCTTTTCCGGCCGCGCGGGACCTTCCCGCTCCGCAGGCTCCACTTATAACCAAAGCTACACAGATACTACCAACACTAGTTCCAGTTTCTTCCCGTCCAGAGCTAGACCTTGGCACAACAGGTCTTTCCGTGGAGGCCGAAGTTCCTCCTTCAGGAAACCTACAGGTGAGCGATCTGCACATAATTCCTTTCCCTCTCAAGAGGATAGGGGGTCGTATTTCTCAGTTTTATCAAGCATGGACACGTATTACCACAGACGCGTGGATTCTACATACTGTACGGGGTTTCCTAATAGATTTTGTAGACAACCCTACTCAACATCGCGCTCCAGCGCCACTACACTTCCAGCACACACAGTCACTACTGATACACGAGGAGATACAAGGCCTCATACACAAAGAGGCAATAGAGCTTGCCCCCACTTCTTCGGAAGGATTTTTGAGCACCATTTTTCTGGTGGCAAAAAAAGGCGGCGGTTCGCGCCCTGTCATAAATCTCCGAGAACTAAATTTTTTTGTGATGCACAGACACTTCAAGATGGAAGGCATGCACACGCTACAGCACATCCTTCTCCAGGACGACTGGATGGTCAAACTGGACCTGAAGGATGCTTATCTGACAGTCCCGATACACGAATCCCACCGGGACTTCCTCAGATTCAATTGGCAGGGAACCACATGGCGCTTTACATGTCTCCCTTTCGGTCTCTCATCAGCTCCGTGGTGCTTCACGAAGCTGTTGAAACCGGTAATTGCCTCCTTACGAGCGCGCGGCGTAAAGATAGTTATATACCTAGACGACATCCTTCTGATGTGCCAGTCTCGAGACACCCTACGGACTCATCTTCAATGGACGATATCCCTATTACAGGATCTAGGATTTCTCATCAATACAGAGAAATCTCTCCTAACCCCAACGAGAAAGATCGAGTTTCTAGGATTTCTCTTGGATTCCAGACAACTGACATTATCTCTTCCATCTCCAAAGATACGCAACATAAGAAAGGAAGTAGCCTCTCTCCTCCAGCACTCAGTTACTACCCTGAGATCTCTGGCCAGAGTGATTGGTCTACTAGCAGCAGCGAGACTGGCGATTATTCCAGCTCCACTTCATTATCGGGCCCTCCAACGCCTGAAGGCCCATTCCCTCCGAGCGGGTCTGGATTACCCGGACAACATTCACCTAACGGACGATACTCGAGTAGATCTATACTGGTGGCGCGACCACATGTCAGAATGGAACGGGAAGCGTCTTTTTCCCTTACAGCCGACCCTCACCATAGATTCAGATGCCAGCAATCTGGGTTGGGGAGCTCATTGCGAGGGCATGGAGACAGGTGGACGATGGTCACCCGAGGAACGCACCCATCACATAAACGTACTGGAGATGTTGGCAGGATTCTTTGCAATCCGGTGCTTCACCAAAGACAAGCTCCACTCTCAGATCCTCCTCCGCATGGACAATTTCCCAGCAGTCAGGTACATCAATGCCATGGGTGGACCAAGATCGGAACCTCTGACCCAGATGGCACAGAAGGTCTGGGATCTTTGTCTCCAGAACAATCTTTGGGTCCAAGCTCAGTTCATCCCGGGTCTGTCCAATCAGATTGCAGACTGGAACTCCAGACACATGACGGACGCAGGAGACTGGAAACTCCTATCATCTATATTCAACAAGCTTCAATCTCTTTGGGGTCCTTTCCAACGGGACCTATTTGCATCGAGACTGAACGCACAAATACCACACTTCTTCAGTTGGAAGCCGGATCCAGAGGCTATAGCCACGGATGCATTCCTCCAGGATTGGTCGGGAGACCGGCTTTATGCCTTCCCTCCATTTGCCCTCATAGCAAGAACCATAAAACAGGTTCGACTTCACCAAGCGACAATAGTATTGTTAGTTCCACACTGGCCGAGCCAACCGTGGTTCCCAACTCTGATGGAACTGGCAATAGACATTCCCAGGATGCTTCCGCAATGCCACGATCTACTGAAGGATCCCGACAACAATCCTCACCCTCTACTACAGGGCAGCCTGGTCATGCTGGCATGGCTGATTTCAGGTTTGCCTGGCAGAGCCAAGGAATTTCGGACAGAACTGCAGAATTACTCCTACAAGCCTGGGCCCCAGGTACCCGCAACGCATACAGATCAGCCTGGAACAGATGGGCTTCTTGGTGTGTGGGAAGATACCAAGATCCCTTTTCGGCACCTCTAAATTCGGTCCTGGACTTCCTGACTTCCATATTCGACTCAGGTCTACAATATAGAACCTTGAATGTATACCGATCGGCCATCTCAGCAGGACACGTTGGCTTTGCAGGGGTTGCAATTGGCCAACATCCCCTGGTGTGTAGGCTACTGAGGGGCACCCGATTCGCTAGACCTCCCCTTCCGAGATATGTTTCTACCTGGGACGTTTCCCTTGTACTAAGATTCCTGGAACAATGGCCGGACAACCAGATCCTGACACTACGACAGTTGTCAGCTAAACTCGTCATGTTATTCTGTTTACTCTCCTGCAAACGTGTTAGTGATGTACGGGCACTTGATTACCCTTCACGCTCTTTTCAACCGGACGGAGTCCGCTTCGATATCTCACGGAGAACCAAGACTTCAATCAATTCGGTATTCTTCCCACGATTTCCAGATCATCAGTTGCTGTGTCCTGTTCGATGCCTACAGACCTATGAATCTCGAACACAAGATCTACGTACAGAGTTGATTTCCCCTCTTTTCCTTTCATTCCGGGCACCACATGCCCCAGTGTCACCTGCAACTTTGGCCAGATGGATACGTTGGCTACTAAATCTGTCTGGAGTGGATACCTCCTGTTTTGGCGCGCACTCGGTTCGAGGCGCCATGGCTTCTGCAGCGGTGGCAGCTGGCTGCCGATTATCGGATATCATGCGATCCGCCGACTGGACCAGAGAATCTACGGCTCATCTTTTCTATGTTAGACCAGTTCCCCATTGGACGACTTCTGTTGTTGCTCAGCTTTAAATAGGCAAATATGAGCCTCCGAGTCCTGTGGTGAAATTTCTGAATTTTCCTATTACATAACGGAAAGTTCTAATTTCAATAAGGACTCGGAGGCGAGTATTTCCCTACCCATGTATATGCCCACCCTTTTTTGGTAATTATTCTGCATGACTGTTTCTTCAATAAAATATGTCTGTTTAATATCAGACCCTGTTTTGGTTTTCTTACACGTGGTGCGCTGGCGATGTCATCCTTACGCGCTCCACCTTCAAGATCTTGATTAAAAATCAAAGTTTTTTCATGACTCAGTTCCTTGTGATTTGTTTTCACTATCATCGTGGATTTACACTCAGTTACGGCTTAGATTCTAAACATTTCTCCATGTCTCTGCTTTCATTTCAGACCAATGAAATCCTCCTTCCTTTGTTCGGATAATAGTCGTCTTCCGCCTAGAAATTTGGGCTGCATCCTCCTCTCCCCGTTGGGACGTCCTTGCTTGTTGGGTTCCGTTTACCTTATGTTTTCGCAAGAAAGAGGAGGAGCTACACCTGAGGAGGGACTATATGGATTAACCTATTGGGACTGTTGGGGGCGTGGTCATTCCCTGTTGTGAGGGAACAGTTTTTTTCTTCTATTTTATATGTTAAACCTCTTGCTGCTGAGAGAAAATAAAAGAAAGAGAAGGCAAATACTCGCCTCCGAGTCCTTATTGAAATTAGAACTTTCCGTTATGTAATAGGAAAATTCAGAAATTTTCAAGTATGTCCTGGATAGGCGAGGCCTAGGCTGGCACTTTCTGGGGGGCAGCAAAAAACCTCACCACTAAAGGGGTTACTCACAGAGCACCACATTTACACAAACATTTTGGTGTTCTGTTGTTCCCTGCACTTCGGGGAATAAAATTTCCCCACCCTGCAGTGAAATCACCATTCAAAAAAACTACTGAACGAAAATGTCTGGAACTGACATACAAGATCCTATGATTGATAATAAAAAGATCTGTTACAGAAGAAAAAAAAACCGCTATAAAGAAAGGGGGAAAAATTTTGCTGAAAAATTACTAATAGGTACTAAAGACTTTTTACTGTAGATTAAAATAATAAATGGTTTATTAGATATTGCATAAAAGCTGGAATATTTTTAACATTGAAAACTATGGGGTTCGCCTGAATAAACCTGCTGATTGAAACCACCGAACATCACGGCATTTCACTGACATTTCTCTGCTGTTTGGTGTTCTCTGAATAGATTAACCATTATTTCTCTATGGGGATTTGCACGGCCTTCGAACAGGCACCGTACTTGCTGCCAGTTCGCCAAAATTTGTGTGTGAGCATATCACAGAGCAGTGGTGTACTTAGGGGAGTGGCGGGTCACCCCAAGTACCAGTGATTATTGGGGTGTCATTAGGGGATACTAGGAGTTGCCACTGTCACTTTGTGTCAGCTTTGAGCGGTGTTCTCAAACAACGAGCAGCGGAGCAGGGCGTTTGCAATAGGAATAAAAATCCCCCTCTCCTCACTCCATAGCTCCTCCCCTGCCCCACAGCAGCTTTAGGCTGGGGTCAGACGAGAGCAGTTATCACGTCCGTGTTGCCGCACATTTGTACGTCCGTGGCAGCATAGTATTCTGACCAATGGAGCCCCACACACGAAGTACGTCCGCACAGAAGTGCGGATGCATGGCGGACGCAGCAAACGGATGCAGGTTAGGCAAGAACGTAATACTGCTAGAACGGACGTGCGGAGTGCGCCACGTCCGTGTAGCTTTGTATGTGAGTGATGAAACGAGGTCAGATGGACTGCATTTATACGTCCAGCATTTTTGACGGACAGAATGTTTTTTCATTTTAATTTATTTTCCCTGCTACATCAGTCAAAAAATACATCAGTGAAAAAAATGGACTGTTTGGCCACTACCTTGTTGTCAGTCAGTCAGTAAGTACGTCCGTACTGTGCACGGACGCACAGTCCGTACAAAATGCACTCATCTGACGCTAGCCTTAGGAGAGGGGGATTTGATTTGTGTGCAGAGAGAGAAGATGACTGTAAACGGCAGGTAAAGGGGGGGGGGTGGTATCAGCAGAATATGAAGCCCTCTCTGCTTACTGCTGTTTAAAGTGGAACTTTCCTTAACCAGCACTGCAGTGATAGAAATTTGTCATTGAGCTGCCTGGCTCCTGGTGAGGTCCTGCATAGAGGGGGCCAGGCTGCATTCACTGTATCACCAGTGAATAGGCAGCCCAGGGTAAACAGGGACAGGGAAGAGGGAGCCTTAATAAAGTGGAAAAGAAAAAATACCATAGCAGCATCTTATACCTGCAAAACACACACCCATTCTCTGCTCAGCAACTCCAATCCACAAAACCAGCCACCCAGCACATACACACAACACCAGCCACCCACACACAAACTCCCACCACCCAAAACCAGCCACCCATACAACTCCATCACACAAAAACAACCAACCCACAACCCCATCACACAAAAACAACCAACCCACAACCCCCATCACACACCAGCCACCAACACACAACTCCTATCAGACAAAACAAGCCACCCCAACACACACACAACTCCCATCAACAAAACAAGCCACATGTGTACTTTTGTTCATAGCATGAGGATATGTTGTGCGTTTGCAAAATCACTTAAAAATATTTTTAAAAATCTACACTCACCTCTTATTGCACAACACAGAGGACACATGATCCACCATCGGCAGATTCAGAATAGATCATTATTATATGTATACATCATGTCCTGCCAGAATGCTATAACTAAAAATATTTTTGAAAACATTAATAAAGTGCATCTGATATATTTTTTTTACATTTTAAAGTTGGGGGGGGGGGTGCCAAATATAGGATCCGCCCCGGGTGCCAAATGTTCTAGGTACGCCTCTGATCTTAGGAGTTGTAGCTCAGAAACATCTAGATTAGTTTGAAACAACCCGGTCATCAAGTACTCCGAAAAGGACTGGTTTTAAGGATTGCCTTGGAGGAAAGCTGACTGAATCCTGCAATCATTGCGCAGCAATATCACCTGTGCTGTGCTTCAGATATCTGGCAAACCTGCCTGTCAGCAGGTCCCAAGGAAAGGGTTGGGAAACACTGATCTAGAAAACTGGAGTTTGCCATAAGTCAGAGACGTCAAAAGGTACTCAGAACTGCAAACTGATTCATGCCTGTAAAGTACACAAAAAAAGTCTAATATTTTGTTTAAATTTTTCAGATATTTTTTTGGTGCCATTTCTTATCGTGTGTAGTGACATGTGATATGCTGGAAACGTATGCGTTAATAGATGTTATTTTCATAATTTTGGCTTCTGTGTACAGTCTCCACCTTCTAATTTGGGGTTACACAGAAAAATTAAAAGTTTGCACCCTTTTCTTTTACCCAATTGGAAGTGCAATATGCATATTTCTCAGTCCCTAGATTTTTACAGTATTTTTGTTTTTAACTCTTGGTATCTTTCTTGAATTTATGTTCATTTTTATAACCTTATGGGTGTATTCAGAGAGCAAATGCAGGAACTGGTTTGCTTACTAAAACGCATGGATTTAAGCTCACTTGTTTTGCATTAGAGCAGCTGGTGTTTTCCTCAAAAGATGGCTGTGGAAACACAATAAATAGAAGTAATACATTACCTTAAGGCGGAGAATCTCTTGGCCTTTGCTTTATCCAGGAATTTCTTGTACTTTTCAATCCTATCATCCAGATCTTTCAGCAATGTTTTGGAGTTCTGTTTTTTTGGAACCGTTAAATCATCTTTGAGTTTGTTGTCTTCATTTGTTTCTTTTGACTCTTCCTCTATCTCCACATTGTCCTCATCCTCAGAATCCAGATCAGAGAAATCAGACAGCCCATCCATCTCTATAGGAGCCAAGTCTTCTCCGGAGAACTCTGGTGCAACATTGATCTTACCAAAGTTTTGCCGGACAGTCGACATAAGTTCTTTCATTTCTTTTTTGCCAGAGCTTTCATCCTCCTGGCCATCTGTCAAAGTATTTTTAATGTCTGTTTGTTCCTCTATAGTGGGGACTGAAGTTTCTGGTAATGGTTCGGAGGATCGAGGAGTCTATTAAGAAAGAGGAGATATATATATATATATATTGTGATGTAGTGCATGGATGGCACTGTGTATATCCCCCTGTATTTTTTGTTTTAACCCCTTAAGGACGGGAATAATTTAACAACTTAGGCACTTTTTCAAAGAAGCTTGCGGAGCTCATTTTGACCGTTTTTAAACGTGGTTTTAAGTCACGTATTAGGCTAGGGTCAGACGAACGCATTTTCACGTTGTCTGTGAAAAAGTGCGTTCGAACGAATGGACGCATTTTTTCACGGAGTACGCGATAGCGGTCATACTATGCGCATTTGCGTCCGTGATTTTGTACGGATCATCAATAAAACACTTTGTGCATCTGGACGTTATGTTGGCCGGACATTAGCAGTGTCTGACATCTCCAATTCACGCACACACGCCGCTAGCGGACGCAGCGCACTCTGTACAACCGTACTAGCGGTTTTACGTTCGACAAAATGCGTTCGTTTGCCACTTGCGTTGCGCAGCCGGACTTTTGTGCGACCGTACTTCGTATATTGGCCGTCATTGCCCGGCATTTGCTGCTACTACGGCCGTGATTAAGTGCGCCTGCACGCGCGTTCGCACTGCCTCAGTCTGACCCTAGCCTTATTATACCACCCAGACAAATTATAGAACGTTCTTTCTGGCAGACTCGGAAGATTAATAATATTTTATTAATTATATGTATAGGTCATGCCCTGCTAAAATGCTATAACAAAAAATGTAAAAATGTAAAAATAAAAAATTTGAATTTTCAATAAAATTTCAATCATCCACAGTATGTAAAGTGTTTTTTTTTTTTTTTAATTTTAATATCCGAGCCTTTGTGGTCATATGCTATGGGGTAGACTTGTTAAAAAAATTAGAACGGGGAACCCATTTTTTTTTGGGGAGAAATTGCATGATTTTAGCTAAACCGCCCCAAAAAAAAAAAATCATTAGTGAAGCATCATTGTTCACGTTATAATTGAAATGTGAACAATAGTGCTGCATAAAAAAAAAGAACATTTTTTTTTTATTTTTATATTTTTTACACTTTTACTGTACTTTTAACATGGTCATGTTTGATATCATTGGAAAGGCCATGCTCTTTCCAGCAATATCAGACTTCACCCCCTAGCTGACACCGATCAGGAGATAAAGGGGTTCAAAGAACCCCCCTATCTCCTCTATGGGATTTCCTTAGGAAATCCCTTTGCAGCTAGGGGGTTCCCTGGTTAACTGACATTGCGCATGGCCCAGAGGTGGGGGCTGCCCACCAGAAAAAGGCCACGGTCTTGCACCGATTAGTTGCCAGGTCGCGACCTGGCAACTAAGGGGTTAACCCCCTACATCGCTGGAACAGTCAGGCTGTGACCCTTGCAGCGATGCTGGCCACAGCCTCCTAGTCCCCGGCGATGGGGAGATAGCTGGATCCAAAGGACCCCCCCCTCCGCTTCAGGCGCTTCCCCCTGCTCCGGCAGGGGGGACACCTGAAACGGACATCATCGCGCCGGGAGGAGTGATACACGCCGATCTGACTCTGCTTGAGTCAGAGCAGCGTGGGAGCGACCGGAGGAGGGGAGTATGGCAGGAGGGGGGCTACAAACGCCGAGGACGTACCATTATGTCCTGCGGCGTTAAAGCCCGCCTAATGCAGGACGTAATGGTATGTCCTGCGGCGCTAAGGGGTTAAGGTTTAGGCATTAACCCCCGGGAGGGTGTTTTTGTTTTGCTGCAGGTGTCCCTGCAATTAAGGGGATAAATAGCTCCTGCTTGAGGGAGGGGCAGATTAGAATGGGCACCAGATGAGAGGAGAAACACAGAATAAGCACAGGGCTACTCCTGAGGTTGGAGAGTCTGCATTAGATGCAGGATATGAAACCAAAGGTTGGATTGGAGGTTAGGATTTCATTGCTGAAATAAAGCCTGGAATAATTCACCGTTTAAAGGACTTTTGTGTGCCATAACTGCCCTAGAGGACAGTGCTATAGCGGCCCCTGTGACATATATATATATATATATATTGAAAGATGGATAGAACATATGAAGCCGCACTGTCAAATTCATTAGATACCAAGCAGCCCTTTGCCTTCTGGAGTTTGGATTACATTAAAAAGGGAATAGGAGAAGGAATTCAACTAGAAAAAGAAGGTGTGTTATGATGAACATTGGCAATTTGTCTCCCAAATTTTATGTAAAAACATATATGTTGCTGAAAGTCCTGGGATAGCACTAGACAATTTATAGTTCTTTTACTAACCTAAACACAATTTGCCATAATATTTTGGGAGTCAAATTAAGCAGTGGAGTGGAAGAAAGAGTTGTAAGAGATGTGTCACGGCGCTACACAATACAAGAAGATAGAAATGTTCTGCACATGTTTGAGGTGATACACTGCTTGTGTGTTTCATATTAATCCACAATTTGGTTAAGTATATAAGTTTCTTTCTTGGGCTCCACCAATTAATTTGATCTAGTAGAATATTGGATGAGGTGTGCCATTTGTTTTGTGTGAGCTGCGTAACTTTTCTATCTTCTTGGATTGTGTAGCGCTGTGTACCACCTGGTATTTATCCAATACTAGCCTTCCTTGTCTAGAAGGTACAGATTCATATGGGTTTAGTTTTCCATTCTATCTTGAATAAAGCAACCAAGTGCTTTAAGTTGTGCTTGCTTGGTGCTACAATCAATATTTATACATCTGATTTCAGAAAAAGATTCACATATCAAATAAATACAGTGTAAAGTTAGGAAACATTGCCTAGGCATATGGTTTGTTGGTTGGTTGAATGAAATATCCATTTTAAGTATAATGCCTAAATACCTGGGAATCTGGCTCTGCATTTGGTGGTTTCACAAAGTATGGTATTCGTCCCCTCTGCCAATCATTGAGAACCATCTTTGATACAGTCTGGCAATCTGGCTCTCCTCCCTGCAGCCAATAAATACAAACTGAATATCAAAACAAAGACATACAAAAAAACAAATATATATATATACACACACACACACACAAAAACTGATGTTCACTGGCCACTTTAAAAAGGGACACTCTAGTGTTAAAAACAAAACGATGAAAGAATGTGGAAGGTTTAATCATTAACTTATCAGATACTTAAATAAAAATCAACCTGTATCCAGCACAGAGCTGCCTCTGCTATCCTCCAGAAGTGACATGACTCTGGTTTCCCACAAGGTGCACCATGTCATGCGACTACAAAGGGGCTGGATGGTCAAGTGGGCGTCAGTCCAATGGTTCTTAGTTCAAGTGCATTCAGACTAGTGCTCCCCATGGCTTCCTGTTACCAGCCTTACTATTGCTTTCTTTTGTTGAGTGGATGTCAACCTAACCAAAGAAGGCAATTAGTTGGTCTTAATCTTTGAAAACTATTTTACCACAGTAAAAGGAATCAGTTCTGAGTTGCAAATGAATACGTTATTGTTACACGAACCTTTAACAATTTTCCTGTTCTGAAAGCAAGTTTTTCAAGGAAATCTTCAGCATTTTCCCAGGACTCTATACGGTAGGTCTTACTGATGTACTCTGGTTTAGCCCTCTCAAGAACTGTACTTATGTGATCCTCAGGGTTTTTAATCTTCTCAACTTGTACCTACAAAATAAATATACTTCTGACTTAAATATATATTTGTGTTACTAGAAAATTTATACATTTCAGGGAAAAAAAATGATACACCATACGTTTTCTATATAGCACTTTGTATGCACTGCACAGACATTCAGATAAAATGTGAGGACCTAAACAGCAGGAATAACAGATTAAACTGAACATCTGTTGAAGCAAAGTTTACTTTTAGTTTTATCGGAATTCAAGATTGGTCAAGGAAGACTTAGAAACATGTGTGAATAAAAGTGGCACAATATATGCCAATGGATATGTAGATTTTTTTTTAATTATGAATAAGGCAATGAGGAATTTGAAGAAATTGCTGCTGTCTATAAAAAAACAACAAAGGGACAGAAAGAATAAAAGCATGTGTCAAAATCCTACATCTTGAAATTGTATAGTGCACAACTACACACCATGTGCAATTGCATCTTGGAAATAAAATTCCAATAACTTAAAATGCCACCTTGCAACAAGTATTAAGAACAGAGTGCCAAGTGTGTTCCTTTTTGTTAACATGTATGGCCAAGTTTTAGGCTGCGGTCACACAAGCTTTGTTTGAGCAGAAGGAACGTCCGTGAGAATGGACATTCCTTCCACTCTGACGCCCGTGTAGCCACATCGCTGAGCGCAGTTAGTGTGCTCAGCGCTACAAAGCTCGATCCTCCTACGTAGGATCGCGCTTTGTAGCCCCATCTGTGTCTGACGTAGCTTTTTGACAGGGAGGCTGAAAGCACGTCCAGTGGTAGTGCATGCAATTTGTGCGCGCACTACCCCGTGTGGCCCTCCCTGTCGATCCTTATGTTCCGAAGCCCAGCTGGTTATCTTGTGTTTTCATTTAAAAAGGTTCTCTAAGAGAGAGAGCCGGGGAGAAGTATGTGCCAATTATAAGTTTAAGGCGTAAACTTTAATAATCAACAGGCATAGACAAGGAAATCTGATAACTTATTTAAATAACACAAACATAGAAAGGAGAGCAAATAAGTGTATTACATGTATTATTACTTACTACTCCTTTCAACACCACATCTGTTTCCGAATCACCTGACGGGTAAACTACACCAGGGCAATCTATGAGAAATATCCTGCGCATGAGGGTAATGTACTGCCAAACCTAAAAGAAGAGTGGAAAATACAATGTTATTTTTCATCCGATTAAATTAAAACATTTTGAACTTAAGCTTTTTTTCTCCCTCTTTTCAATTTATAATTTTGGTGAAAATAGAAACCTTAACTCCTTTAGTTATGTTTAACTACAAACAGCTCACCTTGGTTTCCCCAGCGATCGGCGCTACGTTGCACACTTTCTTGGACCGTAATGTGTTTATGACAGAGCTCTTGCCCACGTTGGGATAGCCAATAAACCCCACACATATCTGCTTTTTGTCCGAATGCAACTGTGCCCGAGAAAGAATACACAAAAGAAAAGCATTAGGGGACTTTACTCCCTGAACACATACACTATGATCAGCGACAATATGTAGTTCAAAGAACAATTAACTTTTATACAAAGAATCCTGGCAATACACTGCATTTACCAGTTGCTTTTGAACATGCCTGTACTGCACTGTGTGTGTTGATTGATTGCAAGGGTCTGCAACCTTTGCCCTCCAGATATTTTGGAACTCCATCTCCTATGAGAGTTCCAAAACCTTTCGAGGGGGCCAAGATTGCTTACTCATGGTATAAAAAGGGACATGTCTTTGGAAGAGACCTCATTTTAACACATATGAAAAGCAAAGAATTTTTCCTTGGCCATTCCAGTGACCCAAGGCTAATCCAGGAAGTAGGGCAACCAATTTAGAGTCATTAATTTTGGACTATGGAAGAAGAGTTTGTTTAAACCCCTCCAACTGGTGGAGGCTTCTCAGATACATAGATCAGACACTGGCAGCACTAGGAACAAGTACCAAAAGTATAAGCAGGTAGCATTGGACTACTCTAGTGCACTGTTAATAGGAGTCCTCAAAACATTGAACTTTTCATTTACAGCAAATTAGATCAAAACATGGCTTAAAGAAGCCTGTGCTGCAGAAGGCACTATGTGGCTCATTGCTACCACCTGGATAACATCTCACACAATAAGGCAAGAAGAATGGTGGCTGAAATGACAAAACACCCTACATAGACAGGTGATCACGTGCATAAATAACCCCTTATAAGTTAGCGGATAAAAAAAAAAAGTCATTCTTTATGTATAGAGTGTTGTCTCAAACTACTACATCAAAGTATAAATGACACACTTTTCTGTAAAACTAATAATAATTGGTGTAGCTTTGCCAGTGGATAGACCAGATGTAGAAATAAAATAAACCCAAACATACCTTTCCAAATTGTCTCAAGAGTTGGATAAAGGCTCCCTTTCCAAATGAGTTGGTGAGGCTGGCATGAAAGGCTAGCGTTGGGTAATCCTGGGAGAGGCGTGCAACCCAGCGTTTCTAGAAGAGGGAATATAGAAGGGGATTACGTGGAAATATCGGTGAATTCATTATTCACTGAATGGACACCGAAGCAGTTATCGGATGATGGCAAAAGCCGCTGAAATAGCGAAATAGCATCTGCAAAATCTGTCGAAGGGGGGGGGGGGGGGGTACGACTCCTATTCTCCCAATAGTAAAAAAGGTCCGTAAAGAAAAAAAAAAAGTATTTTAGAAAAGAAAACGAAAAATGTAATCTCGAAAAATTCAAAAAGGTGTTGTAAAAGATAAAAGTGGTTTTGCTGAAAATGCCGATTCACCCTTCAAAGCATTGAGAGGTATCAGGCTACCTATATGCCCAACCAAGCGTCCAGGCCACTGACAGCCCTGCTTCAAGATACGCAGAGGATGTCTGACGAAAGACACCAAGGCAGAGCCCAGCACTGGAGAAAAAGGTAAAACCGAAACTTTAAAGTGAAAACCACATCAACCGCTTGGACAAACGAAATATGATGGTCTTCATGCACCCAAGAACAATTTCTCCATCTCTATTTGACAAACAGCTGGTGAAACAGCCTTGATATTTATCGTTTTTTTCTTCAATGAAATTAAAGGGTTATAACAGAAGGGGGGGGGGATCTATATATTATCCACGGCACTACCTCCATTTTATTGTCAATAAATGGGCACTCCAGTGAAAATTAATTCTGCCCAATAATTTTACAGTTTATCTGTAAATATATTTTCTCCCTCGACGCGCGCTGCTCCTCCCCTTCCAAATGCAGATGTCCCTGCAGCTTTTCTATGCAATTTGCATATCTACACAAATTGCGTTGCATAGGATATGCAAATTGAGCATTGCTTGGAACTTGTGTATTTTAGTAGCCCCTCGCAGATGGATACATTGGACGTGCATGCCCAAATCTAAAGTGGCCAAGGTGTGTAGAGTGCCCCTTTAATACTCAAAGTTAATCCAGCACCAGAGGTCCCTCAGCACCATTGCAAATTGGAAGCCACTGTTACTTCATGTATCAGCAGCATACTGAAGGAGGCAAGGGACAGGGGACTGAAGGATCTCGAAAGATAGTCCAGTCAATCCAATTGCTCTTAATGGTTTCACTAAAATCAACCTCCTGGGACAGCCACAGGGGTGGTTGTGGACAAGAGTGGAGGAGGAGATGTGCAATAATTGGGGTTGGCAGCTGCAGAGTTACAATCTGATACCACATGGGAAGCCAGCAGCTCCTTTGCTCCTCTGGGGCATCCGCATTCAATTATGGTGTCTTCTTATTGGTCATGGAGCAGGAGGGAAAATGTTGAGAGTGAATACACAGAGGCACCTGGAGTCCAGCTGGGAGGCTCGAAGTGTCCTCCCTGCCTCCTCCAGGATTCGGGAGCAGGGAGGGAAAATGCCAGTTGCAGAGTCAATGCCAACATTGCAGGACTCCAGATGGGTGGCAGCTCTCAGACTTTGGGTTTGGCTTGAAAACGTCAATAACCAATTGAGTCCCAATCATGATCCTAGGGATTGGATTGGGTCATGCCTATGGAATGATCATGAAGCAGAGCGCGTCCTTTTAAGAAATTTACAAAAAAATGCAGCTCTACAAGCAGTTGGGTTCCCAAGAACGAGTATGCCAGGAGTCACATATCAATTTTAATGAAACAGTAGCCTTACCGTGGCCCACGTAGGAACCAAATCACACTTGTTCAAGACAAAGAGGAGATGCTTCCACTGCTTTTCCTTTTTGATATAGGTTTCAATATGAGGAGAACGTGTTCCCATGGGATCTCTCGCATCCAGCACTTGCACTATGACATCAGAAGAATCAATCACCTAAAAGCATAAAAAAAATATTTTAGTGCAATCTAACAAAAAAAACAAAAAAAAACCCTTTGATTGGATAGGCAGGGTGGAACGGGTACTATGACTGGAGGAGCTGCATTTCTCTATGGAGGATCAGTTTGACACATATCACAGAACCTGGTTTGAGGGGGGGGGGGGTTCCTTGTGAAACACACTGCCGGTCCGGTACACCCAGCCATGGATATACCCCACTGAACTCCCCTGACATCCCTTTTCGAATGTAATTTCACTGGTCCGGATACATCCCCCAGTCTTTGTTTTCTTCTCAAAAAAATCTACTGTGGTGTGTCTGCTACAGCATTTGGCTCGATTATCATACTATGACTTTTCCTATTCTTTGAGAAACTCTTTTGTGCAGTTTTTAAAATTGTACTGCTGATCCATATTGCAGTCTGATAGGACTCTTGACATGCCACTTGCTTACTTTGTATATGTTCTTTTTGCGTACCACAAAAAAAATTAATTTTTTTTTGTTAGAAAAAAAAAACTCTTTATTGCGATACACACATTTCAACTATTGGAAAGCTTCTCATTTGGACATCAAGTCAAGCAAAATGTATGTAATTTTTGCTATATCTTGAGTGTTTGGTGCGCTGTCTCCTTTATATTTATTTTGCACTGGGATTATGCCTTTTATTGTGTAACAGCTGGTTAAACCTTGCATAAAGTCATATGACTAATAACACTACTCTGAGTCTTTCTACATACAAAAATGTCTGTAAAACATTGGCGGTTATTAACAAGCAGAAATTGAATTAACAAGCCTGCTTTCAATGAAATCAAATAGAGAACAATGTACTTGGAACATTTTAACACCGTCCTGATGCTGGTTTTCAACTTCAAGGACTATATGCCCTGGAACTTTTAGAACCATTTCCAGTTTTCTGGCACACTTGCAATGTGGGCCGCGGTGGCAGACTAAACAAGTGTCAGTGCAGAGAATATTAATGGTTTGTTAAAAGGAGGGAGGGTTAAGTGTTTAAACAAAGTACCGCAGCCACACATGCACCATTGCTTGCTAGTGAACACTGGAAAATTGGAGGATGAAGATATCACATTCGTTTAATTATCCAGTGCCTCGAGTTAAAAATACTAATTAGGAACATACATTTCTCAGGGACATATGGCATGTATGACTAGTGATTGACTGTTCAAATTAGGTCTTTAATAAGGTAATAGAATTCCCAGGCTTTGGTCTTTGGGAACAAGATGCCTTTTTAACAGTTTTGCAAGACAGGGAAAGGGCAAAGTAATTTAATATTCTCAGCTAAAACATGAATTGCATGGTCTGCTTACAATGTTGTAAAGACTCCATTAGTTACCGCAAGGCACTATAAAGGTGAACATGTTAAGGACAGGTTCACTTTGGCTGGAATATCTCATTAAGTCACATGTTTAGCATTAAAGAATATACAGCGAGAATGGCCTATCATATCGAAAAATGAGACATGGCAAGCCATGATTTCCTTCATCCCAGCAGCAGGCACCATGATGTCAGAGTTGGCTTCTTAACAACATACCAAATTCAGAGAACTCCACTTTGAAACTGTTTTAAAGATATATATTTAATATAAAGGTTTAAACACCTAATTTAGGAATAGATGGGGATTTGGGTACAAAATACACTCCTACATTGCATAAGTCTGCCACAAAGAACTACATAGTGATAGGTCCCATCTTATCCCCATCATTCATTGATAAATGAGGCCTAAGTCTTTAAAATCTAGAAGTGGAGTGCTCCATTTTTGTTGTGTTGTACTCATTGGTCTCAGGAGCAGCCTTTGCTGCATGTTCATGGCTAGAGACACGTGCCAGGTAGAGTGCAACTCAACCGAGACACTGATGCTCCGCTTCACTGCCAGCAGCCACAAACTGAGCACATGTTACTACCTAAAGACCAGAGGCGCGTTCAGTTCCTCAGCAGCTGTTTAATTGCTTCAGTGCAGCAGTTCAGTTTGCTGCAGCAGTCTCACTGAACGCTTTGGCTGTGAATATGGAAGCGAAAGGGCAGAGGATTGCTTTGTGAAAGGTGAAGTTTCTGCAAAATCCACTTTTGTCCATTTTATTACCACTTTAGTGTTAATGTTTACCATGTTCCAATAAATATTTGGTGTTTTGGTCCACCAAAAGATGGCCATCCACTTTGGCTGAAAAATGGCACCGCTGCAGAGCTGAATTACATATCAAGTTAAATTGCGAATACAGAAAGTTGAACAAATTAAACAACATCTACCTTATAGAGTTCACCCCAGATTCTTTTGGACTGTCCTTTCTTGTAAATTTCTTCACGGGCTTCATTTCTAAACAAAGCCAAAAAGGTACACTGTAACAAACACACAAGGTGAACCTCAAAAACTAAAACACAGTCCTGATTCTTTGGATATAACGTAACACAAACGCATTCCCTATAGTTTTTCAATCAACACAATGTGCCATTGTTTGCAGAGCCTACAGAGCACTGGAATTAAAAGCAACACTGATAACTTATTTTAGTCCACTGTGGCAAATACGAAAACAAAAAGACATACATTTCTTGTCCAAAGAGAAAAAGAACTCCCATGACAAACCTATGAGACTGCATATATTGAGCATTCATCCATGTGTGCGACATACTCCCTAGATCAATGTATCCAACCCTATCCTCAAGTACCCCTAAGGCCAGGGTCAGACGAGCACACCATGTGCGCCCGTACTGACGTGCCCCCTGGTGTCAGTCGCAGCGTTGTGACGCTTGGAAGGGGCCGTACACACGCTGCAGCGTGCGCAAAAATCGCGCGTACTACAGCGGGCATGCTGCGGATGTTCTGAAAGTCTCCTGTTCGAAGAGTGTTCGACGGAGCTGCAAAGCACAATCCTCCATAGGAGAAATCGAGCCTTGCAGCGCTGAGCACACTAACTGCGCTCGGTGAGGCGGCCAGAAGTGCGTCAGAGTGGAAGGAATGTCCACTCTCACAAACGTTGCTTCCGCTCTTAAAAACGCTGGTCTGAGTCCGGCCTAAAGCCTGAGACACACTGAGCGTGTAGCGACGCTCAGCGTAGCGAAGCAAACATTTTGCAGGCTTGACTTCACTCCGCTCCACCTCGCAGCTAGGCTACATTGCATCACGTTTGCTTCTCTCCACACTGGATAGGAATCCATTAACTAAATTAAAATATACACACCAAAACTACCTTATTTTCACAAAGCGCATTTCATATAGGAAAAAAGTTTCTACTGAATAAAATACATCTAAATTACTGCCAATTTAATAGGAATAGTATAAATAAAAATTAGAAAAAAAGGTAACCCTATACATATATATATATATATTATAGGGACACTGGGAGTGCTATGTAGCCCTACTCTACATAGCACTCCCTGTGTCCCTATAGTATGTATAGAGCGCTATGAATAGAGTAGGGTAGCGTTTCAACAGTGCCCTTTGCCTTGAATTTGCGAATGATGCTTCCTATGGTCTCTCTTGGTATGTTTAACATCTTTGCAATCTTCTTATAGTCATTGCCCTTCCTGTGAAGAGTAATCACCTCTTCTCTTGTCTTCCTGGACCATTCTCTTGACTTCACCATGTTTGTAACCACACCAGTAAATGTCTAGAAGGAGCTGAGTATCAGTCATTTTAAAGCTGCCTAATTGGTGCTTATTATGCTTTATTGCTGCTCCGTGACATCCACAGGTGTTTTCAATACCTGATTGAAAACACTTGAATGAACCTCTGTTCTTCAGAGTGGTAGTCTTTAAGGGGTTGAATAATTCTAAGTCATGTACTCGGAGGCTCCTATTTGCATTTCTTCCTTTATTGCACAAACAGCAGCAAAGGGTTAACTTTGAAAAAAAGGTAACAGAAGAAACAAACAACCCTTCCCCAGCATGGGGAGGCCCTCCCATAGTCCTTGTCCCGCCCCAATCCCACGTTCAAGTAACCACTGTGGGAGCTTCCACTTCCTCTGCTGCTCTCGCAGTGGCAACATTGTGACTGAGATGAGTATAGCGCGCTAGCGTTTTTACTTATCTGTCTCTATTCATTTAAATTCATTCTATTTCTTTAATTCATTATTCTAGACTCTCCTGTTACTCTCTGCTCCCGGCATTAACCGCGGACAGTGACTCATTCTCTCCCCCTCCGGCGGCTGGCCATTTATCTTCTATTACTACAGCTGTTTGTTTCCCCGCTGGTACAGAACACACCGCTCGTTACACTCACATTCCAGCTGGCCGCAAACCCCTTGATCTCCTCAGCACTCGGATGGGCGGTAGCCCCGCCCCCTCACATGCGCGATTCTCAAGGGGTTTGCGGCAGTCATTTTAGCTACCTTAAGGTGCGCACGCTTCATACATCGCTCCACACGCGGTTTTACCCGGCCACAACGCTCACAAGACATGTCCCTGTCTAAGCCCACCGAGTTAAGCCCTCAACACTCTGCAAATGCATCGGACTCCAGCTCCATGCAGGCACAATCTGGAGACCGGAAATACCGCAAAAGGTACTCAAAATCCGAGGCACGTCTCCAGCGTTTAGAAGCTTCCCTCCAGGCCTCCATGTCCTCTGCTGTGCAGTCTGCTGTATCCTCCCTGGCTGATCCATGGGAACAATCTCTGAATGCCATCCTAAACACTCAGCATTCCCCTGCGCACTCGCAAGGTTCCAGACGCAGCTCTGTGCAAGGCCCCTCTGTTGA
This sequence comes from Leptobrachium leishanense, assembly GCA_009667805.1. Lineage (NCBI taxonomy): Eukaryota > Metazoa > Chordata > Amphibia > Anura > Megophryidae > Leptobrachium > Leptobrachium leishanense. Next base: position 208,582,295 of record CM019064.1, read on the forward strand.
GCCGGCGCCTGATCCCCCAGGGGACGATTCTGTGCCGTCTAAGGACACGCACGCTGCAACCAGCAGCCGCAAGTATGGCAGTCCCTCCACGCTGCCGGGTCCCAGCACCCAACTGGTCCCTCGCAAGAGAGCCCTCGACCGCGGGGCCCCTCGAGCGGTCACCTCCAAACGACAACGCCAAGCAACACCAGCGCTGACCGAGTATTCGGACACTGATGAATATGAGGATCCAATGACCGAGGAGGATAAGATCCTGGAGATACACGCTCCAGAGGATCACGCCCTCATGGCCGCAGTGGTTCTCGCCCGAGCTGTCCGCTCCAAAAGCTTGGTCATCCTTGACCCCCAGGGCAACCCACTGTTCGAGCCAGAGGACCTCAAACATCCTAGATCCACAGCCTGGTGTCCCGCTGCGCACGTCGAGCAATGGGTTGACGCCCATATGCGCCGGCCACTCGAGAAAGTGGACCGTGCGAGGTTACGGGCGGAATGCCCTAGACCCACCACCATGAGTAAAACGTGCCTGACCCCCGTGGTGGACAAGAGCTTTCAAAAACACACCGGCAGGCGCGGTTGGTCTGCCAAAAAAGGCATTGACAGTGTCCTGAAAAGTTGTCAGGACAAGGTACTAGACGTTGCTGGCCCTATGGTCCGCATATTTGAGTTGGTGGAGGAAGCCAAGACTCCAGATTTATTCTTAGACCCTAAACAAGTGGGCGAGTGGCTGCAGCATGCGTTTTGCCTCCTGGGAATGCCAACGCCGCTATTTCTGCTGAACGCAGAAAGAGTATCCTCTTAAAAGTTGACTCCGGTCTGGTTGACCTGGCCACCAATGATTTGGGTGCTAAGGCCCAGGGCATTCTCTTTGGCAAACCTTTCCTGAAAGATATGGGCGAGTACACCCAGGCTTTCCAGTTCATCAACAAGTCCGAGTCAACCATGAAACGCATCTTCGCCAACAAGAAGCGAGTTTTTGGTAGAGCCGGCAGCTACAGGGGTCGCGCTGCCGGCTGAGCGGGCTATAATGCCTCCCGCAATGCTCAAGGCCCCACTACTGCAACCACCTCTAGTAACACCGGTTCCGCTGGTCTGGACCCGTACACGAGAGCCGGTCCCTGGCGTGGCAGAGGTTACCGTGGAGGCAGAGGTTCATCCTACTACCGACGAGGAGCAGGTATGTCCTTATCGGATTATTCATTGTTCCCAAGTGCAAGTGGGGGGCTGCCTCCGTCTTTTTTCCAGCGCTTGGCAACACATCATCGGATCCGTGGGTCCTTCAGGTAGTCTCGGGGCTCCTCCTAGAGTTGGTCTCCCCTCCTGTACAAGACTCCCTCCCATTGCCTCTTCGCGCAAGACCAGATGAATCTGGTTCAAGAGGAAGTACACGCGCTCTACCAGAAAGGCGCTATAGAGCTCGCGTCCCCCGCTCCACCTGGGTTCCTCAGCACCCTTTCTCTCGTTGCAAAAAAAGGGGGCGGCAGGCGCCCTGTCATCAACCTCTGATCCCTGAACGAGTGGGTGGTCTACCATCATTTCAGGATGGAGGGCATCCACACCCTCAGGGACTCTCTATCCCAAAACGATTGGATGGTCAAGCTCGATCTAAAGGACGCCTACCTTTCGGTCCCGATCGACTACACACATCGCGACTTCAAGTTCGCGTGGGGTCCGCACACCTGGCGGTTTACATGCCTACCCTTTGGCATGTCATCTGCCCCGTGGTGCTTCATTAAACTACTAAAACCGGTAGTGCACCACCTACGCGCCCGGGGCGTACAATAGGTAATCTATCTAGACATACTTTTGATGTCCCCCTCTCGCGGGTCCCTATTACACCTCTCCTGGACGATTACCCTCCTCCAGGACCTGGGATTCCTGATAAACGAGGAAAAGTCTATCCTAGTTCCCTCGCGCCACCTGGAGTTTCTCGGATTCCCGGTGGATTCAGCTCAAATGTCTTTACGCCTGCCAAACTCCAAAATAGTTTCCATAAAAAAGGAGATTCGATCTCTCCTGCGAGTGGACCATTGCTCCCTACGCTCTCTGGCCCGTATGGTCGGACTCCTGGCAGCGGCAAGACTAGCAATTCCCCCGGGTCCGCTTCACTACAGGGCCCTCCAATTCTTGAAGGCCCGTTCTCTCCGGTCCGGTCTGGATTACGCAGACAGCATCACCCTCACTCCGGACGTGGTTGTAGATCTCCGATGGTGGCTCCTCAACATTGTTCACTGGAACGGGAAACCGATTCGTTCGCCACCTCCCTCCATGGTGGTGGACTCCGACGCCAGCAAGACCGGTTGGGGTGCCCGCTGCGGCTCAGAGGAGACGGGCGGTCGCTGGTCACCAGAAGAAGCTTATTACCACATCAATGCTTTGGAACTCCTAGCCGGTCTGTTCGCCCTCCAGTGCTTCACGAAGCAACATCGGCCGGACAGCGTTCTTCTGAGGATGGACAACGTGTCCGCAGTACGTTACGTCAACGGGCTCAGAGGCCCACGGTCACCGAGGCTGACATTCCTTGCCCAGAGGTTTTGGGAGTTCTGCTTCCGCATGAACAAGACTGTACAGGCCCAGTTCCTCCCTGGCCTCCTGAATCAGGTGGCAGATTGGAACTCAAGACACCTCTCGGACTCCGGAGATTGGCGGCTTCATCCATCCGTTTTCTCCGTGGTTTCCGATACCTGGGTTCCGTTCGACATGGACCTCTTCGCCTCTCACCTCAACACCCACCTTCCGGTGTTCTTCAGTTGGCGCCTGGATCCGGAAGCCCTGGCGACAGACGCCTTCCAGCAAACGTGGTCGGCTGCCCGTCCGTACGGGTTTCCCCTGTTTTCCATGATTGCCCGCCGTCTCCTTCATGTTCGACGCCATCAAGTTCAGATGGTCCTCATCACACAGCATTGGACGTCGCAGTCATGGTTCCCCACCCTGCTCAGCATGGCGATGGACGCCCGCGATTGCTTCCGCTATCCCGGACCCTCCTCCTGATCCACACCCGTTAATCCTGGCGGACAGGCTGCAGCTATTGGCATGGTGGATCTCTGGCAACCCCGCGGACCCACAGGGGTTTTGGACCGCACTGCAGACCTCCTCCTCCATTCCTGGGCTCCTGGAACACGATCTTACCGCGCAGCCTGGGACAAATGGGCTGCTTGGTGTATGGGGAGGAGTTGGGATCCCTTTACGGCCCCTCTGAACATGGTACTAGATTTCTCACCGTTCAGTTCGATGACGGGAAGGCCTACCGGACGGTCAACGTAATTCGGTCGGCCTTGTTGGCTGGCCATGCAGGCCTGTCGGGGGTGCCTGTTGGCAACCACCCGTTGGTTTGTCGGCTTTTATGCGGCATGCGTCTTACTAGACCACCCGCTCCTTGCTACACATCCACATGGGATGTTACTCTAGTTCTGTCCCTTTTGTGCTCCTGGCAAGATAATGACCTCTTATCCCTCAGGGCTCTTTCCGCCAAATTGATCATGCTGTTCTGTTTGGTTGCTTGAAAGCACGTCAGCGATGTTCGCGCTCTAGATTTTGGGGCTCGTTCTTTTGTACCCGAGGGTGTACGTTTTCGTATCTCTCGACGCACAAAGACTTCATTGACCTTTGTCCCTTTTCCCCGCTTTTCCTGCCGAACCCCTCGTGTCCAGTACGTTGCCTACGGGCCTACGAGTCCCGTACTGCCCCCTTCCGTTCCCTTCCAGACTCGCCCCTGTTTTTATCCTTTTGCCCTCCCCACCGACCGGTGGTTTCTGCTACTCTTGCTCGCTGGCTTATGGAGTTGGCAGGAGTCGACGTCACCTGTTTTCTGGCTCATTCCGTACGTAGTGCGGTGGCCTCCAGGGCAGTGTTTGTGGGCTGTCGGATTGAGGATATTATGCGGGCTGCCGATTGGTCAAGGGAATCCACTTTCCGCACATTCTATTTTAAACCTATTGCGGCAATGTCGGATGCTGTCTTAGGACGGCGTTAAACTTGCAAATAGGAGCATCCGAGTACATGACTTAGAATTCATAAATTTTCCTATTAACATGACGGAAAGTTTAAATTCTAATAATGACTCTGAGGCGAGTATTTCCCACCCTTCCCTCCCTGTCCTACACACACCCGCATATGAGGTTTACATTCACATTCACACACTGTTCATGAGTAGTGTCTTTTATTCACACATTTAGCGCTGCTGTCAGTGTGCCTGTCTGAATGGGTGTCTGTTTCTGGACGTGCCGTGTTGGTGTATACACCCTGTTACGGCTCCGCCTCTAATTCCATTCCGTGTCCCTTCCTGTTTTTCAGCGTCCTAAACGGATTTACGTCTTCTGGATATGCCTGATATCTTCGGATCCGGTTTGACGTTAATTGTTGGAGCTGGTCCGTCCTAGTTGGCTTTTGTTGCCTTGTCGCAGGCTCGGAAGAGGAAGTGGAAGCTCCCGCAGTGGTTACTTGAACGTGGGATTGGGGCGGGACAAGGACTATGGGAGGGCCTCCCCATGCTGGGGAAGGGTTGTTTGTTTCTTCTGTTACATTTTTTTCAAAGTTAAAGGAAGAAATGCAAATACTTGCCTCCGAGTCATTATTAGAATTTAAACTTTCCGTCATGTTAATAGGAAAATTTATGAATTGTGTCAATGAAGAATTCACAAAAGAAACATTTACTGTATTACAAAACCAATTGATGTCATTTTAGTTGCATATGGTTCTTTAAAAAGTCCTTGTAGGATTTCATTCTGAATACAATTACAAATGTACACTAAATTCCCTAAAACCCTTTACAGCATTGGGGGTTGAATAATTTTGAACACAACTGTATATATGGTCTGGTCTGAGTAGAATGAATGAAATATATATATATATATATATATATATTAATTAGTCTGCGTGAATATATATATATGTATTATGTATGTATGTATATATAGTCTGCGTGATAAAATATATGTATGGGGGCATATGGGCTGTGCGGGGTCTAAGGCAGTGGGGTTTTTTTTTTGTACCCTCTGCAAATGTTTTGGGGAAGGTAAGGGCAGGCAAGATTTTCACATTATGGAGGGGGATCCAGTCTGGCAGCAGGGTGGCTCTCCTCTCCCCGTGCTCCCCGGTCCGCTGGAGAAGAAGGAGGGAAGTGCGGATGGAGCACCGCTGGTGGGAGGGACCTACAGGACTCAGCGCAAGCGCTGTGTGCTGCATGTCCTGCCCCTCCCCTCAGCACGTCGCTCCGCCGAGGGAAAAATTGGATTTTTCCAACTCCCTTTCGCTCAGCGCTGCATCGTGACGTGGCCTGAGCGAGAGAGGGGGAAAAAACACCTGTCCACACGTGCGTCTCCCCACGCGGCACCGCCTACAAGCGCTTCGCGCTCACTGTGTCTTAGGCTTAATAGGTCAGATTTTAAAGTATTCCCTTGGGGAAATACAGACTGATTCCTGTAATCACTGAGCAGCAAAATATATCACCTGTGCTGTGCTTCAGATATCTGGCAAACTGGACTGTTGGGAGTACCTGAGGACCAGAGTTGGGAACCACTTTCCTATATGAAAATTGTCCCCTTCTGTATGTGAATAGAAATGATGCAATAAAAAGGTTGCCGATAAAAAAAAATAAAAAAAAATGATGTCAACGTCAGGCAAAAAAGTTGTATTTGACACGCTACAACTTGGCACCATGCTCAGGTCAGTTTTGTGACGCAAATATGGTTCACAAAATGCACTCCTTTTATTTTTTCAAATTAAGGTCAGTATTAGTGCTTGTTTAAAGGTTAACCCTAAAGCTAACAGAATACACCTTTTGTAGTGAGCGAGGGTTGCCATTGGTACACTGGTACTACTGCCCTTCATCAACATAGAATGGAGGGATGAAGTACTTGAAACTAACTACAGTTTCCAAAACTTGTGTTCGTCAAAAGGTTCTTCAAAGTTGACATAGAGCATAAACAACCACCTTGGGCCATGATTGCGTGGTAAAAGAGAGCATTCCAACTCATATGCAAGTATTTGAAGTTTCTTTCTCTCATTGTGCAGTCTCCACATGATAACTGTGAACATAATAAGTGTGCAACTTTCCCAGCTTAGCCACGGTGTTTATGATTGGATAGGACTAGGAGGAAAAAAAATAAAAAAAAAAATATCACATTTTGGATGAGCCTTTTGGTTGTGCAGTGGAAGGAGGACAAGTTCTTGCAAGCACATTGAAAAGCAAAAATGCAGAACTATTTCCCAATTTCCTCCACAAAGATGGAGGGAATAAGGATGCGGAGGATGTATGGCATGACCGAGTATTAGGATTTGCAATCAGACTTTTAATGGAATGGCGTAGCCTCCTCTCAGCTGAATAACAGACTTATGATTGTGGGTCAGGTGGAGCTAACAACATTTATAGTGACTGCACAGAACTAACTGCATATTGTTATTTAGGGATGCACCGACACCACTTTAAGACCGAGTACGAGTAACGATACTTTTATTTTATGTCATGTGAACACTTTCCAATAAGAACAGACCTCATATAAAAATGCCCCTAGCTCACATATATATCTCTTGGGGGGGGGGGAATATATACATCACACAGAATGCCCCCAGCTCTCATGGATATTGCCCCCAGCTCTCATGGATAGTGTGAGTGAGTGTGTATTACACATACACACTGGCACACACACACAGACCCCAGACCAGACTTGGGGCGCTGTCTGAATACTCTATCGGCATTCGGACAGGCCCCTGCAGCTCATCGCGTTCATACTTACCTTTCTCGAGCGCCGCCTGCAAAGTCTTTGCGCATGTTGGAAAGCCGCCATCACGTGGGAGTTCGAGATCGAGGCTGGGGGCTCTCCAACGAGCGGACGCGCGGAAACTTTGCTGGCGGCGCTCGAGGAAGGTAAGGATGCGGGCAAGCCAGTTCAATGCTGGCTTCCGGTATCGGGGGAAATATCGGGGGCACTGTTGAGTACCAAGTACTCCAAGTACTCCTGCAGTACCTGGTATCGGCACCGATACTAGTATCGGTGCAACCCTATTTTTATTAATCTAAACTGTGCTTTAAACAGGACCCTCAATAATTGGGCTGAGGCGGACTGACTGCCTCTGCCCAATTATTTTCTCGTTTTTACTTCCCTCCTTCACAGCTTCTCTTCGGCTTCCTAAGGCAATTTGTGGCCCTATGCAACTTGCGTAGCATAGGAGCTACAAATTGCATACTGTAACAGGACTTGGCGCTTTATGTACGCAAGTTCCGTAGCGCCTGCGCAAATCCAATCCATCGGCTGCCTTTCTGAGACCGATCACTACCGCGATTCATCTCAGAAAGTGACATCAACGTGCTCTCTGCGTGCCAACGTCAATGGTGACTGATTTGGGGACTGTCAGTTGAGAAATTCAAAAATCCCAACTGCTGGAGACATTGAGTGGGGTGGAGGAAACTCCTCCACTTCACCCCACAATTCCACCAGATCAGAGGGGCACTCCTCACATCCTGACCACTTTAAAAACATAACATGGTCAGGATGAGTAAAGTGTTCTTTCAATGCTTTTAAAAATTTGACACTAAGGATTTTTAAAAGTAGAAAAGGTGTGTATACAAACCGCGCTCAAGTATCTGGATCAAATCAAACAAATGTATCAGACGCCAGATGCTGCTATACAGAGTGGTGTCAGTGGGTGGTAATCCTCCCCAATCCCGCCAGAAAAAAAGATTACCGCAGATACTCGAGTATAGCACAACCCGAATATAACGCGATGAATAGAGATTTATTATGGAAATGAGAATACTCAAGACTCAAATATAACGCGAGGAGCAAATTTTTACTGTACCAGTAAACAATTAAGATCCTTCAAGGTTCTCTTAACACAGTCAGGCTCCCCCTCAGGCCAGGGTGCTCTGCTCTAGAATGATTGCAGTTGTTACTAAGTATGAAGCCGCCAGGCACCCATCTTTACTAACGTTTAGATGGCCAGTGGAGGCAAGCGAGGTGAAAGACTGGCTTAAACTGAGCGTGCCCTCTGGCCGTGATGGATCCCACCTCTCCTGAATCCGGGGAGTTCCTGAAATGTTTGCAAGCATCTGGGAGACCGCATTCACTTCTGCGAGACTACCGGGAGACTTGGGATCCAGAGCACGGCAATTTTTTTATTTCTTTTTACACGCGATGCAGAGGTCTCGAATAGAACACGACCCCTCCAATTTTAAAGGTACATTTTTGTCACCAAAATCTAGCAGTATACTTGAGTATCTACAGTATACAAGGAATAAAAGAATCTGACACCTTAAAACACAATAGGGCACCTGCTCAATATTATAATAATATTTAGGAATATGAAACTCTTATTTTACAATTTAGCCACTTAAGTATAACAACTGGGTCTAAATGTACATTAGTATTAAACGTGACCCAGTAATAGATGTAAGCTGGAAGTGCTTAGTAAACAAAAACAGTATTTTGTCTTACAAGGATGTGTATGTATACATGTAAACTGTTGCACGTATCCCGAATGCATCGCTGTATCCCGAATAATATTAGATAATTAGAGCTTATACAACTGCACTAACGTGCCAAAAGTGCAGCACCAAAAATATATTTTTGACCAAATAAATTGTGAATTTCAGTGCTGGAAGCGGGCATGCAGTTGTCTAGTCCTTTGGTTTTCCTGTGTGCACTTACGCAAAGTGCGAAATGAAATTACAATGCATACATCACAATATTCAGTATTATGGAATAGTTCGTAGTCCATGTCAAGGATTCTTCCTTCAACTCTGGATTTTTACCTTACTCCAGTGTCCTCTGTTACCAAATCCCGATCCTTCTGCAGATCATAGTTGTTTGCCAAGGCCTCAGCATTCTCCAGCAGTTCCTGCATGTCTCCGGCAGCAATGTTTGGCCTTTTCCTTTGAGACTTGGGACCAAATGTTGTTTCAAATGTTTCTGTATCAAGAATATGGACTTTGGCATTCTAGATAGAATTAAAGAAATATATAAAAATATTAGACACTCTTCTGGAAAAAGATTTTAAAAGGAATATATAGATCCCCAACTTTGTAAAGTTGCACCTTATTCTGTGATATATACACCATGTCTCAGGATCGGTCGGGTTTCTCAATAAACTTTACAGATCGCTTAAACATGGTCAGCTTTCTGTATCCGTTTCAAATACTTTTGGCCACTCTATAAGTGAAGATGTTCTTTAACAGAATTATTCATACAAGCAGTCTATTGGCAGGTGTGGAGGGCGAGGCATTTTTTTTTTTTAAGTATATAGACAAAAATCAGACACTCGATATCCTTGGGGGGGGGGGGGGAAATATATAGATGGAATATACCACCACAATAAAGAGCTACAGTGACACTTAAATCCTTTAAGATTCCATCAGACAATGCACAGTACTCTATTTTTTAATAAATACATTTTAAATATGATTACACTGTTGAATTTTGGATACAGTCCGACTTTCCTGCCTCTGACTGTGCCTTAAGGGTGAACTTTTCTTAGAAGCTATTTTTCCCAAAGAATGGAATGAAACAAAAACACAAGTGGTGTAGATCTAGGATAATTTCACACACATCTAAAGCCAAGACGGTAAATGCTTTTTGCCAGGCTCTTCATCAAATAGACGTGTTCTTGGTTGGAACAGCATCTCCAAAACAAAAATATGACGGCAATCCTACCAAATAAAAAAACAATACCTCAATTCCGTAGGTATGTCAAACGTAATCAATCTCACATTAAAGCCCCGATACGGATGAATTTGTTTAGTGTGAGACTGCCAGTTCTCTTGAATGCCTTTGTTGTATCCATCTTTTGAAACAGTCTGTGCACATGTATACTGATAAAACACTGGCATTTAATAAAATACACATGGATGAGACTAAATAGAAAAATCTAATGGAAATGAGGGCAAAGAAAATATTTTGGGTGGATACACGAAAGAACGTTGTGTTCTAGAATAAGAAGGAAAATAAATAAATAAGGGCCATGATGAAAAACAGAACATGATGCTAGGAAAAAAAAAAGATCAAATCTCAGGCTCTTGTAATTACAGGATATTTGAGTTATTCTCATATTAGCACTTTATTTAGAACAAGATACAACAAAATAAGTGTCAAACAGTAGTTCCACAATTTCTATCTTTCCAAGTTTGTACTCCAAGCAGCTTGCATTGGGGTTTGCAAAGCTTCAAGCACCACAATTTCGAGACCCCAAGTTGTTTCTCACCAGTAACACAATTTACACTCTAGACCAGTGTTTCCCAAACCTGTCCTCAGGACTCCAACACGCCAGGTTTGCAGGATCTCTGAAGCACAGCACAGGTGATAGAATTTGCTGCTCAGTGATTGCAGGATTCAGTCTGCTTTTACCCAAGGTGATCTGCAAAATCTGACCTGGTTGAGGGTCCCGAGGACAGGTTTGGGAAACACTGACCTAAGACATATCAAAAGCTCTTCCATACATTTTTATGGGACCACATTGTAGGAGTCCTCAAATTTTATGACACCCTAGCCACAAAACTGGCAATATATGGTTGGGATTCCCATTCCCTTCTTAAGGAAAGCGGAATGATACAGGGAAACTATCCACCCATACTGTTCAAACTTTCTTTAGACCCATTGATATGGATTTTACACAGCAAGCATAACAAACATCACTAGGGACTGGTATTGGTTCTAAATGGGTAGGAAGCCCTGCTCTTGCAGACAAGTCACTATAGCTGGGAGATATCCGCAATATAAAATCGAAGTCCATGTTGTGATTTTACTATTGCAAAAACTGAACACTCTGGATTTGTTAAAAAAAAATATATATATATATAAAAATCGATGGATGCTCCATATGGGCATCAGCAGAGCAAAGCCGACAAGTGCCGCTGTCGCCTCCTCAAACCTATTGGCTCTGCTCAGATTAAGTGTCCATCAATTAACAAACCCAAAGTCTTCAATTTTTGCAAGTGTAAAATTGTAGCCAACTCAACCTTGAGCAATTGTGCTAAAAATCGGAGATATCACCTAGGCCTTGTCATGCGTTTTGAGCTAAACTTAAATTTTGTAGCACTCTGTATGGGACCACACCCATCACAAATGTCAGAAATGTCAGGTTAAATCCCTTGGTCACAAAACATCAGAGCCATTATAGTCTACGGAGTTGTTCGGTTTACAACAGCTCTGGTTATGTTGGCACCAACTTTGGAATAGTGTCCTAATTAGCTTTACCTATTCCTCAAAATACAGGGGGGGGGGGCGGTTTCAAACTTTGGACCCCATTACATAGTTGTTGTAGTTGTTGAGAACACCCATTAGGTATCGAATAAAATCGGCATTCCATTCTTGCCCCAAACTGGGCTTGATTCCCTGCATAAGGGTACAGTAAATTAACGTCTCCTATACTTAAATGATAATTGTCATCTCTGCACATAAGCACAGTCTGTTCCAATTTATAGCTTGGGCTTCCACCCGTGAGGTGGTATTTTCACTGAGAAATAAGGTCTTCTCAAAGCTGGTGAACGATTCTGCATTTGCAAAAATCACATAGCACGCTCAGAAAATCCACATTAAATTCCATACTCTCCTCTAATCCCAGTGGAGAGGGCGATTTATTCCGCCGCTTCCTCCTGACGCAAGCAGAGTGAGACTGGGAACAAATAATTCCTACTCACCCTCTACAGCACTACGCAATATTGTAGGACGAGCTCTCGGCTGAGATGAGCAGGGCTCCATGGAGTCCTATGGACTCCACGAGTAGATACTCACGCTGGTGTCAGGTAGCCTTGCACTTCATTTCGGAGCTAGGTGCTAACAACGCCTTCCCCGGAATACAAACAGTAAAATGAAAACTGAAAGGAAAATCTGCTTGTGCATATTTTCCTGCATACCATCTCCATTTTACCGGCAACTATGTGTCCGTTTATATTTTCTATTGTATTCGACAAATTGAAATACAAGTAAAAACCTGGAAACACCTCTCCCTTAACAGAACAGGGAGGACTTGCCTCCTGAAAGCAATGGCATTTCCCCAAATTGCTAATCCTTTTACAAATCCTGCCATATATCTTATTAAAATTACGTGACCCGAATACATTCACCTCCGCATCAGCATCAAATGAACTTGGGCCTTAAAAAGAGACACTGCCACCAAAAAGAAAGATAGATTACTTGTGCATTACAAACAATGCCACCTTATAAAACACATGCTTTAGTGAGTGCAAATGCATTCAAAATGTGCTCCTAACATAGACAATAGGTTGTTGGACTGAACTGGCACCTAAGTATGTCTCAATCAATTTCTCTTGAAGGGAGAGTGGCAAATTGAGAACATATTCACAACCAATGCTTTTTTTCTGGAAAAATAGGTGGTGGTACTCTCGCGTCTGGGAAAAAACTGATTATTATGACTATTTTCATGTCCAACAATAGTTGTAGCTCACTTAAGACACTATAAAAGGGATCCATATTTTTTTAATACGGAGTTCCATTAAATGAGTTACAACTATTGTTGTAACCCTATGGGGGTTATCCACTAAGTGCCGCTGTTGCAAGAAAAGTCTGTATTGCAGTTAGCCGTTTTTTTCTCTTTTCGTTTTTACAACGCTGGCACTGGGTGGATAATCCTCTAGCATTTGTGAGAACCACAGCAATAAAAATAAAAACGCAGTTTTGCTGAGAATGTATGAGCTCCACAGCAATGAAACTAGCAGTAATGCGTAGCGTGTATGAACTCCACCGCAATGAAACTCCACTATCCACCAAATACTGTTTGAATAATATTGGGGGACTCCAATGAGAGGGTGTTTGACCTTGAGAACACCCCCACATGGTAACAGCAGGACCAGGTGAACATATCAGCTCTGGCAACACAGGTATTTTTAAATGCTGTTCTGAAGTGCATTTGGAAGCAGCAGCAGTTTTTTTCTTTGTTCTGAGGCCTGCCTGTCACTGGTCCCTGCAGAGCAATGGAGCCAGGACTTAAATTTCCAATTTCTCACCTTCCAGGGTGCACCACACACTGTCTGGAACTGCTGGGGGTAAAGGCAGCAGTGTAGACTTCTTTTGGCATGCCCTCCTCTTGACCTCATCAGAGGGGGCCAGGCACCAGCCAGGAGGAAGGGACCAGTAGGAAAGAGAGTGCAGGCTTCCGTATTCAGCACTGCGGGGGAGTCTGCTCTCTGACCTGGTATATTCAATGCAGCTCGCTGGGCACCGGCTGCATCTTAGAGGAGGAGCAGCAGGGACACGGCGCCAGGCAGATAGCTTAAAAATTTGGATCCCTGTCAAGGCAAGTGACGAGAGATTAAATTTTTTTTGCACCCCCTTCTGGTCTTGCGCTCTTAGGCAGCCAGCCACCTGTACCACCATACAGTGCCAGCTCCTCTGATCACACCGCTTGCCTGACAATCCGCAGCTCTGGCAGATGTGTGCAAATATGCTGCACCCATACTGGTCAAAGTTTCAGTGGCTGCAGAGAGAGGGGGTGCAGCATGTTTACACACATCTGCCAGAGCACTGAAGAAACAGGGGAGATTTTATTTAACCAGCCATCCCTTGTCATTTACTCGGAGAAGAGGAGGGTTATCGGTCCCTACATACACTGTCAAACGGAAGTGTTCAGGAGCACTATGAGCTGCCGAGCACTTCCGATTCTCTGCCTGCCACTGCAGGAGGAGGGATGAGCATCATGCTCTCTCCTGTTAGTTCGGGCTGGTGGTGAGATGCCGGTAAGGAGTGGTGAGGTGCTGGCACTGAGTACCAGCGAGTACCCCCTGAAAAAATATATGCATTGGGATTGACTTGCTGACATTTGAAAGAGTGCTCTACTACTGGTGCTCTGGTTTTATCTGCCAATAAATAAACATTTAATGGTTGTGAATCACAACCATTAAAGGTTTATTTATTGGCTGATAAAACAAGACCACCAGTAGTAGAGCACGCTTTCAAATGTCAGCAAGTCAATCCCAATGCATATATTTCTTTTAATAAACTGCATATTTACAGCAATAATATAATGGGAAATTTTGTATTTTTTTCCAAATCAAATATTTGCCATTACAGTAATACCTTGGATTACGAGCATAATTCGTTCCGGAAACGTGCTTGTAATCCAAAGCACTCTTATATCAAAGTGAATTTCCCCATAAGAAATAATGGAAACTCTGACGATTGGTTCCACAACCATTTATTCATATGAAAATGATTACAGTAATGTGAAATACTGTACTGTATAAAGTAAAAATAATACCATTAAACCTGCCTTTGAGAAGAATGGGAGGCTGGAGGGAGGGGGAGAGTGAGAGGGGTTATTGTGCAGGACGTTTATCACTAACGGGATCACTGTGTAATGTGCGATACTATTACGCATGTTACACCGTGTGACCCCATCAAGCTGCCAGAATGCTGCGACGGACGCAGGGAGGAAAGGTGACCATGGCCTCAGTTGTGACATGACGCTCGGCAGACAAAGCGTATGTACTTTGATATTGCTTGTAGATCAAGTCAAGATTTATAAAAAATTTTTGCTCTTGCAAAACGCTCTCAATCCAAGGTTTTACTGTACCAACTTCTGGGCTGAATGCCGGTGAGGCGAGTGATAGCTTTGAGTGGTAGAGCCATCCTACATGACAACCTTCCACTCTGTGCCTAATTGCAGGCCGGCACGCTGATGCCACTGCCGACAGCCAATCACAGCACTGTGTGACATGTCCTCTTACAGATAGAGCTTCCATTTTGAGTGACAGTGATTCTTCAACTCATAATCAGCCCCCCCCCTCCCCCTCAAGCAGGCAGCATCTTATCAGTCATGGAATTCTCAGTTTGTTCATGCCCCATAAACCTCTACACCAAAAAGATCTCAAACTCAGCCAGCCCCCCCCCCCCACGTTGATTGCCTACATGTCCCAGATTTGGTTTAGAGACCAGAAAAAAAAAAAAAAAAAAACTAGTGTGTACGGTGGAAATTCCTTATCTCTATAATATTACTTACATGAGGCTTAGAGCGATCATGCAGAAGAGACATAGGCAATTTGCTTTGCTTCATTACTACTTTATAAGGGTCCTTCATAACTGCACCCATTTCTTCTTGGAATTTCTGTAAAGAAGACTGCTTGATTACACGAGTGTTACCTAAAAAAAATAAAAAATAAAAAGACATATGATGGTCAGCAAAAGAAGTTAATATATATATATATTATATATAATATCTCTCTCGCATATCCTCGTATCATCTAATATATGAGTAACTTCTGTCTGTACATCTTGCTAGCGGAGTGGTCATCAAATGTGTAGAATGTTTACAAATTTCCTAATAAAATAACATGCCATCACCAAATGTCATTTGAAATGTGGCACACAAGCCCTGAAGAGTTGTGATGCAGGTAGTTCAGTTCTATGCAGCCCATGATTATTTGTGTTTATACAAACTGTGATCAAAGCTCACCAATTAGCCAGCAGTTAAGAGGTCCCCATTTCCGTATCTTGATACTGTAAATTTTAAACCAATAAAACCAACACCGCATAGATCAGGGACGTCAAACTCATGGCCCCGTAGATGTTGATAGCCAGGGAATCACAGGAGTTGTAGTTCAGAAACATCTGGGGGGCCAGAGTTTGACAGCCCTGGCATAGATATTCACACTGTGGGTTTATTCCTAAGGTGAACAGACAATGTTTCGACCCTTAGCAGGACAGACTTGACAAAGTCCTGCAAAGGGTCAAAACCTTGTCTGTTCACCGGAGGAATAAACCCACAGTGTGAATATCAATGCAGTACTGGATATATTTATTTTGTTCTGATTGATTCATTGGGTATCACACTGAAGAAGGGTTCTGTACCCAACAGGTTTTATTTAATGCTCATCTTATGCATTAAAAACACAGGTGACATTAGCACACCTTTTTGAAGAAACACAGAGCTGTCTCTACTTTTTTTTTTATGTGGTTTCTGCCTGTTTCCTACCCCTAAGGACCCAGGGTGTTGGTGACACTTTGCAATGTGTTTGGGAATATCATTATCTGGTGGTGAGACTTTAATTGGTCCCCACTCCACACCTAATCTGTGTACTTTTGGATTGACTTCAGACATGCCACACCGTCAGCACATAGTAACCAGGGAGAGCAAATCCATGCATCTCACCTGTACCTGGACTCCATAATGCAACCATGGACTAATGTGAAGCTGTGCCATTCTGATTGAAACTCTTTAGTTAGAATTATACATAAACTATATATAATGGTGTACTGCTGATGATGACTGGGAGACAACCAATTAACTGTATTTGAGCCGTCAGCAAAAACATATCCCCAAAATTAATATCAGGTCTCTCTAAACTATGTGTAGGCAGAGAAACTTGTGCATGGCCATCTAACTACCATCCTTATAGTTTCAGAATACTGCTGTTGTGGCACGGTGTGCAAGATAAGAGAATGTAAAGGGTGCTGCAAATATATGAGTCTGAGGTCCGTCTTAAAAATGCCGAAGAGCTTATCCCAAGTTATATTTGCCTATACACACTGCGCACCTCCAGCCATGAAGCAAATGCTTTAGTGGCATTTATTGGGATGGCAATAAGGAGATCTCATTGTATCAGAGACTTGTCAGATTCGCTTTAAATAGCATTGCTACTTTACACAGTGTATCATCCACAGAGACAACCAAATGGACATGAATTGATGTACACATAGCAATACACAGTGACTGTAGTTAGCAATGACAAACCGGTGCAATAAACGCTTACTTACCAAACCATTTGATGTTCGGTTCTACTCTGGCCACAGTACCAGATGGAAGGGATGATTGGTACTGCAATGTCTTAATCACTTTTCCGCGGTTGTCTCTAAAATAGGAAGACCCGGGACAAATTAAAGGTTTGCATAAAAACCAGTACAGACAAACAGAATCAGTGGGCAGCTCAACATGCTGAAAACCTGTTTTAGCAATGTTTGCCATCGATGCCAAACCACTGCTATCAACACAGAAGGAAATCATGGTTCTCACATGTAAATGATTGGGACTTAAGAAAAAAATAATCACAGGATACTGTAAAAGGTAAAATCCAACCTCCACAATATCTTTGCATATGAGTGCAGTGTCAAACAACCCATATGTACGGTTGACCGCTCAAGCTAATTGATTTTGCAGCCCTGGACGTAAAAAAAAAAAAAAAAAGAAGACAGTAAAAATCTAAGTGAGCCAAGATACAAGTGACTGTCATCCGCTCGTTCAGCAAGATACATAACAAATGGATGAAAAAGCAAGGAATATAAGCCCATCAAATTGCTCCTGTCTGATACAACCGAGAGCTGGAATTCCGTACGTACGGTCTGTGCTACCTAAGGCTAGGGTCAGACTAACGCAGTATTAATGTGCGTTTAGCCGCACTAAATCACGGCCGCGCTAGCAGCAAATGACGTCCAATGCCAGGTGGCATACGAAGAACGGCCGCACAAAAGTGCGGCCGCGCAACGCAAGTGGCAAACGAACGCATTTTTTCGAGAACGTCAAACCGCTATTACTGACGTACAGAGTGCGCTGAGTCCGCTAGCGGCATGTGTGTGTGATTAGGAGACGTCAGATGCTGCTAATGTCCGGCAAACATCACGTCCAAAAGCAAAAAGTGTTTTGATAACCGTACAAAATCACGGACGAAAATGCGCATCGTATGACCGCTATCGCGTATTCCGTGAAAAAATGCGTCCATTCGTTCGAACGCACTTTTTCACGGACAACGCAAAAAATGCGTTAGTCTGACCCTAGCCTTATTGATGGAGGAAAAATCATATTGATCTTCACAACCAATGTAACATACACCCAAATGAGACATCTCAGGGAAAGAATGGGTACAGATTTGTTTTAGGACATCTTCCATGCTGCACAAAAGCATGTGTCCCATGCAAGCTATAGGTCATCAATCAGTACTACACCATGAAGAAAGATTCCTATCCAGACTTACCGCCGTTCTTTCTGCCGGTACATATTGAGCCGTTTGATTGTTCCACGGTCCCTCATGTTGCTCCCTCCTGCACCTTTAACACGGTCTGAAATAAAAAACAAGAATAGTCATTGTGACAGATTTGTCACCAGCAAGGTCATCGTGGACAGATTTCAAAAAGTAAATCGACAACAAAGAATCAAAGCGCTGAAGAACTACCGAATTAAGTGATGGCTTTTAATCTTACAATAAATAAATTACTAGGGATGCACCGATACCATTTTTTTAAGACCGGGTACAAGTACCGATACTTTTAAAAAAGTACTCACCGATACAGAGTACCGATACTTTTATTTAATGACCTGTGACCGCATTTCAATAAGAACAGACCTCATATAAAATGCCCCCCGCTCACATATTGCCCCCAGCTCACAGTGCCCCCAGCCCATAGTGCCACCAGCGTATATTGCTCCAGCTCATAGTGCCACTGCGCTCACATATTGAATCCATGCTCACATATTGCCACCGCGCTCACATATTGCCAGGCCTCCGGCGCTGCCAGGCTCCTCCTTTCTTCGAGCGGCAGCAGGCAGAGGTTGTAGCCCGGCCGCTCGTTAGGAACCACGCGCACAGCCGCAGTCTCGTGAACTCCACTATCTCACGAGACCGTGGCTGTGCACGTGGTTCTCAATGAGCGACTGGGCTACAACCTCTGCCTGCGGCCGCTCGAAGACAGAAGACGCCGGTGGAGCCTAGCAGCGCACCAATGAAGCTGGCAAGCCAGCCCATCGCTGGCTTCCAGTATCTGTTTAGGTATCGGGGGCCCCTGCACGAGTACCAAGTACTCGTGCAGGTCCCGGTATCGGAACCGATACTAGTATCGGTGCATCCCTATAAATTACATATTCTTGGGTGCCTTACAAAAGTTCCAACAACCCTCTTGGAGATTTCACCTGTCAACATTCCAGTCTCGGATACATTGTAAAATACCCAAACAGGACAGTGACACTGCAACTTTGAGCCAACCACTTAACAAAAAATAGTGTGTTTAGTCTGTTCGCCCCAGGTTTCAGTGCCCACGCATCTAAACACCACCATCTAACAAGCCTCTCTCCCTGCTAGGGAACATCTCCTGGAGCAAGATTGTGAGTGATGAGATAGAATACAGTCCATGACTGGTGGTTTGGTGCTGATGCTGTCTCTCCTGATCAGTAAAGACATTATAAAATCTATAAACCTGCTGCATATATAGGTAGAACTTAGGCCGGGTGCACACTAGGCGTATTCTTCTGCGCACTAGCGCGCATTGATACGCACTTACCGGCGTCCGTCACAGCGTTGTGATGCTGCGACGGGGCCGGTCACATGCTTGCGTGTGCGCACTGCGCGCGCGTCTAGAGATCCTCCCCGTCGATGCGCGTCGACGGGGCTGCAAAGCACGATCCTCCATAGGATCCATAGGCTTTGCAGCGCTGGGGGGGGGGGGGGGCGGGTGTCGAGTGGACGCCGGAACGCCAGAAGTGCGTTTTAACGCGCGCTAGTGCACAGAAAAAACGCCTAGTGTGCCCCCCGCCTTAAAGGGACACTACAACTTAAAATAAGCTCTAAGTAGATTACTTGCGCAATAGAAACAAAAAACACCCAATAAAAACACATGCAGTCGTTTTTTTTTTCTTTCTTTGAAGTAATTGCAAAATTAGGTATTCTATCTTCTGTTTCCATTTTGTGCATTTTTCCCCATGATGCAACATTTACCAATACCTAATAGTGGCTATGCTTTTATCTTCTACAGTATTTAACAGTTAAGGCTATTGTGTTCTACATGCTACTTCAGATAAATGAAATGAAAAAAAAAAAGAGGAGAGGTTTGTGAGGGTCCTGAGGACCAGCATCGGCAATAGTGGCCTGCTCAGGTCTCAGGAATTTTACTTGATTGTGCCATTACATGGACAAATGCTCCATATGCAAATCAGTCTGCTCTCACCCAGAAAGGTGGCCAGTACTGATTGCCAAGGACGTCATCCCTGCACGAGAGGTGCAGCAACCCCCGACAATTGTTTCGGCCTTGTCAAGCCTCATCAGGAGACCAGACACCCCTCTAGTTGCTGCATCGCTCATGTAGGGATGACATCCTTGGCATTTCAGAACTGGTCACCCTTTCTGGGTGTAGCAGTGTGGTTTGCATATGGAGCAGTTGTCCCTGTAATGGCACAATCGAGCTAAAGTATTGTGAGACCTGAGCGGGCCCCACTGTAGAACAGGCCACTAGTGCCGTTGTTCGTTCTCAGGACCCTCACAAACCCCCCTTTTGCTTACTTCAGATAAGTGATGGCAGTTGAATGAGATGACAGCGAGTTCAAATGACTTCTAATCTACCCCCAGTGATGTCCTTTGAATAAATCTCACAGATTCACTTATGATAATGTAAAGATTTTCATAATTTTTAGACTCCACCCTAAATAAACATATATATATATATATACACACACACACACAGGAAAAGTGCTGGCACTCTAATGTCTCATACTTAAGTGTTTAGAAATTAAACCAGTCAACATTTCAGCGCTCTAGTTGAGCCTTCACCAGAATATAATCTATACCCTATATCTGTGTTTATATGTCCACACACTCTAACAACAGCGCCAAGAGAACTGAACTGATCTGCTTAAATTAAAAAAAAAGTTTATTTTAAATCAAGTAATAAGACCTTTGAGTGTTAGTTCTTTTTCCTGTTCACATACTTTTCGTTGGGAGAGAGGATATATAAACATTACGGATTCAACCATGTAATCCTAGAAGTGTATATGGTACATGACACCTGACCTTTTGTATAAAAATCTGGTGAGGTCGTCTATTTACTTTTTATATAAACACACATTTTATTCCCCAGTTGTATCCTTCAAATCAGACAAGTGTAATATTGTCTACAACTGCACAGGAAGTAAAAAGACGGCATTACAGCAGTGATATAAAAATCAAAACAACGGAAAAAAAATGGAAGGATACCATTGCTGTGCTATGTATGCGTTTATGCCATACTTTATGGTAGTGTGGAACGATGTTTTGATTCGCCGCATAACAAGAAACGACATGTTATCAACTCCAAAAACCAATCATCACATGATGAATTTTTTGGATGCAACACAAGAACCAAAATATAGGCCCTTTTCATATTATTTACAGCTCAAACTGGAAACAATGTGAAAAGTACAGCACACAGGAGGAAATATTGCTTTCTATATTCACACTTGTCAATCATTGGGATCATATATGAACACAGTTATTAAATATACATTTGTCCATGCCGGATATACAAACTTGGAAGCCAATTACAAAGGTTTAGCAGCCAATGACTAACTAGCACCATGAGATATATATATATATATATATTAGTTATAGAGTGTGTGTATAATGCAATGTGAAAAGCGTGGAAATTCTGATCTAATAATTTTTCGCATTATTTAACATCGGTGCAGGCTGTTCACAGAGATAGATCTCATTCCACAAAATCGTCGTACATGTACCATCTGTATCCGTGTGTCTGTCTGCCCCATAGTTACCTGGGTTACTGCTTGCCGTGGACGGGTTGATGGTACTCCGTCCCTTGAAATTCGGTTTCACCATGTTGGCTGCTTTCTGGGGGCCCCGAATAGATTAAAATAAGGGCCCTAAGAGAGCCTTGCTGCCCCTACGTTAAGGCAAAGTAAGAGGGCTGCTGTAAAGGAAGTTAGACGGTACAGAGCATGCTGCAAAGACACGTGTTCGACGGAAATGCGCGTCAGCCATTTTGGATATGGGCACCTGCCCTACTTCCTGATTTTCGAAGGTTTTTAGCTAGTTTAGCATACATTAACACTGCTATAGTAATATTAGTCTATAACACAGAATGTTGTTAATGCTAGAAGTGCTTTCAGTGGCTTTTGACTGCTCCATATATTTTTAATCATCCGTTTGTACATCATGATATGAAGTAAATACATCTTTAAACTGGGAATTTTGCTAGGATAACTTTTATTTTACTTTATTGAAAAAATGGGAAATATGTTAATGGTTAATTAAAAAAATATACATATATATTATTATTGAGTAACATAAGTTTCCCCTCATCCAGTGCCAATATATATATATATATTCCTACTGTATATATTCCTACTATAAACCTACTGAGGAAGCGAGGTTTCTCGCGAAACGCGTTTAGGTGATATATATTCATGTTCCTGTTTTATTTATTTTAATAAATTTTTGCCTTTAAAACCAATATTTGGCGTCCAGAAGTTATTGGAATGGCAAGACTACGAATCCTGGCGGAAATCCGGCATTCCCATCCAAATTTTGCCGGTAGCCTGGAGCATCTAGTGTCTGATTGAGACACAATAAAATAAATTATTGGAACGGCAAGACTACGAATCCTGGGGGAAATCCGGCATTCCCATCCAAATTTTGCTGGTAGCCTGGAGCATCTAGTGTCTGATTGAGACACAATAAAATGTGAGTGTTCCTTTTCTTTACTATTTCCAGCTACATAATAAGTTTACTACGCTATGGCAGCGTTTCTGCTTATTTTAAAGGTATACAGAAAAGAAGAAAACACTGATTGAAGGAAGCGCTGACTCGATCATCTTTTTCTTTTTGTCTGATTTATTATCCTTCGGTGGGTTTGGATATACCACCTATTGAAAGAGACAGCTGCTGATTCAAACCAAGAATTGGTTCCCATTTTAAAAAAATCTTTTTGACTTTGTTTATACGCAAATAGTGTTTTGTGGAACATTTTACATCTATTTCCTCTAGGTGGCGCCATCGATACAGATTTCTTTTTTCCATATATATATATATATATAGTGTGTTTATTATTGCAGAAGCCACCTGCACATCACAGCAATTCATTGAATTGCATCCCAGAGCTCCTGTGCCACATTCCCCATATGCAGCAAGGAACTCTGGATAGGATATGCAAATAACCTGTGTCTCACTTTTATCCATCCTGGATCTGTTATTACACAGAACCCTAAAATCAATGCTGTGCCACACCGTGGCTTTATAGCAGAGATAAGCTTTATGCAACTGGTCAGAACCACTCCTAGGACAGTGCTGTTTCAGGTTTGTTGAACCCTCATCAGCTAGGAGGTAGGCATGACCAGTTGCAGTGGATGCTTTTACCGTAGGGTAAATTAGTGTCTACATGGGTTGTGGTGAAGGACTAAAAGTGAGATAAAAAGCCTCCACACTATAATAAGTGTGTTTATTATTGCAGAAGCCACCTGCACATCACAGCAATTCGATGAATTGCATCCCAGAGCTCCTGTGCCACATGCCCCATATGCCCCTAGCTGATGAGGGTTCAACAAACCTGAAACAGCGCTGTCCTAGGAGTGGTTTTGACGAGTTGCATAAACCTTATCTCTGCTACAAAACCACGGTGTGGCATAGCATTGATTTTAGGGTTCTGTGTAATAACAGATCCAGGATGCATAAAAGTGAGACAGAGGTCATTTGCATATCCTACCCAGAGTTCCTTGCTGCATATGGGGAATGTGGCACAGGAGCTCTGGGATGCAATTCATCGAATTGCTGTGATGTGCAGATGGCTTCTGCAATAATAAACTCACTTATTATAGTGTGGAGGCTTTTTATCTCACTTTTAGTCCTTCACCACAACCCTTCTAGAATATATATATATATATTCGATAGGCCGTGTTAGTCCAGATGCCAAAATCACAAATATGGCATCCAGACCTGAGGAAGAGAGGAATACTCTTGAAAGCTTGGTCTTTTAAATGTAATGTTAGTCCAATAAAAAAGGTATGCACTACGTACTGCTACACTCGTGATTTTTATATATATACAGGGTTTTTTTGAGCCGGTACGGCGTACCGACACCTCTCGGCGCGTACCAGCACCTCTTGTTACGCCAATGCTCCCCGGTAGTCAGCGGAGGTGCCCCATACCCAACTAGCTGCTCGCAAAGACTGCGGGGTGCTAACCTGGCAGCAGGGTGCTCCTTCCCCTCTGCCGGCACTGCCCCCAATGCCTGCAAGTCGTCGGCCCCGCTGATTAGGTCACGCGGCAGCCACATGACTTAATCAGCGGGGCAGACGACTTGCAGGCATTGGGGGCGGTTCCAGCAGAGGGGAAGGAGCGCGCCGCTGCCAGGTTAGCACTCCGCAGTCTTTGCGAGCAGCTGGCTTGGCTGGGCATGGGGCACCTCCGCTGACTATCGGGGAGCAGTGGCGTAACAAGAGGTGCTGGCAATCGCCGCCGGCATTCTCTTTCCCTGCGAGACGAGCGGCCGCTCGCCTCGTGGGGAAAGAGAATGCCGGCGGAGCCTGGGGCTTGAGGAGGTGAGAGTTGGGGGCAAATATACCCATGTTGTGAGCTGGGGCAAATATACCCATGTTGTGAGCTGGGGGGCAAATATATCCATGTTGTGAGCTGGGGCAAATATTGGGGGGAATAAATTGATATTGGGGAAGAAATTAATTGATATTGGGGAATAAATTGATATGCTGGGGGGAGAAAGTAATTGGTACTCTGGGGAAGAAATTATTTAATTGGTATGCTGGAGGGAGAAATTTAATTAGTATGCGGTGGCGTAGGCGGCGTTGAATAAATTGATATTGGTACATTACTGTGGAGCTCTGACACCCTCATATACACTGCACATTACTGTGGAGCTCTGACACCCTCATACACACTGCACATTACTGTGGAGCTCTGACACCCTCATACACACTGCACATTACTGTGGAGCTCTGACACCCTCATACACACTGCACATTACTGTGAGTTTTAGTGCTACATACCCCCAGAGTGATATATGGCTATGTTTGTGAATGTATGGCTTGGCTGTAATGCATGTATTTGTCTTTAAACAGGCTGCTGTGCGTAAACGTCTGCATCTGTGTTCTTGTCGCAGTCCGGCGTTGCCCCCTTGCCCTGCACCCAAAAGGCTGTTATTGCTCCTAGAATCGCCACATTATCTGCTGCCTGTACTTCACAAAGTAAGAATGACTTGTAAAATTGCCTCTGTCCTTAAAGGGTTAATACAAGGAGTATTTATTAGCACACGAAAAATAGCAATAATAATCACCAATTTTTCCTGGCCGTGAGAGTACCCCCACCTATTTTTCCAGAAAAAAGCACTGCATATATATAGATAGCTGGCACCAAAGGCCCAATATTGGGGTGCACTGATGCGTGTACCAGATTCATATCATTGTAATATTTGCCCGCAGGGTCCACCACCACTGCACTCTTCCACAATACCTCAGAGGGGTTACGGTGTGAAGGCACTAGCTGGCACCAAATGTCCAATTTTAATGCACCTGTTGTTACTTTCATCCAAAGCCTGCATAAATTTCACCATAATTTAGCCAAAAAATCACTAAACTGGTTCTGCGTGTCCTAAAATGTCTCCTCTTTTTATACAGGCTGCCGCCCCAAGCAGTTGTTTATGAATAGATTAAAGGAAAACCATTTACCGTCATTTGAAATGTCATTTTTTGTTTTTAAATGTTTATATACATCCTACAAATCCGCCACTTCACGGGCAGGTTATGGGGACCTCCTAGGCATGATATTTGAAGGAATTTTTCGTTTTTATTCTTAACCTTTATGTCATGGAAAAATCACTGTTCCTTTAAAAACATTTTTTTAAAAACTTTGTGTCCTTGTTTCCTGTCCCCCAGGGCACAACCCGGACTCCCATACACCTTTTATGGCCAATATCTTGCATATATGCCCTCTTGGAGGTCACTCTAAAACTCGAACGTTCGAGTCCCATTGACTTGCATTGAGTTCGAATCGTGTTCGCGTTTGAATTCAAACTTTTTTAATTGTTCGAGTTCGAATGCGAACCGAACACGGGGGTGTTCGGGCCATCCCTAGTAGGCACATGCCTAATCTGTCTAGTTATAAATCTGGCCCTGAGTCCAAGTAAACCCATGGATGACAGTCCACACATTGGCAGACAACGAGGAGCTTGACAAGAACAGACTTTACTCAGCAGCTTCCATCTTACAATGACGGCTACTCCCTGCCCCCTGATCACATGACTGTTAACTGTTTCCTAACATGCAGAATGAACTAGGCATAACTATAATACACTTAATACATAACATGAAGCATACACATCATTACACACAAAGTCTTCATCTTCATGTACCATTTGTGGAAACCACTCACAGTAGTTTATTCTTTGATCAGTGTCATCTTCAATCATGGGGTGTAACAGTCTCGGGATGTAAAATTTCCACTCTGCTCTCTTCAGAATATGTTGCATGCTTGATCTGCTTATTCCTGTCTCATGTGCAAATTGTTTGACAGACTTTTGCAGTGAGCGTGTAGCTAAACTGTTGCAACATTGTATTCGAAGAAGCAGGACTTGTTGGTGTGCGACAAACCTTTGCTTGTGCACATTAGGGATGAGCTGTTCGGGTTTGGACGGTTCGGAGTTCGAGTTCGGAGTTCGACCCGAACTTTGGCAGTTCGAAAGTTCGCGAATTTCGAACTTTTTGGGTCTGTTCGGTTCGAGTTGGAAAAAAAAAAGAAATTTTGAAAAAAGTATAGAAAATGCTTAAAAAAATACTAAAAAATCTAGAAATAAAGAGACTCTTTACTGCAGAATATTATAAGCAACGGTTTAATAGATATTGAATTAAAAACTAATGTGTACGTGGAAAGATTATCAACTCTAAATGACCTCTGTTTACAAACGGGCATAACACCAGGTGTTTTTAGTCTGGTAATCAATTTGATACATTGTACAACATACTGAGGGTGGGGTGGTGTCTGCTTCTGATTGAGATTTGAGAATTAATTTCCCTAAAACATCCTAATATGCTGCATTTAACCCTTTCGCTGCTGAGGCTTTTCACACCTCTGTGCTGAGGTAATTTTTACCGCTTTCGCTCATCATAATTAACCACGTTTTGTAGCCATATTTTGATATATGACCCAGACATATTATATATCGTTCTTTCCGGCAGACTTGTCAGATTCATAATATGTCATTATTATATGTATACGTTATGTCATGTCTGTATATTATAACAAAAATGCAATAAAATTTGAATTTTCAATAATTTATTATGGGTAAAGTGTTTTTTTTCACATTTTAACATGCGATCGTTTGCGGTTATATTTTGTATGGGGTGCGCTTGTTAAAAAAATTAGAAATGGGGTCTCGTTACATTTTTTTTGGGGAAAATTTTGCTTTTTTTAACAAACGCACCGCATACAAAAATCGTTAGTGCAGCATTATTGTTCACATTATAATTGAAATGGGAACAATATTGCTGCATTAACAAAACAAAAAAAAAAAAAAAAACTTGTTTATTTTTTTTTTAGAATTTGTTATTTTTTTTTCATGCTCATGTTTGGTATCCTTGGAAAGGCCATGCTCTGGCCGATCCAACGATATCAAACATTAACCCCTAGCTGCCATGGATCGGGAGATAGGGGGTTCATTGGTTCATTGGAACCCCCTATCTCCACCATTGGTGGCAGCTAGGGGTTAACTCCAGGACTGGCGTCATCAAGCTATGCACGATGACGCCAGTCCTCAGGGGGAGTTCCTGGAGGCTTGTCGGCCAGCTCCAGGAGAGGATCACGATCCGGCGGTGCCCTTCCAAACGGTGCCTGGATTAACCTCCTGCCCCCCGGCGATCGGGAGGGAGAGAGGTCCGAAGGACCTCCCTTTCAGGCGCTTCCTCCGCACATGCGGGGGGGGGGCGCCTGAATTAGATATCATCGCGCCGCCGCGATGACATCTAATTGCTCCGCCGGGGTCCCGGAGTGCTGGGCTGACATCCAAGATGTCAACCCGCACCGGGGGGCGCAGCAATCTGCCGGAATCAGCGCGTCCATAGCACAGGAGAACCACTTGGCTGGACGCGCTGAGCGCGTCTATAGCAGCCAAGTGGTTAACTTGTGTTTGAAAAAAATTCAAAATAACATCTAAGGCTAGGGTCAGATGAGTGCATTTTGTACGGACTGTGCGTCCGTGCAGTACGGACGTACTTACTGACTGACAACAAGGTAGTGGCCAAACAGTCCGTTTTTTTCACTGACGTATTTTTTGACTGATGTAGCAGGGAAAATAAATTAAAATGAAAAAACATTCTGTCCGTCAAAAATGCTGGACGTATAAATGCAGTCCATCTGACCTAATTTCATCACTCACATACAAAGCTACACGGACGTTGCGGACGTGGCGCACTCCGCACGTCCGTTCTAGCAGTATTACGTTCTTGCCTAACCTGCGTCCGTTTGCTGCGTCCGCCATGCATCCGCACTTCCGTGCGGACGTACTTCGTGTGTGGGGCTCCATTGGTCAGAATGCTATGCTGCCACAGACGTACAAATGTGCGGCAACACGGACGTGATAACTGCGCTCGTCTGACCCCAGCCTTAAGCAATGTTATTTTTCACCTCGGGATTAAACATTCACAGGTTTATTCAGAGAGCGGTGAAAAGCAGGAGAATAACTGGAGAAGTGAAAATTCTAGGTCAAAATAGCCAAACCAGAAAAATTCTCCCATTTAACTCACTTTCCAAATTGGCTATTTGGTCTAGATTGTTCTCTTCTCCTGCCAGTTCTCCTGGCTTTCACCTCTCTCTCAGGGTTGTTCAGAGAAAGGTGAAAACCAGGAGAATGGCAGGAAAAGAGAACAATCTGGACCAAATAGGCGATTTGGAAAGTGAGATAAGGCTAGGGTCAGACTAACGCATTTTTCACAGCGACCGTCAAAAAGTGCGTCCGAACGCATTGCCTTATTTTTTCACGGAATGCGTGAAAACGGTCATACGATGCGCATTTTTGTGCGTGATTTTTTACGGATCCAAACCAGGAAACTTTGGGTGTCTGGACGTTATGTTGGCCGGACATGAGCAGGGTCTGACGTCTCCAAATCACGCACACACGCCGCTAGTGGACGCAGCGCACTCTGTACGTCCGTACTAGCGGTTCTGCGTTCTCGAAAAAATGCGTTCATTTTCCACTTGCGTTGCGCAGCCGGACTTTCGAGCGACCGTACTTCGTATATTGGCTGTCATTGCCCGTCATTTGCTGCTAGTGCGGCCGTGATTAAGTGCGCCTAAACGCATGTTAAAAATTCGCTAGTCTGACCCTAGCCTAAATGGGAAAAATTTTCTGGTTTGGCTATTTTGACCTAGAATTTTCCATTCTCCAGTCATTCTCCTGCTTTTCACCGCCAAAAAATCAGTAAACTTTTTCTGCGTGTCCGAAAATGTCTCCTCTTTTCATACAGACTGCCGCCCCAAGCAGTTGTTTATGGATAGATTAAAGGAAAAGCATTTACCGTCATTTGAAATGTCATATTTTGGTTTTTACATATTTCTATACATCCTAGAAATCCGCCACTTCACGGGCTGGTTATGGGGACCTCCTAGGCACGATATTTGAAGGAATTTTTTGTTTTTATTTTTAACCCTTATTTCATGGAAAACTCACTGTCTCTTTAAAAACTTTTTTTTTACTTTTTGTCCTTGTTTCCTCTCCCCCAGTTCACTACCCAGACCCCCATACACTTTTTAAGGCAAATATCTAGCATATATGCCCTCTTGGAGGGCACTCTAAAAACCGAATTTTCAGCCCCATTGACTTGTATGGGGTCCGAGTTCGGGTTCGGGTTCGGACCAGAACATTTGGAAAGTTCGGGTTCGGCTTCGAACCGAACTCGGGGAGTGTTCGGCTCATCCCTAGTGCACATCACACACAGTGCCATTGGTTTAAACTTATCACAAATCCATGCAATTGTCAGTCGTGTAGGTGGTTCTGTTCCAAACTCATGTTGCCATTGACGATGAACTTCACACACACATTTTCAAATTTACAATACCACTGCAAAATGGTCTTGTGTTACTCGAAAGTCTAGCGTGCCTCTGCCATTTTCTTTCACTCTCTCCTGATGGTCAAATGATGATACCAACAATGTAGCGACTACTGATATCTTTAAAGGAAAGCACTGCACATTGCTGTCATAATTCAATAAGTGTTTAAAAAAGGGTATAGATAACAACTGTTGAGGCGTGTATATATTTTTTTTGGCCTCTGTATATCAGCAGAGGATAGCACATTTTAGAAGTTGTAAGGTTTTTTTTACCCCTTTCGGCGACTTGTCAGCTTTTTCTGGCGGCTGGTCGGCAGTCTGTTCAGCAGGTCATAGGGCTTTTTTTGGATCGATTCGGCGGTGTTGTGGCAGATCGTCGGATGCATTTGGTGTTTTTTTTATCCATTTGCCCTTTTTTCAGATCGATTCAGCATTTTTTCCTCGGTTTTCCGATTCATTCAGCAGGCCGATTTGCCTCACTTCAGGGACCCTGCAGTGAATGCTGAATACACGGCAGGGTTGGCATGATGTCAGGTCAGTGACATTTCAGTGCTCTTTGAATAATCCTGTATGAGCCCTACATCATACCCATAAAGTGCATAGTATACATAGATCCACAATAAAGGACACAACAACAAAGAAATCACAACATATGCTCTATGAATGGAGCTAGAGACAAAACACTGTATACCAAGAAGAGCTCTCCCCAATACTTAGTAGAAGTTTCTGTCTTTCTTAAGGAAATAATAGCAGCAGTACCTGGTCAAGTTAAAAAAAAATAGTTCTAGTTTTTGAGGCGGTGAGGCGGGATCCTGCAATTCCGGGATTGAAGGGGGTATGTCATATGCACGAAGTTTCCGCATATGCGGATGACTTGTTATTCTTTGTACCGGGTCCGTGGAACATCTTATCGGCTGTAGTGGGTGCTTTTGAGATGTATGGTCCCTCGGCGGGCCTGAAAATTAACATGTAGAAATCTGAGATCCTTAAGGGGTTATTCAGAGAGATCTGAAATTTCGCCGAAATGTAAGCGGACACTAAAATTCAGCGTATGGTGATATTTCGGGGCCATTTGGCTATTCAGAGAGCAGGCAGTTCCCCAAAGTTTGGCAAATTGCCTGCACCTACGGTGCCTGTTCGACGGCAGTGAAATCCCCCATAGAGAAGCAATTTTTAATCTATTCAGAGAACGCCGTACAGCCAGTGGTGTATTTAGGTTTTGTGCTGCCCTAGGCATGACTAAACTCGTGCACCCCCTAATTTAAACTTGACACACCTCTTCCTGTCAAGGGCACACCTCTTCCTGGTTAATCCCCACCCTTCCTCTTTAAGCTCCACCTTTTCCTCTTAGAGCTCCGCCTTTTCCTCTCTTTATATTAAAAGTGGATACCAAGTGCCTACTTGTATATTTTGTATACCATTTCAAATGTACCTATTGCGATAAATAAAATTATGAAATGTTTAAATTCAAGCATTTTTACAAAGAACAGCCACGCATGTCAAGTATACTGGATCACAGCCGCTCTAATTGGTTGAACAATAAAATCCACAGAAACCTGCACTGCATGAGTGTATCACAGAGCTGCACAGCAATAAAACCCACAGAAATGGGCACTGTGTATGAGCATATCAGAACTGCACAGCAATAAAACTCACAGTAATGTGCAGTGTGTATGAGCGTATCCCAGAGCTCCAGGGCAATAAAACTCATAGTAATATGCAGTGTGTATCACAGAATCCACAGCAATAAAACTCCCAGCAATGCAATGTGCGGTGTGTATGAGTGCATCAGAATCCACTGCAATAAGACTCCCAGCAAACCGAGTGAATATGAGCACACAGCAATTATTTATTCTATATTTACCGGCCTCCGTCTGCGGTAGGGCTGTGTGCAGAGTCAGCAGGGACTGTGTACGGACTCAGTATCGCGGCTGTGTCTGTGCGTGGAGCCATCTTGTCAGCAGTGGGGTGCCACTGCCAGAGGGTGCACCGTGGCTTTGATTCCCTTCCGGTGGGTGTTCAGTCCAGAATAGAGTGAGAGTCTGTGTTAATGAAAGGGCGGGCAGCTGTGTGCGTGTCACGTGGTTCAGCCAGTCAGGTGGTACAGAAAAAAATAAGTAAACTCAGTACCACCTGACTGGCTGGACCGCGTGACCTACACGCACGCAGCCTCACCAGGAGCCAGACAGCTCAATGACAAATTTCTATCACTGCAGTGCTGGTTAAGGAACGGTCCACTTTAAACAGCAGTAAGCAGACAGGGCTTCATATTCTGCTGATACCCCCCCTTTACCTGCCATTTACTGTCATCTTCTCTCTCTGCACACAAATCACATCCCCCTCCCCTCTCCTAGAGCTGCTGCGGGGCAGGGGAGGAGCTATGGAGGGAGGAGAGGGGAATTTTTATTCTATTCGATTTTATTCCGTATGAAAACGCCCTCCTCCGCTGCTCGTTGTTTGAGAACACAGCTCAAAGCTGACACACAGTGACAGTGGCACCTCCTAGTACCCCCTAATGACACTCAAATAATCACTGGTACCTGGGGCGGCCCGCCCTCCGCCACTCCCCTAAGTACACCACTGCTCTGTGATATGCTCACACACAAGTTTGGTGAACTGCCAGCAAGTACGGTGCTGTTTGAAGGCATTGCAAATCCCCATAGAGAAGTAATGGTTAATCTATTCAGAGAACACCAAACAGCAGAGAAATGGCAGTGACATGCCCTGATGTTCAGTGGTTTCAATCAGCAGGTTTATTCAGGCGAGCCCCATAGGTTTCAATGTTAAAAATATTCCCGTTTTTATGCAATATCTAATAAACCATTTATTATTTTAATCTGCAGTAAAAAGTCTTTGATTTTTTTTTTAGTACCCTTTGTTTTTTCAGCAAAATTCCCCCCCCTTTTTTTTTAATAGCGGTTTTTCTTTTTTCTGTAACAGAACTTTTTATTATCAATCATAGGATCTTATATGTAAATTCCAGACATTTTCGTTCAGTCTTTCTTTTGAAAACAGCAGGCCACGGGTTTACGGTGGCAGCAATCAGCGGCCGACTCCATGCACTTTGGGGACCCTGCGGTGACTGGTGAATTCACTGCAGGGTCGGGAAATTTTATTCCCCGAAGTGCAGGGAACTACAGAACACCAACATGTTGGCATCATTTCGGTGCTCTGTGAGTAACCCATTTAGTTGTGAGGTTTTTTGCTGCCCCCTGGAAAGTGAAAGCCTAGGCCTTGCCTACCCAGGACATACTTGAAAATTTGTGAAATCTCAATGTATCCTTCCTGGCAAAATACTTTGCAAAAGTGAAAAAAAAATTAATTTTTTTTTTTTTAGGGGTGGGGCCACCAGTGCGGGCCGCCGCCGCCCCCTGGAAAGTGCTGCCCTAGGCCTAGGCCTTGTTGGCCTAGGCCAAAATACCCCACTGCGTACAGCAGTGAAAAGTTGCCGAAGTGCCCTGCTGTTTGGGGATTTCATTCGACAGGTTTACTGTATTCAGGCGAATACATTCTTCCTTCAAACTCACCCACTACTGCTAAGGCTATATCCCTAAAGGAGGTGAAGCCCATCACAGGGACCTGACTGATCCATCTCTCAGCGAAGGATACGTACATCTGGATCCCCGCTGCACTGACAGATCCCAGGCCCGATGCCCTCCAGCACAGCTAAAGGGAAATCTGGCATTCCCTTAGATTGTTGCCAGCAGTCTGCTAATCTGGTGTCTGATTCAAGACACCACTCCATGTGAGTGTATTTTTTCTACTAGTTTTAAGATCTTATTGCACTATGCCCTGTGTTTTTGTTTTAATTTCGAGGTACAAGGGAAACACTAACAGGGTTATCCAAAGAGATTCGAAAAGTCACCGCACGTTCGGTGACTTTTCGTTCTCTTCAATTCGGTTCCTTTTGCCGATTGCATTTCGGTGACCCTGCGGTGTATTCAGCAAACACCACAGGGTCCCCGAATTGCAGGGAAAAGCTGCCGCAAACCTGACGAAAACTAACCGAATGCACGCTGAAAACAAGCAAAAACATCTGGATTAACCTTCGAAAAACCCGAACAGGAGCCGAATCACACAGAGCCGAAGCAGCTGTGACGTAGAGGAGGCAGTGAATATATTAGCAAAACCATTTGTATGAATCTGGGAAAATAAAAACGCTGTTTGCAAAGAAACTACTGAGCGAAAATGTCTGAAATTTTCACAGGAGGTCCAGGGAATGATAATAAAGAGGGCTGTTACAAAAAAATAAGTAAACTGAAAAAAAAATCGGACTTTTAAAAAAAAAAAAAACAAACAGAAAAATGCTTAAAGTATCCTAAAAAATCTATAAATAAAGAGACTTTTTGCTGCAGAATTTTATAATGAACGGTTTATTAGATATTGAATTAAAACGGGAATATTTTTAACATTGAAGCCTATGGGATTCTCCTGAATTAACTTGCCGAATTAAACCACCGAATGGCAGGGCATTAGGGGAACCTTTCACTGCTGGTTTGTGTTCTCTGAATAGCCGAAGCAGTGCTTCTCTATGGGGATTTCACTGCCCTCGAACAGGCACCGAACAGGCACCGTATGTGCAGGCAATTCGCCAGGATTTGGCGTATTGCCTGTTCTCTGGATAGCCGAATGGCCAGGAAAGGTAACCGAACGCTGATTTTCAGCGTTCGGTTACCTTTCACAAGCAATTCGGATCTCTTTGAATAACCCTGTAAGAATTGCATCAACGTTGAAGACATCCCAGGCCACATCTCTTTTTATTTAAACAGGAACTGTTAGAAATAAGCGCTGTATTACGCCATTTCTTTATTTTGTTTACCAAAAAAATGCCTAAATAAATAAATAAGAAACTTTCATTCTATAGGTACTAGTAATCTACTTCCCATTCTTAAATAAGCAATAACAAATTAAATAACTCATAAAAAACGAAAAACCAACTAATCCGAATCGATCCGAATCGCCGAATCGATCCAAATCACCGAACCAAAACGAACCGAACCGAAGCAAAAAACTGTCCAAAATGATCCGAAACGAAAAAAAAGACCCAAAAAAAACCAGTCTAGTCGACTGGACTTCCTCTGGGAACTCTAAGAGATGGCTTGACTTGGAAGGGGCTGGATTGGGGGTCCCGCTGTTTGAAATGCGGGGGGAACACACACACTTTGGGGGACACACACGCTGTGCACGGGGCCACACACGGTCGTTTGGTGCCCATTGATCGGGCCCAGGATTGGTCTGTGCCTCTTTCTTTTTTCTGCCTTTTTCTTTCTTTCCTCTGCCTCCTTTCTTCCCTTCTTTCCTTCTCTCTTTTTACATAAGACAGTCCCAACTTCTGCGTCGCTTGTGGGGGTCCGCGATCCGACAATGTCGGCTTTGCGAGACGCCACTGCCGGCTACAGGAGTTGCAAAATGAGAAACGGGTACAAAATGGAACCCGGGTTGGGGCCAGCTGTGCCCCTAGGTGGCATTGCGCCCTAGGCAGTTGCCTAGCTTGCCTAGTGGGAGCACCGGCCCTGCTCCCTGTAATCGAGCACCTCACCACTCCTACAATTAACTTCGAATCCGCTTTTCATCCCTGGGATTCGGGTAGCTTTTAGGCTAGGGTCAGACGAACGCAGCTTTAACGTGCGTTTAGCCGCACAAAATCACGGCCGTGCTAGCAGCAAATGACGTCCAATGCCGGGGAACACACGAAGTACGGCCGCACGAAAGTTCGTCCGCGCAACGCAAGTGGCAAACGAACGCATTTTTTCGAGAACGTCAAACCGCTACTACTGACGTACAGAGTGCGCTGCGGCCGCATAGCGGCGTGTGTGTGTGATTGGGAGACATCAGACGCTGCTAATGTCCGGCCAACATAACGTCCAGACACAAAAAGTGTTTTATTGATGATCCGTACAAAATCACGGACGAAAAGGCGCATCGTATGACCGCTACCGCGTATTCCGTGAAAAAATATGTCCGTTCGTTCGACCGCACTTTTCCACGGTCGACGCGAAAAATGCGTTCGTCTGACCCTAGCCTTAGACGTCATCTTACAGAAGGTGACAGGCTCCTTGCCATGCCCATCGCCCATATCCCCTTCCCGAAAGCACTGGGACCTAGGCAGGATCTCACGCCACTAACCCTGTTAGATAGGTTAAATTTTCAGCAACTCTGGCATTATCTGCGATCTCTTCCGGAGGGCTTATGGTCGAGCTTTTGCTCTTATGGTCTTTCCCTGCACTTGGTATCTCCACTTTGTATTCTCTTCTCCAGACTAGGGATACAGAACTCCCCCCCTTTTATGGGATGATGGAAGTCTGAATGTCACGATTCCTCTGTGAACTAAGAATCGATCCCTATACGCAACACGTCTATCCTAATCCTCTGATCCTTAGAATGGTCGTAATCGTACTATACCCTATACTAGTATACGGTAACCGAGTACGCAAGATATATACAGAGAGTTTGATAATCATATGCCAGGGTTTAACATCACCAGAGAAAGCGTCAGCTGTATGCCAGGGGTTTGTATCGGCAGAGAGAGTATCAGCCAAATGCCAGAGGTCAGTATCACCAGAGAGTGTGTCAGCTGTATGCCAGGGGTCAGTATACCAGAGAGTATGCAGGGAAACTATACACAAAAGTGCAGCACTGAGAGGAGGTGTAAACCACGTCAGGGCAATGAGGAGATAGATTGTTAGTGGTTTTAAACTTAGCGGTGCCGTGTCATTGTCAGACTCGCGCCACGATGGAGCTATGGCGGAGCCTTAGGTTTTAAGTTTATATTCCCAAGCGCTGGGGGGAGAGCAAATCAGGCAGACACAGGAAGCTGTATAAGTATATAAAGTGTATTCCAGAAAAGGTAGGTACACAGCAAACAGTCTATACACAATATAGAGTACTGGAAACAAAA
This sequence comes from Leptobrachium leishanense, assembly GCA_009667805.1. NCBI lineage: Eukaryota > Metazoa > Chordata > Amphibia > Anura > Megophryidae > Leptobrachium > Leptobrachium leishanense. The sequence continues at coordinate 208,618,932 of CM019064.1, forward strand.
TATACAGTCTCTCTGCACAGAAGTAGTGTCTTGATGCACCAGGGATAGTGGGATATGCAGTGTCCACCACGTAGGAACCAGGAGCTTTTCGCAAAGTACCTTGAGAGCAGGATGGCGGAGCGAGGCTTGAATGTAAATAGCCACAGGTGTGGTCACAATACACCAGGAATAGTGGGCTATGCAGTGTCCACCAAGTAGGAACCAGGAGCTCTTCGCAAAGTACCTTGAGTAAATGCAGGCAGATGAAGCAGGAACACTGTAGACTAGGGATGAGACGAACACCCCCCGAGTTCAGTTCGGGCCCGAACTTGAATTTTTCCAAATGTTTGGGTCCGAACCCCGAACCCCATGCAAGTCAATGGGGCTGAAAATTCGGTTTTTAGAGTGCCCTCCAAGAGGGCATATATGCTACATATTTGGCATAAAAGGTGTATAGGGGTCCGGGTAGTGCCCTGGGCGACAGGAAACAAGGACAAAAAGTTAAAAAAAATACGTTTTTAAAGAGACAGTGAGTTTTCCATGAAATAAGAGTTAAAAATAAAAACGAAAAATTCCTTCAAATATCGTGCCTAGGAGATCCCCATAACCTGCCCATGAAGTGGCGGATTTGTAGGATGTATAGAGACACTTAAAAACAAAAAAATGATGTTTCAAATGACGGTAAATGCTTTTCCTTTAATCTATCCATAAACAACTGCTTGGGGCGGCAGTCTATATGAAAAGAGGAGACATTTTCGGACACGCAGAAAAAGTTTACTGATTTTTTGGGCTAAATTATTGTGAAACTTATGCAGGCTTTGGATGAAAGTAACAATAAGTGCTTCAAAATTGGTCCTTTAGCGTCCCCAACAGTGCCGTCACACCGTAACCCCTCTGAGGATATGAATCTGATACAGGCGTCAGTGGCAGTGCACCCAAATATTGTGCTTTTGGTGCCAGGCCTGCAAGTAGTATCATACAGTAACCCCTCTGTGGTATTGTGGAAGAATGCAGGGGTGGACCATGTGGTCCTATATTAAAAAGATATGATTCTGGTCAAGGCGTCAGTGCACCCAGATATTGTGCCTTTGGTGCAAGACTGCCAGGCCAGCAAGTATCATCATACAGTAACCCCTCTGTAGTATTGTGGAAGAATGCAGGGGTGGACCATGTGGTCCTATATTAAAACGTTTTTTATCTGGTAATGGGCGTCAGTGCACCCAGATATTGTGCCTTTGGTGCCAGGCCAGCAAGTATCATCATACAGTAACCCCTCTGTAGTATCGTGGAAGAATGCAGGGGTGAACCTTGCGGTCCTATATTAAAAATATATGATTCTGGTCAAGGCGTCAGTGCACCCAGATATTGTGCCTTTGGTGCAAGACTGCCAGGCCAGCAAGTATCATCATACAGTAACCCCTCTGTAGTATTGTGGAAGAATGCAGGGGTGGACCATGTGGTCCTATATTAAAAAGATATGATTCTGGTCAAGGCGTCAGTGCACCCAGATATTGTGCCTTTGGTGCAAGACTGCCAGGCCAGCAAGTATCATCATACAGTAACCCCTCGTAGTATTGTGGAAGACTGCAGGGGTGGACCATGTGGTCCTATATTGAAAAGTTTTTTTTTATCTGTTAATGGGCGTCAGTGCACCCAGATATTGTGCCTTTGGTGCCAGACTGCCAGGCCAGCAAGTATCACCATACAGTAACCCCTCTGTAGTATTGTGGAAGAATGCAGGGGTGGACCATGTGGTCCTATATTGAAAAGTGTTTTTTTTTATCTGTTAATGGGCGTCAGTGCACCCAGATATTGTGCCTTTGGTGCCAGACTGCCAGGCCAGCAAGTATCACCTGTCGGGTATATTAGAGATTTAAAATGGATGCCTGTAGCCATTTTGTGTTAAAGACAGTTTTTCTTTCAAAATATTCTCTAGGTTTAGAAATGAACGAGGTTTTTTTTATAACAAAGTTCATTCCTGGGTGAAGTCTCTCCAGACATGAAGGAGTCTAGAATGAATGTGAGAGAATGCTAAGATGTCTCATAAGTAAATTTATTGGTCTGTTTTAAGTTTTTAAAACAAAAGAGATTTTGTTTTTTGAGAATAGGAATAAGAGAAAATATTCTGTAATGTAGAATTATATTCACAAAATATATGTTTATAATCAAGGTATATTTTATTATAATTACAGTATGAAATATATACTCCAAAATATTGTAGAAAGTATATAATTGGTAAATAATAAAAATTACTAAAGAATATATTCTGTGAGTTAACCAGGAAAGAATTTAGCTGATCTAAGCAACCAAAAGGGAGGAGAACTATAAATCAGAAGACAGAGACAGTCTAACTGAGAAGAGACAAGGTCTTTGTTAAGCTAGTCTGACCTTTTGACCCAAGATAAGATATTAAAAAGAAATGGTGGAATTAATATAAGAAGTGCAATACTGCCCTCTAGAGGATAGTAAAAATAATGATTTATATTATTAATTAATTATGACGTCAAATTGGCTATAATAGGCGGCAAAGTTTTTTTGTAAGGTCAGTCAGAGATGTCAGCAGACAGACTCACACCGCAATGCATTCGGACGTCCCGTACATATGACACTCTGAGAAGTCGGGAGATTCCAGCGGAGAGGCTCACATCGCCATGCACTCAGACATTCATTATACATGACACTCTGAGAAGTCGGGAGATTCCAGCGGAGAGGCTCACATCGCCATGCACTCAGACATTCATTATACATGACACTCTGAGAAGTCGGAGATCAGACAGAGACTCACACCACGATGCACTCAGATCCCAAGACATGAGGCAATCAATATTCTCACCAAATCTCTAACTCACATTCATTGATTATCTAATATCGATAATTTTCACATATTCCAAAACAAAGCATCACATAGAAAATTCCAAGGCAGACTTATCAACATCCAAATTGGACAGGTAATGTATGAAATAAGGAATTAATGTAAAAATATATTTGTAGAGATTTTTGCAACGTAGACTGAGTCTTCTCGGATACGGTTAAAATCCAAATTCTAAGTAATTCTATTCTGCAGATGGAAATATGAAGAAGTGGATATAAGGATTTATTCCTAAAGAAATGTTGCAAGATTGATACCAATATATATATTGAATTTGGAAATTACTGTGATTAAAATTAATAAGCAAGGAATTATATAACTACAAAATAAAAAGCAGAAGATTAGAAGTTTAATTCTCGAGATTAGGGGAGGATTCACTAAATAAGTTTTTATTACTTATTATTAAATTAGCTCATCTTTTGTTGATCCATGTAGCAGAGATATATATATATCTATAAGAGCTGGCTGGTTAAACATTGTTTGCTGGGAAATGCATGTTGTATTAAGCAGAAATGTTTATTAACCATTTGTGTATTAGTTACTAACTGATATGGTAAATGATATTAATCATATATGCAGTTACTAACCGGAGATACATATATTGTGAAGCTAGTTTTTATATGCTGTTGGATTGTGGTTTATAAATTTTTGTTTATGATATGAGATTTGAAATTCTTTTGTATACGTAATAAATATATATATATATTTATCCGATTATTGATTATCGTATTTTTTAAAGCAAAACACAGACAATTAAAAGAATTCAGGATAATTTCTAAGAGATATAGACGATTGATATTTGTGTCTCGTATAAGTTTCTTATGAAATAATAATCCCTGATATATTAGAGGCGACTGCCGAGGTAGGTCCAGTAAGTCCAATATAGACATATTGGAGGCTTGGCTGATAAATCCAATATATATAAACGTGTTGTATTCACGTGCAGAGATTATATCCGACAAATTGGAGGTAACTGTTGAGATTGTAGTATTTGTTTGGAATATAAAATTGGCAGTATTGTCTGATTAGACAGAGATAAAAAAATATATATATATTTTGATTCCTTGTTGTATTTTGACTTGTGGTTTTTACGGTTATCTACTAAACAGTGTAAAAATGTCAGAGTCAGAATCTGAGACTCAGGAAGATGTAGAGATACATACTAATCAAATAATATTGATAGATGTTATGTCTTATCTAAAGGACAAGTTACACGTCACAGACGATTTATTTGAATGGATAAAAGAATTGCAATCAAATATATCGAATTATGTTGATTCAATCTGGTCAGATCAATCAAATTTTCTTGAGTGTTTGCGAAAGATAAGTGCAGCCACAAATAAAAAGGACAAAGAAATGTTTGCTTTAAAAATTGTGCCTGAATGTATATACTTGATCGCAGAAATGAACAAGAGATTGAATGATGACAAAGAAACCAGAGACAGATTAGAAAATAAAAATTGTGACTTGCATGAAACCGTAAATAAATTAAAAGATGAGTCAGAACGAATAATAATGGAATTGAAGGTGTGTGCAAGAGAAAAAGATCAAATGCAAGATGAGATTGCTCAATTATCCAAATTAAATAAGGGGCTAAACAAACAATTGGCGAGAATGAAACGCGAACATGAGAAATTCGCTGATGAGTTACGTCAGGTTGAAACTGATGTTCGAAGGGTTAAAGATTCTTCGTTAGAGAAGTTCCCTTTGAAAGCTTTAAGCCATACATCACTGATTTCTGACGGCTCTGTTTATCTGAAAAGCCAGAATGAGCAGAGCGAATGTGAAAGTGAAACTAAATCTCATGATGAAAAAAGAGTAAAACCTCTTACACAGGAGTATTTCAAATCACATCACTCTAGCCAGCCACAGCCTATTAATAAATATCATAAAGTGAATGATTTAATGAAAATTATTAATTTCCTCAAAACCTCAGTAGGTATTTTTGATGTTAAAGCATCATCAAGAATAATAAATCATTTATCGATGTTTGAAGAAGCTGTGGGAATAATGGGAATAAATTCAGATGCTCAGAAAATTGAGTTGATTCCATGGGTCTTTGAAAGCAAACATAGGTATTTTTTCCAGTCTTTGAAAGAATCTGGTATAAGGAAATGGAGTAAAGTAGTTTCTGAGGTCAAATCTGAATTTGGGCCTCACCGTACCAGACTAGCTGCGAAAAGAGCAATTTTAACTCTAAAATGCAGACCTAATCAAAGCCCCCGTGAATTTCTTTCAGTCCTTAAAAATGCGTACAGCTTGGCTGAAAGAAACACAGATTTTGAAAACCCTGAATTTATCCAATTATTTTATGACGCATTGCCAAATAAAATAAAGGTCATTTTGGCAAGAGATTATGACCCGAGAAATGGTTTGGATTGGGTACTAAAAGAAAGTATGACCCTATTTACTGTATTTGAATATAGTGAAGAAACTCAGGGGAAAAGAGTGAAAAACTCACCTGAGGAAATAGCGGAAGGGTGATGTTAAATTTGAGTCCCACAAAAAGAGTTATGTGGAAATATTGCGTGACTCCATACCTCAAAGGGAAAAATCCAAGCCAGATCAGGAAAGAGGGTTTGCCAGAGAAAATTCAGGAAGTAAATTTCAATCTAGGAAGCAATGGGTACCTAGAAGTCAGTGGGTTAAATCAAGGGAAAATGTACCTAGACAGGAAGCAACCAGAGGTAAGACTGAATCTGATGCGTCTGATAATGCGCAAGCTTCGTCCCCAAGGACAAATAGAAAGCGGAAATATAATGTACGCCAGCGTATTGGTCAAATGCAGGAAGATTTCCGTGTGCTGACAGAAAAACTGGATCAGATCACTCAGTTAATGACTGGAAATAACCCTGGTCAGGTTGTAAGCGATGCAACACCTGCAGCCCCGCCCAACCAGTGACTAGATGATGTTTCTGATGAAGTAACCAGCATCCATGACAATTTACCAGAAAGTGATGATGAAATGATTAATACAAATGTTTGTATGGTTGACGATTTAAACCCTTCCCTGCAAAGAGAAGGAAAATGTATTTTATCTCCCCAGACTAAGTGCGAGCAAGCTGAGAAGACCGGATCCGAAATGGACAGCACAGCTGCCAAAAGCACGTTTGAGAGTGCAAAATCAGTTGGTAAAATCTGTCAAAAACCTAATTTCATATCTCACTCTAAATTTCTCTGTAAATTGCATAGCATTGAAGACCGATATTATGTGAATGTAGAATTACAAGATAATTTACCACATATTCCGTCCTTGCTAGACACTGGAAGCCAGGTTACGTTAATATCAGCTCATTATTTTGAACAGGTCCAAGAACTGTCTGCCAGGAAGCCTAGATTAGATAAATCTAATGCTAATCTAGTGAGTGTGAGTGGCACATCTCTGAAAGTTCTTGGCACGGCTAAATTGGATTTTAAATTGGGGAATAAAGTAATTCGGCATCCAACGCTTGTTGTGGATCTGCCCCAAAATCGCCTAATTATTGGAATGGACCTTCTCAAAAGGTTAAATCCAATCGTTGATTTTATCAATGAGGTTATTTGGTCCCAAGTAAATGTTCCAATCAGCTATGATAGATCCCAATCCCATCACACTCAGCGTAACTGCCATGTGATTGAGGAAAGGCCGGATTCTATTGAAGTCCACTTCAGAAATAGCCAGACACCTGATATCTCTTTCTTAAGGCCAAAGCCCCTGACTTCAGGAGAGCAGGAGGATAACACCATATGTGTTCCCCCCGAGAGAATTCGAGATATACAGTTGTGTTCAAAATTATTCAACCCCCACTGAAATTGAGTGTTTTGGCCAGTTTGACATTGATTTTGATCATTCAGTCATCTTGCTTACAATTAAATCAAAGAGGCACGTGTAGGTCAGACAAATATAACATAACATTTATAATGAAATAACCACAAATGTCTTTTCTGTGCTCACATCATTATCAGTTTTATTCAACCACCAAGTGACATTCAATCTTAGTACTTAGTACAACATCCTTTTACAGTTATAACAGCTTTTAAACGTGAAGCATAGCTTGACACAAGTGTCTTGCAGCGATCTACGGGTATCTTCGCCCATTCGTCATGGGCAAAAGCCTCCAGTTCAGTCACATTCTTAGGCTTGCGCACTGCAACTGCTTTCTTTAAGTCCCACCAGAGGTTCTCAATCGGATTTAAGTCAGGTGACTGCGATTGCCACTCCAAAATGTTCCAGCCTTTAATCTGCAACCATGCTCTAGTGGACTTGGAGGTATGCTTGGGATCATTGTCCTGTTGAAAGGTCCAACGTCTCCCAAGCCTCAGGTTTGTGACGGACTGCATCACATTGTCATCCAATATCTCCTGGTACTGAAGAGAATTCATGGTACCTTGCACACGCTGAAGCTTCCCTGTACCTGCAGAAGCAAAACAGCCCCAAAGCATGATTGACCCCCCGCCATGCTTCACAGTAGGCAAGGTGTTCTTTTCTTCATAGGCCTTGTTCTTCCTCCTCCAAACATAGCGTTGATCCATGGGCCCAAACAGTTCTAATTTTGTTTCATCAGTCCACAGAACACTATCCCAAAACTTCTGTGGTTTGTCCACATGACTTTTGGCATACTGCAGTCGACTCTTCTTATTCTTTGGAGACAGCAAGGGGGTGCGCCTGGGAGTTCTGGCATGGAGGCCTTCATTACGCAGTGTGCGCCGTATTGTTTGAGCTGAAACTTCAGTACCCACATCTGACAAATCTTTTCTCAGTTCCTCAGCAGTCACACGGGGACTTTTCTTCACTCTACGCTTCAGGTAGCGCACAGCAGTCGAAGTCAGCATCTTCTTTCTGCCACGACCAGGTAGCGTTTCAACAGTGCCCTTTGCCTTGAATTTGCGAATGATGCTTCCTATGGTCTCTCTTGGTATGTTTAACATCTTTGCAATCTTCTTATAGCCATTGCCCTTCCTGTGAAGAGTAATCACCTCTTCTCTTGTCTTCCTGGACCATTCTCTTGACTTCACCATGTTTGTAACCACACCAGTAAATGTCTAGAAGGAGCTGAGTATCACAGTCATTTTAAAGCTGCCTAATTGGTGCTTATTATGCTTTATTGCTGCTCCGTGACATCCACAGGTGTTTTCAATACCTGATTGAAAACACTTGAATGAACCTCTGTTCTTCAGAGTGGTAGTCTTTAAGGGGTTGAATAATTGTGTCAATGAAGAATTCACAAAAGAAACATTTACTACTGTATTACAAAACCAATTGATGTCATTTTAGTTGCATATGGTTCTTTAAAAAGTCCTTGTAGGATTTCATTCTGAATACAATTACAAATGTACACTAAATTCCCTAAAACCCTTTACAGCATTGGGGGTTAAATAATTTTGAACACAACTGTATGTCTGGAAAATGACGTGCTAATTATTCACCTACACAAGAGGGAGACAGGTCCAAATGGACATAGTGACTCTGAAGTGATCAGATACCCAAATCTTCAAGATGAGTGGATAACAGATCTAGATAATGATGGAGACAGTCACAATGTTATTGGAAAAAGTTATGTTATATATTTCTAGAAGAAATAAAACTGCTAAACTCAATTGCATGATTGTCATTCTAGATTATCTCAGGATATGTGAAGATGAAACAACAGAAGACACTTAACTCGTATCATGTGAAGTGATGTTTTAATTAACATGTGATTCTTCTTCCCAGCATTCAGAGTTTAACTCAAGCTAGTAGATAGACTAGATCCGTACGGTTAATTAAAATTAATCAGAGATCAGAGTATCTATAGGGAATTTGAGTGAAATCGCTAGTCTATGAATGGTTATTTATACTCTTTCTTTCAACAGAAATTGAGATAAATGGTTAATCCGAACTGCGACGCTAATCCGCAAAGATGAATCGGACCACCAAGGAGACTGCGACTATCTGGAAATTCTACGGTTTTCCGCACATTTCCAAGGAGAATGCTAAAGTCCCATGCGCATCAAGCTCATGCAAGCCTGAAAGACATTCGGGATACAGCCAGGATACCGTTGATTGCTATGTACAAGAACCACCGAAAGAAAAGATTTGCTGCATATTTTATTGCAACCGCTGTTTGATACACAGAAAGAGAAGCAAATGTTTACCGGAAGAATCTGGTACAAAACAAGAGAGTGTTCATACCCACACCAGTGATTCTCGTGAAAGTTTCTAAAGAATCAAGAGTTGTTATCGAGAAGATATTTTTTTAAATGAAGTCTGGTATGATGAGAACAAATCGTTGTCGTATTCCAAGGGCAAGAGATCCCTATGAATCCAGATTTGAAATCTTTGCTAAAGAACTAGCATGACCATACTATTGAACTTCTAATAGTAAAAAAGATAATCTTACAATTTATGCTCCAATGTATTCACAGATTGATCATCAATTGCTATCTGCTTATAACGGGCCGAAGATTACAGAGATTGTGATTTGTATAGTAATTATGTTTCTAACTGTCTGGATGATTGTACTAACAAAGAAAGTATGTACATTGAAGTTTAAAAACACTGCATCTTCAATTATTAAGTGGATGAAAGAAGAAAAACGTGTTGCGAAAGGTGGAGACCTAGCCTAGTTGGTAAAGGGGGGAGGGATTGTATGTTTTCCTAAAATTTATTTAATTAATAAATAAATATCCAAGAAACCAAAGGGGGGTTATGTCGGGTATATTAGAGATTTAAAATGGATGCCTGTAGCCATTTTGTGTTAAAGACAGTTTTTCTTTCAAAATATTCTCTAGGTTTAGAAATGAACGAGCTTTTTTTTTTATAACAAAGTTCATTCCTGGGTGAAGTCTTTCCAGACATGAAGGAGTCTAGAATGAATGTGAGAGAATGCTAAGATGTGTCATAAGTAAATTTATTGGTCTGTTTTAAGTTTTTAAAACATAAGAGATTTTGTTTTTTGAGTATAGGAATAAGAGAAAATATTCTGTAATGTAGAATTATATTCACAAAATATATGTTTATAATCAAGGTATATTTTATTATAATTACAGTATGAAATATATACTCCAAAATATTGTAGAAAGTATATAATTGGTAAATAATAAAAATTACTAAAGAATATATTCTGTGAGTTAACCAGGAAAGAATTTAGCTGATCTAAGCAACCAAAAGGGAGGAGAACTATAAATCAGAAGACAGAGACAGTCTAACTGAGAAGAGACAAGGTCTTTGTTAAGCTAGTCTGACCTTTTGACCCAAGATAAGATATTAAAAAGAAATGGTGGAATTAATATAAGAAGTGCAATACTGCCCTCTAGAGGATAGTAAAAATAATGATTTATATTATTAATTAATTATGACGTCAAATTGGCTATAATAGGCGGCAAAGTTTTTTTTGTAAGGTCAGTCAGAGATGTCAGCAGACAGACTCACACCGCAATGCATTCGGACGTCCCGTACATATGACACTCTGAGAAGTCGGGAGATTCCAGCGGAGAGGCTCACATCGCCATGCACTCAGACATTCATTATACATGACACTCTGAGAAGTCGGAGATCAGACAGAGACTCACACCACGATGCACTCAGATCCCAAGACATGAGGCAATCAATATTCTCACCAAATCTCTAAGTCACATGCATTGATTATCTAATATCGATAATTTTCACATATTCCAAAACAAAGCATCACATAGAAAATTCCAAGGCAGACTTATCAACATCCAAATTGGACAGGTAATGTATGAAATAAGGAATTAATGTAAAAATATATTTGTAGAGATTTTTGCAACGTAGACTGAGACTTCTCGGATACGGTTAAAATCCAAATTCTAAATAATTCTATTCTGCAGATAGAAATATGAAGAAGTGGATATAAGGATTTATTCCTAAAGAAATGTTGCAAGATTGATACCAATATATATTTTGAATTTGGAAATTACTGTGATTAAAATTAATAAGCAAGGAATTATATAACTACAAAATAAAAAGCAGAAGATTAGAAGTTTAATTCTCGAGATTAGGGGAGGATTCACTAAATAAGTTTTTATTACTTATTATTAAATTAGCTCATCTTTTGTTGATCCATATAGCAGAGATATATATATCTATAAGAGCTGGCTGGTTAAACATTGTTTGCTGGGAAATGCATGTTGTATTAAGCAGAAATGTTTATTAACCATTTGTGTATTAGTTACTAACTGATAAGGTAAATGATATTAATCATATATGCAGTTACTAACCGGAGATACATATATTGTGAAGCTAGTTTTTATATGCTGTTGGATTGTGGTTTATAAATTTTTGTTTATGATATGAGATTTGAAATTCTTTTGTATACGTAATAAATATATATATATTTTTATCCGATTATTGATTATCGTATTTTTTAAAGCAAAACACAGACAATTAAAAGAATTCAGGATAATTTCTAAGAGATATAGACGATTGATATTTGTGTCTCGTATAAGTTTCTTATGAAATAATAATCCCTGATATATTGGAGGCGACTGCCGAGGTAGGTCTAGTAAGTCCAATATAGACATATTGGAGGCTTGGCTGATAAATCCAATATATATAAACGTGTTGTATTCACGTGCAGAGATTATATCCGACACACCATACAGTAACCCCTCTGTAGTATTGTGGAAGAATGCAGGGGTGAACCTTGCGGTCCTATATTAAAAAGATATGCATCTGGTAAAGGCATCAGTGCACCCAGATATTCTGCCTTTGGTGCAAGACTAACAGGCCAGCAAGTATCATCATACAGTAACCCCTCTGTAGTATTGTGGAAGAATGCAGGGGTGGACCATGTGGTCCTATAATAAAAAGATATGATTCTGGTCAAGGCGTCAGTGCACCCAGATATTGTGCCTTTCATGGCAGCTAGTGCCTTCACACCGTAACCCTTTTGTGGTATTGTGGAAGAGTGCAGTGTTGGACCCTGCAGTTCAAAAAATTTAAATGATATAAATCCAGTACAGGCGTCAGTGCAGCCAAATATTGCGCCTTTCATGGCAGCAAGTGCATTCATACCGTAACCCTTTTGTGGTATTGTGGAAGAGTTCAGTGCTGGAGGTTTTATGAATGCAGAAGACATCCCTGATCTATTCCGTTACGTCAGCATCAGGGGGTTGATAGCTGCTGATCCAGGACTGATTCATTTTTATAAATGTCAGCTGGTCTACAGAGTCGGTGGACAGATGCACTCTTTTGTCTGTGACAAAACCTCCAGCGGCACTGAACGTCCTTTCAGAAAACACGCTGGATGAAGGGCAACCTAGTAGCTGCATAGCATATTGGCTAAGTTCTGGCCAGTGATCCAATCTGAACACCCAGTAAGCCAGTGGATCATCTGCTGGAAAGGTATCCAGGTCTGCCCTTGCCCCTAGGTAGTCCTGTACCATATGGTGAAGACGCTGGCAATGGGTGCCTACATTTGACGTCCCTGGGCGTCGTGGACTAAAAAAGTGTAAAAATGCATCAGTCAAGCGGCCCTGGCCTTCACCACTATTCCTCTGATCATCATCAGCAGCCTCAGAAGCACTTGTGTCAGCACTTGGTAATCTACCAGTGCCTGGAAAGGTGTTACACAAGTGTCGCTTTAGAGCGTCCTCAAGTTTTTTCATCCTGTGCTCCCTCTGTGCGGGCAGGATGAGCTCTACAACTTTACCCTTGTATCGTGGATCAAGAAGGGTTGCCAACCAGTAATGATCCCTCTCCTTGATAGCACGAATCCTGGGGTCCTTTAGCAGGCTTTGCATTATTAGGGAGCCCATGCAGCGTAGGTTGGAGGTGGCATTAGCTTCCGAGTCTTCCTGGTCAATGAGGATGACCGTATCGTGCACTTCCTCCTCCCAGCCATGCACTAGCCCTTCTGTTACTGGGCACACAAAACCCTCTCTTGAGGAATCCCCACCTTCAATGCCCCCACTACTTAAATATTCCTCCTCTTCCTCCTCCTGTCTGATCTGAGTAGGACCCGCTGGAATGCTGTCTGCGGAAAGACTGGGGCCTAGAGAGCTAGGGAAGGCCTCCTCTTCCTCCCGCTGCTCTGCCTCTAGAGCCACATCTATAAATCCCCGCAGAGTGTGCTCCAGCAGGAACACTAAAGGAATTGTGTCACTGATGCATGCACTGTCCCTCCTCACCATCCTCGTTGCCTCCTCAAATGGTGACAGTACAGTGCATGCATCCTTGATCATCAGCCACTGCGGGGGGGGGAAAACCAAGTTGACCTGAACCTGTCCTTGTGCCATACTCACACAGGTACTCGTTGATGGCCCTCTGCTGCTTGTGCAGACGCTGCAGCATTGCTAATGTCGAATTCCACCTGGTGGGCATGTCACAGATCAGACGGTTTGTGGGAAGGTGGAATTCTCTTTGAATTTCTGCCAGGCGAACGCTTGCTGGGAATGACCGTCTGAAGTGGCTGCTGACTTTTCTGGCCTGGCTGAGAAGCTCTGGCAGCCCTGGGTACTTGGTTAGGAAACGCTGTACCACTAGATTTAGGACGTGTGCTAGGCATGGTACATGCGTCAATTTACCCTTGCGTAGGGCGGAGAGAAGGTTGCTGCCATTATCACAGTCGATCATTCCCAGCTCAAGCTGGCGTGGTGTTAACCATCTCTGCACCTGGCCCTGCAGAACTGACAGAATTTCTGGCCCGGTGTGGCTCCTGTCCCCTAAACAAACCAGCTCAAGCACAGTATGGCTTCTTTTTTCTTGAGCCATTGCGTAGACCCTGTCAGGCGTCGGTTTAACTGCCACTTTGCCAGAGACAGAGAAGGAGGAGGAAGAGGGAGAGGTGGTGGTGGTGGAGCAGACAGACCTCATACAAGCAGCTTTCTGGAGGCGTGGTGGATGAACAAGCTCCAGCACAGAGCCCCGTCTTGGATCCCTCCCAGCTGCAATCAGAGTTACCCAGTGTGCCGTGAAGGAAATGTAACGACCCTGTCAATGCTTGCTGGACCACGTGTCTAAAGTCACATGCACCTTGTTGCTGACTGCCTTTCCCAATGACTGATAACATTGTCTTCCACGTGCTGGTATAGCGCTGGAATGGCCTTGCGTGAAAAGTAATGGCGTTTGGAACCTGCCACTGTGGTACAGCACATTCAGCAAATTCACGGAAGGGAGCAGAGTCCACCAGCTGGAAAGGCAGCAGCTGCAATGCGAGTAATTTTGCTAAGCTGGCATTTAGATGCTGTGCTTGGGGATGGTTGGGACTATATTTTTTCTTACGCTGCAGCAGCTGCGGCAACGTAATCTGACTGCGTAAATCTTCAGCTGCTGGGAGGATGTCACATTGTGAGGAAGGACCTGGTACATCCATTACTGTAGCATCATCCCTGTCAGTGGAGGTTGTAGGCAATGACATGGCAGGACATACAGTGGGGGTAGAGACAGATGAGGAGGAGGAGGACCTACGCAAAGTTTTGCGCCAACGGGATCCGTGGCGGGTGGTCATATGTCGCCTCAAGCACGTGGTACCCAAGTGTCCGGTGTTTATCCCACGCTTCAGCCTTCAGCCAAAAAGAACTCCCAGACAGCAGAATTCCTGCATGTGTTCTTTGAGACAACAGCGCTCTGCACCGGAGCAGCTCTGACATCTGATGCCTTGGACTGGCTAGTGCTACGGTTGGTCACAGAGGATGTTGTGCCTCGTGTTTGTGTGCCTCCTCCGCCTCCTCCCCCTCCTCCTCACTTGATTCCTCAGTTCGATCTGGCACACAGGTGGAGTCAGTGATCTCATCATCAATGTCATCTTCACCCCCTATCTCCTCGTCACTGGAGCCAACTTGGCAGTATGCTGCAGCTGCTGGGGCAACATGAGTGCCAGTTATTTGTGTGTCATCACTGGCACCCCCTTCCTCTAGGTTGATTATACTCCCTTGCTCAACCTCAGAGATTGAATCAGAGCACTGTACTTGCTGCGCATCCTCAAGCAGCATGTCACTGTCATTGTAGTCAAACAATTCAGCTGACTCCTCCGTGTGTGATAGCGAGGCTACGGCAGGAGTAGCTGTGGACATGGAGGCTGCATTAGATGCTTTGGCAGCTGAGGTGGACTGTAAAGCACTAGAAGCCTGGCTGGCAGAGGACTCGGAGGATGAGGATGGCCTGGCTAGCCAATCCACCAAATCCTCTGTATGTTGCTGCAGGTTAAGAAGACGGTCAACACCAGTTATAAAGGACAAGCGTGCCCCTGCAGAGGATGCACCACGTCCACCACGACCAGAGGCACAGCCTCCCGACACAGGGGCTGCTTGCCCTCTGATCTGTGTCTGGGATCGTCTGCCTGTCCTTTTTGTTCTTTCAGACATGGTGAGTGATATATAGATTAAATATATACAGAACTCTGATTCAACTCTGGTATAAAGATTAAAGATTTACAGAACTCTGGTATAACTCAGTGAGACACCCTGATAGCTGGCAGCCAGTGACAAGACACAGATTACAATTCGCAGAAACCTCCTATAAATCATTGAGACCCCCTGATGGGTGCCAGTGACAAGTCAAAAACTACGATTCGCAGAAATCTGCTACAAGTCAGTGAGACCCCCTGGTAGGACCCCCTGATAGCTGGCAACAGTGACAAGACACAGATTACAATTCGCAGAAACCTAAAATGCAGTGAGACCCCTTGATGGGCGGCAGTGAAACCTCCTATAAATCAGTGAGACCCTTTGATGGGTGGCAGTGAAACCTCCTATAAATCAGTGAGACCCTTTGATGGGTGGCAGTGAAACCTCTTATAAATCAGTGAGACCCTTTGATGGGTGGCAGTGAAACCTCCTATAAATCAGTGAGACCCTTTGATGGGTGGCAGTGAAACCTCCTATAAATCAGTGAGACCCTTGGATGGGTGGCAGTGAAACCTCCTATAAATCAGTGAGACCCTTTGATGGGTGGCAGTGAAACCTCCTATAAATCAGTGAGACCCTTTGATGGGTGGCAGTGAAACCTCCTATAAATCAGTGAGACCCCTTGATGGGTGGCAGCCAGTGAGAACACACGGATTATAACAATTCCCAAATATTTTGTAGAAATTAGTGACCCCAAAAATACTGCGTGGTACTGGCTGTGTTACAAGACACAGATCACCTCAATTCACAAATGTTTTAAAGAAATTAGTGAGCCCCAAAATACTGCGTCGTACTGGCTATGTGACAAGACACAGATCACCTCAATTCACAAATGTTTTAAAGAAATTAGTGAGCCCCAAACAAACTTGCTGGCACAGTGACAAGACACAGAAGATCACCTCAATTCACAAATGTATTAAAGAAATTAGTGACCCCAAAAAACTTGCTGGCACAGTGACAAGACACACATATCAATTCCCTGATATTTTGTAGAAATGAGACCCCCCCCAGACCCCCCCCAGACCCCCCCAGTAGCGTGGCAGACCGGCAGTAACAACACACAACAATCTCCTCTGAAATTTCCTCTGAAATGCGTGCAGAATCGGCGTGTGGAAACGTTATATAGTGTGCTGCGGGACTTAGCTCTGTGAGCCCATGATTGGGCAAAATTTGCCCAATCAGGACTCTGAGCGGTGATTGGCATACTGTTGAACCTGTCTTGCACCAGTCCTGTGGTCAGGTGCAAGGCTGTAGCCAATTACGAGCTTCAGGCCAGTGGGAAAATGCATTGTGGGCCATTGTGATGCATTGTGGACTCGAACATGCGCCGAACACCCGGAAATGTTCGGAGTTTGCGATCTACCTGAACAGGCTAAGTTCGGGCCGAACTCCGAACTGTCCGAACCCGAACCGCTCATCCCTACTGTAGACAATAACAGTACAGAGGATCATAGGGATCCTGCAGACAGGCTCAGGAAGAGGCAGCTCCAGAACCTCACAGTAGCTAGGATGGGGAACACAAAATGAGAGAGCCCTGCGAGAAGGGTGTGACCAGGTTATAAGCACACCCACTCAGGAGCTGGCACAGGTAATTAACCCCTGAGTGGACGCAGACATAGAGGAACAGAACATATGATGAATAAGCAGGCTTCTCGGGCTGAGGCATGACAGTCATCATGCCAGGCTCCGCCCCTGGCATCCCACGTGACCGCCACGATTCCTTTCATCCCTCGGCACCCGGCCAGCGAGCAGTGAAGATGATGCTGCCAGGCGCCGGGGGAGTCCAGCGTGGGACTTGACACTGAATCGAACTTGACTCTCACAGATTCAGACTGGGCAGCTATATTTTCTTTGACACATCACAGTACTAGAGCAACTCGCTACCGTGAGACATCTTAAAAGACACTGACGCAATGGTACTGCACTCCACTCCAATTATTCAAATGTATTGGGACTATAGACTCCAACTGCTGGAGATGTAGAATGGAGCTTGGTTCCAACCTCCATATTTGGTGGTCCTGCCCCCTCCTGCAACCTTATTGGAGGCGGATCAGTCATATGATCCAGGAAGTCACTGATTTGTCGCTGGATCATTCACCCAAAGTCTAGTTGTTGATGCTTACTGACACCCCATTGACCTCCTTCAGGAAGTCAGTGGCGTTCTGACTTCTCCTGGCAACACGTCAACTTATTCCTCGATACTGGAGACAGCAGTCTTTCCCATCCCTCCGCAACATGGTATCTCAGGTGGATGAGATATTTCATATGGAGGAACTAATTGCTTCCCACAAGGCCAAACTCCTCATCTTTGTTCGCACATGGTTCTATTGGACTGAATTTGTGTCCTCAGCCTCTCTTCGCAGGCACCTTGAGATGGAGGTGGTGCCGGCCTTGGCTCCCTCAAGTGAAGCATCTTATTTTCCACCTGCTGTGGTTCCCATGCCCTGATGGGCTCCTGGTCCTGCATGTTTTACCTGGGTTGTATGGGGGGGTGGGTCTTCTGCGGTTCCTGGCTCACAGTGGTCTCCACGCGTTCAGTTTTTCCGGAGGGGGGTTATGTGGAGCCGTGCTCCTGTTTCACCTTTCATGTCCACAGAGCCTATGCTGGCTGATGTTGTGCTCTTATCCTCCACTCCCCTATGTAGACTAGTATGTCGTTCTCCATCCCCCCATTCCATTTTTCCGTTGATCCCCCTCCGCCTTAAACCCCCTTTTTTCCCCTCTCCTGTCCCATTTTCTTTCCTCACCTCTCATACTCTTTTTGCTTCTTCCACTTGTGCTGACTGCTCTCTCTCACCTCTACCACTCGCCACTGGTCTTCTACCTTATTAGCACATATGAAGGTTGTCAGGCTGGGACATTGATAAGTCAATTGCATTACATGTGCTGGGGATTACTATGATCAAACATTTTCTGTTTTATAGCTGTGATGCGACATGTGGATTTGCTAATGTTAGTCACCTTCCCTGATACCTACTTTGCTTTTCTATGCCATGTCTCTGTTATATTCTTTGTATCTTAATAAAATTGTGAATATTGAAAAAAAAAATAGCCCAATTAGATTCATCAACACCCCACCCCACATCTGTAAAAAACTTTCCCGGAGACACATGTACAGATGGCGCACATCATTGCTTTTGAGTATTTGAATGGATAACTACTCACTGATACAGAAAAGCATTTGGAACAGTACTTCACTGATTTTTTTTACAATACAGGATAAAACTAACACAAACATACATACAACAGACACTAACTCAACTGAAGAACAAATGCACACATTTACTATGCTGCCATCTTCTGGATGGAGTACAGTATAATACCTCAATACATAACAACTGCATAGGCAGGGGACCCAGTGTTTTGCCCATAAGTCAGGGGTTAGCAACCTTGGCTCCTCAGATGGTTTGGAGCTACAACTCCCATGATCCTCAGCTACTCATTAGGTTGGCAGAGACTCATGGGAAGAGGACAAATTACAAAACCCAGACTGGATTATAGTGTCTGGATTATTTCTCTTAATTTTAATTATTGATCCAGGGACAGATTTAATTTTTTGCATGTGACACCTTATTAGAAGGTTGTCCCAGTTGTTGTTTTTTTTTGCCTTCCTCTGGACTAGCATATGATAAGGAAATCATCTTTTGGCCATTTTTTAATTATATTTTTTAATTAATTTATATCCATAAATAAACCTCTGGGAAATAGATCTTTATTATTGTACACAGAAATAAAAAAATGATAAAATATCTGTGTGGCAGGTATACAACTGGTTATTTACTATTGTGCACAATTTGAAACTGCTCCAACAGCAGCAACAGATGTGCTGAAGGTTGGGCTTGATGATCATAGGTCTAATTTCAACCTATATTACTTTGTTGCTATGTTACACATTCTCTTATTCCAGCAGCACATGTAACTGATACAATATCTAGATTACATTAGTTAACTGTTGACAAGCGAATTTGATTTATAACAATAATTCCCACTAATGTTTTCTCAACTTTTTGGCAGCAATTTATCATTGTACCAGCAGATGGCAGCATGACTGCGATAATAGTGTTAAAAATTTTAAGAGGAAAGATATTTGGATCCGAGATAACAAAGAAACAATTCAACAAGCCAATCTAAAGCTTGGATATCAAACTCTAACCCCCCCCCCAGATTTTTCAGAACTTTACCTCCTGTGTATATGGGAATTATAGTGAGTAAACACTTTGGATGCCAAAGTTTGAGATCTCTGATATAAATGGTCTATTCACTAACCACTGGGGTTAGTCCTGGGAAAAAATGTGAGGGAACTCACAGAAGAATTCCACTACCTGGAAGGAAAAAATAAATAAATAAATAAAATAAAAATAAAAAAAATATATATATATATATATATTATATAACAGTTGTGGTGGAGGATAAAAAGTGAGATAAAAAGCCTCCACACTAAAATGATTATTTTTATTATTGCAGAAGCCATCTGCACACCACAGCAATTCAAAGAACTGCATCCCAGAGCCCCTGTGCTGCATTCCCCATATGCAGCAAAGAACTCTGGATAGGATATGCAAATGACCTCTGTCTCACTTTTATTGCATCCTGTGTAAAAACAGACACAGGATGCAATAAAAGTGAGACAGAGGTCATTTGCATATTCTACCCAGAGTCCCTTGCTGCATATGGGGAATGCAGCACAGGGGCTCTGGGATGCAGTTCTTTGAATTGCTGTGGTGTGCAGATGGCTTCTGCAATAATAAAAATTATATATATATATATATATATATATACATACACACACTATTATATGCTCCTTTCTCCTACACAAAAAAGACAATCAGGATTATCCAAAGAGATCCGAATTGCTTGAGAAAGGTAACCGAACGCTGAAAATCAGCGTTCGGTTACCTTTCCTGGCCATTCGGCTATCCAGAGAGCAGGCAATTCGCCAAATCCTGGCGAATTGCCTGCACATACGGTGCCTGTTCGGTGCCTGTTCGAGGGCAGTGAAATCCCCATGAAAAGCACTGCTTCGGCTATTCAGAGAACACAAACCAGCAGTGAAAGGTTCCCGAAATGCCCTGCCATTCGGTGGTTTCATTCGACAGGTTTATTCAGGCGAATCCCATAGGCTTCAATGTTAAAAATATTCCCGTTTCAATTCAATATCTAATAAACCGTTCATTATAAAATTCTGCAGTAAAGAGTCTCTTTATTTCTAGATTTTTTCGGATACTTTAAGCATTTTTCAGATTTTTTTTTTTTTTTCTTTAACCCTTTCGCTGCTGAGGCTTTTCCCGCCCCTATGCTGAGGTCATTTTTACCTGTTTTACGCATCATGTTTAAACGTGTTTTGAAGGCTTATTTTAGTATATGACCCAGACATATTATATATCGTTCTTTCCGTCAGACTCGGTAGATTCATAATATGTCATTATTATATGTATACGTTATGTCATGTCTGTATATTATAACAAAAAATGCAATAAAATATGTATTTTCAATAATTTACAATGTGTAAAGTGTTTTTTTCCACATTTTAACATTCGAGCAATTGCGGTTATATTTTGTATGGGGTGCGCTTGTTAAAATAATTAGAGATGGGGTCTCGTTACATTTTTTTTGGGGAAAATGACACTATTTTTAACAAACGCACCGCATACAAAAATCGTTAGTGCAGCATCATTGTTCACATTATAATTGAAATGGGAACAATATTGCTGCATTAACAAACCAAAAAAATAAAAAAAAAGTGTTTATTTTTTTTTTAATTTTTTTTAATTTTTATTTTTCATATTTTTTTTTTTACAAAATTTTTCACTTTCATGTTTGGTATCGTTGGAACGGCCATGCTCTGGCCGATCCAACGATACCAAAATTTAACCCCTAGCTGCCACGGATCGGAGATAGGGAGTTCATTGGAACTCCCTATCTCCACAGTTGGTGGCAGTTAGGGGTTAACTCTAGGACTGGCGTCATCGTGCTACGCACGATGACGCCAGTCCTCTGGGGGAGTTCCCGGAGGCTTGGCCGACATCCAAGACACATGCGGGGGGGGCGCCTGAATTAGGTGTCATCGCGCCCCCACGATGACACCTAAGGCTAGGGACAGATGAGCGCATTTTCTGCGGCCACCGTCAAAATGTACGTCGATGCGTGCGCACGCATTTTTTCACAGAATACGCTTAAGTGGTCAGACGATGCGCAATTCTGGACGTATTTCATGACGATGGGGTAAAAAGAAGTCTAGGGAAATCCGGCTGTTTGAACGTTATGTTGGCCGCACACTAGCAGCGTCTGACATCTCCTAATCACGCACACACGCTGCTATGCGGCCGCAGCGCACTCTGTACGTCAGTACCAGCGGTTTAACGTTCTCGAAAAAATGCGTTCATTTTCCACTTGCGTTGCGCGGCCGGACTTTTGTGCGACCGTACTTCGTATATTGGCTGTCATTGCCCGGCATCTGCTGCTAGTGCGGCCGTGATTATGTGCGCCAGAACGCGCGTTCGCACTGCCTCAGTCTGACCCTAGCCTAATTCTGGCGGCTGCTGGTCCGGATGCCGGGCTGACATCCAGGATGTCAGCCCGCACCGGAGGGGCCAGCGATCGGCCGGAACCCGGCCGAACGCTGACCCCAATGGGAGGACGCGCTCAGCGCGTCCTCAGCACACCAGCGGGACTGCTGAGGCAGCGAAGTGGTTAAAAGTCCGATTTTTTTTTTTTTAAGTTTACTTTTTTTTCTGTAACAGCCCTTTTTATTATCATTCCCTGAACCTCATATGCAAATTTCAGACATTTTCGCTCAGAAGTTTCTTTGCAAACAGCTTTTCACTTTCATACATTCATACAAACAGTTTTGCTAATTTATTCACTGCCTCATCTGCGGTCTCAGCTGCTTCGGCTGCGTGTGATCGGCTCCTGCTCGGGTTTTTCGATGGTTAAGGCTAGGGTCAGACTGAGGCAGTGTGAACGCGCGTGCAGGCGCACTTAATCACGGCCGTAGTAGCAGCAAATGCCGGGCAATGACGGCCAATATACGAAGTACGGTCGCACAAAAGTCCGGCTGCGCAACGCAAGTGGCAAACGAACGCATTTTGTCGAGAACGTAAAACCGCTAGTACGGTTGTACAGAGTGCGCTGCGTCCGCTAGCGGCGTGTGTGCGTGATTTGGAGATGTCAGACACTGCTAATGTCCGGCCAACATAACGTCCAGATGCACAAAGTGTTTTATTGATGATCCGTACAAAATCACGAACGCAAATGCGCATAGTATGACCGCTATCGCGTATTCCGTGAAAAAATACGTCCATTCGTTCGAACGCACTTTTTCACAGACAACGTGAAAATGCGTTCGTCTGACCCTAGCCTAATCCAGATATTTTTGCGTGTTTTCGGTGTGTATTCGGTGGGTTTTGCGGTTAGTTTTCGTCAGGTTTGCGGCAGCTTTTCCCTGCAATTCGGGGACCCTGTGATGCTTGCTGAATACACCGCAGGGTCACCGAAATGGGATCGGCAAAAGGAACCGAATTGAAGAGAATGAAAAGTCACCGAACCTGCGGTGACTTTTCGAATCTCTTTGAATAACCCTGAATGTGCATGTCACACTGACAATTACCACTGATGTCAGTGTGACGTTGGTTGTGAATTTTGTGGTGTGGCACGCATATGTATTGTGTTGTTTTGTCAGTGAACAGCCAATTTCACGCCAGCAGAAGGGATGTACATGCACTGGCAGTGACGAAGGTCTCGCTCGGTTACAGCCTTGATCGAATGATGGACCACTGGTAATAGGGAGTTGCAATGGGTTAATAGGTCGCGGCACGATTGCTTTTAGTGGCTCTATTAGCAGCTGAGCTGGATACTTTTATTTAATGTCATGTGACGCTTTACAATAAATAATTTAGAATTTTGCTGAAAGCCTGTCCAGTTTATGTTAATATTGAATGTATGACCAGACACCCCAATTACCCACTACACAGCATATATATCTAGCACAGGCCCCCAGAATTATATATATTCAGCCAGCACAGACCCCACAATTATATATATACAGCCAGCAGACCCAATAATTATATATATCCAGCCAGCAGACCCAGAGAATTATATATCCAGCCAGCAGACCCCCAAATTATATATCCAGCCAGCAGACGCCCAGAATTATATATCCAGCCAGCAGACCCCCAGAATTATATATCCAGCCAGCAGACGCCCAGAATTATATATCCAGCCAGCAGACCCACAGAATTATATATGCAGCAAACAGACCCCCGAATTATATATCCAGCCAGCAGACGCCCAGATTTATATATCCAGCCAACAGACCCCAAAATTAGATATATCCAGCCGGCAGACCCAGAGAATTACATGCAGTAAAAAATAAAAAATAGATACGATACCAGCGCTGCTTTAGAAAGGTGCACTTGTGCCACCCAAGTTTATTCCAATGAGGACCAAACAGTACACAGACATTTCGGGGTCGCAGCCCCTTCCTCAGTGTGTAGTGCCCTAGTGAGGGCACTACACACTGAGGAAGGGGCTGCGACCCCAAAACGTCTGTGTACTATTTTGTCCTCATTGGAATAAACTTGGGTGGCACAAGTGCACCTTTCTAAAGCAGCGCTGGTATCGTATCTATTTTTTACTTCATGTGAGATTTTTACCCTCCCGGTTGGATGCTGTAAGAGGGATTCGGTACTCAGCTGCAGCTGTCTGTTTACTGCTTGAAATCTAGGGTGTAAGCAGACACCCTTACCCCTGCGCTAACTTCCATTTGGAGTATTACAGACCCAGAGAATTATATATATCCAGCCAGCAGACTCAGAATTATATATATCCAGCCAGCAGACCCAGAAAATTATATACAGTCAGGTCCAGAAATATTGGGACATCAACACAATTCTAACATCTTTGGCTCTATACACCACCACAATGGAGTTGGAATGAAACAAACACAATGTGCTTTAACTGCAGACTGTCAGCTTTAATTTGAGGGTATGTACATCCAACTCAGGTGAACGGTGTAGGACTTACAGCAGTTTGCAGATGTGCCTCCCACTTGTTAAGGGACCAAAAGTAATGGGACAGAATAATAATCATAAATCAAACTTTCCCTTCTTAATACTTGGTTGCAAATCCTTTGCAGTCAATCACAGCCTGAAGTCTGGAACGCATAGACATCACCAGACGCTGGGTTTCATCCCTGGTGATGCTCTGCCAGGCCTCTACTGCAACTGTCTTCAGTTCCTGCTTGTTCTTGGGGCATTTTCCCTTCAGTTTTGTCTTCAGCAAGTGAAATGCATGCTCAATGGGATTTAGGTTAGGTGATTGACTTGGCCATTGCATAACATTCCACTTCTGTCCCTTCAAAAACTCTTTGGTTGCTTTTGCAGTATGCTTTGGGTCATTGTCCATCTGCACTGTGAAGCACTGTCCAATGAGTTCTGCAGCATCTGGCTGAATGTGAGCAGATAATATTGCCCGAAACACTTCAGAATTCATCCTGCTCCTTTTGTCAGCAGTCACATCATCAATAAATACAAGAGAACCAGTTCCATTGGCAGCCATACATGCCCACGCCATGACACTACCACCACCATGCTTCACTGATGAGGTGGTATGCTTAGGATCATGAGCAGTTCCTTTCTTTCTCCATACTCTTCTCTTCCCATCACTCTGGTACAAGTTGATCTTGGTCTCATCTGTCCATAGGATCTTGTTCCAGAACTGTGAAGGATTTGTTAGGTGTTGTTTGGCAAACTCTAATCTGGCCTTCCTGTTTTTGAGGCTCACCAATGGTTTACATCTTGTGGTGAACCCTCTGTATTCACTCTGGTGAAGTCTTCTCTTGATTGTTGACTTTGACACACATACACCTACCTCCTGGAGAGTGTTCTTGATCTGGCTAACTGTTGTGAAGGGTGTTTTCTTCACCAGGGAAAGAATTCTTCAGTCATCCACCACAGTTGTTTTCCGTGGTCTCCCGGGTCTTTTGGTGTTGCTGAGCTCACCGGTGTGTTCCTTCTTTTTGAGAATGTTCCAAACAGTTGTTTTGGCCACGCCTAATGTTCTTGCTATCTCTCTGATGATTTTGTTTTGTTTCTTCAGCCTAATGATGGCTTGCTTCACTGATAGTGACAGCTCTTTGGATCTCATCTTGAGAGTTGACAGCAACAGATTCCAAATGCAAATAGCACACTTGAAATGAACTCTGGGCCTTTTATCTGCACATTGTAATTGGGGTAATGAGGGAATATCACACACCTGGCCATGGAACAGCTGAGAAGCCAATTGTCCCATTACTTTTGGTCCCTTAACAAGTGGGAGGCACATCTGCAAAATGCTGCAAGTCCTACACCGTTCACCTGAGTTGGATGTACATACCCTCAAATTAAAGCTGACAGTCTGCAGTTAAAGCACATTGTGTTTGTTTCATTCCAACTCCATTGTGGTGGTGTATAGAGCCAAAGATGTTAGAATTGTGTCGATGTCCCAATATTTCTGGACCTGACTGTATATCCAGCCAGCAGACACCCAGAATTATATATCCAGCCAGCAGACACCCAGAATTATATATATTCAGCCAGCACAGGCCCCAGAATTATATATCCAGCCAGCAGACCCCCAGAAATATATATACAGCCAGCAGACCCCAGAATTATATATATCCAGCCAGCAGACCCAGAGAATTATATATATCCAGCCAGCAGACCCCCAGAATTATATATCCAGCCAGCAGACCCAGAGAATTATATATACAGTATATATCCAGCCAGCACACCCCAGAATTATATATATATCCAGCCAGCAGACCCATGGAATTATATATATCCAGCCAACAGACCCCCAGAATTATATATCCAGCCAGCAGACCCAGAGAATTATATATATATGTCCAGCCAGCAAACCTCAGAATTACATATATCCAGTCAGCAGATCCCAGAATTATATATCCAGCCATTAGACCCCCAGAATTATATATCCAGCCAGCAGACCCCCAGAAATATATATCCAGCCAGCACAGACCCCAGAATTATACAGTGGCAAGAAAAAGTATGTGAACCCTTTGGGATTACGTGGAGTTTTGCATGAATTGGTCATAAAATGTGCTCTGATCTTCATCTAAGTCACAACAATTTGAAAATCACAGTCTGCTTAAAATAATACAACACAAACATTATATGTTTTCATGTTTTTATTGAACAGAACATGTAAACATTCACAGTGCAGGGTGGAAAATGTATGTGAACCCCTAGCCTAATGACTTCTCCAAGAACTAATTGGAGTCAGGAGTGAGCCAATCTTGAGTCCAATCAGTGTGATATTATTGGATGTGTTTCTGAAAGCTGTCCTGCCCTTTAAAAACACACACCAGTTTTTGGTTTACTGGTTTCAAGAAGCACTGCCTGATGTGAACCATGCCTCGCAGAAAAGAGCTCTCAGAAGACCTAGGATCAAGAATTTTTGACTTGCATGAAGCTGGAAAGGGTTACAAAAGTATCTCCGAAAGCCTTGATGTTCATGTTTCCACGGTAAGACAGACTGTCTACAAATGGAGAAAGTTCAGCACTGTTGCTACTCTCCCTAGGCGTGGTCGTCCTGTAAAGATGACTGCAAGAGCACAGCGCAGAATGCTTAATGAGGTAAAGAAGAATCCTAGAGTGTCCGCTAAAGACTTACAGAAATCTCTGGCACATGCTAACATTTTTGTTGACACATCTACAATAAGGAAAACATTAAACAAGAATGGAGTACATGGGAGGACACCACGGAGGAAGCCATTGCTGTCCAAAAAGAATATTGCAGCACGTTTGAAGTTTGCAAAAGAGCACCTGGATGTTCCACAGCACTACTGGGAAAATATTCTGTGGACAGATGAAACCAAAATTGAGTTGTATGGAAAAAACACACAACACTATCAGGGTTATTCAGAGAGCGTGAGAAGCAGGAGAATGACTAGAGAATGACTGGAGAATGAAAAATTCTAGGTCAAAATAGCCAAAACAGAAAAATTCTCCCTTTCATCTTACTTTCCAAATCGGCTATTTTGACCTAGAATTTTTCATTCTCCAGGCATTCTCCTGCTTTTCACGCTCTCTGAATAACCCTGTATGTGTGGAGAAAAAAAGGCACAGCACACCAACATCAAAACCTCATCCCCACTGTAAAACATGGCGGAGGGAGCATCATGGTTTGGGGCTGCTTTGCTGCCTCAGGGCCTGGACGGATTGTTGTCATTGATGGAAAAATGAATTCCAGAGTTTATCAAGACATTTTTGCAGGAAAACTTAAGACCATCTGTCCGCCAACTGAAGCTCCGCAGAGGATGGGTGATGCAACAGGACAGTGACCCAAAGCATACAAGTAATTCAACAAAAGAATGACTTCAACAAAAAAAATATACGCCTTCTGGAGTGGCCCACTCAGAGTCCTGACCTCAACCCGATTGAAATGCTGTGGCACGACCTTAAGAGAGCGATTCACACCAGACATCCCAAGAATATTACTACACTGAAACAGTTTTGTGAAGAGGAGTGGTCCAAAATTACTCCAGATCGTTGTGCAGGTCTGATCTGCAACTACAGGAAACGTTTGATTGAGGTTATTGCTGCCAAAGGAGGGTCAACCAGTTATTAAGTCCAAAGGTTCACATACTTTTTCCACCCTGCACTGTGAATGTTTACATGTTCTGTTCAATAAAAACATGAAAACATATAATGTTTGTGTTGTATTATTTTAAGCAGACTGTGTTTTTCAAATTGTTGTGACTTAGATGAAGATCAGAGCACATTTTATGACCAATTCATGCAAAACTCCACGTAATCCCAAAGGGTTCACATACTTTTTCTTGCAACTGTATATCCAGCCAGCAGGCCCCAGAATTATATATATCTAGCCAGCAAACCCCCAGAAATATATATCCAGCCAGCACAGACCCCATAATTATATATCCAGCAGGCACAGACCCCATAATTACCGCTGCCCCCGAGACTGGGATGGATCTCCTCCGGGGGATGAGCCGGATGCCGCGCTGGTCACCAAGGAGGATAATTCAGCCATGGGGCAGCAGGAGCCAGGCAGCAGCACGGGCTGAGACAGTCCCTCTCCATCTTCTAACTTGGGGTCCTCCTGTCTCAGTTCGCACTGTGTGTGACCTCACCTCACACACAGCGCGCACGTGCCTGCGTCCAGCAGCCAGGCACGTGACTGACACCAGCCAATCACACGCAGTGGCATAGATGCGAGTGTATTGGCCAGGAGCAGACGCAATCATGCTCGTCCAGCAGAATTGCCTGGCAGTGACACTGACACGGTGCTTTCCCGCTGCGGGAGAAGTGCAGGAAAGCCCGTACGTTCTCACAGGACTCGAGCCCTGCTAACCACCATTGCAAAAGACAAATAACGTTGAAACTAAGGCAAATTTATCATCTAGGGAAGTCTCCAATATAGATCGCTCTAGTCTTCACTATTTGTTCCACTATAGCCTCTGCCTAAGTTGTTCAGCGTTGTTTCAGCATTATTTTCAGGGTGGTTTTAACCATTGCTTCCCCCGCAGTTCTGACAAACTCGTTCAGTGCAAACTATGGTAAATGGAGAATAGTCGCAATGGACTTCAATGGAAGAATAATGGTGGTACTTTTATTCACCGTTGCTTGAAGCAACTTCACCTACCAACATTGAATTTGTTTTCTCTGAATAGCTTTAGTTTTTTTTTGGTTTTTTTGAGAAAGTATTTTACCAGGAAGGATACATTGAGATTTCTCTCGTTTTCAAGTACATCCTGGGTGGCGAGTATGTACCGTTAGGTGTCTTGCCCAAGGACACTTACTGGAGAGGTGCTCGCTGGGATCGAACCCATGACTCCACAGGCTCTCTCCACGCAGAGCAGTGATGTTACCTCTATTCCACCCAGTCGGTACAGTTCACTGTAGCTGTAATATATTTTTTTCAAATTCTTTATTTTTGAAGTTTCTTACATATGCAAAGTACCACAAAATGAGAAGGGTCACGCAGTACCAATAAACAACATCATACAAAACATTCCAGAGAAAATGAAAAGGGATTGGGAATCAAAAATCCAGACAGCAATGGCAGGGAAGTAGGCCGAATCTGTATGGAATTAAGTGGTGCCCAGAAGCAAAAACAAAAAGCAAAAACACAGAGGAGGTGGGGACTGGGAAAAAAGCAAAATGGGTGGAGGACTACCAAAAAAATACATGGTGTTCCCGGCTCACTCCGAATGCCAGTCAGTCAAACAGAGGCCGTGGAAGAGGCCACATGGCCGGGAGACAAAGGGGCAAATGGGAGTGGACAGAGACATGGTAGCCACCCAAATGGCTCACCCAGGATATCCCATGTCCCCACACACAAAATAAAAAAGGGGGGGACACCCGGAAACCCTAAAAACCCAGCTTGAAACCAATCCCCACCAGTTCTCAGTGAGTCTTAAGAGGAAGGCAAGTGAACACAATAAAAAAGGGAGGGGGGAAGTCATAATCAAAAAGCAAAGCCAAGCAAAAAAGAAAAAGTAAGAAAAACCGGAGGGGTTCCACTATCCCACGTCCAGGAACGGCATCAGAGCCAAAACAGTTAAGGCACCGAAGATTAGAATGGGGTAGTTGCCCCCCTCAAACACAGAAATGAGGTGAGGGGTTCGCATGGTAAGCAGGTTCCAGACAGCACTCTTCTCTTGGCCAATAGGGCCCCAGGGCAAGACTACACACTGTTCACCTGCAAGGATCGATGCAAGGAGCCCAGACAGAGCCATCTTTGTAGGTGTCTCGGTGGGACACACAACTACAACCGGAGACCAGGCAAAATCATCAGAGGCTATTACAGCTCCGGCAACCACTGTCCGGGCAGGCACCTTGCGGCCAGGAGGCTAGCTTTCTCCACGTGGTGAAAGAAGTTCCACCTGAGGTAGAAAGTCCGTTAGGCCACCATACTCGGCACACCACTCCCCATTTACCTCCATGACCAAACAGCCAGGTGCACCACGTATGTGTCGAGCATCTCCAGAGGCACTCTAGCATTGAGTCCCCACTCCCCAGTGGATCTGAAGTGCAGCCATCAAGTGATCCAAGTCACCTCTCATCAGTGGACAGTCATCCGCCTCCAACAGCAACGCCAAACAGTTGTCCAGGGCTGACATCGCTGCCCTCGAGTCTTCAATGGGAGGGGAAGGTGGACCATCCCGCCGCCAATGCTCCTGTGCCCCAACCGCTCCCACCATCCAGAAATATGAAGTGGTTGGAAGGCTGGAGTTCTCCACCACCGCAACCAGCTTCTGCCCAGAGGAAAACCTTGCAGGGAGTCGAGAGAGTGTTGTGGCACTGAGCGGCCAGGCACCAGGGAAGAAGGCCACCTTGTAGGCCCCAAGATGGCCGCTGATCAAACTCATCAAAAACTCCTGTCTCGGATTTGGGCCTAATGAAAAATATAGGGAATCTACAGAGGTGATACAGTAAAAACCATTGGATTTGGGCCAGCAACAATTATTTTTACCGGTATTTGCAACCATTGTCAACTTTGGTGAAACAGTGCTTAAAGAAGAATAACCCTTTAAGTAATCAACAGATACATCAATTTATTCTGTATTGTTTATTCAGAATATGTTACTAGCCTCAAAGCCTGCAGGTCTCAAACCTGTAAATATGGCCTTTTGAAGATAGTGTTTGTTTCCAGATTGTTCCTCCACCAGGTTTGGCAATATTAGTAATAATAATATAGTTAGTAACAGGCTACTTTTATCTCCCTCATCCAGTAAAGGGATAGGAGGGTAATGTTCTGGCTACATCAGCTGTGTTACTCATGTGTTCCTGACCTTCATATTCTGAAATTTTGGAACTAACAGTTATATGTGAGCATAGGCGTCTCTACAGGGGGGCAATCGGGGCAATTGCCCCCCCATGGTTATTCCTTACCCCCCCATCACAAATAAGCATCCAGCTTCCCACTCTTTTCGGGCCGCTGTATCTCCCTGTGCATTGTATATGGGCGACCTTTGTGTCATTGGAAAGGGCAGAGTCTGGCCATATTCATTGTAATGTAAAAGTCATAAAACATTAAATAAAAACATGCACGTAAACGTGAACCTTTTCACAGGGTTGAAATGGCTCAGCAGTAAAGTGGTTAATGTTCAGACTATACATTATTACATGTATTACGTTTGTTTTTGCCTTGGTTTAGTTGTATATTAAGGGTTAATGGGTAGGCTTCATCCCTCACAGTATACATTTTATTTTTCCTTGATTTATGACATTATAGAGGTTAATGGGTAGGCTACATGCCTCACAGTGTATTCATTTCATGTTTTCCCTTTGATTAATGACATTTTGGGGCATAGGCGACTCTACAGGGGGGCAAGGGGGGGGCAATTGCCCCCCCTAGGTTATTCCTTGCCCCCCATGTGCCCCCCCACCAAAAATCAGCATCCAGCTTCCCACACTTCTTCGGACCAACATATCTCCGTCGCTATGCATCGTATATGGAAGAACTAGGTGTCATTCGAAAGGGCAGAATCTGGCCTTTCCAATGATACCCAACATGACCATATTCAGTG
Organism: Leptobrachium leishanense; assembly: GCA_009667805.1. Lineage (NCBI taxonomy): Eukaryota > Metazoa > Chordata > Amphibia > Anura > Megophryidae > Leptobrachium > Leptobrachium leishanense. Next base: position 208,650,656 of record CM019064.1, read on the forward strand.
TGAAGTATAAGTCATAAAACATTAAATAAAAACGTGTACTTAAACTTAAACATTTTCACAGGGTTGAAATGGCTCAGCAGTGAAATGGTTAATGTTCAGACTATACATTACATTGTGTATTACGTTAGTTTTTGCCTTGGTTTTAGTTGTGTATTAAGGGTTAATGTGTAGGCTTCATCCCTTACAGTATACATTTGTTTTTTCCTTGATTAATGGCATTTTACGGGTTGATGGGTTGGCTACATGCCTCAGTGTATTCATTTCATGTTTTCCCTTGATGAATGGCATTTTACGGGTTAAGGCTAGGGTCAGACGAAAGCATTTTTCCCCGCGAACGTGAAAAAGTGCGTCCGAACGCATTGACGTATTTTTTCATGGAATGCGCAAAAACGGTCAGACGACGCGCATTTTCGGGCGTGATTTTGTACGGATCGTCAATAAAACTCTTTTTGCGTCTAGACGTTATGTAGGCTGGACATTAGCAGCGTCTGACATCTCCTAATCACGCACACACGCTGCTATGCCGCAGCTGCGCACTCAGTACGTCAGTACTAGCGGTTCAGCGTTCTCAAAAAAATGCGTTCAAATTCCACTAGCGTTTCACGGCCGGACTTTTGTGCGGCTGTACATAGTATATTGGCCGTCATTGCCCGTCATCTGCTGCTAGTGCGGCCGTAATTATGTGCGCCAGAACGCACGTTAAAAGTGCGCTGGTCTGACCCCAGCCTAAGGGGTAGGCTAAATGCCACATTCTTTATTATTTTTTATTGTATTTCCCTGGGTTTATGGCATTTTCGGGGTTATTATGGAACTTAGAATCTAAAGGGTCTAATGATCTTCAGATCCTCTGCTTTCCGTCACATTTCGGGGAATTCATTTATCCGAAAATAAGGTGAATTCCCTATTTAGCGAATGGTCACTGTAATTTGCTAAAAGTGGAGTCGCTGAAGCAGCTATCAGACATTCAGCGAAAACCGCCGAATTGCAGCAAATAAAATATTGAATTTAAGTATCAGGTTATAGTACAACAAAAAAGGCATCATTGCATCACATTACTCTGGGGTTTTGGAATCTTATTTATATATATATACTTATTTAGGGCACTATTACCTGGTGTGAGCTAACCCTTGCGTCGGCGTGATTTTCCGTTAGCGCCAGGTTAATTGAGTCTAGCGCCTGACCAACAGATCGTTTGCTTCCCGCTACAAATGGGAAAAATCACTTAGCGCGTTGCTATTAGCGATTTGTACCGCAAGTTTAATGTACTTTCCGCGTCCTATACTTAACACAGGGAGTGCTAGAGATCTCTAGCGCTTTTGCAGCTAACAGATCACTTGGTGCCAGCGCTAAATTTTTTGAGGTGCACTAATTGCAACATTTTACCTACTGCTCAACCCTGGTGCTAACTCCAAAAAACAGAAAAACCAGGTCCTCGTCCAAAATTAATAGGCAATTGAAAGGAATGCAGCACAGGTGTTCTCTTGGCCCCATACACCATAGTAATGGATATGGTCAGCAATGTCGCTGCTGTTGCAGTAAGCTCTATTATAAATGTATCCTTTATGCACATATATCCTAATTCTAATATATTGCCTAATTTTAAACATTTTATGCTGGGGGTTATTCATAGTATGTAAGCAGTTGATTATTAGGGTGACTGTGTGGACCATGTTTAAAAGGACACGTGAATAAGCTTTGCCCTGAAACATGTATTATTGCTATGCTGCATCAGGGAAATTGTTGTCGCTCACCTGGCCTTCCTTTTTGATCTATTAAATGCAGTGTAATGATTCTACATGCTGTTGGGTGACATTAATCATGCAATGCCCATCAGCCTTAATATATGGATGATACGGCCACCGTGGAGGATTTTAATAATGCAGGGGTGTGAGGTTATTCACTGGATGTGTTCATATTCAAGCTTGTGAGGGTGGGGGATAGGTATGGAAAAGAAAAAACGTTCTATCCTGTACACAACCGCATTAGCGCCGGGTCTCAACATGGGTCTTAGAGTTTCCCTAGCGTGCGCCAAACGACCTTGTTCATGGACTACTGCAGTCAAGATGATCTGTTAGTAGGTCATCAGGCACTAACAGGGTTATTCAGAAAGCAGTGAAAAGCAGGAGAATGACTGGAGAATGGAAAATTCTAGGTCAAAATAGCCGATTTGGAAAGTGAGATGAAAGGGAGAATTTTTCTGGTTTGGCTATTTTGACCTAGAAGTTTTCATTCTCCAGTCATTCTCCAGTCATTCTCCAGTCATTCTCCTGCTTTTCACGCTCTCTGAATAACCCTGTAAGTTTTAGCGACTCGCACTAAATTTTTCCTTTTGTGATGGTGATGGTGTTTTAGCTCACACCAGGTGTTAGGGCCCTTAGTTTTATTCAGTGATATGATTTAGTGGTGAAAATTATTAGTGCCCCCCCAGTTTTGACTGCGGTATCTTCTGTGCCCCCCCCCCTAAATATTGTTCCTAGAGTCGCCACTGTTTTGGGGGTTAATGGGTAGGCTTCATGGCACACTTTTTATTATTTTTATTGCATCTCCCTGGATTTATTTTAGGGTTTATTATGGAAGTTAGAATCTAAAGGGTCTGTTCATCTTTAGATCCTCTGCTTTTTGTCACATTTCGGGGAAATCATTTTGCCGAAAATATGGTGAATTCCCAATTTAGCAAATGGTCACTGTAATTTGTTGAAATTGGAGTCGCTGAAGCAGTCGTCGGACATTCAACGAAAACTGCCAAATTGCGGCAAATAAAATATTTAATTTTAGTATCAGGTTAGTACAACAAAAAGGTATCATTGCATCACATTACTCTGGGATTATGGAATTTTATTCATATATGCATATTTAGGGCACTATCACCCGGTGTGAGCTAACCCTTGCGTCGGCATGGTTTTACGTTAGAGCCAGGTTAATTCAGTTTAGCGCCTGACCAACAGATCGTTGCCTCCCACTACAAACGGGAAAAATCACTTTTGTATTGTAATGATTCGACGTGCTGTTGGGTGGCATTTCTCATGCAATGCCCATCAGCCTTAACTAATATATGTGTGCATATAAACATGGATGATAAGGCCACCTTGGAGGATTTTAATAATGCAGGGGTGTGAGGGCTCTTCGCTGGATATGTTCATACTTATACAAGCTTGAGAGAGCAGAGGATAGGTATGGCCCGGCACTGGAAAAAAACAGTTCTGTCCTGTACACAACCGCATTAGCGCTGGGTCTAATCCCGTCTGGGTATGGTTCTCTTAGCGTTTCCCTAGAATGCACCAAACGACCTTGTACATGGACTACCGTGGACAAGGTGATCTGTTAGTAGGTTGTCAGGCGCTATGTTTTAGCGAAACGCGCTAAATTTCTCCTTTAGCGATGGCGTTTTACCTCACACCAGGTGATAGGGCCCTTAGTTTTATTCAGTGGTATAATTTAGTGGTGAAAATTATGAGTGCCCCCCAGTTTTGACTGTGGTCTCCTATGTGCCCCTCCTAAATATTGTTCCTAGAGTCGCCACTGTATGTGAGAGAATGTAAAATGCATCATGTGGCCACTTTATTTGGCACACCCTTATACCTGTGTTTTAAAGCATATATCTAATAATGCAATCATGTGACAGTTACTCATTACATGTAAGTGTGCAAACATAGTCAAGAGAGGTTCATTCGTTGTTGAAATCATAGATCAAAATGGGTAACTGACTTGACTGACCAAGTCTAACTGACTTGGAAGAGGATTGCTGTGCCAGATCTTATGGTTTGAGCATCTTAGAAATTGAAACTTATGATCTTCTCTTATTTTCACATTTAACAGTTTCTAAAGATTGCTGAAAAATTGTGTGAAAAAAACATTAACATGTGCAAAAAATGGAAATCCTGTGGATTACAGTATTTTGTTAATGTCAGAGGAGAGAGATGACAGTAACTGAAAGTTAGAGATTTGGAATAAATTACATAAATTCAAACTAGCTGGTGGTGTAATGGTGTGAGATATTTTTTTTCGTAAACATTAGAGTACTCAATAAAAAATTAGCTATGTTAAATATCACAGCATACTTAAGCATTCTTGCCAATTTTGTGCATTCCTGTATGAACAGATTCTATCCATTGTTAATTGACTTTAATCCAACAGGATAATATGCCATGCCACTTCAAGCATGATTGGTAAAAAATCCATACATTATGGTATTTTTGGGTTACTCGGTGACCCAACACACAGAACCCAGTGAAAGGGAGGGGATCTTGTCTAAAGAACTGATCCTTGGGTGGCCATACTGTTGAATAAGGGAACAGGCAGAAGTAATGCACAAAGTAATAAACAAAAGCCAAGGTCAGAGACAGGAGATAGATGGTTAATCAGTAGCCAAGCCAAAGGTCAAAACCAGAGAATCAACAGATTGATAAAGTGACGTGCTGAAAGTAAAGATCACAAAAGGGAAATGACAGAGGGAAGGGGAAGTCCTCATAAACCCCAACTGGGGACCCCATTGACCAGGAGACAAAAGGGTCAGACTATGAATACCATTGGCCAGGGGATGAGAGGAGCAAAACCACAGATCCTGTCCTTAGCAGAAAATATAACAAGACTGCACATAATAAAGTATAAGGTGAACCTAGAGTGATGCTCCACCAGAACAGGTGTTCATCAGGAACAATCCCTGACCACTGGAGAGATGAGAGAAATGGCAGAGTGCAGAGCTCAATGAGCCACCCCAGGGTGGCATGACAGATACAGACCATAGCAACTGACAGCAAATCTGAAGCATTTGAGAGATGCTCTCATGTCATTGTGAGCCGTAATACCAGTATATATCCACTAACTTTTTAAATCATGTCGCAAAGATTTCACTCTTTTCTACAGTCATTGTTCCGTTGTGTTTCAATGTGGTCCTGACTTCAGTTTAAAGATTATTGTGAGTTTGTGGAAGATTGCACCCATAACTGGACCCAATACCAAAACATCAACAATAATCAAGATTTTTGATTTATCAACAAAATCATTTTATATCAGTTAGCTCACACAAATAAAAGATAACAAAGCTAACTTGGAAAAACAAAGTTCAGCTCAGCTAAATACATTTTCCATCTTGAGTCTTATTTTTTAGCCTACATTTTGGAAATGAGTGGTCAACTTAATGTTTAGCAAATAGATTTTATAGTTTAAAAAATAGAAGACAGAAAATGGCCCAATGTTGACTTGGAACATTGCCTTTTTTCTTTCTTTCTTCTCTGTCTTGGATTGTATGTGTTCTGCACTATACTTGATTGTATATCAGGGTAATTCAAAGATATCCGAATTGCTTGAGAAAGGTAACCGAACGCTGAAAATCAGCGTTTGGTTACCTTTCTTGGCCATTTGGCTATCCAGAGAGCAGGCAATTCGCCAAATCCTGGCGAATTGCCTGCACATACGGTGCCTGTTCGAGGGCAGTGAAATCCCCATGAAAAAGCACTGCTTCGGTTATTCAGAGAACACAAACCAGCAGTGAAAGGTTCCCGAAATGCCCTGCCATTCGGTGGTTTCATTCGACAGGTTTATTCAGGAGAATCCCATAGGCTTCAATGTTAAAAATATTCCCGTTTTAATTCAATATCTAATAAACCGTTCATTATAAAATTCTGCAGTAAAGAGTCTCTTTATTTATAGATTTTTTAGGATATTTTAAGAATTTTTCTGGATTTTCTTTTTTAAAAGTCTGATTTTTTTTTTTTAAGTTTACTTATTTTTTCTGTAACAGCCCTTTTTATTATCATTCCTTGGACCTCATATGTAAATTTCAGACATTTTCGCTCAGTAGTTTCTTTGCAAACAGCGTTTCACTTTTCAATCATTCATGCAAACTGTTTTGCTAATTTATTCACTGCCTCTTCTGCGGTCTTAGCTTTTTCCGGCGGCTGGGATCGGCTCCTGCTCGGGTTTTTCCGTGGTTTTCGGCAGGTTAATCCAGATGTTTTTGCGGGTTTTCGGCGTGCATTCGCCGGGTTTTGCGGTTAGTTTTCGTCAGGTCTCTGCAGCTTTTCCCTGCAATTCGGGGACCCTGTGGTGCTTGCTGAATACACCGCAGGGTCACCGAAATGTGATCGGCAAAAGGAACCGAATTGAAGAGAACGAAAAGTCACCGAACGTGCGGTGACTTTTCAAATCTCTTTGAATTACCCTGTATATGTTTTATATTGGCCGGCTGGGTGGAGTAGAGGTAACATCATTGCTCTATAACTGGAGAGAGACTGTGGGGACACAGGTTCGATCCCAGCAAGAGCACCTCTCCAGTAAGTGTTCTTGGGCAAGACACCTAACTGTACGTATTCAAGAATTAGAGAAATCTCAATGTATCCTTCCTGGTAAAATACTTTCTCAAAAGAAAAAAAATATTAGCTACTTCAGTCCAAAGAAAATTAAAAATCAGAGTGGTGCTTTGGTCAATAGAGATGGTGCCTCAGACAATTTATTTCTCTTATGTCCGCTGAGGGATGTAGTCTTTATTGGGGCTGTTCTGCATGTTTCTTCACAGAAATTCTCTTCTGCCATAAATATGTAAAAATGCAGCCCTTTTTTGAGGCCTTCCTCTGGTGATTCCAAGTTGACAGTCTGCCAGACCCTGTAGCGTTTTAATGTTCTAAAGTCCCTTGCAGGCACTTAATGCCAGAAATTCTCAAATAAGTGTTAGAGGCAGATCTATTGATTAGAACATTATTTGAAGGTCAGATAAAATATTTCCATCGTGTAGGTTACTACTTAAAATGTCTGAGTCAATTTAAGTTAATTCTGTAACTGATGCCCTACATTATTTCGATGAGTAAGCATTGGTTGCAGTGTTACTTTGTCTAAAACTGTACTTATTTTGTTTGCTAGTTCTCTTGACTGTAGTAACAATCACTGTAGTTCTGCAGACTCCAAAATGTATACAAGACGTGGTGATTGTCACGACTCATGGTATTACTACTTGACATAAAATGCCTTTTACTTCAAATAGAATATGACTGGTATTCCACTACCAGTAGCAGGTTACCAGAAGTGGTAATTCTGCTACCTACCACTTTGCTAAATACCTGTCATGATTCTAGCCCTGACCCCTACATGTGAGCTGAGTCGGGCCGGCTCTTAGACTCGCCTTGCCCTTCCTGCATTCCTGTCCAGGAGTTTCCTGTTTATATCAGATCTCCTCATCAGCTGTTTGTCATAGCACTTAACCAACTCCCTACATAAAGGTGTTTCTCCCATAGTGCTATGTGCTTTTATTTGGGTCATATGTTGTCTGTTTCTCTGCGGGTCCTGCTTTTGTCCTTGCCTAGCCTTGCCATAGTTTACTAATTATTTGGTTCCGTTTCCCTTGCCTTGTATTTTTTTTTTATTTACCTATATCTTGCCTTCTGATTTATTATTTATTTGGTTCCCTGTTGCCTTTGCCTTTGTATTTATTTTTGTTTATTCTGTCTAGGGATGTGATGTGCATGGTGGAAAAATTTGTTTGGTTTGGTTTTGTTTCGTTACGTTTTTAAATAATTTCATTTTCGGAATTTCGTAACTAATTTAGTTGCTTATTTCATTTAGTTTTGTTTTGGATCGATTTGAAATTTCAAATCGATTTGGAATTTCGAATCGATTCGAATTTTATATATCAATTCGATAGTTGATATCAATTTGAATTTTGGATCACTAAAAAAAAACAATCAAATTTTGCTTTTAAAAGAAAAGCTATGGTTAACTTTTAAGCTGTGTCACAGTTTTAGTATTTAAGTCAAATTAAACAGTGAAACAAAATTAATTTGTTTCATAAAGTCCTTTGCTGACTATTACTTGTATTGTAAGTTAAGATCAATTCAATAGTTGATATAAATTTGATAGTTCATTTCAAATTCAATAGTTGATATCAATTTGTTCAAATTTTTCTTATGATGATGACACAGTATAAACTAAATAAATTCGTTATATACCATTTAGTTTTGTTTCAAATTCGTATCGTATCAATTCATTATTCGGAAGTACTTCCGAAATACGTATTATCAAATTTCGTTCCAAATTCCAAATTTTTTTGAAACGAATGCACATCTCTAATTCTGTCCCTTGCGTTAACCATTTCTGCTTCTATGTGTATTCTGTGTACTGACCTTAACTAGTTCTCCTGACTATTCTCTGTGCCTTAGCCCTTTGTGCTGCTTCTATGTGGATTCTCTGTATACTGACCTGGCTATAGTACATGGATACTGGTTTGGCTCTTAACCCTTTGTGGTGTTGTTGTTCTGAGATTCCATGTACCGATCTCAGCTAATTTTCCTGACTATTCTCTGTGCCTTAACCCCTGTTGTGCTGTCCATACCCCATATACTGACCTTGGCTATTCCTTTTTGAATAGATTTGTGTTTTAACCCTTTTCCTTCTGTTTACTCAGTTCTGTGTGTACCTATCCTGGCTTTATTGACTTTGGTTTGCCTGAGACCCTGCACTGCCACTTGTTATTCTCCTCGCAGGAGAGATACAGCCACTTCAAGAACCGGCTGTCACAGTGGCACCTGGTGTGAATCAAGGTGGAGATCCGATTTGGGGTTTATAGCCCATACGGCATGAGTGTTGCTGGCTGCATAACAGGCAAATTAGACCTGAAGAGCCACATAGCTGCACCAGGAAACAAAATCAGGAAGGGCAAGAGTTAAGGGAATTCCCAGATACACAGGCACCCAGCAGTACACAAAAGGGAACCCTAGTCTAAAATACGGTCCTTAGATGGCTATCTAAAACTAAGGAAAGGAACAGGAACTGCTGGGTGAAACAAAATACAATACAGCGAGGTAGAAAGAAAAAATCCAGACAGAATCAGAGCAAAAAACACGTGTCACCAACCAGAGCAGGTAGTCATACAAGAGCCAGGGATCAGAAACCAGAGAGAGATGTCAGACAAGCCAGAAGTCGGTACACAGGACATCAAGGAGCACAAGCTATAATACAATAGAATGGTCAGGAGGCAATGCCAGGGGTCATACAAAGAGTAAAGCAATCAGAGACTATGGGAATAGCAATGAAGGGAAAACCCGCAACATAAACCATACAGGCAAAACCAATAAACCAATACACAAGGAAAACAGGAATAAACAGGCAAGGGAAACAGAGAAACAGAAATATAAACATAACTAAACAAACAAAGGGGACTCAATAGAGAGAATTACAAGGAGCAGGAAAAAATATCAAAATACCAGGTAGCTGGAGTAATCCTTATGACAGAGCATCTCTGAAATGGAGAGACTGGTTTATATTGAGTGTAGGCAAGTTCTATGGGTCAGGTGGTCAGAGACCTGGGAGGCTACAGGGAAATCCTGGAGCGGGATGTGGAGAGGGGTGGATTCGACAAGAGTAAGAGCCAGCCCGGATCGGCTCACCCAGTGGCTCAGGGCGAGAAACGTGTGGAAACGTGACACCGGCCTGTCAGAGTTAGGGATTTCTTTTCATTTGCTGTTCTGTGCAGGAGTCTCTGTCCAGTCTTATGTTGTCCTCACCTTCTGCCTTTCTACTGGTTGTCTGTATTTAGCCAGTGGTATCTCCTGCTTTTTGCGCTTTTAACCCCGTATATGGGCCCCACCTAGGCTAACGCCGGGAGCCTCCGTGTCAATACCACTCAAATTGAAATAGCTTAATTTCTTAAATGGGGTGGCGCATAAGGTTTCATAACATGTATGGATATTCCATTATATTAAAAAAAGTGTGAAATAGTCTACTGTCCAAAGCAGCCCAGTTCGGTCTTAACCTCAAGAGACTTTTTCTGCTTTCTGCAACTCCGGAACTTCGCGTTTCTACCACACATAAAAGCTGCTGCAATATCTAAATGCTCCTGGTTCTAGAAATTGTGCCTCTTGGGGGTAGTCTTCTCTCACAGATTTATTTGTTGATCTGCGCAACTGTCGACTGGCAGGACTTGCATATGTCTGGGTATGGACCTCTGACCCGGGGGGAACCCTCTCCTCAGAAGACTGGATCGATATTTGGGAAAATTCGAAGAAGGCCTCCATTTGTACCCAATATCAGGAGCAATCCCTTAAAACTATCATGCGCTGGTATGTTACACCAGTGCAGCTGTTACGGATGAGGACCACCTCCCCAGGCACCACATGTGGTCGACTTGTCCTATAATTATTTGTGTTCTGGACAAAGATCCAAGCCTAGTTTTCTGTTTAATCCAATACCGACTTCACCTTGTGCCAGACCTTTTTCTACTGTAGAACTCCCTGGTGGATTTATCATAGAGGCATAATAAATTACCAACTAAGCTCTTGTTGGTGGCCAGAAGGACTGTCACCGAAAAATCACGCTCCACGGAACCCCCCTCGGTGAACAGGGTTATACTTAAAATCAGAGACTCTCATCTCATAGATGAACTGACCATGAGGGCAGGCATGTATCTTGGCCTAGGCCGACTAGGCCTAGGCCTAGGGTGGCACTTTTAGGGAGGCGGGGCCACGGCAAAAAGAAAAAAAACTCCCTCTGCTCAAAAAAATGCTGTCCTGGCTGCCGCCTGCGCTCAGTGTGACCTGCGGCCGCCGGTTTGTTTATCCCCGGCGGCAGCGATATCAAAACGTACTGCGTATGCCAGTCCAGCCCCAACTCAATGCAGAGTGATTGTTTGCCTCCCACGTTGTATGCAGCGGCACAGCACCGCACGCTGCATTGGCGCCGCCCAGGGCCATAGGGAGGGTCAGGCCAGTGAGGCACTCGCCTCGGGCACAGTTACAATGGGGCGCAGGGGCAGTCAGAAAGAAAATCACCTCTCTGACTGCCGGAGTGGAGCAGAGCACAGGGGAGACAGGGCTGCTGCATTCACTTGCTGAGAGCAGCGAGATGAGAGACGTGCAGGAGGATGGGAAGGAGCCGGCAGAATGTGTCTCACTCAGCTGCTGAGCGAGGCCCCTTCCGGCTGCTCCTCCCATCCTCCTGCAAGACTTCCTGTCCCCACACCACGTGGAAGGGAGCAGAGCACGAGGAAGAGAAGAAGCAGGAGAGCAAAGCACTGCAGCTGCAGCCAGGGGGATACCTCTTAGGTAAGATCACCCCCAACTGCTCTCCCCTCAAACAGCCCCCTCTCCTGCAGCTCCCCCCTCCCAGCTCCCCCTCATTAGCTCTACCTCCCCAGCTCTCTACCCCCTCTTTAGCATCTTTCCCCAGCTCTCTATGCCCCAGGCCCCACATCTCTACTCCCCAGCCCCCAGCTCTCTAGCCCCAGCACCCCCAGCTCTCTAGCCCCACATCTTTACCCCCAGGCCCCAGCTCTCTATCCCTCAGCCCTCTACCCCAGCCCCCCCAGCTCTTTACCCCCACATCTCTACCCCCAGCCCCCAGCTGTCTACCCCCCAGCTCTCTACCCCAGCCCCCAGCTCTTTACCCCCACATCTCTACCCCAGCTACCTACCCCCAGCCCTCTACCCCAGCCCCCAGCTCTCTATCCCAGCTCTCTACCCCATCTCTACCCCAGCCCCCCCGGCTCTTTACCCCCACATCTCTACCCCAGCCCCCAGCTGTCTACCCCCCAGCTCTCTACCCTAGCCCCCAGCTCTCTACCCCCAGCTCTCTACCCCATCTCTACCCCAGCCCCCCCGGCTCTTTACCCCCACATCTCTACCCCAGCTCTCTACCCCCAGCTCCCCAGCCCTTTACCCCCACATCTCTACCCCAGCCCTTTACCCCCACATCTCTACCCCCAGCTCTCTACCCCAGCCCCCCAGATCTCTACTTCCACATCTGCCCCCCAGCTCTCTACCTCTCAGCCCTCTAACCCCCAGCCCCCCAAATCTCTACTTCCACATATCTACCCCCAATCCCCCAGCAGTCTACCCCCACATCTCTCTCCAAGCCCCCAGCTCTCTACCCCCTCATCTCTACCCTAGCCCCCCCCACATCTCTACCCACTAGCTCCCCCTATAAGCTCTCCTCCCCTCTCCGATTTTATGTCAAATCAGTAAATTATTTTAAATAGGATTTTTTTTTCTGCATCCCCCGCCATGTCCCCCCCCCCGTATCACGCGCGCAGGGAAGGGGACCCGGAAGCAGTGTGCTGCAATCGGCTGGGGGCACAGCGGGAGGACATAGAGGGAATGCAGGGACAAGGTATGTACCATGTCGAGTGTGTCTCTGGGTTACTGCTTTTGGTACTGAAAATTAACCCCGAGCCACACTCGTAGTTACTGCCAGGGAGGTTAATATACATAATAATGCTCCTCTCATTGAATAAAACACAACGCTCTCATGTTCACTACCCAATCCACAACGCTCTCATGTTCAATACCCAATCCACAACGCTCTCATGTTCAATACCCAATCCACAACGCTCTCACGTTCACTACCCAATCCACAACGCTCTCACGTTCACTACCCAATCCACAACGCTCTCACGTTCAATACCCAATCCACAACGCTCTTACGTTCAATACTAGGGATGAGCTGTTCGGGTTCGGACGGTTCGGGGTTCGACCCGAACTTAGCCTGTTCGAGCGGATCGCGAACACCGAACATTTCTGGGTGTTCACCGCATGTTCGACCACAATGCATTTTCCCACTGGCCTGAAGCTCGTAATTGGCTACAGCCTTGCACCTGACCACAGGTCTGGTGCAAGACTGGTTGAACACTATGCCAATCACCTCTCAGAGTCCTGATTGGGCAAATTTTGCCCAATCATGGGCTCACAGAGCTAAGTCCTGCAGCACACTATATAAGGTTTCCACGCAGCGCCTCAGCTCGCATTTCAGAGGAGATTTCAAAGAAGATAGTTGTGTGTTGTTACTGCCGGTCTGCCACGCTACTGGGGGGGTCTGGGGGGGTCTCATTTCGACCAAATATCAGGGAATTTAGATGATGTGTGTCTTGTCACTGTGCCAGAAAGTTTTTTTGGGGTTTACAACTTTATTTAACCACTTCAATGCGGAGGACGCGCTCAGCGCGTCCTCCGCATTACCGCTGGTATGCGGAGGACGCGCTGAGCGCGTCCTCCCATTGGGGTCAGCGTTCGGCCGGGTTCCGGCCGATCGCTGGCCCCTCCGGTGCGGGCTGACATCCTCGATGTCAGCCGCGCATCCGGAACCGCAGCCGCTGGAGTTAGGTGTCATCGCGGCAGCGCGATGACACCTAATTCAGGTGCCCCCCCGCATGTGCGGAGGAGGCGCCTGAAAGGGAGGGGGGGAGGTCCTTCGGACCTCTCTCCCTCCCGATCGGCGGCGTTGCGGGGGTTAACCCAGGCACCATTTGGAAGGGCACAGCCTGCCCTTCCAAATGGTGCCTGGCATTAACCCCTCGGGAGCTGGATCGCGAATCGGCGCTGAAAAGCGCCAGTTCGCGATCCTTTCCCGGAGCTGGCCGACATCTTGGATGTCGGCCAAGCCTCCGGGAACTACCCCTGAGGACTGGCGTCATCGTGCGTAGCACGATGACGCCAGTCCTGGACTTAACCCCTAACTGCCACCAACGGTGGAGATAGGGAGTTCCAATGAACTCCCTATCTCCCGATCCGTGGCAGCTAGGGGTTAAAGTTTGGTATGGTTGGATCGGCCAGAGCATGGCCGTTCCAACGATACCAAACACTACTGTGAAAAATTTTGTAAAAAAAAAAAAATGAAAAATAAAAATAAAAAAATTTAAAAAAAAATTATAAAAAAAAAAATAAACACTTTTTTTTCCTTTTTTTTGGTTTGTTAATGCAGCAATATTGTTCCCATTTCAATTATAATGTGAACAATGATGCTGCACTAACGATTTTTGTATGCGGTGCGTTTGTTAAAAATAGTGTAATTTTCCCCAAAAAAAAATGTAACGAGACCCCATCTCTAATTTTTTTAACAAGCGCACCCCATACAAAATATAACCGCAATTGCTCGCATGTTAAAATGTGAAAAAAAACACTTTACACATTGTAAATTATTGAAAATACATATTTTATTGCATTTTTTGTTATAATATACAGACATGACATAACGTATACATATAATAATGACATATTATGAATCTACCGAGTCTGACGGAAAGAACGATATATAATATGTCTGGGTAATATACTAAAATAAGCCTTCAAAACACGTTTAAACATGATGAGCAAAACCGGTAAAAATGACCTCAGCACAGGGGCGGGAAAAGCCTCAGCAGCGAAAAGGGTTAAAACATTTGTGAATTGAGGTGATTTTCTGAGTCTTGTCACTGTGCCAGCAAATCTTTTTGGGTTTCATTTATACCAAATATCAGGAAATTTAGGTGATGTGTGTCTTGTCACTGTGCCAGCAATTTTTTTGGGGGTTTACAACTTTATTTAAAACATTTGTGAATTGAGGTGATTTTCTGGGTCTTGTCACTGTGCCAGCAAGTCTTTTTGGGTCTCATTTATACCAAATATCAGGGAATTTAGGTGATGTGTGTCTTGTCACTGTGCCAGCAAGTTTTTTTGGGGTTTACAACTTTATTTAAAACATTTGTGAATTGAGGTGATCTTCTGTGTCTCGTCACACAGCCAGCAAGATTTTTTGGGGCTCACTACTTTCTTTAAACACTTGTGAATTAAGGTGATCTGTGTCTCGTCATACAAACAGTACCACGCTGCATTTTGGGGCTCACTAATTTCTTTAAAACACTTGTGAATTAATGTGATCTTCTGTGTCTCGTCACACAGCCAGCAAGTTTTTTTGGGGCTCACTAATTTCTTTAAAACACTTGTGAATTAAGGTGATCTGTGTCTCGTCACACAAACAGTACCACGCTGTATTTTGGGGCTCACTAATTTCTTCAAAACACTTGTGAATTAACCCTTTCGCTGCTGAGGCTTTTCACACCTCTGTGCTGAGGTCATTTTTACCGGTTTTGCTCATCATGTTTAAACGTGTTTTGAAGGCTTATTTTAGTATATGACCCAGGCATATTATATATCGTTCTTTCCGTCAGACTCGGTAGATTCATAATATGTCATTATTATATGTATACATTATGTCATGTCTGTATATTATAACAAAAAGTGCAATAAAATATGTATTTTCAATAATTTACAACGTGTAAAGTGTTTTTTTTCACATTTTAACATGCGAGCAATTGCGGTTATATTTTGTATGGGGTGCGCTTGTTAAAAAAATTAGAGATGGGGTCTCGTTACATTTTTTTTTGGGGAAAATTACACGATTTTTAACAAACGCACCGCATACAAAAATCGTTGGTGCAGCATCATTGTTCACATTATAATTGAAATGGGAACAATATTGCTGCATTAACGAACCAAAAAAAAGAAAAAAAAATGTTTATTTTTTTTTATATATTTTTTTAAATATATTTTTATTTTTAATTTTAATTTTAATTTTTTTTAAAAAACTTTTTTCACTGTAGTGTTTGGTATCGTTGGAACGGCCATGCTCTGGCCGATCCAACCATACCAAACTTTAACCCCTAGCTGCCACGGATCGGGAGATAGGGAGTTCATTGGAACTCCCTATCTCCACCGTTGGTGGCAGTTAGGGGTTAACTCTAGGACTGGCGTCATCGTGCTATGCACGATGACGCCAGTCCTCAGGGGGAGTTCCGGAGGCTTGGCCGACATCCAAGATGTCGGCCAGCTCCGGGAAAGGATCACGAACCGGCGCTTTTCAGCGCCGATTCGCGATCCAGCTCCCCAGGGGTTAATGCCAGGCACCATTTGGAAGGGCAGGCTGTGCCCTTCCAAATGGTGCCTGGGTTAACCCCCGCAATGCCGCCGATCAGGAGGGAGAGAGGTCCGAAGGACCTCCCCCCCTCCCTTTCAGGCGCCTCCTCCGCACATGCGGGGGGGGGGCGCCTGAATTAGGTGTCATCGCGCTGCCGCGATGACACCTAATTTCAGCAGCTGCGGTTCCGGATGCTGGGCTGACATCGAGGATGTCAGCCCGCACCGGGGGGGCCAGCGATCGGCTGGAACCCGGCCGAACGCTGGCCCCAAAGGGAGGACGCGCTCAGCGCGTCCTCCGCATACCAGCAGCCATGCGGAGGACGCGCTGAGTGCGTCCTCCGCATTGAAGTGGTTAAGTTGTTCTGTGTCACGTCACACAAACAGTACCACGCTGTATTTTGGGGCTCACTAATTTATTTAAAACATTTGTGAATTGAGGTGATCTTCTGTGTCTCGTCACACAGCCAGCAAGTTTTTTTGGGGCTCACTAATTTCTTTAAAACACTTGTGAATTAAGGTGATCTGTGTCTCGTCACACAAACAGTACCACGCTGTATTTTGGGGCTCACTAGTTTCTTCAAAACACTTGTGAATTAAGTTGATCTGTGTCACGTCACACAAACAGTACCACGCTGTATTTTGGGGCTCACTAATTTCTTCAAAACACTTGTGAATTAAGTTGATCTGTGTCACGTCACACAAACAGTACCACGCTGTATTTTGGGGCTCACTAATTTATTTAAAACATTTGTGAATTGAGGTGATCTTCTGTGTCTCGTCACACAGCCAGCAAGTTTTTTTGGGGCTCACTAATTTTTTTAAAACACTTGTGAATTAAGGTGATCTGTGTCTCGTCATACAAACAGTACCACGCTGTATTTTGGGGCTCACTAATTTCTTCAAAACACTTGTGAATTAAGTTGATCTGTGTCTCGTCACAGAAACAGTACCACGTTGTATTTTGGGCTCACTAATTTATTTAAAACATTTGTGAATTGAGGTGATCTTCTGTGTCTCGTCACACAGCCAGCAAGTTTTTTTGGGGCTCACTAATTTCTTTAAAACACTTGTGAATTAAGGTGATCTGTGTCTTGTCACACAAACAGTGCCACGCATTATTTTGGGGCTCACTAATTTCTTTAAAACATTTGTGAATTAAGGTGATCTGTGTCTTGTCACACAAACAGTACCACGCATTATTTTGGGGCTCACTAATTTCTTTAAAACATTTGTGAATTAAGGTGATCTGTGTCTCGTCACACAAACAGTACCACGCTTTATTTCGGGGCTCACTAATTTCTACAAAACATTTGTGAATTGAGGTGATCTGTCTCTTGTCACTGGCTGCCAGCTATCAGTGTGTCTCACTGAGTTATACCAGAGTTCTTTAAATCTTTATACCAGAGTTGAATCAGAGTTCTGGATATATTAATCTATATATCACTCACCATGTCTGAAAGAACAAAAAGGACAGGCAGACGCTCCCAGACACAGATAAGAGGGCAAGCAGCCCCTGTGTCGGGAGGCTGTGCCTCTGGTCGTGGTGGACGTGGTGCATCCTCTGCAGGGGCACGCTTGTCCTTTATAACTGGTGCTGGCCGTCTTCTTAACCTGCAGCAACATAGAGAGGATTTGGTGGATTGGCTAGCCAGGCCATCCTCATCCTCCGAGTCCTCTGCCAGCCAGGCTTCTAGTGCTTTACAGTCCACCTCAGCTGCCAAAGCATCTAATGCAGCCTCCATGTCCACAGCTACTCCTGCTGTAGCCTCGCTATCACACACGGAGGAGTCAGCTGTATTGTCTGACTACAATGAGAGTGACATGCTGCTTGAGGATGCGCAGCAAGTACAGTGTTCTGATTCAATCTCTGAGGTTGAGCAAAAGAGTATAATCAACCTAGAGGAAGGGGGTGCTAGTGATGACACACAAATAACTGGCACTCATGTTGCCCCAGCAGCTGCAGCATACTGCCAAGTTGGCTCCAGTGACGAGGAGATAGGGGGTGAAGATGACATTGATGATGATGAGGTCACTGACTCCACCTAGGTGCCAGATCGAACTGAGGAATCAAGTGAGGAGGAGGGGGAGGAGGAGGAGGCACAGCAAACACAAGGCACAACATCCTCTGTGACCAACCGTAGCACTAGCCAGTCCAAGGCATCAGATGTCAGAGCTGCTCCGGTGCAGAGCGCTGTTGTCTCAAAGAACACATGCAGGAACTCTGCTGTCTGGGAGTTCTTTAAGAAATGTGCAGCAGACCCCACCGTTGCTATTTGTAATCTATGTCAGAGGAGGCTGAAGCGTGGGATAAACACCGGACACTTGGGTACCACGTGCTTGAGGTGACATATGAACAAGTGCCACACATCCCGTTGGCGCAAAACTTTGTGTAGGTCCTCCTCCTCCTCATCTGTCTCTACCCACACTGTATGTCCTGCCATGTCATTGCCTACAACCTCCACCGACAGGGATGATGCTACAGTAATGGATGTACCAGCAGGTCCTTCCTCACAATGTGACATCATCCCAGTAGCTGAAGATTTACACAGTCAGATTACGTTGCCGCAGCTGCTGCAGCGAAAGAAAAAATATAGTCCCATCTATCCCCAAGCACAGCGTTTAAATGCCAGCTTAGCAAAATTACTCGCATTGCAGCTGCTGCCTTTCCAGCTGGTGGACTCTGCTCCCTTCCGTGAATTTTCTGAATGTGCTGTACCACAGTGGCAGGTTCCAAAATGTCATTACTTTTCACGCAAGGCCATTCCAGCACTATACCAGCACGTGGAAGACAATGTTATCCAGTCATTGGGAAAGGCAGTCAGCAGCAAGGTGCATGTGACTTTAGACACGTGGTCCAGCAAGCATGGACAGGGTCATTACATTTCCTTCACGGCACACTGGGTAACTCTGATTGCAGCTGGGAGGGATCCAAGACGGGGCTCTGTGCTGGAGCTTGTTCATCCACCACGCCTCCAGAAAGCTGCTTGTATGAGGTCTGTCTGCTCCACCACCTCTCCCTCTTCCTCCTCCTCCTCCTTCTCTGTCTCTGGCGAAGTGGCAGTTAAACCGACGCCTGACAGGGTCTACGCAATGGCTCAAGCAAAAAGATGCCATACCCGAAATTCTGTCAGCTCTGCAGGGGCAGGTGCAGAGATAGTTAACACCACCCCAGCTTGAGCTGGGAATGATCGTCTGCGATAATGGCAGCAACCTTCTCTCCGCCCTACGCAAGGGTAAATTGACGCATGTACCATGCCTAGCACACGTCCTAAATCTGGTGGTACAGCGTTTCCTAACTAAGTACCCAGGGCTGCCAGAGCTTCTCATCCAGGCCAGAAAAGTCTGCAGCCACTTCAGATGGTCATTCCCAGCAAGCGTTCGCCTGGCAGAAATTCAAAGAGAATTCCACCTTCCCACAAACCGTCTGATCTGTGACATGCCCACCAGGTGGAACTCGACATTAGCAATGCTGCAGCGTCTGCACAAGCAGCAGAGGGCCATCAACGAGTACCTGTGTGAGTATGGCACAAGGACAGGTTCAGGTCAACTTGGTTTTTTTCCCCCCCGCATTGGCTGATGATCAAGGATGCATGCACTGTACTGTCACCATTTGAGGAGGCAACGAGGATGGTGAGCAGGGACAGTGCATGCATCAGTGACACAATTCCTTTAGTGTTCCTGCTGGAGCACACTCTGTGGGGAATTATAGATGTGGCTCTAGAGGCAGAGCAGCGGGAGGAAGAGGAGGCCTTCCCTAGCTCTCAAGGCCCCAGTCTTTCCGCAGACAGCATTCCAGCGGTCCTACTCAGATCAGACAGGAGGAAGAGGAGGAATATTTAAGTAATGGGGGCATTGAAGGTGGGGATTCCTCAAGAGAGGGTTTCGTGTGCCCAGAAACAGAAGGGCTAGTGCATGGCTGGGAGGAGGAAGTGCACGATACGGTCATCCTCATTGACCAGGAAGACTCGGCAGCTAATGCCACCTCCAACCTACGCTGCATGGGCTCCCTAATGATGCAAAGCCTGCTAAAGGACCCCAGGATTCGTGCTATCAAGGAGAGGGATCATTACTGGTTGGCAACCCTTCTTGATCCACGATACAAGGGGAAAGTTGCAGAGCTCATCCTGCCCGCACAGAGGGAGCACAGGATGAAAAAACTTGAGGACGCTCTAAAGCGACACTTGTGCACCACCTTTCCAGGCACTGGTAGATTACCAAGTGCTGACACACGTGCTTCTGAGGCTGCGGTTGATCAGAGGAATAGCGGTGAAGGCCAGGGCCGCTTGACTGATGCTTTCTTAAATTTTTTTAGTCCACGACGCCCAAGGACGTCAAATGTAGGCACCCATTGCCAGCATCTACACCATATGGTGCAGGACTACCTAGGGGCAAGGGCAGACCTGGATACCTTTCCAGCAGATGATCCACTGGCTTACTGGGTGTTGAGATTGGATCACTGGCCAGAACTTAGCCAATTTGCTATGCAGCTACTAGGTTGCCCTTCATTTAGCGTGCTTTCCGAAAGACGTTCAGTGCCGCTGGAGGTTTTGTCACAGACAAAAGAGTGCGTCTGCCCACCGACTCTGTAGACCGGCTGACATTTATAAAAATGAATCAGTCCTGGATCAGCAGCTATCAATCCCCTGATGCTGAAGTAATGGAATAGATAGGGGATGTCCTCTTCTGCATTCACAAAACCTCCAGCACTGAACTCTTCCACAATACCACAAAAGGGTTACAGTGTGAAGGCACTTGCTGCCATGAAAGGCACAATATTTGGCTGCACTGACGCCTGTGCCAGATTTATATCATTTTATTTTTTTGAACCGCAGGGTCCAACCCTGCACTCTTCCACAATATGACAGAGGGGTTACTGTATGATGATACTTGCTGCCCTGGCAGTCTTGCACCAAAGGCAGAATATCTGGGTGCACTGACGCCTTAACCAGATGCATATCTTTTTAATATAGGACCGCAAGGTTCACCCCTGCACTCTTCCACAATACTACAGAGGGGTTACTGTATGATGATACTTGCTGGCCTGGCATTAAAGGCACAATATCTGGGTGCACTGACGCCCATTGCCAGATCAAAAACTTTTCAATATAGGACCACATGGTCCACCCCTGCACTCTTCCACCATACCACAGAGGGGTTACTGTATGATGATACTTGCTGCCCTGGCAGTCTTGCACCAAAGGCAGAATATCTGGGTGCACTGACGCCTTAACCAGATGCATATCTTTTTAATATAGGACCGCAAGGTTCACCCCTGCACTCTTCCACAATACTACAGGGGGTTACTGTATGATGATACTTGCTGGCCTGGCATTAAAGGCACAATATCTGGGTGCACTGACGCCCATTACCAGATCAAAAACCTTTCAATATAGGACCACATGGTCCACCCCTGCACTCTTCCACAATACCACAGAGGGGTTAGGCTAGGGTCAGATGAGTGCATTTTCTACGGACTGTGCGTCCGTGCAGTTCGGACGTACTTACTGACTGACGACAAGGTAGAGGCCACACAGTCCATTTTCTTCACTGACGTATTTTTTGACTGATGTAGCAGGGAAAATAAATTACAATGAAAGAACATTCTGTCCGTCAAAAATGCTGGATGTATAAATGCAGTCCGTCTGACCTTGTTGCAACACTCACACACAAAGCTATGCGGGCGTTGTGGACGTGGCGCACTCTGCACGTCCGTTCTAGCAGTATTACGTTCTTGCCTAACCTGCGTCCGTTTGCAGCGTCCGTCAGCCCCCGCACTTCTGTGCGGACGTACTTCGTGTGTGGGGCTCCATTTAACACAATTGTATGCTATCACGGACGTACTTATGTGCGGGCAACACGGACGTTAACACTGCGTTCGTCTGACCCCAGCCTTACTGTATGATGATACTTGCTGGCCTGGCAGTCTTGCACCAAAGGCAGAATATCTGGGTGCACTGACGCCTTAACCAGATGCATATCTTTTTAATATAGGACCGCAAGGTTCACCCCTGCACTCTTCCACAATACTACAGAGGGGTTACTGTATGATGATACTTGCTGGCCTGGCATTAAAGGCACAATATCTGGGTGCACTGACGCCCATTACCAGATCAAAAACCTTTCAATATAGGACACACATGGTCCACCCCTGCACTCTTCCACAATACCACAGAGGGGTTAGGCTAGGGTCAGATGAGTGCATTTTCTACGGACTGTGCGTCCGTGCAGTTCGGACGTACTTACTGACTGACGACAAGGTAGAGGCCACACAGTCCATTTTCTTCACTGACGTATTTTTTGACTGATGTAGCAGGGAAAATAAATTACAATGAAAGAACATTCTGTCCGTCAAAAATGCTGGATGTATAAATGCAGTCCGTCTGACCTTGTTGCAACACTCACACACAAAGCTATGCGGGCGTTGTGGACGTGGCGCACTCTGCACGTCCGTTCTAGCAGTATTACGTTCTTGCCTAACCTGCGTCCGTTTGCAGCGTCCGTCAGCCCCCGCACTTCTGTGCGGACGTACTTCGTGTGTGGGGCTCCATTTAACACAATTGTATGCTATCACGGACGTACTTATGTGCGGGCAACACGGACGTTAACACTGCGTTTGTCTGACCCCAGCCTTACTGTATGATGATACTTGCTGGCCTGGCAGTCTTGCACCAAAGCCAGAATATCTGGGTGCACTGACGCCTTAACCAGATGCATATCTTTTTAATATAGGACCGCAAGGTTCACCCCTGCACTGTTCCACCATAACACAGAGGGGTTACTGTATGATGATACTTGCTGGCCTGGCATTAAAGGCACAATATCTGGGTGCACTGACGCCCATTACCAGATCAAAAACTTTTCAATATAGGACCACATGGTCCACCCCTGCATTCTTCCACAATACTACAGAGGGGTTACTGTATGATGATACTTGCTGGCCTGGCATTAAAGGCACAATATCTGGGTGCACTGACGCCCATTACCAGATCAAAAACTTTTCAATATAGGACCACATGGTCCACCCCTGCATTCTTCCACAATACCACAGAGGGGTTACTGTATGATGATACTTGCTGGCCTGGCATTAACCCCTTAAGGACCCCGACGTACCCTGTAAGTCCTGTCCACAGGTCTCCCTTAGACCCGCGGACGTACAGGGTACGTCAGCGGCGCCTAATCCCCCTCCCGCCCGATACTCACCTCCCTCGCTGGATCCCTCGGCGATCTGGCAGGGAGGAAGCCTGCCCATGTGATTTACATGGGCAGGCGAGGCTGATGATGTCGCCACGCTGCGTGGTGACGTCATCAGCAGGCGTCCCCATGCAAAGCAATGTAGGGGAGGGGGGGCTCCTTCGGTGCCCTCTATCTCCCAAACCATTGCAGCTAGGGAGATGCTTTATACACCGCTGAAAAGGGGAGAGTCTCCCCTTTTCAGCGGTGTATAGCATTAACTGTTTCGCCGCCAGATCATGTTTCGGCGCCAATTGGCGCCAAAACGCAATTCGAACCTGGAGGGGGGCTGACATCTTGGATGTCAGCCAAGCCTCCAGGTCCCCCCCCACCCACTGACAACCTCACCATATGTGTGAGGATGTCAGTGGGCCAGTTAACCATCTAGCTGCCATGTAGAGATGAGGGGATCCTAAGGATCCCCATATCTCCCGATCCATGGCAACTAGATGGTCATATTTGACATCATTTGAAAGGCCTGATTTCCATTGATAACATGACCAGGTTTGGTTTTAAAAACATTTTTTAAAAAAATAATTAAATAAATAAAAAATAATAAAAAAATTAAATAAAATAAATTTTTATTTTTTTTTATTTTTTTTTGTCTGGGGGGGGGGGGGTTTAATTAAATAGGACCTAGGCTGTCATCTAAAAATAATTAGCACAAAATGGTCAGAATGAGCGCAGCGCACATAGGTGAACTGTCTCAGCAGTGAAGGGGTTAAAAAGCAAACCCATGTAAAAATTGGGTATTTCTAGTCTCGGGACAAAATTTTGAACCTATTTAGCCGGGGTCTTTTTGGGTGGTTGTAGACTTTGGGGATTAAATTACGAAAAAGTATGTTTTTACCATTTTTTCATCATATTTCATATTTATTTTATAGTAAGTTATTCGATATGATGGAAATAATGGTATTTCTAGAAAGTCCATTTAATGGCGGGAAAAAGGGTGTATAATATGTGTGGGCTGAATAAACGAGTAAGAGGAAAATTTGACCTAAACAATAACAGCGCAGAAACGTATAAACAGCAGCGGTCACTAAAAGACGGATTTGTGTAAAACCGCCCGGTCACTAAGGGGTTAAAGGCACAATATCTGGGTGCACTGACGCCCATTAACAGATAAAAAACTTTTCAATATAGGACCACATGGTCCACCCCTGCACTCTTCCACAATACCACAGAGGGGTTACTGTATGATGATATTTGATGGCCTGGCATTAAAGGCACAATATCTGGGTGCACTGACGCCCATTAACAGATAAAAAACTTTTCAATATAGGACCACATGGTCCATCCCTGCACTCTTCTACAATACTACAGAGGGGTTACTATTAGGGATGTGCGTTTCGGGTTTCGGAATTTCGGAATTTTCACGAAATTTCCCGATTCGTGTTTTCGGATTCGGACGATTCTCCGAATCGGATCGGACCCGAAAACCGACAGATCCGAAAAGTTTTCCGAGCCGAAACGAAATATTTTCGGAATTTTCGTATGGACTTGAAATGTGTCAAATCGAAATTTATTTTCGCTCTATTCATGATTTCGGTTCCATTCGTGATTTCGGTTACATTTCGGTAATTCTGGACATCGTATATTTAACTATTATCGGTTATATCGCTGATTCTGTAAATTTTGTATTTGTAAATGCGTATCACTTGTTTTTGTTTCCAATGATCCGATAATTCTGTCGATACGATAATTCCTTCGTAATCGGGTTGGATCCGATTCGTCCGCGAGTCGCGCATGCGCGCGCGCGGATGTCGTAGCTTTATTGAGCCAGTTTTGACAACTTTTTTGACAGGCCAAAAAATATTGATTTTATTTATCATGGCTGAAAGAAGTAGAGACGAGTCCCATTCGGACACCTCCTCATCTGCTTCCACCCCAGAGACACCACCCAGGAAGAAGCGGGCCAGCAACATGGCATTTGAGGAGATGTTGGAGCTGGTCCGCATCTTTGATTACAAAGATTATGACTGCCGTAAGGGTCCTTACGGCAGGAAGAATAACACCCGCAAGGATCGTATCCTTGACAAGCTCCGAACCACCATCCTGGAGCTGTTCGGGAAGGATCGGACGAAGGACCAGCTCCGAAAATGCTGGTCCGACCTCAAGGCACGCGAGCAGGAGCAGCTGAGGCACATCCTTCACGTCATAGCCAAACGTAAGTGTCATGTTATATTGTAAAGCGCTGCGCAAACTGTTGGCGCTATATAAATCCTGTATAATAATAGTAATGTGCTTGCATGTGCTAATGTGCACAGAAATATGTTGATTTATATAGTCCTTTTTTCATGCAATGTGATTGTGTATAGCTTTGCGTTTCACTTTTCACAACTCGTCATACATGCATTTTTGCCATAGCTCTTCTATTTTGTGATTTTATGTATTCGTGAAAATTGTGATATTTGATGTATGTAGATGAAGTTACAATGCTGGATTTCTTTTGGCACTGTGTGTACTGTAGTGTGCTGGGGGGGGAGGTTGTTGTGATTGAGTGATGCATACGAGATGACCCTCAGCTTGCCCAATATTGGCTCCCACCTGCGCATCAACAAAAATCTCTGCGTCTCTGCTAAGTGGTAGGATGGGACATGTAGTTCTTCTGAAAGTGCATCCAAACAGTTCCGCGTTCAATACATCCTCAGCAGCTGCTGAATTGTTGCAGCGCAGCAATTCAGTTTGCTGCAGCATTGTCATTATTGAACGCTTTAGATGCAAATTTCAAAACAAAATGGCGGATTTCTGTTGTTTCTGCTATATCCACAGTTTTATTCGCAGAGACTGAAAGTGAAACTGAGGCTGAGGCCATCTATAAAATAACTAAAAGCAGTCGCACAATGCGTTTTGTATGCACACAACACATGTAATAGTTTTTATTGAATAAACGTAATGTTTACTTCTGAAAAAAATATATAATTGAACGGTAATATATGTCTATGTGCAGAGGAAATAAATAAATATTTTGTGACTTTAGAACTATGAGATGGGAGTAGTGGTGGGTCAAGCTGGTAGTGGGGTAGTGGAGGGGTGTCGCAATACTTTCGGCAATATATTGTATAGATATACCATTTTTTCCAGTCTGCATTATTTACGTGTTATTTTTTGGATTTGGCAGAAGACAGGAAGAAGGCAGCATCTGCCCCGGCGGGCACCAGTGCCCCAGTGGAGGAGGAGGGGGAGCCACGGGCGACCACCAGCGCTGGTATATACTGTTTTATTTTACAATGACTTTTGGTCAAAAACAGAATTTTTTTTGTTTACTGTATTTTAATTTAATTTTTTTATGTATAGCACAAGAGGAGCAGGAGGAGGAAGAGGAGGAGCAGGAGGAGGGCGATGGAGAGAGGGAGCCGGAGCCACAGCAGGAGGCCGCGAGTCCAGGTTTTTTTTTTTACTGTTGTATTTTGCATCGACTTTTGTTCAAAAATAAATCAGTTTTGTTGTTTACTGTATTTTTTATTTCTTTAATTTCTTAGATATAGCACCGGAAGAGATGCTGACGGTGGTGGTGGAGGAGGAGGAGTCAGAGGAGTCGGAGGTGTCGGAGGAGTCGGAGCCTCAGGAGGCCGCCAGCTCTGGTATATACTACTGTTATATTTTTTCAAGACTTTCAGTCAAAAATAGAAACCTGCTTTACTTACTGTATTTTCCTTCTTTCATTTATTGGATATATAGAAGGAGAAGCCAGACCGGACAGGTCCAGTGTCAGGAGGATGAGGAATAATAGGATGGCGATCGGCGAGCTACGCCTGGCTGTCACCAACATAGATGCCATCCAGGAGTTGCTCCAGGAGTTAAGGGAGCATATTAACAATGCCGCTGACATCCTGGAGCGGCAGTGAGACCAGCCTCCTCATCCCCTATGTTTGTTTGCGCCCCTGTTGGGCAGTTTGCCATCCGTGGCATGTTGTAAATAAATTTTCTATTTTTTCTATTTTTTCCTGTTTGTGTGCGTTGCTTTTCCTTACTTAATAAGTTAATATGTATTGCTTGGTTTCCACACTGTTAAAATTATATGTACATAAATTTATTGACATTTCTATGGACCCTTTGTCATAAATTTGTCAACATATTTGTAGGCACATTCTACACTTCCTGCCTGGCCAAAAAATGTCACACACTAACACGTCCTTGTTGTACTGCCTTGAGATTTGATTACCGACGTGGCCTGGTTTTGTTAAGCTTAGGCGATGTCACAACAACACGGATTTTTGTCCACAGTCACATTCATTGTATAACCAAGAATTTATCAAAAAATATTGATGGCAGCACTGCGTGAAGTCTTCTCCGACACAACCCAAAGATCCTTATTGCGGCTCAGGTCTAGTTTATTTGTCCCTGTTTGCAGCTTCACGCAACACCTCCTCCCAGCTATGAGCTCTCTCTCTCCCACCGCTGCCCGCTAAGACGCTGCCTGCCAACATGGTCACGTCTTTGCAGGAAGACAACAGCGTGGGGGAACGGCAGCTGCCGACAGTCCCAAGACCTCGTCACAATGACGTCAGTTCTGGAGTTAACCCCTAACTGCGACCAATGGTGGAGAATAGATAGGGGGTTCATTGGAACCCCCTATCTCCCGATCCGCGGCAGCTATCGGTTGGTTAATGTTTGGTATCTTTGGATCGACCAATACCAAACATGTTAAAAAATTTAAATATAAAAAAAATAAACAGGTTTTTTGTTTTGTTTTGTTAATGCAGCAATATTGTTCCCATTTCAATTATAATGTGAACAATGATGCTGCACTAAGGATTTTTGTATGGGGTGCGTTTGTTAAAAATAGTGTAATTTTCACCCAAAAAAATATAACAAGTCCCCATTTCAATTTTTTTTAACAAACGCAACTCATAAAATATAACCGCAAACACTCGCATGTTAAAATGTGAAAAAAACACTTTACACCTTGTAAAACAAACATTGAAAATTCTAATTTTATTGCATTTTTTGTTATAATATACAGACAGGACATGATGCATACATATGATAATGATATATTATGAATCATCTGCCGAGTCTGCCGGAAAGAACGATATATAACATGTCTGGGTCATATTATAAAATAAGGCTTCAAAAAAACGCGTTTAAACAAGAGGAGCGAAACTGTTAAAAATTAGCTCAGCAGCAGACCGCACACAGGCGTGAAGGGAAGCCGTGAAATGCCTCAGCAGCGAAAGGGTTAATTTTTTTTGTCTGTTTTAAATAAAAAAATTTTTTATTTTTTTCGTTTCAGATCATTTTGATCAACTATTTTTCCATTTTAAAACCTTTTGTTCTGGGTTTTTATTTTTAACCCTTTCGCTGCTGAGGCTTTTCCCGCCTCTGTGCTGAGGTCATTTTTACCGGTTTTGCTCATCATGTTTAAATGTGTTTTGAAGGCTTATTTTAGTATATTACCCAGACATATTATATATCGTTCTTTCCGTCAGACTCGGTAGATTCATAATATGTCATTATTATATGTATACGTTATGTCATGTCTGTATATTATAACAAAAGATGCAATAAAATATGTATTTTCAATAATTTACAACGTGTAAAGTGTTTTTTTTCACATTTTAACATGCGAGCAATTGCGGTTATATTTTGTATGGGGTGCGCTTGTTAAAAAAATTAGAGATGGGGTCTCGTTACATTTTTTTTGGGGGAAAATTACGCGATTTTTAACAAACGCACCGCATACAAAAATCGTTAGTGCAGCATCATTGTTCACATTATAATTGAAATGGGAACAATATTGCTACACTAACAAACCAAAAAAAAGAAAAAAAAATGTTTATTTTTTTTTATAATTTTTTTTTTTAAATATATTTTTATTTTTAATTTTAATTTTTTTAAAAAACTTTTTTCACATTCGTGTTTGGTATCGTTGGAACGGCCATGCTCTGGCTGATCCAACCATACCAAACATTAACCCCTAGCCGCCACGGATCGGGAGATAGGGAGTTCATTGGAACTCCCTATCTCCACCGTTGGTGGCAGTTAGGGGTTAACTCTAGGACTGGCGTCATCGTGCTACGCACGATGACGCCAGTCCTCAGGGGGAGTTCCCGGAGTTTTGGCCATCATCCAAGATGTCGGCCAGCTCCGGGAAAGGATCGCGAACCGGCGCTTTTCAGCGCCGATTCGCAATCCAGCTCCCCAGGGGTTAATGCCAGGCACCATTTGGAAGGGCAGGCTGTGCCCTTCCAAATGCTGCCTGGGTTAACCCCCGCAACGCCGCCGATCGGGAGGGAGAGAGGTCCGAAGGACCTCCCCCCCTCCCTTTCAGGCGCCTCCTCCGCACATGCGGGGGGGGCGCCTGAATTAGGTGTCATCGCGCTGCCGCGATGACACCTAATTCCAGCGGCTGCGGTTCCGGATGCCGGGCTGACATCGAGGATGTCAGCCCGCACCGGGGGGGCCAGCGATCGGCCGGAACCCGGCCGAACGCTGACCCCAATGGGAGGATGCGCTCAGCGCGTCCTCCGCATACCAGCAGTAATGCGGAGGACGCGCTGAGCGTGTCCTCCGCATTGAAGTGGTTAAAGTCAGACCATTCGGGTCAGTTTAGCGTTTTTTAAATCGTTTTGTTCATTTTTTTTGTTCCTTGGCTTTCATACCATTTTTTTAATGTGATTAAATAAAGTTGTGAAATGTATATTCATAAGAAAAAAAGGATCTTTATTTAATAAAAAAAAACACGATAGAATAGCCAGAATTATCGTATCGACAGAATGAATTATCGGATCCGAAAAACAAACCAAAAATTTATTATAAAAAAATATATAAAGTATAAAAAAGTAAACCATAGTAGTTTACGTCAAAACAAATAGAGTTAGACACTTTGAAACGAGGGGAACAGACGTTCCGAAAAAAACGAAAATTTCCAAAATCACGAAAAGTCGATACAAAAAACGAACAAAGTGACCCGAAAATACGAAAAATGGTCGATATTCCGAAAAAAAAATGTACACTTAAAACGAGCCGAACCGAACCGAATCGAAACAGAAATCTGTCGAAACGAGCCGAATCGAAAATTTTAAACATCCGAACAAATCGAACCGAAAGAAAAATCGGTGCACATGCACAAGCCTATACTGACATCCCGATGTGAAACATCGTGACTTTTGAATTAGATTTCGACCATTTTTATTTTTTTTACTTTTGGATAGTCGAAAATCGAAATCTATCCAAAAAGTCCCAATGTTTCACATCATTCTGAACTTTGTTTGGATAGAGTAAGTCCGTGGGCGTGCGGCCGTTAAATGTATATACATTAAAATTTTCTAACCATCAGCACACTGGATGGATATATAGCACTGTTTTAGTCCAGCGTCCTGATCCTGAGTTCCTGACCGTTAGAAAATCTGACTGCCCCTGCCTGCCAGTGCCTATATGTTATTTCCATTGATCCGATATTTCTGTTGATATGATAATTCTGTCGCGATACGATAATTCTGTCGTAGTCGGATCATTTACGTCCGTGGTTCGCGCATGATGATGGAATATGTCCATGATGAGATACGCGCGTTTGTCCGTCTCATTACGGCCTGTCGTAAACTTTATGGAGCCATTGTATGTTGTAGAGTTTGAGAATTTTTTGAACAGACCAAAAAAAACCCCATCCCATCATGGCTCAAACTCAAAGAGAGTCCTATTGGACGCACACGTCATCCCCTTCTTCCACCCCAGAGAGACACCCAGAAGCGGGCCAGCAACATGGCATTTGAGGAGATGCCAGTGAAGCTGGTTCGCAATTTCGCATCTTCGAGAAGCGTGATGACTATGACTGCTGTAAGAGTGTAAGGGCCCTTACGGCAGGAAGAACAATGTCCGCAAGGACCGTATCCTGCCTTGCACCACCCTCCTGGAAAAAGGACCGAAGTAGTAACGAGTCTAACGCGGCCAGCTGCGGAAGCGCTGGTCTGACCTGTCCTGAAGACGCGTGAGGATTGAGGCACATCCGGCGTGTCATAGACAAACGTAAGTGTTATGTTATCTTATTTTGTAAAGCGCTGCGCGCAAACTGTTGGCGGCGCTATATAAATCCTGTATAATAATAATAATGTGCTTGCATGTGCTAATGTGCACATAATTTACGTTGATTGATCTAGTCCTTTTTTTATGCAATGACTGCGTACTGTATAGCTTTGCATTTTTTCAGGACTCATCATACATGCATTTTTGGTTTTGCCATAGCTCTTCTTTTTTGTGATATTATGTATTTGTGAAAATTGTGATATTTGATGTATTTAGATGAATGTGTTAATTTATTTAACAAGCGCAACTCATATAAAATATAACCACAAACGTTCGCATGACTTAAAATGTGAAAAAAAAACACTTTACACATTGTAAATTATTGAAAATTCCAATTTTATTGCATTTTTTGGTTATAATACAGACAGGACATGACATATAATAATGATATATTATGAATCTGCCGAGTCTGCCGGAAAGAATGATATATAAGATGTCTGGGTCATATAATAAAATAAGGCTTCAAAACACATTTAAAAAATAATTAAAATTAAAATTTTCAGGAACGGGTCGTTCGTTCGTGCATGCGCGAACGAACGAGTTCTGTACGTACGACGGGTCATAAATTTTACGTTTTTTTTGCCGATATTATCGGATTTTAGATAGGCCAAAGTTCAATCTTCCTTTACATCCATCATGATGGCAGCAGCAACCGAAGCAGGCTCCCCCAACTCTAGTCTGAGCGCAGACATGGAAGACACCCCAGGGTCCTCCAGAAGAAAGAAGAGGGCAACTAACATGACGTTCATGGAGATGGTGGAACTGGTTCGAATTTTTAACAAATATGATTATGACTGCCGTAAGGGCCCTTACGGCAGTAAAAATAACAGCCGTAAAAAAAACCATCCTTGGGAAGGTACGACGGACGCTGCTCGATAAATTTGAAGTTGCTCGGACCGATGAACAGCTGCGTAAGCGTTGGTCAGATTTGAAGACGTGCGAGGAGGAGCAGATGCGTGAAATTCTGCGCGTCATAGCCAAACGTAAGTGTTATGTTATATATATTGTAAAGCGCTGCGCAAACTGTTGGCGCTATATCCTGTATATAATAATAATTGCTTGCATCGTGTGCTAAATCTAATGTGCACAGAAATACTTTGATTCTCTTTTTTTCTGGACTCATACTTACACACATGCATTTTGCCAAAGCTATTCTTTTTTGGGATTATTTACGATACAATTTTAATACATGAAAATTCTGATATTTGTTGATGTATTGTATTGTATATGATATGAATTAGTATTATTTATTTACAATGCTGTTATTTTGTGGGGTTTTTGGCACTGTGTGACATGTGTGTGTGACTGACTGTGTGCTGTCACTGTGTACCAGGGGAGTAACTACTAGAATCACAGGGCCCCATTTCAAAATGTTTTATGGGCCCCCTCCCCCGCATGCAACCTAACACTCGCATAGTATACCCCCCAAAAAAATAACACAAGACCACCACTACACTGACACTCATGCATGTTTATTTATTTTTTATTTATAAAGGATTTTACCAGGAAGGATACATTGAGATTTCTCTAATTTCAAGTATGGCATGTGGCACTGGCACAGTACCCTACCCACTACTACCACCCAGAGAGAGAGCCTGGAGGAGTGGGACTGGAGGAGACATGGGCTCGATCCCGGCAAGAGCACCTCTCCGTCTCTCCAGTATGTGTCCTGTCCTTGGGCAAGACACCCTCACGCTAACGTTACATATTACTCGCCGTCGCCGCCACCCAGAATGACATACAGAAAACCAGAGACATCTCAATGTTATCTGTATCCTTCCTGGAAAACATGAGAAATCTCAATGTATCCTTTGTGTAAAACGTGACAAATCTCAAACGCCACTATGCAGAGGTGATAGGTCCAACAGAAATTGCATAGCAAATGGTGAACAATACATGTCATGTACTGTCTGTATACTGTACTACTATATTATTATGTCACATTTTCATTCATTCCTAAACTAAACACATCCTTTGGCCTGCCCTTCTCAGCTCCTCAAACATCATTTACATAATCTATTGAATGAAGGGAATCAGATGACAGACAGATAGTGTGTGTGCTGGAGTGGAGGCAGACTAACACATAGACAATGGGTGACTCACACAAATTCAACCTTATGTAAGTGAGTCACTCTCAACTCTCAAGAGATAACAGAGATAGACAAATAAAATAAGAAAAATCCCTTTAGCATAAATCCACAAATTGAAATTACTCGTCTCTCAATTTTCAAAGCTATTTATAAATTTAATAATATATCCATTCTATACGAAAGAAAGCATTTGACATGACAATCAATAGTCGCACTCGCGCCCAGCAGGTTACTTGTATATTTAAAAAAATCTCATTTTTTTCCAGTATGCATATTTACGTCTTATTATATTTTTTGATTTGGCAGAAAACAGGAAGAAGCAGGCAGCAGCAGCAGCAGCAGCAGCCACTAATATTGCCATGGAGCAGGCGGCGTCCGACGAGCCACGGGCGACCACCAGTTCTGGTATTATATAGTAACTATACTACTGTTTTATTTTGCAACGACTTTTGCTCAAAAACAGAAACCTTTTTTGTTTACTGTGTATTTTCATTTAATTTTTTTTATACATTAGCAGCACAAGAGGTGCAGCAGCAGCACCAGACAGAGGACTCGGACGATGACGAGGGAGAGAGGGAGCCGCAGGAGGAGGCTACCAGTCCAGGTTTTTTTTTTACTGTTGTATGTATTTTGCAACAACTTTTGCTCAAAAACAGAAACTTTTTTGTTTACTGTGTATTTTCATTTAATTTTTTTATATATAGCACCAGAAGATATACTGACGATGGTGGTGGAGGAGGAGGAGGAGGTGGATGAGGAGGAGGAAGAGGAGGGGGAGTCAGAGACACAGGAGGCCGCCAGCACTGGTATAGTGTTATATTTTTTAAAGAGTTTCAGTCAAAAATATAACCTGCTTTACTTTTACTTACTGTATTTTCCTTCTTTCATTTATTGGATATATAGCAGCCGGAGAAGCCAGACCTGATGACAGCCGGTCCAGCAGCATCGCCATCAGGAGGGCAATAGGGGAACTGCAGGCAATAAAACATAAAGTTAATGCCATAATGGAGTTGCTCCAGGCCAGCTTGAGTGACTGAGCCTGCCCTGGACAATGCGGTGGAAGTCCTGGGGCTCTCTGAGTGACCAGCCTCCTCCTCCCTCCCTATTTACATTGTTAATTTTTATTTTTTTGTTTATTAGTGTTGTTGTGACTGTTTCCCTGTTGGGCAGTTTTTCCTTTTTTATTTTATTATAAATAAATGTTATACTTTTTCTATATTTTCCTGTTTGTGTGCGTTGCTTTTCCTTACTTAATAAGTTAATATGTATTGCTTGGTTTCTTTTCCACACTGTTAAAATTATATGTACATAAATTTATTGACATTTCTGTGGACACTTTGTCATAAATTTGTCAACATATTTGTGGCCATGAATGTGTCTGTGACTGTGCACATTACACTGCCTGGCCTGCCTGGCCAAAAAATGTCACACACACTAACACAACCTTGTTGTACTGCCTTGAGAAGAGATTTGATTACATTTTACCGTGGCATTGTTTTGTTAAGCTTAGGCGATGTCACAACAACATGGATTTTTGTCCACTGCGCCACAGTCACATTCGTTCATTATATAACCAAGAATTTATAAAAAAATATTGATGGCAGGACTGCGTGAAGTCTTCTCCGACACAACCCAAAGATCAGTGCGGCTCAGGTCTAGTTTATTTGCCCCTATAGTGTACTGTTCGTGGCTTCAAGTTCACGCAACACCTCCTCCTAGCTATGAGCTCTCGCTCTCCAACCGCTGCCCGCTAAGACGCTGCCCGGGGCCGGCGCCAATATGGTCACGTCTTTGCAGGAAGACAACAGTGTGGGGGAACGGCAGCTGCCGACAGTCCAGCAGACCTCATCGTGTGAAAGGGTGTGTGAGGGCGTGTGATTGTTGAGAGGATGAGGGGTTGTGGGCGTGTGGTGAGGGGGGGGGGTGGGGTTTGGGCCGGGGAGTGTGGTGAGGGGGGAGTGAGGGGTGAGGGGTTTGGGGCATGTGAGCGTTGTGAGGGGGGGAGGGAGGCGGGAAGCGAGAGAGAGGTGGCGTGATGTGGATGATGTGAGGGAGAGGGGTGAGAGGATATTGGATAAGGGAGGGCAGTGGCAGTTCCTCCTCCACCCTGTCCTTACATGTACTCCAGCCTGTGCAGAAAAGGGGGCCAAGGTTTACCACCGATGAGAAAAATGCTCTGTTGGCGGCGGTGGTGTCCGAAAAGAAAAAACTTCTCATCTAAGAGTAACAAGGCCCTGAAGAGAAGAGGGCTGCATGCTGGGGAGTACGGGTGAGGGATGCTGTTTACAGTTTTTTAGTTAACACGGTCCAGCACACAAACCCATTGAACCATTGAATGCATTCGTCACCGGTAAGTAAATTAAAAGATTTTTTATAGATCATGAATATGAATAGTAATGGACCGAACGAACAGAACACACCCATATTTGCCTCGCATTCGAACTTTAGAATTTGAACATAGAACACAATGTAAGTCTATGGTTCTCCAAAAGTTCGAAAATTAAAGTGCCCTTAGAGAGGACATATATATATGTGTGCAAGATAGGCTACTGCCCTGGGGGAACAGGAAATAAACAAATAAAAAAAAAAGATTTTTAAACAAAAGGGGCACCTATTTGAGTATTTGTATAATTAATCATGACTAACTACCGAATTTGAAATGAGATATCAAATGGATATCCATTATTATCCATTTGATGATAGTTCATTTGAAATCTGTTAAAAAAGGTGTGGGAAAGGTTTTACAACAAGGTGTGGAAAATGTTTTAGCCCCATAGGGTTCACTTCATTGTTAAAAAAATTCACGTTTAAAATGCAATATCTACCAAACCTTTCTTATAATATTCTACAGGTAAGGTAAGGGTGTCTTTAATATTATTTATATTGTACTTTTTTTTTTTTTTAAAATTTTGTTCTAAATTTTTTCCAATGGTCCAAAAACTTTGCTGTTTGAACTTTTCCAACTGCCGATGTTCAAATCAACCTTTTCTAACTGATTTAAACCGGCAGCCCATCCCCTAATCAATCATGATGAATAGGTAGCACACATGACTAAACAAGCACAGTATGGGACCGAACATTATAATGTTCATTGTGTTCACTGACCCAACAATGAATAAATGCAATTTTTTATTTTTTTTTAAAATAATAATTGTTTTGTCAAATGCTAATGAGTGGAGAGGAGACACATGATATAACTTGTTAACAAAACTATTTATTTATTGTAGCACAAAACATAGTAAAATAAAAAAATATCTTAATAAATCAGAACTGTAAATACTTAAATTGTTTACATATGTTGTCATAAATCACATAAAATTTGTCTCCTACTATAGTCACAACTTTGCTGCAATCAGTTCTAACTTCTTGTAAACGGAGAAAATTGTTTAGTGACCCGACAATGAATAAATGCAATTTTTTAGACAATTTTTTTTTTACTAAAATAATTGTGTTGTTCTTTAGCTATTATGACTGCAAACGCAAGGCGACTGTACAGCGGCAGCGCAAGTTGGAGAAAGAATAGAAGATGCGCCATGGGGAACTGAGCCTGTGGGAGAGGCGTCTGGTGGTGTATCATCACCCTCCTCTTGGATGTCACGACGGGTCAGGACAGGAATCGGGATACATACGACTACGAACGGACTATGAGGCTGAGCACGACAGACAGGAGAGAGCTGGTGAGTTAAATGAAAAGAAATAGATCGTTACATAAAGCAATCACTGTTGGTCAAAAAGAATACAGAAATCACACTGATTGGCCAGGCCACAATTGCACCGTATAGCAAAATGAACTGATCTGCATGCAATTTCAGGGTCAGTTTGACTCTGAATAATTACCCATAATGTATGTAAAAAAAAAAATCGTTCTTTTTCACAACACTTGAGACTTACCTTTTGATTGACATTCCTATTTTACAGATGCATCACACCAGAGGGATCAGCTCCAAGGCAGCACGTCTGGGGCTGTTTCCAGTGAATACCTACAAAACAAACACACAAGGGATAACGAATTAGGGAGATGGGTAGATGGAGCGGGGGTAGGGAGGGAGAGAGTGAGGGGGAGAGAACGAACCTTTATCCATCTGCTTGTTAACTAAGTATTGTACTTTTGTCTTTAACAACGGTAGTCCGTAACGTGGCATGATGCATCCTGTGGGAATGGGAAGAAGAGTACCATCACCCGCTGTCAGTCCTCCTGCACGAGTGCACGTAAGTAATGTATGCGCGCTGCACAATCACACTGCAGTGCAGGAAGAAAGAACACAATCCTAAATCAATTGCACAGATGTTACAGAATAAGAATTATAAACTTTGCTTGTTTCTTGTCTCCTATTACAGTTGAACAGCCATGTCCAATCCACCAGGATACCACCTTGGCTTGGAGAGGCTGGTTTTAATTTTCAGACACAACGGCTTGGGCAGGAGATCAGGAAGCAGACCTAGACTGTGTGAACCGGCTTGCGTCTGCGTCCATAAATACCTTGTAATACAGTATTAGTGCACTGTTTATATTTTAATTATTTATTTTGAATTATCTATATTTGTAAAAGTCCATGGAAGACATACTTGAAAACCAAGAAAAAAAAAACGTATCCTTTACGGTAAAATAGACTAGTTACTAGAAAAAAATAATTATTTTTTAAAAAAAAATATATTAAATTAATTCATTATGATTAAATTATTTATATCTTGTAAATATAATATATTATTATTGTCTATTTATTGTAAATATATTAAATCCAAATTAAATTATTGATTGTAAATATATTATGGTCTATTTATTGTCAATTTAATTCATCTGAAATTTCTTACCATATGCAGTCTGTCTGCAGTGCAAACTGCAAAGCTCTCATAACTATCTTCCATCTTCTTCACCCATTTCAAGGTAAAAAAAATTCAAAACTGTGAAAGGAAGAGGTATTTCCAGATTAATATATAATATAAAGCAGAAATAATTATTTAGAATTATGGTTTTGGCATAATGTAAATAATAAATAAATATGTTGAGCCACTCACCTGGGTGGGTGCCTGCCTAAGGGTGAAGGTTTCATAAGCTGAGTGGTGTTTCTGGTGTGGGCCTACTCTTCATCAAATACAAAGTTTACAAACTTTTAAAAATCTTTATCTATCTATCTATCTTTAAAAAAAACAAAAAAACAAAAAAGAAAATGGGATTTTTGAACTTCTACTAACTAAACTTGTGTGCTTGCATTTCTAGATTGAATCAAAACCTAGGGCCGGGTATCCCAGCTTCGGCAAGTTCACCTTCAGAAATGTCATTTGCTCTAACAGCTGGGGTTATAATTGGGAGCGCTGAGGGCACAGAATATTCCCCGTAATGGAGAAAATCAGCTCACTTTGTACAGTGGTTGGTGGACAAGAAAGGAGCTCCATGGCTACCTCTGCAAACGTAGGCCACACACCTCTCTTGTTCTCCCAAAACTGAAAAGGGTCTGTATTGGGTTCCAAAGGAGACTCAGCAAGGTATGCCGTAACAAATGTCTTAGCATTTTCAATTGGCCGTTTAGGTCCGACTCCGTATCCTGACCCATAACTCGTGTACATTTTTGTAAAAAATACAGGTCTGGGAACGCTGCTCTGAGCAGCAGCACTAGACCTCCTCCTCTCACATGTGGGTGTGTCACTGTCATTATCCTCAATGACAGACTCCTCCAACATCTCCTCCTCTGTCTCCTCCTCTTCCCTCTGGAACTGTGCACGGTTTTTATGATCCTTGTCCCGTATCTTATCTATGAGTGTTTGCTGCCAAAATGAAAGGGAATCGTCACGAAGTGCAGACTTTCCTTTAAAAGTAGGGTTGCAAATTGTGGCCAGCATATACTCAGGACAAGGGGCAATGTGCTGTCTTATTCGGTACTCCAGCTGTTCATTAAGTCTGGTCAGAAGGGCAGTGACATCGGCATGTGGAGGTTTACCGCCAGGCAACTCTTCTCTGTTGGACAGAAAGTCATCCATAGAGTCACGGAGTTGGTAGAATACGGGTATGATTTCAGACAAGCTAGCACTCGCTCGGCTCAAGTGTTCTGTAGCTAATCGGAAAGACTTCAGGACTTCCACTGCCTGTTCCATCACGGCCCAGTCATCCCTGCCTAGTGGGCTGCTAATGCCAATGGAATGTTTGTACGCCATTGCATGGATTTCTTTTTGCTGTTCGAGAATCCTTTCCAGCATGTCTAATGTGGAGTTCCACCTTGTTGCCACATCTTGTTTTAACCGGTGTTCTGGGAGTCCTGCCCTTTTCTGCTCCTGCCTAAGGAGCTGGCTAGCTCTTGCGCTGTGGTGGAAATGACCAGCAATTTTTCTGCACGATTAAACAAGTGCCCCCAACCTTCCTCCACTAATGCTCTCATCGAGTGCCTTCGTCACCACTAGATGCAGGATGTGAGCTGCGCACCGCACACCCACAAATCTTCCATCCCGGAGAGCCCTTATCATGTTGCTTCCACCATCGGTTACTACAAAACCCATTTGAGCTTGTGTACCAGACTGCTCCCCTAGCCACTGTGCCATCATGTTCTTCAGTGCATGTAAGATGTTCTCTGCGGTGTGCTGCTGATCCATAACCTCAGCGTGGAGGAGGAAGGAATGTAATGCTGTCTTCTTTTCTGCATCATCGGCACAAGGCCCAGCACTTTTTTTTTTTGCCCCTGAACTTGTTGATGCTGGCTGCTTTTGCTCGGGCACATTGGGCTGCGACTGCCACCAATGTCCAGTCAAGGACAGAAAGGCATGCTGGCTATTTGGAGCAGTCCATAGATCTGTGGTGAAGTGCACTGATCGTCCAGCAGCCTTTCCCAGCTCCTCCTTCAAAACTCCAACGCAGGACCGGTACATAGCTGGCACTACAGATCGACTAAATGTAGTGCGTGAAGGCACTTTATATTGGGGGGAGAGAGCCTGCATGAGGCGCTTGAAAGAATCACCGCCTATCAAATTAAAAGAAGCACCCCCAACCGTTATTAACTCTGCAATGAGTCTGGTGATTTTTCGGGTCTGCTGCTTCGATATTCCCCTGGGCTGAAACCCACCAAATTGCTCCATAGTGGGCTGTGTGGAGGATGGCTGTTTGCTCAGACTTTTACTAGCTGCTGCAGAAGTGGGGGTGTGTGTGGCACTGGTGGTGGGAGTAGATTCCCTAGTAGTGCTAGCACTGCTAGGTGGCAGTGCCGGTAGAAGAGAACTTTTTTCTATTTCTAAAGCTAGCAGCACTGCCTTGTGGTGGGTTTTCATGTGTGAGTTCATGCCAGTGGTAGTGAGTTTGTTTGTCTGTTGACCACGGCTGACCCATGTTCCGCACAAATTACATTTGGCTGTACGTTTATCCGCACTTTCAGTAAAATACTGCCACGCTTTCGACCGACGGCGGCCACTTGTTGCTGCTGATGAAGGTTCTTGTTTAGAGGAGCCGCATTCTTCATCCAATTCCACACGCTGAACCTGGCCTGTGCATTCTGATGTAATAGTAGCAGTACTTTCAGTTTCTCCTTGTTGTTGTAACCCATGTTTATTGTTTTTAAACATTTTTGGGATAGTGGGGTGAGGGGCTCCTACTACTGGTGTGGTGGTGGTACTAGTGGCACTGGTGACGGGAGCACAAATTTTGATATTGGTACTAATAATTTCTACTTGGGAGGACAGAGAGACAGGTGACACTGGTGATGCCGACGTGTTTTCACAGGAAAACAAAATTGGGGAACGATCATGTGTACTATGGTAAGGGGATAGGGAACCTTGAAAAGGAGTATAAGGCTGTAAATCTTCTTGCTCTTGTAGATCCAAATTTAAATGAGATTTTCTATTATAGTCTTTGTGTGAAGATAAAAATTTATCATCACCAGTGGGAGATGTTGAGTCCTGTCGCTGAATTCCTTCTCCCTGAAGGCTACTAGGATATAAGGAATGGGATAGAAAACCACCAGTATCTCTCTCTTGGGTTCTTCTATCAAGTTCAGCAGCAGCGGTGGTGGTGGTGGCACTTTGTGATAGAGCTAAAGCAATTCCCTCCTGATACTGCAGAAGCTCAGTCTTGGGCTGCTTAAATGAATGATGACTTTCAAAAACCTTCCCACATACCTTCGTGCCTCTACTAGAATAAAACATCTCTGGTACTAGCACATTTTTTGACACAGTAGAAGTAGCACCAGCTGCCCCAGCCAGGGTACTTGTTGTGCTTCTACAAGTGGCGCTGGTTATTGTGCACGTTGTTTTTGGAGGAAGTGGAACTAGCTCCTTAAACTGCTGACACAGAATTGCTGACTTAGTTCTTGACTCAGATAAATACGTCTTACTCTTAAGCTCAGCCGCCTTGCCAGTAAAGGATGATGATGATGATGTTGTCCTTACTTGTTTGCTGGGTGGGACTGGGTTTCTCTTTCTCTGACTAGTACTAGTTGTGCTACTGTCGTCTGACTCTGTTCTGGTTGATTTGGATTTCCCTCGGGTTTTAATAATTGGCAGATCTTGAGAAACAGTGACAGCAGGACGACTTCCAAGCTGTTTATTTTTTTAATGCCCTTTGAAACAGTCCTGCTGCGAGTACTAGTAGATGGGGCCGTCCTTTGAATGATGGTGCTTGTTGGTGTGTCACCAGTGACACTGCTTGTCGAGTCCATGATGTTATGTTCTCTAAACAAATAAAAAATAAAACCATAAATAAAATATTTTGTAACTGAATTTTTGTATATAATAAATATTTATTTATAAAGGATTTTTTACCAGGAAGGATACATTGAGATTTCTCTCGTTTTCAAGTATGTCCTGGGTTCAAGAACATTGAGTGGTTACAGCAGAAATACAAAATAATTAGTAAAATGCAAGATATTAACACAAGACCAAATATACAGATTAACATAAAAATAAATATGTAGGAAATAAAGTCATTATGTTACATGTTTACTATACAGGTGCATTTCGTATTGAGGTATGTTAATAGGGAAGTCTAAGGGACTTTAGACTGGGGGAAGATTTGATGGTGTCTGGGAGGTTATTCCGTATTTGCAGTGCTCTGTAGTGAAATTAGGATCGAGCCACTTTCTTTTTGTATTGTGGTATAGCAAGTAAGCAGGTGCTGGACTGCTGGTCCTGGAT
Source organism: Leptobrachium leishanense (assembly GCA_009667805.1). Taxonomy (NCBI): domain Eukaryota; kingdom Metazoa; phylum Chordata; class Amphibia; order Anura; family Megophryidae; genus Leptobrachium; species Leptobrachium leishanense. Next base: position 208,692,759 of record CM019064.1, read on the forward strand.
CTGAGGTTATTATAGGATGAGGGAACTGCCGGGGGAAATATACAGTTGTGTTCAAAATTATTCAAATTCAAACCCCAATGCTGTAAAGGGTTTTAGGGAATTTAGTGTACATTTGTAATTGTATTCAGAACGAAATCCTACAAGGACTTTTTAGAGAACCATATGCAACTAAAATGACATCAATTGGTTTTGTAATACAGTAGTAAATGTTTCTTTTGTGAATTCTTCATTGACACAATATTCAACCCCTTAAAGACTACCACTCTGAAGAACAGAGGTTCATTCAAGTGTTTTCAATCAGGTATTGAAAACACCTGTGGATGTCACGGAGCAGCAATAAAGCATAATAAGCACCAATTAGGCAGCTTTAAAATGACTGTGATACTCAGCTCCTTCTAGACATTTACTGGTGTGGTTACAAACATGGTGAAGTCAAGAGAATGGTCCAGGAAGACAAGAGAAGAGGTGATTACTTTTCACAGGAAGGGCAATGGCTATAAGAAGATTGCAAAGATGTTAAACATACCAAGAGAGACCATAGGAAGCATCATTCGCAAATTCAAGGCAAAGGGCACTGTTGAAACGCTACCTGGTCGTGGCAGAAAGAAGATGCTGACTTCGACTGCTGTGCGCTACCTGAAGCGTAGAGTGGAAAAGTCCCGGTGTGACTGCTGAGGAACTGAGAAAAGATTTGTCAGATGTGGGTACTGAAGTTTCAGCTCAGACAATACGGCGCACACTGCGTAATGAAGGCCTCCATGCCAGAACTCCCAGGCGCACCCCCTTGCTGTCTCCAAGGAATAAGAAGAGTCGACTGCAGTATGCCAAAAGTCATGTGGACAAACCACAGAAGTTTGGGATAGTGTTCTGTGGACTGATGAAACAAAATTAGAACTGTTTGGGCCCATGGATCAACGCTATGTTTGGAGGAGGAAGAACAAGGCCTATGAAGAAAAGAACACCTTGCCTACTGTGAAGCATGGCGGAGGGGTCAATCATGCTTTGGGGCTGTTTTGCTTCTGCAGGTACAGGGAAGCTTCAGCGTGTGCAAGGTACCATGAATTCTCTTCAGTACCAGGAGATATTGGATGACAATGTGATGCAGTCCACCACAAACCTGAGGCTTGGGAGACGTTGGACCTTTCAACAGGACAATGATCCCAAGCATACCTCCAAGTCCACTAGAGCATGGTTGCAGATTAAAGGCTGGAACATTTTGGAGTGGCCATCGCAGTCACCTGACTTAAATCCGATTGAGAACCTCTGGTGGGACTTAAAGAAAGCAGTTGCAGTGCGCAAGCCTAAGAATGTGACCGAACTGGAGGCTTTTGCCCATGACGAATGGGAAAAGGTACCCGTAGATCGCTGCAAGACACTTGTGTCAAGCTATGCTTCACGATTAAAAGCTGTTATAACTGTAAAAGGATGTTGTACTAAGTACTAAGATTGAATGTCACTTGGGGGTTGAATAAAACTGATAATGATGTGAGCACAGAAAAGACATTTGTGGTTATTTCATTATAAATGTTATGTTATATTTGTCTGACCTACACGTGCCTCTTTGATTTAATTGTAAGCAAGATGACTGAATGATCAAAATCAATGTCAAACTGGCCAAAACACTCAATTTCAGTGGGGGTTGAATAATTTTGAACACAACTGTACTTGAAAACGAGAGAAATCACAATGTATCCTTCCTGGTAAAAATAAAAATCCTTTGCAAATAAATAAATAAGTAGTTTACTAAACTTTACTTACACTCTCGCAAGTCAGTCAGTCCAATAAGAGTCTCTGCACTCCCATTCCAGTCACTCACTGCAAAATGCAAAGCAAAACGTTGTGTTTCTCTCCTCTTCTCCACTGTCTGTCTCACTCTCCAGAGTCCAGACTCGTTCAGTGCTGTCTTCTCATTCAGTCAGAGAAGAACAAAAGCAATATGGCACACCCAAGAGGAATGGAAGTGTATAATGTACCCTGCACTGCCTGCAGTCAACAGGAAGTGACAGTGTGTGTCTGTGCCAGCCTTCAATGGAAATTGCAGAAAAGGAAGCAGCTGATTGGACTATGCACGCAGTAATCCAACCCCCAAAGATGATTCTAGAGCATAGAATCACCAAAAAACACAACCAAAACAGTTGATTGAAGCCTATGGGGTATAACTTTCCCAGTCCACTCCTTGTCCTTGTGGCAAAAACAAACATTTCAATTAATGATTAAAAAATCCTAAAAAAATATAAAAATAAAGAGACTCTTTACTGCAGAACTACGGATTCATATGCTGCATTAAATATACTGTAGACTACAGGTGCCGCCTGCCAGTGTGTGGATTCTATTCTTATGCTGCATTTATTATTATACTGCAGAGAGAGGCGCTTCCCCGCAGTGTGCGGATTCATATGCTGCATTAACCACTTTGCTGCTAGGGACATGCTCAGCGTCAGCGCCTCATGCATGCCAACTTGCCAAGTGCTCCTCCTGTGCTATGGATGCGCTGTGAGCGGTGAGCGAGTGGGTCCCTAGCACAGGAGGCAGGCAGCAATCATCATCAACCGGGATTCCAGCCAATTGCTGTGCCCCCAGGTGGGGGCCGGATCCAGGCTTATTCAGCACATAAAGGTGTCAGGTCCAGGTCAGGTCCAGGTAAAGTATCCATGTAATTGGGCAGACTAGATGGGCCGAAAGGTTCTTATCTGCCGACATTTTTCTATGTTTCTATGTTTCTATGTCACTCACAATCCTCTCCCAGAGCTGGCTGACATCTTCGATGTCGGCCAAGCTTCCGGGATCTACCCCTGGTGACGAGTCAACTGGCGCCATCGTGCATAGTGCAATGACGTCAGTTCTGCAGTTAAGCCCTAACTGCGACTAATGGTGGAGATAGGGGGGGGGTTCATTGGAAACCCCTATCTCACGTCCACGGCAGCTATCGGTTAATGTGTTAATGTTTGGTATCGTTGGATTGACCAGAGCATGGCCTTTTTTTCAACGATACCAAACATTGTCAATGTTAAATAAAAAAAATATTATAAAAATATAATAAAAAAATAAATATTTTTTTGTGTGTTGTTTTTATTAAAGCAGCAATATTGTTGCCATTTCAATTATATAATGTGAACAATGATGCTGCAATAAGGATTTTTATATGGGGTGCGATTGTTAAAAATAGTGTAATTTATTTTTCAGCCAAAAAAATGTAACATTAACTAGTAGTGTAGTACTACTACTAGTCCACATTTCAAATTTTTTTAACAAGCGTAACTCATATAAAATATATTTATAACCGCAAACGCTCGCATGTTAAATGTGAAAAAAGCACTTTATTCAGTGTTTATTTACATTTACACCTTGTAAATTATTTATGAAAATTCCAATTTTATTGAATTTTTTTAATAATATAATACAGACAGGACATGACGCATACATATATATTTATTCTTATTCATATAATAATGATATATTATGAAAATCTGCCGAGTCAGACAGAAAGAAGAACGATATATAACATGTCTGGGACTGGGTCATATAATAAAATGAAGTTCCAAACGCGTTTAAACATGATGAGCGAAACCGTTAAAAAAAAATAGCTCAGCAGCACAGCACACAAGGCGTGAACCGTGAAGCCGTGAAATGCCGCAGGAGTGAAAGGATTAATTTCTTTTTGTCTTTTTAAATCATTTTATTTGTTGTTTTTTTTTAGTTTCAGTGTTTTTTTTGATCAACAACGTCAACTATTAGTATTTTTAACTTTTAAAACATTTTGTTTGTTGGTTAAAACATTTTGTTTTAAAGTCAGACGGTCAGTTTTCGGTTTCTTACATTGTTTTGTTCATTTTTTTAATGTTCCATTCATTTAATACCATTTATTTAATATGATTAAATAAATTTGTGAAATGCATATCAAATTATCGTATCACATCTATAGAATTGTCGTATCATATCGCCAGCAGAATTATCGAGTAGAAAAAGTTCAAAATCCGAACGAACCGAATCGAAACGAAAAAACGGTGCTGCAGTGCACATCACAAGCCTACTTCTTCCGAAAAACACGAAAATTTCCGAAAGCACAAACAAAAAAGTCCATACAAAAAACGAGCAGAAACGAAATCTCGAAAATGACCGATATCCCGAGGAAAAAGTCGATACGAAAAACGAATCAAATCGAACCGAACCGAACCGAAACGGAAATCAGCCGAAACGAGCCGAAACGAAAATTTAAAAAATCCGAAAGGACCGAACCGAATCGAATCGAAAAAAAAACCAGTGCACAAGTCTAGTTACTGTATGATGATACTTGATGGCCTGGCATTAAAGGCACAATATCTGGGTGCACTGACGCCCATTAACAGATAAAAAAAAAACACTTTTCAATATAGGACCGCATGGTCCACCCCTGCACTCTTCCACCATACCACAGAGGGGTTACTGTATGGTGATACTTGCTGGCCTGGCATTAAAGGCACAATATCTAGGTGCACTGATGCCCATTACCAGATCAAAAACTTTTCAATATAGAACCACATGGTCCACCCCTGCACTCTTCCACCATACCACAGAGGGGTTACTGTATGATGATACTTGCTGGCCTGGCAGTCTTGCACCAAAGGCAGAATATCTGGGTGCACTGACGCCCATTCCCAGATTCATATCTTTTTAATATAGGACCGCATGGTCCACCCCTGCACTCTTCCACAATACCATAGAGGGGTTACTGTATGATAGTACTTGCATGCCTGGCACTAAAGGCACAATATCTGGGTGCACTGCCATTGACGCCTGTATCAGATTCATATCCTCAGAGGGGTTACGGTGTGACGGCACTGTTGCCGACGCTAAAAGCCCAATTTTAAAGCACCTATTGTTACTTTCATCCAAAGCCTGCATAAGTTTCACAATAATTTAGCCAAAAAAAACACTAAATTTTTTCTACGCGTCCTAAAATGTCTTTTCATACAGGCTGCCGCCCCAAGCAGTTGTTTATGGATAGATTAAAGGAAAAGCATTTACCGTCATATGAAACGTCATTTGTTTGTTTTTAAGTGTTTCTATACATCCTAGAAATCCGCCACTTCACGGGCAGGTTATGGGGACCTCCTAGGCACAATATTTGAAGGAATTTTTCGTTTTTATTTTTAACCCTTATTTCATGGAAAACTCACTGTCCCTTTAACCCCTTAAGGACCCCTGACGTACCCTGTACGTCCTGTCCTCGGGTCTCCCTTAGACCCGTTGACGTACAGGGTACGTCAGCGGCGCCTAATCCCCCTCCCGCCCGATACTCACCTCCCTCGCCGGATCCCACGGCGATCTGGCAGGGAGGAAGCCTGCCCATGTGATTTACATGGACAGGCGAGGCTGATGACGTCGCCACGCTGCGTGGTGACGTCATCAGCAGGCGTCCCCATGCATTTCAATGGAGGGGGGGGGCTCCTTCGGAGCCCTCTATCTCCCCAACCATTGAAGCTAGGGAGATGTCGTTTGCACCGCTGGAGAGGGGAGAGCCTCCCCTTTTCATCGGTGTATAGCATTAACTGTTTCGCCGCCGGATCACATTGCGGCGCCAATTGGCGCCAAAACGCGATTCAAACCTGGAGGGGGGCTGACATCTTGGATGTCAGCCAAGCCTCCAGGTCCCCTCCACCCACTGACAACCTCACCATATGTGTGAGGATGTCAGTGGGCCAGTTAACCCTCTAGCTGCCATGTAGAGATAAGGGGATCCTAAGGATCCCTTTATCTCCCGATCCTTGGCAGCTAGATGGTCATATTTTCCATCATTTGAAAGGCCTGATTATGGCCTTTCAAATGATACCAAACATGACCAGGTTTGGTTTTAAAAAAAAATAAAAAATAAAAATAATAAAAATAAAATAATAAAAAAAATTAAATAAAATAAAAATTTTTTTTTTTTAAAAGTTTTTTTTGTCTGGGGGGGTTTAATTAAATAGGACCTAGGCTGTCATCTAAAAATAATTAGCACAAAATGGTCAGAATGAGCGCAGCGCACATAGGTGAACTGTCTCAGCAGTGAAGGGGTTAAAAAGCAAACGCATGTAAAAATTGGGTATTTCTAGTCTCGGGACAAAATTTTGAACCTATTTAGCCGGGGTCGTTTTGGGTGGTTGTAGATTTTGGGGATTAAATTACAAAAAAGTGTGTTTTTACCATTTTTTTCCTCATATTTCATATTTTTTTTATAGTAAATTATTCGATATGATGGAAATAATAGTATTTCTAGAAAGTCCATTTAATGGCGGGAAAAAGGGTGTATAATATGTGTGGGTTGAATAAACGAGTAAGAGGAAAATTTGACCTAAACACTAACAGCGCAGAAACGTAAAAACAGCAGCGGTCACTGAAAGACGGATTTGTGTAAAACCGCCCGGTCACTAAGGGGTTAAAAACGTTTTTTTTAAAACTTTTTGTCCTTGTTTCCTGTTCCCCAGGGCACTACCCGGACCCCCATACACTTTTTATGGCAAATATGTAGCATATATGCCCTCTTGGAGGGCACTCTAAAAAACCGAATTTCCAGCCCCATTGACTCGCATGGGGGTTCGGGTTCGGTCCCGAACAAATGGGAAGTTCGGGCTCGAACCGAACTCGGGGAGTGTTCAGCTCATCCCTATTCAATACCCAATCCACAACGCTCTCATGTTCAATACCCAATCCACAACGCTCTCATGTTCAATACCCAATCCACAACGCTCTCATGTTCACTACCCAATCCACAACGCTCTCACGTTCAATACCCAATCCACAACGCTCTCACGTTCACTACCCAATCCACAACGCTCTCACGTTCACTACCCAATCCACAACGCTCTCTTGTTCAATCCCCAATCCCCAACGCTCTCATGTTCAACACCCAATCCACAACGCTCTCATGTTCAATACCCAATCCACAACGCTCTCATGTTCAATATGCAATCCACAACTCTCTCATGTTCAATACCCAATCCACAACACTCTCATGTTCAACACCCAATCCACAACGCTCTCATGTTCAACACCTAATCCACAACGCTCTCATGTTCAATACCCAATCCACAACGCTCTCATGTTCAATATGCAATCCACAACTCTCTCATGTTCAATACCCAATCCACAACGCTCTCATGTTCAATACCCAATCCACAACGCTCTCATGTTCAATATGCAATCCACAACTCTCTCATGTTCAATACCCAATCCACAACGCTCTCATATTCAACACCCAATCCACAACGCTCTCATGTTCAACACCCAATCCACAACGCTCTCATGTTCAATACCCAATCCACAACGCTCTCATGTTCAACACCCAATCCACAACGCTCTCATGTTCACTACCCAATCCACAACGCTCTCATGTTCAACAGCCAATCCACAACGCTCTCATGTTCAACACCCAATCCAAAACGCTCTCATGTTCAACACCCAATCCACAACGCTCTCATGTTCACTACCCAATCCACAATGCTCTCATGTTCACTACCCAATCCACAATGCTCTCATGTTCAATACCCAATCCACAACGCTCTCATGTTCACTACCCAATCCACAACGCTCTCATGTTCAACACCCAATCCACAATGCTCTCATGTTCACTACCCAATCCACAACGCTCTCATTTTCACTACCCAATCCACAATGCTCTCATGTTCAATACCCAATGCACAACGCTCTCATGTTGACTACCCATTCATGTTCACTACCCAATCCACAACGCTCCCATGTTCACTACCCAATCCACAACGCTCTCATGTTCAATACCCAATCCACAACGCTCTCATGTTCACTACCCAATCCACAACGCTCTCATGTTCAATACCCAATCCACAACGCTCTCATGTTCACTACCCAATCCACAACGCTCTCACGTTCAATACCCAATCCACAACGCTCTCACGTTCACTACCAATCCACAACGCTCTCACGTTCACTACCCAATCCACAACGCTCTCATTGTTCAATCCCCAATCCCCAACGCTCTCATGTTCAACACCCAATCCACAACGCTCTCATGTTCAATACCCAATCCACAACGCTCTCAATGTTCAATACCCAATCCACAACTCTCTCATGTTCAATACCCAATCCACAACACTCTCATGTTCAACACCCAATCCACAACGCTCTCATGTTCAACACCTAATCCACAACGCTCTCATGTTCAATACCCAATCCACAACGCTCTCATGTTCAATATGCAATCCACAACTCTCATGTTCAATACCCAATCCACAACGCTCTCATGTTCAATACCCAATCCACAACGCTCTCATGTTCAATATGCAATCCACAACTCTCTCATGTTCAATCCCCAATCCACAACGCTCTCATATTCACACCCAATCCACAACGCTCTCATGTTCAACACCAATCCACAACGCTCTCATGTTCAATACCCAATCCACAACGCTCTCATGTTCAACACCCAATCCACAACGCTCTCATGTTCACTACCCAATCCACAACGCTCTCTCATGTTCAACAGCCAATCCACAACGCTCTCATGTTCAACACCAATCCAAAACGCTCTCATGTTCAACACCCAATCCACAACGCTCTCATGTTCACTACCCAATCCACAATGCTCTCATGTTCACTACCCAATCCACAATGCTCTCATGTTCAATACCCAATCCACAACGCTCTCATGTTCACTACCAATCCACAACGCTCTCATGTTCAATACCCAATCCACAATGCTCTCATGTTCACTACCCAATCCACAACGCTCTCATTTTCACTACCCAATCCACAATGCTCTCATGTTCAATACCCAATGCACAACGCTCTCATGTTGACTACCCATTCATGTTCACTACCCAATCCACAACGCTCCCATGTTCACTACCCAATCCACAACGCTCTCATGTTCAATACCCAATCCACAACGCTCTCATGTTCACTACCCAATCCACAACGCTCTCATTTTCACTACCCAATCCACAATGCTCTCATGTTCAATACCCAATGCACAACGCTCTCATGTTGACTACCCATTCATGTTCACTACCCAATCCACAACGCTCCCATGTTCACTACCCAATCCACAACGCTCTCATGTTCAATACCCAATCCACAACGCTCTCATGTTCACTACCCAATCCACAACGCTCTCATGTTCAATACCCAATCCACAACGCTCTCACGTTCACTACCCAATCCACAACGCTCTCACGTTCAATACCCAATCCACAACGCTCTCACGTTTACTATCCAATCCACAACGCTCTCATGTTCAATACCCAATCCACAACGCTCTCATTGTTCAATCCCCAATCCCCAACGCTCTCATGTTCAACACCCAATCCACAACGCTCTCATGTTCAATACCCAATCCACAACGCTCTCATGTTCAATATGCAATCCACAACTCTCTCATGTTCAATACCCAATCCACAACACTCTCATGTTCAACACCCAATCCACAACGCTCTCATGTTCAACACCTAATCCACAACGCTCTCATGTTCAATACCCAATCCACAACGCTCTCATGTTCAATATGCAATCCACAACTCTCTCATGTTCAATACCCAATCCACAACGCTCTCATGTTCAATACCCAATCCACAACGCTCTCATGTTCAATATGCAATCCACAACTCTCTCATGTTCAATACCCAATCCACAACGCTCTCATATTCAACACCCAATCCACAACGCTCTCATGTTCAACACCAATCCACAACGCTCTCATGTTCAATACCCAATCCACAACGCTCTCATGTTCAACACCCAATCCACAACGCTCTCATGTTCACTACCCAATCCACAACGCTCTCATGTTCAACAGCCAATCCACAACGCTCTCATGTTCAACACCCAATCCAAAACGCTCTCATGTTCAACACCCAATCCACAACGCTCTCATGTTCACTACCCAATCCACAATGCTCTCATGTTCACTACCCAATCCACAATGCTCTCATGTTCAATACCCAATCCACAACGCTCTCATGTTCACTACCCAATCCACAACGCTCTCATGTTCAACACCCAATCCACAATGCTCTCATGTTCACTACCCAATCCACAACGCTCTCATTTTCACTACCCAATCCACAATGCTCTCATGTTCAATACCCAATGCACAACGCTCTCATGTTGACTACCCATTCATGTTCACTACCCAATCCACAACGCTCCCATGTTCACTACCCAATCCACAACGCTCTCATGTTCAATACCCAATCCACAACGCTCTCATGTTCACTACCCAATCCACAACGCTCTCATGTTCAACACCCAATCCACAACGCTCTCATGTTCAATATACCCAATCCACAATGCTCTCATGTTCAATACCCAATCCACAACGCTCTCATGTTCAATCCGCAATCCGCAACGCTCTCATGTTCAACACCCAATCCACAACGCTCTCATGTTCACTACCCAATCCACAACGCTCTCATGTTCAATACCCAATCCACAACGCTCTCATGTTCACTACCCAATCCACAACGCTCTCATGTTCACTACCCAATAAACAACGCTCTCATGTTCAACACCCAATCCACAATGCTCTCATGTTCACTACCCAATCCACAACGCTCTCATGTTCACTACCCAATCCACAACGCTCTCATGTTCAATACCCAATCCACAACGCTCTCATGTTCACTACCCAATCCACAAAGCTCTCATGTTCAACACCCAATCCACAACGCTCTCATGTTCAATATACCCAATCCACAACGCTCTCATGTTCAATACCCAATCCACAACGCTCTCATGTTCAATACGCAATCCACAACGCTCTCATGTTCAATACGCAATCCACAACGCTCTCATGTTCAATACGCAATCCACAACGCTCTCATGTTCACTACCCTATCCACAACGCTCTCATGTTCAATACCCAATCCACAACGCTCTCATGTTCACTACCCAATCCACAACGCTCTCATGTTCAATACCCAATCCACAACGCTCTCATGTTCAACACCCAATCAATACACATTACTGTGAGTTTTATTGCTGTGGAGCTCTGTGATACGCTCATACACACTGCACATTACTGTGAGTTTTATTGCAGTGGAGCTCTGATATGCTCATACACACTGCACATTACTGTGAGTTTTATTGCTGTGGTGCTCTGATACACTCATACACACACGGTCCTCTAAAACATCTGGGAATAGCTTGGTCTCTAGCCCTGTGGGGCCTCATAACTGAGCTTCACCTAAGGCCTCGCCAAATCTGGAGCCACCTCTGCTGACTAACACAGGGGAGACTAACGTTATTTAGTATTATTCATTTTGTAATTTATTACCTATTTTCCTCTAAATAACCTTTAAAAATATTGTGTTTCGGGGGGGGGGCACAATTTTCTATTCTTGCCTCGGGTGCAAAAGGAGCTAGCTACGGCTCTGGCGCCGCCCATTGAGTCACGTGACCGAGTCACGTGACGTACTAGTGGCAGAGGAAAAACAACGGTGTGCGGAGCAGTGCGTCAGCGTCAGGAGCCTGGCTGCAGCAGAATCAGGGACAAGCAGGGCCGGGTTAAGATTTCTATGGGCCTGGAGCTGAATATGTTGGTGGCTTTTTTTGGAATTTAGTGAAATGAAAACATATTTTAGGCTATTTAATATTGCATATATAAGTATATCTAACCAGGCCGATACTGCGTGAGTAAATTTCCATTCAGATTTCAAACCTCACAGCGTGTAAAATAATTTTTTCATACCTTATCATCCAAACCTCTGTGGTGATATATTCTATACTGAATTCTTGTTAAAAAAAATTAAATGGGAACCTTTTACTGCATTTTTCTGAGAAAATATAGAATTTTAACCAAAATATTAGATATTTCCCATGTGCTTTTGATAATGGTGTTTTATGAATAATATGACTATGTATAAAACACTGACCTTGCTCCCAGCGTGGGAAAGGAGAAGGTGAGTAATGGCAGTGGTATTGCTCATTTTATTCGTGACAAATGGACATTACCATCGCTTTGGAACAAAAAATAAATAAAAAAGTTTTTTTTTTTTTAGATTTTACATTGCCATGTTTGGTATCAATGCAAAGGCCAGACTCTGTCCTGTCTGACACCTCATTTGACCTTGTGAGGTGTAAAGATTAGTGGCGTAGGGTTCCATAGCCCCCTCCCCAATGCACTTCGTTGCAGTATGGTGGTTTAGGTTCTTGGATATAACAATTTGTAATAATTGATTGTACCATCACCTCCACACTTGTTAGTGACATGAAAAATGAGATGGTGAGTTACTGCAGCATCATTGTTCCCTTTATAATTGATAAGTGAAAAATATTGCTGTTAGAAAGAAAAACAAAAAATAAAGAAATATTTATTATTTTACTTTTATTGTTACATACAACAAACCTTGTCATGTTCTGGCCTTTCCGGTGATACCTCACATGACCCTGTAGCTGCTATGGAGGTGGAGATATAGTGGTCCAAATCTCCATCAATGGAGACAAATTTATCCTTTCTGTGGACCTATTCTGGGACATGGGCCTGGAGCTGCTGCTCCATCTGCCCCTATGTTAATCCGGCCCTGGGGACAAGGAGCCTGCCTCACAGACATTGCCAGCCTGCAAGGACCCGGAGGGGATAGGGAAGAGAGACTGGACCAGCGGTTCCAATTTGGAGGTGATACTGCCGGTGGTGAGTCTGAGTAATGACCCACTGTTAAATTTGTGCAGATTTGTGAATCCCTGTTAAACAGAAAGTGCATCAGTAATGGAATTCAACACGGATCAGTGGCGGAAGTACCAGGGTCGCAGCCACCACTGGAGGGGGGCCCAGCGCCGCCGCCAGATTCCTGCAATCAGCGCCGGAATCTGGGAGCTGCGCGCTGGCCGTCCCTCTCCCTACGCGAGCGGCCGCTGACATGCAGCTTGGCCGCTCACGTGGGAGAGAAACCACCTGACCAGCGCACGAGACCTCGCGCTGATCAGGTGGTTTCTGGCGAGCGGCCAAGCTGCATGTTTCCAGCGGCCGCTCGCCAAGGAGGAGAAGACGCCGGCGGAGCCTGCCCTGGGCCTGGGGCCAGCAAAGCAGGTAAGAGCTGGGCTGGGGGCAGTATATCCATGAGCTGGGGGGCAGAGCTGGGGCAGTATATCCATGATGAGGAGCTGGGGGGCAGAGCTGGGGCAGTATATCCATGATGAGGAGCTGGGGGGCAGAGCCTGGGGCAGTATATCCATGAGCTGGGGCAGAGCTGGGGCAGTATATCCATGAGCTGGGGGGCAGAGCTGGGGCAGAGCTGGGGCAGTATATCCATGAGCTGGGGGGCAGAGCTGGGGCAGTATATCCATGAGCTGGGGCAGAGCTGGGGCAGTATATCCATGAGCTGGGGGGCAGAGCTGGGGCAGTATATCCATGAGCTGGGGCAGAGCTGGGGCAGTATATCCATGAGCTGGGGCAGAGCTGGGGCAGTATATCCATGAGGAGCTGGGGGGGCAGAGCTGGGGCAGTATATCCATGAGCTGGGGGGCAGAGCTGGGGCAGTATATCCATGTGCTGGGGCAGTATCCATGTGTTGGGGCAGTATATCCATGTTTTGTGGCAGTATTTCCATGAGCTGGGGGCAAAAATATCCATGTGTGAGCTGGGGCAATATATCCATGTGTGGCCTGGGGGCAATATATCCATGTGTGAGCTGGGGCAATATATCCATGTGTGGCCTGGGGGCAATATATCCATGTGTGGTCTGGGGGCAATATATGTCCATGTGAGCTGGGGGCAATATATGTCCATGTGAGCTGGGGGCAATATATATGTCCATGTGAGCTGGGGGCAATATATATATCCATGTGAGCTGGGGCAATATATATATCCATGTGAGCTGGGGGCAATACTATCTTTATTATATTGCAGGAAAAAAAAAAGGTAAAAATATGGATCTTTTTTTGGGGGGGTTGGGGTGGCCCTTCATGGATTCTTGCACCGGGGCCCTCAGGTTTCTAGTTACGCCACTGACACGGATTGTGTTTACCAGGCGTTGTAATCGTTAAACATGCCTAATGTACAAACAAACAATCATATTGGGGTGCAATGAGAGTGTGGGGGGTGTATTGAAATGAGAGTGTTTGGGGGGTTTGTAATGAAATGAGGAGTGGAGGGGCGTTAGGAATTAAATGAGAGTTTTATTGCTGTGAGCTCTGCGATGTGCTCATACAGTGCACGTTTCTGTGGGTGTTATTGCTGTGCAGCTCTGTGTTGCGCTCATACACAGTGCACGTTTCTGTGGGTGTTGTTGCTGTGCGGCTCTGATGCTCATACACAGTGCACGTTTCTGTGGGTTTTATTGTTGTGCAACTCTGTGATGTGCTCATACACAGTGCACGTTTCTGTGGGTTTTATTGCTGTGCAGCTCTGTGATGCGCTCATATACAGTGCACGTTTCTGTGGGTTTTATTGCTGTGCAGCTCTGTGATGCGCTCATACACAGTGCACGTTTCTGTGGGTTTTATTGCTGTGCAGCTCTGTAATGCAGTTATACACAGTACATGTTTCTGTGGGTTTTGCTGTGCAGCTCTGTGATACACTCATAAACAGTGCACATTTCTATGGGTTTTATTGTTCAACCAATTAGAGCGGCTGTGATCCAGTATACATGACATGCATGCAAATTCTGCATCTTTTCCTGTGTTTCTGTAATTACTCATGTGTGAACTCCAATAAAAACTTTTATATGAAAAAAAATATATACATGACATGCATGGCTTATCTTTGTAAAAATGGTTGAATTTAAAAATTTCAGAACTTTTATTTTATCTCAATAGATACAACATTTGAAACGTGTACAAAATATACAAGTAGGCACTTGGTATCCACTTTTACTATACAGAGAGGAGACGGAGCTCTAAGAGAAAAAGGTGGAGCCTAAAGAGGAAGGGTGGGGTTTAACCTTGAAGAGGTGTGACCTTGATAGGAAGGAGTGTGTCACATTTAAATTAGGGGGCGCACAAGTTTAGTCAGGCCTAGGGCAGCACAAAACCTAAATACGCCACTGCATGAGGGTCAACCATGCTACTGAGGCCCACTAGAAATTGTGTGATTTGTGGCTTGCGTATGATGCTTCTTCATGTATATAATATGTATGGGAATACTACCTTTGAGGGATGCTGAGTCTCTATGGATTAGTTGGCTCCTTATCCAGTGCGCAACCATGCCGAGACCCCTGACCTCTTTCATTTTTCCTTTTCCTTTCCCTTCCTACCTCTCTTCCTTCTTCCTCCTCGTCTGACTGAATGTGTGATTGTCTGTTTTTTTTGTTATTACATATATAAAACTCATTGACTCCTTTCGGTGGCGACCAGCTCTTAGGTGCCGGACATCCGGTCTCGGCTTGTTGAATTTCTCACATAACAACTGTGCAATTGTAACACAGTGTCGCTAATGTCTCTTGCATTTCATGATCTGCAGTCAATAACATTTATTTTTGAAGGAGTCCAGAGTTGAGTCTAGCTTGTAACCCCCCACTAAGATACAAACCACAAATAAAATGGCGCATAAAAAGTGTACATATGTATCACAAACACAATATTCCATTATACCTTTTCCCATTGTGGCTGCTATAGTTTCTTAATTGTGTGGTGGATAGCCCACAAAATCTAGATGTAAATCAATAAATTTCTTACTGGAAAACGTTGACATTAAATTTTAATGATACACTCCACTTACATATGTTTTCCTGTGTAAAAGGAAGTGTTAATGTATTTGGAAGGACAAACCTGATGTGTTAACAGTGGAATCGATTTTTTTAATGTATTAACCTTTAAGAACAGTGTGTATCCAAAATCTTTGTGTGCCCAAAGCCTTTGGCATAAGCAGAAGGACTCTCTTACACAATTTGTTAAACATAAAGCTTTGTGTAGTGTGCTTGTATTGAACAATAAATACAATAATGCCTATTGCACACTTTCATTTCCCCACTCTGTTCTTAGTGTTCGGTTTACATTATCGATTGAGTATCTATTACCATGAAGCACTGAATGTCACCATT
Organism: Leptobrachium leishanense; assembly: GCA_009667805.1. Taxonomy (NCBI): domain Eukaryota; kingdom Metazoa; phylum Chordata; class Amphibia; order Anura; family Megophryidae; genus Leptobrachium; species Leptobrachium leishanense. The sequence continues at coordinate 208,708,724 of CM019064.1, forward strand.
TTTCAGACGGACACCAGCCTTATAGATTTGTGTATCAGACAGGGTGAAACTAAGGTGACATTAAATCTGAGTAAGATGGATATATGCCAATGATCCAGGAGAGTTAGGGAGTACATATGTGAAGCCAAAATATCTATTTGTTCTAAGATCCTGTTCCATTTTAATAGCGTGTTAATGTGAAGAAATTGTAAATAATTCCTAGGCACCTCAAATATGCTGTGTTATGATTACCATGCATAGTTTTTCATTTGAACCACAAACCATCCTAATTATCAATGCCATTGCCATTGTTTGCAATAAACAAAATTAATTTGCATTGCTCCAGAGCTATGCCAAATTGAGTATACAAGGTATCGGTGCACCAGCAGGTGCTTTGGAAGATTGAGTATACTTGATCTTGTTAGTGAATAAGTTAAAGACGCATTGGAGCGAGTCCATAGCCCATGATTTGAGTCAATTGTATGCAGTGGCTGGCTGATCAGTCATCAGCTTTGCTTATCAACGTCTATGCAAACTGGAGCATGTTTTTAACCACTTTGGATGTTAAAAGATACACTACTTCTGAATTTAAGTCAAAATGACATTCTCTGTCAACTAGGTAATGCAATTTAACTAGAATAACCGTTTAACAGGTATTTTGAAAATAGATTAGTTGAAAAAAGTACAATAAATGCTTATTATAAGATCCTGTTTCTTTGTCTTTAAATGAAAGAGTTTCTGGAGGGAAAGTTTGAGGAAAGGTTCCTTAGAATCTCCCCCTTTCAAAGTTCAAAGTAAGTTTTGTTAATATTCCATTTACTCAACGGTGCATAGAATTTGTTGGTTATGTCTAAATAAAATTATAACAATAACAAACATTCAACGTTTTCAAGAATTGTTTGAAATAAGTCCTGATAAAACTTTCCTGAAATACCGAATAAATGAATACTAATTTTTTTAAAATCTAAATCTCAAGAAAGGCTTGTTTGCGGGGGAGAGAAGCGTTTTGAAAAGATGAACCCTGCCGTGTTTTACTTTACACAGAAATATGAGGGAAATCATAAGTCATAAAACTGTTTTTGTCTCCTCTCGCCTCCTCCATCCTGTGTTTGGTAAACTTTCAAGAGTAGGAAAGTACTAGATGTTGATGTTAGTTTTACCAAGAAACATTAACTTTCGCTTTCTTTCAGAGTTCAAAATAAGCTAGGTCATGCACTCGCTCCTTCCCATATCTCCTTTAGAAGACAGTAATAGATAAATGATAGTATAATTACAATTTGTTCACTATGATTAGGTTTTGAAGTCCAAGGGTCATAAAAAAAATATTTAGATTGAGGTTTAATGATATCAGTGCTGGGAACATTGAGTGTTGGTATCACATATTACATATTGTTTTTTCCCCTTTTAATAAACTATTGTACACTTATTAAGAGTGACAATGATCTCAGTATGAAGTGTTATAGCAAATTTCTATATATTTCTTTGTAATGGTTTAGAAGATAATCCCAGTCATAACAGTTGGTGTCGCTCAGGGAATGTATTCTTTGTTAATCAGAGTCATGCAACAGAAAGCTGTAACAGCATAACATGATATTTTAACTGTTTAACTTATCCTTTTGAAATCCCTGGTTTGGCTAAAAACATTTTGTGGTTCCATGGGATAGATTCATTAATGCTCTCCAGGAAAGCCTGGGCCTTTCCAGAGAAGAGTGAGAGCAAGTGGTGTCCATTGCATCTTGACATTGATGCGATGGGCTCACAATCGCAGCGATATCCCAACAGGATATAATGAAGATCAATGCAATGATCTCATCCTATAATCAGATATCCGTAACCGGATATACTCAGGCTCACCATCTTCCTCCTCCATGGGTGTCACATGCTGAGGGCCATCTTGCAGCTAAGGGCAGATCCAGACACAAGTTTCTAGAGGGGCACTGTACTAATTCTGGCTAAGAGTTGGTATTCAGTTTGCAGTAACAGTGATGGGAAGAGCGGGCGCTAGATTGCAGGTTGCTCTTATCAGACTCACTCTTCCCAGAACATTGCTGAACATTGTCTGTCCTCTTGCTGCTCAGGTGACACATGATGGACCGCACAAAAATGTTGTGCAGTGTGAATTCTGACACATGCTCTGCCTGTCACTGAGAATCAAGCACCACCAGCAATAACAAACCACAGGCCAAAACAATTCCTATCCTTACATAGTTATATAGCAGAGGTGGACACACATACACATACGTAGCTATATAAAAATACATACATACTGTGATGTAGTGCATGGATTGCACTGTGTATTCCCCTGTATTTTTTTTTTAGGTTTAGATAATAACCCCCAGGAGGGAATGTGTTTTGTGTTGCTGCAGGTGTCCCTGCAATTAAGGGCTTAAATGGCTCCTGCTTGAGGGAGGGGTAGATGAGACTGTGCACGAGTTGAGAAGGATTCCCACACAGGGGAAAGATTAGAATGGGCACCGGGTGAGACTGATCAGCACAGAGTGCTGCTGCTCCAGAGAGTAATGAGAAGCAGCAGAGAGAGTCTGCAGTACGAGATACCAAAGGTTGGTGTCACTTTTGGGTAGGATCCCTGCTAGTGAAAGAGGGACCTTCAAGTGAGTTAGTGAGTGTTCAGGTGAACCAGGATTTTGTTTGTGTTATGTTTTATTTTCTGCTCTTGCTGCAATAAAGGGTGCAAGATTTCACCATTTAAAGGACTTTGTGTGTCATAATTCGCCCTAGAGGACCGCGCTATAGCGCCCCCAGTGACAATACCATTCATGGAAGTTTCTGGAGGTGGACTCAGAAATTAGGCTATCCGCAGGCTTTTTAGGTAGCATCACAACCTATTGGGGCTATTTATATCAATTAAAATGTGTCACGGAACCCCGTGCTCAGAGACTGTGGACTGTACTAAAACCTCGCTCCTCTGCTATTCCCCTTATGTAAGCTATTTATCTGTTTATGCTTTAATGTTAAAAGTGATGTTTTTGTGACTTTCTCCAGCAGAACATAATCCAAATGCCTTTAAGCCCGTCCCTCATGTTTCCTGCCACCAGAGGAAGCCTGGTTTTTAAACTCCAGCCAATCCCATTCCAGGACTGCACAGCATTAATTTTAATGGAAATATCTGCAGAATCTTTAAACCAGAAAACCCTTTGATCCAGCAGGGTGCTCTGTTGGGGTCCCTCTCGTGGGTGCTATCGTTGTGGTGATTTTTAGGAGGGAGCTCCATCGGGAACCCACGTGGCTGAGCCTTTCAGGAGCTCAGGCAGCAGCGACCATACAGCATCAGCTGGGGGTAACTGCTACACGCTGCCATCCTTGCCCCTGCCTCCGGATCTTGGCGGTTTATGGACTTTGACACCATAGGGGCCCGAGCTACCAAACGATACCCATGGATTGCTGCTGCTCCCCTGGAATCACCCCCAAACAAGGACCCGTGCTCTGTATGACTGCAGTTAGTTATTTGTAAGGCACCACCAAGTTCCGTAGCGCTGTACAATGGGAGAGACAGAATAACCAATATACATAAAAGTTAAACACATAGAACTGTATCAGGGAGGACCCTGCTCAAGAGCTTGCACTCTGAGAGGACCTGATGGAGAGCAGGCTGAATGGCGGTGCCGGGATGTCTGGTGGGCTGGAAACATAACTGTTATCTGATTCTGGACCAAATAAAAGCAGGCCATGTGAAATGGCCAGAGAGAGTCTGCTTTACCCAAAATGACCAGTGTCGTCTGCTTTATTGGAAGAAATTAAGAACTGGCATTGAATCAGCGCTGCTTGCTGAGGGGAGAATCCGGGAACTGGCAAAGGAGAAAGAATCACGGCGTCCGAGGGAAAATATTTGACCTTGACTATTTGTAACAAAATGTAACTTAGAACAAGAGCAAAGTATTCAATTCTCACAACATTTACTATATTATAGAAATGCTTTGTTAGGGGTTTTATTGCTTTGCAGCTCTGTTATACACCTGCACTCCCCAAAATATATGAAAGAGCCCCTAAAAAGAGAGACATCAGGGAAAAAAGGGACAGAGCCATTTGGGCGCAAAATAGACATTGTCCCTCCGAAATAGGGACATTTTGTATGTAAGCTCTCAAACACACATTTATACAGATACATGACTTTAAGACCACCCAGACACACACTCCTACTCCCAAAAAACAAATTCACTATACCAGTGTTTCCCAAACCTGTCCTCGGGACCCTCAACCAGGCCAGATTTTGCAGATCTCCTTAGGGAAATTCAGACTGAATCCTGCAATCACTGAGCAGCAAATCATATCACCTGTGCTGAGCTTCAGATATCTGTAAAAAGTGGCGTGTCAGAGGGTCCCGAGGACAGGTTTGGGAAACACTGCTCTATACACACTCATATATACTTCAGATACACACTCAGGCACATACACAGATATACACACATGGGCTTGGGCATACAGTATACACACTACAGAGGTGTATAGATTTTGACTGTATCCCTGAAATAGCCTTGTCCAGTCAACTCCAGAGGTCAGATACATAGAAGTTAACCCCATCACCCTTGAGCCATTTCAGCCCCAAGTGCTGAACTTATTTTGACCATTTCAATGCTACTGTATGAAACACTTTCCTTCTGCGGGGAGTACTATGCTGGCGGGTGAGACTGAACACTGCAGTGTGGCATTGCACTCCCCTCTAGTGTCTGTGGAGCATGACCGACCGTGCCACAAGTTGGCACATGGTGCGCATCACTTACTGCTGTGGGATGGTCTGAACTCAGGCCATCTCCCTGCAGCCAATGACGTACGCCACGAGTCAGCTATGTAGGCGGACCATTGGAAGGGCCTGCTACAGCATCTGCAAGCAGGGTATACCAGTACGCCCTGCTGGTGTTAACGTCCTCCAGCTGGGCACAACCTTGAAATAGGCATCGAAAGTCATGTATCAGTGTTTGCAGATGACACAAAACTAGGAAAAGTAATATAATGTGAGCAGGATGTTAATTCGTTAGATACAGTTGCAAGAAAAAGTATGTGAACCCTTTGGGATTACGTGGAGTTTTGCATGAATTGGTCATAAAATGTGCTCTGATCTTCATCTAAATCACAACAATTTGAAAAACACAGTCTGCTTAAAATAATACAACACAAACATTATATGTTTTCATGTTTTTATTGAACAGAACATTTAAACATTCACAGTGCAGGGTGGAAAAAGTATGTGAACCTTTGGACTTAATAACTGGTTGACCATCCTTTGGCAGCAATAACCTCAACCAAACGTTTCCTGTAGTTGCAGATCAGACCTGCACAATGATCTGGAGTAATTTTGGACCACTCCTCTTTACAAAACTGTTTCAGTGTAGCAATATTCTTGGGATGTCTGGTGTGAATCGCTCTCTTAAGGTCATGCCACAGCATTTCAATCGGGTTGAGGTCAGGACTCTGACTAGGCCACTCCAGAAGGCGTATTTTGTTTTGTTGAAGCCATTCTTTTGTTGAATTACTTGTATGCTTTGGGTCATTGTCCTGTTGCATCACCCATCCTCTGCGGAGCTTCAGTTGGCGGACAGATGGTCTTACGTTTTCCTGCAAAATGTCTTGATAAACTCTGGAATTCATTTTTCCATTAATGACAACAATCTGTCCAGGCACAATCTGTCCCTGAAGCAGCAAAGCAGCCCCAAACCATGATGCTCCCTCCGCCATGTTTTACAGTGGGGATGAGGTTTTGATGTTGGTGTGCTGTGCCTTTTTTTCTCCACACAGTGTTGTGTTTTTTTTCCAAACAACTCAATTTTGGTTTCATCTGTCCACAGAATATTTTGCCAGTAGTGCTGTGGAACATCCAGGTGCTCTTTTGCAAACTTCAAACATGCAGCAATATTCTTTTTTGACAGCAATGGCTTCCTCCGTGGTGTCCTCCCATGTACTCCATTCTTGTTTAATGTTTTCCTTATTGTAGATGTGTCAACAAAAATGTTAGCATGTGCCGGAGATTTCTGTAAGTCTTTAGCTGACACTCTAGGATTCTTCCTTACCTCATTAAGCATTCTGCGCTGTGCTCTTGCAGTCATCTTTACAGGACGACCACGCCTAGGGAGAGTAGCAACAGTGCTGAACTTTCTCCATTTGTAGACAGTCTGTCTTACCGTGTACACATGAACATCAAGGCTTTTGGAGATACTTTTGTAACCCTTTCCAGCTTCATGCAAGTCAACAATTCTTGATCGTAGGTCTTCTGAGAGCTCTTTTCTGCGAGGCATGGTTCACATCAGGCAGTGCTTCTTGAAACCTGTAAACCCAAAACTGGTGTGTGTTTTTAAAGGGCAGGACATCTTTCAGCAACACATTCAATAATAACACACTGATTGGACTCAAGGTTGGCTCACTCCTGGCTCCAATAAGCTCTTGGAGAAGTCATTAGGCTAGGGGTTCACATACTTTTTCCACCCTGCACTGTGAATGTTTACAGGTTATGTTCAATAAAAACATGAAAACATATAATGTTTGTGTTGTATTATTTTAAGCAGACTGTGTTTTTCAAATTGTTGTGTCTTAGATGAAGATCAGAGCACATTTTATGACCAATTCATGCAAAACTCCACGTAATCCCAAAGGGTTCACATACTTTTTCTTGCCACTGTAGATTGGGGACTGGGCACTTAAATGGCAGATGAAACTTAATGTAGGTAAATGCAAAGTTATTCACTTTGGAGTGAAGAACAAACAAGCAATTTATACCCTAAATGGTATTGAGTTAGGGAAATCAAAGCAGGAAAAGGATTTGGGAATAATCATAGACTCCAAACGAAGTAACAATGCGCAATGTCAAACAGCAGTCGCCAAGGCCAGCAAGGTATTGACATGCTTTAAAAGGGGAATTCACTCTCGGGATGAAAATATAATTTTGCCTCTGTATAAATCAACAGTAAGACCGCATCTTGAATATGCCGTGCAATTTTGGGCACCTGTCTTAAGAAAGGATATTATAGCGCTAGAAAAAGTGCAGAGACGGGTGACTAAATTAATAAGGGGAATGGAAGGTTTAAAATACGAGGAAAGGCTATCAAGTTTAAACATGGTTAGTTTAGAGAAACGGCGCCTTAGAGGGGATCTGATAACTTTATATAAATATATACGGGGCCATTATAAACCATTATTTGGAAACCTATTCATTAACAGGACTATACATAGGACATGAGGTCACCCATTCAGACTGGACGAAAGGAAATTCAGCCTAAAGCATAGGAAGGGTTATTTTACGGTTAGAACAATAAAGCTGTGGAATTCTCAGCCTGTTGAGGTGGTTGGGTCAGAGACTGTACAGACTTTTAAAAAACGACTGGATGACTTCCTGCAGACACCGTATATTAAGGGTTATAATATTTAATATGTGGGTAAGCTTCTTGATCCAAGGCAAAATCTGACTGCCATTCTGGAGTCAAGAAGGATTTTTTTCCCAGTGTGTTGCATATTGGCGAGCGCTTCAGACTAGGTTTTTCGCCATCTTTTGCATCAACAGCAGTAGGTGATTTGTGAACGGCTGAACCTGATGGACTCATGTCTTTTTTTTCAGCCTATGTAACTATGTAACCCTCCCGGTGGTAAAGGGTTAATGTCTTGTTATATCGTAGGATGCAGACAAATTGTATATAGTTTATTTTTAGCGGGATCAGCAAATTCATAATATATCATTACTATGTATATATACCAAAAAATGTCAAGTGTACATCTCTTTTCAGATTTCAATAATTTACAGCATGTAAAATCTATTTTCCAACATTTTGTCATCCAAACTCTACTGAGACTGCTCTGGCTAAAGTGGCTGATTTAGATCCAAAGGTACTCTCTACTTTTCTTTCTGTTGCTTTTGACAATGTAGACAACCCACTTCTACTTTTCACACTCTGAAAACTTGACTTCAGTGACTCTGCTCTGTCCTGGTTCTCTTCTTATCTCTCTCACTAATCTTTAAGTGTCTCCTTCGCTGGTGCCTCTTCACCCCCAGTACCTCTCTCGGTCGGAATACCTCAAGGCTCTGTTCTGGGTCCACTTCTCTATTTAATCTATACCACCCCTCTAGGCGAACTAATTTCTTCCTATGGCTTTCAATATCACATCTAAGTTGATGACACCCAGATCTACTTCTCCTGATCTCTCGCACCTTGGCTAAATCGTGTCACTGCTTGCCTGTCTGCTGTCTCTAACTGGATGACCACTCGTTTCTTACAGCTCAGCCTCTCCAAAACTGTACACCTTGTCTTCCCTCCCACTAAATCTAATTATGTCAGGGTGTACGGAGAGATTTGAGTTCAGGATGCAGCAACAAAGAGGCCGGAGGCGGGTACTTAAGTAATAAGGGTTTTATTACGTTAAAGCAATATCATTGGGTAAGAAGAACAATGATACAAAGGAACTGGTTTTGGTGCCATAAATGAAATAACAGGGCTGGAGCATTGAAGGAAAATATGGAATGGGATATAGACAAGCAAGACATGAAGGGGCGGACTGGAGAGACACAGAGGTAAACGTGGCAGGAATAGGCCTGGACACAAAGTACAAGGGAACACAAGATACACAGGGACATGAAAAGACACAGGTACGCAGGGCACAGGAAGACTGGTAACAAGATACAGAGACACAGGGAACTTACAGAAGTGCACTGGAGGCTATTGCATCGGGGCAAATGAGATTGTGGATATAGGGGCACTGAAGGTTAGGAGCAGGTCACAAGGAGCTCAGTGCAGGGTAGGCTGGAGAACACAGTGAGCTGGTGACTGGCACGAGCAGAGACTGACAGGAGTGGAGATGTGGGGTCTCTGCAGAACTGGGGATTTAGGGGTCTCTGAGAAACTGGTGAAGCAAAGGTCTCTGATGAACTGTAAGTGCCCAGTGTATCCTGCCCATGTCTAGCCCTGTCCTCCTGCCTGTGTCCAGCTCTGTTCCTGCCTTGTCCACTGTCAGTATCACTCTCAATTTATATAACAGTGCAATCATCTGCCCCTTTCTAAACCCAAGATTAAATTATCTTCCTCCACGACTGTAGTAACCCTCTTCGTCTTGGCCTTAAACAATCCCAGATTATCTCTCTACAATCTACAATGAACGTTTCTGCCAGACTCATCTACTTCACATTACGTACTTCTCGCTCCTCACCCTGTTGTTAAACTCTACACTGGCTCCCTGTTTCTTTTAGAATACAATTCAATATACTCCCATATTAGCAGGTATATTCCTTCCAGGTCAATTCGTTCTGCCAATGAATTGTTATTTTTCATCTTCTTTTACCCAAACCTATTCTCAAACTCTCTTCTGGACTTTTCCCAAGCTGCTTGCTATTTATGAAACTCCCTCCCAAAATTAGTCTCTTCCCCCTTGCCTCCAGTGTATTAATTTAGAGAGACCTAGCAGTACACGCCATTATCACCCCACTTTCCTGAGCTATCTCCCTCACAGCCCCATGCATATTATTACTTCTACTCTGTATACACCTCTGTGTGTCAACCTTCGTGTGTGAAACTTATTTGTCAATTATATGCTTGTTTTGTCTTGCTTATTGTACAGTGCTGTGGAATGTTTCACTTACTGCAAGCAACCATATTTATTTATTAACAAGGTGTGGTTGAGGGCATTTTCTGTTTGATACAATCTCTCAAACCTGAATGAGGCTCAGGTAAATTACCTTTTGTTCTATCTCTTCTACAGATACCATCTTCATTTCAGATCTTGAGAAGACACAAGTGTTTGTATTTTCTATTAATGTTTGCATACTTTTACTTATTTAGCTATTCTTGTGGGGTCTTTATCTGTGCAAATATTTCTAATGCTCAGCCGCAAAATGCTTACAGTATCTTTTATATTAAACCTATACCTATAATGAAGTTCACAATCAACACAGAAATTTAATGGAATCTCTTATTATTTGAGGTTGGCACGGTGCCTCTCATTCTATACTAGATCGAAAAAAGAGTTTTAATGACGCTATTCGTATGGCCCTCATGAATTCTTACCTTGTAGACATCCATTTTCACAGTTTCTTTTGAGGAGATCTACAAACTACCAGACAAGGGGCCCAATTCCAGCTGGGACGAAATGTTAACATCTGGAGCGGTGAGTGAAAATTGCTAAAGATGTTAGCTTGAAATCATCCAGAACTATTACAATCGAAATGCAAGCCCCCTTTGCGCCTCGGTTGTGCGCGAGCTTACTGTAAATTAATGTCTCCTATACTTTGTATTAGAGATGTGAATTAGTGCCTGCCTAGAAGAGAACAAGCTAGTCCAACCTTGCTTGTCGTCCACTAAACCAGAAGGTATTCAGTAAATTAATCTCATCTTTTAAACACTGGTGTTAAGTGATTTTGCAAAAGCAAAATAACTTAATACCTCTATTTAACCCTCCTAGTAATTCCCTTACTCACCTGAAATCTCACGGTGCAGAGAGAAGTGCGATCCACCGCTTCCTCTGGTCGTGAGCAGCATGAGAATGGGAACAAGTAGTTCCCATTTCCCTCCGTGTCTCCTTTCATGGTCCCTGCACAATCGAGCTCGTGCAGAGCCTGCGCAGGTCTTCTTGGAGTCCTATGGACTAAAGGAGCTGATATTTGTGTTAGTGCTGCACACCACTTCAAGTATCAGTCTGGGCTTAACAGTTATTCCATGCCCAGGCGTACAAAGCGATACTATTCCAACACTGTCGCGCTAACAAAAAGACGGTAAGGGAAATCTGCTAATGCAGGTTTTCTCCCTTACCATCTCCCTGTTTGCACGTCAGTTGGAATCGAGCCCAAAGTAGGTACTCACCAATAATTACACACAAACAGTAAACAGTGTATTTTAGCTACAAATTCAATATAAAATGATAAAATGTGAATTTTGACAGATGTAGATTATAGACTGGGGGCTAGAAGGTGAAAATTTTGGTGTTTCTTTGCCCCATCCCTCCACCACCCATAAAGCCTGTGCCCGCTTCTGCAATCCCTGCTGTTCTTCTGTCCATTCTTTTCAAGTCTTATTGTGCCTTAGTCCTATCCTGATCACATCCCCATAGTACCTTTTTCTTGACAACCTTTGGAACTGCAGCATAAATAACTACTATCAGTATAAAAAATACCACACTCTGGGCCTGATTACAAGGTAGACACTAAAATTGGGAATGCTAATGGAGAAAACCTGCGTCTGCAGGTTTCCCTGTATCATTTTAGCATGAGATTCCAAGGCAGGCGCTTATTCAACAGCCTGCCATGGAACCCTGCGCTACCCTCAATGATACTCATGGTAGTGCTTCCGTATTACCTCCTGGAATCCATAGGACACCATGGAGGGTTCTTGTGAGAGCGTGCAGTCCTGCAGAGTGATGTCCCCCAGTCCCCGGTGAGCAGAAGCAGCGGATCTGGCTGACGTTCTCACCACGGGATGAGAGGGAGTATCTCATTTATTGGGCGGGGGGTTAGCTGGAGCTTACCGATTCTGCAAAAGCAGAATCCGCTAGCACCAAATTTTAGGTGGCGGAAAAAAATTGTTTATCGCATTGGTGTGGTAATTTGCGTTAGGATAATTGTAATACCTTAAAGTCCTAGCGCAAATTACTGTTTGCGCTCCCTATGTTAAGCGTAGTGTGCGCAAAAGTACAGTAAGCTCACGCAATCTGGCGCAATCACTGATGCGGTAACTGATTTTTTTCGCTGATTGCAGTCAGAAAGCTAATCAGGCGGACGTTAACGTTGTTTACATACAGTATCTGAACGCTAATGTTAGCATTCGGTATGTAATCTAGCCCTCTGTCATAGTTTGTATGAAAGTGTAAAAAAGCTGAAGTTTGCTGGCTTCCTTAGTATTTTGATGTTGCTTTGTAGCTATATTGAACATTAATTCAAATCTGTTTACCTGTTCGACAATTCGTAAACCATGTGTATGGCCATCCTTCTGATTTCTCATTAGTCACTTTTAGTACTTTTAGCATGGAACACCAGAAATCATACAGCCATAACTGTGTACATTATTCAATCAATAAACCTTAAAGCAGGGTCTTCATAGTTAAAAAAGTACAATGTTATATTATACCATTAATTAATTAATATATGTTAAATTTATGATGTGAACTTCCAGTGCATCAATGTAAAGCTGTCAAATTGCGAGATCAAAGTTTATGTTTTCTTTAATTATCTTCTTTTTATAAACAATAAAACACTTACAAAATCCATTTGAAAATAAAACATTTTAGTTAATTTTATACTGCCCCATATTTAGTCATTCACATCGTCCTTTATAATCTTGCTTTTTCTTTATAGTTTGAAAATAATATTATTAGAAGCAGTTTCTCACCACCGACATCGTTTCACAAAGATTTAACATATACTCTCCAAAGATGAAGTCATACATCTTAAAAACACAGACTTAAAGGAAGGGAAACAGTGGGAGTATTTTTAGGCGACACTAAAACCCACAGTTCTTCAATGAAGCTCCAAACTGTCACCAGTCTACTTAAAGTCCAACAGAGTTAAATTTTACTCTATACCACCCTCGACGATTTCTCTAATTGAGTGGGAGCTCAAGCTTTCTTTGTGTCCATTTATTTTGTGCCTTTTCTTATTCCAAGTAAGTCCTCAGGCAGAAAAAGACCATATTTGCTGTCCAACCCTTCCTCTAAACCTTGTGAGTTTTGTTTTTTCGCCGTTCGTGTAGGTGCTTAGATTGTAGCAGTGCTCCAGTCCAAGAAAGCTTTTTAGATAGTTAGCAGCATTAACCTTTTTGTGATGGTTGACCCATATGGTGGCAACTACTGTGCCGGGATAGAAGGAGTGATGGGCACTGAAGTCATCCGCTGCTGGCCTTTCCGTTTTCGGCTTCCTCCTCCATCCTCATTGTTCTTGCTTCGACTTCTGGTTTTCTTATCTTTCCCTTGCTCATCTTTTTTGTCTTTTTTCTTTTCTTTTTCTCCTGAGATAAGGTGAAGACACACATAGTCAAAGGGAAAAGTTATAGCTGAAATATACACATAACCACATACCATTGGATTACAAGTATGAATTTTTAGAAGCACGAGCTCAGGTCGTAATTGATCGTAAGGTCGTAATTGATAAAACTAGGGAAACTAGGTTAGTCATTATAAAGGGTTGAGCACGTGTGACACACTTTTTCTTTAATAAAACTAGGAAAGGAAGTCGACATTGCCAATTTTTAGGGATCAGGTATTGACCTGTTAAGTCAACCCTCGATTCCAAGACATGCTGGAAGCAAATCCCAGCTGGAGTTCTACAGCTTCAGCATTGACTTGTTGCATTTACTGCCTGCTCGTGAGTCAAGAAGGCTGGGAAGATGCTGTGAACTTCTCAGCTGAAGTCCAGGTGCCTATGCATTCACTCCCTGTCTGCTCCATGATTCATGAGCAGGCAGGAAAGACTCTGCAAGTGAATGCTGTGACCTCAGGATTTCCCTTTCGTGAGGGAACTGCTGGTTTGATCCAGATTGAGGCTGCAAAAACACAGTCAAGGCATCCCTCCATAAAATTATAGGTGAAATCCTACATTAACATGAAAAAAAAAATATTCTTTATTTAATTTGATTGTATAGCTTGGAAAAAAGACGCGACAAAGGAGATATGATAGAAACATTTAAATACGTAAAGGGAATCCACAAGGTAGAGGAAGGGAGTATATTTAAATGGAAACAAAGTAGCAAAACAAGAGGACATAGTCTTAGATTAGAGGGGCAAAGGTTTAAAAGTAACATCAGGAAGCATTATTTTACTGAGAGGGTGGTGGATACATGGAACAGCCTTCCAGTAGAAGTGGTAGAGGCCAAAACAGTGAATTTAAGCGGGCATGGGATAGGCATAAGGCTATCCTAAACAAAAGATAAATCCTGGTTAAGTATCCATGTAATTGGGCAGACTAGATGGGCCGAAAGGTTCTTATCTGCCGACATTTTCTATGTTTCTATGTATAGAAAAATATAGCAGATACGATTTTCTTTTCCACTACCTTTCTGTAAAAATTTAAACCACAACAGTATATCAATATAAAACATTAAAGGAGCTTTTACCCTGTCCTACTTTGAAAGTTTTTGAGCTATATGGCGATATATACAGGTGTCAAGTCCAGGGGTAACGTGTGGAATCATAGTTCCTCCACTATATTTGCAGAGGGAACGCAGTTACCTTTGGTCCCATACACTATAAGGTGTTTAATCATATATCTCCCTGTTAACTCACATTATATATAGGATTTATCATACAATTTTGCTAAACTCCACATATATACATAAATACATCAGATATTTTTGTGTGTTTGTGTTAAGTGCAAGATGATAAGTGCTCACTGGGTGACAGAAATCTTGGTGAGTTCCCACACTTATTTTTGTAGAACTTGACCCCTGGATATATATATATTAGTATTTTATATAAACCTGGTCAATAATAGGAAATAAAATAATGTATTTAGTCTATCACTACATATAGTTTAGAGGTTGACATTTGCTTGAACCGGATTCACTAATTCTTTTCTCACAAATGTGTTTTCTAAGTGTAGCTTATCATGAGGTTTTCTTCTCTGTCATTGCCTTGGAATAAGTAAGACACTAGAAACTATTTATCTATGGTTATTTATTGCCACTGCTACCATTTGATTATGTTTATAATATAAAGGCATCTGTGGATTTTAATGTTTCTTTCACAAAAGCATTCTGTTCTGTAACTTATGTCCCCACCATGTGCGAGTGTTACGGGAACTATCTATATCCCTTCAACTCCTTAAATGGCAATAGTACAGGGGGCCCCATAGGGATCCAATTGCATAACAATTCATTTTATTTATGTCCCATGTAAGAAAAAGTCATTAAGCCAGGACTTTCTTTTTCATTTCCCCTTGTTTTTGTTATTTTTTTTCTCTTTTTATTAACACCTTCCATAAAGCAAGGCAGATATTCCCTAATTTGAATTTCTTTAACAACTTCATTGCTGGAGACAGTCGTTCTTCTTTTTTTTTTCCCCAGAGCAAGTCTAGTGCTGTCTTAGATAGATAAATAAATAGATAGATAGGTAATAAGTCTGTGTTAAAAATAATTCTTACAGTTAACATTACTCAGATGGTAGTTATGATGCTCACCATTTATATAATATTTTTGCTAATATATCTTGCATAACATACAGCTCATAATTGTTGTCTGCACCTGTCAGTTTTCTTGATGAACAGCTGTCTTTTAAATCATACAGAATATGCAGAATCCAGGAAAAGAAAAACTTCCAGTAGTCAAGTGGGGTTAAATATCTGTGTACCATCAGTATTTTGTGCTCCAGTACAGGGTAAAAGTGCAAAATTTATATTAATCGCTTTGCTTTTCTTTTTCAAGAGGGAAGACATAAATTTGTATTAATCTAAAGAAAATGTAAAACCGTTCAGACCCATGACAAATGAAGTGGTTTATATTATATATTATATTCATGCTGCAAATTACATGCACTTTCTTTTTGGTTCACAAATCGACTACCTTATACCTAAATGGTATCTACTCACAGTTTAGAAATTATGGCATTTAGAAAATGAAAGCACTTGAAGCAGTGGTCCCCGACCCTGGTCCTCCACTAACCGACCAGGTTTTAAGGTTTACCTTAGGAAAATGCAGACTGAATCCTGCAATCACTGAGCAGCAAATCATATCACCTGCACTGTACTTCAGATATCTGGAAAACCTGGCCTGTTAGTGGCCCCTGAGGACCAGGGTTGGGGACCCCTGACCTAAAGTATGTGTTGAAAGCAGGGACGTGCAGTCAGGGTAGGTGTCATGCCAGCTCTAGGAGCCTACGTGTATACACAATATTGCTGTTGCTCCTGTCTGCATCCACTCAGGGGTTAATTCCTGTGCCAGCTTCTGAGTGGGTGTGCATATAACCTGGACACACCCTTCCGTCTATGCTCTGTCATTTTCCTTGATTCCCTGCCCATGTGAGGTTCTGAGAGCTCCCTCACCGTTGTTTGTCAGTTTTACCCACCATCCTCTGTATGAGCTTTTCTGCCAGCATTGCAGATTGTACCTTTGCGAAGAGCTCCTGTTTCCAGCCCAGTGTATCTTTTCTGCAGTGGTAACTGCATGGCCCACTATCCTGTGGGCCTAAGAGACTGCACCTGTGACTACCTGTGTTCTAGCTTTATTCCACCTTCCTGCTACCAAGGTACCTCTGTCAAGAGCTCCTGGTTCCCACGCAGAGGATCCTGTCTGCAGTGGACTATATAGCCCACAATCCCTGGTACATAGACACTACCTGCACGCAGAGTGACTTTTCCTGTTGTATCCAGTGCTCTGTTATTTCTTTATCAGACTTGTTGCTGTGTGTTCTGAATATACACTTATTTACCAACATAAGTTCCTGTGTCTGCTTCATCTGCTCTCCCCCAGCGCTTGGGATATTATTTGATATTAAGGCCCTGCCATGGCTCCATCATGGCGCCAGCCTGACAGTAGGCAGGTGAGGCAGAGCCATGTCTGTTTACATAGGAACACGCGCGCTGCCTATTTCCTGAATACTGCTCATCAGAGCCTCAGAGAGGCCCTGACAGAGCAATGGAATAGCTTGGACCAATGAGAAAGCACCAGTGGTCCAAGCCATTTAAAACTGCCTGCATTGGAGGCTGGCCTCTGATTCACAGGAAGGGACCCAGGCAGCTCCCTCTGCTCCCTCTAGTGGCGAATACAGAGTATGACAGGCCCAGGCAGCTCTCTCCTCTCCCTCTAGTGGCGGATACAGAGTATGACCGGCACAGAAAAACTGTTTTTCTATCATTTTTTTTTTTTTTTTTAATAGTAAAGTATATGATATGATGAAAATAATGGTATTTTACCATTAATGGCGGGAATATATATATATATATATATATATATTATCGGTCGGATAAACCTGTGGCAAGACATTTTTTGGAGCACAACCACCCATTAACTTCTTTGAAATTTATAGCTTTTGACCACATACCACCACCTAGGAGAGGAGGTGATCGAGGCCGTTTATTGTTGCAGAAAGAAGCCTTCTGGATACATTATTTGAGAACTGTCCATCCGCAAGGATTAAATGAGAAATTTACATTTTTTCTATGTTTTAATAACATCCGCCAATTTTTGATAATTGCAGTTGCGCTTAAGATCGGACTGACATTTGGATGCTCGTTCCAAATTGTTCCAAATTGTTACTGAGAATTTGTGTCTTCTTATATGGGGTGTCCCTGTTGGTTAGAGTCCATTAGTTGCCCGGTAATAGATTATAGACTACTGGATGTCACTCTGCTTAATATAAGTCCTGGGAATTGTATGCAGTCATCCATTGTAATTTTGCTCTTGTTTTTAATGATAATTATTTTTCTTTCAGTCACTGTGGTGCGTGGGAACGGTTATGTGTCCCTGGTTGCCGGGGTTACACGTAAATCACGTCATCCCGCTATATCGGGAGTCGGCGCATGCGCACTGTGTGGGTGAGAACGCTGATTGAGGGGAGGGGTAAGTACTGTGGCGTTTTTAAGTTTTCTGTGATTTTTATTGTATTTATGTCCTGAGGAAAGCCCTGCATTGGGGCTGAAACGTTGACTTATCAGTGAATAAATTGTTATTTGGTTAATAGTCCTGGAGTGCCGCCACCATCCCTTCAAAGTCTATATCCTATCGAGCTGAATGGTAGGCACTGGGCATTTGTAAGTGTGGAAGCTGGAGTGCTCAGCCATTGAGATATATTTTTATATATATATATATATATATATATATATATATGTGGGTACAGTAAATGAGTAAAAGGTAATTTACAGCTAAACATAAACCGCAGAAAGTTTGTTAATATCTGTGTATATCTGGCTCTGGTACTAGCCAGTGCCTCACCAGCCACTGACCTCACTGCACGTCCCTGATTTAAAGAGACACTCTAAGGTTAAAACAGGTGGGAGCGAAACCAGAGAGTTTCAACATCAACTCCTTTTTACTCGCTTTGCACCCGTCTCCCATTTAAACCCTTTAGTCAGCTTTGAAACTCACCTTAAAGCCAGCCACCATCATTGTTGGTCCACACATTACAAGCTGTTGGCTTCATGTAAGTTGCACCATGTCATATGACCGCATGGAGGTTGGACGCATGAGTGAGCGTTCAGCCAATTCAAGGACTATCGATGCCAGAGCACATTTGGAGTCATTGGTGGGAGCTAGGCCCCAAAGTCCTGAAATCTCAGAACCTGAAATCCGTGGTCAGGTTCTGGGTTGGACTAATCCCCTGTACTTGGAGGGCTGAATCAGCTCTCCAAAGGGGGAAAAGGTGTGCGGTCACTGTGATTGCTTAAATTACATTGAGTGGTCACAGTGCCTAGAGCAGGGCTGTCAAACTTATGGCGCCCCAGATGTTGATGGCTACAATTCCAATAATACTTTCCATACAATAGTTGGTCAGGAGTCATGGGACTTGTAGTTTTAGAAACAACTGGGGGCTGGAATTTGACAGCCCTTGCCTAGTGTGCATCTTTAAGCTGCAGCAGAACCATATGTTTACAGGAAGTTGCAATGGAGCAGGTAGAACTGTTTAATATTGTTAAGAATTGTTCTTCACATTGGTTGTTGTATATCCTTTCAATAGTTAACCTTGCACCTCCTGACCCCTAAATGGATTGAAACAACATATCTAATGATTTTCAGCTAGCTTCAAGATACAGAATGATACAGCAGCAAGGATGAAAAGTAGAATAGAGTTATCTAGTTGCCGGTTTTTGAGATAGTACACTGGAATCTCTCTACTGAATCAAAGGAAATTCATTGGATCCTACTACCTAATAAAGTTCTCCAGGATATGTGCTTATAAATTTATTTCCAAATGCACAAATCCACTATAGTTCAGACAGTTTTATCACGATTGTTGAGATTGAACTCTGATGGAGCAGTTATCACATTTCTTTTTTTAAATAACCTGAACTGACTAATCAAATCAAGATAGCATGCAGGGAAGTTCCTGCCACAAACAACTACTATATAAGAACTTAGGTTTGAAGAAAACAGTAACTAGTTAGCACTGGCAACCTGCAGGGAGATACAGACACTGACATTTTAAATATATTTATTTATTTATAAAGGATTTTACCAGGAAGAATACATTGAGATTTCTCTCATTTTCAAGTATGTCCTGGGATCAAGAACATTGATTTGTTACAGAAATACAAAGTAGTAAAATGCAAGATATTAACACAAAACAAATATACAGATATTAAGGAAAGGGACGTCCAGAAAAGGAAAGAGAGAGAGTGCGCAATCAGGAAAGTTGTGTGTCAGACAAGGTCTTACTTTACCTGATTAAACAGTTACAGAAATGTAAATACAGAAAAAATGGCGTCGCGCCCATACTCACCGGAACGGCAGCAACTGCCAGGAGTAACAGCCCAGTTAATGTATAAAACATAACAAGGAAAAAAGGTGTCATCTGCGCTCGTTTCTATGTGGAACACATAGAAACGAGTGCAGATGACACCTTTTTTCCTAGTTGCAGAAATGTGTTAAATATAATTTTTTGTTTTTGAGTTGGCGATGATTACACTTTGGGCCATATTACATAGTTGGTTCTAACGTAACCAGAGCTGTTGTAAACTTAACAACCCCATAGGCTATAATGGCTCTGGTAAGTTTACAACAGCTCTGGTTAAGTTAGCACCAACTTTGTAATATGGCCCTTCTTAAATTATTGAATGAAAAACTAAATTATTGAACTACAAAAACTGTACCTCATAAGACTGCCTCTCCTACCTACAGTGTACAGATAACCACATGATTATGTTTTAAATGGAAAACCAAAAGGCTTTGGTACTTCTTCATATAAATATACTATTTATCTCCTTTCAGTATTTTGATGGCTTCCAGCTGTATGACTTTAGCATCCAAATTTGCAGGGAGGGAAGAGATTCACCCCCCTTCCTTTTCATTTCACCCCCCTATCATTTCATCCCCCTCTTTGAGCCGGCCGTCGAAAGGCTGGAGTTCTGGGGGAGGCGGCATGAACCCACAGCGCAGAGGTGGACCCCGGCTCCTACCCAGCCACCTGAAGCCCGTGGACTTACTAAAGTGAGGAGCATGGGAAAGATGAGCTTCCCCGATGGTGACCAGCACCCTCCTGCTGCCCCTGCTTCGCTCTCCTCTGCGGCTGTACATGCATCATGGAGTAAAGTGATATTATATGATCACTTCCTCGCATGACGGTGCGACTCGGGAGGAAGCGGGGTCTACACCCGACGGCCTTGCAATGCTCGGCGGTGGATCATTATGATCGACGTCTGAGCTGAGGCCGAGGGGGGGGCACATGTCGGCTGGGAGGTATGCCTCTGGTTTCACCCAGGTGCGGTCCGCACCTCCCGCACCCCCCCTTGTGATGCCACTGGTTCTTGCACACTTCAACTGATTTTTCCTTTTCAAACCTTCTCAACCTTATTATGCCACCAATCACAAATAGGTATACAACCACTGAAATAATTTAGTTTTCCAAAACATTTCACCCTTAGAATCAATGATAAAACATCAAGTGGCCACGTATATTTTAGTCATGCCCACAATGATTACCATAGATAGCAGCAGCACCTGCTGCTGTCTGAAACAAGGGTAAGTACCTAATATTCAAAGAAAGGGAGCTGGAACTCGGGTGGGGTCAGGAAGAGTTAACCACTCCGGTCTCCCATGTTTAAGCTTAAAGTGTTCCTTTAGTGTAATTCTAGAAGGATTATCATCAGAAAGAAGGCACCAGGTCATCAATAATACATAAAAAATAATTGCCTGGCAGATTTCAACATATAAACAAACACGATAATATTTTCATCTCCTGTGAATATATTGTGTCAGGTACCAGTTTTCCAGAGGAACCAATTGTGCAGAAGTAGCGGCCCTTTCAGTATAGCTACTGGCAAAAAGAGCTGAATGGCATACACAGACCTCTCTTGTTCAGTAGGAGTGATGTTCAGACAGAGAACTCTTGGAACATTTCTTAGCACAACCACGATTTAATATAGCAATAAACAGTCTCTCAGCAAGGTTAGTTCAGAAGTAAAGGATCATAAAGGCAGGCGGCAATCAGGCGTAATCAATAACAGGCAAAGGTCGGCAACAGGTATCAATATCAGAATATACTTGCTAGTAGATTTTCCAGGAGACAAGGATCAACAGCTTGGTAGGTAGTACTTAGCAAGATAGAAATTTGGCAAGTATTCAATGGAACAGGTAACAGGTGAGGCTTCAGGCAAGGATTTCACAGGTAAGAGGCTTCAGGCAAGGATTCCACGGGTAGGAGGTTTCAGGTAAGGATTTCACAGGTAGGCTCAGGTTGTGAACCGCAATAAACGAGCAATGACTTACTCAGCTTGTAGATTTTTTATAGGCAGGTATAACGAGTTGATTGGATCCAGCTGGCGTGCATCAGCGTGTCCAGACTTCCAGGTGAGTTGCAGCTGTAATGGCTATATGGGAGGATGCCTGCTCGCGCGCGTGTGCTTTTTCAGACCTTAGTTATTGAAGGAGAAGGACCAGAATTATAATGTCTCCTCAGCATGGACAGATCTTGGGGCCCAGGAATTACCAGGAGTCCAGTCAGCCACAGGAAGAGCCGCTGAGGCCAGGAGAGGTACGTGACAGAACCCCCCAACAAGGCGACCCCTCTGGGGGCGAGATGGGTGTAATTGATGGAATCTCCGAATCAAGCGAGGAGCACTAACCTCTACAGCGGGAATCCATGAGTCATCCTGCGAACCATAACCCTTCCACCTGATAAGATACTCTAAATGACCTCTCCGAAGGCGAGAATCCAAGATCTCCTTGATTTCGTAGGTTTCTTCGTCACTCATAGATATAGGACCTGGTTTGCATGGGAGGCGTCCCGGAAAAGGATCATCATAGGCTGGTTTCAGTAACGACACATGGAACACAGGATGAATTTTATATGAAACAGGTAATAATAATTTGATTGCTGAAGAAGAGACGACTTGAATAATAGGAAAAGGTCCTATGTATCGTAACCCAAGCTTCTTAGATGGATATTCAACCTTTAAATGTCTTGTTGACAACCATGCCTTGTCTCCTACCTTGTATACCGGAGCAGGACATCGTCTTCTATCTGCAAATGTTTTGTACCTATATTGAGCACGTAACAATACAGCATGCACAGTCTTGTACACATCTAGAATATTTCTTATTCTTTCATTGGTTGAAGGTACATCACCTAGAATTGGAGAACCAGGAAGCATGATGGGATGTCTGCCGTGATTAACAAAAAAAGGCGACATACCGGTAGAAGAATGTTTCTGGTTGTTGTAGGTAAACTCAGCTATAGGAATGTACTGTATCCAATCATTTTGTAGATGCGTAATAAAGCAACGGAGATATTGTTCTAATACGCCGTTTACTCTTTCCGTTTGACCGTTGGTCTGTGGATGAAATGCAGTAGATAGATTATTTTGTATATGTAAACATTTACAAAATGCTGACCAGAAACGGGATGTAAATTGTGTCCCTCTGTCCGTGATTATGGTCTCTGGGAGACCATGTAATGAAAATACATTTTTGATGAATAGATGAGCAGTTTCTGTAGCGGAAGGTATACTTTTCACTGGGATGAAGTGGGCCATTTTAGAGAATCTGTCTACTATGACCATTATGGTATTACAATCCGAAGACATAGGTAGCTCAGTTATAAAATCCATGGATATATCAGTCCATGGACTTTTCGGTATGGGTAATGGCTGTAACAGGCCTTGGGGGAGAGTATGGAGTGGTTTAGTCTGAAGACATGTAGGGCAGTGGTGGACGTATGCTCTTATTTCCTTTTTCATATATGGCCACCAGAAGGAACGCTTTATTACCTCAAGGGTCTTGTGGAATCCGTATGCCCTCCGATAGTAGTGTCATGGAAGTATTGAAGAACGTGTAGACGGGCTTCTTGAGGAACGACTATACGATTGTTTCGAAATACGTAACCGTTCTTTTTCTGTAAAGGAATATGAGATATAGTATCTTTAATATCATTTGAATATAATTTTATGGTATCCCAGATGGAGGAGGTTCTGGTAACAAAACAGGATTTAGGAAGGATGTATTCATCTTCGTCTGGCAGCTGTACAAAATTCATACGTGATAAGGCATCTGCCTTTCCATTTTTGTTTCCTGGTCTATGGGTGATATGAAGATTGAACCGACAAAAAAATAATGCCCATCTAGCTTGTCTGGGTTTGAGGCGTTTTGCTTTCTGCAGATATTCTAGATTCTTATGATCTGTGAAGATTGTAATAGGAAATTCAGAACCTTCCAATAGATGTCGCCATTCTTCCAATGACATTTTTATAGCTAGAAGTTCACGATCACCAACATCGTAGTTTCTTTCTGGTGCTGTCAATGTTCTGGAGAAGTAGGCGACGGGATGTAAAATTTGTTTATCGCCTACCTTCTGTGATAGTACTGCTCCTATCGCATAGTTGGAGGCATCGACTTCGATGGAATACGGGGTTGATGGATCCGGTAAAGACAATATGGGTGCTGTAACAAAGTGTTCTTTTAGTTTTTCAAAAGCTTTCTGTGCTTGACTGTTCCAGGAAAAAGGGATAGTGATACGTGTTAGTTCGTTTAGGGGTTTGACAATAGAAGAAAAATTGCGGATGAATTTACGGTAAAAGTTGCAGAATCCAAGAAAACATTGTACCCCTTTTCTATTAGCAGGGATAGGCCATTCTTCTATGGCTTTTGTTTTGGTCTTGTCCATCTGGATGTTACCTGGTGTTATGATGAACCCTAGGAATTCAATGGCTTGACTGTTGAATATACATTTTTCAAGTTTACCGTACAATTTGTTCTCTCTTAGTTTCTTAAGTACTGATGTCACATGGTCTTGATGTTCTGATAATGAAGATGAGAATATTAGTATATCGTCTAGATAAATAATTACGTAAACGTCTAGTATTTCACGGAAAATATCATTTAAGAACCTTTGAAACGTTGCAGGGGCATTACAGAGGCCATAAGGCATCACAAGGTACTCGTAATGCCCGTAGCGGGAACGAAAAGCTGTTTTCCACTCATGTCCGCTTTTAATTCTTACAAGGTTATAGGCTCCTTTGAGGTCAAGTTTGGTGAAATATTTGGCATCCTTTAGTCTGTCCATTAACTCCGTGATTAGAGGGAGAGGATATTTATTCTTAATGGTTATATTATTTAATGCCCGGTAATCTATGCATGGTCTCAGGCCTCCATCCTTCTTACCCACAAAAAAAATAGGAGCTCCTGCGGGAGAAGTAGAGGGTCGTATGAACCCTTTGGTCAAATTTTCATCGATGTATTCTTTGAGCACCTTGAGCTCGGGTTCTGATAAAGGATACACTCGTCCAAACGGAATAGGGGAGCCAGGGTATAAGTCTATAGGGCAGTCGTAGACCCTATGAGGTGGTAAGGTGTCTGTTCCTGTAGATTGGAACACATCAGAATATTCTTCATAAATTTCAGGTAAGGTGGTAGCTGCTGTAGCAGTTAAAGAAGTGTTGTATGGAATATCAGTTGAGGTTTTCTGTTTTGGTAGATTTAACGTTAGCGTACCTCTTTCCCAATCGATGTACGGATTATTTTTTCTTAACCAAGGAAGTCCAAAAATCAACGGAAAAGCTGGAGAACTCACGATATCAAAAGAAAATGATTCTTTATGCTGGGTACCTATGGATACAGACAGAGGAATTGTTTCTTTTGTAATAGGACCAGTTTTTAAAGGGCTACCGTCTAGTAATTGCAATGCCACAGAATGTTGTTTAGTTATAAAGGGTATTCGTAGAATGCTTACAAGAGTTTGATCAATGAAACAACCGCTTGCGCCAGAATCAATCATCGCATTGAGGTTGGCGTGATCGTCCTTCCACTGGAGAGACACGGGGATGGTTAGGTGTGTAGATATATAACCATTAATATTTTTTATAGACATGGCATAAAACAGAGGTGAGGTCTTACCTCTGCGGTGTTCTGGTTTCTCTCGACTCTCTTAATTGATGACCCGAGCGTCCACAGTACATACAGAGCCCCAGTGATCTTCTTCGTGCTCTCTCGTTGTCAGTTAAAGGACCTCTTATTACATTTATTTGCATAGGTTC
Source organism: Leptobrachium leishanense (assembly GCA_009667805.1). Classification (NCBI taxonomy): domain Eukaryota; kingdom Metazoa; phylum Chordata; class Amphibia; order Anura; family Megophryidae; genus Leptobrachium; species Leptobrachium leishanense. The sequence continues at coordinate 208,733,790 of CM019064.1, forward strand.
TTCTGGTGTATGCAAGGCGGGCAAAGGTGTCGGCTGCATTACAGCTAGTTGAGGTGGGCGCTTGTGTATTGGAGGATGAAAAGTAGCAGCTCTTTCTGCTCTCCTTTCTCGGAATCTTCTATCAACTTGTGTACATACGGTCATCATCGATTCTATTGATGTAGGTTTTTCAGCTCTAGCCAGCTCATCCTTTATGTGTTCAGCAAGGCCGGACTTGAACTGTGCTAATAGTGCAGGCTCATTCCATTCTGAATCCAAGGCTAGATGTTTAAATTCAGTAATGTAGTCTTCTACGTCTCTTCTTCCTTGTTTTAGGTTAGACAATGCTTGAGCTGCGCTTTCAAGTCTGTGGGGGTCATCATACATTTCTTCTAAAGCTTGTAGAAAGGAATTCCAGTTAGATAGGATAGGACTGTTGACATGTATAAGGTGATGAGCCCAGCACTGTGGTTTTTCTGTAAGCAAGGATATAACTGTGTTAATGCGTGCAAAATCGGTAGAGTAGGTAAGAGGCTGGAGAGAGAACATGATTGTACATGAATGATAAAACAACGAAACTTGGAACGGTCCCCGTTAAACTTCTCAGGTGGAGAAACGTATGGTTCTGCTGATCCAGCTATTGGGTGGAAAGAAGGAGTATTAATCATAGCTGTAGTTCCTGGTAAAGGGGTAGCGGCAGCTAGTCTTGTGGTTAACTGGGCTTGTGTGGTTTGTATGGCGACTTGGTTCCTTTGCAGATCCTGGACTGTCTGTGCAAGACTTGCTAGTTGATCTGTGATGGTGCTCAAGGCCTCTGCTATATCTGCTGGTTCCATGAGATGGCTCGTTTATTCTGTCAGGTACCAGTTTTCCAGAGGAACCAATTGTGCAGAAGTAGCGGCCCTTTCAGTATAGCTACTGGCAAAAAGAGCTGAATGGCATACACAGACCTCTCTTGCTCAGTAGGAGTGATGTTCAGACAGAGAACTCTTGGAACATTTCTTAGCACAACCACGATTTATATATAGCAATAAACAGTCTCTCAGCAAGGTTAGTTCAGAAGTAAAGGATCATAAAGGCAGGCGGCAATCAGGCGTAATCAATAACAGGCAAAGGTCGGCAACAGGTATCAATATCAGAATATACTTGCTAGTAGATTTTCCAGGAGACAAGGATCAACAGCTTGGTGTAGGTAGTACTTCAGCAAGATAGAAATTTGGCAAGTATTCAATGGAACAGGTAACAGGTGAGGCTTCAGGCAAGGATTTCACAGGTAAGAGGCTTCAGGCAAGGATTCCACGGGTAGGAGGTTTCAGGTAAGGATTTCACAGGTAGGCTCAGGTTGTGAACTGCGCAATAAACGAGCAATGACTTACTCAGCTTGTAGATTTTTTATAGGCAGGTATAACGAGTTGATTGGATCCAGCTGGCGTGCATCAGCGTGTCCAGACTTCCAGGTGAGTTGCAGCTGTAATGGCTATATGGGAGGATGCCTGCTCGCGCGCGTGTGCTTTTCATTCAGACCTTAGTTATTGAAGGAGAAGGACCAGAATTATAATGTCTCCTCAGCATGGACAGATCTTGGGGCCCAGGAATTACCAGGAGTCCAGTCAGCCACAGGAAGAGCCGCTGAGGCCAGGAGAGGTACGTGACATATTGCTACTTTAGAGACAGCTGTAAAGGATTCTTCCCAGCCTAGTCAGACCGTGGGTGTTGAAAAGCAGCAGGAGCATTGTAAATACATTTTTCCCTTCACTTTTTCTCCTTGCACTGATGATTTGCAGCTCCAAAGCTTGAGGTTTTGTTGTGGAGATAGCATCCGGGGGGCCAGCCAAGTTTGTAGAGGAAGAATGTAAGCTGGCCCCTTTTAATTAATGCCCTTTTAACAAATGATATGTTATCAGACTAAACCAGAGTCTACATGCTTGCTCCAGAAACATTCCTGGACCAGTAAGGTATCGTAAACAGAAATCCACTTTTGTAAGCTCACCCACAAAGACGCCTATGGCAAGCTCTGCATTCATTTGAACCTCCAAAACACAGGGCAGAATGGTGCCCACAACAGTAGTCTTTGCGACAAAGGCATGGATCTAGTGATTCAGGAAATGTTAACCTGTTAAATGTGACATTTGTATCAGTAGATGCTCCCAGTTTGTGCATTAAACATAATTTCGTATATAAAAGCAAGTATGTTTATTCAAATATCTTGTAAAAGGGTTTAGTCACCATTGGACAAACACATTTTGCCATTTCCGTTTGTGACTCTACCAGTAAATAATGGTTATGTCCAAGGTTCCCCCATCATAAAGTAACTTAGATATTTTCTACCACATCTCCAATTTGTCTCTCTTCCCAAAATCCATTTCAACCTTCTGCTGTGGTCCCTATTTCTCAGTTCTAGTGTTCTCCTCTCTGTGTTACTTCAACATTTTCCTAAACCTTTAATTTATTTATTTATTTATAAAGGATTTTACCAGGAAGGATACATTGAGATTTCTCTCGTTTTCAAGTATGTCCTGGGTTCAAGAACATTGAATTGTTACAGAAGTACAAAGTAATAAAATGCAAGATATTAAAGACAAACAACACAAATATACAGATTAACAGAAAATAAATATATTCACTATGTTACATGTTTACAGGTGCATTCTGTATTGAGGTATGTTAATAGGGAGCTCTTACGTGACTTTAAACTGGGGGAAGATTTGATGGCGGCTGGGAGGTTATTCCATAATCGTGGTGCTCTGTAGGAAAATGAGGATCGAGACACTTTTTTTTTGTATTGTGGTATTGCAAGTAAGGTGCAGGTTCTGGATCGGAGGTTATAGGATGAGGGAACTGCTGGGGGAAGCAGCCTATTCAGCTAGGGTGGTAGCTTCCCAGAAAAGCTCTTAAACACCAGGTTGGAAAGGTGAAGGGTGCGTCTAGATTCCAGCGACGGCCAGTTTAGTTCTTTTAACATGTCACAATTGTGGGTCATGTAGTTACATTGTAGCACAACGCGACAGAATGAGTTATACAATGTAGTAAGTTTTGGAGATGTGTTTGCGGGGCGGCTGCATACACTACATCTCGTAATCAATAGCCGGCATAAGCATTTGTTGTAAAATCTGCTTTCTTACGTCGGGGCTCAGGCAGGATTTGTTTCTGTACAGGGCACCTAGTTTAGGGTAAAGTTTAGATGAGAGTTTTTCAATGTGGGGGCCAAAGGATAGATTTGGGTCTAACCACATACCTTGATATTTGAGAGAAGTGACCGTGGTCAGCGTGTCATTTGAGTTTGTCCTGACAAACATGGGGCGTATGCAATTTATGTCGTTTAGGTGCTGTTCCATTCCAAAGAGCATTGTAACAGTTTTGTCAGTATTTAGAAAAAGTTTGTTTTCTTTGATCCACTTTTCTACCTCTGTGAATTGTTCTTGCAGCACGGCCTCCAGCTGTGGGAGATTTGGTTTGCTGGTATAGATTACAGTATCTGCATACATGTGTACAGTTGAGGCTTTGCAGACGTTGAGCAGATCATTTATGAATATCGTGAATAGCAGGGGACCGAGCATCGAGCCTTGGGGTACACCGCAAGTGACTGGGAGGGGGAGGGAAACACTGTCAGAAATGGACACATATTGTGCCCTATCAGATACATATGATTGAAACCAGGTTAGTGTGCGATCACCATTACCGGAGTTTTTAAGTTTTTGTAATGGGATACCATGGTCTACTGTGTCAAAGGCCTTGGCAAAATCAAGGAAGATGGCTCCAGTTAGGTTTCCTTGTTCCATGCCAGCTTGGATATCATTACAAACTTTTAAAAGGGCAGTTGTAGTTGAATGATTTGGATGAAAGCCGGATTGATCTGGGGTTAAATAGTTCCAATACTGATAATAGTCATGACTAATGACTTTTTCTCCATCTTATGTCATCGTTTAATGTCTCTGCTGATCGTCTCACTCCCAGTATCTCGCTATGAACTTCCTTAGTCTTCTGGTGTCCGTCTTTTTTCATCTCACCCTACCTTTTACCCTCTGTGATTATAACTTATCTCCGCTAACACCTAATATCTGTATCCATGTGGCTTATACTATCGCCTTTACCTCCTTCCTTCCCAATACACTCACTGGCCACTTTATTAAGTACTCCTGTTCAATTGCTTGTTAGCACAAATTGCTAATCAGCCAATGTCATGGCAGCAACTCAATGCATTTAGGCATCTAGATGTGGTCAAGACGACTTGCTGAAGTTCAAACTGAGTATCAAAATTGGGACGAAAGGGGATTTATCTTTCAATGTGGCATGGTTGTTGGTGCCAAACGGTCTGGTCTGTGTATTTCAAAAACTGCTGATCTACTGGGATTTTCACACACAACCATCTCTAGGGTTTACAGAGAATGGTCCGAAAAAGAGAAAATATCCAGTGAGTGGCAACTGTGTGGATAAAAAGGGCTTGTTGATGTCAGAGTTCAGAGGGGAATGGGCAGCTTGGTCCTACATGATAGAAAGGCAACAGTAACTCAAATAACCGGTTGTTACAACCAAGGTATGCAGAATACCATCTCTGAATGCAAAACACCTCGAATCTTGAAGCAGATGGGCAACAGCAGCAGCAGGCAACACCTGTTTCCAGTCATATCATCTAAGAACAGGAAACTAGGCTACAATTTGCACAGGTTCGCAAAAATTGGACAATAGAAGACTGGAAAAAAGTTGCCTGGTATGATGAGTCTAGATTTCAGCTGCGACATTCAGATGGCAGGGTCAGAATTTGGTGTAAACTACATGAAAGCATGAATCCATCCTGCCTTGTATCAACGGTTCAGGTTGGTGGTGGTGGTGTAATGGTGTGGGGATATTTTCTTGGCACACATTGGGCCCCTTAGTACCAATTGAGCATCATTTAAAAGCAATATCCTACCTGTGTATTGTTGCTGACCATTTCCATCCCTTTATGACCAAAGTGTACCCATCTTCTAAAGCAGTGATTCCCAAACCTGTCCTCAGGACCCACTAACACGTCAGGTTTGACAGATATCTGAAGCTCAGCACACTTGATATGATTTGCTTCTCAGTGATTGCAGTAATCAGTCTGCATTTCCCCAAGGTGATCTGCAAAATCTGGCCTGGTTAAGGGTCCCGTGGACAGGTTTGGGAAACACTGTTCTAAAGGCTACTTCTAGCAACATAATGCACCATGTCACAGAGCTCAAATCATCTCAAACTGGTTTCTCGAACATGACAATGAGTTCATTGTACTTCAATGACCACCACAGTCACCAGATCTCAATCCAAAAGAACACCTTTGGGATGTGGTGGAACGGGAGATTCACAGCATGGATTTGCAGCTGACAAATCTGCAGCAATTGTGGGATGCTATCATGCTATTATGGACCAAAATCTCTGAGCAATGTTTTCAACACCTTACTTATTGAATCTATGCCATGAAGAATTAAGGCAGTTCTGAAAACAAAAGTGGGTCCAACCCAGGAGGACTAGAAAGTTGAACCTAATAAAGTGGTCAGTGAGTGTATATCTCAACTGATGTAATTTCCCCACTTCACTTTATCACCTAATGCCCCGCCACAATTGTCCACAAATCCTCTTTTTAATTAACCTTGATGTATCTCCTCCTTGCCTCTCTTATTTTACATACTCACTTCCCACACACTTGTGCCTTTTTCTGCATTCCTTTTAAAAAACTAATGCAGTTATGGCTAATCTTTGCACCCCATATCTTTTAAAACAAATAGTTCCATAATGATATGCTGCTGGTAGTTGGTTGAGCAATATGATGTATAGTTCTGTAATATATGGGGTCAAAAGGCCATAACTTCTACTTTTAGTAAAACAGCCGCATGCTATTTAATTTCCATAATAAAAAGTTATAACCTTTGATTACACTTTTCTGTCTTGTAGAACATTAACTGTATGCTTCATTTTTGAAATACAAAATATTAACTTAAAAATGCCAACAAACTATTTCTGTTTTATTCATTCAAATGGCAGGTCTAAATAATTTAATTACTGTATTGCTAAAAAGGCACTCCAAACTCCCATTAACCCATTTTTCTAAAAATCATGGGCTTTATAATTAAGGAATACAATAAATTAAGTAAATACGTTTATAAACCGTAGTCACCATAATCTCATTCATCAGATAAAATGAACGGAACTGCTAAATAAACTGACAGCAGCTGAAATATGGCTGCACTGATTTTGAAGGCAGATTCCCTTATAGTAATGTAAATTGAGCTGTAGCCTGCATAGCCATAAGTTTCCAAGAGCACATGTATAAACCCTGTCTACAGTAGAGATAACACTGGTAAGCTGTTTTGACAAGGAAAAGCAGATGCTTCAGAATTACACTTTGATTTTGGGATAAAGGGTCAGACTTACAGCTGTTGTGCTCTTTTTTCATTAACTGTATATACAGCCAGCTGTTTGTAAGGGCCACAAACCTGGAAGACCATTTATACAGCATAGAAAGTTATGCTGTGGAATATCCCTTGAATGTAGATACACAGATAACAATTGAAAATAAGATTTGTGCAATGGTTTATTGCTGAAGGTGACAGAATTTGAATATTTATTGTATGTTAGGAGTGAAGCAGAGATCAGAGTCAAAGCTGACAAAAAGGCAGTGTGCCTGTGTGATAGAATTAGTGCTGGCACCATTGACTTAAATAGATTCAGGGGAGGAGTGTTAAATTTCGAAGGAGGTGGCATAAATTGAGACGAGAAGGGGACCAAAAAAGAACCATTAGCGACTTCAACTGAGAAAGGTACAGAGGGAGAAGAGGAGTCAACAATGGCGATACTATAAGATTGGTGAGAGAGATAGACTGGGAACCAAGAGATTCCACTATGAACTCCACTGAAACCAAGATTACAACGTATGATGAGAATAGGCAGGTGGTCATATAATGTAAAAACTGCTGAAAGAGCAAGAAAAATAGGTAACTTGGATTTAGCATTAACAATATCATTCTGTATGTAGGATTTAGAATTAACTATATCATTTGTAAATTTATTCAGAGCAGTCTCCACAAAGTGCTGGAAGAGGATGTTAGAAGGCCGATGTCAAAGTGCTAAAGAGGAAAGCAATAAGCCAGGTGTGGTGTAGACCACGGACCTATTTCAAGGCTGTTGTTAAAAGTCAGACGCTAATGGAATAATTGTGCACCAGCCTTTAACATTTAGCATCTCACCTTTAACCTGTATGCCAGCCAAGATGCATGTCAAGATTGTAACATTGGCAGAAGATGTTAAAATTTCTTATCAAGGTGTTAAAAAGTGTGTGGAGCACTGATAATAATGGCTGACACTACTGAAAGTGGATGAGCCCGAAGCTACTACTAATTAAATACCTGCGCCTGTCAGCCCTGGCGTAAACTTAGCCAGAGCCTTAACAACTGCATAGTTTTTTATTACTATGGAAAGCTAACACCATTGCTTAAGTGTCATTATAAGCTTAACACCAGTTTTTAGGAGGTGTTAAATCTTCTGATTTGCACCTAGACATTAAGTTTATTCATGAGCTTGGAATTGGTCACTGTTCTTGCATTTTTTAATGACTTGCATGTCCCATGTTAAGTATAGGAGAGGACACGTACAGTAAGCAAACACAAGCCCTAAGACACTAAGGGCCATATTACATAGTTGGTGCTAACTTAACCAGAGCTGTTGTAAACTTACCAGAGCCATTATAGCCTATGGAGGTTTTGGGCCATATTACAAAACTGGTGCTAACTTAACCAGAGCAGTTGTATACTTACCAGAGCCATTATAGGGCCATATTACATACTTGGTGCTGACTTAACCAGAGTTGTTGTAAACTTAACAGAGCCATTATAGCCTATGGAGGTTTTAAGTTTACAACAACTCTGGTTAAGTCAGCACCAAGTATGTAATATGGCCCTATAATGGCTCTGGTAAGTATACAACTGCTCTGGTTAAGTTAGCACCAGTTTTGTAATATGGCCCAAAACCTCCATAGGCTATAATGGCTCTGGTAAGTTTACAACAGCTCTGGTTAAGTTAGCACCAACTATGTAATATGGCCCATAGCCTATTGAGGTTTTAAGTTTACAACAGCTCTGGTTAAGTTAGCACCAGCTTTGTAATATAGCCCTTTAAGTTTACAACAGCTCTGGTTAAGTTAGCACCAATATTGTAATACTGCCCCAAGCAGGGTTAGAATAGAACATGAAAAAAATTAAGCAAATAATGTCTGCTGTTATGTTGTGTGTCTTGAACACTAAGCATAATGAGGACCTTGGAATAGGGACACACATGTTATAAAAGCGTGGATCGAATGGGAAGCCAAGAGATGGAATGCTAGACATTGAAACAGGGTCAAGAGACAGCTTTAAGGCAATGGAGTAGGGTCAAGATATTGACGGTTATCATTATAAGTATGAAGGCCAGGTAAAAGATGACACAAAAATACGAGTTACTGCGTAACAATAACAGATGAATCAGACCGAATAAGGTGCAAGGGGATGGGGTCAAGAGGACTATAAGCAGCAGAAAGAGAAAAGAAGCGCAGAGACCTCCTCTTCTTTAACTGGGATAAAGAAAGTCATAGGGGAAGCAGGGTTAAGGGTTAGATAAAATCATACACATACTGGACTTTTTTATTAATCTTATGAATATGTAAAATAGCTGGTGGTGTACATTACATTCAAGCTCCAAGTTTTTACATTGATTTAGCTGGCAGGTTATTTCCTTGTTTCTAACTCAAGCTCTTAAATTGACCTCCACATACATTATTGCAGTTCCCAAAGTGTATCTGCTCCCTGTCTAGACAATATGACATTAAGAACATAAAAGCAACTAAAAGCCATTAATAAGGTTGCACCAGATGCCTATGTTAAAGAAAAGTTGGAATTGCAATGGAACGGCTGAGATTATTTGATAAGTGCTATTAAAAGCTCTTCCATACATGGTATGTTTGAAGGAACAAAGGTTTTGGCTGTGGGGGCGGAGTCTGGATGCCAACCGAGCCAGCAGCATGGTGTAGGAGCTCCTGTCCCTAGCCGTCTCAACGGAGCAGAGCTGCAGCACGGAGATCCTTTTTGGCCTCCAATAGCACTCCCTCTCCCCAGGGACATGCCTGGAAGCACCCGCGGTGGCAAAAAACAGGACCCCCATGACCCGGCGGTGGAGCTGATTTTCCAGTGCCACGGCCTAGATGACAGACAAGATGGCAGCCGGAGACACACTGGGCCGAGAGGGGCCTGGATTCGGATCCGGGGGGTCCCAGCCCGCATCTAGATCGGACATCTCCCAAATCCTGGCCAAAATGGGGGACATACAGACCTGCCTCGCGGAGGAAATCTCTAAAATTGCAACGGAGGTACACACGGAGGTGAGGGCTTTGGGCCTTCGCATTGGTGAGCTGGAGGATGGTGCAGGAGACCTTGTGGAGGCTCACAACACATTGGCACACACGACGGATGCCCTCTCTACCTGGGTGGATCGCCTGGAACTAGCCCTCGAGAATGTCACCAACAGCTCCCGCCGCAATAACATTCGCCTGCGGGCCTGCCATAGTCCGTCCAGACGCATGAGTTAAATGAGACTGTACTGGGCCTCCTTAAACGCATGGTCCCAGACATACCACCGGCCCGGCTCCTCATGGATCGGGTTCACAGGGCCCTGCGAGCGCCCCGGACTGAGTCTCAACAGCCCCAGGATGTAATTTTCCGCCTCCACTACTTTATGGTTAAAGAGGAGGTGATGCGCAAAAGGTACAAAAATTAGAAAACACATGGAAAAGACATAGGATAAAATGTTCAGCAGAAAAAGGCGGTAACCCTTAGCATCACAGTCAGAGAAAAAAAGGAAGAGATTGTATGCTGAACATTGGCATTCAGTTTGTAATAAATTTTATTAATTGCCGATTGGCATCCAAAAACACAAAAGTAAACGATTAAAACCACATAAAAAGAGAATGAAAAAATGGCAATTGCTGGAGTAATTAATCAGCCCTCAGTAAATACACTGAGTAGTTAGATAATATACACACTCATAGGGCGAGGTGTTTATGAAGCCAATATTGAAGAAAGCCCAATATAGAGGGTTTAGGGGGGCTCAGTCAAACAAATAAGCAATGTATATACCCCAAATTCCACAAGTGGCCAAATTCGAGAAATAAAGAAGACAGCAAAAGCTGTTCCACGCCTGAATTATGCCTTAATACCGTTGTACGACAGTAAGTTGCCAAATTGGCGTCAACAGAACATCAGGACAAATGGATAATGGGCAGGGATATAATGGCACAAGAAAGTCCCTTCCACACCCCTCATTGAATAGGAGCAAAACACCACTAAGGAACAGCCAGCAAAAAACCCACAATGGAAAAATTAACTGCTAAAAAACACTGCCATCCTGACGCGTTTCGCTGCTTGCGGGGTGCAGCTTTATCAAGAGATGATTCCCCCTTCCCGGTCTGCCACTCTTATACCCAACAGGAGCTTTATTAAGTTCAATTAGAGTCTGATGTATACACGTTCTGTTGCTGCATGTCCGGCATCACTAATTAAGTGTCTGTTGCTTGGTAACAGCAGCCAGCGTCCAGAGCCATCTCGTCACTGTCAACCACATGCTGCTCCCACCAGCCAAGATACAAATTAGCATAGGATGGTGCCATAGCTGTTCCCATGGCCACACCAGTGACTTGCCTATAGACGGTACCGTCGAACACAAAGGCCCCTATTACGCTCCTGGCGTTAAAACGCGAGCGCAGGGGAGGAAAAACTACACCCACAGTTTCCCCCCTTGCGCCCGCATTTTAACGCCAGATTACAATGCAGGCACAAAAAATGCTGCCTGCATTGTTAGGGAGCGTTAAAAATCAGGATGCGTGCGGCAGCGCTGAGCGCAGCTGCGCGCATCCTCTCAATGGAGACCATAGGACTCCATTGAGCTCCCCTCTGCCGGTCACGTGATCAGCCGGATCTCGCATCGCGGTCGGCCGGTCGGCGTAGGGATATGCAGGGAAAGACAGAGGGGACTTTTTCCCCCGTCTTTCCCTGCTCCCGCCGCCGCGGGACAGAGGGTAAGTATGGGATTTTTTTATTTTTAAGCTGGTGTTAACGGATTCTGCACCAGCGGAATCCATTAACACCAGGTCCTGGCTCTGGTTAACTTTTCGTTGACCAGAGCCAGGCGTTAAACAGCGCTGGTACATTGTAATCCAGCGCTGATTAACGCTTTGCGCTCCCCATGTTAAGTATAGGGAGCGCAAAGTCCAGTGACCTCGCGCTGAACAGCGCGAGGTCCCAAACGCAAACGGGTTTTTTAACCTGTTTGCATTTGGATTGTAATATGCGGCAGATACCGCAGCTAACGGTAGCGCTAACACAGGTCAGCGCTACCATTAGCGTGAAGAATGTATTAGGGGCCAAAGTAGGGATGTGCATGGCTGAAAAATTTGTTTAGTTTAGTTTTGTTTCATTACGTTTTTAAATAATTTTGTTTTCAGAAATTCGTAACTAATTTAGTTTCATGTTTCGTTTAGTTTTGGATCGTTTGAAATTTCGTATCGATTCGAAATTTCAAATCGATTCTAATTTCATATATCAATTCGATAGTTGATATCAATTCGAATTTTGGATCACTAAATAAAACCACAATTAATCAAATTTTGCTGTTAAAAGAAAAGCTAGGGTTAAATATTAATCTTATTATAATTAACCAGCGATTTCTTTCTATTGCTCCAGATGAAGCCGACGCTATCGGCGAAACATATGTCGAGCTAAATGCATATCTTTCCTTTTGTTTTTTATAATGTCTGTCTAATTATGTTCTGGTGAGGGCAAGAGCAGAAATCTTGAATATTAGGGCAAGTGCACTTTTATTACGGACTGGTATCATTGAGGACCCGTTGTTGGTCCTGTTAATTGCATTTAGGAGCTGAGATGAATTTACCAATGGTGTTTACGATTATGACCATATCTCTTCAGCCGAGTTGTTAGTTGTGCACCCCTATAAATTGACGACAATCATCTCAATATACCCTCCCAGCGTGTGTGTCTGTGTTATTTTAATATTATATCTGAGAGTGCTTTAGGTAACAATAAAGTTTAATTAGCATCTTGCCACTTCTTAGATTATCAGTCTCCAGCTCTTGTGACTGCAGACTGGTTGGTAGTTTGTTTGTTTTAAATATTAATCTGTGTCACAAATTTAGTATTTGAGTCAAATTAAACAGTGAAACAACATTAATTTGTTTCCTAAAGTCCTTTGCTGACTATTACTTGTATTGTAAGTTAAGATCAATTCGATAATTTATCAATTTGATAGTTGATATAAATTATTCAAATTTTTCTTTTTTGATGATGACACAGTGTAAAACGAAATAAATTCGTTATATACCGTTTCGTTTCGAATTTGTATTGTACCGATTTGTTATTTGGAAGTACTTCTGAAATACGAATTATCAAATTTCGTTCCAAATTCGGAATTTTTGCGAAACGAATGAACATCTCTAGTCGGAGGGCTTGGTGCCCCATCACAGCCCATCTGAGCCTCCACAATATACGTTGCACCTGGGGTTACCCTTTTAAGTTGATGGCCTTCGTCAGGGAGGCAAGATCTCGACTCTGACCCTTCAATCGGATTCCCAGCAATTCTTCTCCCGATTGGAGTGTCCACCACTGCCTGAGGCCCGCAATTTGTTTCTTCCTCCCTCTTCGCTGCCCCAGCTTACACCTCGCTGGGAGAAAGTTCTCTCCCGGGACCAGGAGGATGGGGACTTGAACCCAGGATGAGGACAGAGGTGGATTCCCACAGTGCTTTTTTTATCACATGCGGCACCAGGTGGTTGCATTACCCTAGGGTTGAGGTTGTCCGCCTGTAGATTTGCGCTTGTTCCATAGCGGTGACCATATTCATGATTGTAATAGTTGATCAGCTGTTTCACTGTTCCTGTTATCATACTGCTCGCTGTTTAAAACTTTGCAGCTAACTCAATTAATCTCCTCCCCCACTCCTCCCCCACTCGCATTACTATGAAAAGCCCTAACCATACCTTGCTGGACTGGATTCTCTCCTCATATCCTGATAGAATACAGGAGGCAGGCGTTCTCTCTAATAGCTTTAGTGACCACTGTCTTGTGTACTGCGTGCGTAAAATAAAGGCCACAAAATCTCCCCAAAAGGTAATAACCACCAAATTTATTCTTGAATCCTTCCTAAGTGATCTCAAACAGCTCCCATGGTACAGAATAAACCAAATCCCAGACCTAGACTGCGCAATTGCATACTTTCAGTCCGAGCTCCTGCAAGTTTGGAATTCCCATGCCCCGCTGCGTAAAGTGCGAGTAAGAGGGACCCATCTCCCCTGGGTTACAGCTGATCTTACACTAATGTACCAGCTTAGAGATTCACTGTGGTCAAATTTCAAGACTACTGGTTCCATGAACAAGCACTATGAATACCAAAAATGCCGGAATGCATGCACAAAACAAGCAAAAATGGCGAAAGCCCATTACTTCAATGAAAATCTAAACAATAACATATCAAACCCTAGAAACTTTTGGAAAACCATAAGTAGCATACAAGCACCCCCTGTCCACTCCCAGCTGGCTGCTGCCGAAGTAAACAACCAAACCCTACAACACCCCCTAGATGTAGCAAATGCCTTTAATGATTATTTTGTTGGATGTGCCACCACCCTGAATGCTAAGCTAGGAAATGACATGCAATCAGAAAGGCCACACGCAGGTCAGGCCCCTCCAACTGTGCAAAGACCCTGTATCGGTCAGGAATTTAGTTTTAGACCAGGTGCCTGTCAGTGTCGTTACTAAACTTCTCCGTAACCAAAAAATGAAATACCAGTCTGGACCTGATCAAATACCAGCAATGCTGCTGAAAATCAGTGCACCGGCAATTTCAAATCCTGTCGCAACCCTAATCCTAAGGGAGGAATCGGGGAACTATAGGCCAGTTAGTCTTACGTTAGTAGTGGGGAAATTAATGGAAACCATGTTAAAGGAAAGGATTGTTGAACATCTAAAAACACATCAATTACAGGATCAGAAACAACATGGGTTTACCTCAGGGAGCTCATGCCAAACTAATCTTATTGATTTTTTTGATTGGGTAACAAAAATAATAGACACAGGTGGTGCAGTAGACATTGCTTATTTAGATTTCAGTAAGGCTTTTGATACTGTTCCGCATAGAAGGCTTATCAATAAATTGCAATCTTTGAGCTTGGATTCCAATATTGTTGAATGGATTAGGCAGTGGCTGAGTAACAGGCAACAGAGGGTTGTGGTAAATGGAGTTTATTCGGCGCAAGGTCTTGTTACCAGTGGGGTACCTCAGGGGTCAGTACTTGGACCTATTCTCTTTAATATTTTTATTAGTGATATTGCAGAAGGTATTAATGGAAAAGTATGTCTTTTTGCTGATGACACAAAGATTTGCAACAGGGTTGACGTTCCTGGAGGGATCAGCCAAATGACAAATGATTTAGGTAAACTAAAAAAATGGTCGGAGCTGTGGCAATTGAGTTATAATGTGGATAAGTGCAAGATAATGCACCTGGGACGTAAAAACCCAAGGGCTGAATATAGAATATTTGATACAGTCCTAACCTCAACATCTGAGGAAAGGGATTTAGGGGTTATTATTTCAGAGGATCTAAGGGTAAGTAGTGAATGTAATAGAGCAGCAGGAAATGCTAGCAGAATGCTTGGTTGTGTAGGGAGAGGTATTAGCAGTAGGAAAAGGGAAGTGCTCATGCCACTGTACAGATCACTGGTGAGACCTCACTTGGAGTACTGTGTGCAGTACTAGAGACCGTATCTCCAGAAGGATATAGACATCTTAGAGAGAGTTCAGAGAAGGGCTACTAAAATGCTGTACGGCTTGAAGGAGAAAAGTTACCAGGAAAGGCTTACAGGGTTATCCAAAGAGATTCGAAAAGTCACCGCACGTTTGGTGACTTTTCGTTCTCTTCAATTCGGTTCCTTTTGCCGATTGCATTTCGGTGACCCTGCGGTGTATTCAGCAAACAGCACAGGGTCCCCGAATTGCAGGGAAAAGCTGCCGCAAACCTGACGAAAACTAACCGAATGCACGCTGAAAACAAGCAAAAACATCTGGATTAACCTTCGAAGAAGCCGAACAGGAGCCGAACAGGAGCCGAATCACACAGAGCCGAAGCAGCTGTGACGTAGAGGAGGCAGTGAATAAATTAGAAAAACCATTTGTATGAATCTGGGAAAATGAAACGCTGTTTGCAAAGAAACTACTGAGCGAAAATATCTGAAATTTTCACAGGAGGTCCAGGGAATGATAATAAAGAGGGTTGGTACAAAAAAAATAAGTAAACTGAAAAATCAAAAAAAAAATCGGACTTTTAAAAAAAAAAAAAAAAAATGCTTAAAGTATCCTAAAAAATCTATAAATAAAGAGACTTTTTGCTGCAGAATTTTATAATGAACGGTTTATTAGATATTGAATTAAAACGGGAATATTTTTAACATTGAAGCCTATGGGATTCTCCTGAATAAATTTGCCGAATTAAACCACCGAATGGCAGGGCATTTCGGGAACCTTTCACTGCTGGTTTGTGTTCTCTGACTAGCCGAAGCAGTGCTTTTTCATGGGGATTTCACTGCCCTCGAACAGGGACCGAACAGGCACCGTATGTTCAGGCAATTCGCCAGGATTTGGCAAATTGCCTGCTCTCAGGATAGCCGAATGGTCAGGAAAGGTAACCGAACGCTGATTTTCAGCGTTCGGTTACCTTTCTCAAGCAATTCGGATCTCTTTGAATAACCCTGTTAATGATCTTAACATGTATAGCTTGGAAAAAAGACGAGACAGAGGAGATATGATAGAAACATTTAAATACGTAAATGGAATCCACAAGGTAGAGGAAGGCAGTATATTTAAACGGAAACAAAGTAGCAAAACAAGAGGATTAATAGTCTTAGATTAGAGGGGCAAAGGTTTAAAAGTAACATCAGGAAGCATTATTTTACTGAGAGGGTGGTGGATACATGGAACAGTCTTCCAGTTGAAGTGGTAAAGGCCAAAAGAGTAATTGAATTTAAGCAAGCATGGGATAGGCATAAGGCTATCCTAAACAAAAGATAAATCCAGGTAAAGTATCCATGTAATTGGGCAGACTAGATGGGCCGAAAGGTTCTTATCTGCCGACATTTTTCTATGTTTCTATAATCAATGAATCACTGGCGACTGGATACATACCCAAACTCTGGAAGACTGCGAGAGTGATACCTATCCATAAAAGTGGTGACAGTACTTTGGTATAAAACTACCGTCCGATATCATTGCTCCCTGTAATGTCAAAAATTTTGGAAAAATGCGTCTACACACAATTACCTGATTATTATCAATATTGTAACTACTTAACCCCGGATCAATCCGGCTTTCGTCCAAATCCCTCAACTACAACCGCCCTTTTAAAGGTCTGCAATGATATCCAAGCTGGGATGGAACAAGGAAACCTAGCTGGAGCCATCTTCCTTGATTTTGCCAAAGACCATGGCATCTTGTTAAAAGAACTTAAAGACTCTGATATTGGTGATCGCACGCTAACCTGGTTTCAATCATATGTATCTGACCGATGGCAATATGTGTCCATTTCTAGCAGCTCCTCCCTCCCCCTCCCAGTCACTTGCGGTGTACCCCAAGGCTCAATACTCGGCCCCCTGCTATTTACAATATTCATAAATGATCTGCCCAACATCTGCAAAGCCTCAACTGTACACAACTGTACACTGTAATCTATACCAGCAAACCAAATCTCCCACAACTCGAGGCCATGCTGCAAGAACAATTCACAGAGGTAGAAAAGTGGATCAAACACAACAAACTTTTTTTAAATACTGACAAAACGGTAACGATGCTCTTTGGAACAGCACCTAAACTACATAAATTGCAAAATCCCCCTCTATGTGTGGGAACAAAATCAAATGGCACGCTGAGCACAGTCACTTCTCTCAAATATCTAGGTATGTGGTTAGACCAAAATCTATCCTTTGGCCCCCACATCGAAAAACTCTCATCTAAAATTTACCCCAAACTAGGTGTCCTGTACAGAAACAAATCCTGCCTGAACCCCACGGTAAGAAAGCAGATTGTACAACAAATGCTTATGCCGGCTATTGATTACGGAGATGTAGTGTATGAGGCAGCCCTGCAAACACACCTTCAGAAACTTACCACATTGTATAACTCTGCTAACAATGCTGTCGCTTTGCACTACAATGTAACTGCATGACCCACCATTGTGACATGTTAAAAGAACTAAACTGGCCGTCGCTGGAGACTAAACGCACCCTTCACCTCTCCAACCTGGTGTTTAAAAGCTTTTCTGGGAAGCTGCCACCCTATCTGGATAGACTGCTTCCTCCAGCAGTTCCCTCATCCTATAACCTCAGATCCAGGACCAGCACCTTACTTGCAATACCACAATACAAAAAGACAGTGGCTCGGTCCTCATTTTCTTAGAGCACCACAATTATGGAATAACCTCCCAGACGCCATCAAATCTTCCCCCAGTCTGAAGTCACTCAAGAGCTCCGTAATAAATAAGCTACCTCATGGCGGTCTTTAGGTTCTTCAGTTTATATTTCATGCTCCATTGCTGTCATTGTGGCCCATGTCCGAGGTTGCACCGCTCCTTCGTCCGTGTTTGCGGTCGTCACGGCAGCCGATATCCGGAACGCCTTATTCCGGGGTAATGTTTACTGCCAGACAGAGATCAAGGATGGCGACGCTTGCCAAACGTTAGGTCACAACATCCGCCAACCACTTCTGGAAGTCGAGTCTGCCCGCGAATCAGATGTACAGGTCAGGAGGGTTAACCAATCACAGTGCTTGACCGGCGATCCTATGGTAGAGCAGGGAGTCTCTTCTATTCTACAATAGGAAGTCCTGTGGCTCCATTTAAAGGGCTTCCTTCCTCACTGTCATCACCCTAGCGTGGTTCTATGTATGCCTAGTGCCTTGTGGCTATATTCAAATTACAATCTGATTGTCTTTCTGGTTATTTGATCCCGGCTTGTCTCATTAATCCTGTCTTCTGGCACCCTGACTTTTGGCATGGTTATTCCAGACCTCTCCTCCTCACTCACAATTGGTGGTTGTTAATCTATTTACTCTGCATATCCCGGCCATTATTGAGGACCGGTTAGTTAGAGTCTATTGTGTTGGCACACAATTGGCACAGTTTGTTGTTTTTCACGAACTACCTGGCACGCACCGTTGGGCTGACATGGAATAGCATTTATTTGCTCCTGACCTTCCACAATTTTAGGCCTTATCGGCACATTCTCCTGTCAACATGCTCAGCCACCATCAGCTCTCTCCACGTTTGGAACAAAACGAATCGACGATTCACCTTTGCCAAAGAAAGATCTGCCATGATGCCCATTTTCCGAAACCGAATGTTCCCACCAGGTCTTTGTCCCCGTCTCTTTGCAACATTAGAAGACTTGGGCCTTCAGCGGGTCCACCATCTTTACCAGGCAGGAGCATCACTCATGTTCGATGACATACAGTTTCAGGGCACGGTTGGCCCAGCAAATTTCATCCAGTTCCTGCAGGTCATGGATTTCGCCAGACGTCGGAGGTTCATACAGCTGCCACCTCATCTCTAACGGCAGTAAGCCCCCTGTAACAACACCCATCTCACAAAGTCGATGATCTCCTCACTCTACATATCCCTATGCTCTGGCTCTCCAGTGTGGGGTCTCTGACTTATACTGCTCGATGGGAAAGGGACATCAGAGAATCTTTTTCCAATGAGGACTGAGAGGACATTTGGGATAATGTGGCACACTGCTCCATCAACGTGGCCCATCAGGAACAGGCATATAAAATGTTATTTCATTGGTACGTTACTCCCTCCCAATTATTGCATATGGGAAGGAACCCCTCTGCTCTGTGCTGGAGGGGCTGTGGTGCTAAGGGCTCCTTTTTTCCTATGTGGTGGTCTTGCCCCTGAAACGTTGCTTTTGGCTCAAGATCTACTCCCTCGCGCAGGAGGTTTTACAGTGTTCGGTAGTCATGGACCCTTTGACATTCCTTCTACATCGCACACAGGAGACCTTGTTGAGACCGGAGAATAAACTATTGCATAAAATTACATTGGCCGCTAGAAGGGCTGTGGCTCAGGGGTGGAGGACCCCATTCCTTCCACCCATGACCCAGGTACAGATTAAGATCAGGGACAATATGGACATGAACCGGCTCTCGGCTCTGGTACACGATACTTTGCCCTATTATCATAAGATTTGGGATGCCTTGTTGCAATATGATTTGGGCTATGGGCCGAGATCTCTGGCTGTTCTGAGGGCTAGCTGATAGCAAATGAAAGGTACCCTAGAGTGGCACCCTCCCTCTCTTTGGTCTTCCCTCTACTCTGTTCTTTCCTTTGCCATGCCTTCCTTTGTCTTTTTCTTTTTCTCTCCTTCCTTCCTCCCATCTTTGGGGTTTTCTCCCTGCCGTCACTAGGTAGGAACTATATTGGGCTCCGCACCTGCTGTTTGCCATGATGTTGATGTGCTGTATGACGCCCTTTCTAACGTGAAAATAAATATAAAGGATTATAAAAAATAAAAAAAAATTGACTGTAATGTCTAGCTTTTGGACACCAAATGTTCTGGAACTAAACTTAGCTCTTTTGCACACCTAATATAGGTTAATTCAAACATGGTTTCATGTTTTTAAACACACTGGGCTCTATTCCAACCCTGGTGTAAATGTAACCAGAGCTGTTGTAACCTCCCAGAGCCATTGAAGTCTGTGGAGTTGTTACGTTTGCAAAGAAAAGCAGAAACCGGCTTGCTCTGCATTAAGGAAGTTTTCAATGTAGAGCAGTGATCCAGTCCTTAACCTGCAGGGTAATATTGGGAAGTGCTATATTGAAAGTCTTACAGCACACTTAGATCACTTTCATCAGAATCTGCACTTCCATAATGTTCTTCCATGTGTGTGCTTATATGTTGATTTATAATAAAAATTCTTTGCTCTATAGACTATCGTAGTTCAAGCCCTGAAACAATAGTAGAGAAAATTTTAATTTTCCAGTCTCTACAGATAACATGTAGAATTATCAGTTTCTAAGGCTTGCCGCAAAAAAGAATAAAAAATTAAGGGAATGTGTGTTTGCTTATTTATTTATTTTTATCACTTTTGTTTCATTTTGTTGGATTGTTTTCAGGATGACCTGGCATAAAATGGAGGAGTGGTACAATTTCTTCTCAATCTTCCCCATATATATATAATTAAGACTATTATTATTATTACTTGAATATTATTTTGCACATTTGCATTGAAACATGCATATTTTCCTCCTTTTCTCAGAACTCACAAGCAAAGAATTGTCCTTTTAACAGTGAACACAGCCATGACAGGTAAGGACAGATTAAACAATTTTTCATGTAAATCTTCCAAATTCTGGTGAACAACCACGGATTCTGTTTCTTTCCATGTTATGTTATTGTAAGGGTAGTATTTCTTGCAAGAAGAATAAGGTTCGGTTCTTTGTTTTGGCCAGAATCTACCCCCTTTTTTGAGCCTTCCAACTCAAACGTTTGTGTTTCTTCAAGAATAAATTTACCACGTGTTGCAGTTTGATATTATGTAATGTTAAAATGATTGCATTTTAGTAATATTAGCTTTCAAATAGGATATTATGCAACAAAAATTATGTAAGATTTGTTTATGAAACCACTCACTTTTAGGGCAGGTGCCTTTGGGCATTGTGCATTTCCTCCTCTCTGTAGTTGGAGGGCAATTGGTTGTGTTCCCTAGCAATGCCTTCAGCACTGTTCGACTTCTCTCTTCTGTACCCTTCTTTTTTCCACACTGTTTTGCTGTTTTAGTACAGGGCCCCCAAGCTCCCCATTCACTCATTTCACAAGGTGCTATAAAGAGAAAGGCAAATTTGAATTACGACTGAATATTTACAGGGCAATACAACTACTACTACTAATAATATAATTTATAATAATATTAAATGGAAAACATTAGTATTTACTAAGCTTTTTTAAAAAGAAAATAAAGACATATAAAAAATAATAATTTAAAATATTTAAATTACGCTCTTAAAATCTTACAGGGTTATTCAGAGAGCGTGAAAAGCAGGAGAATGACTGGAGAATGAAAAATTCTAGGTCAAAATAGCCGATTTGCAAAGTGAGATGAAAGGGAGAATTTTTCTGGTTTGGCTATTTTGACCTAGAATTTTTCATTTTCCAGTCATTCTCCTGCTTTTCACGCTCTCTGAATAACCCTGTTAAAGTAAATATATAAAATGAACTTTTTTAACATTTTAAAATGAGCCACTCTAGGCCTACCAGTGTTAAGAGACATCCTACAATGTCCTGCTTTCTTGATTTCAAAGAAATATACAAAAATGGAGAACACTAATAAAACTAATATTTATTTCATTGCAAAACTACTAGGATGGTCCACCAAATGACACACACTCCAGGGTTCAGTTTGTCTCGCTCCCTCTTTTAATCCTCCAGTATGTGATGTAATTTTACTGTACATTTTATCACTATGCTTTTGCTGGAACATGAATATCCTGAATATTTAATTTTCTAATTAATTTCCTTCCTTCTCTTCCTTCCTTTCCATTTTTCCTTTCTTTCCTTGTTTTCTTTCTGGGAATCAATATCTTATTAGCCCCCTTGTTAACCTAGCCTTACTTACAACTTTCTAACCTCACATCCATCTGTCTTTTATTAAACTGTTTTAAATTAGAAACCACGACAGGCGATTTTACACTTCTTCCCATGACCCACATATTATGTCATTCTCTATTCCGTCACATAATTTCATATCATATAATTGTAGATTTGTCGTATATATATGTGAATATTAGGGTGTATTCCTGTACCATACTTCTGTGGTTAATTCTCTTCATAGGTGCTACGGATTGCGTTTTATAGGTTTTTGAAACTAAAGACTTACCAGTCGTGCACTCCATTGTCCCATTTGCTGCAACAAAACCCTCTGGACATGTTAAGTAACAGCTTCCTTTGTGTAAATAATAACCTTCACTGCACTTTGTGCAAAAGTTTTTGCTGAAGCAGGTCTCACAGTTATTCATCTTACATTCTAGGGAAAAGAAATAAAGATCTTAAATATCAGATATGTTGTATAGAAACCTATAGACATTGAAGGCTGGATTGAAGACCAGTCTAGAAGAAAGAAAGAATTCTTTAATTTTTTGTTTTTATATTCTGGGTATTTTATGACAAAATGTTTGCCGTTACCAGTTTAATGAATTTAGATATAGTGTGTAACTATTTCTTCTCACACAAACAAAAAAGATTATAGTTTAATGAAGTCGAATTTTTTTTATTGGTTTTATGTATAGTCGAGAATTTCATCTTAATCAACAAAATTTACTCCAATTAGCATAAACATGAAATAGTAAAAAAATATCTTAAGGGGTTATTCAGAGAGTGACGATCTGGCCCCGAAAAAGGAATTTCCCATACGGTGACATTTCGGGGCCATTCAGCTATTCAGAGAGCAGGCAGGGAAATCCCCCATAGAGAAGCAATGGTTAATCTATTCAGAGAACACCAAACAGCAGTGAAAAGTTGCCGAAAAAGCCCTGCTGTTCATTGCTTTCATTCGTCAGGTTTATTCAGGCAAACCCCATAGGCTTCAATATTAAAAATATTCCTGTTATTATTCAATATCTAATAAACAGTTTATTATTTTAATCTGCAGTAAAAAGTCTCTTTATTTATAGATTTTTTAGGGTCTTTTAGGCATTTTTCAGGGATTTTTTCGGCAATTTGTTTTTTTCTGTTTTTTTTAATAGCGTTTTTTCTTTTTTCTGTAACAGACCTTTTTATGATCATTCTTAGAACCTTATATGTAAATTACAGGCATTTTTGTTCAGTAGTATTTTCCGGGACGTTTTTTGTTGTGGTTCTAGCAGGTTTTTGGTGGGTTTTCGGTGGGATTGCGGAGGGTTTGCAGCAGGTTTGTGGTGGGTTTTCCCTGCACTCCGGGGACCCTGTGGTGAATGCTGAATTCACCACAGGGTGAGGTTCTTTGATTCCCCGAAGTGCAGGGAACTGTGGGGAACGAGAGAGCACCCAAATGTCGGCAACATGTTGGTGCTCTCTGAATAACCCCCACAGTATTTTACAGTGTATATATTGACTCGTATCCACCAGCATTCAGTGTCACCATAGCAAGCTTTTTTATTTATTACCCTGCCCTGGAAAACAGTATCAACAGAACTTGAGACCTAATTTGATTACCTTGGGGATTTAGCGATGGAGCCAATGATTTGGATTGGGGGGGGGGGATCAGCATAGTTTGTCATAGATGAGCCTATTTTGAGTGCAATTAGTTGACTCAAGTGTTGATTAAATTTAAAAGATTTTTATAAGAATTTTATTTAAAAATGCATGAGTCATGTACATTAGAGGATATTTTAAGCTCAATATTTGAAATAATAAAAATTAGGATTTCCAAGTGGACCCTTATAATGTAGTCTTATCACAAATATTGCAAATGCAAGGTATTAAAAAATGTAAAGCAATTTATAATAAAAAAGTAAAGGATGGACATACTTACTAATGCACTTATTGATCTCAATACTCCGATCACCATAGTAGCCCTCAGGACAGGATTGCAAGCAGACCCCTGTCTGTCGGATATCGTTTCTCTCCAGGTGCATGAAAAGCTTCGGTAAGCATCTAAGGCACCCATTAAATTCAGAACAAGTCTCACATCCCTTGGTGCAGACCAGGTTCACCTCTGTGCTTCCTGAACATAGATAATTTTAAATTTAGTCATCAAGGAGTCATGAAAAAAACAAGTAGGGTATAAAATGATTGAGTAATGGGAATATTAAAATATCATTAGAAAAAAAATTCTGCGCATATAATGTTAACAAAGGTCGAGTGGAAGCTTCCAGCACCACTTGGAAACATAGGTTCTGAGAGACCATAGTGATCTTGAACGCTAAAGCTACTTACTAAAAATGTTCACTTTCTTATTTCATATTTGTATACACCTTAGTTCCACTGTTAAACTATGTTTACTAATATACAAATAGAGAAACTTGTATATTGACACTTTAACATAATGTTCAGTTAACTCAATCTTCAAAAAACATCAGATTCCTTAAAATGAGTCAAATTAATCTGGACATACTCTGAAGAATTGCAAACATATTTAGCTTATTGCAAGCTAATTTTGCCACTAACTAATACTTGGCTCGTGGAGGTTGACCACGTGAGGGTCATGGAAGAGCTTACCATAATGTCAAGCAATTCCATGGAGGCGTACATCCAGAGGTGGTACTACTGACTAATTGAACTCCTCCCTAATGTCAGAGACAGCAGAGGACTGATGATCCCCGAAGGGAACACATCCCTTCATTAACATTTCCATGTAGGTATCATCTCTTTTTGTTATTTGTTACCTTTAGGAGCAAATCAGGCACCCTGGCTAATTGATTGCACTATGGTTTTGACACACATATGCCTCTCGCCCCACTAGGAATACCATGATAGGAATGGTGGTTTGGAGACCCATAGAATTCTGTGATTAACTGATGTTATGTACTGTATTATATTGATGGTTATGCACTAACCAGTCTATAACTCACATTGATAACCATCCTAGCAATATGATCGTCATTATGTACATTATATTAACAAAAATAACAAGAATCTACCCAAGTAGAACAACCCAAGTGGATCCTATTTTCATAAGGGGAAAAATTACTAGTCAACAAATATTAGAGCAATGAACCCTCATTAATTGAACAAAACACATAGATAATCACCCAATATAGGGATCCCAATCATAAAATTGCTTATTCCCAAATAGATTTCATGGTGGCTACTGTGATAACAGGTATGTGTTAAAAATTAACTTTCATTGAAATCGTTAAAAAACTTCAATCATATGTAATTACATCACTCATACTTGAATAAAAGTAGAAAACCAAATCTACTGCCTTTATCCTAATTGATATCCTATGGATTTGAGTCCACTACTGGGAAAATAAGGATCTCCTAATACAACATATTCATATACTCAACAATCAAATAAGACAAAGCTATGGGGAGAGACAAGGAAAAACTCTGAACTTCTAACCTAATAATCCCTCCTTACTCCAACAGGGTCTTCTTGAAATGGGAACACTATGGGGGTTATTCAGAGAGATCTGAAACCGGACACTGAATTTCAGCGAACGGGGACATTTCGGGGCCATTCGACTATTCAGAGAGCAGACAGTTCACCAAATTCTGGCGAATTGCCTGCACGTACGGTGCCTGTTCAAGGGCAGTGAAATCCCCCATAGAGAAGCAATGGTTCGTCTATTCAGAGACACCAAACAACAGAGAAAAGTTGCTGAAATGTCCTGCTGTTCGGTGGTTTCATACGACAGGTTTATTCAGGCAAATCCCATAGCCTTCAATGCTAAAAATATTCCTGTTTTAATGCAATATCTAATAAACCGTTTATTATTTTATTCTGCTGTAAAGAGTCTCTTTATTTCTAGATTTTATTAGGATCTTTTAGGCATTTTTGGGATTTTTTCAATTTTCCATAATAGACCTTTTTATTACAATTCATTGGACCTTATATGTAAATTCCAGACATTTTTGTTCAGTAGTTTTTTTGCAAACAGTGTTTCAATTTTGAAACTTTCAAGCGTACTGTTTTTTACTTTTTTTCACCACGTTCGTCTGCATGTCGGATTTTTCCAGCGCAGCTCTGCGCTGTGATCGGCGTGGCTAGCTGGGTTTTTCCGGTGTGTTTGTCTGGGTTTTTGCGGTGGTTTCGGCGAGTGTTCGGCAGGTTTGCGGCGAGTATTCCCTTGCACTACGGGGGCCCTGCGGTGCTTGCTGAATACACTCCGCAGGGTCGGAATAATTGGAAATCAGCATCATTATGTACCAATGACATGTTGGTGTGTCTACATACTTTATTTGTAATGCTCAGTATTATGTACCTCTACCTTCAGAACATTTTCTAAGTTATATTTACACTCAGTTTATTCATATGTACCAATTTACTAGATATGTTTATGTACACATACTTGAGTATATAAGAAAAGAAACATTTTTGCCACACATTACCTCCATAAATTTATCTGTTGATGTACAATAAGAGATGTGTTGTACATGGGGAACCTGTATAAGGGCGATGATAATTATATGAATGTGTTACCTGACTGTGTGTACAGGGCTGCCTGTGTTGCATGGGTGTATGTGTGGTTGAGTGAGATGGAAATAAATGGAGTATTAATAACTATGAATAAGTATGTAGCTGGCTGATTGAATGGGGGTGAGAATCTGATTGGTTGAGTGAAGAGAGTGTATAATTGGCTGAGTGACATGGAAGTAAGTACTGGAGTGAGAGGAGAGTGACAATGTGGTTGGCTTTGTGGGATGGGAGTAGTATATGACTTTAGTAGTGAGATGGGAGTGAATAACTGGCTGCCCGAATGGGATGCAAGAGAGGTTTTTGTTGGCCAATTGAGGTAGAACACTGTGTGATTGGTTGGCTGAGATTTGAGCATGTGTTTAAATGAGATGTGTGGAGAAGTGGCAATGTGTGGCCGAGAGTTATTGGAACAAGTATATTTGTGTGTGACTTCCTTCCCATACTTTTCCTGTAGTGTGACTGGCATTCTGGGTGGTGATCCGTTTCAGTTGCAAAGAACTCTTCTGCTGCTCATTCTACCTACGGTAGTTACTATCTCTCTCCTTTCTGGTGAAATACACATCCAGTATCCCTTGTGATGGCTCACCTTCCAGGGAACCAAACAGAAATCTGCTTTTTGCATTTCCCCAGTCAGGGCACTCTAAAGTGCCTGTGTCTCCTCCTAGTTTTCATTCTTCTAGTAGATATACATTTTTGTATGTGTTTCAGGAATGTTCCTAAAGGAAAGGTTTGATGACCATAAACATACAATTGTAATTAAGATTATCTTTGTATTACTTAAAAATGATAATCAGAATACTCAAAATGCTAACAAATGTATACTTAACATAACATGTTTGAGAACAATAACAATTTTGCATTACTCCTATACTCTGTAAAAGTGTATAATGCTTATAGAGTAGCATTACATAATGCTTTGACGAGATGCATCACAAATACAAATTATATAATTACTGTTCGGGCTAATTTTGTTTTTAAAAAATTGCAGAGCTGAAAACAAATTGGTTGTGAGTTTTAAGCAGTGGGAAATATGTTTCGGCAGAAACAGGACCATTTACTCCTCTTTTTTTCAAAACAGATTTATTGGAGGATGGTCATACGTGACTGAAAATGTGAAAAACAAACAAAGCAAAACAGAGAAAAAAAAGGAATTAAACACAATGGGCCCTATTCCTTACTGTGCACTAAAATGGGGATGCTAACGGGAAAAATCTGCACCTGCAGTTTTCCTCGTAGTGTCCCCATTTTATTGTGAGATTCCAGGGCAGGGCTACCTCAGCACCAACCCCAGAACGCAGCGCTAACCACTGGGATACTTGAGGTACCGCTTCCATGCCACCTCGAGTATCACGTCCTGGACTCCTTAGAACTACATAGAGAGAGGTTTGTGTTTCTGGGCCATGAGGGCAGGGCTACCTCAGCACCAACCTCGGAACTCAGCGCTAACCACTGGGATACTTGAGGTACTGCTTCCACACCACCTCGAGTATCACGTCCTGGACTCCTTAGAACTACATAGAGGTTTGTACTTCTGGGCCGTGAGCCCTGCGCAATCTTGCTCCCATGGGATCTTGTAGCTTCAGTGATTGCGGAGGGAGACTGTAAACTAATTGTTACATAGGCTGAAAAAAGACATGCATCCATCAGCCCTCACACATCACCTACTGCTGTTGATCCAAAAGAAGGCAAAAAACCTAGTCTGAAGCGTTCACAAATATGTAACACACAGGGAAAAAATTCCTTCTTGACCCCAAAATGGCAGTCAGATTTCTCCTTGGATCTAGAAGCTTACCCACCATGGGCGTCCGCAGAAATTTTTCTAGGGGGGGGGCAAAATTTTAATGGCATCCATATTCTGCCGTTTTGACAATGTCATGAAGGGGTCAGTTATAAAATAAAGTGTAGTAATACAAAGGCTGCGAAACATGATGCAAGAATAATTTCTAATAGAAAAATAAAGGTGTAAGTGCCTGATCTGAGTGTTGCATTTTCTAGTCTGTTAATGCCATTCAATGCACCGCACTAATCACACACCCAGGATCGACGCACTAAAGGGAGGGTCTGTAACTGGTGTTACCACAATACTCTACAGTAATACGGCACTGTCTCCACTTGGGATGCATCTGCCATGCTGCAGCTGCAAACTCAGGTGAGGTGACACTACTGCAGGTGAGTTACAGGATTGCAGTAAGATCCTGCCTGGTGGTGTCATCTGCAAGGTGTCACCCAGTTGCATCCTGCACCTACTTTCCCTCGAACTGTTCAATGCAGAATCCAGCAGATAAGAGCTGGAGCCAAACTCACAGTTCGCTTGTTCATACATCGTGCAATGCACTATAATGCTGAATTCTGCACTGTGGATAACTCTCTCTCCTGTCTGTCCTCAGCAAAGGCAGCTCTAGACCTGGTCAGGATGAGGCGAAACTGAAATGAGAGGCCATAGGACTAGAGATGAGACTTTTAACAAGCGTTTTAGATGACGTTACAAACCTATCAGGACTTTTTTTTCCTCCCCTTAAAAAGACACCCACACGCCCTGAATATATGGAGGAACCCCTAAAAAAACACCCACACACCCTGAATATATGGAGGAACCCCTAAAAACACACCCGCACACCCTGAATATATGGAGGAGCACCTAAAAAGACACCCGCACACCCTGAATATATGGAGGAGCCCCTAAAAAGATACCCACACGCCCTGAATATATGGAGGAACCCCTAAAAACACACCCACACACCCTGAATATATAGAGGCGCCCCTAAAAAGACACCCGCACACCCTGAATATATGGAGGAACCCCTAAAAAGATACCCACACACCCTGAATATATGGAGGCGCCTTAAAAAAAGAAAATTATTGTACTGTCCCTTATTCTAGAATTAACCCAAAATTATCCCTAGGGGTAACCCTAGCACTAGATTTAACTCCAAGATTAACCCCGAATGTTAAAGCTAATCCATAGTCAAATACACCCACCCATCACCCCCCCCCCTTCAAAAAGAAACAAAACTACAATAGCTTTTTGTTTAAAAAAATCTTTATTGATTCTCACCACACACTAGTTCTGGAGAGCTTCTCTGTCTCTGTCTCTCCTTGTTCCTGGCCAGCACCACACGCTGTAGTCATGTGACACCCTGCAGCCAGTCACGTTGTGGGAGAGGAGACAGGGAGGAGCCTGCAGCAAATCATCCCCTTACCAGCGATGAAAAGTGCTGTGGGCTGTGCTGTGAGTGATGGGCAGTTCCAGGGGGGGCACGTGCCCCCCTTGCCCCATCCTGTTACCCACATATTAAATATTATAGCCCTTAATATTCTGTGTCTGCAGGAAGTCATTAAGTCGTTTTTTAAAAGTCTGCACAGTGTCTGTCCAAGCCACCTCTACAGGCAGAAAATTCCACAGCTTTATTGTAACCGTAATACAACCCTTCCTATGCTTTAGGCTGAATTTCCTTTCGTCCAGTCTAAATGGGTGACCTCGTGTCCTGTGTATAGTCCTGTTAATGAATAGGTTTCTAGACAATGGTTTATAATGGCCCCGTATATATTTATATAAAGTTATCAGATCCCCTCTAAGGTGCCGTTTCTCTAAACTAAAAAGGTTTAAACTTGTTAGCCTTTCCTCATAACTTAAACCTTCCATTCCCCTTATTAATTTAGTCGCCCGTCTGCACTTTTTCTAGCGCTATAATACCATTCTTAAAACAGGGGCCCAAAACTGCCCGGCATATTCAAGGTGCGGTCTGACCATTGATTTATACAGAGGCAAAATTATGTTTTTATCCCGAGAGTGAATTCAACTTTTAGTGCATGGCAATACCTTGCTGGCCTTGGCGACTGCTGTTTGAAGTCTATGATTATTCCCAAATCCTTCTCCTGCTTTGATCTCCCTAACTCCGTACCATTTAGGGTATACGATGCTTGTGTGTTCTTCACTCCAAAGTGCATAACTTTGCATTTATCTACATTAAATTTCATCTGCCATTTAAGTGCCCATTCCCCCAATCTATCTAAATCCCTCTGCAGCGAAGTAACATCCTGTTCACATTGTATTACTTTTCCTAGTTTTGTATCATCTGCAAACACTGATACATGACTTTCAATGCCTATCTCAAGGTAATAAATAAATTGAATAGAATTGGTCCTATAACAGACCCCCGAGGGACACCACTTACTACTGTTGTCCATCTTGACAATGTACCATTTATGACCACTCTCTGTACCCTATCTTTTATCCAGTTTTCTATCCAAGAACAAGTATTTTCATCTAGACCAATTTTTTTTAAGTCAAAGTAAGACTTTCCCAGTCTTACTCTGCTCACAGACAGAAGTGGCGAATCGAGTCACCGTTCTCACCGCAGGATGAGAGGTGCATATTGCATTTATTGAGGAGGTTTTTAGGGTGTGCTAAATGATTTTGCAAAAGCGGAATCATTTGGCACCAGATTTTATTTGTAGATAAAATTTTGCCTTGCGCGTCCCTGTTGTAATTAACGCTAGAACTTTGTAATACCTTACTTATCTTAATGCCAATTAATGATTGCGCTCCCCATGTTAAGTATAGGGTGCGCAAAGTACAGTAAGCTCGTGCAAACTAGCGCAACCACCGATGCGCTAAGTGATTTTTTTTACAGGTTTATTGTTAAGAAGGTAGTATGGGGGCATGCACTAAAAGTCACTTATTGTGGCGGTAACATTTACTCATCCTAACACTATCGTTAGTGTTCACTAGGGAATAGTGCCCAATGAGTTTTGAAAAGAGACACAAAATTCAATTCATCCATTTTTGCCCCCTTAGCTCAGGAACTAAAATCCCCCAGAAAGTCTGAAAAATAAATGTATAACGTAATAATTCTGCCAGTATCAGCTTGCTTTAGGCATAGATTCTCAAAACTGAAACATTAAAAAGGGATGAAATTCACAATAACCACTTAATAGGGATGAGCCGAACACATCCGTGTTCGGTTCGCAGTCGAACTCGAACAATTTCAAAAGTTCGAGTTCGAACGCGAACACGAACCGAACTCAAGGCAAGGCAATGGGACTCAAAAGTTCGACTTTTAGAGTGCCCTCCAAGAGGGCATATATGCAAGATATTTGCCATAAAAGGTGTATGGGGGTCCGGGTAGTGCCCTGGGGGACAGGAAACAAGGCAAAAAGTTTAAAAAAATACATTTTTAAAGGAACAGTGAGTTTTCCATAAAAGAAGGGTTAAAAATAGAAATGAAAAATTCCTTCAAATATCGTGCCTAGTAGGTCCCCATAACCTGCCCGTGAAGTGGCGGATTTGTAGGATGTATAGAAATATCGCCATCAGAGACCCACACACGACACCTAGCCACCCTTAAGGGGTTAAAATGCACAGGGACTGGCTACTATCCTGTTAGATGAGGGAATGTATTATATGTATAAAGCAAGGTATTGTAAGGTTCCTCACCGGCGGCGGCACCGCAGATGATCAAATACGCTATTACATTCATCATACTGCAGGGCAGCACCCTTCAGTTGCTGCCACAGAATGAACTGTTGCTTTATCCAGCTCTGCACTGAGTATCAGGTGCATCTCACTCAGCCGGCTGCCTCTATATAACTGAACCACACCCTTACCTAGATGTTTCAGCATTAAACTTTCACTTCCAAGTGGAACTCGTGCAGCCAGGAGCCTATTACTCTGACAAGCCTGTGTCCAGGACTTACCTGAAGATCTGACGGCTTCCTTGCCTACTGGACAACCGCCTTCCATACCCCTGGATCTGTTGGGCTTCGTCCAAGTGACCCTCTGCTTCGTGCAAGTAACCCCTCCGCTTTCATCAAAGTGAACCCCTTTGCTTCATCAAAGTGAACCCCTTTGCTTCATCAAAGTGAACCCCTTTGCTTCATCAAAGTGAACCCCTTTGCTTCATCAAAGTGAACCCCTTTGCTTCATCAAAGTGAACCCCTCGCTTTCATCAAAGTGAACCCCTCGCTTTCATCAAAGTGAACCCCTCGCTTTCATCAAAGTGAACCCCTCGCTTTCATCAAAGTGAACCCCTCGCTTTCATCAAAGTGAACCCCTCGCTTTCATCAAAGTGAACCCCTTTTGCTTCATCCAGAGGAACCCCTGCATTGCCTAAGGGACTTACCCGTGTATCAGACTCCCTGCATACTGGACTCTTACATCAGTTTATCCTGCTCTAAGAACCGTCCCTGTGTTGTCCGTCCGTCTGTCTGTCTGTAAGTTAATCTTTTCCCTCTCCTGAGTCCTGTCTAAGTATTCATATGTATATTTTGCCGCCCTGCTCATATGTTTAGTTCACTCTGCTTTCTCTCTACCTGAACCTGTATATTTTATGGTTAACCCCTTCCTGCCCATTTTCAGACCCCCTCCTGTATATTTTATATCTAGTTGTTCCAATCCCATCCAGCCTGTTCATTCTGTTTACTTCTCTCTCATCCTTTCTCTCTCTGCCTAGTACCCGCATATTCAATATCACATGGTTAACCCCTTCCTGTCCTTTGAATTCTCTTATTCATATGTCAGGCATCCCTTTTCCTATGATATCCCTTCTCCATGTTCTGTGATACTTCTTTAATAAAACCCCTTTATTGTTGAAATCCATTGCCTCTTTGTGTCACTGCATCTCTGGGCTCGCAACCTCACCCACCTCCCTGGCTAGAACGTGACAGGTATATATGACAATGGATAGTTAGAGACTCTAGCGACTCAGCTTGTACACTTTATGATAGACATTTTCACGTTGTGTTACTAATGCAGAAGCAGCAAGCCCTTCCACCACGCTTGCACCAAAACTATAGATCTAACACAATAATAATTGTATGCTCACATAGGCCCTTCGGGAGAGGTACATGACATACAAATACTGGAATATTACGTTTAAATCTAAGGAGTGTGATAAAGATTTTATTAAGCCCTTGATGACAAATGACGTAACATCTACATCATTAATGATTGGCTTTACAGAGCCCTGGTCCTTAAGGGGTTAAACAGCATATCAGAGGAACCTGTAGTAGAAATGAACACTTCTTAGAATTCAGAAGCTCAGTGTTCATACATGTGCAGGAGCCACACCCAGTCTGCAGGCATTGTATCAAATTCATGAGACCAGACTAATTAGAAGCACAGGTTATTTCCAAACACTAATTAACACCTGTTGTTTACGCCGTTTGAGAGCCCTGCTGTAAGCACATGTCATTTAGAGGTGAGAATCTTTGCACCTAGACTTTAGGCAGACTGTAAAGCATGCTTTCCTTGTAAGCTAGAAAATCCACATCACCCATTGCAGCATTTTAAAGATGAAACACACATAGGTGGTGCAAAAAATCCTATGCAAGCCTCATGCACTCTAAGCACATGTGATTTTGAGGTGTGAAAGTTTCAGAAAAATGTACACGTGTGCAAATATTTTAAATAAAGCCAGAATAATTTTATGACAGTCACATTTGTCTGACAAACAGATAATACATTACGCTGCAGCATGTGTTGACATATGTTGGTAGATGTATGTAATGTGTGTTATGTGTATGTAACATGTTAATGCTATTATACATACCGCTTCTTGACGACGTACACAGTCCGTCCATTGCTAATCATCGCCCACATGCGTGCCTTCTTGCCCTGGGTAGTTTTTTAATTAAATATCTAATAAACCATTGCTTATAATATTCTGCAGCAAAGAGTCTCTATATCTCTAGATTTTTTTAGTATTTTTTAAGCATTTTTTATACTTTTTTCACATTTTTTTTTTCGAACTCGAACCGGACACGCCAAAATGTTCGAAGTTCGCAAACTTTAGAACTGCCAATGTTCGAGTCGAACTCCGAACTGATCGAACCGAACAGCTCATCCCTACTTAACAACCAAAAGAGGTGTCATCTGATAATGCCTTTATTTACTATGAGACCAAGGGCATGATTAACCCTGCTGCTTAATAATGCTCTCAATTCAAATAAAGTAGGAGTTTCGGACATCCAAGAAGACCCGTAGAATGCTCTTTCTTGCTAATCCAATGCACAGCCAGGTATGGGATAATGTGGATCCCCATTTCTTCCTTATTACTTGTCCCTATTTTCTGTGTAATAAAATGAAAGGCTTCAAAACTGTCAATATATTAGCCTGCTTCGTAGCTGTGAAAGCACAACAGGTGTACAATTATATACTTATTTTTAGAGCAAAGGTGGTGTGGTGGAGCTATGTAAGTGAGAACATATGATGCTGCTTGTGCTGAAGCCCCGCCCTGTCCTGTGTGCAGGAGAGAGATGAGAAAATGCTGTCGGTTGGAGAGAGCCACGCCCCATCTCTGTGTGAGAGGAGTGTCTGAGGTAACGGAAAGCAGCCATGAAACTGTCTTGTAATAAACCCCAAAAACTGTAAGTGACCTATTGATGAATAAAATGGTCCTGTCGAGATTTATATTCAATAAGAAACTTATACGAGATACAAATATCAATCGTTTATATTTCCTAGAAATTCTCCTAAATTATTTTAATTGTCTGTGTTTTGCTTTGAAGAATACACTAATCAATAATCGGATAAAACCATATATATATTTATTACGTATACAAAAAAATGTCAAATCTCATATCATAAACAAAGATTTATAAACAACCACATCCATCCATCACATAGAAAACCAGCTTCCCAATATATATATCTCCTGTTAGTAACTGCATATATGATTAATATCATTTACTTTATCAGTTAGTAACTATACACAAATGGTTAATAAACATTTCTGCTTAACAAAAACAATTAACATGTATTTCCCAGCAAACCAATGTTTAACAAGCTAGATCTTGTAGAGATATATGTATCTCTCTATGCTACATGGATCAACAAAAGATGAGCTATCACTTATTTTATTTCTAGAATGATAAGTAATAAAAACTTATTTAGTGATTCCTCCCCTAATATCGAGAATTAAGCTTCTATTCTTCTGCTTTTTATATTGTAGTTATATAATTCTTTGCTTATTAATTTCAATCACAGTAATTTCCAAATTCAATATATTTATATATCTTTGTATTTCATTTTTCAACAATTGCTTTAGGATAAAATCCTTATATTCGATTCTTCTTCATATCTCTATCTGCAGATTTAGAAATATTTTGAAGACTCTGAATCTATCTGTTGTAAGAAATACTCCAGCTATATATAATTACATTAATTCCTTAATTTAAATAGCTTTCATACATCCAATCTGGATTCAATGAGTTACAGCCTTTGAATATTCTTTATGTAATATATTGTTTTTGGAATATGTGAAAATTATCAATGTCAGATAATCAATGCATGTGAGTTAGAGGTGTGGACCTAATTAAGTGATATGTACTATCTTGAATGCATTGGGTGTTGGAATGATCTGCAATCTGAATCAATGCATTATCGTGTCCTGGGATGATCTGAATGCCTTGCAACGAACAGTGCAGGTCCAGTTATAGTCAATTTGACGTCTCTGACAATCTACCCCTTTCATTTAAATATTACTTTCTCTATATTAATATAATATTTACTATGCCTCAAGAGGGCAGTGTTGCTCTTCAAATTAATTCCACAATTTAATTTTAATATATCTTATCTCCGGTCAAAGATCAATCTGTCTTAACAAAGACCCTATATTCAATCTTAGACTTTGGGTCTCTCATGTCAAAATTAAATTAATATCTCTACTCCTCTCAAAGTTTTTACTGAGTCTCTTTTTATCAGCTAAATTCCTTTTTAGTTAAAAACAACAGAAATTCTATTCTTCAGTAATTATACCGTTTACCAGTTAGATGCTCCAAATATTTGTAGAGTATATTTCCTACTGTAAATATAATAAAATATATAACACAGCTATAATAAGCTGGTTAAAACCACTTGCGCTGGTATCAAATAGAAGACATAAATTAAACATAAATTTTTACTAGATTGATTCTAAAAATAAATAGACATACAATTCTATATAGAAAAATACTCAGTATACTGAAAAACAGTGAGAAAATGTGTATAATGAGAGACCAAAATAGTATGAATTATCCCTATCCTCAATTCAGCAAATACAACTTAATTGGTTGATTAGTTAGCAGGATAGCTGGTCTCCTTAAGACATTAATGTATGGTTAGAATATCACTTAACAGTAGATAGAGGGTGTAGAGTAGACAACTGGATGAGCTAATGTACTGCAGTATAAGGATCCTAGATTGAACAATTAACTAACTTCTATAATAAACTTGGTCTCAGTCCTAAAAGGGATACACCAAGCACCAATGAGCTATGTTAGGTAATGATTAAATATCACCAACCTATACCATGGACAATTAAACCATTCAATTAGGCTGGGGTCAGACGAGCGTAGTGTTCACGTCCGTGATTGCGCCTAAAAGTACGTCCGTGATAGCATGAAAGAAAGTCCATTGGAGCCTGACACATGAAGTACGTCCGCACTGAACTGCGGACGCATGACGGATGCTGCAAACGGACGCAGGTTAGGCAAGAACGTAATACTGCTAGAACGGACGTGCGGAGTGCGCCACGTCTGCAACGTCTGCATAGCTTTGTGTGTGAGTGATGGAGCGAGGTCAGATGGTCTGCATTTATACGTCCAGCATTTTTGACGGACAGAATGTTTTTTCATTGTAATTTATTTTTCCCTCCTACATCCGTCAAAAATAACTTCAGTGAAAAAACGGACTGTGTGACCACTACTGCGTCATCCGTACTGACGATGTCCGTACTGCACGGACGTACAGTCCGTAGAAATCACGCTCGTCTGACCCCAGCCTCAGTCAATATCTCATGTCCAGAAGGTACAGCCCTAAATACGAACGTTCATTTGGAAAACATGTTATATCAAAGTTAAATACATACAAGAAAGGGGTCAATAAACTGTGTTGAATAAAGATAGGTATCGCCGACACATACCATGGACAAATACACCATTTAATTGGTAAGTAACTCGTGTCCAGAAGGTGCTGCCCTGAATAAAGAAGAGTCTAGTGCTGACCCAATCTACAAAAACACACAGTACTACACAATGAATTATTCAAGTTGGTTGCTGCAGAGTTGGTTGCTGCAGTAAAATAGCCCCAATGGCAATAAATTGTTTATAAATATTGTATCAAAGTTGAATAGTTGAATAAATTCAAAAAAAGGGTATCAATGAACTGTATTGAATAGATTGGTATCGCCGACACATACCATGGACAAATACACCATTTAATTGGTAAGTAACTCGTGTCCAGAAGGTGCTGCCCTTTGTATCAAAGTTGAATAGTTGAATAAATTCAAAAAAAGGGTATCAATGAACTGTATTGAATAGATTGGTATCGCCGACACATACCATGGACAAATACACCATTTAATTGGTAAGTAACTCGTGTCCAGAAGGTGCTGCCCTTTGTATCAAAGTTGAATAGTTGAATAAATTCAAAAAAAGGGGATCAATGAACTGTATTGAATAGATTGGTATCGCCGACACATACCATGGACAAATACATAGGCTTGTGCACCGATTTTTTTTTCGGTTCGATTCGGTTTGGTTCGTTCGGATGTTTAACCACTTGAATGCTAAGGACGCGCTCAGCGCGTCCTCAGCATTCCCCTGGTATGCGGAGGACGCGCTGAGCGCGTCCTCGCATTGGGTCAGCGTTCGGCCGGGTACCGGCCGATCGCTGGCCCCTCCGGTGCGGGCTGACATCCTGGATGTCAGCCCGGCATCCGGAGCAGTGGCCGCCATTATTATGTGTCATCGCGCCCCCGCGATGACACATAATTCAGGCGCCCCCCCCGCATGTGCGGAGGAGGCGCCTGAAAGGGAGGGGGGGAGGTCCTTCGGACCTCTCTCCCTCCCGATCGGCGGCTCACAGGGGCTTAACCCAGGCATCATTTGGAAGGGCACAGCCTGCCCTTCCAAATGATGCCTGGCATTAACCCCTGGGGAGCTGGATCGCAAATCGGCGCTGAAAAGCGCCGATTTGCGATCCTTCCCGGGAGCTGGCCGACATCTTGGATGTCGGCCAAGCTTCCGGGAACTCCCCCAGAGGACTGGCGTCATCGTGCGCAGCACGATGACGCCAGTCCTAGCATTAACCCCTAACTGCCACGAAGTGTGGAGATAGGGAGTTCCAATGAACTCCCTATCTCCCGATCCGTGGCAGTTAGGGGTTAAATTTTGATATCGTTGGATCGGCCAGAGCATGGCCGTTCCAACGATACCAAACATGAAAGTAAAAAAAATTGTAAAAAAAAAAAAAAAAAGAAAAATAAAAATTAAAAAAATAAAAAAAAAAAATAATAAAAAAAAATAAACACTTTTTTTTTTTTTTTTTTGTTTTGTTAATGCAGCAATATTGTTCCATTTCAATTATAATGTGAACAATGATGCTGCATTAACGATTTTTGTATGCGGTGCGTTTGTTAAAAATGGTGTCATTTTCCCCAAAAAAAATGTAACGAGACCCCATCTCTAATTTTTTTAACAAGCGCACCCCATAAAAAATATAACCGCAATTGCTCGCATGTTAAAATGTGGAAAAAAACACTTTACACGCTGTAAATTATTGAAAATACATATTTTATTGCATTTTTTGTTATAATATACAAACATGACATAACGTATACATATAATAATGACATATTATGAATCTACCGAGTCTGACGGAAAGAACGATATATAATATGTCGATGTCATATACTAAAATAAGCCTTCAAAACACGTTTAAACATGATGCGCAAAACAGGTAAAAAATGACCTCAGCACAGGGGCGGGAAAAGCCTCAGCAGCGAAAGGGTTAAACTTTTCGATTCGGCTTGTTTCGACCGTTTTCTGTTTCGATTCGGTTCGGTTCGACTCGTTTTTCGTGTACATTTTTTTTTCGGAATATCGACCATTTTTCGTATTTTCGGGTCACTTAGCTCGGTTTTTGTATCGACTTTTCGAGATTTCGGAAATTTTCGTATTTTTCGGAACCTCTGTTCTCCTCGTTTCAAAGTTTGGTAGTCCCTGAACCAAAGAGGAGGAGCTGCTCGCGTGTAAATTCACATATATATAGTAGAGGCTGTCAGCAGGATCTGCCCAATTATTTAGAGGAAAAAAATGTGAACTGTTTTTCAATAAAGTATCCCTTTAACAACGTGGACCATCTCCACTTTTATGATATCATTTTAGCAGAAGCCTAGATTTCTAAGGGTCAAAACAAGGTATGTGAGATTGCTGACAACGGAACAATAGTGACCTGCCCTACAGTGACACCCTGTTCTGGTATTGGCTCGTTGGTGCCATTGCAGTGTAGGCTACACCATATGTAAATCAGACTGTGGTCATCCTGAAAGGGTGGCCGGCGCTGAAATGTTTCTGCTCTCAGATCCTTCAAAAAACAATATTTTATTTATAGCCTTAATAGTTGCAAGTGATGGTTAAAAGAATCACCGTTGACAATATCGGATTCTGTAAGGATCGGAAATGGCCAATTCTGAATATCAGAAGCTTCTGATATTTCTGTATCAATGACTTGGAATATCAGAAACATGTGATCTGTTCGGCCATTTTTGATCTCCGAAACCTAAGGTTAGGTTACAGTTTCTGTTATATGGTTAGGGTAGGATCTTGGGTTCCTGCAGAGGTTTGGCCAGGACAGGTGTTAACCTCTTAATTAACCTCAACCAAGAGATGTCCTTTTGGTTTAAGTCTTGGACATAGAGTATTGAAGATCACTCCTGAATTTCCCAACAACTTTGAAGTGGACAGTCATCATCGAATTTCAGAATAAAACAGCTGGAACCGAAATCACGAATGGAACCGAAATCATGAATAGAGTGAAAATAAATTTCGATTTGACACATTTCAAGTCCATTCGAAAATTCCGAAAATATTTCGTTTCGGCTCGGAAAACTTTTCGGATCTGCCATTTTCGGATCTAAAAATTTTCGGAAAATCGGCCGCATCCGAAAACACGAATCGGGAAATTTCGTGAAAATTCCGAAATTCCGAAACCCGAAACGCACATCCCAACAAATACACCATTTAATTGGTAAGTAACTCGTGTCCAGAAGGTGCTGCCCTGAATAAAATGGATAATCTTGTGCTGACCCAATCTACAAAAACACACAATACTGCACAATGGATTATTCAAGTTGGTTGCTGCAGTGAAATAGCCCCAATGGCAATAAATTGTTTGTAACCATAACACCAGTGACAACAGTATACATGAGCCAACTGCTAAAAATAATGTGACATGATCAGTAACAAATGCTAACGCGCGTTTCGCCACTAAA
The DNA here is from genome assembly GCA_009667805.1 of Leptobrachium leishanense. Lineage (NCBI taxonomy): Eukaryota > Metazoa > Chordata > Amphibia > Anura > Megophryidae > Leptobrachium > Leptobrachium leishanense. The sequence continues at coordinate 208,774,229 of CM019064.1, forward strand.
CAATAGCGGCTTCGTCCAGAGCGTGACCAGAATCTCGTCCTGTACCCATATTTATACCCATCAGTTGGGCGCACCCCACCTGTGTCTGCTGGAGCTCGATTGCCTGTAGCATACCAGCACTTCCGCATCTAGAAGCCAACAGAATAACCACGTGACTCCACTGAACCAATCAGATAACGGTTCAGAGTAACACATGGGCTAATAATACTACTCTGTTGCCGTTTCTTAGATACATATATTAACCAGCATTCCTCACTAGTTTGGCTTTCGTTTAGATGCTTAAGGGCAGCAATATGCTCAATTAACCGGGATCATGGGTATACATCCCATCTAGTGAGACATATTGTGGTTTCTAGAAAGATTGGCTATTAATAACCAACTCCTAGACCAACATGTCTCATATATGGGTTAAAGGGTATTGATTAGAGTTCTGTAAATTAAAAGATTGAAAGAATAAATGAGTTATACAGTAATCTACATAGATAGTGTATCTTTTTTAAAAAATGTCAAATAAGGGGCTAACTATTAGACGGGTTGCATTCATATATTTTGTTTTATTTAAATAAGGGGAGTATATGTGAAGCCCTCGTTAAGTCCTTCTAGAGCCAGAGTATGCAGGGTATATATCCAGAAGCATTCCCTGCGTCTCAGAAAGAGATCATAGTCACCCTTCCTCTGATGATGTTTAACCAGTTCAATGCCACAAAACCTAATATGGCTAGTGTCACCTTGCTGACAGGATCTAACATGTCTGGCTACTGGCATATCATGAGGACCATTGATTGATCTAATGTGCTCCCTAATTCTTAGTTTAAAAGGACGGAAGGTTTTGCCAACATATTTTTTCCCGCAACCACAAATAAGTAAATATGCTAAGCCAGCTGTGTTACAATTGAAAAAGGAGCGTATGGTATATGTGTTAACATTTCTAGCGTCTTGAATAGTCTTAGAGTCTCTTAGGATGTGTGCACAACTCTTACATCTACCACAAACATAGGTACCTTTGAGATTATTGGTAAGCCAAACTTTGGTTCTGTGTATAGGTTTATAGTGGCTCGAAACAAAAACATCTTTTAAATTTCTGCAACGTCTATATGTTATCGTTGCATGGGCTCCTACTGACTCCTTTAAGTGCGGATCAAGGGTCAGGAGGGGCCAATACCTCTCCATAATATTTTTCACCATTGAACTTCCCACATCAAAGTTACCAATGCACCGTATTGTTGAGGGATTATTCCTTGATATATCTTGTAATAATATTTCCCTAGTACTCATTGCTGCTTTTTGTTACGCTTTTTTAATCACTCTATTTGGATAGCCTTTTTCCTTAAAATTGGCCCTCAACAACCTAGCTTTATTCTCATACTCTTCATCAGATGAGCAGATTCGCTTCAACCTAAGATATTGTCCATAAGGTATACCCCTTTTCAGGGGAGTTGGATGAAAGCTTGTCCAATTAAGTAGGTTGTTCGTTGCAGTCTTTTTCCTATAGAGGGTGGTAATAGCTTGTCCATGGCTATTTGTGATGGTCACATCTAGGAAATTCAGGTGACTATTGTGGATTTCATGGGTAAACCTCAAATTTAATTCATTTTGATTTAGATAGTCAGCTAGTTCTAGGAATTCTTCTTGCGTTCCTCCCCAAACCAGAAATATATCATCTATAAATCTCTTCCAAAATAAAATTTTGGAACAATAGGGGTTTAATTTGGAGAAAACCAGTTGTTTTTCCCAGATACCCAGGTAAATGTTAGCATATGCTGGGGCACAAGTAGTGCCCATCTTAGTCCCCTGTATCTGGTGATAGAACTTTTGGTCAAAGGTAAAGTAATTGTGTTTAAGGATAAATGTGAGCATATCCAAAATGAAAGCTACTGTTGCACCTGTTAGTTCCCCAGAGTCCCGTAAAGACATCTCTACGTGCTTACAACCCTGTGTATGAGGAATGGAACTATACAGTGCCTCCACATCAAAACTGCATAGCCATGCTTGAGCAGGAAAGGCAAAATTATTCATCAATTGTAGCAGTTGGTTCGTATCACGAAGATACGATGGTTGTTCCTTGACCAGTCCCTGCAGGATCTGGTCCAAATATTTACTGCAATTTTGTGTCAGGTTTTTCTCTTTTGCGTTCCCGGTTTAGCGTGATGAGTGTAATGGTGCCCTTTATCTTCTTATCTGCTATACTATTGTTCCTGTGGGTTATGAGGTAATCCTCGTTGCCAGTTATTATTAATATTATTGAAAACAAAATTCATTAAGAATTTCTGAATATGATAATCGTTAAGCAGAGGTATTTGCTATTCAAATCTGAAAATCTATTCACAGCATAGCAAATATGTCCCAGCAATGTTTACCAACAGTACCTGTAATAAACCATTAACAAGATATTACTATAGATTTCATTCATCTTCTTAAAATCCTGTTTACGTTATTAATTATTCATTCTATCTCTATAGAAATGTGTAAAGCATCTACAAATAAAGAAATATAGCCCAATATGCTTTAAATATTCATTTTCTTGTTTCATTATTATGTAACAAATGAAAACAAATAATTTCCTGAGTATATTCTTTAGTCATGAGACTTTATATACCTGAGAATTTCGGGTTGGAGATCCAGAACCTGTATTTATTCCATTATGTCATGTAATACTTGATTAGTTTGTGAAAGATTATGACTCGTGTTGACTGAATCTCAAAGCATCGATGAAACCATCTATCAACTACAAGCACTCATATTGAATCTTTGTAGCACCACCTCACTAGCAGAATAACTTTGGCTGAATAATCGCCTATTCAGTGATTTAGAAGCTTAAATTAATGAGCTGCCAAACCAAGTTGCATCTGAAATCAGTTTACAAAGTTGATCCATTATAATCTGAATATAATCAAATCAATTCGGAATAATTTAGCCAATTGAAAAAGAAATGCACTCACTGCAATGCCAAATCCCTAACCCTAGTCCTAGTCGTAAAGCAAGCAGAAACAGTAACCATAACCCTAAAAGTATGTCTAATCCTAGCTCTAAAAGTAGCCCTAACCTTAAAAATAATCCTAACCTAAAATTAACTCTGTTATGGGTGTATAGAGCAGGATTTAGAAAGCAGTATACAGTGGCATAAAGTGGTAGGAATAGAGAGGGTATAAGGGTAAAAATTGTCCAGCCTCCAAATTTCCTGAACCAATCCGATTTTTTCATATGGGTCCAAATAGCAAATTTCGAATTCCAAAATGCTTCATATTCTAAAAAAAAATTGGATAAAGAAATCTCTAAATAAGAACTGAAATTTATAGTTGTGCATATGTCTTCACTTTTAGTACAATTCTAGTATAAACTATGTATTCTATTAAAATAATCTTACAAATGTGACATTTAACAGCCTTTATTTAAAACTTGGCTCTTCCTCTCATTATAGTTTGGAATGAGTTTAACAATTACTGTTGGCGTAAGGTGAGAGTCATTGAGATCATAGCAAGTCATACTGTAGGTCTCTTTTAACACGTGCGTACTAATATACTATGATTCCTTGAAGAAAAAAAAAACTTGCTCTCATCTGATAAAAAAAAGCATTTAACAGCCTTAATCCTTATGGTTTTGGCAAGGAGGTTTGTGACCACAACACGTTGGATTACAGCCAGACACTAAAACAGAGACTTCACAAATTCAGCTCTGGAATGTTAAATGGGCTTTTCTAGTGATTAATATAATTCATACTGTGTTACAGCTGAAATGCTTCCACTGGTAGTTTGCAAAGTGCAGAGAGAAAAAAGTGATGGCAGATGTATAGGGCATTTAGGAACCGATAGCCACACAGTGCCAAGTAAATGGAGATGTTTCCTAGTTATAAAGTTGTAATTTATTGCTCCTCCTTGGATCCCGAAAAGTCCCAAAATGCATTGCAGTGTGTTATAGACCATAAATATGGCATGTAGCACATTTTTAAAGACATTCAGAGAGACTAGAAATTATCCTTTTGGAGATGAAAGAAAATGAATATGGCTGGAGATTTTACAGTCACGGAGTCCAAATCAAGGTATAAAACTGCACGTATCAGATGTAAAGATGGCTCTGTCAGAGATATAATGATCTGTAGCTGACAAGCTGTATTCTCAATTAAATGTAGCTTTTATAGAAAGACCATTATATGCTCTAGCATTTCGCAAATACACCTGTACTGCAAAGAGTAACTGGCGTTTACTGGAGAGTAGTGGGGCGTGCTAGATTATAAAGACATCAGGGGCTTAATTCCACACAGTGAAAATGTGGTAACCTTAAAATACAACCCCCCCCCCCAAAAAAATGCATAAACATCAACATTGGCATACACATATACTGCCACACACTGACATGCAAGCATATACTTTACACATGGAGACATACTGACCTAGACTCACTGACCTACGCTGACACATGAACATACACTGGCACACACTGACACACAGGCATATACCTGAAAAAACAAAGGATTCAAAGCATTTCTATTTGCCAAAAAGAAGAAGTTTTAGGATGGCTGTGCTTCCAGCCGAAACATTGCCTGTAGTGAATTATAGGTGTTCTCTTTGCCTGGAATCCTGCATTTTGCTCAATTGTTTTGGAGGTTGACCGCTCGGGGTTCTGTGAGCACTCACCATTTAAGATGCCCTGTTGTCTATTTACAATTGTTGCTGGCTGGGACGTGCAAGAACAGGTTTCCGAGCTCCATTTCTTACTGGAGTACTAGCTGCTCATCTACTCCGTGTGCCAGTTCATCACATGGTGGAACCTGTCACGAATGTGCCAGCCAGAGACAGGGGACCTAAAAATTTAAGCTTTTGCTACACTGCAGTAATTCTAAACTTTAGCTGTGTCTGGATGCAAACGAGAGGGCACTGCACTTGGACGCACAATACACTGTGGCCAATCAAGAGTCCCAATCCCAGTCTGTTGCCCTATACTCCTGGCTACCCTTGCCCTGTTTCTTTCCAGGAATGATTTTCTGGATCAGTTCTTGTCTGCTCATAAGCTTCATAGAACATGTAGTTGCAGAATATTTGGAGTTTCAAGCTGTGATGACCCTAGGGTTTGGGTTTCGAACCAGTGGACACACCATATATCCTGGTACGAAAAATGATGTAGAAAATATGGAGTTTTACATAGAAATATGGATTACTTCAAGCTTTGGATGTCATTATTTAAAGCATTTGTGACTTTGTAGATGATGTAAGTTGTAACAATACTCTACATTCCTTAGTAACAATGCTGGAGGTTCCTTTTCTACATTACACTTTAAGCTTGATATTCAAAGCACAAATATATATCAAATTTAGCAGTGTTAGGGTTTCTCATTATAAATAACGATATTATTGTTAGCTTGCGGCAACAATGGTATCCCAAAGAATGCATAACCCTTTCATTGCTAGGATTGTTCAAACCTCAAGTCCTAAAAAAAATGTTGAATTATTTATATTTTCAAACCATAACAGAGTGTTATATCCTGTAAACAACCAAAGCAAATTACAACTCTTTTCACTCCAGGAGATCCTTAAGATTGTAATTGTACATGTGGTTTGCGGTTACCTTGACAAAACTTTCACGAATAGTTTTTATTTTAAATGTGAGCCCTCTTTTTGCAAGTTTGCATGTGCCGTCGAGTATCTTGTGAAATGTGTGGTATGTCTAAAGAACTTGGCAGATAATATTAAGAGAAGCTAAGCTCATAAAGCAAAAAAGACATGATTTATGGCATTTCATTATTGTTACCAGGAAATCTTTTGAAGAGTTTATAGTGCTGGGCCTCCATATTTGTGTTATGCCTCTAAGCAGATAGTACTTGAAATGCAAACAGGATCTTGATTCTCTTCTCACCACTAAAACATCAGCCGTTGGAAAAAAATAATAATAAACTATTTAGATGATTACAATTCTTCTGATTTGAAATCAACTGAGCTTGTCTTCAATGTGGCTCGGATTAGCATCTTTAGCGGTCAGAAACCGCTTTCAGCATTCAAACGTCATGAGGTACAATGCGATCGAAGAATGTTATGTGAAAAATACGATTAAAGAAACGTAAAAGTAACTAATATCATGTAATCCAAATGCCAGACGTTGATGTTAAGGTTTTGCAAAAGATGAAACACATGTGTCCATTTATATCAGGACTCGTGTGTTTGGATGGTTCCACAACTAAGAAATTAAGTGATCAAAACTTCATTAAGCCTGGAACTGGTGAAAAGTATAAATTATAAACATTATCCTCTTTTGTGACCCTATAAAAAATAAGAAACTGTTGCATCACTTGGATAAAACAACTAATTCTTCATCATTCGATTCATGTATTGTTGGGCTGCAACTGATAATATCTCAGACATATACCAATTAAGGGTTTAAAAACAAAATACTGACACAACTGAAGTATTGGAACCAAGGTTTGAAATTGCCAAATGCAAGTCACTGTCTGTTATTGGAGGACTATTTTTTATTTTTTTTTAATTCTTTATTTTTGAGTTTTGCATGGGTAACATATGACAAAAGCAAGCGAGAATGGCCTCGCAGGGCCAAATCATGTCATCCAAACGACAGCAGATACAAATAAGATCAAAAGACATCTTATTACGGCAAGAAAAGCATCAGGGGTAAGCATCAGGCATCAAACATGGAAGTCAACGGTTGTAAAAAATAAGTCGTCCAGGGTCCTCAAATTGGAGGACTATTTTTTAATAAATGAATTAGTTTTAACTATAATGAATTAACCACATGGCTGCTATGGACGCGCTCAGCGCGTCCAGCCAAGTGGTTCTCCTGTGCTATGGACGCGCTGAGCACGTCCATGCACAGGAGGCATACATCTTGGATGTCAGCCCAGCACTCCGGGACCCCGGCGGGGACATTAGATGTCATTGCGGCGATGCGATGACATCTAATTCAGGCGCCCCCCCCCGCATGTGCAGAGGAGGCACCTGAAAGGGAAGGGGGGAGGTCCTTCGGACCTCTCTCCCTCCCGATCGCCGGGGAGCAGGGAGTTAATACAGGCACCACTTGGAAGGGCACAGCCTGCCCTTCCAAACGGTGGCTGTCATTAACCCCTGGGGAGCCGGATCACGAATTGGCACTGAAAAGCGCCGGTTCGTGATCCTTTCCCGGAGCTGGCAGACATCTTGGATGTCGACCAAGCCTCCGGGAACTCCCCCTGAGGACTGGCGTCATCGTGCATTGCACGATGACGCCAGTCCTGGAGTTAACCCCTAGCTGCCACCAACGGTGGTGATAGGGGGTTCCAATGAACCCCCTATCTCCTGATCCGTGGCAGCTAGGGTTAAAGTTTGGTACTGTTGGATCGGCCAGAGCATGGCCGTTCCAACGATACCAAACACAACTGTGAAAAAAGTTTTTTTTTAAAAAAAATAAATAAAAAAATATATATATATATTTTAAAAGCAAATTATAAAAAAAAATAGACAAGTTTTTTTTTCTTTTCTTTGGTTCGTTAATGCAGCAATATTGTTCCCATTTCAATTATAATGTGAACAATGATGCTGCACTAACGATTTTTGTATGCGGTGCGTTTGTTAAAAATCGTGTAATTTTCCCCAAAACAAAATGTAACGAGACCCCATTTCTAATTTTTTTTAACAAGCGCACCCCATAGAAAATATAACCGCAATTGCTCGCATGTTAAAATGTGAAAAAAAATCACTTTACACGTTGTAAATTATCGAAAATTCATATTTTATTGCATTTTTTGTTATAATATACAGACAGGACATGACGTGTACATATAATAATGACATATTATGAATCTACCGAGTCTGACGGAAAGAACGATATATAATATGTCTGGGTCATATACTAAAATAAGCCTTCAAAACACGTTTAAACATGATGAGCAAAACCGGTAAAAATGACCTCAGCACAGGGGCGGGAAACGCCTCAGCAGCGAAAGGGTTAAAGTAATTTTTATATATATACAAAGAGGGATACTTCCTCGAATAGAGGAGATTACCAATTACAACTGGTGTTTAGTCACTTCATCCCGATTGCAAGTTCTCATACCGGAGTGTTTTTTTCATCTACTTCGGTAATTCTATCATACAGAGGTGTAGAGGGCCCTGCTCAAAGGAGCTTACAGTCTAAGGCTAGGGTCAGACTGAGGCAGTGCGAACGCGCGTTCTGGCGCACATAATCACGGCCGCACTAGCAGCAGATGCCGGGCAATGACAGCCAATATACGAAGTACGGTCGCACAAAAGTCCGGCCGCGCAACGCAAGTGGAAAATGAACGCATTTTTTCGAGAACGTTAAACCGCTGGTACTGACGTACAGAGTGCGCTGCGGCCGCATAGCAGCGTGTGTGCGTGATTAGGAGATGTCAGACGCTGCTAGTGTGCGGCCAACATAACGTTCAAACAGCCGGATTTCCCTAGACTTCTTTTCACCCCATCGTCATGAAATACGTCCAGAATTGCGCATCGTCTGACCACTTAAGCGTATTCCGTGAAAAAATGCGTGCGCACGCATCGACGTACATTTTGACGGTGGCCGCAGAAAATGCGCTCATCTGTCCCTAGCCTAAATGGTATAATAATTTGCAAAAGAAAACAGAAAGAGTTGTAAATCAGTTTGTTTTTATTTAACCAAGAGCCTTAAACCCCATCTACTAACCATGAGACACCTTTCCTCTTCCCTTGTCGTCCATCCTGTTTAAAAAAAAAAAACCTTTGACCAGTGCAAGTAATTTTCTTATATTTTTTGTCTCTTGAATCGATTTTCATCTTATTTCGCAACATCCATCTCTTCTGATTTACCTTTCAGTCAACCAGTGCGACAACATAAAAAATTCAGAGCACTCCATAGTAATATAAATGTAAAGATCTTAAAAACACCTAATTTAGGAAAAAATCTTTGCAGGGTAATTCAAAGAGAATTGAAAAGTCGCCGCACGTTCGGTGACTTTTCGTTCTCTTCAATTTGGTTTGTTTTGTCGATCCCATATCGGTGACCCTGCGGTGTATTCAGCAAGCACCACAGGGTCTCCGAATTGCAGGGAAAGGCCGCCGCAAACCCGACGAAAACTAACCGCAAAACCCGCCGAATGCACGTCGAAAACCCGCAAAAACATCTGGATTAACCCGCCGAAAATGTCGGAAAAACCAGAGCAGGAGCCGATCACACGCAGCGCAGCCGCCGGAAAAATCCGACACCGCAAAGAAGACAGTGAATAAATTAGCAAAACAGTTTGCTTGAATGTTTGAAAAGTGAAACACTGTTTGCAAAGAAACTACTGAGCGAAAATTTCTGAAATTTACATATGATCCAATGAATGATAATAAAAAGGGCTGTTACAGAAAATATAAGTAAACTTAAAAAAATTAAAAAAAATCAGACTTTTTTTAAAAAAATCCAGAAAAATGCTTATAATATCCTAAAAGATCTATAAATAAAGAGACTCTTTACTGCAGAATTTTATAATGAACGGTTTATTATATATTTAATTAAAACGGGAATATTTTTAACATTGACGCCTATGGGATTCACCTGAATAAACCTGCCGAATTAAACCACTGAATGGCAGGGCATTTCGGGAACCTTTCACTGCTGGTTTTTGCTCTCTGAATAGCCGAAGCATAGGAACATAGAAACATGTTGGCAGATAAGAACCTTTTGGCCCATCTAGTCTGCCCAATTACATGGATACTTTACCTGGATTTATCTTTTGTTTAGGATAGCCTTATGCCTATCCCATGCTTGCTTAAATTCAATTAGTGTTTTGGCCTCTACCACTTCTACTGGAAGGCTGTTCCATGTATCCACCACCCTCTCAGTAAAATAATGCTTCCTGATGTTACTTTTAAACCTTTGCCCCTCTAATCTAAGACTATGTCCTCTTGTTTTGCTACTTTGTTTCCTTTTAAAGCAGTGCTTTTTTATGGGGATTTCACTGCCCTCGAACAGGCACCGAACAGGCACCGTATGTGCAGGCAATACGCCAGGATTTGGTGAATTGCCTGCTTTCTGGATAGCTGAATGGCCAAGAAAGGTAACCGAACGCTGATTTTCAGCTTTCGGATACCTTTCTCCAGTAATACGGATCTCTTTGAATAACCCTGTTGGTTACAAGATGGGACCTGTCAAGTTGGAGTACATTGATGTTGTGGCAGAATTCTGAACTATATAATTATGTTTGTAACCAAATCTCCATCTTTATTTCCTAAACCAGGTGTTTTATGGAGTACTTTGAATTTTATACAGTATATTGTATTAATTTGGTCTCAGAAGCACTGTATTAAAAATGCATGTTCAGGTTGAGTGCAACCATGCTGGTTTTCCATCAAGGAAGCAGGGATTACCGGGGCTGCAGGGTTTTTGGGATCCCTGGATCCTGGTAATTAAATTGCTTTGAAACATCCAACAGCCTCCTTTATTATGCCAGTGAACCCTGCCGTCGGAGGATTAATTGCCTGGGATAAAGTTAGCATTAGTAATATTACCCAGTCTTGATAAATTAAAATATTTTATTTAGATTTATTCTCATCATGTCATACAATTATTTTATAATCCTTGGAATTAAGTGGGATCTGGTTTCTTGATGCTACTGTTTTAAATGCCTACTCAGGCGTCTGTAAGGTTGCTTCTCTATATCAGCGAACCTCTGGAGTTGTTCAAAAGGTTTTTAGGTTGCTGTTTTAAAATGCACTTCGCTATAGTTAATGCTTACAGTCTCCAGACATGTCTGGCTGCATCACATTTCTACTAATGGGTCACTTTTGGGAGACAAACTACAGCTAAATTGCTTTCAAGCCTTTACACTTGAGTGACAATGAAACCTTTTGTAACCAATCAACAACATCACAAAAAAAAACAAATACTCCTTCGTAGCAAGCTATTAATATTTGATGCAGAAGATGAGCTCATGTCCTTGTGGAGAAAGCATACAAGTGACATACGATACTTTCTGATAAATTATTGATCTATGTTGTACCTGCTACAAAATACCATGACCTGACTTTTCTAAATGTAGAGATGATCACAAATTCAGCACTTGGTGACCAGAACAAGAACCATCTAAAGTGGGACACAACACATGTTATTTAAATAGTGCGTCTAAAGAATGGTTTTACAAGAGAGGGTCCCCAAATCACAAAGTTGATAACACTACCACTTCATCTTTGAAATAAGTAGGAAGCAACTGCAACTATATAATATTTGACCTTAAAATCATCCCATTGATCTGCTTCTCAGTGACCCTTCCATGTTCATTGATGATTCAGAGCGCGCAGATAATCTCTATGTGCTACTTGTTCTTACAAATTACAATTGCATTTAACCACTGCCAGGACCCAGTGGTTTTATGGAAAACCACTTTTCCTTACAGACAGTGTAAAAATGGAAGTTTACCCATTGTGCATACATTTTAGAGACAGTAAGCGTATTTGAGAGACAGAGAGCCACTAGCTACTAATACTTAGCTGGAGCTCATTGGAGGAAAAATAAAACTCCATGCTGTTTAAACAGCTTCAGCACCTTGACAGACATGTCCAAAGTGCTGAAAATTTGGGGGTATATTCTAAAGTCCATTTGCAAATTAATTTCATTTGCAATAAATTCCGTTGCATCGCTCCAAAATATTACCAGTTCAACTTTACTCAACGTTAGGTTCCTGCAGGAGCTACTGAATATAGTGTATACTCCATCTGGTAGTGATGAGATTAAGCAGTTCACTCGCTTCATATGCTGTACCAATTGCACAATTCAGTTTATAAAGATTTACATTGTTCAAAATGTGGAATCATTAATAAATAAACGAAAGCAGTGCTGATTGAACTATCTAAGGGAAATTTTGTGACAGACTATACCAGGCTATGGGAAGTATTACACACTGCCCGCTAAAAACAGGGAAGCTAAGCTAAGCACCTGCAGGTTTCTCCTTAGCATGCCTGTTTTAGCTCCATGTTACTAGTTAGGCGCTGATTCAGCAGCCTGCCCCGTAATGCAGCGCTAAGCCTTTGGATATTCAAGGCAGCGCTAACCTGCTCCCTCAACTTTCCTCTCCTGGAGTCCATAGAAATCCATGGAGGCTTGTGCTGCTGGGTCAGCTGACCTGCAGGATCTCGCCTCTCACAAGATCCTACAGGTCCTCAGAGTGATCGCAGAGGGAGACTGGGGACCTCTTCTCCCAGTCTCACTCTGCTCCCAGCTATTGTTGAGAGTACTGTGAGTTCTATCTCCATGGGAAACACAAGGCTGTCATCTTCTTCAGAATCAGCCTCCAGAGATGCCATACCCCTGGGCACAGTCCTTCTGGGAGCAGGCTTGGGTACAGGTTGCTTAGGGGGCTTGGGTAGCGGGGGTCTCCTGGGAACAGGTTTGGGTACTGGAGCTGGTTTTGGCATTGTGGGTTTTCTGGGAGTAGCCGTGGATTTTCTGGAAGTAGCCTTGGGTACAGGAACTGGCTTCGACAATGGTGCAGAGGTCACGGGTAACCAGCTGTCTAGGGGGTCTCATCATCTCATAGTGGGACAGCCAAAGGCCCAATTGACCACAGTACAGGCACAGACCAGCAGTTTGCCTGTGGGCACGCTCTTCAGGAGATAGTGGACCTGGTGTAACTTAAGGTGTGGGAACGCACACCTTAGGTGAAGGTTTCCAAAGTCTCTGCAGCAGGCCGTTAAGTACCTTAATGAGGTTTGTGATAAATTTATGAAAAGCTTTGTGCATTAATGCCTTCATTGCTAGAATCACCGTGGGTCGATTGGTGTCTGATTTCAGTATTATGTCTGGACTCACAGAGGCAACAGCAGTGTATGAACCCAGTATGCAGTGAAGCAGAGGCAAACGTTCAGGTATAAAGTCCAAATAGGGGTATATTGCACTATCACATGTACAGGGCATTTGATAACAAGGAGATAGACACAGGAAGAGGGCGAGGCAGGAATGGAGCTGGACACAGGGGAAAACAGAATAGAAAGACTACAAGGAGACTTACTGGACACACAAGGAAAGCAGAGTACAGGAGGCAAACAAGAGGATGGGTTGCAGGTACTCAGGTTACAGGGCTGTAGATGGGATGACTGTAGGTCAGTGTCCAGAGGTGCTAGGACCAGGAGACCAGTAGCATGGATGGTATGGCACAGGGGCGGATCCAGGGGGGGCAATGGGGCAATTGCCCCCCCCCGAGAAAATCGCCACCCGCGGCCGCTTTTCTCCCTATGAGCAGCCGCCAGCATGCAGTTTGGCCACTCGCCTGGGATGGGAACCACCTGACCAGCGCACGAGATCGTGGAGTTCACGTGAACTCCGCAATCTCGCAAGAACGCGGCTGCGCTGGTCAGGTGGTTCCCGGCGAGCGGCTGAGTTGCATACCGGTGGCCACTCGTAGGGAGAAGAACGGCCAGCGGGTACTCAGAGTGGCTGTGGAGCAGCCTGGCAGCAGAGGAGGTGAGAGCTGGGGGCAAATATATCAATGTGAACTGGGGCAAATATATCCATGTGAGCTGGGTGGGGACAAATATATATAACCATGTGAGCTGGAGCAATATATATATCCATGTGAGCTGGGGGCAAATATATCCTTGTGAGCTGGGGCAAATATATCCATGTGAACTGGGGCAAATATATCCATGTGAGCTGGGTGGGGACAAATATATATATCTATGTGAGCTGGGGCAATATATATATTCATGTGACCTGGGGGCAAATATATCCTTGTAAACTGGGGCAAATATATCCATGTGAGCTGGAGCAATATATATATCCATGTGAGCTGGGGGCAAATATATCCATGTGAGCTGGGGCAATATATCCATGTGAGCTGGGGCAATATATATATATCCATGTGAGCTGTGGCAAATATATCCATGTGAGCTGGGGGCAAATATATCCATGTGAGCTATTGAATTGTTTCATCCTCCCGCCGGCTTGCTGTCCATCATCTGAAGAGGAGCCCAAGTTTCCGGTCGTCCGACCTGGTGGTCCGTCAAACACCTGTGCTGTACTGGACAATTACTTTTGGCTTTCTCGGAGTCTACCCTGGCCAGGATTCTCCCTCTTAAGGACACAACGCATCCCGGTGGCGGTGACTATATGGATGAAATTGATTAATTATGCCTATTTGCACACTTATTTGTGAACATGTGCCACGTTCTTTGTGAGTGGCTCCTTTGTTAAATTTTATACTATTAAATGTTATACAGGTTTATGCTTTGAGAGTGTATTTATCTTTTTAGCCACTGGAATCCACCCTATTTCTGGCTGCTATCAAAGCTATTGACCATTAAAGGTTGTACATCTTACTGCAGTTCATTTTTTGTTTTTGTGTTATCTGATTTATTAGCACGATGTGGTGGAGAGTGCTGTGAACTGCTGTAGTTCTCCTGTTGGGTTATACTTTCACCTTTTCTATAAAATATATCCATGTGAGCTGGGGAAATATATATATCCATGTGAGCTGGAGGCAAATATATCCATGTGAGCTGGGGCAATATATCCATGTGAGCTGGGGCAATATATATATATCCATGTGAGCTGTGGCAAATATATCCATGTGAGCTGGGGGCAAATATATCCATGTGAGCTAGGGGAGAAAATAAACATGTGAACTGGGGCAAATATATCCACGTGAGCTGGGGCAAATATATCCGCCTGTCCCTTTGAACCCAACACCAGCTCTTGGCCAAAACTGGTAGAATGACCCCCGAAACCTGTGTCTGGAACCACCCCTGGTATGGCACTAGATTCAGAGATACTAGATACAACGAGGTCCTTAGCACAGCAGGGTCTGCAGGTATGACGGGGTCTGTAGCACTGTGGGGTCTTTAGGTACAGCGTGGTCTTTAGGCACATCAGGGTCTGTACATGGGCGTCCGCAGAAATTTTTCCAGGGGGGCAAAATTTTAATGGAATACATATTCTGCCCTTTTGACAATGTCATGAAGTGGACAGTCATAAAATAAAGCGTAGTAATACAGAGGCTTGCGAAACATGATGCAAGTCTAATAGAAAAATAAAGGTGTTAAGTGTCTGATCTGCGTGTTGCATTTTCTAGTCTGTTAACGCCATTCAATGCACCACACTAGTCATACGTACACCCATGATCAAGGCACTAAAGTAAGTGTTTTTTAAGGTCATCTCTGTATACACAAACCATGACCCCCCTCCCGACAGATAAAGTGCGCCAGAGCGTCTCGACTCCTTGCAGTGCTCTTCCTGGTCGGCCGGGGCACTTGTCCTTCTGTAAGCGCGGGGCATCGGCTGTGAATAGGCAACACACGTGCCTCCCCCAATGTGGTTCCAGCGTCCGTGTGACATCATCACTGAGCGCCGGGGCCCATATGGGGGATGCACGTGCGCAGATGGCGGTCCCAGTGAGCTGCGCAGAACGCACCTGTATTCACATGCCGTGGCACCCTGGGCAGAGCACGGCATCCAGAAGCAGAGGCGTAGCAAGGTCATAAGTCAAATCAAATTGATTTCAATGCAAATTCTATGTTTTGGTCTATGATCTGCAGACTCTCACCCAGCTAATGGGCTGAAACACTGAAAACGCAACAAAAGTCAATTTGATTAGATTTAACAAGTCCCAGGATGCCATAGCTCCCTCCAAATAAACTATATACATAAATATATTTTAACACCCCCTCAAGGATATTGAATGATACAGCTGACAGCCTCCACATCAAATGACATCATCTACACCCAAAGTTAAGCAGGAAAGATCTTAATTTTTTTATTAAAATTTTACATACATTTTGAGGACATTACAGCAGATATAGATATCAGAGCGATGTACACCAAGCATCAAGAGTAAGAAAAGAAGAGGTTGGCTTTGCGAAGAAATCATCATATTAAAGAATGTTTTACTATGTGGATGATCTCTAGCTCAATGGCACAAACAAAAGCCATATGTGCCAGCCCCCATGACACAGCAGGAGGGGGAGTGCTGCCAGCGAGTGTCTGAGCCAGCCCGAAGAAGTGTGTGGGGGCCGTTGCAGGGTCCCCTCTCCTCTTAGATTGTTAGCTCTTGAGCACGCTCCCCTCTCCTCTTAAGATTGTAAACTCTGGAGCAGGGTCCCCTCTCCTCTTAGATTGTAAGCTCTTGAGCAGGCTCCCCTCTCCTCTTAAATTGTTAGCTCTTGAGCAGGCTCCCCTCTCCTCTTAGATTGTAAGATCTGGAGCAGGGTCCTCATCCCCACTGCCAGTGCCCAGGCAAGACCCTGCCTAGAGCGCCTGTATTCTGCCAATATTACCCTGGCTTGTACCTCATTCAAGCTCTGTGAGCTTAACAAAGGCCCCCACCAGATTGCTATTAATCACTTTGTGTCTCTGATCCCCAGACAGACAAACTAGACCTCAGACCAAGACCAGAAAACAAAGCCAAGGGTATGGTACAAGAATGTAATCCAAGAGGGAACAAGTAAACAGGCGAGAAGACCAAAATGCTGAAGCACTGGGGTTTGGACAAGGCTCCCTTTTATTGCTGCCAGATTAACAAAAAGGGGTCACACCTGTGACCTGAGCAGGGCAGACCAGGACTGGAACCAGGATCTGGAGTAAACAATCGGGTCTCTCCAAGACCTGCGCTGGACCAGGGTCATAGCAGAAAATCTGCTGCCAAGGCTTAGGCTTCAAATCACGAGGGTGCAGCACCAACCTTGGCCTTCTTGCCGCGGCAGCGATGGCGTGGGTCATGACAATATGTGTATATTTAGTTTCAAAAGGAGAAAAAAGCCTTTTGTGCAGAGCCACATCATTGTGGGGAGTGTCCAATAAAGCATCCTGATGGACTTTACCAGCCCAATCTACTCTTTATGTGTAGAGGAGTCAGCTAGTTGAACATGTGTTCTACTAGTCAACTTTTAATGCCTCTCAATGTTTCAGCATTGAGAAATATCTTGTTGACTGATTGTACACTAGTCAGCCTGCTGTCTAGCTGCTTCCTGTACCTGGATGAATGGGTAACAGATAAGCTGGAAGGAGATGACTAGACATAAGGTAAATTTACATTATATGACATATTGGCTGAAAGTATTGTAGGAAACATTAGATTAATAATGTCTGCTAATGATTTAACCATATCTTTTTAACACGTGCCAGCAGGAGCTTGAACAATTGTTTCATTTGTGTTTGTGGCCTTTCTGTGTCTGAACTAAAATCATCTGAAAACAAGCTCAACAGAAAAACTATTATCTAAAAAAACATATTATAAATGGGCTTAGTCAGTCTGTTTGCATTTCCCTTTCTGATCTGATGATTAGCAGAATAAATAGCTGGATAATACCAGTGTAATTCTCACTTCATTGCATCCCTTAGACAAGCACTTCCTGTAGATTACACAGCATTAGGTATATCCTCACACCAAAGAATTTCAAAACATACACCCAATGTGCCATTTGATCCTGTCCACAGGGCAATAGCAGGGCAACTGTAACCATACAAAGTGGATTCCTAAACTATATGTCTGCCTGCTCTCCTGTCCATCTGTCTGTCTTCATTCTTTCTGATGCTTAATTCTACATGCCATATTGCAGCAGTTTTACGTGTAGCATACCAGCATGTAGAAGGAGGTGTAAATGGTTGATCCTAATCAAATGTTTGTATTTCTAAGCTCCAGATTTACGTAAGTGTCAGAATATGGTGTTGATTCCATTTGTGAACTGTTGCAACAGTTGTTGGTAGAATTCAAGGGTAAATTCCCAGCTGTGTCATAATTATTGAGCTGAATGATTATTGATCTAATTGACCAGGAGCGTTTATGTCAGTCAATATGATGCAGATAAATATTAAAAATGGTCAGATATGAAGCTTATGCAGATTTGAAGTAACCATAATGAAAATATTAGTAATGCAGATTCCCTAAATAGAATAGAATAAAAATATCAGTATGTGGCATACAGTCTGTGGTCTGTGAATCAAAATTACAGTAACAACTTGTATCTGTACATGGATTTTCAGTCATTATAACACCCTGAATCTTATACCTGCACAGTAGTGAGAGACCCCAGAGCTCTTTCTATATTCTGCCCTCGCACTGGCTGTTGTAAAGCAGCAGTATAGTCTTTGAATGTTTTGTTACAGTGAGGTTTGCGGCTGTTGTGTGCAGTTTGTTTGCAGTTTGTTTGCAGTATTACAAGAGTGAATTTTCAGTGACTTTCATCTCTCTACACCAGTGGTTCCCAACCGCGGTCCTCAAGTTCCCCCAACAGGTCAGGCTTTCCTGATATCTGAAGCACAGCACAGGTGATAGGATTTGCTGCTCAGTGATTGTAGGATTCAGACTGCATTTCTCCAAGGTAATCTGCAAAATCTGCTTCCGTTTACCTCTAAACTCCTGGAAAAACTAGTTTTCAACCGCCTCTCCCTCTTCCTGTCCTCTAATTCCCTACTTGACCCACTGCAATCAGGCTTCCGTCCCCTACACTCAACTGAAGCTGCCCTCACCAAAGTCACCAATGACCGCCTCGCTTGGATTCACTCTTATCTGTCTAACAGGTCTTTCTCTGTATCATATGCTGGTAACTCCTCCTCCTCCTCCTCAATGCCTTTATCAGTTGGTGTACCTCAAAGCTCTGTCCTTGGTCCTCTGCTCTTCTCTATCTACATCTCCACCCTGGGCAAAATCATTAACATCTTTGGCTTTAATTACCACCTTTACGCTGACGATACTCAGATCTACCTCTCTACCCCTGATCTCTCTCCTTCTGTCCTTTCCAAAGTCAGTGACTGTTTATCTGGCATCTCCTCCTGGATGGCCTCTCACCAACTAAAAATTAACATGTTCAAGACTGAGCTTCTACTAATTCCTCCCTCTAATGCCTCCCCACCTCCGGACTTCTCTGTCATGGCTGATGGTATCACTATCTCCCCATCAAGCCAGGTTCGCTGTCTCAGAGTTACACTTGACTCTGCTCTTTCCTTCGTCCCCCACATCCAGTCTCTTTCCTCCTCCTGCTGCTACCGGTTGTATAATATCTCCAGAAATCGGCCATTTCTTACTGCTGACACCACAAAGCAACTCATCCACGCTCTCGTAATCTCCTGACTTGACTGTTGCAATAATCTTCTAGTTGGCCTCCCTCTCCCCCGACTTGCCTCGCATTACAAACAAAACCACTATATACAGTTGTGTTCAAAATTATTCAACCCCCAATGCTGTAAAGGGTTTTAGGGAATTTAGTGTACATTTGTAATTGTATTCAGAATGAAATCCTACAAGGACTTTTTAAAGAACCATATGCAACTAAAATGACATCAATTGGTTTCGTAATACAGTAGTAAATGTTTCTTTTGTGAATTCTTCATTGACACAATTATTCAACCCCTTAAAGACCACCACTCTGAAGAACAGAGGTTCATTCAAGTGTTTTCAATCAGGTATTGAAAACACCTGTGGATGTCACGGAGCAGCAATAAAGCATAATAAGCACCAATTAGGCAGCTTTAAAATGACTGTGATACTCAGCTCCTTCTAGACATTTACTGGTGTGGTTACAAACATGGTGAAGTCAAGAGAATGGTCCAGGAAGACAAGAGAAGAGGTGATTACTCTTCACAGGAAGGGCAATGGCTATAAGAAGATTGCAAAGATGTTAAACATACCAAGAGAGACCATAGGAAGCATCATTTGCAAATTCAAGGCAAAGGGCACTGTTGAAACGCTACCTGGTCGTGGCAGAAAGAAGATGCTGACTTCGACTGCTGTGCGCTACCTGAAGCATAGAGTGGAGAAAAGTCCCCGTGTGACTGCTGAGGAACTGAGAAAAGATTTGTCAGATGTGGGTACTGAAGTTTCAGCTCAGCTAATACGTCGCACACTGCGTAATGAAGGCCTCCATGCCAGAACTCCCAGGTGCACCCCCTTGCTGTCTCCAAAGAATAAGAAGAGTCGACTGCAGTATGCCAAAAGTCATGTGGACAAACCACAGAAGTTTTGGGATAGTGTTCTGTGGACTGCTGAAACAAAATTAGAACTGTTTGGGCCCATGGATCAACGCTATGTTTGGAGGAGGAAGAACAAGGCCTATGAAGAAAAGAACACCTTGCCTACTGTGAAGCATGGTGGGGGGGTCAATCATGCTTTGGGGCTGTTTTGCTTCTGCAGGTACAGGGAAGCTTCAGCGTGTGCAAGGTACCATGAATTCTCTTCAGTACCAGGAGATATTGGATGACAATGTGATGCAGTCCGTCACAAACCTGAGGCTTGGAAGACGTTGGACCTTTCAATAGGACAATGATCCCAAGCATACCTCCAAGTCCACTAGAGCATGGTTGCAGATTAAAGGCTGGAACATTTTGGAGTGGCCATCGCAGTCACCTGACTTAAATCCGATAGCCTCTGGTGGGACTTAAAGAAAGCAGTTGCAGTGCGCAAGCCTAAGAATGTGACTGAACTGGAGGCTTTTGCCCATGACGAACGGGCAAAGATACCCGTAGATCGCTGCAAGACACTTGTGTCAAGCTATGCTTCACGTTTAAAAGCTGTTATAACTGTAAAAGGATGTTGTACTAAGTACTAAGATTGAATGTCACTTGGGGGTTGAATAAAACTGATAATGATGTGAGCACAGAAAAGACATTTGTGGTTATTTCATTATAAATGGTATGTTATATTTGTCTGACCTACACGTGCCTCTTTGATTTAATTGTAAGCAAGATGACTGAATGATCAAAATCAATGTTAAACTGGCCAAAACACTAAATTTCAGTGGGGGTTGAATAATTTTGAACACAACTGTAAAACACACACTGCAGTTTTTTTTTCTTTGAAGTAATTGCATGTAAAAAAGAATTTTGTATTTTATCTCCAAGTACCAGTTTATGTTTTTTTTTCATGATGCTACATTTACCAGAAACTTTGCTTTGTGGCTCTTGTTTGTTTAATCTACAATATTTACCAGTTAATTAGGTAGAGGAGGGAATGTTTTGATAAGGCAGCAGGGGTTGTATTGTGATCCAGGCTACCTGAGATAAGAGCTGGCATCTTAATGAGATATCCAATACAAAAGAAGCAGGTCCTCAAGCGTAAGAAAGTGCTGATAATTCAACCCCGGGAGGTTAAACAATGTGACATTTCAGCCCAATGGCCTTAATCATATGTACGATGTATGATTAAGGCCATTGGACCGAAATGTCACATTGTTTAACCTGTGGGGTTGCTTTCCCCTTGAATAAAGTTGATTTACTGGCACTTTCTTCCGCTTGAGGACCTGCTTCTTTTGCATTGGATGCCTATTGTCGGGGTAGCGGCACCCCCATTAAAGCGGTGACCTCGCAGTTTCATGTTGAGGTGGACTCCCACCGGTGTCTGATCGTGACGCCTTCCATTGTTGTGAATGAGAATATGACAGGGAGTTTAAAAGACTTCTAATCTACCCACTGGTGATGTCCTTTGAATATATTCCACACAATACAATGATGTGAGTCGGCTACCTGACCCATAGACTCCATCATATGTCCAAAACCACAAAGTGTGGACCAAGTGAGGTAAGGATACTGTGGGCAGTTTACAGCACAAAAGATCACAAAATAGATGCACTCAGTGACAAATAGAGAGTAAAATATTTTCTTAAACATACAAGAGAAAAACAAAGCACATGTAAGATATCAGCAACATAAAATAAACACAATAAGGACATTTCATTTTAGGAGGTAGTTTCCCATTAACATTGCTAATCAGAATACTGTGAGATAAGCAGTTAAAGGAACACTCTATACCAGGGCTGTCAAACTCATGGCCCTCCAGATAATGATGCCTTCAATTCCCAGCATTCCTTCATTGCAATAAATGACCAGGGAATCAAGGGAGGTCTAGTTCAGAATCATCGGGGGTTGGGGCCTGGAATTTGATAGTCAAACTCTAAACACTGCCACCACTCAATGTAATTTGAGTGGTCAAGGTGAACTGGCTGCCCTCACCCATCTTCCCACTCTGGGAGGTCAAATTCAGTTCTCAGACGTTTGGGGATTAGCCCTGCCCAGAAGCTGAAATCAATGAGTGTTGACCACAGCTTCATGAAGGATTGGAACTCTTGTACTCTTCAGTCTTCATTGGCTCTAAATCCACTTGCATTGAGACCTATTAAATTGGCTAGACTCTTCCTTGAGCTTCCATCCTCCTACTGGTCACATAATAGATGCGCTTGGCAGTAAGCCGGCAGCTCGTTACATCCAGCCAGCACCAAGGGAGCCCAGCGCAGGCTTCCAAGTGAGATTTAAAACAAACTCTAGGTTATCATGGAAGATTGGGTGTGAAGTGGGTCAGTAGTGATTAATTATTAACCCCTCCATTTCTTCCTCCTCCCTGAATATCCATTTAAGCTTCAGTAAGTATAGAAGGAACAAACAGCCAGCTAATTTTAAATTAAAAACCGTTAAACAATTTACAGAGCAGAACACTGTAGGGGTTGATGTTGTGGCTGTGCTTCATGAGTGCTCAAATCCTTGCAGAGTCTTGTGGATGATATTATATCAACAGGGAACTGAGTACCTTTTGCCAGCTTTGCAAATACTCTACTCAAACCACAATGATTGGACAATATTGGGAATTTTGGGGATATTTAGTTTTAGCATAAAAATTCTAGAGAAAGATGACTCTCCTTTTCGTGGATGGTGCAACACATCAAACAGTTTAAGATGTGAGAAAAGAGCAGTTTTGATCTTGAGAAAGCCCCAATCAGAGGAGGTGAAAGGCGTAGACCTTATAACTGCTGTGGTCTTGCTCTTCCAGAAGCCTAAATCTGTATATACACAATCCATCGGCCCCTGTATGAATGGATGCAAGGGCTGGAGCTTCTTTTTTTTTTGAGAAAGTATTTTACCAGGAAGGATACATTGAGATTTCTCTCGTTTTCAAGTTTGTCCTGGGTGGTGAGTATGTACCATTAGGTGTCTTGCCCAAGGACACTTACTGGAGAGGTGCTCTGGCAGGGATTCAAACCTGTGTCTCCACGGTTATAGAAACAGTGATGTTACCTCTACTCCACCCAGATCACGTTACAGTGCATTTCCTCCCTAATCCAGATAGTTATATGGAGAACCCCAGACCAGACATTGTCCGTGTTTTCGTAAGTGGCAACACCGTATATCATGCGCATTTGTGAGATTGAAGAATTTAAGTGCTCACCTTTAGGTTACTGTAGGAGTCCCTTTTTCTGCCCTATTTTGTCTGCCACACTAGAGACAGGGTTATGCTATACTGTCCATGCATTTTTTATTTTTTAGATTAATTTACCTGTGATAGTGTCATTTTTTTGTGTGAACCAGCTGTTTTCCAGCAACCTTTATCCTTATTACTCTTACGGTTAAATTTCTCTTTTCAGAGAGATATATTGTAATTTATGTGATTTAACGTTTTATTAAGTATTAAAATTGTATCAACACTATAACTATTTGAAATCGTATCTTTAATATAATTACCTGACGTTCGAATTCAGAAGCAATGGTATACTGGCATACCCTAACACTCCAATGGCAGGCACGTGTCAGTCGCCGAAAGCTGAAATTAGGACTTTCCGGGAGAATGCTCACATATACAGTACCATGCGGGTTTAAAACATTTTTACAGGTATAGTATTCATCTCCTTTTTGTCTTTTATGGTTATAAAACAGTTAAGAATTAATTGCAGATTTCAAATTGCAATAAACATAAATTAATCTTCAATATGAATTACATTGTGACATGAACACAATCCCGTAACGCATCTTCCCAATTACAGGTAATGCAGATTCTCCTTAGAAATGTGATACTACTTACTTCTCTTGTGTCTCCTCCCTTTCACCACCCTGTTGCTGTCTGTAATATCCATCAAGATCAAGACGAGCACAGCAAACAGTCCAAACTGCATAGTAACTCTCCAGCACTGAGTACATGTAAAGTCAGCTGATTGGAGGGACTCACTGTCACCCTTGTGGTTAATTCAATATCTGCCAGGTCGGATCACTAATGCAAGTCTGTACATGTCTGGTAATGGACCATCTCTGCGAACCATATCAGCAGCATGAAACTTAGGTGGCAGGTAACATGATTCTGTTTGCATCTTTGTAGGGACCAAAGGAGCTTGGACCGAGTCCCATTGGGTTTGAAAATGTATTATGAGAAATAAAGCATATGGAATCCTCCAAGTTACCTGCACAGAATAAAAAATTAGGGATATTGTTAGTGGCTAACTAGCATTTTTTTATTTTGACAGTGAAAGCAAAATAACTTTATTACCGTTAATGTAATATTTTAAGAAATTATTGTTTCTTTACTTTAGCTTCAATTTAAATAAAGAGTAAGTTGCTATAGATATTTCTTTTATCATGTAAGAATATACATTATACATAAAGAATATAATTCTTATAAAATAGAAAGTTGATGAGCAAAAATGAATTTATACTGAGGGACACATGGATTCAGTGGAACAAATTATCTAAGACCACATCAAATTAGAAGGATTTTACAAAGATGTTATTTAGTATATTGTGTTTTATATACATTTTTTATATAGCAGGCAGCAAGGTTTATCTGACTATATATGCAATTTATGGGTGTGTATGAATATGGTAATTGTATTGATATATTTATTCAGGACGAGTTTGACATTATTATCATCATCATTAATATAGCGCCAACAGTTTCCACAGCGCTTTACAATAACCAAAGGGAACGAGATAAACGGACATAGGATGGAAACAAGAGGTGTAGAGGGCCCTGCTCATAGGAGCTTACAATCTAGAGGGATTGGGGTTGAGGAAGACCAGAGGAATTTTACTAGATAGCAGGATCATGAGTGCCAGTGGTTTGGGAATGGTGGGGCCATAGAAGCAACTTCAATCATGTCTGAGTCAATGAGCAGGGGGATGAGTTGCATCAGTGGTGTGGTATGCATACGGAAACAAGAGTCTTCGTTAAGTTGCTGTTCTGAAGGTTAACACTTACACAACAATTTGGTTGTACACTTTCATTTCAAAGCACTTACAGTTAAGTTTCTCATGTAACAGTGGGTCATAGCGACAATATGGGCTCTATTGCACTCTTCGCGTTAAAACGCGGGCGCAAGGGAGGAAAAACTGCACCGCAGTTTTCCCCCTTGCGCCTGCGTTTTAACGCTGGATTACAATGCAGGCGCAAAAAATGCTGCCTGCATTGTTTCTGAGCGTAAAATTCCAGGATGCTAGCGGCAGTGCTGAGCGCAGCCGCGAGCATCCACTCGCTGGAGTCCATAGGACTCCATTGAGTTCCTCCCTGCCGGTCACGTGACCAGCCGGAGTAGTGATACGCAGGGAGCGACTGGGGACTTTTTCCCCCAGTCTTTCCGTGCTCCCGCCGGCCAGAGGAGGCGGACAGAGCCACGGTCATCGCTGCGGGACAGAGGGTTAGTATAGGATTCGTTTTTTATTTTTTAAGCCTGGTGTTAACAGATTCTGCAGAAGCAGAATCCGTTAACACCAAGTCCTGGCTCTGGTTAAATTTTCGCTGACCAGAGCCAGGCGTTAGTCAGTGCTGGAACTTTGTAATCCAGCGCTGATTAACACTTTGCGCTCCCCATGTTAAGCATAGGGAGCACAAAGTACAGTAACCTTGCGCAGAGGAGCGCAAGGTACCAAACGCAAACGGGTTTTTTACCGCGTCATGCTCAAGCAGGTGAGCGTTATCGTTTGCGTGTAGATTGTAATAGAGCCCAATGTGCATTAAAAAGATATTCTAGTCAAAAATGTCATGCTGTATCCTAACCGAACATTTAATTTTGACTTAAATGTAGGCTTGTGCACCGATTTTTTTTTTCCGGTTCGATTCTATTTGATTTTTCGGATTTTTAAACTTTTCGATTCGGCTCGTTTCGACTGTTTTCTGTTTCGATTTGGTTCGGCTCGACTCGTTTTTCGTGTACATTTTTTTTTCGGAATATCGACCATTTTTCGTATTTTCGTGTCACTTGGCTCGTTTTTTGTATCGACTTTTCGTGATTTTGGAAATTTTCGTTTTTCCGAATTGTACATGGTTTCGGAATATCGACCATTTTTCGTATTTTCGTGTCACTTAGCTCGTTTTTTGTATCGACTTTTCGTAATTTCGGAAATTTTCGTTTTTTCGGAACGTCTGTTCTCCTCGTTTCAAAGCAATAAATTTCGATTTGACACATTTCAAGTCCATTCGAAAATTCCGAAAATATTTCGTTTCGGCTCGGAAAACTTTTCGGATCTGCCATTTTCGGATCTAAAAATTTTCGGAAAATCGGCCGCATCCGAAAACATGAATCGGGAAATTTTGTGAAAATTCCGAAATTCCGAAACCCGAAACGCACATCCCTACTTAAATGTCAACACAGTTAAGCTTTGGAAACATGGGTTAAATACACTGTTAAATTCATGTTGGAGCTGTGGACCGCAGCCACTGATTGTTGAGACGATTGATTATTCAGCGGCATGTGATCAACTTGCACAATCACTGGCAATACAAGCACAATTTTAAATGTGTACTTAACCACTTTTACGCAGCTGAAAACATACGTGTACCATACTATACTGGGAATTCAGCACACCAGGCAGACGCAATGGCTGTGAGCTATGGTTGAGCATCAAACCCCACCCTTGGAGCATTCAAAATCCTGCCCACATAGTACCTAAAACCAGGGGCCAAGTACAAGGGGAACGCACATGAACGGCGTTCATGGACTACTCCACCGGCGGGAACACCATTGGGGGGCTGAAATGGTCTGGGCTGGGGGAGCTGAAATGGACTGGGCTGGGGGAGAAATTAACTGGGGGCTGAAATGAAATGGACTGGATGAGAAATTAACTGGTTGGTTGCAATGAAATGGACTGGAGGAGACATTAACTGAGGGGGCCGAAATTAAATTAACTGCGGAGAATTTAACGGGGGGCTGAAATGGACTGGATTGGGCTGGGGAAGAAATTAACTGAGGGGCTGAAATTAAATGAACAGGGGGAGAAATAATATGAACTGGCTGTATGCATGGCTCACAGATAATAAAGCTGCAAATAGAGAGCCGCTAAGGGTTAACTGCTCCCTATTACCACCTCAGCTGGAATACGTCCTGGGCGGGAAACTTTTGCAAGTTCTTGTACTTCTTTTTTTAGGACTTGACCCCTGCCTAAACACACCCATGGCCAAACCAATACCATAAACTCATCCTTTCATACAATGTGCATAGGGCCTGTCCTTTGGGCTCAACCCCCTCCTACCCTAGCAAGGTGCTTTCACAGGACAGGTTTCTTGTCTAGTCAATATTTAGCCACAGGACATTGAAGTAAAAATCATTTATTAATAGAGAATGTGTCCGTTTATTTGACTAAAATATCACTTTAGTTGTCCACTTCCTTAATTGGAATGGGGTTTGCCTGTGTGTGGATGTGACTCTAGTCATATCATTAGTAATACCACTGATCATATGAATAGAGTCACACAGTCAGAAATGACAGTGACCATGTGGCCCCCACGAAGAGTTTGCTCACAGTCATGCTGCTATAAATGGAGACCAAAGACAGGACACCAGGGAAGAAAAACTTCAACTTGGAAGAGTGGAATCAAGCCTGACCATCAGTACCATCCCAAATTTGGAAGGTTGGGCAATTGCAAGCCTGGGCATTAATATAGTACAGACCTGCACAACTTGGCACTAGGTAGGGGTCGAAATTAGAGTAGGCTAAACTATGGGTCGCAGATAGATTTTTAGCTCCTCACTTTCCAAGTAATAAAGGTTTACGTAATGTTTACATTGAGGCCCGTGTCAGACGAGCGCAGTGATCACGTCCGTGTTGCCGCACATTTTATTGTCCGTCGTAGCATAAAATTATGATCAATAGAGACCCACACACGAAGTACGTCCGCACAGAAGTGCGGACGCATAACGCACGTGGCACTGGACACAATTTAGGCAAGAACGTCAAACCGCTAGGACGGACGCACAGAGTGAGCCACGTCCGCGTAGCTTTGTGTGTGAGTGATGGAACGTAGTCAGACTGACTGCATTTTTGACGTCCAGCATTTTTGACGGACAAAATGGTTTATCATGTCATGTATCAATTTTTTTCATTTTACATATTAATTTAATTTCCCATCTACGTCAGTCAAAAAAAAACTTCAGTCAAAAAAATGGGACCGTGTGGTGTCTACAGTATCATCGGTCAGAAAGTACGTCAGTTGTGCACGGACGCACAGTCTGCTCAGAATGTGTTCGTCTGACATTAGCCTTAGCTAATGGGACATATTACAGTACATTTCATCATTCAGTTTATTGTACTCCGGAATCACAGAGATCCACAGCACAAAAACTCAAAATAATGTGTGGTGTGTGTGACCGTGAGTTTATTGTTGTGCAGATCTGTGATGCAGTTTGGGCGGTGTGTATGAGTGTGTCACAGAGCTGCGCAGCAATTAAACGAACAGCAATATGTGGTATGTATGTGTGTCACGGAGTCCACACATCCATATACCCACACACAGTCACACAATCACTCATCCACACACATACAGTCGCACATACCTACACACTCGGTTATACATCCTCACAGTCACTCATCCACACACAAAGTCACACATACCCACGCACATTCACTCATCTACACACACACAGTCACACATAGCCCCACACACAGTCACTTATAGCCCATGCACACAGTCACTCATCCACACACACAGCCACTTATAACCCATGCACACACAGTTAAACATCCACACATACACCCTGAACAGGGCTTGCTAACGCCCAGGCGGCTGCCAGGTGTAGTCGACCAAAAGGCCGCCGGACCTAGCCAATGCCCAGGCGGCGCCCAACCTAGTTGAGGCCCAGGTGGCAGCACCCACTCGCAAGCAGCACAAAATTCTACCGTGGGCCTTATGTTGTGCAGATCTGGTATATGATATATATAAAAAAGTACACTCTGAGCATGGGATGTGTAAAAATACAGCTAGGAAGAAGAGAGAGAATTATGACATATCTGATATATGGGCAAGAAAATGATGACCTTTGATGACAATTTCTAATATTTCCTTATGCAAAGTATTTTACCTAGAGCTACACAACTCGATGCCTTGTCTCTTTATTGCATGAGACCTAGTTTATCATTAATTTTGTCTGTTAAGATTAAATATTCACTGTGACAGGCTATTGTTTTCTGGAAAAAAGTTAAGAAGCTTTATTTATAAAACATGATGTGCACTATTCCATAGTTGGCGCTAAGGTAGTGTTTTGTTATGTAATCGTCAGCTCTACAAGTGTAACGCCTGGTATCGATTAGGGATGTGCGTTTCGGGTTTCGGAATTTTGGAATTTTCACGAAATTTCCCGATTCGTGTTTTCAGATGCGGCCGATTTACCGAAAATTTTCAGATCCGAAAATGGCAGATCCGAAAAGTTTTCCGAGCCGAAACTAAATATTTTCGGAATTTTCGAATGGACTTGAAATGTGTCAAATCGAAATTTATTGCTTTGAAACGAGGAGAACAGACGTTCCGAAAAAACAAAAATTTCCGAACTTACGAAAAGTCGATACAAAAAACGAGCAAAGTGAAACGAAAATACGAAAAATGGTCGATATTCCGAAAACATGTACAATTCCGAAAAACGAAAATTTCCGAAATCACGAAAAGTCGATACAAAAAACGAGCTGACACGAAAATACGAAAAATGGACGATATTCCGAAAAAAAAATGTACACGAAAAACGAGTCGAGCCGAACCGAATCGAAACAGAAATCGGTCGAAACGAGCCGAATCGAAAAGTTTAAACATCCGAAAAATCGAATCGAATCGAACCGAAAAAAAAAATCGGTGCACAAGCCTAGTATCGATATTCCAATGCTGACGCTACACTGGTGCGAAATCAGTTAGCTCCTTGCAGCTTGTGCGAGCTTACTGTACTTAGCATCCCCTATACTTAACAATTTGTAGCGTCTCGACAAATGATGTATTACAAAGATGAATACGAAAAGAAGGATGTGGAGAGCAAGCAACAAAGTCGTAAATGAAAAGGGAGAAAGAGACAGTCACCGTCACTGAAGGCACTCAGATGAATTCCCTAGTCCTTCAATAAACCAAAACAAGCTATGTGCACACCCTTTATTGCACTTGGCAACTCTAACTGTAGCGTCTCGAGGTGAACGCTAGAGCTTTGCGTCGAGACACCGCTCGAATGCCCACATCCGTGCAAGGTTTGTAACACTCTCAGTACTTGGGAAGCACTAATATTTAACACCTTACACTAATTTGTAGCTATTGAATCTGCCTTTTAGCATCCACTATGGGAAATAGTCCAACAACTGCACAGTCTATAATGACCAGGGAAAGTCGACAGGACATTTTTTCCTTTAACCAGTAGGTGTCAGTTTAAGGCAGTAAACATTGAGCTTATTCATCAACCTATATACAATGTATAATGAATATATGGACATTTGGGATCTATTGTTATCAATAAAGGAATGAAAATGTGATGATACAGTGAGCTTTCCAAGACCTGCTCTTGTGAAAACACTAAATGGAGTCCTGTGGGCTTGAAAGTGTACACTGTTAGACATGATTTGGTCTTAGAATAACAGCTTAATGCTGCTATAGGCAGTTACAGTCACAAGTATTTTTAAAGCGCCAACAAGTACCTTAGCGATGTACAATGGGTGAGACAGAACAAGAAATATATATACGTTAAACACACAGAACAGTAAGAGAGAGGACCCTGCTTGAGCGCTTACAATCTAACAGGTAGGGGTTACTGGCTTTCCTTCTTTGCACCACTTTTGGTAGGTACTAACCACTGCATACTGGGAAAACCCCACAAGACTTGCAGTTTTGGAGATGCTCTGACCTAGTCCTCTAGCCATCAGGTGGCCCTTATCAAAGTCACTCAGATCTTTCCACTTGCCCATTTTTTTGCTTCCAACAGATGAAATTCAAGAACTTGCTGCCCAATATATATCTGACCCATTGACAAGTGCCATTGTAATGTAATAATCAATGTTACTCACTTCACCTAGTTTTAATGTTGTGGTTGATCAGTGTATACAGACAATATTGTGTTATAATCTGTATATGTTCTTTCATAATTCATAAATAAGGCTAACCAGGGCTTAGCTAGCATTCATTGACTTAAGAGACTGAAAACATTGCAGCTTAACAGCAAGTGTGTGCTGGGTGGAGTAAAGGTAACATCACTGCTCTGCGTGGAGAAAGCCTGTGGAGACATGGGTTCGAATCCCAACAAGCACCTCTCCAGTAAGTGTCCTTGGGCAAGACACCCAATGGTACATACTCACCACCCAGGACATACTTGAAAACGAGATAAATCTCAATGTATCCTTCCTGGTAAAATACCTTCTCAAAAAAAAAACCTACCTGGAACTACCCTTGAGGTCGGAGGGCCAGATGATTGGCTGCTGGGTCCTCAACTGAGCTACATGACTGACTGGGGCCTTTGCTAGGCTACTCCACAAGACGAATAGTGATTCAGCCCCCACTGTGCAAAAGAATTTAGGTACAGTATCAAGTATATATTTTTTTCATATAAATTTTGTTAATATAATTTTATATTTATCTTAATTATATTGAAATACATTAAATATTATTTTAATACTTTATTTTAATAATATTTTATTTTATACTTATTTATGAGTTTTACTCTGTGACACACTCATATTCCCCGCACATTACTGTGAGTTTTATTGCTGTGGAGCCCTGTGGTACGCTTCTACACACTGCACATTACTGTGAGGTTTATTCCTGTGGAGCTCCGTGATACACTCATACACAGTGCATATTACTGTGAGTTTTAATGCTGGAGATCTGAGGTATACATAGTGCACATTACATTAAAAATGGGATGGACTAAAGTGGTCATAGTGGACCTAGGAAAAAATGACACACTGAATGTCTGGAGTCAACATTGTGAACCTGGAAAGGTCCAGTGAATGGGGAAGATGGTGAGGGAAAAATATTTATTTATTTATTTACTTATTTATTTATAAAGGATTTTACCAGGAAGGATACATTGAGATTTCTCTCGTTTTCAAGTATGTCCTGGGTTCAAGAACATTGAAGTGTTACAGTTACAGAAATACAAAGTAATACAATGCAAGATATTAAAAAACAACACAAATATACAGATTAACAGAACATAAATATGTGGTGAATAGTCATTATGTTACATGTTTACAGGGGCATTCTGTATTGAGGTATGTTAGTAAGGAGCTCTTGAGTGACATAAGACTGGAAGATTTGATGGTGTCTGGGAGGTTATTCCGTAATTGTGGTGCTCTGTAGGAAAATGAGGACCGAGCCACTGTCTTTTTGTATTGTGGTATTGCAAGTAAGGTGCTGGTCCTGGATCGGAGGTTATAGGATGAGGGAGCTGCTGGGGGAAGCAGTCTATTCAGATAGGGTGGCAGCTTCCCAGAAAAGCTCTTAAACACCAGGCTGGAAAGGTGAAGGGTGCGTCTAGATTCCAGAGATGGCCAGTTTAGCTCTTTTAACATGTCACAATGGTGGGTCATGTAGTTACATTGTAATGCAAAGCGGCAGAATGAGTTATACAATGTAGTAAATTTCTGAAGATGTGTTTGCGGGGCGGCTACGTACACTACATCTCCGTAATCAATAGCCGGCATAAGCATTTGTTGTACAATCTGCTTTCTTACTGCGGGGCTCAGGCAGGATTTGTTTCTGTACAGGGCGCCTAGTTTGGGGTAAAGTTTAGATGAGAGTTTTTCGATGTGAGGGCCAAAGGATAGATTAGGGTGCAACCACATACCTAGATATTTGAGAGAAGTGACTGTGGTCAGCGTGCCATTTGATTTTGTCCCAACACATAATTGGGGATTTTGCAATTTGTGTAGTTTAGGTTTTGTTCCAAAGAGCATCGTTACAGTTTTGTCATTATATAAAAAAAGTTTGTTGTGTTTGATCCACTTTTCTACCTCTGTGAATTGTTCTTGCAGCACGGCTTCCAGCTGCCGGAGATTTGGTTTGCTGGTATAGATTACGGTGTCGTCTGCATACATATGTACAGTTGAGGCTTTGCAGACGTTGGGCAGATCATTTATGCATATTGTGAATAGCAGGGGGCCGAGTATTGAGCCTTGGGGTACACCGCAAGTAACAGGGAGGGGGAGGAAGGAGCTGCCAGAAATGGCCACATATTGTGATCGGTCGGATACATATGATTGAAACCAGGTTAATGTGCGATCACCAATGCCAGAGTTTTTAAGTTTTTCTAACAAGATGCCATGGTCTACTGTGTCAAAGACCTTGGCAAAATCAAGGAAGATGGCTCCAGTTAGGTTTCCTTGTTCCATCCCAGCTTGGATATCATTGCAGACTTTTAAAAGGGCGGTTGTAGTTGAGTGATTTGGACGAAAGCCGGATTGATCTGGGGTTAAGTAGTTCCAATATTGATAATAATCACGTAATTGTGTGTAGACGCATTTTTCCAAAATTTTGGACATTACAGGGAGCAACGATATCGGACGGTAGTTGGATACCAAAATACTGTCACCACTTTTATGGATAGGTACCACTCTCGCAGTCTTCCAGAGTTTGGGTATGTATCCAGTCGCCAGTGATTCATTGATTAGGGTTGCGACAGGATTTGCAATTGTCGGTGCACTGATTTTCAGCAGCATTGCTGGAATTTGATCAGGTCCAGACTGGTATTTAATTTTTTGCTTACGGAGAAGTTTAGTAACAACACTGACAGTCACTGGTCTAAAACTGAATTCCTGTCTGATACAGGGACTTTGCACAGTTGGAGGGGCCTGACCTGCATGAGGCCTTTCTGATTGCATGTCATTTCCTAGCTTGGCAATCAAAGTGGTGGTGCATCCAACAAAATAATCATTAAAGGCATTTTCTACATCTAGGGGGTGTTGCAGGGTTTGGTTGTTTACTTTGACATCAGCCGGCTGGGAGTGGACTGGGTGTGCTTGTATGTTACTTATGGTTCTCCAAAAGTTTCTAGGGTTTGATATGTTATTGTTTAGATTTTCATTGAAGTAATGGGCTTTAGCCATTTTTGTTTGTTTTGTGCATTCATTCCGGCATTTTTGGTATTCGCAGTGATCGTTCATGGAACCAGTACTCTTGAAATTTGACCACAGTGAATCTCTAAGACGGTACATTAGTGTAAGATCAGCTGTAACCCAGGGGAGATGGGTCCCTTTTACTCGCACTTTACGCAGCGGGGCATGGGAATTCCAGACTTGCAGGAGCTCAGACTGAAAGTATTCAATTGCACAGTCTAGGTCTGGGATTAGGTTTAGTTTGTACCAGGGGAGCTGTTTGAGATCACTTAGGAAGGATTCAAGAATAAATTTCTTGAAAGACCTGGTGGTTATTACCTTTGGGGGAGATTTCATGGCCTTTATTTTGCGCACGCAGTACACTAGACAATGGTCACTAAAGCTATTAGCGAGAACACCTGCCTCCTGTATTCGATCAGGAGATGAGGAGAGAATCCAGTCCAGCAAGGTATGGTTAGGGCTTTTCATATTAATGTGAGTGGGGGAGGAGATTAATTGAGTTAGCTGCAAAGTTTTAAACAGTGAGCAGTGTTTATTGTTTTTAGGATTTAGCCAATCTGTATTAAAATCGCAGAGGACCAGCATTTCACTTTTTTGGTTTTGGGCAAGTAGGTTATTAAGGATTTGAGATATGTCAGTTAGGGAGTGCACTGGAGAGCTCGGTGGGCGATAGAATCCAGCAACAATGATGGATTTACTGAATGGAATCTCAATTAAACCAGAGAGGAAATCAAAGGTGACAGGGGAGCTAGAAGTCTGTAAGGGGGTGAACTTTATGGACTCCTCAACATAAATAACAATTCCCCCTCCTCTCTTTGCTCTGTCCTTTCTTTAACATGAATACCCCTGTATTGATATGGCAGAGTCTGGTACTTTTGGGGTTAACCATGACTCTGTGAACACAATGATTTTGGGTTTGTAATAGCAACACCACGCCTGAAGCTCATCCAATTTAGAGAGTAAACTGCGGATGTTACAGTGCACAAATGAGAGGCCTTTTTTAGTGGGGAGACTAAAGGTTGAGTCACCTATAGGACCAGGGTTAGTTTCCACATCGTTTGCCATGGAAAGTAGCAGGATAAATAGGAATTTGGACAGATATGTTGTTGTCTAGGATGGGGGTGGGGGCCTTCATGGATTCCTGCACTTGGGTTCTGAGGTTTCTAGTAATGCCGCTGCATAGAGATAAATATGCATTAAACAAATATAAATGAATGTCGGAAGTTGACAAAGTACACATATCAAATCATAATGCTGATTTTAGTTATTTTTAACGTTCAACATCTGTATGTGCACATATTAATTTAATATAGGCTGTGTTTGAGAAAGAAGTATCATCAATTACACAAAAGCCACAGCACATTGTACAGTGTATTAAGTGCTAAAACCCAGAAGTTAAAAGCTATTCTTAGCGTACTGTTTTATTAAGCGTACCAGCCTTCCAGTTAAGCCAAGCCCAATGAATGATTATATAAGAGAAGGAATATGATCTTAGTGTCTTGGCAAGTGGAAAGCTGAACTTGTTTGACTAAGATGTCATAACAACATTGGTGTTCTGCAAGGAGAACAATTAAATGTTTAGGAAAGGCTTTGAGAAAAATGGACCAGTGAGTGGCCTATCCCTAACACTTTTCAATGCTTAAGATCTCAACGTCGCAAACTGAACACGCACAGAGCAGATTAAAGGGCCACTACCACCAAAAAAATGAAATAAACTTCTTTTGATTATTTTATGTTGCTGATATCTTACAATTACTTAGTTTTTCTCTTGTAAATTTAGTTAAGAAAATATTATACTCTACGGGCCCTATTACAATCTTCGCGCCGGAGCAAAAAACGCATTAACGAGAGGGGTAAAACCCTTTATTACAATGTCAGCGCAACAAATGCGCGTAATCATCTACC
Source organism: Leptobrachium leishanense (assembly GCA_009667805.1). Taxonomy (NCBI): domain Eukaryota; kingdom Metazoa; phylum Chordata; class Amphibia; order Anura; family Megophryidae; genus Leptobrachium; species Leptobrachium leishanense. The sequence continues at coordinate 208,810,109 of CM019064.1, forward strand.
GCGGGTGAACCTGCGTGAACCCTGCGCGAGCGTACTTTACTGCGCGCGTCCTATACTTAACTTTGTGAGCACAAACACGAATGTGCGCTGGTACGCGGATGCTATTACATTCTATGCGCAGGATTTAACGAATAGCCTTTGCGTTCATAATTTTAGCAAGTCCTAAAGCTGGTGTTAATGGCAAACCTGACCGACCTGGCCGAACCCAAATACACCAGCCCGAAAAAAAAATGCAGCAAAGTATAGTTACACATTCTACTCATACCAAACCAATAAAATGGAGAAGTTGTGTGTGCAATTATTATTGCTGCAGCATATATGCTCAGATTGACTTTGGCAGGCGCAAAAACTGAGATAATTGTGGTTCTTAATTCTGATTGGCTGAATCGCATGAACAAAACTGTCCGCACACTGATTTCTGCCTGCAACGTTGCTGCGCTTGCATTTGTGCGCATTCGTTTTACGCACGTTATTGCTCGACGGATGAAAAAATGCGCAAGGATTGTAATTCCAGTGTTGATTTACGCGCGTTCACGTTTAACACTTGGCGCACAAATTCACGCGTTGCGCGAGCGTTTTAACCCGAAGATTGTAATAGGGCCCTATATGTGTCACTGGGTGCATTCATTTTGTGATCTTTTTTGCTGTATACTCCCCCCCCCAGTATTTTTTCCTCTCTTAATTTTGGGCAAGGACCTGTTTTTTGTGTTTTTGAAGTTAGGGTTGAGCGGTAGATAAAACTTTGCAATTAGCATCCCTCCAGAAATTAGCGCAGGCACCAAGTAATCTGTTAGTTAGAGTGATCTCTAGCGCTCCCCATGTTAAGTATAGGACAAGAAAAGCACAGTAAGCTCACTTTATAAATCGCTATTAACGATGCGCTAAGTGAATTTTTTTCCATTTTTAGCGAGAGGCAAAAGTTCTGTTGATCAGGCGCTAGACTGAATTAACTTGATGTTAGACATGTGCACAACGGAAAAATTTGTTTAGTTACTGATCGATCTGTTACGTTTTTCAGTTCATTTCAGTGCTTTCATTATGTTACTGGGATTTGTATTTCAGATCGATTCGTTATTTCGCTTTTATTAGTTATTTTGTTTTTATTAGTTATTTTGGAATGTGAAATGGATGAATTAGTTACTTAGATTAGGGTAAAAAAAAGAAGATACCTAATCCTCCGTCCTTGGTGCTGAAACCGGAACAGTGCGGGCTGCTGTCCTTGGTGCTGAATCCGTTTCTGCACCAAGGACAGCCCCTGCCGAACGCAGCCAGACAGAAGGAAAGAAAAAAAATGCTGCATTCAGCAAAGAAAAAAAGCTTTCTCGTTTTAAAATAATTAGGAATCCAAAAATTTCACCAAAAAAATCCTGAAAAATGCCTAAAAAATCCTAAAAAAATAAAGAGACATTTTGCTGTAAATGCAAAGAATAAATGGTTGAATAAATATTTTATAAAAAAACGGGAATATTTCTTATATGGAAACCTATGGGATTCGCCTGTTTAAAGCTGTTGAATGAACCACTAAAAATCAGGGCATTTTACTAACATTTCGGTGCTGTTTGGTGTTCTCTGAATAGAATAATCATTACTTCTCTATGGGGAAATTCACTGCAGCCGAACTGCACCATAGCGCTGTCCATGGCCTGTGGTGTTGTATACAACAGATACAGCCCCACAGCCAATGGACAGGGATGCGGTGCTGAATCTAAGTGAAACGGTACAAGGAATCAATTAGTAAAAACAGAATAAATTCGTTGTAGTTCGATTGGTTCCGTCTCATTCCGTTTCGTTGTCGTTCCGTTTCGGATAGATATCGATTAGTTGTTTCTGACGTATGTCCAATATACAAATCGGCTAATTTCGTCCGAATTTTGATTCGGAACAAAACAAAATGCACATCGCGAACTAACCCTAAAGCTCAAACATACCAACACTAACATTAGCTCACACCAGGTGATAGTGGCCCTAATCTGTGTTCTCATTAACATATTACAGGCTATATTCCTAACGCTAACACAGAGATGGTAAGCATGCAAATCTACATCTGCAAATTTTTATTAATCATTAATCAAATAAGCTATCATTATGCATTCTCGCCATGGATAATTCTGCCTCTTTCATTGTCTCCAGTGTCCTGCAACCCTGCCTTAAGCTTCCAACCACAGACTGGTTGCTGGATCAGAAGTATTGTAGAGGAAGCCGGTATAATCAGGAACAGGTAGTGGGAATCTTGCAGAGCAAAAACAGTTAGGTCTTTTCCCATGCAGGAAAACAGCTACAATGATGAAGCAAGGATAGGAAGGGGCGTGGTGCCTTTATTTCGTGTATGTGGTGTGACGTGCTTGGTGTTAACTATTGGTTTGCTGGATGAGCTGTTTGCAGGTTTATACATTATACAAGGTGTAGGAACAAAAATAGCATAGAAAGTATGGCTGCCAGGAACCTCAGAAGATGGATGTAGATGAGGGTCCTGACATACAGATCCCGTCTCCAGTGTCCCTGCGTCTCTGGTTCCCAGCCCTGCCGTGTCCCATGATCCCCTCAGCCAGCTCTTTTCCTGTCTCATGTTTCCTGTAAGTCTCCTATTCTGTTGCCCAATGCCCTCAGTGTTTCTGTCTGGTTTGTTTCTCCTTCTGGCCATACCCCTCCAGTCAGATTTATTCCTGCCTTGCTCCTCTCCAGTATTTTCTCTTGTCTGTATTTTTAATAAACCCTGTTGCACTACTATTCTGGTCTCCTTGCCGTTTGTATCACTGCATCCTGAGCTCAAACCCTCCTCGTGCAGTGAGACACGGGGAGTTTGAGCCCAGAATGCAGCAAATTCATAATGAGACGAGATATGGTACTGGAGAATAGTAATTTATTAAATAAATGGCAATCAAAGAACAAGCAAGGCATATAATAAATTATAAGGAACCAGAGAAAGAGCAAGGCTGGAAACAGGGTCAATACAGAGGCAAGGCACAAGGGCAAGACATGGGCGAGTAAGTGGAAGGTACAGTAATAGGGCTGGGCACAGGAATAATATGCAATGAATGCCGGAGACCAGAGTTGCTGAAGGTGGAGGCTGGAAGTCAGAGTTGCTGACAGTGGACACTGGAAACCAGAGTTGCTGACAGTGGAGGCTGGAAACCAGAGTTGCTGATGGTGGAGGCTGGCAACCAGAATTGCTGGTCTGAGCAGTAGAGTTTGGAGATCAGATTTGTAGGATACTTGAGACATGAGGCTTGAAACCTGGAACATGGAAAGGAGTATGGACAGCAGAGACAGAACTTGGCACTGGGGAGACAACGGAGGTAGTACTGGAACTGGAGAGTGTGGATAAGGTAATAGGAACACAGGACAGGTTGGATGGTGCACACAGACTGGTGGTAAACCACAGAGTGCTGAAGCAGTGTTGGAAGGGTGTGATTCTCTTAAGTAGGGATCTCATTAGAGTCTATAACGAGATCAGTGGCTGTAACAGTTGTTGGAGAACTCTGATGGAGCAATGGAACAGATAGCTGTGAGCTGGGAGGTAGAAAAGCCGCGAATGAATCTTGCATGTATATGAGGAAGGCCCTGCAGATCCTCATGACGCTGATGGCTTGGGACTTCTTGCAGTATTGCTGGACTTTATGGCACAGGAGATGACACCAACTGTGGAATAGTGCCCTACATTTTTCACATGTCCTTAGAAATCTTTATCTGTCTTTCTTTCTATAGAGATAGATATATAAATCAAGACGGCAAGTACTGTGCACTCATATGTGATACATTTCCTAAAACACTCTTGTTATTCAGACATGCCCTTTGTCAGCGAATTTCCAGGATAATTAAAAGACTTTTAAAAAAACTAGTGGCGCCGCAGGTTGCCTAAAATGTTACTGTTCGTGCTTAATTTGTTTGACCATATTAAATACGTCATTAAAGTATGGGAAAATACTCAACCTTGTAGAAGGAAAACTCAGACACACTTCTAGATTCTGTATATGTTTGAGCACGGCTGCCCCAACAGTATTTTCTTATTAAATTAAATAATTTTTAAGCAGGTAATGATTGAACATTATTTATTATATGGGACACTTAAAGCATAAACCATATAAAAAGATGTCTACGCAGATTTCTTTTAAACAAATGCTAGTAATCAATGAAGTCTGTTTATTCTACTGTTGTCTCTCTACGGTGCAGGCCAAGTGCTGCTTTGAAACTGGGACTCCTATTTCAATTTGTCTTTGCCTTCGAGTAAAATAAAGTTCTACATGCGACTAAACAGCTATCAGAGCAGAATGTTTTTCTTTTGTCATTGACCATGAGTTGAGTTAAACCAGCACCATTTAAGTAAAACACTTTTTCAAAAATATACCACTGTACTGTATAACACAGACCCTTGGGACTTTATGCCTCTATTTTTTTTTTCCCGGAGGACTGTTTCAGAATATTTAGATCTTTTACATTTTGGTCCAATGCACGATCACTGTGTCAGTATTTATTTCCTCATGACCACTGAAAAAGATTATTTTGACTTTTTTCGTAATAAGATTTCATCATTAGAGATCTGTACTAAAATCTGTGGTTTCCCTACTGCACTTTCTATATTTTAGGAGTTGTTCAAATAACATGAGTCAATTAATACTTTTAAAAACTGTGTGAAGAATCCTGTAATGATGGTGGATCACCATCTTTTGTCTGATGTTTGACATCCATCCATGACATCTATCCTTTTAATATAAGGAAGCACGCTAACATGTAAGTAAAAGGTGCTTTTGTATGAACTAAAGGAATTAAATAAGAAAATAATCATTGTAAGCTTGTAATTGCATTTAATGCCAAGCTGCAAATGCCCTACAATTCATGCATGACCTCTTATGGTGGGTAATTTCAGACATGTGTAAATCTTCTGGGAGGGAGTGGAAGTCATTACAGTTTCTACTAATGTCTTCATAAAACATCATGCCAGTAAAGGTTTTGATGCTGTTTTCTAGAATTCTCGAAAAAGCACCTGTGATTACAAGACAAGTGAAACACATTTTTATACAGCAGTTTTAAAAGCCTTTAGAAACCAACATGCCATTAGAAGGCCCTCATATTTTTATTTCCAAAATCAATTAATACATAAAAAAATAAAGTTTAAAAACACATCTACAGGTTGAGCTTGCCTTGTCCAAAATGTTTTGGATCCCCTTCCCAAACATTCCAGATTTGTAATTCTTCTAGATTTCGGAATTCTGGAGAATTCTACGTCAGAGAGGAGGGAGGACGTGACAGGGAGCTGGGATGCACTTCCTGCTGCAACACCAGTGTGTATACATGCTAGGAGACTCTGAGCAGCCTTTCTCGAGGGACATGCTGTACAGAGCCATCATGTTCTTGTGCAGCATGTCACATGTTGGAGCTTCACAGAGTTTCAGAGTGTGTTCCTCATAGATCTGCAGCCATCAGAGGAGTGGCGGTGTGCAACAGGATCAGGTCAGAGATAATCATGGAGATAATTAAAATTCCAGAGTTTTACAGTTTTTGGAATTCCAGATAAAGAGTGCCCAACCTATACTTACTTCTGGCCCAAATGTTGAGAGAATTCCCTACATTTCCTTTGCAGCATGCAGAAGGAAACTGGGAATAAATAGTTTCCATTGTCCTTCCTCTGAGCCTTTGTGAACTAGCATGCTTGCACTTGTCTCCAAGAGGTCTAGGACACAAGGGGACTTTACCAGCAGTGTTGCTGCTGATATCTAATAGCAGTTCCCTCATTTTAGAAGTTGAGCTGCTCACATAGTGGCTTTCTTATAATAAAGTTAGTAGTAAGGAGCTGCTCAGAGTTACCGACTATTTCTAACTGAACCCTTCAGAGGCTCCCTATTACCAGAAGAGTTGGATTGCATATTAAGGTGTACTGAGTGGATAATTAATGAAGTGACGGTACAGTTTTTGCTGCACTGATATCTTGATTGTTAAAATTGTTACAATGCTGAATGTACAATTACATTTTGAAATTTCAGTCACAGTGTGTTCTATGACATAATTGTGGAATTGTAGTGTTTGGTAGTTATATGAACATTCACAGTATAATTACAGGAGCTATGGGGTTATCTGATGTGGTTTTCATGGTCAAATCTGCACAAATGTTGTGTTTTCCTACAGTAACCTCAGTAAATACAATTTAAAAAAATCCTCATTGCCAATAAAAACACAAACTTGGTATTGCACCAAAAAGCAATATATATTTTACTTAAATATTGATTGAATAGGTAATTTTTTGGAACTTGTGTTAATGGATTATATGGGACCATTAGAGCATCATCTAAATCAAGGGTGGGGTGCATCCCGCCCTGTTTCTATCCGTGTCTGCTTGGGTATTTTTCACAGTGTGTGCCTATGTGTGTCTACCCATGTAAGGCCCCTATTACATTCTTCGAGCAAATTCGTCCGCACAGCGCAATTTTTTTTGCACGCAGCGTTAAGTGTTATCGCGCGAAAATTAACGGTGGTATTACGATCCTTGGTATTACGATCCGAACGCATTTTCTCATTCGTCCGAAAATAACGTTCGGAAAAACAACGCGCAAAACTAAGAGAAATAGGCGCGCCGTAACGTAGCACACGTAAATCTGTGTGCGGACTGTTTTTTTCGGGATTCAGCCAATCAGAATTAAGAACCTTAATTGACATCAATTTACCTTAATTGAATCACTTAAGTTTTTGCGCCTGTCAAAGTAAATCTGAGTATATATGCTGCAGCAATAATAAAAACACGCACAAATTCACAATTTTATTGTTTGGGTATGTGTAGAATGTGTAACTATACTGTGCTGTATTTTTTTTTTCGTGCTGGTGTTTTTAGTTTTGGGCAGAAAGTTCAGATTTGCAGTCACCACCAGCTTTTCAAAGACGTTAAAATGATGTGCGCAAATGTCGTAAAAAGATGCACATCGATTGTAATACCATCCGTGTACCAGCGCACAAACAAATTTGTTCTCACAATGTTAAGTATAGGACGCGCACAGTTCATCACGCTCGCGCAGGTCCATCGTCGTTGTAATACGACGTTCAGCGCAAAGGGTTTTGCCCCTCGCGCAAATGTGCATTTGCGCACGCAAAAACAAATGCGCGAGGAATGTAATAGGGGCCTGTGTATGTATCTGTCACTCTCTGCCTGTGGGCATGTATGTCTGCATGCTTGTAAATGTCAGTGTCCCAATGTATATTACTATCAGTCTGTATTAGTGTATCTCTCAGCAGCTCTGCTATATAATAATAAAACCAGCACCACGCTTATCCTTAATTCTGCATCCAAGAGTCATTTGCACAAACGCCTCAGCAGCACAGAAACGTAAACATTACATAGTGTCAGAAGAAATGGATCTCTTCTATTAACATACATGCCACTGGAGTCCCAATGCCCACAATGAATTGGGAAGCAAGTAACTTGCTTGACGCATAGCGGAAGTTCAGACAACACGCAGATCTAATGTTCGGCCCCTGAAAAGTATGATTGAGGATGAAAAATGTAATTACCTCCTACCATGGACTGGTGAAAAGGGCAGAGACATTTTCAATACATGGGCCTTACCTACAGACAATGCTATGTCTCTAAAGTCCTGTTACGACTGTTTCGCAGCATATGTCAAGCCCAAAGCTAACGTAATATTTGCACAGTATAAGTTCCACCAGAAAGTGTAGCAGGCGCAGGAAGCTTTTGAGCAGTTTGTGACAGACTTACTGTCACGGACGTCTGGGGCAGAAGCCATTGAGCGCCCTTGGTGAGAGCGGTTAAGCCCTTCAGGCGGGTATGTAGTTTTGTAACGTGCGCTATGGCGCTCACCCTGGATCAGCATTGTCTGGATCTTTATGGACAGATTTCTTTGAAAGCAGAAAAGACTGTAATACCTATAATCCCCAGCCAGGGAGGTAACACAAAATACAAAATACAAAATTATTCTAGATACCACTCAGCCTCAAATGGTTTCGTGACCAAGAGACCGCTGAGCGAAAACACGTTAACTATATTTAGTTAATACAGTGATTCAAGAATTGTACAGTATGAGCGTGATTATTCATAGGTTTCAGATGGGTACCAGTAACGATTGTGGTATGTGCAGGATTGTTAATAGAGATAATACTCATATACTTGATCTCAACCATATAGAGTAAATACTCACTGTATTTGGCCTACAATCAGAGATAATGCTTCTGTACTGCGACTTGGTGTTAAACAGACAACTTGTAGGAATGTTGTATTTAGCAACCTGCAGGGCAGGCCTACAATCATAGATTGTACGATATGCTTTAGAAACAGGCCAGACGTTATACAAGCAATCAGAACTGTTGAGTGATCTAGCAACATGAAGGACAGACCCACATACTGAGATGATACATGGTAATGCAGAGCGAGGCCATGTAATCATTAGGCAGATCGAGCGGTTCATGAAATGAGCAACCTGCAGGGCAGATCTCCCAAGTGAAACCATGCGGTACAACATATGCATGAAACACAAACACACACACAGGGATCAAGAGTAAGAATCGTCAGTGGGTATTCCGGGTCAAACAACTAAAGCAAGGTCCTCCTACAAGCAAAGATCGGCAACGAATACAAAGTATCGAAGAGACAGACTCAAGAGTCAGCTGGCGATGCGGGAAAATACTACGCGTCAGGGCGACGAGCAGATCCTCGCGCCCTGCATTTAAGGCCGGCGGCTTCGTGTCACCATGCCAAGCCCCGCCCCCTCAGACTCTATACAGATTACAGGGTTGGGGGTAAACACTAAAACAGCAACGAGGGTTTGCAAGAAATACCACAAAGAGGTATCCAGTAACAATACAGGCCCTAAGCCAGAAAAGAAGTTCTTAGATTTGGCCTCCATATATTCTAATATGCTGCTGGACAACAATACATAAAGACCAGAATATGACATACAGAACATACACAAGAATAACAAGAATAGTCAGTGAATAGCCAGGACTTAAACACCAGAGACGATATCAGACAGAAACCGGGGATCAGGAGCCAGAAGATCAGGTCATACAAGCCAAAGTCATACACAGAATATCAGAACCAAAATCACAGATGCAACACTCAGTAAGGAAGACCTATCCTGACGCAAGGATCTGATCCACTGCTGGCTGTATATATAGGGCAGAGCCGGTCATGTGACAGCAGACTATCAGCCACAGGGGAGATGTTCTGCAGAGGCTAGCCCAAAAACCCACAAGAGCTGCTGCGCGTCGCTCTCACCACCAGGGGGCTTGGCTGCTATAACTGAAATTGTGAAACTTACGGCTCCTTACTCAGGACTGCAATTATGCACAGAGCGATGAGATGTTCCGAAACCGCATTGTCTTTGGCATACACTCTCCGAGGGTTAGAGAGAAATTATTAAATGCCGGGTCTGAGTTAACACTAGAGAAAGCGATCAATATCAGCAGATCACATGAATTGACCGAGGCACAGCTACTGTCAATTTCTAGAAGCCCAGGCTATGTCGCTCCACATTGCGACAACATTCACAGGGTTTCTTGCCAAACAAACATTGGCGTGGACTGGAGGCAACATGGCACCCCTCACATACAGAAGTATGAACGAGTTTTCTTTTCTCGTAGCTCTGAAGGAGAACAACCCACAAAGTGAAACTACTGTAGAAACAAGCAACATACCGCCCGCTGTCAATGTCCTGCAAGCGGGAAAATATGCAAGTCATGTGGAAAACCTAACCACTTTGCCAAAGTGTGCCGCTCCAGCCGCAGTAAAAATGGCCATTCTGTAAACAAAGATGGTACTTACCTAGAAGAGCATCATGAATTGGTCGTAGACTCCGTGACCCAAAACAGTCACTGGCCAGACCTGAAGCAGACTTTCGCCAGTCTTCCTGTAGAGGATTGCGCTTTGTATCCCTGTCGGCGTCCGTTTAGCTTTTTGACGGGGAGGGCTTTTTCACGTCCGGTTGTTGGCCCTTCCTGTCAAAATGTCACGGACGCAGGAAAGTGCGGGCGCACACAAGCACCAAATGCACTCGTGTGCCGCAGCCTTAGAGTCCATCATGCGGCATCCAATGGCATCCAGTCCTCCAAGGCTACAAAGAATGATTCTACTGCTTCAGAGGTATAGCTTCACCATCATTCACCGCCCAGGCAAAGACATTCCAGTTCTTAAAACAATCTGTCCAGAAAGTCAGTATCTGACCAAGACCCGAACCTCAGTGAAGGTATGAACATACAAGTGCATACTGTATAAAGCAGTCTTCCTGTCAGGGACCCAAAGAAACAAAGCTCAGACTGAAAGGGACCCACAATTTCAAATACTAAAGGACACTATACAAAATGGCTGGCCTGATGAGAGAAAGAAATGCCCCCAAAGCATCTTGGAATTCTGGAATCACCGAGATGAATTCTCATATTTTCAGGGCATGATATTAAAAGGTGAGAAAATCATTGTTCCCTCAAGCCTTCATCCAGAAATGCTCTCACGCATACACGACAGCCACCTAGGCATTGAGATGTGCAAGTAAAAAGCACGTGATATATTATTTCGTTATTAAACAAAGTGTATTGTATCAATAAACAATATTCATAATGACCCGAGTAGGTAGATACTTGTGAGGATATCTCCCTTACCGTCCCTCCGGACCCCGAGGCAGCACCTCTGGCGGACCTTCAGGCCGTCTCGATACGATGCCCTGGATCATCGACACCTCTCAACGGGACTGCGGATGCCGACACCCCCTTATCCGGTGGACAGGAATCCTCACGCATGCGCGGAGTCCCGAGCAGCCTTATGGGCATGAAGAGATGTCAGCAATGGCGAATGACGTCAGAACCCACAGCAGCTGCCTAATAGAATACCCTATAAAGAAGACGCCGATGGGGTAAATCCTCGCTCAAATATTTCTATTGAACTGAGCTAACTACTATATATCCTGCAAACTAATATATTGACTCCCTTGGCTTTGACCCCCTGCTTTGAATATTGACCTCGTATTGAACTCTGCCTACCCCTGACCTGAGCTATTCCTTCGAAGACTCTCTCCAAATCATATTGGCTGAGATACACGTATATATCCTTATCTCTCTGCTGAGAATATTTCTTCATACCAACTAATTTCCAACGAACCTGGCGCCACTGGTACCAGCAGACAGGTAGCATGTCATATATCATTCCTCCTGGCTCTGGTACTTGCTACGTACAGGCAAGAATACTGCACAGTGGTTCCTTATATTCCTCCGTGAGTAAACTACGGCTAAAAGACTTTCCTGACAATACTTCACCAGCTCTTGGGGGTAACCTGTTATTAACCGTTAGTCATTCAGGTGAAGTATAGCAATATTTAAAATGTAACTTTTATTGAAAGATATTAAAATAGATGTCCAGGAGAATCATACCTCAACCAACTATACAAGGGTTAAAACCACTCACAAATAGATCAGAGCCACATTCAATGAAGTTGTGCCTCTCAACGCAAGTATCGTATTTTACCCCCGTATCTTTGACCAACCAGCAAGGGTTAAATTTGCTTTTTGGTCAAAGATACTGGGGTAAAATACGATACTTGTGTTGTCCAAATGTATCTACACTGTTAAATTTTATTGACACCCCCATACCAAGTATTATTCACCTCCGTGAGGACTGAAGGTTGCTTTCTCACTATACAAGTTATATCCTGCCGGGCCAGCGGGTCTATATCTGTTATGAATCCATATGAATCCGCACACTGTGGAGCAGCACCTCTTTGCAGTATAATTAATGCAGCATATGAATCCGCACACTGCCGGGAACTTCCCAGCAGAGTGTGGATTCATATGCTGCATTAATTATAACTCATAAAAAGCGAATAACTAACTGATCCAAAAAATGAATCAACCCGAATCACTGAATCGATCTGCAGAGAGGTGTTGGCCGGCAGTGTGTGGATTCATATCCTGCATTAATTATACTGCAGAGAGGTGCTTCCCAGCAGTGTGTGGATTCATATGCTGCATTAATTATACTGCAGAGATACGCTTCCCGGCAGTGTGGGGATTCATATGATGCATTGAAACCCATGGGTTAAAAAGCCTTGTTTCTTTAAAAAAGGATAGAAATCCAAAAATTTCACCCAAAAAATGCCTAAGAAATCCTAAAAAATAAATAAGTAAAGAAACTTTTATTCTATTGGTAGTAATCTACTTCCCATTCTTAAATAACCAATAAAAAACAAAATAACTCATAAAAAGAAAAACTAACTGATCCTAATTGCGAATCAATCCAAATCACCGATCTGAATCGTGCCGAAATTTCGGATCGATCTGAAATTTTCAGATGGCCGATATTTCGTTTTTCGGAAATGCTCCCGAAACACGAAAATTGTGATTTTCATCCGAATTAAATCACTAATCGAAAAGGCCAGAGCGGACCGGAAATATCCATAACTCAGTATCCTGGAATATTGCAACAATCCTATAGATAATTTCAAGTCGCCGGCACAGCTACTTATGACTCGCTGCCTAAGATCCGTGCTTCCATCTAGCAATCATCAGCTTCTGCCCAAAATCATCCATCACAAGTAAGTAATAACCAGAAGGCTACATAGTCTGCCTTTTCAGAGGAGCTACTACAACAGCTCAGCTAGACCATTATCACAACTCGCTGAAGGGCAGACAGTTCGTGTACAGGAGCATGGTCAGTGGCGCCCAGCAGTCATCACCAAAGCACATAATACCATCAAATCCTACCATGTATGCACCAGTGAAGGGCTAGAATATCATCGCAACAGGTGTCATCTCCTAGAACCTTACCAATGAAAATGCAGACTTCGTATCAGAGAACATCAGCCCAGATACACCAACATCGCACTGCGCACCATCTGAGGACATTATTGGTTTTTCATCTGGAAGACTCTTAGGGCTAAATCACAATCTTCACGCAAACGTTAACGCTTACTTGCGTGAGCATTAACGTTTTCTGCGGTGTTTACCGCATATTACGATCCAAACGCACAGGGGTTAAGTAACCCGTTTGCGTTTGGTACTTTGCGCTTTTCAACGCGAGGTTACTGTACTTTGTGCTCCCTATACTTAACATGGGGAGCGCAAAGTGTTAATCAGCGTTAGTATTACAATCTACTAGTGCTGATTACCGTCCAGCTCTGGTTAGCAAAAAGTTAACCACAGCCAGGACTTGGTGTTAATGGATTCTGCTTCTGCAGAATCAGTTAACACCAGCCTAAAAAATAAAAAAATTAATCGCATACTCACCCTCTGTCCTGCGGCGAGGACAGCGCTGCCGCGAGCATCCCGGATTTTATCACGCGGTAACAATGCAGGAATAGTGCATTGGGGGTGGAGCTACTACCATGCAATAATTACATCTTCGCATGAAAGATCACTAAGGCTTGTTTGCCCTTTCAGGGTGATCACACTGAACCTTATGACCACATTATGGTGCTATTTAATTCATAAAATCCATGTTCAAACTATCTAATCATCTTTTTAAATATGCTGTATGTGGTAAACTGTGACCATTGAACAAATGCTGTTTCTTGATCGGACAAGTCCATTGTCAATCAATGAGTTGGGTGACGACTATTATTTAACAATCATATCCAAGTAATTTCATTGGCTAATTATGGGACCAGTCTCTTGGCAAGTGGGTTTAAACATACATGCAATCTCTTTTCTTATTCCCAGCACTCCTGATGAGCCTGTGCAAGGCGAAACGCGCGTCAGGTTTGTTTATGTTCGTGGGCAGCTTACCTTTCTCCCAAATCTCCCTATTTCAATATGACTTTACTGTGGTTTTTCGGCTATAGCAAATTTGGTTGCTTTTTCACAATCTGATATTACCTTTGGGTATATCCATATACAGCCGCGCTCTTATTTGCAATTGTTATGCTGCACAAGAGAGATTTTGATGGGTCTTTAGGTAACCTCTGATACTGTATACGAATTGAGGGTTATTTACATATATTCTTGTCTCTTCATTTATTTTTAAGTATTCAATTATCTCCATGTGTGATTGAGCTTTTTTCTAATATATGTACCAATATTGGCCAATCTGAACGAAAATGTTTTTGTGAGCTCACAAATACCTAATACACACGCTGTTTATTAAACAAAAAGAATACTTTTGCTTTTATAACAATGTTTTGTTTGTGTGTGTACAATGTGATCACAATTTGATGTTGGTTTTAGATTTTGCCATTGGGCCATAATAAAAGTTTGTTTTTATTTGTTCTCACTGATGCACTGTGTTTCCACTGACAAGTTCAGTGGATCAGCTCTCTCCTGTGGCATATTGTTGCCACCAAGACCACTGAAGCTGCTGGACCATTGTCAAGGGTGGACTGACTGTAGGAACAAGGTTCTTGGTTTGGAAATACTAGGTTCAGGTCAAAGATTCAAGTCAAACAAGCAGTTGATCATGCAAAACACTAGGCTGCCTATGGCCCTGCCCCCAAATTTCAAATAGCCCAGACATTCAGCAAGGGATGAGCATGAAGTCATGCAGGGTGAGCCCAGGGAAATGAAGGGAAAGTCCAGGGAAAAGAAGGCAGACAGTGAAAGCCGTATAAGGCAAGCTTGAGCCACTGCACATGCAGTCAGACATATCCTGCCCGCACAGAGCTCATGGAGCTTCTGATGTCCCTTATAGCTTCAGCGGTGCTGACCCTTCTACTGCCCCTTCAATCTATGTGGGGTAACTGATACATCCTGCTGGTACCCCAGCTGCCACTCCATCTTGGAGGGGATGCTCGGGACGTGGCTCCAGTGCTGCCCCGAGCATCCGTAACCTTAGCAACCACTACGGGACAGGCTGCTGTACTCAGCGCCTGCCCTGTAATCGGCTGGTGAAACCAGGACGCAAAAGGGAAATTAGCGATCGCTATTTTTTCCCCTTAGTGTCCCGGTTTTAGCTAAAGGCACGTCATAGTGCCCATAGTGTATGATGTGGAGGGTCGATGTGTGAGAGTAATATGATTGTGTGGGGGGCAAAGTATCTGTGTGGGGATCAGTATATATCTCTGTGGGGGTCAGAATGTGTTTGTAGGTCAATAAATATCTGTGGGTAATGTGTATCTGTCAGAGGGGTTGAGAGTGTGGTGGTCAATCTGAACCTAAAGGGATTAGAGTGTGTGGGTGGGGTCCATGTGTATCTATGTGAGTGTGTGTTGTGTGCATGTGCATAATGTGCTCTTAAAAGAAGTAAAGAATAAAACATTTTACACTGTTGGGAGGGCATGATGGGGGTGCCTGTTCAGTGGCTCAGTAGGGAAGCCCCCAGATTTGATGGCAGCCTTGCACACACACATCTCGACACATTCTCACAATTCCCATCATACACAAATTCAATTCATTAGCCCAGCTCTTTCACTAGTAATACTTTCAGGCATTGACAGCTTGACACCTCATATGTTTTGAGCAATGATCATCATAGAACTTCTAGTTGGATAAGATCCAGGGTGTCAAGATTAACCATCTCTGCCTTAAGATTCAAAGACACATTGGGCACAGGAATAAATTTACGTGGGGTAAAGGTTAGGTAGGTTATCCTCTGATGATTCTCAGTCAGCCTTGGCTGGTTGAGAATCATTGTACATAAATTTAGGAAACAACTGGTATGCAAAGTCTAACTCTAACCATTACAGAGGTACAACTGGAGGAGACTCAGTTTATTTGGCGTAAGACCTGGGTTACAAGGCGTTTAAGGCAAGAGGCACAAGCACTTTTTCTGGACAGATATATTAGGTTGGTGGAGACCCTGAGACAAGTTAGATATAGAAAGGTTAAGGTTAAGATGGGTCAGGATAATGCGTGAGAGATTAGGGGGTGAGGTGAGATGAAGAGAAATAGTTTGGTGGTGGTAGATATTAGAGATACAGAAATTTATACATTATTTGGTAGGGAGTTACTAGGGCCATTTGTGTGGATAGCAACACATTGCATTTTATCTAGGGTGCCTGAAATCCCTGCATCAACCCTGAACATGAAATACTATTAAACAAAATATTACAAAACACAATTCTCTTACAATAAATCAACCATATTGCCATTATATTTCTAGCATTCAATGTATATGAATAGTAAAATGAAAGCAAAATATAAACAAACAATTCAATTTATATTCCTTGGGCCAGGTCACAGCTCAGACACTACAGGCAAAGTGCAAATGGAAAACATTTGTGTCTGCCTGGTCATGTACGCATGACAAAGGTCTTTGGCCGAAACGTTGGGATGTCTGCTCTTTGCTGGCTTGTTTCACTGCAGGTTCCCTATGGTTTTTCTATATTATTTAATTGTGCATTGCATTCCGTTGTGTGTGATCTAGGATACAGTGGCAAGAAAAAGTATGTGAACCCTTTGGGATTACGTGGAGCTTTGCATGAATTGGTCATAAAATGTGCTCTGATCTTCATCTAAGTCACAACAATTTTAAAAACAAAAATAATACTACACAAATATTATATGTTTTCATGTTTTTATTGAAGCAGCAATAACCTCATCCAAACGTTTCCTGTAGTTGCAGATCGACCTGCACAATGATCTGGAGTAATTTTGGACCACTCCTCTTCACAAAACTGTTTCAGTGTAGCAATATTCTTGGGATGTCTGGTGTGAATCGCTCTCTTAAGGTCATGCCACAGCATTTCAATCGGGTTGAGGTCAGGACTCTGACTGGGCCACTCCAGAAGGCGTATTTTGTTTTGTTAAAGCCATTCTTTTGTTGAATTACTTGTATGCTTTGGGTCATTGTCCTGTTGCATCACCCATCCTCTGCGAAGCTTCTGTTGGTGGACAGATGGTCCTACGTTTTCCTGCAAAATGTCTTGATCAACTCTGGAATTCATTTTTCCATCAATGACAACAATCCGTCCAGGCCCTGAGGCAGCAAACCAGCCCCAAACCATGATACTCCCTCCGCCATGTTTTACAGTGGGTATGAGGTTTTGATGTTGGTGTGCTGTGCCTTTTTTTCTCCACACATAGTGTTGTGTGTTTTTTCCAAACAACTCAATTTTGGTTTCATCTGTCCACAGAATATTTTTCCAGTAGTGCTGTGGAACATCCAGGTGCTCTTTTGCAAACTTCAAACGTGCTGCAATATTCTTTTTGGACAGCAATGGCTTCCTCTGTGGTGTCCTCCCATGTACTCCATTCTTGTTTAATGTTTTCCTTATTGTAGATGTGTCAACAAAAATGTTAGCATGTGCCAGAGATTTCTGTAAGTCTTTAGCCGACACTCTAGGATTCTTCTTTACCTTACCTTTAAGCATTCTGCGCTGTGCTCTTGCAGTCATCTTTACAAGACGACCACGCCTAGGGAGAGTAGCAACAGTGCTGAACTTTCTCCATTTGTAGACAGTCTGTCTTACCGTGGACACATGAACATCAAGGCTTTTGGAGATACTTTTGTAACCCTTTCCAGCTTCATGCAAGTCAGCAATTCGTGATCGTAGGTGTTCTGAGAGCTCTTTTCTGCGAGGCATAGTTCACATCAGGCAGTGCTTTTTGAAACCAGTAAACCCAAAACTGGTGTGTGTTTTTAAAGGGCAGGACGGCTTTCAGCAACACATCCAATAATATCCCACTGATTGGACTCCAGGTTGGCTCACTCCTGGCTCCAATTAGCTCTTGAAGAAGTCATTAGGCTAGGGGTTCACATACTTTTTCCACCCTGTACTGTGAATGTTTACATGTTATGTTCAATAAACACATGAAAACATATAATGTTTGTGTTGTATTATTTTAAGCAGACTGTGTTTTTCAAATTGTTGTGATTTAGATGAAGATCAGAGCACATTTTATTACCAATTCATGCAAAACTCCACGTAATCCCAAAGGGTTCACATACTTTTTCTTGCCACTGTAGATTATATCAGGAGTTTATTGATATCAGTTGCTCCTTGATGCCTGCCTGAATTATCAGTTTGTGGTTGGTTTACAGGTTAGTTGATGGTTTAATGGTGTACTTCATACTGATGGTTTAATCTGTTGCATTCTTTTTGTTTTATGACATCTTGAGCGTATACTATTATCATAGATCTGTGCACCCATCTAACTGATTTGTTTCTTTACTCATTTGTGGCATACATATATTTTTTGTATATTCATCAACTTGATATACTCTGTTGTTTTGTGTATTTGTTGTTTTCAATAAAGATTTTTTTTCTTTACGGTGTGCTTCCTTGTTCATTTTAGTTTTGATTTTCTTGGGACAGTCTGAGGAGTGGTCCTATTTTTTTGGTTAGCACCCATTTATTATTATTATTATTATTCTGTATTTATAAAGCGCCAGCATATTCCACATTTGCATGTTTGAGATTCATTGTGCATTACAATGATCTTTCTTGCAGTACTAATTTTTCAAGTATAAAAATGAAGGGGTCTCACTATAAAACTGAGGATCTCCCATCCAATGTTGGACATTTTACATTGATAAAGTCCCTTAATAGTGATGAAACGCGTCAGTTTATTTGTCCAATAAGCCTTTTAACCTTAAATTTTATTTATACCTGCTCCTGTGCCTTTTTACCATTAGAAGCTGTATAACCACATACGGTTCTCACTGAAACGAAGGTCGGTTCCATAGGTGGCAATCAGTGGATGGGAGCTCCTCAGTGCATTGTGGTGGCCGAGTATTTTTGATGTGCCTATATCACACTGAAATCTTATGAGCATTTCCGTATAGCAGGGATATATATCAGTTTCTGTATAGGTTATATTGCCCTATGTATTTGCTTTTTCTTTTACAGTGAGACCCCTTCATTTTTATAGTTGTATTTATTAACGGATGAAGAAATAGGAGCCACCCAAAAGGGGTCTACAATTTAAGTTACGTATTGATGTACATGTGTGTCCCAGATATTCCTTAACAATTTGTTGTTATTTCAAGTACTAATTTTTCAGTCTGCCACTTGTGGCTATGCACTTTACTAGGTCAAATTGAAGTTATATTGTATACTTTGATACTCTTTTCATAATACAATCAGTTGTAGATAATGTGAACTATCTCTTAATAGGGTTACTGTAACGGGCGCTATAGCGCTTACACTGGAGTAGCGTAGTTGGGATCGTAATGGACAGATTTTTTCAATACAAGGTTGCAGAGCAATATGTATTTTTAGACCTGATCTCCCAAACCAGGGAGTAAATGGACAAGCCAGAGTAGCATCTAAGCTCAACTGGTTCCGAGACCAAAAGATCGCTTAGTGCAAACACAGAAACTTTAGTCACAAGTAAACATACTTTGGAGACATGAACATGGCTAGGGATCAGATAAGCATTGGTATTTTCACATTTGTTTACAAGCAAGGTTTTGTCGCGGTTGATGAATTGTACTGCAGGGCAGTCACATAATTGGTAAATCTGGCATTTATGCTTAAACCAAACAATACAGAAAGCGGGCCGCTGTAACCATGATATGCATTCACTGCTTCGCAGATATTCACACAATCGGATGCCTTGCGATTTGGCCTTAGACCAGAATGAGTAGACACCAGAGAACATGAGCGAGAGGTGAATTGGCCAAGGAGGCGGGCAGACCTCCAAACAGCACACATGCGGTAACTCATAAAACCGCTAGAAACAAAACACCAATTGGAAAGACCAAAGAATCGTTGAGAGTAAAGCCGGGTCAAAAACGTAATCAGGGTCCTCAGACAGAAACGAGTTGGCAACTGGTAATCAATCAGCAAAATCATAAACAGCGATGCGGGAAATAGACTCCACGTCAGGGCACTGAGCAATCTCTCGCACCCTGCTGTAAACCCGGCGGCTACTCGTGACCACACCAGGCCCCGCCCCTCAGATGCCGATTGGCCATCACAAAGTGCTGGCAACTGGCCAGCCGGCGACACAGAACCATGCCTAGACCCCCCAGGCAGCACTGCAGGGGCTGAGGACATAACAGTTACCCCTGGTTCTTATCTATCTTAAGTCTATAGAGCTCTTTGGACAAACACACAGTAACCTTTTGATTCCAGTTTTGAAATGACCCACCAGGCAACGGGTTAGGCAAACATCAATCATATCAGTAATCAAGATGCCAAATATCTTAGAAAATTTAGAGTCCAAGAGCTCGACAGTACCAACATTAAAGTAAATTTCAAAAAGTGCTCGCATGTTGAATCAAATCTGCTTTGCCTGTTCAGAAAATGGCACAGCTTTTCACCGACCGACCAGTACGCAACTGAAGTAGAAAGTGTCAACTAACTGTATGACTTTTTAATCTGTCCACTAGACTCTTGTAATGCTTGTCATGGTGTATATGAGGAATGGGGAAGATCTGTCAACATAAAGGGATACCCTGCAAATAAATGGAGGGGGGGTAATGTCACAACTCTCATTTTAACTATTTAGACTTCCAAAAGCTCACCCTGAATCCAGCGCCAGCATCACTTGGTGCTAGTCCACATATGACAAGCTGCCAGCATTTAATGCATGTCACGTGACCGCTGTGTGGCTGGATGCTTGAGTGAGTGTCCAGCCAATCCAACAGCTGTCATTGTCAAGTGGAGACTCAAAGGTTGCCACCTCTGGCAAAGTTTAGGAACCTGAGCTCCTACTTGCTGATCTCATTGAAACTAGGCATTTTTCGGGATATTTTTCGACAATTTTTTTTTCAGATTTTATTTTTTCTCTAGTAACGTTTTTTTTTTTCTGTAACAGACCTTTTTATTATTATTCATAGGACCTTATATGTTGATTCCAGACATTTTCGTCCAGTAAGTTTTTTGCAAACAGCGTTCAAAATTTTGAAAGTTTCAATCATTTTGTTTTTTACCCCGTTCGTCGACGTGTCGACTTTTTCCAGCGGCTGTTCGGTGCTGTGTTCAGCGGATCGTCTGCTTTTTTAAAACACGTTTGGTGGGTTTTCAGTGGCTTATCGAATCCTATGTTTGCCGGGGGAGTTCAAGGCAGCTTATTGGATCAGATCCAAAAATTTCGGCGGTTTTGCAGCAGGTTTTTTTATCGATTCTGTGGTTTTCCGGCGGATTTTCCCTGCACATCAGGGACATTCACTGCAGAGTCAGGGAGTTTGATTCCCCTAAGTGCGGGGAACGAAAGAGCACTGAAATTCTGGTGTAATTTTGGTGTAATCTTTGAATAACCCTGTAGGTTTCAATTAAAACTTGGTTCTATATACATTTCAGCCCCTTCTATTGTCTGTGTAATGCCAGCACCTGACAATGGTAGCTTTCAATGTCTCAGGATCTGTCCTCAAATGAACTTTAGCAAGCTTCTGATCCAAACTGTGTCTGATGATAATAAACAGTAACAATGCAGAATATTTAATCAACTTTTACAGAGAACAATAACTCTGGCTTTAACATATAGAGTGGAAACACTATGAAAACCAGCATTTTCATGAGTTAGCATTTAAGTGGCTATCTTAATACGAGTTTCCATTCATTTTTACATTTTTAACCAAATCCTAACTCCTTAAATATTAAATGTAAAACCGGGTGAGACTTAAGTTATAAATAAGTATAGCCTATTCTATATTGGCATATAGCACAGCGTACTACATAAAGGGAGCATTTCAGATTTTTGAACTTTTCACGATTAACAGGTCTTCCTGATGGGCTCTTTTTCATTGTTCATTTTAATTGTGTTGATTTATAAAACCACAGGGCATTGGAATTTATAGTGCATGATATTTTCTGGAGAAGTCATATATACACATGTATCCCAATAGCATATAAACAATTGGTTGGTTTCCGCTTGAAATAGTACCGGCTAGGTGAAGCAGAGGTAACGTCCCTGCTCTATGACCATGGAGACACAGGTTCATCCCGGCAAGAGCACCTCTCCAGTCAGTGTCCTTAGGAAAGACACCTAACAGTACATATACAGTACTCACCACTCAGTTTCAAGTATAAAACAAGAGAAATCTCAACGTATTATTCCTGGTAAAATACTTTCTAAAAAAAAAAATTGCAGAAAAGTTTATCCTATAACATATTGTAGCATAAAAATGAAATTATTTTACACTTTAGATAGCAATACCTACCTCCTAACTTCTGCACACAGTAAGCAAGATATTATTGGACATGCTGATGCTTGCATGTCACATTAAGTTCTTTGAAAAATCTTTCACTTTTCTCATGAAAATGGACACTGACAGCACCCGTCGACAATGGAACACTACAGAGTCATCGGTGACACGCGGAAGTGAATATAGTGGAACGCACGCTCATCTGATAGCAGGCGGTTCCCTTGATACTGTGTGTATAAAAAAGAGATTGTATAACAACGCAAATACTAACTGATGAAGCCGATTTTAGGCGAAACGCGTTTCAGTGCACTTATAGTGCCTTTTAATTTTTGCTACATTAAATTATCCAACTCATTGGATTTTACGTTTCAATCTACTTTTGTGAAGCTTCTTTTTTCAACCGCCGATTTCCATTTCGAGCTGGGAGACTTCTACAAAAGGGCTAAGGGTTGCCTTCTGAACACCCTAAAGGCGGATATTCCTCAGAGCCAGGACTAGGGCTCTCCACATTGTAAGTACCCCATAGGGGAAGCACAGGGGTCCCAGCAAGAAACGTACTGCGCAATCGTTCCTTGTCTCATTCATTCGCAGGACCTCCGAATGACCCGTCCGGATTGGCCATCTGATTTATAAGAAGACTTTTTATTGTTACAACCTCATGCTGCCACATCTGTATATGTCTTACTGTCTATGCATATGTTGAAAATTATGTGTAATACTTTTGACCATGGGTCTTTTTAAATGTGACCATCAGGTTTACCATCCAGATTGTTGATGAATATGACCAACATGTTTATCCATTAGGTGATCATCCTTTATTAAGGCGATCCCATCTACAGTGTATCGATCATTGTACAAACCTAGGAATTTTTTGCTCTATGCGCCTAAAAACAATCCCATTTTTAGTAAGCAAGATATGTCTTATATTCACTAACACGGTTATTCAGAGAGAGGTGAAAACCAGGAGAAATGGCAGGAGAAGAGAACAATCTAGACCAAATAACAAATTTGGAAAATAAGATAAATGGGAAAAAATTTCTGGTTTGCGTATTTTGACCTAGAATTTTCACTTCCCCTGTCAATTCTCCTGAGTTTCACCTTTAGTGAATAGACCTGTGAGATATCTATACATTCATTTCTCTGTATACAGTAACCAATGTCTGGCTCACCACATCAGACTATCTAGACCTCCTGTTGTTTACACTTGAGACCCAAGTTATCCCATGGCTGCAATCTAGATGTTTTTATTTTACATTTCCTTATGTCTTACTATTCTTTAATTTATCAGGGTTATTCAAAGAGATCCGAATTGCTGGAGAAAGGTACCTTTCCTGGCCATTCGGCTATTCAGAGAGCAGGCAATTCGACAAATCTTGGCGAATTGCCTGCACATACGGTGTTTGAGGGCAGTGAATTCCCCATAGAGAAGCAATGCTTCGGCTATTCAGAGAACAAAAAACAGCAGTGAAAGGTTCCCGAAATGCCCTGCCATTCGGTGGTTTAATTTGGCAGGTTTATTCAGGCGAATCCCATAGGCTTCAATGTTAAAAATATTCCAGTTTTAATCCAATAACTAATAAACCGCTATAATACTCTGCAGTAAAGAGTCTCTTTATTGATAGATTTTTTAGGATAGTTTAAGTATTTTTCGGGATTTTTTTTTTTTTAAACAGCCCTTTTTATTATCATTCATTTAATCTCATATGTAAATTTCAGACATTTTCGCTCAGTAGTCTCTTTGCAAACAGCGTTTCACTTTTCAAACATTCAAGCGAACTGTTTTTTTAATTTATTCACTCCATTCGTCTCCGGTGTCAGCTTTTTCCAGCGGCTGCGCTGCGTGTGATCGGCTCCTGCACGTGTTTTTCTGGCGTTTTCGGCGGGTTAATCCAGATGTTTTTGCGGGTTTTCGGTGTGCCTTCGCTGGGTTTTGCAGTGAGCTATCGGCGGGTTTGCGGTAGCTTTTCCCTGCAATTCGGGGACCCTGTGGTGTTTTCTGAATACACCGCAGGGTCACCGAAATGGGATCGACAAAACAAACCGAATTGAAGAGAACGAAAAGTCACCGAACGTGCGGTGACTTTTCGATTCTCTTTGAATAACCCTGTATGCGTTTGTTAATATTTTGTTTATGCATGTTTTAATAATTAGTCCGATATTCTTTTTCTTTACTCTTTTCTTTCTTAATTGTAATCAACTACAAAACCAAGCAACTCCGCTACTAAGCTATGCCTCTGTAATGTGCAATGAGAACATACAAAATGTGTATGGCAGGGCAATCGCAACAATAAAAGGGGAAAAAATTGGAAGGTGGAGGGAATGATGTCAAGGTTGGAATGGGGGTAAACATTGCAATACACAATTATAGAGTCTTTTAAACAGTTCAATAAAGTCGGTAGTGTACTATCTACACATAAATATAACCTCAAGGCATTACATGTGTTAGTATGCCGGTAATCCTGAACTAAAACATCACTTCATAAAAACGCAATACAATGTTATGAAAGAGAGGAGATACAGCTGGGATGAGGCATACTAAACTTGTGGGTCGTGGAGGTTGAAAGAAAGGACCATAGGGTGTGTATAATCAGTGAGGGATTAATATGGTGAAATGTCTGTAGGTACACAACAAGGGATGTATAGTTTAATTTGTATGTAAGGGGGAAGGTCTATTGAGAGTTATCCAATTGAACAATGCTGCGTGTAGCTTTGCGTGGTTTCCTCCACAATGTGATAATCTCTTCCGCAGATTGCCTGCATTTAAATTTGGATAGCCAGGCTCACAGAGGGGATGTGAGGTGCTGTCACCAGAAACATGGCATAACCAATTTGGCTGCATTGAATTTGAGCATTCAAACGGTTATGGAAATCTCTATATCAAGAGACTGTAGGTAGGGTGGTGCAACTGGTGGTGCAAGGGGGCAAGGCCATCATAGGTGGAGAGGGTCTGCTTTTGGACCTTGTTATCTCCAGCAGGCCCACATCTCATTACCATAGAAATGTCTACATAGCAATGTTTTGTACCACCTCGTCAGTAATTTGTAGCTGTTCTAGTGTTTCAAGACTGTTAAACTCATGAGATTGCATATTTTTGTGCAGTCCTTGACTGTCAATTGCTAGGCCTCTGTTTTATTACCTATATCATACAAGCTGTTTGTATTTGACTTTTTTATTACCCGTATCAAAATGTAAGCTTTGTGTAGCATTGTGTTAAACTCTAAGGTTTAGCAAATTCAGTATATATATTATATATCAATTACCCTATAAATCCAAATACAAGAGTACACAGAATTACAAATTAATGTGTGACATAATGCCATGTAATCAAGTCTCCATGCCGATTGCATGATAAGGAGCAACTCGTCTATCCTCTGTGATCCACAAAACACAATACTACTTCCTTCATGTCAAAATACTTTGGGCACCATTACATTCTTGGTGCTAACGTTAGTACTCACCTAAGTGAGCGTTAAGCGTTAGCCCTTGTGGCCCTAGCGCGGGCCACCCATATTACAATCCAAATTCTAATGGGTTAAAAAACCTGTTAGCGTTTTGTACCTTGCGCTTTTCAGCGCGAGGTTACTGTACTTTGCACTCCCTATACTTAACATGTGGAGCACAAAGAGTTATTTAGCATTAGTATTACAATATACTAATGCTAATTACCATCCGGCTGCCGTTACACGAACGTTAACCACAGCCTGGACATGGTGCTAACGGATTCTGCTGCTGCAGAATCCATCAACACCAGCCAGAAGCCCCCCCAAAATATCAGATACTCACATCTAATCCCAGGGCGAGGACCGCAGCTCCAACCGGCAAAAAAGTCCCCCATTCTCTCTCTGCGGATCACTATGCCAATCTGACGGATCTCAGGAGGCGAGATCTGGCAGGTCATGTGACCAGCGGTGTCTGCCTGAATGGAGTCCTTGAGTGAATGCTCGCAGCAGCGCTTTCAAAGCAATCAAGTTAATTTATGTGGGATGCATAGCAAGATGAAGCATCTTGGAATTCTGGAATCACTGAGATGAATTCTCAAATTTTCAGGGCATAATATTTAAAGGTGAGAAAATCATTGTTCTTCCATAAATGCTCTCACGCATACACAACAGCCACCTAGGTATTGAAAAGTGCAAGCAAAGAGCACGTGATATATTGTTTTGGCCTGGAATGGCAAAGGAAATTGAAGAAATAGTAAATGTTCTACAGTCAGGTCCAGAAATATTGGGACATCGACACAATTCTAACATCTTTGGCTCTATACACCACCACAATGTAGCTGGAATGAAACAAACACAATGTGCTTTAACTGCAGACTGTCAGCTTTAATTTGAGGGTATGTACATCCAACTCAGGTGAACTGTGTAGGTCTTACAGCAGTTTGCAGATGTGCCTCCTGTGACAGAACCGTTCTCTTCCGCCTGTCCTGACTCTCCAGACACCCCTTCGTTGCGGTCAGCCCGGCTACTGGGAGCGCTGTCCTCAGCGCCTCGAGCAGCTTGACCCGCCTGCTTCTGTTCCTCTGCCCTGGAGCCATTAGGAATTTCCAGAAGGCCGCTCTCTGCCTTCTGAGGTTGAGTGTGGAGTGTAGCGTAGTTTGAAATAAAACACCAGACGCGGCTGTATGTTTTAAAACAGGATTCTCTCTCTCGCTGAGCTCTGAGAGTTCTGACCTTTAATGAACAAAAACGCCACCATTTATGCTGAAATCCAACAGTCATAATTTGCATAAATGATGCACCTCGTCCTACCAATATGCTAATTACATTATGTCAGTTAGATATTTACAATAAACATTCCTCTTTACATTCTTTAGCCTTTAGCTCACACAACATTTGCATAACCTATTGTTCTAACACATCAGATTAAAGACAAACACTATCACAGATCCCTTGAATTAAACATGCAGCCAGATAAAGGGGAAAGCCCTGTTGAATAAATTACACAGCAGTAAAGCTTGTTTACTGGCTATACAGAAACACCTTCACCTACAGGAATATAAGTATATTTAAAACTAAAGTTATGCCATTTTACACTAAACTAATTTAAACTAAAACCAAACGATGTAAAATATATTTAAAATCACATGATACAATTGAACATAAAGTCTCTTGGGGTTTGAAGCATGGAGCATTACATCAGCTCCATGATACCTCCCACTTGTTAAGGGACCAAAGGCAATGGGACAGTTGGCTTCTCAGCTGTTCCATGGCCAGGTGTGTGATATTCCCTCATTACCCCAATTACAATGTGCAGATAAAAGGCCCAGAGTTCATTTCAAGTGAGCTATTTGCATTTGGAATCTGTTGCTGTTAACTCTCAAGATGAGATCCAAAGAGCTGTCACTATCAGTGAAGCAAGCCATCATTAGGCTGAAGAAACAAAACAAACCCATCAGAGAGATAGCAAGAACATTAGGCGTGGCCAAAACAACTGTTTGGAACATTCTCAAAAAGAAGGAACGCACCGGTGAGCTCAGCAACACCAAAGACCCGGGAGACCATGGAAAACAACTGTGGTGGATGACCGAAGAATTCTTTCCCTGGTGAAGAAAACACCCTTCACAACAGTTGGCCAAATCAAGAATAATCTCCAGAAGGTAGGTGTATGTGTGTCAAAGTCAACAATCAAGAGAAGACTTCACCAGAGTGAATACAGAGGGTTCACCACAAGATGTAAACCATTGGTGAGCCTCAAAAACAGGAAGGCCAGATTAGAGTTTGCCAAACAACACCTAACAAAGCCTTCACAGTTCTAAAACAAGATCCTATGGACAGATGAGACCAAGATCAACTTGTACCAAAGTGATGGGAAGAGAAGAGTATGGAGAAGGAAAGGAACTGCTCATGATCCTAAGCATACCACCTCATCAGTGAAGCATGGTGGTGGTAGTGTCATTGTGTGGGCATGTATGGCTGCCAATGGAACTGGTTCTCTTGTATTTATTGATGATGTGACTGCTGACAAAAGCAACAGGATGAATTCTGAAGTGTTTCGGGCAATATTATCTGCTCACATTCAGCCAAATGCTGCAGAACTCATTGGACGGTGCTTCACAGTGCAGATGGACAATGACCCAAAGCATACTGCAAAAGCAACCAAAGAGTTTTTGAAGGGACAGAAGTGGAATGTTATGCAATGGCCAAGTCGATCACCTGACCTGAATCCCATTGAGCATGCATTTCACTTGCTGAAGACAAAACTGAAGGGAAAATGCCCCAAGAACAAGCAGGAACTGAACACAGTTGCAATAGAGGCCTGGCAGAGCATCACCAGGGATGAAACCCAGCGTCTGGTGATGTCTATGCATTCCAGACTTCAAGCTGTGATTGACTGCAAAGGATTTGCAGCCAAATATTAAGAAGGGAAAGTTTGATTTATGATTATTATTCTGTCCCACTACCTTTGGTCCCTTAACAAGTGGGAGGCACATCTGCAAACTGCTGTAAGTCCTACACCGTTCACTGGAGTTGGATGTACATACTCTCAAATTAAAGCTGACAGTCTGCAGTTAAAGCACTTTGTGTTTCTTTCATTCCAACTCCATTGTGGTGGGGTATAGAGCCAAAGATGTTAGAATTGTGTCGATGTCCCTATATTTCTGGACCTGACTGTATATGCCTCACATACCGTCCATCCAACTCTAGAGAGCTCATGATCAGTCACAGAGTACCTGACAGACCATGGCAAGTAGGGGCTACTGATTAATTCACCTGTCACAAAATGGATTATCTCATAAATGTCAACTATTTCAACAGATATTTAGAACTGGACAGATTTCACAGCACAATATTTGCTGCTGTAATACACAAATTAAAGGCTGCCTTCGCAAGGCATGGTATCCCAGAGACTGTCATCTCTGACAATAGCTCACAGTATATATCCAGTGAATTTACATTAAGGCATTCGCCAACGCTTGGGCTTTTTCTCACATCACTTCAAGTCCATACTGTCCGCAAAGCAACGGACTAGCTCAGAGAACTGTACAGACAGCTAAGTCACTAATTGAGAAGGCCAGAGCGGACCGCAAAGATCCATACCTCAGTATCCTGGAATATCGCAACAGCCCTATTGATAATTTCAAGTCGCCAGCACAGCTGCTTATGAGTTGCCGCCTAAGATCCATGGTTCCATCTAGCAATCAACAGCTTTTGCCCAAAATCGTCCATCACAAGGAAGTCATAACCAGAAGGCTACATAGTCAGCATCTTCAGAGGAGCTACAACAACAGGTCAGCTAGACTATTATCACAAATCGCTGAAGGGCAGACATTTCGTGAACAGGAACATGGTCAGTGGCACCCAGCAGTCATCACCAAAGCAGCTAATACCAAGAGATCCTACCATGTGCACACCAGTGATGGGCTGGAATATCGTCGCAACAGGCGTCACCTCCTAGACACAAAAGAGTCACACAGTACCAACGAAAATGCAGACCTCGTACCAGAGAAAATCAGCCCAGAAAAGCCAACATCACACTGCACACCATCTGAGGACATTATGAATCTACCTGATGACAGTGACAAACCATCTACCCTACTCGCTCACCACTCCTCCTCATCCACACCATCTCCCTACTGAACCAGGTATGGACAGCAAATAAATCCAAGATACTTTCCGGACCTGTGAACATGCAGGGGTGTACAAGGACAGCTATTTGCTGCACAGATGGACTCATTATTCCAATATTTTTTTTTTTTTTTACTGGGAAAAATATGACATTTTTCGATGGCTTTTATTATTTTTTAATTTTTTTTATGCATTTTGAAATATAAAGTTTTATTACATTTTCAAGTAAACAGAACAAAAAAAAGTTGGGTACAAAAAGAAAAAGGGGGGAAAGCAGGACAACAATAATGATATGCACCACATAACACAGTAGAGCGAGACATGAGATGAAAACTTCACTTGGCTCTACGACATTTGCAAATATGAACCCTCACAACGTGAAATAACAGGACATCAAATCGTAACCGTATAAGTATCCCGGATGGTCCAGTGATCCTTTCCTTCCCCAGACAGTCCCATTAAAGATCTGGCCACAGCATCTAGGGACCGCAATTCTCCCGGCCTGGTCTTAATCATGCCCACTGTGGGCACTACATCCGATTTCCACTTGGAAAGCCAATAAAGTAGTGGCGACTGACAAAATATGGGCTAGGAGTTGTTTCTGGAATTTAGTAAGGGAGTCGGGAAACATTTGAAGGAGGAAGATGTCTGGGGATGGGATAATTTCAGTGCCTAGGACCTCCGAACTCAATGAGGCTACTTAGAAACATAGAAACATAGAAAATGTCGGCAGATAAGAACCTTTCGGCCCATGTAGTCTGCACAATTACATGTATACTTTACCTGGATTTATCTTTTGTTTAAGATAGCCTTATGCCTATCCCATGCCTGCTTAAATTCAATTACTGTTTTGGCCTCTACCACTTCAACTGGAAGGCTCTTCCATGTATCCACCACCCTCTCAGTAAAATAATGCTTCCTGATGTTACTTTTAAACCTTTGCCCCTCTAATCTAAGACTATGTCCTCTTGTTTTGCTACTTTGTTTCCTTTTAAATATACTCCCTTCCTCTACCTTGTGAATTCCCTTTACGTATTTAAATGTTTCTATCATATCTCCTCTGTCTCGTCTTTTTTCCAAGCTGTACATGTTAAGACCATTAAGCCTTTCCTGGTAACTTTTCTCTATCAAGCTGTACACCATTTTAGCAGCCCTTCTCTGAACTCTCTCTAAGATGTCTATATCCTTCTGGAGATATGGTCTCCAGTACTGCACACAGTACTCCAAGTGAGGTCTCACCAGTGCTCTGTACAGTGGCATGAGCACTTCCCTTTTCCTACTGCTAATACCTCTCTCTACACAACCAAGCATTCTGCTAGCATTTCCTGCTGCTCTATTACATTGACTACTTACCTTTAGATCCTCTGAAATAATATCCCCTAAATCCCTTTCCTCAGATGTTGAGGTTTGGACTGTATCAAATATTCTATATTCAGCCCTTGGGTTTTTACGTCCCAGGTGCATTATCTTGCACTTATCCACATTAAAACTCAATTGCCACAGCTCCGACCATTTTTTTAGTTTACCTAAATCATTTGTCATTTGGCTGATCCCTCCAGGAACGTCAACCCTGTTGCAAATCTTTGTGTCATCAGCAAAAAGACATACTTTACCATTAATACCTTCTGCAATATCACTAATAAAAATATTAAAGAGAATGGGTCCAAGTACTGACCCCTGAGGTACCCCACTGGTAACAAGACCTTGCGCCGAATAAACTCCATTTACCACAACCCTCTGTTGCCTGTTACTCAGCCACTGCCTAATCCATTCAACAATATTGGAATCCAAGCTCAAAGATTGCAATTTATTGATAAGCCTTCTATGTGGAACAGTATCAAAAGCCTTACTGAAATCTAAATAAGCCATGTCTACTGCACCACCTTTGTCTATTATTTTTGTTACCCAATCAAAAAAATCAATAAGATTAGTTTGGCATGATCACCCTGAGGTAAACCCATGTTGTTTCTGATCCTGTAATCTATGTGTTTTTAGATGTTCAACAATCCTTTCCTTTAACATGGTTTCCATTAATCTCCCCACTACTGATGTAAGACTAACTGGCCTATAGTTCCGCGATTCCTCCCTACTACCCTTCTTGTAAATGGGCACAACATTTGCTAATTTCCAGTCTTCTGGGACGACTCCCGTTAACAAGGATTGGTTAAATAAATCTGTTAACGGTTTTGCTATTACACCACTGAGCTCTTTTAAAATTTAGGGTGGATCCCATCAGGCCCCATTGACTTTTTTGTCTTTACTTTAGACAGCTGCTGTAGAACCTCCTCCTCTGTAAACTCATATGTAAATGTCTCTTTAGTGTTTCCTCCTAACTGAGGTCCCTTTCCTTCCTTTTCTTCTGCAAAGACTGAACAAAAATATTCATTGAGGCAGTCAGCGAGACTTTTATCCTCTTCTACATACCTTCCTTCCTTTGTTTTTAATCTAACTAATCCTTGTTTTACTTTTCTTTTTTCGTTTATGTATCTAAAAAATGTTTTGTCCCCCTTTTTTACTGACAGAGCTATTTTCTCTTCTGCGTGTTGTGATGTAGTGCATGGATTGCACTGTGTATTCACTTGTATTTTTGTTTTAAGGTTTAGGTAATAACCCCCAGGAGGGAATGTGTTTTGTGTTGCTGCAGGTGTCCCTGCAATTAAGGGCTTAAATGGCTCCTGCTTGAGGGAGGGGGTAGATGAGACTGTGCACAAGATGAGAAGGATTCCCACACAGGGGAAAGATTAGTATGGGCACCGGATGAGAAATACAGAGACTGATAAGCACATGGTGCTTCTGCTACTCCTGAGGTTGGAGAGTCTGCATGGATGCAGGACAAGAAACCAAAGATTGATTTGTTTTGAGAGAGACACAGACTAGCAGCAGCAGCAGCAGCAGAGCTGGTGAAGTGCTAAGGTTGGCAGCGTCCCAAAAGCAAGGTTAGCAAAGAGTTCCGTTATTTTGTTATTTACCTGCGTTAGTAAGGGACATATATTTTGTTAGTAAGACTCAGACGAGTTAGGCTTTGATTTCTGTTTTATTTGGTTTGTATGCTGGAGTGCCACAATAAAACTCAGCTATAAAGAGACTGTTTCTGTGACATATTTGCCCTAGAGGACCGCGCTATACTGCCCTCGTGTGACAGTGTGCTTTGGAAGCTCTTATAAATTGCTTTGCCTCTTTCTGCCTAAACTTGTAGGTTTGCCTATCTTTTTGTTCTTCACTATTTTGGCCACTTCTGCAGAGTACCACAGTGGTTTTTTCCCTTTTTTTGTTTTTGCTAACAAGCCGAATGCAATTGCCTGTGGCCTTCAATAATGCCTCCTTTAAATAATCCCATTTCTCCTGGACTCCCTTTTAAACTCCTCTAGTCTGATAATGACTCATTCACACAAAATCCCATTTTAGAAAAATCGGTTTTTTTTAAAGTCTAAAACTTTTGTTTTTGTGTGGTGCGGCTCCATCCCTGTTCTTATATTAAACCACACTGACTGGTGATCACTAGATCCCAAATTTTCACCTACAACAACGTCTGATACCAAACCTCCATTTGTGAGTATTAAATCCAATATGGCCTCTTTACGGGTCGGCTTCTCAACTACTTGTGTTAGAGATAATCCCAGTAGGGAGTTTAGAATATTTGTACTCCTGGTGCACCCAGCTATTTTGGTTTTCCAGTTCACATCAGGAAGATTAAAGTCCCCATGATAATAACTTCCCCCTTCATTGCCATTTTGGCTATTTCCTCAAACAGCAGAATATCTAGCTGTTCTACTTGTCCAGGGGGTCTATAGATCACACCTACACAAGCTACTTTATGATTGCCAAATGTTAGCGTAACCTAAACTGACTCTATGTTCACATCGCTCACTTTTATTTGGGTCGTTTTTATGTTGTTTTTCACATACAGGGCCACTCCTCCTCCTTTCCTACCTTCTCTATCTTTTCTATATAAAGAGTACCCCGGTATTGTTATGTCCCAGTTATTTTTCTCACTGAACCATGTCTCAGTAACCGCCACTAAATCTACCTTTTCAGCTGCCATCATTGCCTCCAGTTCATTGATTTTATTGACTAAACTGCGAGCATTTATAGACACGACTCTGAGCTTGTCATTTTTTACCCCGCATGTTGCTTGCACCCTCAGATTTAGTTTTGGGGGACAATCGGGCAGATTGTTTTTTACCCTTTTGTCCCCCCTCCTAGTTTAAATATTCCTTTGTGAAACCTTTTGAACTTCTCACTGAGAACATATGTTCCCCTATGAGTAAGATGCAAACCATCTTTTTTACACAGTTCCTTTCTGCTCCAATTCAAGCTATCATGGGACACAAAGCCTTGATCCCAAAAGGTCTTGAGACAGGAACATGTCCACCAGACATGAAAAAAGGAGCCGTCTTCTTCCTCACATCTCCAGCAGGTCTTAGAGATGGTAGATTTAAAATGATGTTCCCTGTCAGGAGTTATGTACCATCTGTATAAAACCTTCTTTCTAGCTTCTACTAGTGAGATGCATCTAAACTTTTTACAGTCAAACATAAAACAATCCCTCCATTGGTCCAAAGTGAATGTACGCTTCAAATCCCTTTCCCATGTCATCTGAAATCTCCAGGGTTTAAGTGGGGGCCTCGTTAATAACAATAGATAAATCAAAGATAATAGAGGGGTTCTGAGGGTGGGTTTCAAGCAATACTGTTCAAATAAGGTCAATAGGTCAGTATTAGGTGGGAGATGGAGATGTAGTAAATCATATTTTGATAAACAAGCGCGCAGTCTCAAAAAATGGAAGCCGAGTGTAGCCTGCAAGGAGTGTTTCTCTTGTGGCTGTGGAAAGGGGATTATGTGAGGAATAAAAATCAAGTAATATACCAAGTGAGGCACGTCTCCACGGGCGGGGATCGAAATCAGGGATCAAGTGTGTAAATACCGTGAGGGGGGGATGCCAGGGATAGGGATGAATTGCTGCCAAGGCTGAATGAGTCACATCCCAAACACATAGGAGAAGTGCTGCTAGATCAGGTAGGGCGTCAGTCACCTGTCTATGAGCTTTAGGAGTCCACAGTAGTCCTACAAAGTCATGTGGGAGTGAGCAGGGGAAAATTAACGTGGTCCACTGAGGTAAAGTCGCTCCTGCAAATAGCCGTCCCAGATTAGTCATCAGAGCAGCCCTATAATACAACAGTAAGTTAGGTAGTCCCAAACCCCCTCTGGCAACCGGGTGATGTAAAATAGCAAATTTAATTCGGGGCCTCCTCCCTCTCCATACAAAATTGGAGAGGATTGAGAGAAGAGTCGGAAAAAAGGACACGGGAGTTGGCAGAAGTAGCGCTCTAAAAACATATAGCAGTTTAGGTAGCATCATTTTTATAGCATTAATTCGTCCTGCCCACGATATCTCCACCTTAGACCACTGTTGATACAAAGTGGAGGTAAGGGCAAGAAGAAGCGTATAATTAATTGTAAAAAGCTGGGATTTGTTAAACGATAATTTAATCCCTAGGTAAATCAGTGTAAGTTCTTCTAAGGAGGGAGGAGAAAGCAAACGGTGGACAAGTGTGTCGGGTAGAGAGGGCAGGTTAAGGTTTTGGAGAAAAGGAAAAACCTCTGTCAGTGAGGGTTGAGTTAAGGTGGCGTAAGTTGTATAGAGCAGAGTAATATGATGCAAAGCAATCTGTTGATTCTGATAAGTCATTTTCCCATCTGGAGCAGTCATTCTGGCAATTCGAAACTTCGCCACCCTTTTGCGCAATCTATTGGCCATGATCTTACTCGCTTTATTATCATAGAGATACGTTTTAGTACGAAGTCTACGTGCCGCCCAAACATAATCCCTTTTATCCATTTCTGTTAGCTGTATCTGTAACCCAACTAAAGTGGAACAAGCCACAGGGTCAGCGTTTTTTTTATGGAGGGTCATAGCTTGGTGGATTTGATGGAGAAGGGACAGTGTGTGAGAAGAATTCTGTTTCTTAAAATAGGAGCCCCATTTAATCGACACCCCCCTCACCACTGTCTTGTGTGCTTGCCATAGAGTAAGGTGGCTCGCATCAGGGGTTGCATTTTCTTTACAGTAATTTACTAGGGTACGTGTAACCTCTTCCACAACCTCTGGACGAGACAAAAGGGATTCCTTGAGAAGCCAGGGAGATCGCCCCACCGGGGCACTGGAGTCAGGGAGGAACAGGGTGATGGGCGCGGGGTCTGACCACGACATAGAGCCCAATTTACATTCAGCCACTAAATGCAAAAAAATAATCAATTCTAGAGTAGGTTTTATGAGCTCCTGAATAAAAGCAAAAGTCACAGTCGTCGGGATGCAAAAGGCGCCAAATATCAAACACCTGAAACTCTGCCAAAACCGCCGTAAATTGAAAAGCGGCGGAGCGCTGAGCTCTGGTAGGGCGGGACGGCACGTCAAGGGATTGGTTAAAGTCTCCGCAAACTATAAGCCTCCCCGAGGAGATCTTCATCAATTTAACCAAGGCCGCACGTAGAAACGGGAGTTGGCTGGCATTAGGACAATAGAAGTAGGCAATGGTATAAGGTGTTCGATTAATATCACACATCAAAAAGAGGTATCGCCCATTAGGGTCAGAAATCGTTCTATGCAGATCAAAAAACACATTTTGGTGGACCAGGATCGACACCCCTCTCGCTTTAACTGGAGCCGTGGCATGAAAATGATGGGAGTAATTTGGAAGATATAATTTAGGGTTGGCGGATGTTTTAAAGTGAGTCTCCTGGAGACATACCACATCAGGGGGTTGATGGCGTAAGTCTGCATACAGAGAGTGTCTCTTATATGGAATGTTCAGACCCTTTACATTCATTGCCACAATCTTAAACTATATCACATAGTTTGAGAAGGATTAAAATGAGCAGAGAAAATAAAAGACTCACGGCCAGAAATCCCCACCACCACCCATCAGACTTCAACACATAAAGCAGATAAAGGTAAACATTAGCAAACATGGCGTTCACCAAAGCTCGTTGTCTCAAAATGTAAAAAAATGAAGCACTGGAAAAGAGACAATTAAAAAGCAGTTTGAGTAAAAAACATACCAACAAAAAAAGGGGGAGAAAAAAACAAAAAAAAGGATAAGGTGTAAAAAGAAACGTTCAGTGCACCAGAAAAACATATACAAAATCTCTCCTAGGCCACGGAGAACTCGGGCCAACCCTGAACATATCAGGGGGAGGTGGGAGTGTGTTTGGTCGGGAAAAAAACCAAAGCCAAAAATTAAGAGCAGAAAGGGAGCATCTCCCACTCTATCATAAGCGCACGGCGGTGCAGATAGTGCAAGAAACTCCAGACCTCACACAAACTTGAGTCTCAGGTAGATGGGAAGACAAACCCAGAAATCAGTAACTCCAGGAAGGGTCCGCGGGCCTCACTTCGTCGTGTTCACTGGGTGCCATTCTGGGGACACTTTCTGTGGAGATGGAGGAGACTGGTTTGGCGGAGTAAATTCACCTAGTAGATTCCATGATTGTAGGGTAGCCAAGCCGTCACGAACATCTCGAAATGTGGTCACTACACTGTTATGGGTCACTAAGAGCTTCAAGGGGAATCCCCAGCGATAATGAATTTGATTGCGCAGAATTTTGGTCACAGGCAGGAATTCTTTTCGCTTAGACATTGTGGCAGCAGACAAATCAGGGATGAACAAAAGTTCAGCGTACGGTGCAGGCATAGTATTCACGTTCCTCATTGCAGGGATTCTTTGATCTGGAAAAAATGGACCCTCATCAAAACATCTCTAGGAACTGTTTGATCCAGGTGGCGCGGTTTCGGAATACAGTGTACTCTGTCGAGTTGGAGATCTGAGACTGTTGCGTCCGGGAGTAGAGAGCGAAACAGGGCCTGTATGTAATCGGGCAGGTCTACAGGTTTATCTGTTTCAGGGATCCCTCTGATCCGTATATTATTCCTGCGGGAGAAATCTTCTAAGTCGGTTACTTTAAGTAATAAAGATTCGTGAGTAGATTTTAACTCCTTATCGGCATCTACCAGTTTGTTATGGGCTAAGCACAGTTCATCAGATTTGGTTTCTAGTGCATCAGTTCGCTCACCCAGATCCCGAATTTCCAGATGCAGATTCGCTGTGATAGATCGAAAATCTTCTTGTATGGTAGATCTGAGGTCCTGGAGCAAGGATTGGAGCTGAAGTCCAGAGGCAGGAGCAGATGACGACAAAATCAAGGGGTCCTCTCCCTCCGGCGGTATTGAGCACGGGGAGCCAGAATCTCAGTAGGTCTGGGTGCCATCTTGCGGCCTATCCCGGGTTTTCCCGAGACGCGTTACCTCCGCCGGTTTCGGTGTTTTACTGGGTGCCCTCGTGTGCTAGGAGGTGTCCGGAGGTAGATGAGGCAGTTTGCAGTTCAAACCGCCACCATTGTGAACAGCTGGAGCGGGAGATTCAGCCGGTCTAGAGAGAGCCCTGGTCACACGCGGCTACTCAGAATGGCTGCCAGACACGCCCCCCCCATTATTCCAGGTTTTAATTGTGTATTTATTTAGTTATTTGTAAATAGTTATAGTTTAACATTTAGTTTTGAGATTTTTATATATTGCATATATTTATTTTATTATTCTTTTATATAATTTATTTAAAAAAATAAGGGAAATGTAATTTTTCCATATGTATATATGCCAGTGTTCAAATTGTCTGACCGTTGCACTGTCTGAGTCAGTTAGCAGTTGGCCTCTCTGTGAGCAACAGTCATTCAGCAACATGCTATATCATAATAAAACCAGCACCATGCTCTATTCTTAATTTTGCATCTGAGAGTCATTTGTACAAAAATCTCTCAGCAGCACAAAAACTAAACATTACACGGTGGTAATTAAAAAGGTAGCCACAGCTAAGAAACTGGTGCTAACTGATACCCCCCAAACGAGATACTAACCTCTCATCCCGCGACATGAACGGTGGCCCGATCCACCGCTTCTGAAGACCACCGTAGCTGAAAACTAAACATGTGCAAAATGGTTTCATTACGGTAGTTACCAAAAATGTCCCAAGCTGCATTAAATAGCCTCTCTAGACAGACGTCAAAGTGGAGGAATGCAAGGCTGTAATTACTACAGGGAAAGATGCTATATAGGAAAAAAAAATGGCTTTTACTTCTTCCAACTAATTTATATAATCATTATTATTAGCGTAGAGGCATTCCAGCAGCCTCTATAGATGAGGCTCATTAGCAAGAATTCAAAAAAGAAAAGGAACTAAGTCCCAATAACTATAGCGATTGACAAACTGTTTAAGATTTGAAAGAGTATACTATGGACATATTATGTAACTTGTACATATTTTAATGGTGTTAGATCTGTTGGTACCAAATAATACTAGTAATAGGTATCATGGAATAGAGAAAAAAAATACAATTTGAAATTATTTTTGCATTTTTAGAAAATAGAATTAAACAGTATTATTGTACTGAATTTTCATTTTTATGCAGTTGAATATGTTTGTTTCACCAAATAGAACTCACAAATGTGCCATTATCAATCTTTAATATTTTTTTATTATTGGTATAATACCGAATTGTGGCTCTGTTTACATTCCTCTAATACAAATATATATGTCATTTAATTTTTAAGATAATAACAATTATAATAATGATGCTGTACGTACTTCAATAAAATATTGAACAAAGAATTAAGCTATTCCTTCTGATAACAATGAATCCGTATACACAGTGTATGTTAACAAATGAAGATTTGGTGCCACAAGGCCATCTGGTGGCTAAAGTGTATAAGTGCACAAGGTGCTGGAAGTTAACTTGCATCTACTCAAAAGCCCACCTGAGGGGCACTATGAATATATTACAAGATCTAGAAAAAATTTAATGGGAAAAAGACTACATTCTCGTCACAAGCGAAGTTAAAGATCTGTACAGCATTATCCCCCACAGAGAAGGTATGCCAGCCGTCAAAGCATTCCTGGACAAAGCAGAAGATATACCACCAGAGCAAATTTCCTTCATTTTGGATGGAATAGAGTTGATACTTAAGAATAACTATTTTTGGTTTAACGAAGAGTTCTACTTTCAGATAAAAGGACCTTCCATGGGGACAAAATTTGCACCGAGTTTTGCAAATCTATACATGGCAAATTGGGAAGAACCTTGATCAAGAATAGAGAAGATGACATTGTGATATACAGACGTTACATAGACAACATTTTCTTAGTCTGGAAAGGAGGTGAAGAGCATTTGAATGAATTCATGCAGATATTGAATGAGAAAGATTCAAATATACAACTGGACACAAAATGGAGTAGAGACTCTGTAGACTTCTTGAACCTAACCATTTATCACAACGGAAACATCTGGAAGCAAAGACTTTTTTAAGAAAGTCGACACCAACAATTATATCCAAAAGGATAGCTGTCACCTGAGCAGATGGCTGGAAGGTATTCCTAAGAGCCAACTCATCAGAGTGAGAAGAAATTGCACTACTGATAAAGACTTCAAGGACCAGGCTGAAGGTAGCGCCACACAGAGGACATCACCCATTTTTCCCTGCCATATTATAGTGTAGGAGCAAAGCCCTGCATCCATTCCTCCTGTGGGCAGCTTGCCCTAGTCACACATAGCATGAGTATCTAAGGGGCCAAAAAGAAGGGATCAATTATATAGATCTCACAAATATATATATGTGGCTAATCAGGAGTGTCAGGTACACATAGGTGAAAACCCACTATGATAAGTCCAAAAGAGTAGTAAACAGGGGCGAGCTGAATACATGGTCAAAGCACAGCCAAAGGGTCAGTGGCGTACAGCGGTAGGTCGTAAAGCTAAGAGACAATATGGGACTGGTAATGCTAAAATAGCAGAACTTACAAGTTACCCTTGTGGGAAAACCGTTATTCTAGTTTACTGTGTTACACTCCTGGATGAAAAGCTATTGAGGGCTAAAATAGGGAAGTACTGGCCTGTAAACACCTTCTTTGATTCTTCTGCGTTACCCATTGTTCTATATGGCTCCTCTCCTGTGAACTAACCCACCCATGCTTTGGACTGCCATCATGTATCCCACAGTGGAAATAAAATTCAAAAGGAAGATCATTTGGGGAGTATCAAAATGAACAATGTGAAAACAACAGCTGCCCATAGTTTGCTGAATAAACACCAGTAATATGGATGGACACCCATAGGGGTGGACACCCACTAAATATGAATGGACACCGTTAAAGGGGTTATTCAAATAACACCGACTTGGCCAAGGAATTGCACCGAAAAAAACTGGCCTGTCCAGGTGTTTTCAGTTTCGATTTGATTTAGCACCCTTTATATGGACAGAACTTCATAGAGGGACTCACACTGATTTTTTGCTACTGAGGAAGCACCAGTAGGGCGCAAAATGCATTTGGCTTATGCCCCTTGTCCTCTCCACTGTTTTTTTTGCAGTTTTTTAACCTGTTGGTAAATATATAACATTTTTACTTTTAAACACCCATCTATGTTCATTTCTTTCTTTGGGAACTGCGAGCCTCACATTTAAGGACACCCAGGCAGCCATTTACAGCCAGAGATCTCCATCTGAGCTTAGGATCTACATGGTGAGTAGGTGATTATACCACTCTTATTTATCAATGCTGGCTATACACTTGTACAACTGTCTTGTTACCGGAGGGAATATACCCTGGACCAGGCATGTACTGGCCATAGGGACTATAGGGAGATTCCCGGTGGGCTGATGGCTCAGTGGGCCACTGTGAATGCTGGTTCACCGTGCAGCTCGCACTGCCTTTAATGGGGGAGGTGAGAACTTCCCCACCATCTGAAAAACAGACGCAGTCTGCCACAGTCTCATATTAGAGCCACTGTGCATGTGAGACACGCTGCGCATCCACCTTACCTTAAGACATGGTACACAGTTAACCTCAGTGCCGCTGCGTTTCTTTACCCAATCGCTCTGCAGTAACTCTGTTTTCTGTAGAGCGATTGGTTTAGTGATCCGGTCGGTTCATATACTATTTTCGTGTTTGCATAATTAAAGTGGGCCGGTCTGGCTGAAGTCCAGGGCTGATTTTTTATTTTTTTTTGTCCCAGTCCAGCCCTGCCCTGGACTGAGGAGAATGCTGGCAGACATGTTGGCCTAATAATAACCTGTGACGCGCCCAGTTGAGGGCTTGAAGCTCTCTGAAAGCGTGAGTGAATATCATCATTTTATTCACCTTTTAAGTACACAGTTTAAATAGTATTGTGCTATGATGTATGTTTTCTCTTTGTGCACTTTCTGAGGTTCCAATGAAACATAGAACCTAATATCTACAGAGGGTTCAACAGGAGAGCCCTATACTCTTGTAAGCTGTTTGCTCTATTTATCACCATCACCGTATTGAGGTTCTAAGGGAGCGCACCGTCCTGTGTTTTTGTAACTATATTTTCATGCACTAGTTTCTTTTAAAACGTGTTTTAAATGTTCGGTGGGTCGTCGACTGCTTTCAGCGGTTTTTCGAATCGATCTGACGGGTTTAGGAATGCGTTCGGCGGGTCGATATGCTGCACTTTCAGGAACACTGCGTTGAATGCTGAATTTACCAAAGGGTTGGCAAATTTGACTCACCGAAGTGAGGCGAACGAGAGAGCACCGAAATGTCACCGCTCTTTGAATAACCCCTTAAGTATGAACAATGACCTTCTGAAATGGAACCGTTACAGGATTACACACATGCTAATGAGTGGTATACATAGGGGGCTGCCAGAGGTCTATGCCATGACAGATCAAAATATATGGTGAAGCTGGTAGCACTGGAAAGAGTTAAGCAGTTAAGCCATGCCAAA
This sequence comes from Leptobrachium leishanense, assembly GCA_009667805.1. NCBI lineage: Eukaryota > Metazoa > Chordata > Amphibia > Anura > Megophryidae > Leptobrachium > Leptobrachium leishanense. The sequence goes on from CM019064.1 coordinate 208,852,415, forward strand.
AATTAATGGCTGAGGTGTCCTTCTAGCTCTATTCTCAGAGTTGTGTTCAAGTTAATATTTCAAAAATGTTAGGCCCTATTCCATAGTTGTCGATAAGATCATTAAAGGAAAAGATTAACACTTAACGTCTCCTGTAGTTAGTTTGTTGAGGAGAATTGCTATTACATTCTAGCTGCAAACTAAGCTTGCGGCTCGAATGTAGCATTTCCTTGCGCGAGGTTACTGTACATTAGCGTCTCCTATACTTATTATGGGAGATGTTTATTTTCTCCTCCGTGTGAAAGTGCAGGTTATTCCAATGAAACCTGCACTTCCACCTAGGAAAAGTTATTTCACTGTGAATTAAAAGTCTCCTCAAAGCTGGTGTTAAGTGATTTTGCATGTCCAGAATCATGTAACACACAATAAAAACCTCCCATACTCACCTCTCATCCTGCAGTGAAAAGGGCATTGCGATGTGCCACTTCCTCTCAATAGCAACAGAGTGAGACTAGGAACAAATAGCTCCTAGTCTCACTCCACGATTCATCTGCGTGCTGCACAATCTCATGAGAGCGAGTTCACACAGAGCTTGCGGCCGGGACATGCAAGGCTCTATGGAGTCCTATGAACTCCACGTGATGATACTCATGGCGGCGCACTGTGCCACTGCCAGTACCGGGCAGCTTTAATTTTTATTGCCGGGCCAGGCGCTAATAAAGCATCTACTCCAGAATACAGAAATGGAGTCGGTAAGCATAATCTGCAGCCGTAGATTTTCTTGCTTACCGCCTCCATTTTATCGACAACAATGAAATAGGGCCTACTCAGTTTGTTATACTTGCTTAAACAAACTGAGGCTGTATTCCAACCTTGGTGCTAAATTAGCCAGAGACGTTATAATACCTCTATAGACTTTAATGGCTCTGGGATGTCTACAAAAGCTCTGGTTACGTTTACATCAGAATTGGAAAAAAGACCATGGTGTTTTGGTATGTCATGAAAACCGTGGCTAGTGTGACTGTTGCAATAGATGACTTCACATCTGACTTTAGGTACTGGTCAACTTGGAGAATTAGTTTGTTTCTCTGGACAGTGCTGGAATCATATGCAAAGACAGTGTAATTCATATTTGAGTGGATTGACGCAATAACCATGAACGTCAGAAGGATCTCATCTGAGCAACAAGTGAACACATATATACCAGTAATAAAGCTATAACTGAATGTCATTTACCAGAAGATTTCAAGAGCATCTGCTTGTTTTGTTATGTAACAAGACGAGTATGTGTTTTTCTGAACTCAATAATCAAGATTTGGATAGCTTGCTCTATCTTGCAATATGCCAGCACTGCTAAAAGATTTTAATAATAAATCTGAAAAAATCCATGCAACAGCCTATTGTGATATTCTTATCTCTCGCATGAAGTGCAATTGCCAGAACACAGTTGAATATTTGTCAAAAGCCATGAACGTGGTTTAGACATTTCCATTTTTGGGCTCCTGTCCTACTATCCCAGGTGTTTTCTATTATTATATATCATTATACTGTACAATAAAAGCAAGAACCTCTTTTTTAATCAATCAGTCTCTGTACATACATAAGGAGAAACAATTAATTATGAAGGCAGTTGCCACATAATAACTCTCGATTAACATGTGCCCCAAGAAACAGAGCTTCTTTTGGTAGAAGTCGAGGTGGAACAAAAAGTGGATTTGCAAAATATTCAGGTTGGCGAAAGTCTCCAACCCAACATCAGTTTTATTTCTTACCATGTTGTCATTTTGGCTTGTGTTTGGTATTTATTTTGCAATTTATTCTTTCGACTGCAACACAGTTATTATCACAGTTTTGTTGGAATGACTATATTGTCTTCAATTAGTACTAAAATAAGAGGAACCTACATGAAGTATTTAAAGATGTTTAGTTGTGGTCAGGTCAAGGGAACACACAACTATCTTTTCCTCATCACTGTCAAAAGCTGAACAAGGTCCAAAAAGCCATGAACCTAAGCAGATAATTTGTTTTAGTATCCAAGTTCTGATTCATTTTGTGATCCAAGCTGGTTTGTATCATAGAATGAATCATAATTCTCATCAAACAAGATCCACAATGCTCTGTGCGTGCATAACAGTCTGTAGCAGACGTACTTGCAAACACACTTCACACTATAATCTTTGCTATGCAATTAATTTTAGCTTTCCTTGGCGGCGTTCATAAGGAATTATCCATTTTGGATGTGTAATTGCGTCAAGTGAGAATGTAGTGGTTACTTGCATTTCTAGCATAACTGCATTCAGTATATATTGAGTAGAACAGCATAGTCCTCAAGGGCCGAGGGAACAAAAATGTATTTTCTGCCTTCTAATACCAGCCCCCCCTTAACTACTAAATCCATCTAGCTCTTCCAAAGCCAAGGTCTAGATCTGCACATCTTGTCAGCATTAAAGGATTTTCTCTTTTTTTTTTTCAGTTTACCTAACACTATAAGGGTTATTCGCAGAGCCCCGAAATGTCACCAACATTTCAGTGCTCTGTTGTTCCCCGCACTTCAGGGAATCAAATTTCCCCACCCTGTGGTGAATTCACCATTCCCCGTAGGGTTCCCGAAGTGCAGGGAATCGACCGCCGAATGCTGCCGCCAACCCACTGCAAACCCACCGGCCACCGCCGCAAACCTGTCGCCGCCAACCCGCCGGACATCTGTCGCAAACCCCGCAGAGGGCGAAGAGCTGCCAAGCACAGTGCCAGCCAGCCAAAGAAGAAAGCCAACAAACCGTCAGACTGGTAAAAAAAACAAATTAAACAATACGATTGAAAGTGTGAAATTTGAAACGCTGTTTTCAAAAAAACTGAACAAAATTTCTGAAATTAACATATAAGATCCTATGAATGATGATAAAAAGGTCTAAGAAAAAAGAAAAACCCCTTAAAAGAAACGATAAAAAAATTTGCCTAAAAAATGCCTAAAAGATCCTAAACAAATCAATAAATAGAGACTTTATACTGCAGAATAAAATAATGAATGGTTTATTAGATATTGTATAAAAACAGGAATATTTTTAACATTGAAGCTTATGAGGTTCGCCTGAATAAACCTGTCGAATGAAAGCACCGAACAGCATGGCATTTCGGCAACTTTTCACTGCTGTTCGGTGTTCTCTGAATAGATTAACCATTACTTCTCCATGGGGGATTTCACTGCGTTCAAACAGGCACTGTACACCTTACTCTGAATAGCTGAATGGCCCCGAAATGGCACCGCACGGGGAAATTCCCTGTTCGGTGACATTTCGGGGCCATATCGGCTGTCTCTGAATAACCCCTATAGATTACATTAATCTACTTTTTTCTATTCCTTTGAACAGGCACCGTACTTGCTTCCTGCTCTTTGAACAGCCAAATGGCCCCGAAATGGCACCGTACGGGGAAATTCCCTTTTCGGTGCCACTTCGGGGCCAGATCGGCTATCAAATAAAGTTATAAAGCTCTATTTTGCTGTTTCAGATTTTGTATTTTATCTTGTGACGAAAGGTAGACTTGATTGACTTTTTCCATGAACAAGTCCTTTGAAGTATGTCATGTATTAATTATAAGAAACATATATTATATACTGTATATATAGTATATATGTTATAAAAATCCTTCTTAGTTTAATTCACAAAACACCTAGAGCAGTGTTTCCCAAACCTCTCCTCGGGACCCTCTAACAGGCCAGATTTTACAGATCACCTTGGGGAAAAGCAAACAGAATCCTGCAATCACTGAGCAGCAAATCATATCACCTGTGCTGTGCTTCAGATATCCTGCAAACGTGGCGTGTCAGCGGGTCTTGAGGACAGGTTTGAGAAACACTGACTTAGAGCAACATCTATATTATGATTTTCTAACAAAGTTAGAGCTTTGTAAGAAAAATAAAAAAAAGAGTTCAACTTCATTTTCAAAGTAGGAAACTATTAAATAAAAATAGCTCATCAATTCTTGCTTTGATACACAAGCATCACTAATCACAATAGAATAACAGATTGTGAGTTCCTACGGGAATAGGGCCCTCATCTCCTCCTGTACTGTTTGTCAAATGTTGTTCAATGTATTGTAACCCTGTCTATACTGTGCTTATTGTACAGCGCTGCGGAATATGCTGGCGCTTTATAAATAATAATAATAATAATAATAACTTCTCAGTTTGCTCTCATTAATTTTAAACCTAAGGATCACTTGCAGCTGTATAGAAAACTTGCCAGTCATAATATTAACTTAGATTTACAGCTTCTAGATAACACATTCCAATATATTCACCAATATGGCCTATGTATTTATGTTCACGTGTGTCTCTGGCCTTGGCCAAGATAAGATAACGGAAACTCTCAAGAAAAAAAGTGAAATATAAACCAGACAGCAGAACACACGCAATTCCTTGTGTGTGTGTTTGAAATACACAAACCTAACTGGTATCTTAGATATGTGAAAATAGCACACGTATACACTGATTCTGCATGACTATGAACAAATCAAGGTATCTGTAATGTAAACAGGGGGAGGGTACAAAGAATTAGAGAATGAGGGAAGATAAGGACCAGATGTGAAGATGGAAAGGAATTGAGGTTGAAGGAGAGAGTTTTTGACACACAAAATGCAACAGCAAGACATGATGCTTCTTGGGGTTAAACATGAAATATCCATCGTACAAAACCACAGTGCAAATAATAATGTAGATTTAGAAATATAGCATTTAAAAAAATGTCAATTACAATCTTGGGAGTGTTCTACATCGTTCTGAAAATGGCACACATTCTTGCAGAAATTGCCTGTACATTGACAGTGAGGTGTAACATAAGGGGTTATTCAGAGAGGTCCGAAATGTAATGACATTCCGGGGCCATTCGGGTATTCAGAGAGCAGGCAGTTTGCCAAATTTGGGCGAATTGCCTGCACGTAAGGTGCCTGTTTGATGGCAGTGAAATCCCCCATAGAGAAGCAATGGTTAATCTATTCAGAGAACACTGAACAGCAGTGAAAAGTTGTTGAAGTGCCCTGCTGTTCGGTGTTTTCATTCGGCAGGTTTATTGAGGTGAATCACATAAGCTTCAATGTTAAAAGTATTCCCGTTCTAATGCAATATCTAATAAACCATTTATTATTTTAATCTGCAGTAAAAAGGTCTCTTTATTTATAGATTTTTTTTAGGATCTTTTTAGACATTTTTCAGGATTTTTTTAGGCAAAATATTTTTTATGTTTTTTCTCTAAAAGCGGTTTTACTTTTTTCTGTAACAGACCTTTTTATTATCATTCATAGGACATTATATGTAAATTCCAGGCATTTTCGTCCAGTAATTTTTTGCAAACAGTGCTTCAATTTTGAAACTTTCAAGCGTATTGTTTTTTTGTTTTTTTTTACCCCATTCGTCAGCTTGACGGCTTTTTCTGGTGGCTGGTCGGCGCGGTGATCGGCGTCTTGCTGGCTTTTTCCAGCGTGTTTTCCGGCGTGGTTTTTACAGCAGTTTCTGCGGGTTTTCGGTGGGTGTTCGGTAAGTGCTCGACAGGTGATCGTAGGGTTTTTGTCTGGTTTTCCCTGTACTCCGGGGACCCTGTGGTGAATGCTGAACTTTGATTCCCGAAGTGCAGGGAAGCACAGGGAACGAGAAAGCAACGAAATGTCAGTGATATTCCGGTGCTCTTTGAATAACCCCTATAGTATTCCTAAAGACAATTAATACTTTCTACTTTAAAGCTGACATGTCTTTACCCTAACCTTTGAGGATAAAGTCCAACATCATAGACATAGATAATAGAAGAAACTATGCAGTCAGTAAACAACGGTTATAATAAATGGTCATTGGCCGGCTATGAAGATAAATGGAATGTTCTAATGTAATATATACATCAAGAACTACAACTAAGTGAAGAAAGCATTTTCAAGATTAATGTAGCATAATTAGAGTGACTTGTTAAATCCATGTATCCACATGGATTTAGCCATACCCTATTTGAAATTGTAAACAAAATTGTGAAATGCAGTTTATACAGGATTTAAATAACATCATTAGAAATGTCATTAAACTAATGACTAATATCTTACAAAGATGCCTCGTATGATATATCAGATTTAGTAAGCAGATTTCATTAATGTTTGACAGGAATTTAAAGTAGAGCCAAGAAAAAAATGTTGGGGCCTATTTGATATGTGAAGGTAACCACTGATAAAAATAACTGCTTCTAGTAACCCTTTAAGGAGAGCAGAAGCATGTTCACATGTGGAAATAACCTGGGAAGTGGGAACAAATACTTCATTGTTCTTCTGCAGTCCCTATTCAACCCCACAAAGCCAGCCTTCATCTTCATAGAGTTAGTCCTATAGACTCCAAGAGATAAAACCAGTGGCAGCATATGTGCTGATATCTTTTAGTGGCTCCTTTTTTATATTGCGAGTCGAGCCACTGGTACAGTGGATCGCTTGTAATAAAGCTGGCAAAAGAGAGCTGCTAAGGGTTATTGGTTTGCGCTGACTTTACCTGTTAAATTTGTGCACACCCACAATCGAAAATATTTTTGCCACTCATAATTTGCTACCTGCATCTGACAAAAATCATCTTATACATATGAACTTATCAGGATATAGAGGTGACCCAACAAGCAGATGCTCACAAACAAGAAAGTAAAGTCCTAAACTGACCCAAGATTGGAATACGAGAGATACAGAACTTCATTAAACAAGAGCAACAGTCTAACACAATAGAAGTGTGGGTAGTCGAGAAGCAAAGCCAAGGTCGGTACACAAAAAAGCATAGAAGAATAATATAATATGCAGAAGGGTGACTAGAACCAAGCCAGGGCAATGATGGAATGAACAGTCAAACCTTAAATGTCCAAAGGTAAGCAAATATTAGGTGGTGCTTGCCGGTGGTGTCAGATCCTTATAAACACATGTACGATACTGAAGCGTAGTATAACAGGCCAAGTCTAAACTAAACGTTGTGTGCATAGATGATCACAGGGCCGGATTTACGTCTCAGGAGCCGGTAGGCACAAAAATCAGGAGCATCCCCCCAAAAAATGCCAAAAATAATTTAATTTCTGTTTTGAGGGAAACATAGAAAATAATTAACATATTAAAAAATTGAAAAACTGTTTCTCGCCTCACTCATATCAAACTAAAGGGCAAAATAATGTTGCTTAACCCTTTCACTGCTGAAGACGTGTGGGGCACGTCCTCATTGATGCACGTTACATGCTGAGGACGTGCCCCACACGTCATCAGCTGTGCAGGACCCCCGGCGGAGATACTCACCTCTCTGTCCGGGGTCCCGTGGCGTTCTGACTTCAGCGTCCTCAGACGCTGAAGTTAAGCTCCTCCCGGCGTAAATGACGTCATCGCACCAAGCGCGATGACGTCATTTCCAGGCGACCCCCGGCAATGCCGGAAGAGAGCCTGGAAGGGAGGGGGAGATCCGTTTGGATCCCTCTCCCTCCCGATCGGAAAGGAGCAGCACCAAAAGCCAGGCACCGCTTAAAAGGGGAGAGTCTCCCCTTTAAGGCTGGGGTCAGACCAGCGCACTTTTAACGTGCGTTCTGGCACACATAATTACGGCCGCACTAGCAGCAGATGACGGGCAGATGACGGGCAATGACGGCCAATATACGATGTACGGCCGCACAAAAGTCCGGCCGTGCAACGCAAGTGGAATTTGAACGCATTTGTTTGAGAACGCAGAACCGCTAGTACTGACGTACTGAGTGCGCAACTGCGGCATAGCGACGTGTTTGCGTGATTAGGAGATGTCAGACGCTGCTAATGTCCAGCCTACATAACGTCCAGACGCAAAAAGAGTTTTATTGATGATCCGTACAAAATCACGCCCGAAAATGCGCGTCGTCTGACTGTTTTTGCGCATTCCGTGAAAAAATACGTCAATGCGTTCGGACGCACTTTTTCACGTTCGCGGGGAAAAATGCTTTCGTCTGACCCTAGCCTTAAGCGGTGCCTGGCTTTAACCCCTCAAGCGCCGGGTTGCACTTCAGCGCCTTGCGGCACTGAAGTGCAGCCGAGCTCCGGTGGGGGTCGCCATCTTGGATGGCGGCTCCACCCCCGGGTCTCCCCTCACTGCCTGATGTCATCATGCATAGCGTGATGAAGTCAGATAGCTGGGGAACCACTAGCTGCCAGGGGATTTCCCAAGGAAATCCCCTGGTGGAGATAGAGGGTTCTTGTGAACCCAGATATCTCCAGAACCGTGGCAGCTAGGGGGTCATGGAGGGTGTCATTTGAAAGGCCTGAGCATAGCCTTTCGAATGATACCCAACATGACTAGGTACAAAGTAAAAACAATAATAAAACAAATTATAATAAAAATAATAAATAAATTTAAAAAAAAAACAAAAAAAAAAACCATGTTTTTTTGGGTGTTGTTTTTATTAATGCAGCAATATTGTTCACATTTCAATTATAATGTGAACAATGATGCTGCACTAATGATTTTTTTCTATGGGGTGCGTTTGCTAAAAATCACGTAATTCCCCCCACAAAATGTAACAAGTCCCCATTTCAAATTTTTGTACAAGCCACCCCATAGAAAACATAACCGCAAACGCTCATGTGATAAAATGTGAAAAAAACCACTTTACACACTGCAGATGATTAAAAATTCAATTTTTATTGTATTTTTTGTTATAATATACAGACAGGACATAACGTATACATATAAAAAGGATATATTATGAATCTGCGGAGTCTGCCGGAAAGAACGATATATAATATGTCTGGGTCATTTATTAAAATGTGGCTTCAAATCGCGTTTAAACATGATGGGCGAAAGCGGTAAAAATGAGCTCAGCACACAGCGGTGATATGCCTCAGCAGTGAAGGGGTTAAAATGGAGCAGATTGTTAGGGCTAGGGATAACCCTAAAACAAGCAGAAATAGTAATCTAACTCTAAAACAAGCAGAAATAGTAACTTAACCCTAAAACAAGCAGAAACAGTAACCAAATCCTAATTTTTAATTCTAGCTGTGGAAAATTATGCTCCATTTCGGCCCGGTGCAACCAGAATTATGGGCATCAAATTCCAGCTGTGGCTGAAGGTCTTTTTCAAAACACATCTTTTTTTACCACTTCGCTGTTCGATGCTGCTTTCTTTGGCAATTTTTCAGTAGGATATCAAAACTTACTTTGTTTAGAACAAAAAGAGGGGGAAGGTGTATTTTTGGTGTTTTTTTTATTACATTTTACATGGTCATTTTGGCATTAGAAAGGCCAGACTCAAACCTGTCCATTGACACCTAACTTCAACTTGCGCGGTGTAAATAATGGAGATACAGGGGTTCAAAGGACCCCTGCTCTCCACGCAGTAAAGCTTGTGTTTTAGATGAACCAATGAGTAATAACTCATTGTACCAACACCTCCACATTTGCTTCCGGCATGAAAAATGAAGAAGAAAAATGAAGAATGAAGAAGGTGAGTTAGTGTAGTGGCATTGTTTACTTTACAGTTGTGTTCAAAATGATTCAACCCCCAATGCTGTAAAGGGTTTTAGGGAATTTAGTGTACATTTGTAATTGTATTCAGAATGAAATCCTACAAGGACTTTTTAAAGAACCATATGCAACTAAAATGACATCAATTGGTTTTGTAATACAGTAGTAAATGTTTCTTTTGTGAATTCTTCATTGACACAATTATTCAACCCCTTAAAGACTACCACTCTGAAGAACAGAGGTTCATTCAAGTGTTTTCAATCAGGTATTGAAAACACCTGTGGATGTCACGGAGCAGCAATAAAGCATAATAAGCACCAATTAGGCAGCTTTAAAATGACTGTGATACTCAGCTCCTTCTAGACATTTACTGGTGTGGTTACAAACATGGTGAAGTCAAGAGAATGGTCCAGGAAGACAAGAGAAGAGGCGATTACTCTTCACAGGAAGGGCAATGGCTATAAGATTGCAAAGATGTTAAACATACCAAGAGAGATCATAGGAAGCATCATTCGCAAATTCAAGGAAAAGGGCACTGTTGAAACGCTACCTGGTCGTGGCAGAAAGAAGATGCTGACTTTGACTGCTGTGCGCTACCTGAAGCGTAGAGTGGAGAAAAGTCCCCGTGTGACTGCTGAGGAACTGAGAAAAGATTTGTCAGATGTGGGTACTGAAGTTTCAGCTCAGACAATACAGCGCACACTGCGTAATGAAGGCCTCCATGCCAGAACTCCCAGGACACCCCCTTGCTGTCTCCAAAGAATAAGAAGAGTCGACTGCAGTATGCCAAAAGTCATGTGGACAAAGCACAGAAGTTTTGGGATAGTGTTCTGTGGACTGATGAAACAAAATTAGAACTGTTTGGGCCCATGGATCATCGCTATGTTTGGAGGAGGAAGAACAAGGCCTATGAAGAAAAGAACACCTTGCCTACTGTGAAGCATGGCGGGGGGTCAATCATGCTTTGGGGCTGTTTTGCTTCTGCAGGTACAGGGAAGCTTCAGCGTGTGCAAGGTACCATGAATTCTCTTCAGTACCAGGAGATATTGGATGACAATGTGATGCAGTCCATCACAAACCTGAGGCTTGGGAGACGTTGGACCTTTCAACAGGACAATGATCCCAAGCATACCTCCAAGTCCACTAGAGCATGGTTGCAGATTAAAGGCAGGAACATTTTGGAGTGGCCATCGCAGTCACCTGACTTAAATACGATTGAGAACCTCTGGTGGGACTTAAAGAAAGCAGTTGCAGTGCGCAAGCTTAAGAATGTGACTGAACTGGAGGCTTTTGCCCATGACGAATGGGCGAAGATACCCGTAGATCGCTGCAAGACACTTGTGTCAAGCTATGCTTCATGTTTAAAAGCTGTTATAACTGTAAAAGGATGTTGTACTAAGTACTAAGATTGAATGTCACTTGGGGGTTGAATAAAACTGATAATGATGTGAGCACAGAAAAGACATTTGTGGTTATTTCATTATAAATGTTATGTTATATTTGTCTGATCTACACGTGCCTCTTTGATTTAATTGTAAGCAAGACTGAATGATCAAAATCAATGTCAAACTGGCCAAAACACTCAATTTCAGTGGGGGTTGAATAATTTTGAACACAACTGTATATGTGAAAGCACATAATGCTAATGCAGCAGAACAGAGAAAAACTAAAATGTATATTTTATTTATTTGTTATTTGATTTTATATAAACTTAGTCATATTTGGAAACATTGAGAAGGCCAGACAGAGACCTTTCTAATGATACCTTATATGTCCTCCTAGCCTTTAGGCCTCCAGAGATACAGGAGTCTTAAATATTGAAATTTTTCTTTTTTCTTTTAACAAAGCAAGGTGCCCCCTTGTGGCAGATGCCTACTCTGTCTAATTATAAATGTGGCCTCGGATGTTCAGTGGAATCCATAATATTAAAATGAGGCCCCGCAGGAGTCACGTCAATACATTGATGCTCAGGAGGGCATTCAATGCCAGAATGATGCATATCACCAAAGTGCACCGCAATAACTGATGCCGCCGGATGCCACAATGTACAGTGAAGCTGGTCAGTAGGTAAGAGTTTGGCAGTAGTCCTGACAGGACTAAAATGCATTAGAATAAATATGATACCACAAATATTACCTTTTCATTAAAATAAATCATATTAATGATAGATATTAACTGGAAATGTTCTATGTGATTTCTCCCCTTCTTACACCCTGAATCATTTTATTTTCAAATTTATATGAACAACTGCATAAAGATTATTATGCTTATTGACCACCACTAGGAACACCTAAAGTTGCAACGTTTCTTTCAGTCTAGAAATGTTCTTACTGCTGTTGGTGCAAACCTAATATAATGATATCAGTTGGATGTTATAACCAGACATTGTGAGAGGGGTTTAAGATTAGGGATGAGCTGTTCGGGTTCGGACGGTTCGGGGTTCGACCAGAACTTAGCCTGTTCGAGCAGATCGCGAACCCCGAACATTTCCGGGTGTTCGACCACAATGGACCACAATGAATTTTCCCACTGCCTGAAGATCGTAATTGGCTACAGCCTTGCACCTGACCACAGGTCTGGTGCAAGACTGGTTGAACACTATGCCAATCACCGCTCAGAGTCCTGATTGGGCAAATTTTGCCCAATCATGGGCTCACAGAGCTAAGTCCCGCAGCACACTATATAAGGTTTCCACGTAGCGCTTCTGCACGCATTTCAGAGGAGATTTCAAAGGAGATAGTTGTGTGTGTTATTACTGCCGGTCTGCCACGCTACTGGGGGGGTCTGGGGGGGTCTCATTTCGACCAAATATCAGGGAATTTAGGTGATGTGTGTCTTGTCACTGTGCCAGCAATTTTTTTGGGGGTTTACAACTTTATTTAAAACATTTGTGTATTGAGGTGATTTTCTGGGTCTTGTCACACTGTGCCAGCAAATCTTTTTGGGGCTCACTAATTTCTTTAAAACACTTGGGAATTAAAGTGATCTGTATCTCGTCATACAAACAGTACCACGCTGTATTTTGGGGCTCACTAATTTCTTTAAAACACTTGGGAATTAAGGTGATCTGTGTCTCATCATACAAAAAGTACCACGCTGTATTTTGGGGCTCACTAATTTCTTTAAAACACTTGGGAATTAAGGTGATCTGTGTCTCGTCATACAAAAAGTACCACGCTGTATTTTGGGGCTCACTAATTTCTTTAAAACACTTGGGAATTAAGGTGATCTGTGTCTCGTCATACAAAAAGTACCACGCTGTAATTTGGGGCTCACTAATTTCTTTAAAACACTTGGGAATTAGGTGATCTGTGTCTCGTCATACAAACAGTACCACGCTGTATTTTGGGGCTCACTAATTTCTTTAAAACACTTGGGAATTAAGGTGATCTTCTGTGTCTCGTCACACAGCCAGCAATTTTTTTTGGGGCTCACTAATTTCTTTAAAACACTTGGGAATTAAGGTGATCTGTGTCTCGTCATACAAACAGTACCACGCTGTATTTTGGGGCTCACTAATTTCTTTAAAACACTTGGGAATTAAGGTGATCTGTGTCTCGTCATACAAAAAGTACCACGCTGTATTTTGGGGCTCACTAATTTCTTTAAAACACTTGGGAATTAAGGTAATCTGTGTCTCGTCACACAGCCAGCAATTTTTTTTGGGGCTCACTAATTTCTTTAAAACACTTGGGAATTAAGGTGACCTGTGTCTCGTCATACAAACAGTACCACGCTGTATTTTGGGGCTCACTAATTTCTTTAAAACACTTGGGAATTAAGGTGATCTGTGTCTCGTCATACAAAAAGTACCACGCTGTATTTTGGGGCTCACTAATTTCTTTAAAACACTTGGGAATTAAGGTGATCTGTGTCTCGTCATACAAAAAGTACCACGCTGTATTTTGGGGCTCACTAATTTCTTTAAAACACTTGTGAATTAAGGTGATCTTCTGTGTCTCGTCACACAGTCAGCAATTTTTTTCGGGGCTCACTAATTTCTTTAAAACACTTGGGAATTAAGGTGATCTGTGTCTCGTCATACAAACAGTACCACGCTGTATTTTGGGGCTCACTAATTTCTTTAAAACACTTGGGAATTAAGGTGATCTTCTGTATCTCGTCACAAAGCCAGCAATTTTTTTTGGGGCTCACTAATTTTTTTAGAACACTTGGGAATTAAGGTGATCTGTGTCTCGTCATACAAACAGTACCACGCTGTATTTTGGGGCTCACTAATTTCTTTAAAACACTTGGGAATTAAGGTGATCTTCTGTGTCTCGTCACACAGCCAGCAATTTTTTTGGGGCTCACTAATTTCTTTAAAACACATGGGAATTAAGGTGATCTGTGTCTCATCATACAAACAGTACCACGCTGTATTTTGGGCTCACTAATTTCTTTAAAACACTTGGGAATTAAGGTGATCTGTGTCTCGTCATACAAAAAGTACCACGCTGTATTTTGGGGCTCACTAATTTCTTTAAAACACTTGGGAATTAAGGTGATCTTCTGTGTCTCGTCACACAGCCAGCAATTTTTTTTGGGGCTCACTAATTTCTTAAACACTTGGGAATTAAGGTGATCTTTGTCTCGTCATACAAACAGTACCACGCTATATTTTGGGGCTCACTAATTTCTTTAAAACAATTGGGAATTAAGGTGATCTGTGTCTCGTCATACAAACAGTTCCACGCTGTATTTTGGGGCTCACTAATTTCTTTAAAACACTTGGGAATTAAGGTGATCTGTGTCTCGTCATACAAAACGTACCACTCTGTATTTTGGGGCTCACTAATTTCTTTAAAACATTTGGGAATTAAGGTGATCTGTGTCTCGCCATACATACAGTACCACGTTGTATTTTGGGGCTCACTAATTTGTTTAAAACTTTGTGAATTAAGGTGATCTGTCTCTTGTCACTGGCTGCCAGCTATCAGTGTGTCTCACTGAGTTATACCAGAGTTCTTTAAATCTTTATACCAGAGTTGAATCAGAGTTCTGTATATATTAATCTATATAACACTCACCATGTCTGAAAGAACAAAAAGGACAGGCAGACGCTCCCAGCAACAGATAAGAGGGCAAGCAGCCCCTGTGTCTGGAGGCTGTGTCTCTGGTCGTGGTGGACGTGGTGCATCCTCTGCAGGGGCACGCTTGTCCTTTCTAACTGGTGCTGGCCGTCTTAAGCAGCAGCAGCAACATACAGAGGACTTGGTGGATTGGCTAACCAGGCCATCCTCATCCTCCGAGTCCTCTGCCAGCCAGGCTTCTAGTACTTTACAGTCCACCTCAGCTGCCAAAGCATCTAATGCAGCCTCCATGTCCACAGCTACTCCTGCCGTAGCCTCGCTATCACACACGGAGGAGTCAGCTGAATTGTTTGACTACAATGAGAGTGACATGCTGCTTGAGGATGCACAGCAAGTACAATGCTCTGATTCAATCTCTGAGGTTGAGCAAGGGAGTATAATCAACCTAGAGGAAGGGGGTGCCAGTGATGACACACAAATAACTGGCACTCATGTTGCCCCAGCAGCTGCAGCATACTGCCAAGTTGGCTCCAGTGACGAGGAGATAGGGGGTGAAGATGACATTGATGATGATGAGGTCACTGACTCCACCTGGGTGCCAGATCGAACTGAGGAATCAAGTGAGGAGGAGGAGGAGGAGGAGGCACAGCAAACACGAGGCACAACATCTTCTGTGACCAACCGTAGCACTAGCCAGTCCAAGGCATCACATGTCAGAGCTGCTCCGGTGCAGAGCGCTGTTGTCTCAAAGAACACATGCAGGAACTCTGCTGTCTGGGAGTTCTTTAAGAAATGTGCAGCAGACCCCACCTTGCTATTTGTAATCTATGTCAGAGGAGGCTGAAGCATGGGATAAACACCGGACACTTGGGTACTACGTACTTGAGGCGACATATGAACAAGTGCCACACATCCCGTTGGGGCAAAACTTTGCGTAGGTCCTCCTCCTCCTCATCTGTCTCTACCCCCACTGTATGTCCTGCCATACAATTGCCTACAACCTCCACCGACAGGGATGATGCTACAGTAATGGATGTACCAGCAGGTCCATCCTCACAATGTGACATCATCCCAGTAGCTGAAGATTTACGCAGTCAGATTACGTTGCCACAGCTGCTGCAGCGTAAGAAAAAATATAGTCCCAACCATCCCCAAGCACAGCGTCTAAATGCCAGCTTAGCAAAATTACTCGCATTGCAGCTGCTGCCTTTCCAGCTGGTGGACTCTGCTCCCTTCCGTGAATTTGCTGAATGTGCTGTACCACAGTGGCAGGTTCCAAAATGCCATTACTTTTCATGCAAGGCCATTCCAGCACTATACCAGCACGTGGAAGACAATGTTATCCAGTCATTGGGAAAGGCAGTCAGCAGCAAGGTGCATGTGACTTTAGACACGTGGTCCAGCAAGCATGGACAGGGTCGTTACATTTCCTTCACGGCACACTGGGTAACTCTGATTGCAGCTGGGAGGGATCCAAGACGGGGCTCTGTGCTGGAGCTTGTTCATCCACCACGCCTCCAGAAAGCTGCTTGTATGAGGTCTGTCTGCTCCACCGCCACCACCTCTTCCTCCTCTTCCTCCTCCTTCTCTGTCTCTGGCAAAGTGGCAGTTAAACCCATGCCTGACAGGGTCTACGCAATGGCTCAAGCAAAAAGATGCCATACTGTGCTTGAGCTGGTTTGTTTAGGGGACAGGAGCCACACCGGGTCAGAAATTTTGTCAGCTCTGCAGGGGCAGGTGCAGAGATGGTTAACACCACGCCAGCTTGAGCTGGGAATGATCGTCTGCGATAATGGCAGCAACCTTCTCTCCGCCCTACACAAGGGTAAATTGACGCATGTACCATGCCTAGCACACGTCCTAAATCTGGTGGTACAGCGTTTCCTAACTAAGTACCCAGGGCTGCCAGAGCTTCTCATCCAGGCCAGAAAAGTCTGCAGCCACTTCAGATGGTCATTCCCAGCAAGCGTTCGCCTGGCAGAAATTCAAAGAGAATTCCACCTTCCCACAAACCGTCTGATCTGTGACATGCCCACCAGGTGGAACTCGACATTAGCAATGCTGCAGTGTCTGCACAAGCAGCAGAGGGCCATCAACGAGTACCTGTGTGAGTATGGCACAAGGACAGGTTCAGGTCAACTTGTTTTTTTCCCCCCCCGCATTGGCTGATGATCAAGGATGCATGCACTGTACTGTCACCATTTGAGGAGGCAACTAGGATGGTGAGCAGGGACAGTGCATGCATCAGTGACACAATTCCTTTAGTGTTCCTGCTGGAGCACACTCTGTGGGGAATTATAGATGTGGCTCTAGAGGCAGAGCAGCGGGAGGAAGAGGAGGCCTTCCCTAGCTCTCAAGGCCCCAGTCTTTCCGCAGACAGCATTCCAGCGGGTCCTACTCAGATCAGACAGGAGGAAGAGGAGGAATATTTAAGTAATGGGGGCATTGAAGGTGGGGATTCCTCAAGAGAGGGTTTTGTGTGCCCAGAAACAGAAGGGCTAGTGCATGGCTGGGAGGAGGAAGTGCACGATACGGTCATCCTCATTGACCAGGAAGACTCGGCAGCTAATGCCACCTCCAACCTACGCTGCATGGGCTCCCTAATGATGCAAAGCCTGCTAAAGGACCCCAGGATTCGTGCTATCAAGGAGAGGGATCATTACTGGTTGGCAACCCTACTTGATCCACGATACAAGGGGAAAGTTGCAGAGCTCATCCTGCCCGCACAGAGGGAGCACAGGATGAAAAAACTTGAGGACGCTCTAATGCAACACTTGTGCACCACCTTTCCAGGCACTGGTAGATTACCAAGTGCTGACACACGTGCTTCTGAGGCTGTGGTTGATCAGAGGAATAGCGGTGAAGGCCAGGGCCGCTTGACTGATGCTTTCTTAAATTTTTTTAGTCCACGACGCCCAAGGACGTCAAATGTAGGCACCCATTGCCAGCATCTACACCATATGGTGCAGGACTACCTAGGGGCAAGGGCAGACCTGGATACCTTTCCAGCAGATGATCCACTGGCTTACTGGGTGTTGAGATTGGATCACTGGCCAGAACTTAGCCAATTTGCTATGCAGCTACTAGGTTGCCCTTCATTTAGCGTGCTTTCCGAAAGACGTTCAGTGCCGCTGGAGGTTTTGTCACAGACAAAAGAGTGCGTCTGCCCACCGACTCTGTAGACCGGCTGACATTTATAAAAATGAATCAGTCCTGGATCAGCAGCTATCAATCCCCTGATGCCGAAGTAACGGAATAGAGCGGGTATGTCTTCTGCATGCACAAAACCTCCAGCACTGAACTCTTCCACAATACCACAAAAGGGTTACGGTGTGAATGCACTTGCTGCCATGAAAGGCACAATATTTGGCTGCACTGACGCCTGTGCCAGATTTATATCATTTAAATTTTTTGAACAGCAGGGTCCAACACTGCACTGTTCCACAATACCACAGAGGGGTTACTGTATGATGATACTTGATGGCCTGGCACTAAAGGCACAATATCTGGGTGCACTGACGCCCATTACCACCAGATCAAAAACTTTTCAATATAGGACCACATGGTCCACCCCTGCACTCTTCCACAATACCACAGAGGGGTTACTGTACGATGATACTTGATGGCCTGGCATTAAAGGCACAATATCTGGGTGCACTGACGCCCATTACCACCAGATCAAAAACTTTTCAATATAGGACCACATGGTCCACCCCTGCACTCTTCCACAATACCACAGAGGGGTTACTGTATGATGATACTTGATGGCCTGGCACTAAAGGCACAATATCTGGGTGCACTGCCATTGACGCCTGTATCAGATTCATATCCTCAGAGGGGTTACGGTGTGATGGCACTGTTGCCGACGCTAAAAGCCCAATTTTAAAGCACCTATTGTTACTTTCATCCAAAACCTGCATAAGTTTCACAATAATTTTGCAAAAAAAAACACTAAACTTTTTCTGCGCGTCCTAAAATGTCTTTACATACAGGCTGCCGCCCAAAGCAGTTGTTTATGGATAGATTAAGGGAAAAGCATTTACCGTAATATGAAACGTCATTTTTTTGTTTTTAAGTGTTTCTATACATCCTAGAAATCCGCCACTTCACGGGCAGGTTATGGGGACCTCCTAGGCACGATATTTGAAGGAATTTTTCGTTTTTATTTTTAACCCTTATTTCATGGAAAACTTACTGTCCCTTTAAACACGTTTTTTTTTAAAACTTTTTGTCCTTGTTTCCTGCCCCCAGGGCACTACCCGGACCCCCATACACCTTTTATGGCAAATATGTAGCATATATGCCCTCTTGGAGGGCACTCTAAAAAACCAAATTTTCAGCCCCATTGACTTGCATGGGGGTTCAGGTTCGGGTTCGGTCCCGAACAAATGGGAAGTTCGGGTTCGGGCTCGAACTGAACTCGGGGAGTGTTCGGCTCATCCCTATTTAAGATGGCTTTATAATCCCTCAGCTCATGCAAAGGACATCGCCAAGTGGGAAGGCATTCCCCAGCATTCCTACCTCTTTTATAGTTCTTTCTTTTTTATTTCTTACTGGGGGTTTTCGATTTAATACTATTGGTGTTCCTTTCTTTAAAAAAAGTATCAGCAAGTAGTGGTCAACATTTTTTTCAAAATATTGAGTGATTTAATTACATTAATCTGAAAACATAAAAATGTTCATCTTTGATAAAGTGCCTGTCGGTAAAAAGTCCGTAAAACTATTTTTGTGACCAATACTGTGACAGTTTAATGAAATGCAATGCATTGTGTATATATTTTTTAAATATTTAGATATGTCGTGTTTGTTTTTTTCACTTAATTTATATTAACGATGTATTAATTTTTGGTAATGATATGATATCATAATTAACATTTGCTTCACCTGCCACAGTCAGCATCATATAGATCAGTGGTCCCCAACCCAGGCCCTCAGGGCCCACTAACAGGCCAGATTTTGCAGATCACCTTGGGGAAATGCAGACTGAATCCTGCAATCACTGAGCAGCAAATCATAACACCTGTGCTGTGCTTCAGATATCTGGCAAACCTGGCCTGTTAGTGGGCCCTGAGGGCCTGGGTTGGGGACCACTGATATAGATTATGGCTCCTGAACATGCGTACTGTATTTGAAAGTCCAATGTTTAAATGAGGGTTTGTGTTTCACTGTTTATCTACCCAAAGAGCCATTTATCAACCCTTATCAGCACTTCATATATTTTCTACTATCAGCATACTGAAAAAACTGAATTGATTGCTAAAGCTGATGTTTCCATGATTGGGTATAGTTGCAAATATTTAACGGGATTCGTTATCTCGGTAACGGACGTATGCCAAAACAAAAAATGGCATAATTTTGCCTGTAAATACAGAAAATATCAGGGATTGAGGGCAATGAAATTAAGCTCTAGGTAAAACACCTTTTGGGTTTGCACACCTCATCCAACGCTACACCCCTTGGTTGACTTTCATTACATGTACCCCTTTACATTCTTAAATATGATTTTTGATGTGATGAAAACCTTCCATTATGAGATAATGTAGACATTAATTAATTATTGCAACAAACAGGGGCGATATCCAATATTGTCAATGTCTGTACTGTTGCTTTCAAAGGGACTTTGGTATGGAAAGTTGATCTAAGGATCATTGAACAGGTGCTGTGCACCAGAAGGTGCTTCTAAGATGGGGCAGTTGAAAGGAGACTGTCCCTCAAAGAAATCAGAAATTAGGAAAGTCTTTTTGTATTTGTCGTCATATTTGTTTCAGATGTGGTTGAAATTGAACCCTGGTCCATTAGTATCTGGAGCATTGATCTGTGTCTCTGCATCCCAGGATGCTCTACCTTTGTACACATGCTCATGCCTTTATTTGTGGAATTACCTGTTGATTTGTGCCTGTATACCTGCCATTCTTTCTATGCTGTCTGTCCTTGACCTCCAGCTTGTCTTCTAACTCTTGCCTTATGGATTGCCCTTACTATACGAACACACACTTTACTGTTTGTTTTTCCTCATTACCTCATTAAGTCTCATTACCAGCTAACCTTCTCAAACCCCTCAAGGTCAACTTCAGACTAACAATCTTATACCTTCTTTATCTTGCCTAACTGTCTTTTGTTCTTTTTGTGCTTATCCTTAACCTATTTATATTTGTCAGCAATTCTAATAAAACCATATTACAGAAGCTGTCACACAAGTCTGATCTCTCTTGTTTCTTATAGTTGGGTTCTACCTGGATTCCCATGCACAGTTCTTGACAACACCGATATATACATTTATACTGAAATATTTAATGTATCATAAATATAACAACATAATACAGGAGGGGTGGGGTCGCGCCTATTCCCCGATGGGGCAGTTGCAACCACCAAATGTATCCAGCCCAGCAACATGTATAAAACATATCTGGGAGGGCATAAATATGACCCACCAGTTTGCCTCATGACTGAAAAGCAGTGTGGGCAGTGACGGTTCGCTACACAGCAGCCTGTGGCTTCATTTTGGATAGGACTCACCCTCACGAGAGGTGCCGTGACTTTGGCTTACTCTTTTAGGCTAGGGTCAGACGAGCGCATTTTGTACGGACTGTGCGTCCGTGCAGTACAGACGTACTTACTGACTGACGACAAGGTAGTGTCCACACAGTCCGTTTTTTTCACTGACGTATTTTTTGACTGATGTAGCAGGGAAAATAAATGACAATGATAAAACATTCTGTCCGTCAAAAATGCTGGACATATAAATGCAGTCCGTCTGACCATGCTCCATCACTCACACACAAAGCTACGCGGACGTTGTGGACCTGGCGCACTCCGCACGTCCGTTCTAGCAGTATTATGTTCTTGCCTAACCTGCGTCCGTTTGCAGCGTCCGTCAGCCCCCGCACTTCTGTGCGGACGTACTTCGTGTGTGGGGCTCCATTTAACACAATTGTATGCTATCACGGACGTACTTATGTGCGGCAACACGGACGTTAACACTGCGTTCGTCTGACCCCAGCCTTAATGGCCATTAACAGAAACCAAAGCCTCTAATTGCGTTTTGTTTCACACGGTATAATGGGAATAAGCGCAGATGACATTTTTCTCCTTGTTATGTTTTATAAATATAACAACCACAGCCTAAATAGATGTAATAGAAAACAATTTTAAATAAAAAATTATACAATCATTGTCATCATCATCAAGAGTGATTGTGTAGATAAATAAGGACCAATGTAGCAGGACCAAAGGACACATAAATAATTTGTATCACATGTTTCTATGAAAGAAATTTACGTTTTATGTAGTCCTCATAAAACATGCCAGCATTTGAAATGTCAATCAATCAAATCGAGATGTTGAAATCCATGGATCTCAGACTCAAACCATTTGGAATGTTTTAAGTATGAGAAAGGAGTAAATAACGTTCTTGAGCCAATCTATTTATATTAACTACAGTATATACTGAAAAGATGACACTTCTTAAAAAAAATATTATGCATTATGGACTCTTTGTTTTATGGTTATAAAGACAGAGAAATTATTGTGATAAACCAGACTCCATGCAATATCCAGATTACTTACTTTGCATTTGCAAGTACGGATGTGGTGGCTGTCACTTCAGCTGATGAACATTCTTTTCTGGTTAAGTGGGTGTGAAGTTTGTCAACATGTAGGGTAAGATAGTTGAGAGAAAGCACTAATAGGCCTTTGAGGAAAACCTGTTGCAGTGGGCCAAGAATCTATTTGAGCAGGACAATGACCTAAAGTACAAAGATTCACAAAGAGGGGATTAATGTTCTTAAGTGCCTGACTCGAATCCAATTAAAAATATATGGGAGTAGTTGAAGATTGCAGTTCATTGACAAACCGCAACAAGCTTATCATTTTGATTAATCGACACATGCCTACAGCATTGTTTGAATTTAGTAAAAACCTCTAAAATACAATTCCTTTTGATGATTCCTTGAAATATTAAAAAATAGCATATTAAGAGCACTATCAGCTGCCCTGAGCTAAAACTGGGACGCTAAGGGGAAAAATTAGCGTTCTCTATCTTCTCCTTAGAGTCCCGGTTTCCCCAGCAGATCGCAGGGCAGGAGCCGAGTCCGGCAGCCTGCAAAGTTGTAACACCTAGATCTAATGGCTTATTTACATTACCCTATATTAGAACATGCACAGTCTATGAATATCATTATTTAGCATAATTCTTCACTGACCACTGATAATGATGTCTGATTCTTATAGACAGAATATATGCACATTTGTTACATTTCCTAGAGCAGTGTTTCCCAACTCCGGTTCTCAAGTACCCCTAACAGGTCATGTTTGCAGGATATCTGAAGCACAGCACAGGTGATATGATTTGCTGCTCAGTGATTGCAGTATTCAGTCTGCACTCCCCATGGTAATCCTTACAATCTGGCCTGTTAGGGGTACTTGAGGACTGGAGTTGAGAAACTCTGTCTAGAGTTTCCTGATATAAAACTAACACAGCCTATCCATAATGATTGCTGCCGAGAAGCATATTAGTAATGTACATTAACAGATTGTGCTCTACTAAATGTTTAGGAAGTCGCTAGACACATGATAGACATGCACGAGTTTATGTTCCGAAATGATTATCTTGCATCAATAGTCCCTGTTGTTAATACCCATTAAAAAAGTAAATGTGTACATGTATTTTAATATTTGATTAAATCACCAGAGTATAGCAGTATGTAGTGATACCTTTTTTTCATTGAACTAACGGTACCATTTAATAGACAAACTTTCGAGAGTATATCACTCTCATTCATGTCTGGAAGCTATACTGAGCAAAATCATAGAATTGAACATTAAAGGGCACATGAGTGGGGGGCTGGGATGGGTGTTGTAAATGGTGAGAGTGAAATAATATGTCAAAAGGGGCAAACAAACAAATGAATGAGAGATCTTAGGCCCATAAAACAACCATGATAAGATACATCTGATGATTGTGCCTACAGAGGAGGGAGTCAATAACACAACTTAAAAAAAAAACAGGGAAGAAAAACCAAAACACCCGCCAGATTTCTGAATGTTAGGTGACATTACGATAATGTGTTAAAAAGCCAGAGTCTACACTATGTGATCATTTTTATTTTGAATATCTTACGTTCATGAGAGACTTTAAGATTTCCTTTGAGGATTTTAATCCTAAAGTTTTGGATGGAGTGGCCTGTCAGATTAAAGTGATGTCCCACCGGGGTACAATATTTATTTTCCTGATGGTTCCTGATGGAGTGTCTGTGCAGGTTCATCCTGAGATTCAGTTTAAGGCCAGTTTCACCAATATAGCAGCCCTTTTTACAGGCCATGCACGGCCCAGGATCATGTACACCACATTGGCAGACGTGCAGAGCCCTTGATGTTGTATGTGGTGTTATTGTCCCAGGCAGTGCTGCCGTCACATATATGTTGGCACAATTTGCAGCGGGACTTTTGCAAAGTTTGGTTCCATTTTGTATGTCCTCCTGTTCCTGGGTGAGTTTGCTGTGGACCAGTCTTTGCCTCAGGTTTGGGGGTTGCTAGAATGCTAGTAAGGGGAGCTTTGGAAATATTTCTTTGAGAGCCGGGTCCTCTGTGACCAGTGGCTCCAGATCTTTGATGATATTGCGAATTCCCTCTAGAGTCGGGGTACAGGATACAACTCGCAGGATCCGTGTGGTGTTTTTCTTTTCTTTGTAGAGCAACAGCTGTTCACATGGTGTTTTAAGGCCGATTTGATTTGATTCATCAACAGGTGCCTCTCACGTAAAAAATAAAATTACAATTTGTCTATTGATTTGTGGCTATTCTCTCTTGAAGTGGTCGTTCAGTCAAAATTACTCAAACGGCACATCGCACAATTTTCAATGAGATAAAAAAGTTATCACTCAAGGGTTCTTCTTTTAAGGCATGAAGCAATCATTAGAACTGGCTAGCTTTGGTAACAAAAGGTGGGCAGGGTGTGTAGAGTGTCCCTTGAAATATAGGGGTTATTCAGAGAGCACCGAAATGTCACCGACACTTCGGTGCTCTCTCGTTCTCTGCAATTCGGGGAATCAAATTCCCAACCCAATTCCCAACCCAATTCGGGGAATCAAATTACCAACAGCTGCAGTGCAGGGAAAAGCCTCCAAAAGGATAAAAATAAAATTGCTGAAAATTCACCAATAACCTGCCGACATGATCCGAAAATATCGGATCAATACGATATGCAGCAGAAAACACACCGAACGCACCTGACGATCCGCAGCAAACCCACCAAACGTGTCCAAAAAAAGCAGACGATCTGCAGAACACAGTGGTGACCAGCTGCCGGAAAAAGCTGACAAGCCGACTAACGGGGTGAAAAAAAACCAAAATAAAATGATTTAAACCTTTAAAATTGTAGATGCTGTTTGCAAACAACTACTGGACAAAAATGTCTGGAATTAACATAAAAGGTCCTATGAATAATAATAAAAAGGTCTGTTACAGAAAAAAAACACTATTTAACCCTTTCGCTGCTGAGGCTTTTCCCGCCTCTGTGCTGAGGTCATTTTTACTGGTTTTGCTCATCATGTTTAAACGCGTTTTGAAGGCTTATTTTAGTATATTACCCAGACATATTATATATCGTTCTTTCCGTCAGACTCGGTAGATTCATAATATGTCATTATTATATGTATACATTATGTCATGTCTGTATATTATAACAAAAAATGCAATAAAATATGTATTTTCAATAATTTACAACGTGTAAAGTGTTTTTTTTCACATTTTAACATGTGAGCAATTGCGGTTATATTTTGTATGGGGTGCGCTTGTTAAAAAAATTAGAGATGGGGTCTCGTTACATTTTTTTTTGCGGAAAATTACGCGATTTTTAACAAACGCACCGCATACAAAAATCGTTAGTGCAGCATCATTGTTCACATTATAATTGAAATGGGAACAATATTGCTACACTAACAAACCAAAAAAAAGAAAAAAAAATGTTTATTTTTTTTTATAATTTTTTTTTTAAATATATTTTTATTTTTAATTTTAATTTTTTTTAAAAACTTTTTCACTTTCATGTTTGGTATCGTTGGAACGGTCATGCTCTGGCCGATCCAACCATACCAAACATTAACCCCTAACTGCCACGGATCGGGAGATAGGGAGTTCCAATGAACTCCCTATCTCCACCGTTGGCGCTACGCACGATGACGCCAGTCCTCAGGGGGAGTTCCCGGAGGCTTGGCCGACATCCAAGATGTCGGCCAGCTCCGGGAAAGGAATGCGAACCGGCGCTTTTCAACGCCGATTCGCGATCCAGCTCCCCAGGGGTTAATGCCAGGCACCATTTGGAAGGGCAGGCTGTGCCCTTCCAAATGGTGCCTGGGTTAACCCCCGCAACGCCGCCGATCGGGAGGGAGAGAGGTCCGAAGGACCTCCCCCCCTCCCTTTCCGGCGCCTCCTCCGCACATGCGGGGGGGGCGCCTGAATTAGGTGTCATCGCGCTGCCGCGATGACACCTAATTCCGGCAGCTGCGGTTCCGGATGCCGGGCTGACATCGAGGATGTCAGCCCGCACCGGAGGGGCCAGCGATCGTCCGGAACCCGGCCGAACGCTGACCCCAATGGGAGGACGCGCTCAGCGTGTCCTCCGCACCGCAGCGGTAATGCGGAGGACGCGCTCAGCGCGTCCTCCGCATTGAAGTGGTTAAAAAAATAATTGGGGAAAGAATTTTTATGAAAGAATCTGCAAAAATATCTAAAAAATCCTAAAAAAATAAAATGAGACTTTTTGCTGCAAATTAAAAAAATAAATGGTTTAATAGATATTGAATAGAAACAGGAATATATTTAAGATTGAAACCTATGGGATTCGCCTGATTAAACCTACCGTATGAAATCAACGAACATCAGGGCATTTCACTGCTGTTCAGTGTTCTCTGAATAGATTAACCATTGCCTCTCTATGAGGATTTCATTACCGTCAAACAGGCACTGTATTTCATTGGTAATTCGCCAATATTTGGCGAATTGCCAGGTTTTGAATAGCTGAATGGCCACAAAATTGCATCGCATGAGGAAATTCACCGTTCATTGCAATTTTGGGCCCAGTTCGGCTCTCTCTGAATAACCCTGAATATGTTTGATGTTTGACAAAGTTAGCCACTTTTGTTGCATCACATAAAATGAGCACTATTCAAGGTAGCTGTTGTTCAGGAATAGCAAAGGTAAAATGTTTGTATGTGCAAACCTTGCACATTGCTGAACAATGCTTCTGATGCAAAGCAAACATAAGAAGCAAAGCTTGGAGAACATTAATTGAGGTAGTCTTATAAATATGATGTCATTGATTGGTAATGCTATTTATATGTTGTAAGTAGACCTCCACTTCAGACTTGACAAAGACCTGTCGGGGTCGAAACGTCGTTTTTCTTGTGCAGAGGAATAAAATCCATCATTAATATTCAAGAGTGTCGGATTTATTTATTTATCGCTGGATGCTACTGGATTTGGAAGTGGATCCATTCTGGCACAAAACAAGCAGTGAGCAGTATCTAGAACCATTGTTTGATAATTAAACCCTTCTGAGACTTCAGCATACATGCACATCACATGAGACTTTTGACATAGAAACATAGAAACATAGAAAGATGTCGGCAGATAAGAACCTTTCGGCCCATCTAGTCTGCCCAATTACATGGATACTTTACTTGGCTTTATCTTTTGTTTAGGATAGCCTTATGCCTATCCCATGCTTGCTTAAATTCAATTACTGTTTTGGCCTCTACCACTTCAACTGGAAGACTGTTCCATGTATCCACCACCCTCTCAGTAAAATAATGCTTCCTGATGTTACTTTTAAACCTTTGCCCCTCTAATCTAAGACTATGTCCTCTTGTTTTGCTACTTTGTTTCCTTTTAAATATACTCCCTTCCTCTACCTTGTGGATTCCCTTTACATATTTAAATGTTTCTATCATATCTCCTCTGTCTCGTCTTTTTTCCAAGCTGTACATGTTAAGATCATTAAGCCTTTCCTGGTAACTTTTCTCCTTCAAGCCGTACACCATTTTAGTAGCCCTTCTCTGAACTCTCTCTAAGATGTCTATATCCTTCTGGAGATACGGTCTCCAGTACTGCACACAGTACTCCAAGTGAGGTCTCACCAGTGCTCTGTACAGTGGCATGAGCACTTCCCTTTTCCTACTGCTAATACCTCTCCCTACACAACCAAGCATTCTGCTAGCATTTCCTGCTGCTCTATTACATTGACTACTTACCTTTAGATCCTCTGAAATAATAACCCCTAAATCCTTTTCCTCAGATGTTGAGGTTAGGACTGTATCAAATATTCTATATTCAGCCCTTGGGTTTTTACGTCCCAGGTGCATTATCTTGCACTTATCCACATTAAAACTCAATTGCCACAGCTCCGACCATTTTTTTAGTTTACCTAAATCATTTGTCATTTGGCTGATCCCTCCAGGAACGTCAACCCTGTTGCAAATCTTTGTGTCATCAGCAAAAAGACATACTTTTCCATTAATACCTTCTGCAATATCACTAACAAAAATATTAAATAGAATGGGTCCAAGTACTGACCCCTGAGGTACCCCACTGGTAACAAGACCATGCGCCGAATAAACTCCATTTACCACAACCCTCTGTTGCCTGTCACTCAGCCACTGCCTAATCCATTCAACAATATTGGAATCCAAGCTCAAAGATTGCAATTTATTGATAAGCCTTCTACGCGGAACAGTATCAAAAGCCTTACTGAAATCTAAATAATCAATGTCTACTGCACCACCTGTGTCTGTTATGTTTGTTACCCAATCAAAAAAATCAATAAGATTAGTTTGGCATGATCTCCCTGAGGTAAACCCATGTTGTTTCTGATCCTGTAATCTATGTGTTTTTAGATGTTCAACAATCCTTTCCTTTAACATGGTTTCCATTAATTTCCCCACTACTGACGTAAGACTAACTGGCCTATAGTTCCCAGATTCCTCCCTACTACCCTTCTTGTAAATGGGCACAACATTTGCTAATTTCCAGTCTTCTGGGACGACTCCCGTTAGCAAGGATTGGTTAATAAATCTGTTAACGGTTTTGCTATTACATCACTGAGCTCTTTTAATAATTTAGGGTGTATCCCATCAGGCCCCATTGATTTATTTGTCTTTACTTTAGACAGCTGCTGTAGAACCTCCTCCTCTGTAAACTGATATGTAATTGTCTCGTTAGTGTTTCCTCCTAACTGAGGTCCCTTTCCTTCCTTTTCTTCTGCAAAGACTGAACAAAAATATTCATTGAGGCAGTCAGCGAGACTTTTATCCTCTTCTACATACCTTCCTTCCTTTGTTTTTAATCTAACTAATCCTTGTTTTACTTTTCTTTTCTCGTTTATGTATCTAAAAAATGTTTTGTCCCCCTTTTTTACTGACTGAGCTATTTTCTCTTCTGCGTGTGCTTTGGAAGCTCTTATAAATTGCTTTGCCTCTTTCTGCCTAATCTTATAGGTTTGCCTATCTTCTTCACTCTGAGTTGTTTTATAATTATTGAATGCTGTCTTTTTGTTCTTCACTATTTTGGCCACTTCTGCAGAGTACCACAGTGGTTTCTTCCCTTTTTTGTTTTTGCTAACAAGTCGAATGCAATTGCCTGTGGCCTTCAATAATGCTTCTTCCAGAATGCATACGGATGACAGAGCTGTTTTTATTTGTGCTTCAAGAGTAATAATGTATCAATTTATATTTTGGAGACAAATTAATGTCACTCTTATAACTGCACATAACATGCATCTCAATGAAATTGGAAAGACTGTCCATAATCACACTCCATGTCTATCTCATTTTTCTGGAACAAAACTACTTTAGAATCAGAAATAAGTGAATATGCAAAAACATCAAATAATGTGTTGGACTTAGAAAATCTCCAAAGAACTTCTATGGTTTGCTGGTCACAGAAAGGGTGGTTGTCTAGCTGGCAAGTGATGCACCAGGGTTATGCAATTCTTCACAGCTATCCTCAGTCCCTATGATTGGATCTTTCCAAAGTTTAACATTTGCATATTAGCTAAATTGTGTTCAGATCATTTTTGAAATGTTGCATATGATATATTACTAACAACGTCAAGACAGCTTTACACCACAAAAATCAAGATATTGGCAAGAGTCATCTGCCTTATGTTATTTTTCCAGTTTTATGAAGCACAGAGGACAAAAAAAGCCTAATGTTTAAGTGTAGCCAACAGAAAACTGACTTAATTGCCTAGAAGTCTGTGATAATGACTTCCTTTTTAGTAACATAACCCAGTTCAGTCTGGTTTAAATCACTTCCTAGATTACATGGGTGTATGGAAAAGAACATTGCCAAGGGGGAACAGCTTGATAGAACAACACTTCTGATACGTTTTGCAGCTAATCTTGGAGAATTCCATTTGGGAAGAGGGATAGTGGCACGTTTCAAAGAAGCACTACTTTCTACATAGCTCTTTGAATGCTATAGAAAAAGTAAAGTTCACCAAACGTTAAAATTAGAACTATAAGTCCCGTAGACAATAAATGTAATAACTTTGTAAAAATATAGGGCACTATCCCCTAGTGAAAGCTAACGTTAGCGTTCAGATGTGTAAGCGTTACTGCTAGGATAAGTGACTTTAACGTATGCCCCTCATATTACTTTTCTAACACTAAACCCGTAAGAAATCATATAGCACATCGTTTTCTGTGCTAGCTTCCGCAAGCTTACTGTACTTTGCACATCCTATGCTTAATATGGGAAGCACAATCATTAATTAGCGTTAAAATAAGTAAGGTGGTGGCACAAAGTGCTAGCGCTAATTACTGTCGGGACGCACAAGAGCAAAATTTAGCTGCTCCTAAAAGTTGGTCCTAAATGATTCGGCATTTGAAAAATCATTTAGCACCCCCTAAAAATTCCCCAATAAATCCGATACTCACCTCTCATCTCACGGAGAGACCAGTGGCCCAATCTGGTGCTTCTCCTGGCTGCGTGCAGAGTAAGTCTGGGAACAAATAGCTCCCAGTCTCCCTCCGCGGCACTACACGATCTCGCAAGAGTGAGATTGCGCATGACTCGCGGCTCGGAAGTGCAACCGCAGTACAAGCGCAGATTTTTCCATTAATATCGAAATTCCCAAAAGACTGTCCAGTGGAAGCTGATAGATTTCCTTCCAAGTGGAGGAAATCCACTTGGAATGCCTTCACAGCCCACAGAAACACGTGATAAGGAGAAGACAACACAGTTCACAAGGCTCATTTAAAATAAATGGTCATGTGGCTAGAGAGTCCTTTTAAACTGCAATTTTTTGTTGATAAATCTTTGCTTCATTTAATACTGATATTTCTAAAATATTTAGGTGAAATTAGCTGATAAATTTTAAAAAATTGCTATTCATTTGCTATTTCAACAAACAATATGAGCTATTTCAAACACAAATATTTATTTTCCAGATACGTATGCATTATTGTAACTGCTTCGTGCATTCAAAGCTGCATACTTTTAAGTCAAAGTAAGGCTAGGGTCAGACGAACGCATTTTTCGCGTCGTCTGTGAAAAAGTGCATTCGAACGAATGGACGTATTTGTTCACGGAATACGCGATAGCGGTCATACGATGCGCATTTTCGTCCGTGATTTTGTACGGTTATCAATAAAACACTTTTTGCGTCTGGATGTTATGTTAGCCGGACATTAGCAGCGTCTGACGTCTCCTAATCACACACACATGCCGCTAGCGGACGCAGCGCACTCTGTACGTCAGTAGTAGCGGTTTGACGTTCTAGAAAAAATGCGTTTGTTTGCCACTTGCGTTGCGCGGACGCACTTTCGTGCGACCGTTCTTCGTATGTTACCCGGCATTGGACGTCATTTGCTGCTAGCACGGCCGTGATTTCGTGCGGCTAAACGCACGTTAAAAATGCTTTCGTCTGACATTAGCCTAATTATAGGAATAACAAACATATTAAGGTGAGCAAGTACTGCCGATAATTTGGTGTGTACCAAGTCATTTACTTATCTGCACTCAGCTACTGAATTATTTTGGAAGCTGTTCCCAATAATAAGTGATTACATTGCATTCATTGTAAGCAACATCTTCGTCATTACTTTCATCAGTAAGTAAATATTTTGAAAGGCTGTGGATATTAACATTCAGTGAAACCATCTGGGTTTTCATTCACTGGAGATTAGTTCTAGAACACAATTCTTTTGGAACATTTCAAAAGTAGTGCAATCAGGAGGAACATTCCTTTGGTTTCAATGGTGATATTACTACTTACAGAACTTTATCCCACAAATAACTCTTACACAAAGCTACAGTTTTTATACAATAGTATATTTTATTCAAATACTATCCGCTATTGAATTATTGCATATGGTCATAGTTACCTTTGCATGCATTTGCCTCACAATAGAACATTTACAGCTGGGGTGATTTTTGTTTAGCAAGATATAAGTTAGTTTCATTAAGCTACCATGATATCTTATATCTTGACAACATCCTATTATGACAGGGTTCAGCAACTTTACTGGCAGGGTGGAGTAGAGGTAACATCACTGCTCTATGATCGTGGAGACACAGGTTAGAATCCCAGCAAGAGCACCTCTCCAGTAAGTGTCCTTGGGCAAGACTCCTAACGGTACATACTTGCCCACCCAAGACATACTTGAAAACGAGAGAAATCTCAATGTATCCTACGTGGTGAAATACTTTAAAAAAAAAACACTTTGGCCCCCAAATGCTTTGGAACTACATTTTCCATGAGACTTATCCATGCTAATGAGTGGCTGAGCATCCTGGGAGACAAAATTCTAAAACATCTGGAGGGCCAAGGTTGCTGATAGTGCTAGTGCATGACTTTTTATAGATCGGTGGTACTTTAACATGTCAAACTAATTTAGCACGTAATACTGTATGTTAGTTGTGAAAATGATACAACAAAAATACTGTATCTTTGAGATTTTGCATGTATCCCATTTTTTCGAACCTATGTCTACACTTTTCTATTTCTTTTATTTGAATTTTGCAATACAACACGAAAACTTATCTAAAATTAGATATTTTGCTTGGTTAAATTTTATTGTTATTTTGGTAGAATCTAAGAAGTATAAAAAAAGTAGAAAATAAACATTTCACACAGAATATCTTCAAATCTTAAAATATTTTAATTACATTTTTGCAAACCTGTATTTTAAAGCTTACCTGTCTTGGACAGGTTCACTTCTTAAAGTATATTGGTCTTCAAAAAATTCTAATAAATATAAAGGCCCTATTCTGGCTCAGCTGGTAGGGGAGCAGTAAAAGGTTGTTGCAACCAATATCCCTTGGCAGCTCCCTATTTACAGCTCTATGATGAGTGAGCATTTCTGCAGCTCAACTCATAACAGAACGGAGCTGCCAACTGAACTAATGATGGCACCACAGGCTTCCTTTTTTATCATCTCTTGGAGTCCATAGGCGCAAAACGCATTCACAGACTGTAGCGTCAAGATCGGAATATTGATGCCAGATGTAAACCTTACTTATGCTAGCGCTAATGCTTACAGATCACACTATATTAGCGTCAACTATGGAATAATGCCCTGAATGGTAGAAAATTATGATCAAACTAAAAGACTAATGTGTAGACACTCTCAGACACGGAAAGATTGTCAAAGATGTAGAGACAAACACATGAAGACCCTGAGGGACACTGGAAAAGATGCAGTGGTTCTGACAAAAAAAGCAGAGACATACACAGACATAGGCAAAGACACTGACGCAAAGACACACAGAGAGACTCACAAAGACACTGAGTGATACATAGACATTTACAGAAACATATAGACACTGACAAAGACACTGACACACACAGATGCTGATTGATGCACAGAGATACTGATAGAGACACAGATACTGTACGTAGGCTTGACAAAGGCTGACTTTTCAACCTAAACATTGCCGTTCAGAATGGCACTATAAAATTCCTGTTTATCCAGCAGTCCTCGGTATTCCATTTACTAAATTTGGAGACACATACACTGACAGACACAGAAATATAAATTGGCAGAAACATTGGAAAAAAATGTCAAGCAATGTTTCAACAATCGCACAGACTTTTCTCAACTTGAAGTGTAGCTTGCTGTCCTCACTAAATAAATCTGCAGTTTTGGAGTCCCCTTGTGCATGTGTTATTGTCTAGTCTCAATGAAAGACACTCACACAAGAGAAACACAAAAAATATTACATAGAGAATGACAGACATGGACACAGACAGATAGAAAGCGCTAACGTAGAAACCAGTGACGTGCGGTGAGGTCAGTGGCTGGTGAGGCACTGGCTTGTATCAGAACCAGATATACACAGGGTTACGCCGTCACAATTTACGCATTTGATTATCGTTATATAGGAGAATAGAGTTTCACTATTTATACTCATGGTTACCAATTAAAATATATATTGCATGGTCTCACTGTGATATTTACAAATGCTGTCCCTTCAATATCTTTTTCAGTTACCCTTTTGCTGATTCTGCATATTACTTACTTAGCACACATGGATACTGTCCCAGCTCACATGGATATGCCCCAGCAGCTCTCATGGATATGCCCCAGCTCCTCTCATGAATTTTGCCCCAGCTCCTCTCATGGATTTTGCCCCAGCTCCTTTCATGGATATAATGCCCCAGCTCCTCTCATGGATATACTGCCCCAGCTCCTCTCATGGATTTTGCCCCAGCTCCACTCATGGATTTTGCCCCAGCTCCTCTCATGGATATTGCCCCAGCTCCTCTCAAGAATTTTGCCCCAGCTCCTCTCATGGATTTTGCCCCAGCTCCTCTCATGGATATACTGCCCCAGCTCCTCTCATGGATATACTGCCCCAGCTCCTCTCATGGATATACTGCCCCAACTCCTCTCATTGATATTGCCTCAGCTCATGGATTTTCCCCAGCTCATGGATAATGGATATGCCCCTGCACATGGATTTGCCCCAGCAGCTCATGGATATGCCCCAGCTCATGGATATGCCCCAGCACATGGATTTTACCCAGCAGCTCATGGATATGCCCCAGCTCATGGATATGCCCCAGCTCATGGATATGCCCCAGCACATGGATTTGCCCCAGCAGCTCATGGATATGCCCCAGCAGCTCATGGATATGCCCCAGCAGCTCATGGATATGTCCCAGCTCATGGATATGCCCCAGCTCATGGATATGCCCCAGCAGCTCATGGATATGCCCCAGCAGCTCATGGATATGCCCCAGCTCATGGATATGCCCCAGCTCATGGATTTGCCCCAGCTCATGGATATGCCCCAGCTCATGGATATGCCCCAGCACTTGGATTTGCCCCAGCAACTCATGGATATGCCACAGTTCATGGATTTGCCCCAGCTCATGGATATGCCCCAGCAACTCATGGATATGCCCCAGCTCATGGATATGCCCCAGCACATGGATTTGCCCCAGCAACTCATGGATATCATGGATATGCCCCAGCAGCACATGGATATGCCCCAGCTCATGGATTTTCCCCAGCTCATGGATATGCCCCAGCAGCTCATGGATTTGCCCCAGCTCATGGATTTGCCCCAGCACATGGATTTGCCCCAGCAACTCATGGATATGCCCCAGCTCATGGATATGTCCCAGCTCATGGATATGCCCCAGCAGCACATGGATATGGCCCAGCTCATGGATATGGCCCAGCTCATGGGTATGCCCCAGCTCATGGATTTGCCCCCAGCTCATGCATAATGCCCCAGCTGAGTCACAGGGTTCCCGCAGGGGAGGGCTCCTTATTTACCTGAGACTCTGGGATAATCAGCTCCTCACTGGCTGTGCTGTCTCACTGCCTGCCTGTCCACGTGGAGAGAGAAGAGGTCTGCCTCCCATGCCTCCCATGGTGGGCTTTTTTTTTTTTTAAAAAAAAAACTTGCTTGAGACAATGGAGCTTTCCTATTGGCGCAAGCTTCATTTGCTGTCATTGCCTGGAGGCAATGACGAGCTTGCCTGCCACCAGCTTGAGCTCCGCAATTAGCGTAGCGTTGGGCTGCGTAAATTGCGTTGCCTAGGCTGGCTCAGTGCTGCCCCTGCTGTCTGTGTAGTGTATTACACACACACACACACACAGCAGCCGGCAAACTGTGAAAGTGAAAGCGCAGGAGAAAAAAAAGCAGACAGAGAAGAAGCAAAGCACAGCGAGGGAGCGAGGAGAGGTG
This sequence comes from Leptobrachium leishanense, assembly GCA_009667805.1. Taxonomy (NCBI): domain Eukaryota; kingdom Metazoa; phylum Chordata; class Amphibia; order Anura; family Megophryidae; genus Leptobrachium; species Leptobrachium leishanense. The sequence goes on from CM019064.1 coordinate 208,888,100, forward strand.
AGTATGAGTATAAATAACAATTTATTTACAGTTTAAATGTACATACACACACATCACATGTCATTACACAGTACACAATGAGCTCATCAATTTACTGGCTCCACCTCCCCTGCCACCCCTGACTGCACGTCCCTGGTAGAAACACAGACTGTCATGTCCCACAGCGGCGGCACAAGAAGCCAGAACTGGTGCTGCTTCAACGCCATGATCTTCCTGGCAGCATTAGTCATGCCTTGCCATGCTGAGTTCTGGATTCCCTTCATCCTTGCTGGCACCACAGGTGCATCAATTAAGAGCCTGGCCTACCTATGTTAACAAGACACACCCATAGCTCAATGCTTGAGCACTGAGGTTTGTTCAGTGTTTCCTGCAACCTAGCTTGCAATAGTTCTCCTGTCCTCTAGGGGAAGTGACTTCTACTGCTACCCCAGACCTCCAGGCTTCCAGGCTCCTGCAGCAATTCCAGGCTTCTGCAGCACCTCCTGACTTCTGCAGCACCTCCTGGCCTCTGCAGTACCTCCAAAGACCCTCTGTGCTTCCAAGACCCTCCGTGCTTCCAAGACCCTCCGTGCTTCCAAGACAATCAATGCCTCCAAGACCCTCAGTACCTCCAAAGAACCCTTGTGCCCTGTGTCTCTACATCTCCTGTTAACCCTGTGTTTAGTAAGTGTTCTTGTGTCTTTCCATATTCTGTCTCCCGATTTCTGTTTATGGTCAGCCCTCTTCCTGTCCAGCTCTCCTTGTCTTTATTTTTGGTGTTCAGTATATCTTTTTGTCCAATCCAGTTCCTGCCCTGTCCACCTATCTGTTTCTCAGTCCCTTGTCCTGTCCTGTCTGCTTTGTGTGCTATGTCCTAGTATTGTGTATATCCGATCAGTCACATTCCTGTCTCTCCCAGCAGCCTGTTATACATTATTCATCATCCTGTTTGGTTTATCCTTGTTATTGTTTTTCCCTGGTCAAATAAACCTTTTGTTGCTTATTACTAGCGATGCGCCGAACACCCCTGAGTTCGGTTCGCATTCGAACTTGAACTTTTCAAATGTTCGAATTCGAACTCGAACTCAATGCAAGTCAATGGGACTCAAAATTAAATTTTTAGAGTGCCCTCCAAGAGGGCATATATGCTAGATATCTGCCATAAAAGGTATATGGGAGTCTGGGTAGTGCCCTGGGGGACAGGAAACAAGGACAAAAAGTAAAAAAAAAATGTTTTTAAAGGGACAGTGAGTTTTCCATGAAATAAGGTTTAAAAATAAAAATGAAAAATTCCTTCAGATATCGTGCCTAGGAGGTACCCATAACCTGCCCGTGAAGTGGCGGATTTGTAGGATGTATAGAAACATTAAAAAACAACGTCCGGGTCCGGGTAGTGCCCTGGGGACAGGAAACAAGGACAAAAAGTTTTAAAAAAGATGTTTTTAACCCCTTCACTGCTGACGACGTGTGCGACACGTCCTCAGTTACTCCCGCTGTATGCTGAGGAGGACGTGTCCCACACGTCATCAGCTTTGCAGGACCCCCGGCGGAGATACTCGCCTCTCTGTCCGGGGTCCTGCGGCGTTCTGACTTCAGCGTCCTCAGACGCTGAAGTCAAGCTCCTCCCGACATAAATGACGTCATCGCGCCATGCGTGATGATGTCATTTCCAGGCGACCCACCGGCAATGCTGGGAGATCACCTGGAAGGGACAAGGGGGATCCGTTCGGATCCCTCTCTCTCCCAATCGGGAGGTCCCACAAAAAAAAGCCAGGCACCGCTTAAAAGGAGAGAGTCTCCCCTTTTAAGCGGTGCCTGGCTTTAACCCCTTAGGCACAGGGTCGTATGTGCGGCCTAGCTCCGGTGGAGGCCACCATCTTGGGTCCCCCCTCACTGCCTGACATCCTCACGCATAGCGTGATGGTGTCAGATAGCCGGGGAACACCTAGCTGCCCGGAATTCCCTGGTGGAGATAGGGGGTTCATTTGAACCCCGATATCTCCAGAACCGTGGCAGCTAGGGGGTCATGGAGGGTGTCAATCGATACCCAACATGACCAGGTATAAAGTAAAAAAAACATGTATTTTTTTGTGTGTTATTTTTATTAATGCAGCAATATTGTTCACATTTCAATTATAATGTGAACAATGATGCTGCACTAATGATTTTTTTCTATGGGGTGCGTTTTTTCTAAAAATCACGTAATCCCCCCCACAAAATGTAACAAGTCCCAATTTCTAATTTTTGTACAAGCGCACCCCATAGAAAACATAACCGCAAACACTCATGTGCTAAAATGTGAAAAAAAACACTTTACACACTGCAGATGATTAAAAATTCAATTTTTATTGCATTTTTTGACATAATATACAGGCAGGACATGATGTATACATATAAAAATGATATATTATGAATCTGCAGAGTCTGCCGGAAAGAACGATATCTAATATGTCTGGGTCATTTAATAAAATGTGGCTTCAAATCGCGTTTAAACATGATGAGCGAAAGCGGCAATAATGAGCTGAGCACACAGCAGTGAAATGCAGGGTTAAGGGGTTAAACAGCATATCAGAGGAAGATTTAGTAGAGAAATGAACACTTCTCAGAAGCACAGGTGTTGTTTGATACATGTTCAGATCAGAAGACACCACACCCTCAGTCTGCATACAATGTATCAAATTCATGAGACTGGACTAATTAGAAGCACATGTTATTTCCAAGCACTAATTAACACCTGTTGTTTACGCCGTTTGAGAACACAGTTCATTTAGAGGTGAGAATCTTTGCACGTAGACATTAGTTTTTAATTCAATATCTAATAAACCGTTGCTTATAATATTCTGCAGTAAAGAGTCTCTTTATTTCTAGATTTTTTAGTATTTTTTAAGCATTTTTTATACTTCTTTCTAAAAAAAATTTTGCGAACTCGAATCGAACACGCCAAAAAGTTCGAAGTTCATGAACTTGCGAACGGCCAAAGTTCGAATCGAACTCCGAACTGATTGAACCGAAGAGCTCATCCCTACTCATCACTCCTGAAAATCCTCCTCCCTCTTTTATCACTGCACACTGGGCATGAACTAACCACCCCTTCCACTTAATCCTGACACAGACACACACAAAGACACTGGCATAGAAACTGACAAACAAGAAGATACTAACACAGTTAAAGAAACACAAAGTGTAACTGGCAAAGACATGGACAGACACAAAGATTCTGACATAGGCACACAGAGAATGAAAAAGTTGTCGAGCAAGATGCAGAGACACACAGACTCTAAAAGAGACATACAATGGCGGAGACATCAACAGAATATAGAGATTCTTGCAAAAAGCAGTGTCTTTGACAAAAACTTAATGGCAAAGACACTAACAGAGACAATGACAAAGACATTGATTGGGATACAAAGTGACTGACAGACAAACATAGATGCTGGCAAAGACACTGGTAGACAAAAAGACATGGAGAGAGACTCACAAGTAATGGCAGACCGGGACACATAAACAATGAAAAAGACAATGACCGATACAAAGTCACTCTGATGCCCCACCCATAATAATACAGACCCTGACCCCTTACATACACTGATATTGAGCCTGAACCTCCTATATACAATGACAGAGACCCTGAGACCCACGCCAGCACCTGATTCTCCACATACAGACTTTGAACTCCCACACAGAATTATGGAGACCATGCCCCCCCAGCTACCGGGGCAGATCCAGACACAGGTTTCAGGGGGGGCGCACTCTACCAGTTTTGGCTTAGAGCTGGTGTTGGCTTTGCAGTGACATGCAGAGTTGCGCCTAATCGCAGGCTGTGCTCGTTACACTCACTGTCCCCAGAACATTGTTTAGGGTCTGTCCTCATGTGGCTCAGGAGACACCTGACTGACACCGCACAGCAATAATCTGCGCTCTAGCACATGTTCTGTGTACTTTGCCAGACACACCCTGGGGTCATTCCCCCGAATAACTCCTGTGGGTGAGCAGTGTCGGCATGCCCGGACTGGGACAAAAAATAGGCTTGGGCATTTTGGACTGAGCAGCCCACTTTTTTTTGCCACACAGCGCACATTACTGTGAAATTTATTGCTGTGGAGCTTTGTGATACCCTCATACACAGCACACATTACTGTGGAGCTCTGTGAAACCCTCATACACAGCACATATTACTGTGGAACTCTGTGATGAGCGGTGTGTATGTCTGAGGGTATCACAGAGCTCCACAGTAATGTGTGGTGTGTATGAGGGTATCACAGAGCTCCACAGTAATGTGTGGTGTGTATGAGGGTATCACAGTAATGTGCAGTGTTTGAGGGTGTCACAGAGTCTCCACAGTAATAAAACTCAATGTAATGTACCAATATCAATTCATTCACCCCTCCCCCAGCACATCAATTTATTCAGCCCCAACCCCAGCACATTAATTTATACAGCCTCAACCCCCCCAACACATCAATTTAAACAGCCCCCAACGCCCCCAGCACATCAATTTAAACAGCCCCCAACGCCTCCAGCACATCAATTTATACAATCCCCAACCACCCTGGCACATCAATTTATACAGCCCCCAACCCCCCCAGCACATCAATTTATACAGCCCCAAACCCCCCCAAGCACATCAGTTTATACAGCCCCAACCCCCCCAGCACATCAATTTATTCAGCCCCAACCCCCCCAGCACATCAATTTATTCACACCAAAAGCCTGCATACCTCTTTGCAAATGTTCTTGGGCCGCTCTGCCTGTCCAAGAAACCCTCTAGGATCCCTTTGCAGGCTGCGAGCAGGAGAAAAACCCACCCCCACATGCAATCCAGGTGCCAGTGCTGAGTGGAGGTCACATGACTATCAGTCACATGTGCGCCTTTTGCGCAGTGTGTGCCTCTGCCTTTGAAAATCGCGATGTCTGGATTCATTGCACTCATCACAATTTGAGTTAATGTGGAGTTTGGCCTGGGATTGCACTGCTTGTGGGGGCAATTTCCCCATTTGCCCCCCTGGATCCCTGCCACCTACACAGCCCCTATTCCCCACTGCACACTTAACCGCAGCATGCATGCTTACATAGAACCTTACCTCCCTACACACTTACATAGACTCTGACCCCTCTTCCCACACACTCTTTTAGACAGACCCTGGATGCTCCACACCACCTCATGTTGAAATTACTTTTGTGGGACAAGGTCCATGCAGGGGCAAAAAGACTTCTGCTTGTGATACCCAGGCTCTGTGCTTTCCTTGCCCAGGGCAGTGGTGTATTTAGGTTTTGTGCTGCCCTAGGCCTGACTAAACTCGTGCACCCCCTAATTTAAATTTGAGGCACCCCTTCCTGTCAAGGGCACACCTCTTCCTGGTTAATCCCCACCCTTCCTCTTTAAGCTCCACCTTTTCCTCTTAGAGCTCCGCCTTTTCCTCTCTTTATATTAAAAGTGGATACCAAGTGCCTACTTGTATATTTTGTATACCATTTCAAATGTATCTATTGAGATAAATAAAATTATGAAATGTTTAAATTCAAGCATTTTTACAAAGAAAGCCACGCATGTCAAGTAAACGGGATCACAGCCGCTCTAATTGGTTGAACAATAAAATCCACAGAAACGTGCACTGCATATGAACGTATCACAGAGCTGTACAGCAATAAAACTCACAGTAATGTGCAGTGTTGATGTGTATCCCAGAGCTCCAGGGCATAAAACTCACAGTACTATGCAGTGTGTATCACAGAACCCACAGCAATAAAACTCCCTGCAATGCAATGTTTGGTGTGTGTCAGCGTATCAGAATCCACAGCAATAAAAATTCCAGCAATGCAATGTGCAGTGTGTATGAGTGTATCAGAATCCACAGCAATAAAACTCCCAGTAATGCAATGTGTGGGTCAGCGTATCAGAATCCACAGCATAAAACTCCCAGCAATGCAATGTGCGGTGTGTATGAGTGCATCAGAATCCACTGCAATAAAACTCCAGCAATGCAATGTGTGGTGTGTGTCAGCGTATCAGAATCCACAGCAATAAAACTCCAGCAATGCAATGTGTGGTGTGTATGAGTGCATCAGAATCCACTGCAATAAAACTCCCAGCAAACCGAGTGTATATGAGCACACAGCAATTATTTATTCTACATTTACCAGCCTCTGTCCGCGGTAGGGCTGTGTGCAGAGTCAGCAGGACTGTGTACAGACTCAGCAGGAGGTCCCTCCAGGCACGTTAGGATCACGGCTGTGCCTGTGCGTGGAGCCATCTTGTCAGCAGTGGGGTGCCACTGCCAGAGGGTGCACGTGGCTTTGATTCCCTTCCCGGTGGTGTTCAGTCCAGAATAGAGTGACAGTCCATGTTAACGAAAGGGCGGGCAGCTGCGTGCATGCGTGTCACGTGGTTCAGCCAGTCAGGTGGTACTGAGACTCAGTACCACCTGACTGGCGGACCGAGTGTGACCTGCACGCAAGCAGCCTCACCAGGAGCCAGGCAGCTCAATGACAAATTTCTATCACTGCAGTGCTGGTTAAGGAAAGGTCCACTTTAAACAGCAGTAAGCAGACAGGGCTTCATATTCTGCTGATAACCCCCCCCCCTCTTTACCTGCCGTTTACTGTCATCTTCTCTCTCTGGACACAAATCACATCCCCTCCCCTCTCTAGAGCTGCTGCGGGGCAGGGGAGGAGCTATGGAGGGAGGAGAGGGGATTTTTATTCTATTCGATTTTATTCCGTATGCAAACGCCATGCTCCGCTGCTCGTTGTTTGAGAACACAGCTCAAAGCTGACACACAGTGACAGTGGCACCTCCTAGTACCCCCTAATGACACCCCAATAATCACTGGTACCTGGGGCGGCCCACCCTCCGCCACTCCTCTAAGTACACCACTGCTCTGGTGATATGCTCACACACAAGTTGGCGAACTGCCAGCAAGTACGGTGCTGTTTGAAGGCAGTGCAAATCCCCATAGAGAAGTAATGGTTAATCTATTCAGAGAACACCAAACAGCAGAGAAATGTCAGTGAAATGCCCTGATGTTCGGTGGTTTCAATCAGCAGGTTTATTCAGGCGAACCCCATAGGTTTCAATGTTAAAAATATTCCGTTTTTTATGCAATATCTAATAAACCATTTATTATTTTAATCTGCAGTAAAAAGTCTTTATTTATTTATTGATTTTTTTTTTGTACTTTTTAGTGATTTTTCAGAATTTTTGGGCTAAATTCCCCTTTTTTTTTAATAGCGGTTCTTCCTTTTCTGTAACAGAACTTTTTATTATCAATCATAGGATCTTATATGTAAAATTCAGACATTTTCGTTCAGTAGTTCTTTTGAAAACAGCAGGCCATGGGTTTGCGTGGCAGCATACAGCGGCCGACTCCATGCACTTTAGGACCCTGCGGTGAATGGTGAATTCACTGCAGGTGGGGAAATTTTATTCCCGAAGTGCAGGGAACTACGGAACACCAAAATGTTGGCGTCATTTCGGTGCTCTGTGAGTAACCCAATTAGAGGTGAGGTTTTTTATTGCCCCTGGAAAGTGAAAGCCTAGGCCTTGCCTACCAGGACATACTTGAAAATTAGTGACATCTCAATGTTTCCTTCCTGGTAAAATAGTTTTCCAAGTCAAAAAAAAATAAAAAAAAAAAAAATTTTTTTTTTTTTTTTTTTAGGGTGGGCCACCCAGCGGGCCGCCGCCCCCTGGAAAGTGCCGCTAGGCCTGGGCCTTGTTGGCCTAGGCCAAATACACCAGTGCCCAGGGTCAAACACACTGTTGTTTCCATTGGTGGCGCAGTGACTGAGTTAACATGGTGGTGAGTTTGGGGTGAGTTTGTAGGGTGAGGTTCAATGACAAGCAAAGAGCAGAGCAGCTTTACACAACACAACGCACACCATACTGTGCCCTCTCTGCCCCACTATAGGGAAGCATGGGAATCTGTTTCCATGCCTTCCTTTCTTCAGATCATTTGCAAGCTGTGTAGGTTTCCAGGCACCCCAGTTCCCATGGTGCCCTGTGTGATTGCACAGCTCTAACACCCAAGGTGGCCATGAGGTAAGCAGAACGGCACTGGGATCTTTTTGTCCCCAGTTTCATTCTGTATGTGGCTGATTACAGCATCCTCTGCGAAATGACACCAGAGCTAAATAATGAATTTTTAAAAACTATTTTTAAACTGCTGAGCCATTTCACCCTGTGTGCTAAGCTAATTTTCACCCTTGTATGCTTATTATCTTTAAACACAATTTGAAGTCATGCTTATTATTGGACGCAGAGAAATTATACAGTATATCATTTTTTCAGTGGACTCATAAGATTCAAAATTCATTATTATGTGTATACGTCATGTCACGTCACGTCAGAATGCTATAACAAAAAATGTCAAAAGATGTAAATTTCAATTCAGATTTCAATTATTTACAGCATATAAAATTATTTTCCTATATTTTATAAACCAAACCATTGTGGTTATATATTCTATGGGGAACTCTTGTCATAAAACAAAATAGAAATGGGAACCTGTTACTCCATTTTTCTAACAAAATACAAAATTACACTGACCTTGGTCCTGGCATGGGAAATGAGAAGGGGATTTATGGCAGTGGTTTCCCATGGTTTCCCATGAAGAACTGGTCATCTGATTAAAGGGCTACACCCCCTTTTCGACTTTGCTTCAGCATTGTCGCTCCTTTGCTCTTAGAGTAAAGATCAATACCTGTTTGCTCCTGCTACTACCTGTTAAGATCCTGGATAACGACCTGACCATGCTAGCTACCTGATCATCCCTTTGTACTGCATTTGGATTCCCCTTTAGCTGTGTTGCAGCTACCCAATGGCCAATACCTACCTCCCCTGGATCCCTCTGTTTCTTCATGTTCCTAATACCCTCTCAAGTACCCCATTGTGCAAGACCCGCATATCCCTCTCAAGCTCCTCGCTGTGTCTATGGACCTCGTTGTACTCAAGACCCTCCAAGCCTCCTGGTAACCTCTCCTGTGTTCCTGAAAACTATCTCTCCCATCATCCAGCCTGGTCAGCCCTCTTCAAGTCCTGTCTATCATCATAGTTTGCTAGCTCTCCTTGTTTTTTGCCTCCACACTTTCCCTCAAGTGTGTGTATTCATATATATCACTGCATACCGAGCTCATATCCGCAAGGCCGGTACCCCTCCGGTACTGATCCTGACAATTATAACACATTGTACCATCACCTCCAAACTTGCTGGCGGTGTGGGAAACGAGAAGGTGAGGTGAGTTAGTGCAGCATCATTGTCACTTCATAATTGAAAATGAAGAATAGTACTGTGTTACAAAAGTAAAGAGAAATATTTTAATTTTAATTATTTATTATTAAATTTTTACATAAAACCTGGTAATGTTTGGTATCATTGGAAAGGCCAGAATCTTATGATCCCATATGTCAGTGTTTCTCAACTCCAATCCTCAGGACCCACTAACAGGCTAGATTTTAAGGATCACCTTGGGTAAATCCAGACTGAGTAGTGCAGTCACTGAGCAGTAAATTATATCACCTGTTCTGTGCTTCAGATATATGTCAAACATGGCCTGTCAGCATGTCCTAAGGACTGGAGTTGAGAAACAGTGCTCTATGTGTTATGGGACCACTGTGTCTCCTGTAAATGAAATAACCTGCAAAGCAGGTGAAAGTTCCGTTTCTGATGTCATCACACCATTGTGCAATGATATCAGGGGCAGAGGGAGGTCCCACAGGATAGACTGATGCCTGACATGTCAGCCCGCTGTGGGAGATATCCCTCATCGGCGCCAGATTAAAACCGAGCTGCTGTACTTCGAGGACATGCTGATCGCATCCTCCACAACCTAGAGGGAAAGCAGAGAATAAGCCCAGCACATCCTCCGCAGGGAACTAGTTAAACAAAATCAATTATCACCAGGGTCTGAGAGCTGGTATTTTTTTCTAATTCTGTCTCAAGACTAGAAAATGCAGCTGCAAGAAAATTAACGCTTCCTATACAAAGTATGAAGTGGTAATTTACAGTGAGACACTGTTGCAGTTGAGCTGCAAGCAAAGTTGCACTAAACTGGAATTACAACTTCAACCATTAGTGTTAATGCGAGCCACCCATAAAAACTAGCACACGGGTCGGAATAGGGCTCAGTCTTAAAATGCCATTCAGTAAGTGCTGAGTAGGTACTGAAAAGTGTAACTCAGCTGTAGTCACTAAGTTGTGTTACCTTTGTTTTCTATTTAAAAAGCTCTTTAAAATCAACTTGCAGTGTCTAATTACATCCCCAAGCTGGTATAACTACGCCAAGTAGAAGCAACGCTTTGATTTATTACATACAAGTTTACATCTGTCCATTCTCCTTTACACAATGGCAAAATCCTCAATGCCCATAAGAACATTTTACTTCAATTGCTGCATACTCACAAAGAAACAATTCAATATATACATTACTTTATTGTTTATTATTTGATATAGCTTTTTTATTTCCAGTCTACATTTCCCGAATATATTTTTTATTGAGTATGCAAAATAATTGGCTTTTTTAAACATGTGGGGCCTGATTACAACTTAGACGTTAAAGATAAGACACAAATGGAAAACAAATGCACCTGCAATTTCCATTTGCGGCTCACCTGTAACGTCCGTATTATGACTGAGCCATTTTGTCAACAGCTCAAGTCGTAATACTTTTGAGCCACAACTTGATAACAACAGCGGCACTAAGCGCTCAGGGCCGGCCCGTCCATGGAGCAGGGTGGTGCAGCCGCTCCAGACAGTCCTTTGTCAGGGGCAGCATTATGCCACCCTGGCAAAGGCCATGGCATGGAGACCGCTCGACCCGAACAAGGCACGGCCCTCCAGCAGGCTGTTGTTTCGTGGAGAAAGCCAGCCGCGTACGCCCCTCTAGCAGGCTGTGCCCACTCCTCTCAGCAGGCCTCGCCCACCCCTTATTAGGGAAAGACTGGCCGCTTCATCTGCCCAATGAGTGATACGCCGGATCTTGGATTAGAGATATGGGGGTGCTCCAGACCTGTCTGACCCTCTGGATAATATTGCTGCCTGTCGGTGTGTATCCAGGACGCTCTGTTTAATGTGTTGGTTGTTTCCGGGAGAACAGGTTTTGAGCTAGACCTGTTTCCAGAGGAGGGACTTGACGTCTGGTCCCTGCAGGGAATGCGGTGCTGGCCAGGATCTGGGATGCTGCAGGCTCAGGGCTCCATGGCTGAGTCTGTGGATGGAGACGAGCAGGGGAGTGGTTCCATGGAGCGAGGCCCTGTCGCACCTACTACTGCCTTTACCTGTACCAGGCAGGGAGGTCAGACCTGTGTGTAACACTCACACCGTCTGGGGGGAGGGGACATTTACCAGACTGAGACACCTGACCTCCGTACACACAGCTATCAATTTCCAGACTGACAGGTCAAATCTCTATGTAACACTCACTGTGCATGATGTTATTTTGCAGCCTGTCACAGCCGCTCGTAGCCAGTGAGTTTTATTGCTGTGGAGCTCTGTTATGCTCACACACACACACCGCATATTATTGAGTTTTATTGCTGTGGAGCTCTGATATGCTCACATACCGCACATTATTGAGTTTTATTGCTGTGGAGCTCTCTAATAAGCTCATACACGTTGCATGGTTTTCTTCGGAGGGGGGCAGCAGTTCTTCCATCGCTCCAGGCAGCACAGTGGCTTGGGCCGGCCCTGTAAGCGCTGCTGATGTTTTCTGCTGCAGGAGTCCATATGACTCCACAGAGATGGGGGAGAGCTCAAACGAGATCCGGCTGGGGTGGCAAAGGGATATGCGAAGCAGCACTGGGAAGTACTTGTTTTCAGTATTCCTGTCATGACTCTAAACCAAGGGTGCGGAGGAAGCGCAGGAAGATGCGAGTCCACACCACCTTGACTGTGATATGAGATGGGCAGCAGCTTTCCTGCAGCAGACTCCATAGATCCTCGCCAGGTATTCCATCCTTCCACACCTACAGTAAGTGACTCAGGAGCTCATCAATTAGCCGTGCTTGCATAAAAGGAAGTCACACCCCTGCAGCAGGGCTTCAGCATTGCACATGTTTTGGTGTTTCCAGCTGTGTATCATGTATGTCTTACCTGTGTTCCTGTGCCTTGCTCCTTCTGTGAACCTGGGAACCATTGTGAATAAACCCCTTGTATTTACCCCATCCTGCCACCTGCTGTCTGCTGCAATTTGAGGTCTGCCACCTAAACCTTGCATGCACCCTGAGAGTTCCAATGCCTGCAGAACGAGGAAGAGGTGGACTGCACTGCTTTATCCACCAAGAGATCTGAGGGAGTGCAAGATTTTTAGGTGGGTTATGGGTTGTGTGTTATGTGATTGTGCAGAAGCACAATCACTTAACACCAAGGTCTGAAAAACACTATTCAAACCTGAATAATGTCAGGTTGGAATAGCTCGTTCTCAATCTGCTGGGGACATATTAGAGTCTCCCATACAAAGTATAGGAGACGTAAATGTTCAGAAACCTCATGAAGCATCCAAGATGCAAAAAGAGCTAGCATCTTGGATAGAATAGGATGAGTTAAAAATAAGCACAGCGCTCAAGCCGTTATGCTGCATGGCTGAAGTGTTGTGCTTTGTGCCCAGTTTGGGATCTGGCCCATGCTATTGTTTTAAAACTTGTATTTAAATAGATTTTGTAGGAACTTTTTTCCTCTGGCCTTTTTACATAGCCTACTATTATTCATTCACAATTACTAAAAGTATATTTATCTTGTACGTGTATAAGTACAATGAAAATAACTCTTCTTCACCCATAACTCTTCCTCACTCTTTGTTTAGTTTAGACTAAATTTGAACATTTTCATTATTAAAATTAATTTTACAAATTCCCAACTACAGATGAAGATGGTTTGAAAGCAGTTTGTACAGTGGCAAGAAAAAGTATGTGAACCCTTTGGGATTACGTGGAGTTTTGCATGAATTGGTCATAAAATGTGCTCTGATCTTCATCTAAGTCACAGCAATTTGAAAAACACAGTCTGCTTAAAATAGTACAACACAAACATTACCAGGTTTATTCAGAGAGCGGTGAAAAGCAGGAGAATGACTGGAGAAAAGAAAATTCTAGGTCAAAATAGCCAAACCAGAAAAATTCTCCCATTTATCTCACTTTCCAAATCGGCTATTTTGCCCTAGAATTTTCCCTTCTCCAGTCATTCTCCTGCTTTTCACCTCTCTCTGAATAACCCTTTATATGTTTTTATGTTTTTATTGAACGGAACATGTAAACATTCACAGTGCAGGGTGGAAAAAGTATGTGAACCTTTGGACTTAATAACTGGTTGACCCTCCTTTGGCAGCAATAACCTCAACCAAACGTTTCCTGTAGTTGCAGATCAGACCTGCACAACGATCTGGAGTAATTTTGGACCACTCCTCTTCACAAAACTGTTTCAGTGTAACAATATTCTTGGGATGTCTGGTGTGAATCGCTCTCTTAAGGTCATGCCACAGCATTTCAATCGGGTTGAGGTCAGGACTCTGACTGGGCCACTCCAGAAGACGTATTTTGTGTTGTTGAAGCCATTCTTTTGTTGAATTACTTGTATGCTTTGGATCATTGTCCTGTTGCATCACTCATCCCCTGCGGAGCTTCAGTTGGTGGACAGATAGTCTTACGTTTTCCTGCAAAATGTCTTGATAAACTCTGGAATTCATTTTTCCATCAATGACAACAATCGGTCCAGGCCCTGAGGCAGCAAAGCAGCCCCAAACCATGATACTCCCTCCGCCATGTTTTACAGTGGGGATGAGGTTTTGATGTTGGTGTGCTGTGCCTTTTTTTCTCCACACATAGTGTTGTGTTTTTTTTCCCAAACAACTCAATTTTGGTTTCATCTGTCCACAGAATATTTTGCCAGTAGTGCTGTGGAACATCCAGGTGCTCTTTTGCAAACTTCAAACGTGTTGCAATATTCTTTTTGGACAGCATTGGCTTCCTCCGTGGTGTCCTCCCATGTACTCCATTCTTGTTTAATGTTTTCCTTATTGTAGATGTGTCAACAAAAATGTTAGCATGTGCCAGAGATTTCTGTAAGTCTTTAGCGGACACTCTAGGATTCTTCTTTACCTCATTAAGCATTCTGCGCTGTGCTCTTGCAGTCATCTTTACAGGACGACCACGCCTAGGGAGAGTAGCAACAGTGCTGAACTTTCTCCATTTGTAGACAGTCTGTCTTACCGTGGACACATGAACATCAAGACTTTTGGAGATACTTTTGTAACCCTTTCCAGCTTCATGCAAGTCAACAATTCTTGATCGTAGGTCTTCTGAGAGCTCTTTTCTGCGAGGCATGGTTCACATCAAGCAGTGCTTCTTGAAACCAGTAAACCCAAAACTGGTGTGTGTTTTTAAAGGGCAGGACCGCTTTCAGCAACACATCCAATAATATCACACTGATTGGACTCAAGGTTGGCTCACTCCTGGCTCCAATTAGCTCTTGGAGAAGTCCTTACGCTAGGGGTTCACATACTTTTTCCACCCTGCACTGTGAATGTTTACATGTTCTGTTCAATAAACACATGAAAACATATAATGTTTGTGAAGTATTATTTTAAGCAGACTGTGTTTTTCAAATTGTTGTGACTTAGATGAAGATCAGAGCACATTTTATGACCAATTCATGCAAAACTCCACGTAATCCCAAAGGGTTCACTTACTTTTTCTTGCCACTGTATATACAGTGGGCCCTATTACATTCTTCGCGCATTTGTTTTGCGCGTGCGCAAATGCGCATTTGCTCGATTGCAAAACCATTTGCGCAGAACGTCGTATTACAACGTTCGCGCAAACGATGCGCATAATCGTCTACCGCGATTGGCCCTGCGTGAACTAATTTTCCTGCGTGCATCCTATACTTAACATTGTCAGCGCAAATGCATTCATGGGCTGGTACCCGGATGGTATTTCAATCTTTGTGTAATGAAAGTTTGCGCGCATTTTCGTTACGTCTTTGAAAAGCAGGTGGTAACTGTAAATGTGATCGTTCTGGGCGAAACGAAATACACCAGCACGAAAAAAAAAATACAGCACAGTACAGTTACACATTCTACACATACCCATACATTAAAATTTATAGATTGTGTCATTGTTAATTTAAATTTTTTTTGGCTGGTGGTTGTTAATTTTATTTTCCTTTTTTTTAGTTTGTAAATATTTTATTGGAAATGGGTGATTGATGTTGGCTGAATCTCGTGACAAATCGCGTGACAAAACAGTCTGCCCACCGATTCCTACACGCAACGTTCATTTGCGAACGGCTTTGCGTGTCAGATTTGCGCACGAAAAATCTTGGAGGAAGAAAAAATGCGCTCTGATCGTAATACGACGTTAATTTTCACGCGATAACGTTTTTTGTGTGCAATTGCGCAGAGAATGTAATAGGGCCCAGTATGTCTTAAGTATTTTCACCCAATCAATAGTTTATCATATAAGTCAGAGGTGTACTTAAAATCTATAATATAATTGAGTAAGGCTTGGCGTGTCCGTCGCCAAGCCTTACTATGCGCATGCGCGCGCAACCAGCGGTGGTTGGTTGTGCGCGCATGCAACCGCCGCGGCACGAGCCGGCTGTGCACTCGCCGCGGCGGTTACGAGATGCACACAGCAGCCGGGTAGAGGCTGCGCTCGCAGCCTCTATCCGGCTGCCGTGCGCATCCAACCCCCGAGCGGCGAAGGGAAAGTTCCCTCTGCCGCTCGGGGTTGGATGCGCGCGGCAGCCGGGTAGAGGCTGCGCTCGCAGCCTCTACCCGGCTGCCGCGCGCATCCATCCCGAGCGGCGAAGGAAAGTTCCCTCACTTCCGCTCTTTGAAGGACCGTGTGACCGCGGCTTGGGTCCTTCAACGACCGGAAGCGGGGAAACTTTCACTTCGCCGCTCGGGAAGGTAAGTATGAGGAGCTCATGGGGGGCTGTCCGAATTCTGAAAGAGCATTCGAACAGCCGCCCCATGTCTGGTCTGGGGTCTGAGCTGGGGGGCATATAGCCATGAGAGGTGGGGGGCAAATATACGAGAGGTGGGGGGCAAATATCCATGAGCTGGGGCAGTATCCACATGCTGGGGCAGTATCTACGAGCTAGGGCACTATCCACGTGCTGGGGCAGTATCCATGAGCTGGGGCAGTATCCACGTGCTGGGGCAGTATCCACGAGCTGGGGCAGTATCCACGTGCTGGGGCAGTATCCACGAGCTGGGGCAGTATCCACGTGCTGGGGCAATATCCACGAGCTGGGGCAGTATCCACGTGTTGGGGCAATATCCACGAGCTGGGGCAGTATATCCACGTGCTGGGGCAGTATCCACGAGCTGGGGCAGTATATCCACGAGCTGGGGCAGTATATCCACGTGCTGGGGCAGTATATCCATGTGCTGGGGCAGTATATCCACGTGCTGGGGCATATATCCACGTGCTGGGGCAGTATATCCACGAGTTGGGGCATATATCCACGAGCTGGGGCATATATCCACGAGCTGGGGCAGTATATCCATGAGCTGGGGCAGTATATCCACAATAGACTGCCCTCTGGGCAGGCTTTCCACCTTGTAGTTTAATAAAATAATAAAGCCTAATGCAGAACTTTAATTACAGCAATTTAGTTTAAGTCTCCGTAGTCTCCCTTGAATTAATACTGCAATCCCAATTTCAAGGTTAGACAGTCATAGGTTAAGTACTGCGCCACAAAGAATGCATCATGGGTGAGTACAGTTTGTTTGCGTTACAGTCATACGGCAGAATACTCTATGGTGTGGCAGGAATGTGTTCTCATCTTTGTCTATTAGCTTGGCCAATTAGAAAGCTACTATGTGTAAAATAAGATTTCCGTGACCTACATGCCTTCATATTATTTAATGGACCACTATAATTATATTCAGCCGTCAGGCTGGTTTAAAATGATTTCCCAATGTTGAACTGAAAATATAAAGTCAGCAATGTCTGTGTGCCTTCCCGTTTTATAAGTATAAAAGCAGCGAAAACAGTACTTTGACTCTTTAGAATCTGTAGATCCATTTGCAAAAGCTAATGAATTATTTTATGTTTGGCTCGTTTTCATCACACTGATGACTGACACACAAAGCATGACATGTGTCATATTATCATTATGGGCATCTTTTAAAATTGGTAATAAACCATGTTAACCAACAACAACCATGTAAACAACAAACCAATTTACAAGCTCCAAAACCAGTCATCATATCCAGAAGTGCGAATGGCTTTGAAGTAGATATTCAAAGGGTTGGAGTAAAAACCACCCTCTAGTTTCCATTGTGGCAAGACAATGTTTATTTATTTATTTATTTATAAAGGATTTTACCAGGAAGGATACCTTGAGATTTCTCTCATTTTCAAGTATGTCCTGGGTTCAGCAACATTGAATTGTTACAGTAGGTACAGAAATACAAAGTAATAAAATGCAAAAATATTAAAAAAAACAACACAAATATACAGATTAACAGAAAATAAATATGTAGGAAATATATTCCCTATGTTACATGTTTACAGGTACATTTTGTATCGAGGTATGTTAATAGAGATCTCTTAAGGGACTTTAGACTGGGGGAAGATTTGATGGTGTCTGGGAGGTTATTCCATAATTGCGGTGCTCTGTAGGAAAATGAGGATCGAGCCACTTTCTTTTTGGATTGTGGTATTGCAAGCAAGGTCCTGGATCGGAGGTTATAGGATGAATATTCACTCACAGTATGAATTAAGAAGTGATCAAGGCAAAAAAATTAATCAGCCATGTTCCTCTTAAATACTCTAATTCACAGTATTTAAATATGAAATTGACTGCAGCTAGAAATTTGCTTAGGGAAATATATTATCAATAGGAAAAGGTTAAGTAGTGGGCTTTGGAGTCTATTGACCAAAAATGATTGCAAATCCCTTTTAGAGATTATTATTAGTATTATTAATTTTTCCTTTTACAAATAACCAAATGATAACTGAGCACCCAAAGTAGCCAAATAGGCTTTCAGGTCTATTCACTAAAGGTGAAAGTCAGGAGAATTGGCAGAAGAAGAGAACAATTTAGACCAAATAGCCGATTTGGAAATTGAGTTAAATGGGAGAATTTTTCTGGTTTGGCTATTTTATTTTGACCTAGAATTTTCACTTCTGCCAATTCTCTTGATTTCATCCTTTAATGAATAGACCCGTTTGTCTTTTTCTTTAGTGTATAGATCATCTGTGTCTGCATATAAATATTAAATGGTTAATTGGGTGGATTTACTGGAGGACCAAGACTTTCCCTAAACTACAGCAGACCTTGACATCTGTAATGGTTTATGGTTTTAACCATTGTTTTTCACCCAGTAAATTCCACTGATTCTAAATTTGATTTCTACGACTATCTATTATACCAAAACTATTCTTTTTCATAGTTAACTTTTAATAGGGAATTGAATAGCAAAACAGCTGGCAAGTTTCTGTGTTGTATTTTTTTTTTCTTTTTGGAATGTCCTGAGGTCCTGAGAAACACAATGAGGCCCAAAGAAAGAAAACAAATAGAATTCAAAAATCCTCAACTGTCTTTTCAAACTTGAAAGAAACTCTTTATCCTGCATTAAACTGCCACTTTTTGTGCTTTAATCAGGTTTTACACTTTTCTATTTAGTTTAGGTATTGTATACAATGCCTGCACAGCTTTAGGCAAAGTACGAAAGAATGTTTGTATTTCACGCTTTGGGATGGATTCCATTCCTGCCAAAAATGTTTTTGTGATTACATTTAATCATCCGCGAGTGCTTTTCAACCTGTATCAGCTCACTAGAAATTACAATACTGCGCGTGTGCCTGTTACATTACAGCCAAACCAAAGTGTTTAACACATTGTGGCTTTAGAAAGCAACTTTTGTACTCAAAAGAATTAGCTTCTTACAAAAAAAATTCTAATTTCTTCTAAGGATGCAAATTTAAAACAGAAAACAAATATGAATATATTACTGAATGCTGCAAATGGCATGTTATCTAACAAGACAGTTTACATACAAAACTAAATTTATCATCTCTCCCATCTTCACAATGATTACATTGAATTATTTTTATTTTAGGGTGAAAACAAAATAGAACAGAAAATTGTTCTTTATGGAGGCAGAATTGTTATATTAAAAATCTGTAAAAAGGTAAACATGTGCTATGTGTCTCTCTACACCTCTTTACTGAATGAACTTCTTCACTGGCGACAATAGTACTGGCACTTTTATAGTGTCAGCAAAAACTAGCACATATATTATAAATACTGTTGCCTACTTTTACTCAGGCTGCTGTGTGAGAGCATTGAATTACTTGTAAACTACAAATTTTGGCAGGTTTATCCACATTGTCTATTGACGCTTTCACCACCCTGTGGTTTTCCACAAAACCCTTAACAGGAACCTATGGTTTTATATGGTGAATTAAAAAAATATGTATATGTGATTAAGGAATAGACCCTTTGCTGCTTTCAGCTCATGGATTTTGCAGTTCTAAGTAAGGACGGTCTTTTGAGTCTTTTGGAAAAAGAGGCCAGTCTTGCTGTATAAAATAAGCTCTGAAACAAAGAACCTCAAACTGATTAAGCCCCATATATTTATAAATCAAGCAAAGCTCCTGGAAGGATCTATCACAATATTGGCTCCTGATTATATGTGTCAAAAGCCAGCAGTTCTATACTACAGGAGCACAAGATGTTAATTCTTATTGGAGTGATGCAAAATATTATAGACAGCTGGATGGTAATATAAGTCAAAAGTCATTTTGACTGATTGGACCAGGGCTGTCAAACTCATAGTTCTCCAGATGATGATGCCCACAATTTCTTTAATGCTGTAGATGGCCAGGGAATCAAGGGTGTTGCAGTTCAGAAACATCTGGGGGGGCAGAGTTTGACAGCCCTGGATTAGACAATGTTTTTGAAATTTTTAATTGGTGCTGCTGCCTTGGGCATTACATACCAAATGATGGATGCCACTGTGTATACTACCTGAAGTATACCACACAATTGCACACATGAAACTGTTAGATAGTGTTCATTTCTTGCATCTATGTTCTGGACAACTTTATTAATTGTTCACAAGAACTATACTATAAATAACTTTCATCATTTCCCAGTGCAGTCAATGAAACAGCCTATTATTGGGCTTTCCAATGTGAATATTTTCATATTGCCATTTATAAAGAGTGTTCCTATCATGTCTATCTTTCTCACCAGAAAAAAACACAGTTCAACGCACTTCACCCCTGAGCCCACGATACATTGTCTTTTTAAAAAAAAAATTATATCCCATTTAAATTACTGACATTTAATTTCAAGACCCTGAGTAAGTCTATCTCTACTTACATCTCTTATTTGATTCACAAGCACACCCGCGAGTCTGCGAGTAATCTCATGTCCTGTGTTTGCAATTATGGACCTTATCAACACCTACTGCATTGCTCAAGAGCAACACCGTAAAATGCTTTCATTTATCCAGCAAGATTCTTCCTAATATTAATACTACCCTTCTGATTAGTCAACAGATGTGAGTTGCAGGTAGAGGAGGACCATTGTGTGTACTATTTTTAGCATTGTTACATATTGTAAGGCTGGTTCAGGATGTCTCTGGGGTGTGTTACGGGTTAGCCCAAGATGTAAGACCAAGAAGTCCTTCACCAAGTTCTGTACTATTCCTTGAGGTGGCTGGGTTTAGCAATGGTAATACCTATAAGGCAGAACAGCAAAAAGGATGGGAAACACCAGTATTCATATGGCCAGCAGTCTATGACAGAAAAGGCATGGAAAAAAAGGAATGAGGAGAACAGAACTGGGCGACAAGGAACCACTACAAAGTAGATGGAATAGTCAATAAGTAATCTGAGTCAAAGGGTTATAGAGGTACACAGGTAATAGCCAAATCGGTGCAAACACAAAAAAAATCAGTCAGAGAGTATATCAATCAGCATCAAAAGGCACCGAAAAGGGCAGTGAGAATTGGGTTAACAAGGTTTAAATATATTGCCCTGGTTTATGATTGGTTGGCTGGGTCACATGATGCCGGGAAGAGTGGTAATGATGTCACACACGCGACGTGCTGGCGTTGGCATACAGATGCTACGGGCGACGACAAGCAGGTATAGAACGTGAGGATGGCCAGGGAGTGCGCACAAGCCAAGGAACCTGCAGCAATGGATGCCGGGACCCGGCGAAGCGGGTTTGACATATATACGTATATACTAATCAGTCACAACATTAAAACCACCTGCTTAATGTCACATAGGTTCCCCTTGTGCTGCCAAAACAGCTCTAATACATCAAGGCATGGACTTTACAAGACCTCTTAATGTGTCCTGCGGTAACTAGCACCAAGACAGTAGCAGCAGATCCTTTAAATGTTCAAAATCCTTATCCTTACCTACAAAACCCTCACTAACTCAGCGCCCCACTACCTGTCCTCACTAATCACCAAATACACCCAGCCTGCTCCCTAAGGTCAAACAGTGACCTGCGCCTAGCTTCTCCCCGCATCACCTCTTCCCATGATAGACTGCAGGTTTTCTCATGCGCAGCCCCCACTCTCTGGAACGCTCTCCCTCGTACTGTCAGACTTCCCCTAACTTCTCTTCCTTCAAACGCTCCCTTAAAACGTTCCTATTTAGGGAAGCCTACCACCCAACTCACTGACGCAACCATCAATCACTCTCACCTTGCAGTCCTCTCCTCCTGTTTCCAACCCCAACCCTCCTAGATTGTGAGTTCCTATGGGAATAGGGCCCTCATCTCCTCCTGTACTGTTTGTCAAATGTTGTTCAATGTATTGTAACCCTGTCTATACTGTGCCTATTGTACAGCGCTGCGGAATATGCTGGCGCTTTATAAATAAATAATAATAATAATAATAATGCTGCATGTTTGGAAGTGGGGTCTCAATCGATCAGATTTGTTGTTCTAGCACATACCACAGATGCTAAAGTTGAGATCTGGGGAATTTGGAGGACAAGGCAACACCGTGAAATCTTTGTCCCATTCCTCAAACCATTAATAAACAATTTTTGCAGTGTGGCAGAGTTCCCTACTGTCACGATTATCCAGTGACTCAAAACACAGATCCAGAGATGTCTAAATAACCAGTCCTTGAATAGCCAGACTAAACAAAAAGTATGAGTTAGAGAAAGGCTGAGATCATGGTCAGGAATTACAAAATCATAAACAAATCCTGGGTCAGGGACGGTAGACAAACTGATAATCGGTAGTCAAGCCACAAAATCTAAATCAGAAAAAAAAACAAGATTACAAAGTGAAACACTGAAGGGAAAAACACAACAGAGCAATGATAAAGTGAACCATATTGGCCAGAAGATGAGAGGGGCATACTAGGGACACAAACCATTGGCCAGAGAATTAGAGGGATGGAACCTATGGTATTGTCTTTAACAGAAAATATAGTAAGAACACACATACTGTATATAGTATTAGGCAGAATGGTGCACCTATACCAATGCTTGGCTGGAAAAGATGGGAAACAGGAAAATCCCTGGCCAATGGAGAGATGGGAGACCAGACAGAGTACAGTGAGCTCTATGAACTATGAGAGCGTGTGATAATTACTCTGCTGAAAGAGGTCACTGCCATCAGGGAACAGCACTACCATGAAGTGGTGTATGTGATCTGCAACAATCCTAGGTAGCTGTTACATGTCAAGTGTGTTCTGAGACTTTTCCATCATGATCAGAATTATGTTTTTAATCAATTTGAGTTTCAGTAGCTCTTCTGGGTGATCGGACTGGACAGGCTAGCCATTGCTCCCCACATGCACCAATGATTCTAGGGCACCCATAACACTGATGCCGTTTCACTGGTGTGCCTTCCTTAAAATATTTATGGTAGTTACTAACCACTGCATACAAACAACATCCCACAAGACTTGCCATTTTGGAGATGCTATGACCCAGTTGTCTAGCCATCAATATTTGGCCCTACTCAGAGTCACGCTTTTGTTTTGCTTTTTTCCTGCTTCGAACACATGAAATTCAAGAACTGAATGTTCTCTTGCTGCCTAATATATCCCATCCCTTCACAGGTGCCATTGTAATGATATAATCACTTCACTTGTTAGTGGTTTTTATGGTGTGCATGACCAAAGTGTATGTGCTCTTACAGAACTTAAAATGAAGCATTGCTATCTATATTCTGACTACCAGCTACAACTACCATTAGCAGCTTAATTAATAATTAATACAACAATGTTCACTCTAGTAATACTCATCGGATCTCCATCCTGCTTATTATTATAATTGTTAATCATAACTTGTATCTAACTATTAGCTCTAAGGTGTTTCTGGAAAAGGCAGATAATAAGCAATTAGTTTGCCAGCAAACACACATATTGAGATAAACAATAAACCCTATCAAAACCATACATAATAATTTAACTGTTTATGTTCTGGTAAGTTTCAAATATGTTCTTTCTGTAGAGATGCTACACTTATTCGATTTAAAGGAACTCCTTTTATCAATCTTGGAAAAATTAGAGGGTCTATTGACTCAGATGGGAAACATAGACACCAAACCAACGAACTCAGCATATTCTGAAGATGTTGCAGATGGCTAAATTTACTGTGTTTATCAGTCAATTGAGAAAGTATCTTAACTTCTGAAGATCTCATTGGTTGTGGGGTCATGCTCACTTTCATCACACATTGCAAAAGACATACAACTTTTAGAAAACAAAAAACTATCAGAGTTATCATTTTAAAGCAGGAACCACTAGTAAAAATAGAGGAACAGTGCTTCTTTTGCATGGTAGGCTACTACACTAGACAATTTTGACTGTATGTACGTTAATTACACGCATAATCCATCACGTATAATGGATAACTGTTGCTCACATCCATTTTAAGACCTGGCAATGCAGCTAAAACAAGCAGAATTTACTGCAAGAGAAGGTTATTTATGTGTATAAATAATAAGTAAGACATGCTGAATGGAAAGCAAATGGACTGTGCCACTGGTGCTGTAAATTTCATTGGACGTTACCTCTTCTCTGAATAGAATTTACACAGCACAAGAGAGCAATAAAATATACAGAGGAATTATATATCAGAAACAAGAGGCCAAGATCTCATCATGCTGCGGATACTGAAGGCTCAGTAGAAACGACTGGGCAATTATAGTCTGAAAAGCACTCAAGCTCCACATCTAACCTACTCCAGGCTTCTCGTACATCCACTAAAACATGTACACTTACACCTCACTCAATTAATACAACTACTGAAATAAAAAACAAAAAAAATTTGTAGTATCCATTACAATGAGGGAGGAGGAACGGGAAGGTCATTTCCCATCCATCTGCACAGATACGGAGGTATTGAATTCAGACCCGGGAGATAAATGTGTTTTTTTTCCTAAATACAAAACGTTTGTAAAATTAGATAATTGGAACTATAATGCCTTAATTTGTATTAATTTGTGTTCCATTGGTACCAAGGGATTAAGAAGAGTATTGTTTGGAAAACTGATGACATTTAGGTTTAGGGTTAGGATGTAGTTTAGAGTTGGGTTTAGGTATGGTAGAGCTCAGATCTGATCGATATGTCGCTATAATGCACCACATCGAGAAATATCCCATAATTTAATGGTCATGGTAAACTGAGTGTGCCTCCACAACAGATCTTCCTGCGAGCTGGGTAAGCCTTCCAATACAGAGCGTTACCCTCCACCCAGAAGCCTATGGATTGGCTCACTCTAAAAGATTTCCATGGCACCAATCCACTTTGCAAATATTTTGCAGACCTGATTGAACAATGCCACTCATTGAACTTGCATTAAGAGCATCTGACTGGATAGTCAATCGCCACAGTGAGTGATGGCCTCTGCTGTTTCCTTTAACGGACGTCATAGGTCTGGAGCTGAAGAAATGGAGACAGGGTTATCCAAAGAGATCCGAATTGCTTGAGAAAGGTAACCGAATGCTGAAAATCAGCGTTCGGTTACCTTTCCTGGCCATTCGGCTATCCAGAGAGCAGGCAATTCGCCAAATCCTGGCGAATTGCCTGCACATACGGTGACTGTTCGGTTCCTGTTCGAGGGCAGTGAAATCCCCATAGAGAAGCACTGCTTCGGCTATTCAGAGAACACAAACCAGCAGTGAAAGGTTCCCCTAATGCCTGCCATTCGGTGGTTTCATTCGGCAAATTTATTCAGGAGAATCCCATAGGCTTCAATGTTAAAAATATTCCCGTTTTAATTCAATATCTAATAAACCGTTCATTATAAAATTCTGCAGCAAAAAGTCTCTTTATTTATAGATTTTTTAGGATACTTTAAGCATTTTTCAGATTTTTTTTATTTTTTTTAAAAAAGTCCGATTTTTTTTTTTTTTTTTTTATTTTTTTTCAGTTTACTTATTTTTTTGTAACAGCCCTCTTTATTATCATTCCCTGGACCTCCTGTGAAAATTTCAGACATTTTCGCTCAGTAGTTTCTTTGCAAACAGCGTTTCTTTCCCAGATTCATACAAATGGTTTTTCTAATTTATTCACTGCCTCCTCTACGTCACAGCTGCTTCGGCTCTGTGTGATTCGGCTCATGTTCGGCTCCTGTTCGGCTCCTGTTCGCTTTTTCGAAGGTTAATCCAGATGTTTTTGCTTGTTTTTAAGCATGCATTCGGTTAGTGTTCGTCAGGTTTTCGGCAGCTTTTCCCTGCAATTCGGGGACCCTGTGCTGTTTGCTGAATACACCGCAGGGTCACCGAAATGCAATCGGCAAAAGGAACCGAATTGAAGAGAACGAAAAGTCACCGAACGTGCGGTGACTTTTCGAATCTCTTTGGATAACCCTGTTAGTTTTTCTTATAACAATATCAATTAAAGTCAATTGTAGGGGGTCGAGGGTGCTTAATAATAAATACCCTCAACACTGTATTAGCCTAATGTACATATTTTAAAAATGATCACGGGGTTGGCTATGAAATTGTATGAGACCTGATTCTGTGTTTTAAAGCATGTGAGTGAAATACCTAGACCGTGATATGATGATGTCTGAGTACTTAGAAAGTACTAGGTTAAGAACCTAAAGTTGTTGTGATGTGCCGGCTGGGTGGAGTAGAGGTAACATCACTGCTCTATAACCGTGGAGAGAGACTGTGGAGACAGAGGTTTGATCCCGGCAGGAGCACCTCTCCAGTAAGTGTCCTTGGGCAAGACACCTAATGGTACATACTCGCCACCCAGGACATATTTGAAACGAGAGAAATATCAATGTATCCTTCCTGGTAAAATCCTTTTGCAAAAAAAAAGTTAAGCATAGTGGGTATATAGAGGGGATCACTTATTAATTAAATTGTTAAAAAGAAGGGACTCTGGAACAGGTGATCCCTACCTATAAGCTGCTACTTTTCCTGTTCTACTCCACCCTAACTCCTTTATATTGTAAGCTCATCTGAGCAGGGTACACCTGCTTTCTCTGGTTTCTGTGTTTGTACATTTTTTCATATTAATTTCCCATTTTTTATTATTGTAAAGCTCTGCAGAAACTGTTGGTGCGATGATGAAATTAATAAGATGTGCATTATACTATATAACTTTATCAACAGCAGTAGGTTATGTGGGAGAGGCTGAACCCGATGGACGCATGTCTTTTTTCAGCCTATATAACTATGTAACTATGTAACTATGAGCGCACCAGTATATTGGAAAGTCACCACCAATGGTATCCTCTCATGGAGTCCAGAGGTACAAGATGTCAAATGATCATACAGGGCTAGTAAAGGACACTGGAATCTCTTTGTTTTCAATGTCTTTATCCTTATGGTAAGAGGAGTCATGAGCTCACACTGGCCTCTTGGTAGCAGGATAAGGGGTAAGTATTTGATTTTTAGGGGTATTTTTATCAAAGCAAAATCACTTAATACCATGTTTTAGCTGCCAATAACTTGATTCTTTACCAGATGCAAGTGAGAATGAGAAGCAACTGTAAATTACTCATTATTCTTCGGCTGCCTTAGCATCAGAGTTCCTATATAATGGCAACCACAAGAGGTGATTGTGACTAGAGTGGAATAGTAGAGGAGCCTTTAGTGTTAATGAGTGGGGCTTTTATATTTATTAACTCATTTATTAAAACTGGCAACTTGGCTGAAATAAGGCCCGTCAACTGCAGAAAATCAAAGGTTTTACTATAAAATTAATTATTGTACAAGATTAGCTGACTTCTTATGGATTTCTACAATGCGTTCTTTCCTTTCTTTAGTTGAATACCTTCCTTTTAGTTATTTGGAAATGGTATATACATCATAAATATATTACATACACCATACATAGTAAATTAAGGTTTTATTCTTAATTGGATATAACTTGTAAATAAACAAAATTGTTAAACTATTATTTGGAATAATTCACTTTCTATTTCATCTTCAACACTAAAGGAGTTTTCAGAGAGAGCCGAACTGGCCCCGAAATTGCACTGAACAGTGAATTTCCATGTACAGTGCAATTTCGGGGCCATTCAGCTATTCAAAACCTGGCAATTCGCCATATATTAGCGAATTGCCATTGAAATACGGTGCCTGTTCGACAGCAGTGAAATCCCCATAGAGAAGCAATGGTTAATCTATTCAGAGAACACCAAACAGCAGAGAAATATCAGTGACATGCCCTGATATTTGGTGGTATCATTCGGCAGGTTTAATCAGGCGAATCCCATAGGTTTTGATGTAAACAAAATCCTATTTTTATGCAATATCTATTAAACCATTTATTCTTTGTAGCAAATTTGCAGCATAATTTGCAGCATAATTTGCAGCAAAAAGTCTCTTTATTTTTTATAGGATTTTTTAGGCATTTTCCCGGGATTTTTTCAGCAAATTCTTTTTTTGAATAGAGCTTTTTTTTCTGTAACAGACCTTTTTATTATTATTCATATGGCCTTATATGTTAATTCCAGATATTTTCATCCAGTAGTTTTTTTGCAAATAGCATTTAAAATTTTACTAAGCGGTTTTTCGGCAGATTTTCGCTGCACTTCGGGGACCCTGCGATGAATGCTGAATACACCGCAGGGTAGGGGAATTTGATTCCCTGAAGTGTGGGGGGCGAAAGAGCACCAAAATGTCAGTGACATTTCAGTGCTCTCTGAATAACCCCTTAAGCGTCTCTTTAAGTGGATGTGTTTCAGTATTTCTTTTTTCACTAGTCAGTCACCATATTTCATTGGTTAAAGAGGAGACTTTAATGAGAATTGCCTTGCCTCCACAACATGTTCAATGATTATACCTCCCCTGTTCAACATCAACAGAGCGCTCTTTTTAAAAAGCATGGAAAATTAAGCATCTGCTATACATAAACGTGTTACATTAACCTACACCGTGGATAGTTTTATTGTATCATCCTGTTTTGCTTTGGAAATTTGAACCTGGCAAATAGACACATAGGCCTTTTCTCTGTTTTTAAAGCATTTTCTTTTTGGAGGGGGGTTGAGGGATTGAGGGGTTATGCTGATATGACCCCAGGGAATTGCTAAATAATAAAAATATAATGCATTTGTATTAAACACATATGTTAATTTTTTTTATATACACGACGGCTAAATTTGAGTTTATAATTTCAGTTTATGTAATTTACAAAAACGTATTTATAGATAACAGTGAGTTAAGCTACAGTCTTTCACAAACCTAATGTATATTGAAAGACTTATTACTGAAAGCAATACACTTTGGGCCAGTTCTCTTTTCAGGTTTGTTTTAAAATGGTAGGATTTTAGGGATTTTTGTAGGATTAGTATCCACAAGAAGGGTTAAAAGTAAATATAATCTTAAATGCTCAGGAAATGAACAGCCGAGGAGATTTCTTCCTTTCCGGGCTACTATAATACAGCTATTTCAAATAATAAAAAAATAGTCCCAGTAAAAATGTTCAAATTAATATAAAGAAATATTAAAATTGTCAAATTAAAATAAGTAAAGAAATAGAAAATATTTAAAAAGCACTAAAGGTTTTTCAGTATTTAATCCAACTGTGAAGTTGATGGATGATGGAATCTAGATCCTTTAATCATCACGCAATACGTCATCTCATTGTGCCTAAAATTCTGACTTTAGTTTTCAAGGAACAAGGTATTTTTATATGTCAATAATATATATTTGTGTAACAGTGATTTGGAAATAGTGATTGGGGCATAGTTAAAAACATGTGAGTTTATAGTGATTCTTGTATACATTATAATGTTTTTGTAAGCTTCTGTAACCACCTATCTCTCTACGAGTAAATGGAACACCCATTAGACCCAACACCCCAAGCTCGCTGCCTTGGAGTCACTTTTGACTCTGACCTAACATTCTCTTCCCACATCCAGACAGTGACCAAATCCTGTTATTTTCAACTCAAAAACATTGCCCGTGTCCGCCCCTTTCTGACTCAAGATACCACAAAGTGCTGGTTCATGCTCTTGTCATTTCACGACTCGACTACTGCAACTCGCTCCTTATTGGCCTCCCCAACTCCCGTATCACCCCTTTGCAATCTGTAATGAATGCAGGGGCCAGGCTTATTTTTCTCACCAAACGCACCTCACGTACCTCCCCCCTCTGCCGGTCCCTCCATTGGCTTCCTGTACGTTTCAGGATACAGTTTAAAATACTGATGCTCACGTTCAAATCACTCAATAACTCAACCCCTCCCTATATGTCTTCGTTACTCAGCAAGCACGTCCCATCTAGACAACTCCGATCTGCAGGTGATCTCCACCTGTCATCGGTCTAAACGTGCACAGCCAACTCTCGCCTCCAAGTCTTCTCAAGGGCAGCACCAGTCTTGTTGAATGACTTGCCTTGCCCTATCGAACTCTCCCCTGACCTTCAGGCCTTCAATAAATCCCTCAATACTAGGGATGTGCGTTTCGGGTTTCGGAATTTCGGAATTTTCACGAAATTTCCCGATTCGTGTTTTCGGATGCAGACGATTTTCCGAAATTTTTTAGATCCGAAAATGGCAGATCCAAAAAGTTTTCCGAGCCGAAACGAAATATTTTCGGAATTTTCGAATGTACTTGAAATGTGTCAAATCGAAATTTATTGCTTTGAAACGAGGAGAACAGACGTTCCGAAAAAAACGAAAATTTCCGAAAATACGAAAAGTCGATACAAAAAACGAGCTAAGTGACACGAGAATACGAAAAATGGTCGATATTCCGAAACAATTTACAATTCCGAAAAACGAAAATTTCCGAAAATACGAAAAGTCGATACAAAAAACGAGCTAAGTGACACGAAAATACGAAAAATGGTCGAAATTCCAAAAAAAATTGTACACGAAAAACGAGTCGAGCCGAACCGAATCGAAACAGAAATCGGCTGAAACGAGCCGAATCGAAAAGTTTAAAAATCCGAAAAATCGAATCGAATCGAACCAAAAAAAAAATCGGTGCACAAGCCTACTCAATACCCATCTCTTCAGATTAGCGTATCGCATCACTGATGCAACTCATTCCTCTGCTCACCTACTCACACTTGATTGTATGGCCCCACCATTCCGAAACTACTGGCACTAATGATCCTGCTATCTAGTGCAATTCCTCTTGTCTTCCTCAACCCCAATCCCTCTAGACTGTAAGCTCCTATGAGCAGGGCCCTCTACACCTCTTGTTTCCATCCTATGTCCGTTTATATGTATTTCGTTCCCTTTGGTTAGTAAAGCGCTGTGGAATCTGTTGCGCTATATAAATGATGACAATAATAATAATAATAATACACAATTTGGTAACCTAAAATAATATATAAACATAGAAACAGATTAATTTCAGCTTTGGTAGAAGAGAGGAAGTATTGTAAGTGATAATGATAAAGGAACATAGGTTCAATCTTCAAAGTTGGATGTTACTATCAGGGTTATTCAAAGAGATCCGAATGGCTGGAGAAAGGTAACCGAACGCTGAAATTCAGCGTACGGTTACCTTTCCTGGCCATTCGGCTATTCAGAAAGCAGGCCAAATCTTGGCGAATTGCCTGCACATACGGTGCCTGTTCGAGGGCAGTAAATTCCCATAGAGAAGCAATGCTTCGGCTATTTAGAGACCACAAACCAGCAGTGAAAGGTTCCCGAAATGCCCTGCCATTCGGTAGTTTAATTCGGCAGGTTTATTCAGGAGAATCCCATAGGCTTCAATGTTAAAAATATTCCCGTTTTAATTCAATATCTAATAAACCGTTCATTATAATATTCTGTAGTAAAGAGTCTCTTTATTTATAGATTTTTTAGGATATTTTAAGCATTTTTTGGGATTTTTTTTCTTTTCTTTTTTTACTTTACTTGTTTTTCTTGTAACAGCCCTTTTTATTATCATTCATTGGACCTCACATGTAAATTTCAGACATTTTCGCTCAGTAGTTTCTTTGCAAACAGCGTTTCACTTTTCAAACATTCAAGCGTGCTGTTTCTTTTATTCACTGCATTCGTCTGCGGTGTCGGCTTTTTCCGGCAGCTGCACTGCATGTGATCGGCTCCTGCTCAGGTTTTTCCGGCGTCTTCGGCGGGTTAATCCAGATGTTTTTGCGGGTTTCGGTGTGCATTCGCCCTTGTTTTGCAGTGAGTGTTTGGCGGGTTTCCCGCGACTTTTCCCTGCATTTCAGCGGTCCTGTGGTGCTTGCTGAATACACCGCAGGGTTGCCGAAATGGGATCGCCAAATCGAACCGAATTGAAGAGAATGAAAAGTCACCGAACGTGCGGTGGCTTTTCGATTCTCATTGGATAACCCTGTATTTAATGGCACCATTATTTTTTTTACTGATCGCTCTTGATATCCACCAAGTGGCTGTTCTAAAATGTTCAAGCTGGACAAAAGTAAATATGCAAATTCAAAACCATCTTTTCTTGATTAGTATAGGCAGCTACCTCATCCTAGGCATATATTGCCTGGAGTTCAGTCAATAGAAATCTGGCCAATACCATTATTTTTTTATAAAAAATATTTTGCATCTGGGAAAGACTGCTCTACGTAACATACATTGTGTTAGTTTTTTGCTTAACTAATAATGACTGTTATTTAACCTTCAACAGTGCAAAGACATTTTTCAATATTTTTTCCCTGCTCAAGGCCACATTATTGACTAAACAGCAAATTTCTTGCATGCTGCAGTTTGTGATATTTTTGTTGGGTTCTGATTGTCCAAATTAGTTACACATGGCCAAAAATACATCAAACCAATCAAAGAAGAGGTGAAAGCTGTCCATTTGCCTCTTCTGTGACTGGAGTGAGGTAACATGACCACGGCTACACAACTGACCAATGAGAGAACAGGGATTCTCTAATTGGCTAATATGAGTTCTCATGCTCATTCTACGTCAGTCAATTAGTGGATATCCATCTCTGGAGTTCTCTCAATTGCTGAATCTATTTTTTTAACATGGAATGCTGTTGAATAGCATTCCTTGTTAAATAAACTAACGCTAATGAAGCTCATTCCTGAGGAAGGACCATCCTCAGCATAACCAAACTTGTTGGTGCTTTATAAATGACTTGAAAATGTAACTGTAACTCAGTGGATCAGTAACAGGAAGTTGACTTTAGAACCAGCAAACCATGTATCACTACCTGACCACCCATTCACTTTATTTTAACTTACTTTTAATATTATTGTAATTTTTTTTTAGTTACTTTTACATAAATTTACAGTGTTAAAAATTAACCTCTTTGATGTTGGACATCACATTTGTCATTGATCCACTGAAACCACCTGACACTACTGAGGACATAGAGGGACTGACACCACCCCCAAAAGGTGACAGAGGTGCAAAAACTTGAGCCGGGTTTCACTTCTAGTGTCTAACATCAGCCTTAATCCCCAATTTTATGATCTTTGGAATTTGCTGAAATATATATTAGCCTATTCGGTTCTTTGTATTCTTTCGAGAAACATCAGGCCCCAAACCACAAAGAAGGGCTGTGCCGACTCATAGCTTGCACCAGGCTTCCTACAGGCTCTGCAATTTTTTCACCATGTTTATATGTGTCGATTGCTTATGCAAAATTATACTATGTGTTCTGTTATGTTGTCTTTGAGATCACTGTAAAGGCATGAAAAAAGGACTATTCCTGAATATAAGTATTCTTTTTATTGTGGCACCACATGGTGTTTTGTCACAGACTGCTTTTTAGTTATCACTATTTACACTCATAAATGCCTTACTAGTAGTGACTTTCCTTTCCATTAACGTATATATATTGTTCATAAGGTGTTAATATCTAAATAATCCTAAAAAAACAGTTGACCCTATTCAAAGTGAGCTGTTCTGCTTCAGGGACGTGCAATCAGGGGCGGCAGGTGAGGCAGGGCCTCACCTGCCATTCCAGTAAATTAATGTGCTCACATACTCACCTGCTCCACGCTCCTGTAACGGTTGGCCCCTGCTTGGGCCATCGTGGTGGTTAGGAACAAGGAGTGAAGCCCTTAAGGCAGGAGAGTTACTGACTGGACACAAGGACAGACTAATTTCTCCAAAACCAAGGAGCACCAAAAAAACAAAACTGAATTGCCACTAAGCTCCGAAGGTTTCAAGACTGACAGACCACTTAGAACACGCTCAGAAACACAATGATTCGCCTGACAATCCATGAATTGAGCAGGCTGCAGGCAGTCAACAAACAGACAGACTTGGCGATACGGGAACTGGACTCCACGTCAGGACTATGCAGGAAACATACTGAGACAAAGGGACAAGAGATATCAAGGAAAACAGACAGACTACACTAAAGAGGTCCTTATAAGCGGCCCCTAAATATATACTAAACTAAGACAGACAAGGTACATGAAACATGAAACATTCAAGAATTGTCATACAGGCAGAGGTTGGCAACAGATCAGCATACAGAGTACCAGGAGTGGGCAGAAGGGATAGTCAGGAAACACAGCCGAGGTCAAAACCAGAATACAATGAGACAGAAATGCTTTGCAGCAACACAGGGAACATGAACTAGACAGAACCACCATGAAACTCCACAAACCGTCAATGAGGCTCTGTGCTGCTGGGATATTTATAGGGAGTGGGTCTGTGTGATTGGGCCATGTGATCCCAGACCAGGAGATCACATCAGAACCCCAGAACAGCCCCAGACAGCATGGCCAAACACAACCACAGGGGAATACAGACATGGAGGCCCTTCACTACTAGGGGGCAGGGTCGAAACATGACAGCTCCCTCGCCGTCCTTCTCTGTCCTTCCTTTTATTTCTTTCAATTTGCCGGCTGCTGTGTGTGTGTGTGAATCATCACACAGACAGCAGCGGCAGCGCTGAGCCAGCCTAGCCTAGTGATTCAGATTGAAGCCTACAGTGTTGCCTACTTCCTGAATCTATGCTCTTCAGCGCCTCAGAGAGGCACTGAGAGCAATTGAATTGCTTGAGCCAATGGGAAAGCACCTGTGCAGCACTGAACAGCCAAATCCTGGGAAGCACTGACAGCAGCCAGTTCCTGGGGAGCACTGAACCTACGTAACCCGTGTATATCTGGCTCTGATACTAGTCAGTGCCTCACCAGCTACTGACCTCACCACACATCACTGTTCTGGTTAACACTTTGCTGCCAGCTGGTGGGGCTTTAAAGCCTAGCACATACTAGCATGCCCAGCTTGCCAGCTGATGCGGCAGGCCCCTCCTCCAGTCAGCCTACGCAGCTGATGCACAATGCCTGAGTCCAGGCCATCCCGCGGCAGCCAACGGTGCCTGGCGCGTGCTGACTGGTGGGTGGGCGAAGGGGACCAATTGAAGCTAATGGGCCTTACTTTGCCGCCCTGCAGCTTCAAGGCCCACCCACCGCAGGGACAGCATAGTACACCCTGTGTTGGGAAAGGGTTAATAAATGGCTCATTCATTAACAAAATTTAAGTAAAATGGACCCATTCATTAATCATAACTTCTCCTGCTATTCCAGACTCTCCTTGTAGCATTGCTAGTGCAGTGGTTCCCAACCCGGGTCCTCAAGTACCCCTAAAAGGCCTGGATTTATGGATTACCTTGGGGAAATGCAGACCGAATCCTGCAATCACTGAGCAGCAAATCATATCACCTGTGCTGTGTGTCAGATATTTGGCAAACCTGGCCTGTTGGGGATACTTGAGGACTGCGGTTGGGAACCACTGCTGTTAAATTAATGTCTCCTATACTTTGTGCAAACAATATCTGAATGAATTTAAGAAGTAAGTTCAGAATAGATAATTGGATTAGTTATTTAAGGTTTGAAAACTATGAAGAAAGATACTTAGCCAGTAGACCAGAAATTTTTAAACTGGTGTGTCATGGAACACTGTGAATGGCCCTCAGGTGTGTTGTGAGTTTTTGCTGTGAAGTAGCATAATGGGGTGTGCTTTATCTCTTTGCCAATGTGACACAATATAAAAAAGGTTGAAAATCACAATCAAATGGCAAAATCTGGTGAACTAGAATATTGCGTCTTTCCTTTTTCCTTTTATTACAGTGGCAAGAAAAAGTATGTGAACCCTGTGTTTATTGAACAGAACATGTAAACATTCGCAGTGCAGGGTGGAAAAAATATGTGAACCCCTAGCCTAATGACTTCTCCAAGAGCTAATTGGAGCCAGGAGTGAGCCAACCTTGAGTCCAATCAGTGTGATATTATTGGATGTGTTGCTGAAAGCTGTCCTGCCCTTTAAAAACACACACCAGTTTTGGGTTTACTGGTTTCAAGAAGCACTGCCTGATGTGAACCATGCCTTGCATAAAAGAGCTCT
Source organism: Leptobrachium leishanense (assembly GCA_009667805.1). Taxonomy (NCBI): domain Eukaryota; kingdom Metazoa; phylum Chordata; class Amphibia; order Anura; family Megophryidae; genus Leptobrachium; species Leptobrachium leishanense. The sequence goes on from CM019064.1 coordinate 208,923,784, forward strand.
CAGAAGACCTACGATCAAGAATTGTTGACTTGCATGAAGCTGGAAAGGGTTACAAATGAATCTCCAAAAGCTTTGATGTTCATGTGTCTACGGTAAGACAGACTGTCTACAAATGGAGAAAGTTCAGCACTGTTGCTACTCTCCCTAGGCATGGTCGTCCTGTAGAGATGACTGCAAGAGCACAGCACAGAATGCTTAATGAGGTAAAGAAGAATCCTAGAGTGTCAGCTAAAGACTTACAGAAATCTCTGGCACATTCTAACATTTTTGTTGACACATCTACAATATGGAAAACATTAAACAAGAATGGAGTACATGGGAAGACACCACGGAGGAAGCCATTGCTGTCCAAAAAGAATATTGCAGCACGTTTGAAGTTTGCAAAAGAGCACCTGGATGTTCCACTACACTACTGGCAAAATATTCTGTGGACAGATGAAACCAAAATTGAGTTGTTTGGAAAAAACACACAACACTATGTGTGGAGAAAAAAGGGCACAGCACACCAACATCAAAACCTCATCCCCACTGTAAAACATGGCGGAGGGAGCATCATGGTTTGGGCTGCTTTGCTGCCTCAGGGCCTGGACGGATTGTTGTCATTGATGGAAAAATGAATTCCAGAGTTTATCAAGACATTTTGCAGGAAAACGTAAGACCATCTGTCTGCCAACTGAAGCTCCGCAGAGGATGTGTGATGCAACAGGACAATGACCCAAAGCATACAAGTAATTCAACAAAAGAATGGCTTCAACAAAACAAAATACGCCTTCTGGAGTGGCCCATTCAGAGTCCTGACCTCAACCTGATTGAAATGCTGTGGCATGACCATAAGAGAGCGATTCACACCAGACATCCCAAGAATATTGCTACACTGAAACAGTTTTGTGAAGAGGAGTGGTCCAAAATTACTCCAGATTGTTGTGCAGGTCTGATCTGCAACTACAGGAAACGTTTGGTTGAGGTTATTGCTGCCAAAGGATGGTCAACCAGTTATTAAGTCCAAAGGTTCACATACTTTTTTCACCCTGCACTGTGAATGTTTACATGTTCTGTTCAATAAAAACATGAAAACATATAATGTTTGTGTTGTATTATTTTAAGCAGACCGTGTTTTTCAAATTGTTGTGACTTAGATGAAGATCAGAGCACATTTTATGACCAATTCATGCAAAACTCCACGTAATCCCAAAGGGTTCACATACTTTTTCTTGCCTCTGTACATACAGTAGGAGTGGAAGATAGATAGATAGATAGATAGATAGATAGATAGATAGATAGATAGATAGAATACACTATCAGGTCTATTCAAAGAAAGGTGAAACTCAGGAGAATGACTTGAGAAGTGAAAATTCTAGGTCAAATAGCCAAACCTGAAAAATTCTCCCATTTAACTCACCTTTCTTTTAATAGACCTGTATATGGACAAACGTATTGGGACACACCTCTCTTAATTATTGAATTCAGGTATTTCAATCAAACCCATTGTCACAGATGTATAAAAACCAAGCACCTAACCAAGCGCAATGGATTCCTGTGTGGTACTGTGATGCCCCCTTTGAAGTAAGTGGATTTATGAGATTTCTCCCTGGCTGCTAGATACAGTCAGGTCCAGAAATATTGGGACATCGACACAATTCTAACATCTTTGGCTCTATACACCACCACAATGGAGTTGGAATGAAACAAACACAATGTGCTTTAACTGCAGACTGTCAGCTTTAATTTGAGGGTATGTACATCCAACTCAGGTGAACAGTGTAGGACTTACAGCAGTTTGCAGATGTGCCTCCCACTTGTTAAGGCCCAAAAGTAATGGGACAATTGGCTTCTCAGCTGTTCCATGGCCAGGTGTGTGATATTCCCTCTTCACCCCAATTACAATGTGCAGATAAAAGGCGCAGAGTTCATTTCAAGTGTGCTAGTTGCATTTGGAATCTGTTGCTGTCAACTCTTAAGATGAGATCCAAAGAGCTGTCACTATCAGTTAAGCAAGCCATCAATAGGCTGAAGAAACAAAACAAACCCATCAGAGAGATAGCAAGAACATTAGGCGTGGTCAAAACAACTGTTTGGCACATTCTGAAAAAGAAGGAAAGCACCGGTGAGCTCAGCAACACCAAAGGACCCGGGAGACCACGGAAAACAACTGTGGTGGATGACCGAATAATTCTTTCCCTGGTGAAGAATACACCCTTCACAACAGTTGGCCAGATCAAGAACACTCTCCAGGAGGTAGGTGTATGTGTGTCAAAGTCAACAATCAAGAGAAGACTTCACCAGAGTGAATACAGAGGGTTCACCACAAGATGTAAACCATTGGTGAGCCTCAAAAACAGAAAGGCCAGATTAGACTTTGCCAAACAACACCTAACAAAGCCTTCACAGTTCTGGAACAAGATCCTATGGACAGATGAGACCAAGGTCAACTTGTACCAGAGTGATCGGAAGAGAAGAGTATGGAGAAGGAAAGGAACTGCTCATGATCCTAAGCATACCACCTCATCAGTGAAGCATGGTGGTGGTAGTGTCATGGCGTGGGCATGTATGGCTGCCAATGGAACTGGTTCTCTTGCATTTATTGATGATGTGACTGCTGACAAAAGCAGCAGGATGAATTCTGAAGTGTTTCGGGCAATATTATCTGCTCACGTTCAGCCAAATGCTGCAGAACTCATTGGACGGCTCTTCACAGTGCAGGTAGACAATGACTCAAAGAATACTGCAAAAGCAACCAAAGAGTTTTTGAAGGGACAGAAGAGGAATATTATGCAATGGCCAAGTCAATCACCTGACCTGAATCCCATTGAGCATGCATTTCACTTGCTGAAGACAAAACTGAAGGGAAAATGCCCCAAGAACAAGCAGGAACTGAAGACCGTTGCAGTAGAGGCCTGGCAGAGCATCACCAGGGATGAAACCCAGCATCTGGTGATGTCTATGCGTTCCAGACTTCAGGCTGTGATTGACTGCAAAGGATTTGAAACTATCAGGGTTATCCAAAGAGATTCGAAAAGTCACCGCACGTTCGGTGACTTTTCGTTCTCTTCAATTCGGTTCCTTTTGCCGATTGCATTTCGGTGACCCTGCGGTGTATTCAGCAAAGAGCACAGGGTCCCCGAATTGCAGGGAAAAGCTGCCGAAAACCTGACGAAAACTAACCGAATGCATGCTGAAAACAAGCAAAAACATCTGGATTAACCTTCGAAGGAGCCGAACAGGAGCCGAACAGGAGCCGAATCACACAGAGCCGAAGCAGCTGTGACGTAGAGGAGGCAGTGAATAAATTAGAAAAACCATTTGTATGAATCTGGGAAAAAGAAACGCTGTTTGCAAAGAAACTACTGAGCGAAAATGTCTGAAATTTTCACAGGAGGTCCAGGGAATGATAATAAAGAGGGCTGTTACAAAAAAAATAAGTTAACTGAAAAAAAAATAAAAAAAAAATCGGACTTTTTAAAAAAAAAAAAAAATCTGAAAAATGCTTAAAGTATCCTAAAAAATCTATAAATAAAGAGACTTTTTGCTGCAGAATTTTATAATGAACGGTTTATTAGATATTGAATTAAAACGGGAATATTTTTAACATTGAAGTCTATGGGATTCTCCTGAATAAATTTGCCGAATGAATCCACCGAATGGCAGGACATTAGGGGAACCTTTCACTGCTGGTTTGTGTTCTCTGAATAGCCGAAGCAGTGCATTTCATGGGGATTTCACTGCCCTCGAACAGGCACCGAACAGGCACCGTATGTTCAGGCAACTCGCCAGGATTTGGCGAATTGCCTGCTCTCTGGATAGCCGAAAGGCCAGGAAAGGTAACCGAACGCTGATTTTCAGCATTCGGTTACCTTTCTCAAGCAATTCGGATCTCTTTGGATAACCCTGCAAGTATTAAGAAGGGAAAGTTTGATTTAGAGTTGTGTTCAAAATTATTCAACCCCCAATGCTGTAAAGGGTTTTAGGGAATTTAGTGTACATTTGTAATTGTATTCAGAATGAAATCCTACAAGGACTTTTTAAAGAACCATATGCAACTAAAATGACATCAATTGGTTTTGTAATACAGTAGTAAATGTTTCTTTTGTGAATTCTTCATTGACACAATTATTCAACCCCTTAAAGACTACCACTCTGAAGAACAGAGGTTCATTCAAGTGTTTTCAATCAGGTATTGAAAACACCTGTGGATGTCACGGAGCAGCAATAAAGCATAATAAGCACCAATTAGGCAGCTTTAAAATGACTGTGATACTCAGCTCCTTCTAGACATTTACTGGTGTGGTTACAAACATGGTGAAGTCAAGAGAATGGTCCAGGAAGACAAGAGAAGAGGTGATTACTCTTCACAGGAAGGGCAATGGCTATAAGAAGATTGCAAAGATGTTAAACATACCAAGAGAGACCATAGGAAGCATCATTCGCAAATTCAAGGTAAAGGGCACTGTTGAAACACTACCTGGTCGTGGCAGAAAGAAGATGCTGACTTCGACTGCTGTGCGCTACCTGAAGCGTAGAGTGGAGAAAAGTCCCCGTGTGACTGCTGAGGAACTGAGAAAAGATTTGTCAGATGTGGGTACTGAAGTTTCAGCTCAGACAATACGGCGCACACTGCGTAATGAAGGCCTCCATGCCAGAACTCCCAGGCGCACCCCCTTGCTGTCTCCAAAGAATAAGAAGAGTCGACTGCAGTATGCCAAAAGTCATGTGGACAAACCACACAAGTTTTGGGATAGTGTTCTGTGGACTGATGAAACAAAATTAGAACTGTTTGGGCCCATGGATCAACGCTATGTTTGGAGGAGGAAGAACAAGGCCTATGAAGAAAAGAACACCTTGCCTACTGTGAAGCATGGCGGGGGGTCAATCATGCTTTGGGGCTGTTTTGCTTCTGCAGGTACAGGGAAGCTTCAGCGTGTGCAAGGTACCATGAATTCTCTTCAGTACCAGGAGATATTGGATGACAATGTGATGCAGTCCGTCACAAACCTGAGGCTTGGAAGACGTTGGACCTTTCAACAGGACAATGATCCCAAGCATACCACCAAGTCCACTAGAGCATGGTTGCAGATTAAAGGCTGGAACATTTTGGAGTGGCCATCGCAGTCACCTGACTTAAATCCGATTGAGAACCTCTGGTGGGACTTAAAGAAAGCAGTTGCAGTGCGCAAGCCTAAGAATGTGACTGAACTGGAGGCTTTTGCCCATGACGAATGGGCGAAGATACCTGTAGATCACTGCAAGACACTTGTGTCAAGCTATGCTTCACATTTAAAAGCTGTTATAACTGTAAAAGGATGTTGTACTAAGTACTAAGATTGAATGTCACTTGGGGGTTGAATAAAACTGATAATGATGTGAGCACAGAAAAGACATTTGTGGTTATTTCATTATAAATGTTACGTTATATTTGTCTGACCTACACGTGCCTCTTTGATTTAATTGTAAGCAAGATGACTGAATGATCAAAATAAATGTCAAACTGGCCAAAACACTCAGTGGGGGTTGAATAATTTTGAACACAACTGTATGATTATTATTCTGTCCCATTACGTTTGGTCCCTTAACAAGTGGGAGGCACATCTGCAAACTGCTGTAAGTCCTACACTGTTCACCTGAGTTGGATGTACATACCCTCAAATTAAAGCTGACAGACTGCAGTTAAAGCACATTGTGTTTGTTTCATTCCAACTCCATTGTGGTGGTGTATAGAGCCAAAGATGTTAGAATTGTGTCAATGTCCCAATATTTCTGGACCTGACTGTATTCTATGGTCAACTGTAAGTGGTATAAATGGAAAGAGGAAGCATTTAGAAACAAAAACCACATAAAATCAGAGAGGGGTCAATGAGTGCTGAGGCACATGGTGGATAAAAATCGCCAATGCATTGCTGCTTCCAAAGCTGAAGAGTTCTGAATTTCGACTAGCATTCAAATCAGCACAAAAACTGTACTTGGGAGCTTCCTGTTTCAATGGATGAGCAGCTGCATGCAAGCCTCACATCACCAAGTAAACTGCCTAGTGTCGGATGAAGTAGTTTAAAGCACACCGCTACTATATTCAGTGGAGCAGTGGAAACATGTTCTGGGGCATGACGAATCACACTTCTCTGTTTAGCAGTCCTCATACCAAGATGTTTTGGACAATGCTATACATCCAACTTTGTGGGGACAGTTTGGGAAGGCCTTTCCTATTCCAGCATGACTGTGCCCCACTGCATAAAGCAAGGTCCATAAAAACATGGTTGGATGAGTTTGGTGTGGAAGAACTTGACTGGCCTGCACAGAGCCCTGACCTCAAACGCATCAAACAATTTTGGGATGAACTGTAATGGAGATTGTGAGCTAGGCCTTCTCATCCAACATCAGTGCCTTACCTCACAAATGCTCTACTGGATGAAAGGGCAAACATTCCGACAGAGACTCTTCAAAATCTTGTGGAAAGCCTTCCCAGAAGAGTGTGAGTATATATATATATATATATATATATATATATATATATATATATTGACAGCAAACTTGAACCCAGTAGCCCATGACTTGGTCCAAATGGAAATATCCCAATACTTTATCTGTACATTGTTTATACAAAAAGTACTCTTTAAATAGCTATGCAACTTATACACTTAAAGGTACACGACCACTTACATGCTGTAACAAATTACTTGTGCATTACAAATAAAACCACTTTATAAAAAACATGCTGTGTTATTTTTTTCTTTGTTTGAAGTAACTGCATGTGAAAAGGAAAAATAACTTTTTTTTTATATCCCGAGCATTTTGTTGATTTTTTTCCAATGAGGCAAAATCTACCAAAGGTTTTTCTTTTCTTGTGTGGTTTGCATAATCTACAGTATATAACAGTTTAATGAGATGGAAGGGGAAAGTTTAGATAAGGCTACATGAGGCTATTATTCTTCAAGCTCCTCAAGATATGAGATGGCTGCTGAATGAGATAAAACAGAAAGCTTAAAATACTTCTACTCTACCCCCAGTGATGTCCTTTGAATACATCCCACATAATACAATGAGATTTGATACAGTGATCGACCCATAGTCTCCAATGGATGGCTATTGCCACAGAGTGAAGAGCAAGTGAAGTAAAGATACTGTGGGAGGGGGGCAGTTTACAACATAAAAGACCACAAAATGGATGCACCCAGTGATACATTTAGAGTAAATATTTTCTTTACTAAATATAGAAAAGAAAAACAAAGCACATGTAACACAAAATAAACACAATAAGGACATTTAATTTTTTGGTGGTAGTGGCCCTTTAAAGCTTTATTTAACATATTAAGTTACGTTTAGGGATTGATCATATAAAATTAAGACAGCACTGCACTTTTCAAATACTTACGGCACCGTCAATGCTAATATCTGCTTTAAAACAGTTACAGTACTAGGTTTGTGTCTACAATACACTGAGGCTCTCACCATGGCAACATGATGCTATGGACATACTTCCTGTAGTCACATCCTGATAGTAGCGCCAGGCCACCCTATCAAGCAATGGAGATCCCCAACCTTCGCTACACGGAGGGTGTTGAGTACATACAATTGTCTTACTATATTACTATATAAGGCTGTACTTATTTGCTTTTACCATATCCTGATGAAAATTTGAGTGACAAACTGTTGACAGATGTAATAAAGTCCCTGGAGTGCTGAATTAGTTTGTGGCTATAATTCTATTCATATGTACATTAGCAGCCAAGTAATCACTGGTTTATAAAAATATTACAAACCTGGAATAATACGTTGAATATGATGATACACTTACATTCACTTAAATGATCACAATTTACCGAAAGTTACTACCCATCACTGAGTTTTGTGAAGATACTGATTTGCATTGCAAATTCTATGGGCTAGCAAACGTATTTATTTGTTTTTCAAAGTTGTCATGAATCCTGCTATTTTATTTCTGGAATCTTAGCTTCTGCGGTTGCCGAAACTCAATCCTGGACGTTGGTGCTATCTCTCTTTTTTGAGGTTAAGTAAGGCAAGGAATCGTAGACAAAAAAATAACCTAATGGATATTAAAATACAACGTGGTGGTTTGTAATCTTTTAAAAGTGGGTTTTCTAGTAGTAGATGATCTCTTGACATTTCTCTTGACCTCTCCCATGTACAAGTCATGAGATTGCATTGTAGCATGCCAGTATTAGCAGTACATCTGTCAGAAGGGTTGTTACTCTCTCACCAGTTTGCATCATTGCAGCATGTGGTAGCAATAAGTGCCTTTCTGAGATAATCCTCTACAGGACCAGATTGCACTACAATATCGCCATCAGAAGTGACCCTTTACCCTAGACGGACACAACAAACAGCTACTACAGCTAGACCCTTTTAGGGTTGCACATGGATTACTTTGTTGATTTATTAAGAACTCTTAAGAAGTTCTTCACGTTAGTCTGCATTATCTCATGCGCCCATCCATTACATATTAAATTGTGTTACAATGACAAATAGTTTGACAATTCAGATCAATACAAACAACTCAGACTTGTTGGAGACTTTTTCTAGCTTTAAAATTTGCCATAAGCTGTTTGCTGACTCATCAAAATTCAGTATATCGTGAACGGTCCTCTAGATCAGTGGTTCCCAACCGCGGTCGTCAAGTATCCATAACAGGCCAGATTTTAAGGATCACCATGGGGAAATGCAGACTGAATCCTGGAATCACTGAGCAGTAAATCATATCACCTGTGCTGTGCTTCAGATATCTGGACCTGTTAGGGGTACTTGGGGACCATGGTTGGGAACCACTGCTCTAGATGAATAAAAACACATCTCACGAGTTCATAAATGTTGTAGTTAAAATAAATACGTTTTTTTACTAGGCTAATTTAAAAAAAATAAGTTATTTATAAGGCGATTGTTCTACATAGAGTCTTAATCATGATTAAAGGGTAAGTTTCATAATACATTGCTTTCCATTGGTTAAGTCCATCCTCTTTGGTCTATGTCCAATCATAGTACCACTGGCAAGACCCAAATGAAAATGTTTATTTCTGAGAAATATGTCATCTGTGAATTTGAGGGTCTACAAACATAGTAAGTGAATTATTTTATAACAAATTATTATGCTCCAACGCATTTGACAGAACTGCAGAAATTCCATATTTTTATAAAATATTTTCCGTCGATTTGAATTTACATTTCAGTACCTGGTTAGAATTTCAAGATTTAGTTAATCTGTGCAAAATGCAAAACATTATTCTGTACATTTTGTGCAAATGTGTCCAAACTGATCAAGCAATTTGTCAAAACACACTTTCTGCTACAGAGTTGCCTAAGCTTCAATTAAAAGTCACTGGAGACGACATGCTTAAGCTGTCAAAATCCAAGCAGCGTGTTTTGTTTGACCACCATGTACTCGAAAAATGGTACTCCCCCACTCCATGGAGACGAAGAGCTAAACAATAGTTTTATCTGGTTTAAATTAAAAAAGGAATAATAAATTTGTCCTTTTGGGATTTTATAAAAGTGTGTATTTTTTACAGGGCAGACTTTACAATCCTAGTAGAAGAAACCCAACCATCCACAAAAAACCACTACACCCCCCCCCCCACCACAACCATATTTCTAGTCCAATCACCCCCACAATGTTTGGTTTCCAGATCTGATAACAGTAGAATCTTCCAGGCGCAAAACACTTTATAAACTGTGTGATAGAATAACAGCAAACGAAGGAAGACGGTTTGCAAAGGGGTGGAAGTGCTCACAAATTTGTGGTTTATACACACTTGCCATCACAATCCTCCCTAGCATGTGCAACATGTATATACATATTCATGCACCAGACACATGTCAATATGGCATAGAGGATGATGTCAGCTAATGACTGTCTTCTGTATCTCCAGCCTAACTAAACTGTTTACTTTATATCAAAAGGAAATAATCTATCACTTTACATATATACAATTTAGAAACAAACACTGGCTTAAATATTATCCTAACTGCGCTGCAGCACCGGGGAATTTTACAGAAAAATGCTGTAATTTTACAGTTTTTACAGCAATTAACATTTTCTTACTGTCTCTGTTATCATTTAACTGTCTAGTGTGTGTATATATATATATATATATATATATAGAGTGAGAGAGAGATGTTACTGAAACTTTCGTAACATCCACATCTAACAACTTCAAAAACCAAATATCTTACCTTTAAATGTCGATGTCCCTATTAGGTATTAATGTAATATGTCTTTTTTTCCGCTTGCGAATTAGTCTCTCAATCAATCCTTGTTTTCAGAAAAAAAAAGCTAATTTCAACCAAGAAAAAAGTGGGATAAAAAAGGCAAAAAAAAAAAATCTCCAGAAACTCAGACGTGCTTCTTGTTAATTAAAATTTGTAAATAATTAAAAAAAAAATAGAGACCAGAAGAAAAGAATTAATAAATCTGTGAATCTTCTGCTCTTCCACCACGCGCAGCTCAGTGATAACTCCAACTGGTTTTCAGAGAGGTCTGACTGTGTCTGCATTGTAGTCCATCAGCAAAACCAAGTGTTCAGTCCTAAGCAAAAAAAACAGTTACTACTCTAGCTCCAACCACATGGAGACTGAGCCTCACTCTCTCTCTCTCTCTCTGTTTAATATCCAAAGTATTTTTTTTCCCCGTGGCAAAGGGAGATATCTGTTGCATGCGAATACCAGCTCCTCCTGGAAATTGTGATGATGCTCATCATTTACATATTATGCTGCTTATTTACTGACCTGGTAGTGGAGGGGGTTAAAGGCACAGCACGATTTAGCAAGGATGCTGCTTTACTGCATTTTTTTTTCTTTGGTAGACTCATGACTGGTTCTTTAATGGCTAACAGTTTGACTTTTTTTAATAGGCTAAAATGCTATCTAAATAAATGGTAATAAAAATAATAATGTAGCTTTCGATTACAATAGAAGCCGACGCAAAGGAATTAGAATTTAGGATTTTCAATTCATTTATTGGAAATAATTTGACAAGGAGAATAAAATCGGATTATGAATCAACACTAGAAAGTAAAGGAAACAGTGTTAAAGTATGGGACCATATGTCCTGTGAGGTATACACTTTTTTTTTTTTGGTAGGATGTGTTTTGAAGCTGGTATAGCATTCCCAGCTGATCTGGAAAAAATTATATTTTATGCTATCTGTCTGTAATCAGAGGAAGCAAAATATTTTGCATTTCTGGGAAATAATTGAAGATGGTGAAAATAAGGTTGCGTAGTGTGTGACTTGCAATAGAGAAGCTTTTAGGGACATCCTTTTCTCTTATTCTCAGCCAAAGATCTATTTAGGGTACGCTATGGGGGGCAAGATGATCACAAGGACAGCCTGTCTTCTGTAAGACGTTTCAAGAGCATGAAAACTCCAAGCAGACTTGTCTTCTTTTTTTTCTTTCATATTGATACAATTTAGGGACCAGGAGCATTTTAACATAACCTATGACCATGGATGGAAAAGGATGTAAACAAAATAAACATCTGCAAGCCATTATTATTACTCTGCCTCGATCGGAAGAACACAAAACTCAACATGTCAGCTGGTAGTAGGGGTCTAGATGGATGTTTACCAGCCATAAAAAGTGGAAACATAATAATAAAAAAGGGTCATATGCGCTTATTCCTATATAGTTCCATGTTACATAGTTACATAGGCTGAAAAAACACATGCGTCCATCGAGTTCAGCCTTTCACACATCACCTACTGCGGTTCATCCAAAATAAGGCAAAAAACCCAGTCTGAAGCGCTCGCCAATATGCAACACACTGGGAAAAAATTCCTTCGTAACCCCAGGAAGGAATTTTTTGTGAAATAAAACAAGATGTCCAGAGGAGCGGCTCTTGGTTACATTAAGTAGGACTCACCTTACTGGAGGTGCCTTGACGGGACAGGTGAGCTTACACTTCAATGGCCATTCAAGTAAACCAAAACCTCTGATTTTGTTTTGTTTCACGTTTGAGCTATAGTAATAAGCGCAGATGACACTTTTTTTTCTTGTTATGTTTTATACATGAACTAGATTGGTTACTTTTGGTCGTTGCAGCTAACCTGGTAGGCAGTAGGCGCGTCACCGCTTTTCCTGTATGTATAAATAGTGGAAATACTGATCTGATGAGAGAGAAAAGTAATCTAAGAAACGCAACAGCCAACACTAATGCCAATCACCTAGTGTTTGCTCCTCCAAAGACTGACATTTAGGTCATTGCCTTTCAAATTTATACAGATTCCTACTGTATCTGCAGTTAAATTAATCAATTCGATTCTTCGTTCTGTCTTTTAAATTATCGTGACGCAGGTACCAATTTTACCCTCAAATGTGAGAGATCACATGCCCACATCGAAGGTTTGAGTGATAATGTTAAGCGTTAGCCTAGTTTATGTAGGGTTGACATCCTGGGAAAAGTTGTATCAGATATCCCTGATTGAGATTTTCAAGTGAACTAGAAATTTTAAAACAAATTTGTCATCTAGTAAACTTCCAAAAATAATTTGAAAGAAAGGATAAAAATAGTATTCTTTTGATGTCAAAAACCAATGAATTTTGCAAATGTGGCTCATGTTTGTCATCTAACAACATATCTAACAAAATGATGGAGTTTAAGAGTACACATTGCATTGGAGATATTCACTATACAACACTATTAATGTAATATTAAGTAAAACACGGATATCTTTAAAAAAGACTTATGCAAACCTTATGTTTGTTAGAAAATAGAAAAGTCTAAATTATAATGTCTCTGTCCATTGTAATTCATGTTCCTCCTTTTAATTTTTAAATTTGGTTTGCATGGGGTTACAGAAAGTGACGGCCCTCTCCATTACAGAAGTGACAATTTAGCCCAAAGCCCACCTCAAATTGAAAACAGATTCATTGTCTGGGCCCTCTTGTACTACCAGGTCTTAATAAAGATGTAATATAGCAGGATATTTGCGGTTTTCATTCATATTTTGTATTCTCTCTCTTTATCAACAGATTTTCCAAATGGTCATTCTATTAAACCTGATGTTTGATGTATATATATATATATATATATATATATATATATATATATAAATTTGTGTGTGTGCAAATAATTTTTTTGTGTTTCACTCACACCCTGATGTTGAAAAACATTTTGTGGCACCTTATTCTTTGTGTGCGTACACGAATAGAGAACTATATAGATAAATGGTTTGAATATATATATATATATATATATATATACTGGTTGTTTTGTTATTCTTATTAAATTATTTATATTATTCATATATTAGATACATGACTTCTGAAATACTGCACTTTTATATTCTATTGCCTTCATTGTAGTTAGTTACGAAGTTGTGTCCAACCCATCGCAACCCCATGGACAACCTTTCTCCAGGCCTTCCTGTCCTCTGCCATCTTCAGGAGTCCATTTAAGCTCACGCCTACTGCCTCAGTGACTCCATCCAGCCACCTCATTCTCTGTCGTCCCCTTTTCCTTTTGCACTTAATTTTTCCCAACATTAGGCTCAGCTCCAGTGCCTTCCTCTTCACTAATGAAATTAGCTACCGTTACCCCTTAAGGGACTGAACTCTTCACATTACTGGGACATTTAGCAACTAAGAAATATCACCAGCATTACAGAACACCTTATGATACAACTTTAATGTAACGTAACATTTCGGGCCTGAAGGGACTTTACCAAAGCGTGGTGGTTGTTTTGTAATTTGTATATGTACCAAGGATTGGGGCATCGTCGACCACATGTACACTTGTATATTAATTAATTCACTCAATTTGGTGAGTGCTGGGCTATTTGAGTATTACCTGTGATTATTGGGACATTGGCCTTTTTCTTCCCCTAAGCAAAGATGGTGATGGGGACAATTTGATGGTTTGGGCTTACCTTGTCGAGATGTAGCGTGGAGAATGGTGCATGTTGGAAACATTTTAGCGTATCTCTGCTGATCTCTGGACTTCAGTATGAATTTTTAATTCCGATACACAGCTCTTGATATACTTGGAAGAGCAAAATGTGCAAGCTATGCACTTATATTATGTACTTTACTCTGGTGCTCAGGCTGCCACTGTAGACTACCATTTGATTGATATAACCCTGGCTGAACATAGCATGGATGGACCCTTATACAGTATATTCGTTAAACATCTATGGAAAGTCATTGACTTTCAGTATTGGAGAGTAGTATGAAAATGTCTTCACTGAAGTTAAATGAACAATATTAGGTTTTGTGCAATATCTTTTTGAAGCTAACCTTTGGTTAACAGTACATTTTTTTATCTTTGAAAACAGTCTATATTATTATTCTATACATGTTTTTTATCCTTTATTTCACAATTCTTTTATATGTATGAGATATCTACGTTCAGCCAATTGTATAAAGCTTTTTGACTGGAATCCTACTTTTGTTGGCTTCCTCCCTAATACCAATCACCTAGGCTTTGCTGCTCTACCAACTGACACTCAGGTCATTGCCTTTCTATTTTATACAGACTCCTATGGTATCTGCAGCTAAATTAACCAAATAAATTATTCGGCCTCTTAAAATATAATGCAAGAGGCACCAAGTTCACCTTCAAACATGAGACATCACATGGTAACTTTGAAGGATTATTTAACAAGGCTAAGAGATACATGTTCACTATATGTTTGCATTTAAATTAATTTCTGCATTAAGTATTACTTCTTGGAATCTCATTCAAAAACTAATTCTGTACGCATTTTCAAATCTCTCTTTACACTTTATGTATCAATCCATATCATGCTTTGTTTCTATTTTTTAATGTGTTACAAGTTTATGGCGTCCTACCAAGGCAAGCCATTGCTGAATGACTTTCCAAGGGCTCCACATGGCAGACTTTGGATCTAAACCAGGTTCTCCGTTTTGCCCCAGCAAGCCTCTGAGATCTCTCTTTATATTTTAGCTTTATAATAATAACACTATATTTTATATAATATATCCGTCAGCATTGTATAAGATATGTGAAGAAGGGGTTGATGCTTTAGAACAACAGGCACAGCTGATCAAGGATGACACAGTACATCAGAGGCCCTGTTCCCAAAGGAACATGTCTTCTTATCAAAATAAATGGAATAATGAGAGCCAGCAGGTTTGGGCTGAACTTTAAGCAAAGACAATTCTGTCATATTTTTAATTAATCAAAAGATAAACTTTAAATCTATTTTACTGGTAAAAAAATTTCAATTGTAATACTACCAGTTACTAATGGTATTTTGAAAAATATATAATAGAGCATATTTAACGGTTTCGTAAAGTACTCGTTGCTATGTTATTCATATCCTTATTATATATACTTTAAATGTTATCTATCCTAGCAGAGGGGGAAATCCTCCTCTCATTCTTCACTAGGGATATCAAATCTCACATTAGTTAGGCATAGGATGACTATTGAGCCTTCAATGTGTCAACGATTGCCTGTGTATGCCACCAGGGATCATTGACTCTCACCGTGCTAATTACCAACTTCACACCTCTAGCTTTACTACTGCTTCAGAAACATTGATGTTCCTCAAACCACGGATACAACTGGGAATTTTTTTGTTCGATGTTGTAGAATGATAATTTCCTCAACAGCATGACAGACCCATTACTTGAGTGTAGAAAAGAATAAAACACATTTTACTCACCCAGCCCTTCTTCCAATAAACACATGATAATGAGAATTAACAAGTTCTGTATCCACTGTCATTAACACCTTGACGTTACGCCTGCAGGCCGTACAGGAATAACACCACAACAGATTGCTGTGAGAAGATCAAATCCCACAGATGTGTCAGAATATGTGAGAGAAATATAAATTGTTCAGAGAAGGAGGCACCCTTTCCATTTCATCTCATTCTTCTTCTATTATTCCCAGCTGTGATATGGATGTTTAAATTCACACCAGGGACATCTGGTGTTTCCGACAAAGTACTTTCTCAACCTAATCAATCCATTCTTTTGTGACGTTCCTCTGAAAAAAGGAAAGGCCTATTAAATATTCAAAACTGTGATTTAGCATCTAAATCCTTCTCTTTTAGTAAATGGTGTAATAATCAATTTTCTGAGGAACACTTTCTTGCGATTCACTAATATCATCTTTCACCAACATCCTTTTGTCCTACAGGGTTTCATTTTAGTAGCCTAAACTGCCACCATATTTTGAAAAACCAACTACTAGCTTACATACTGAACGTTAACTGTAGCATAGTGTTAACACTAGGATAAGTGACTTTAACGCATGCCACCCATATTACATTCCTAATGCTAAACCCTTTAAACATCCACTAGCGCATCAGTGATTTGCGCTAGTTTGCGTGAGCTTACTGTACGTTGCGCACTCTATACTTAACATAGGGAACGCAATCAGTAATTAGCATTAGGATAGGTATTACAATTGCTAGCGCTAATTACCGCAGCGATGGGTTAAAAAAAGTTTTTACACCTAAAAGCTGTTGATAACTGATTCTGCTTTTTCAGATTCATTAAGGACCCCCTAAACCCCCCCCCCAAATAAATCAGATACTCACATCTCAACCCACAGCAAGAACAGTGGCCCGATCTGCTGTTTTTCCTGGCCGTGAGCAGAGTAAAACTGGGGACAAATAGAGTGAGGCTGGGTTCACACCTAAGCGTTTTACAGCGCGCTCCTGCGCGCTGTAAAACGCTCAAACAGTGAAATCCCATGATTCCCTATGTGGGCATATCCCACCTGGCCGTTTCTCAGCGCGCAGGAACGCGCTGAGAAACGGCCGACGCAAAAAGAAGTCCGGGAGCTTCTTTTCTGCATATAGCCGCGCGTTCGCGGCCATATCATAGCCGCGAACGCGCTGCAACGCACGTTCGTGCGTTTTTTTGTATGCGTGAACGCGCGTAAAAAAACCGCGCGCATTGCGCGACGCTGCGCTACGCTGTGGTGTGAACCCAGCCTGAGAGTAAGATTGTGCAGGGCTCGTGGCCCAGCAGTGCAACCCTCCATGGAGTCTTATGGACTCCTCAGAGTGATATGGTGTTGGGGAAGCGCTACTACGATTATCACCACGGACAACTCTTCCTTCCGGGCCACTGAGAGGGTGGTGGATACATGGAACAGTCTTCCAGTGGTAGAGGCCAAAACAGTGATTGAATTTAAGCAGGCATGGGATAGGCATAAGGCTATCTTAAATAAAAGGTAAATCCAGGGAAAGTATCCATGTAATTGGGCAGACTAGATGGGCCGAAAGGTTCTTATCTGCCGACATTTTTCTATGTTTCTGTGTTAGCATTCCCATTTTATCGGTAGCAATATAATCTAGCCCCAACTCTTTTACTAGTACGAATATTAATTTAAAAAGATATAATATTTGTGACTCAAAGGACCTTTATATTATCCCAAAGGTGAGTATAATCAATCTACAATTTAAAAAGCCCATTGTACAAAGTGAGACCTTTTAGAGGCTTTGAATTTTTTGATTAGCATGATTTTTTTTCCATCAACAACTTGTCATCTATGATATATGTTTAATTATTGTGTTTATCATTTAATTTGTTCTAATTTTAAACATAATTTATTGTTGCTGGATTAATAAAAGAGTTGTTTTAACAGAGACCCATAGGTTACGGTTCTATATGTAGTAATGAAGGCTAAATGATATTTGTAAGAGATCTTTGGCATGCCTCTATTATAATTGTTTGAACACATCTTCAAACCCATATATCATTATATCATCACCTCTTACCAACAGAAATAATTTATTGCCTTTTTTTAAGTAATATTAAACCAATTTATATTTCACTCTTTCTCTTGTTATATGGGCGATCAATTTTATTTAAAATTCCTTCTGTATTGTATAACGAAAACATGTTAGATTAACCTCAATGGTGCCAAGTGATATTCCATAAAACCACTGGTAGCACTGGCAGAATTATTTTCCATTACCCACACAGTAAATGTATACATAGGTGTTCCACTGTGTATGTCCACTGTACGTTAGCTCTTTTTGACACGCAGAGGGCTCCCAAGGCTGGTCCGTAAAGTGCTACTATATTAACATTTTGTCATGCCTACCTGGGCTATGCATACCCAAGCTGATTGTATTCCCCATGTTGGGGGTCATTCAAGCAATGCATCAGTTTCATAGACACCAGGTGTTTCGCAACATTCGGCGCTTGTTTTTGACTATACGTGTACCTCTCTTGCCCCAGACCACTGCCCTTGTTCCTGGTTTTACTTGCACCTCTTCTGCTTAGAACTCAGCATTCCTTTTCTGAGTTTTATAACTTTGCTTAGTTACCCAGCCTTAATAAGGACCAGATCTCTTTAGGTTTTTGCACCTTTACTGTCTCAGGTCTGTGTACTGGATATAGCAATCACCACAAATTTAAGCTGGAACTCTATTGTTCCATGCAAGAAGAATGCATCTCACAGCATTTCAAATAATTTCAAAGATGTGTTGAAAGTTGTGGGCGTGTTCTGGAGCTCATTTGCAAGCAAATTTCATTTGCATTAAACAAAATTCCTTCTCATTGCTCCAGAAATAGCTCATATTGCATATACTCAATTTAAGTGCACCGGCAGGGGATTTTGAAGATCAAGTATACTTAATGGGCACAATCACCTGGTGTGAGCTATCCCTAGCGTCAGCATGTTTTTGCATTAGAACCAGGTAAAATTAGTCTAGCGCCTGACCAACATATCGTTTGCCTCCTGCTAGAAACAAAATCACATAGTGCGCGTTAATTTGCGATTTTGCAGCCCAAGCTTACAGTACTTACCACGTCCTATTTTTAACATGGGCAGTGCTATTGTAACCAACAGATCTTGGTGCCAGCGCTAATGTTTAGACGGACATTAATCGCAAATATTTACCTACTGCTCAACCCTGGTGGTAACTCCAAATCAACACAAAAAACAGGTCCTCACACAAAATTAACAGCCAATTAACAGGCAATTGAGTGCAGCACAGGTGTTCTCTTGGCCCCATACACCATAGTAATGATCTGGTCATCAATGTCGCTGCTGGTGCAGTAGGCTATATTATAAATGTATTCTTTATTGACAAATATCCTAATTCTAATATATTGCCTAATTTTAAACATTTTATGCTTATGATATTCATAGTATGTAAGTGGTTGATTATTAGGGTGACCGTGTGGCCCATGTTTAAAGGGGCACATGGATAAGTCTTGCCCTGAAACATGTATTATTTCTATGCTGCAGCAGGGAAATTATTGTCTCTCATCTGGCTTTTCTTTTGGATCTATTAAATGCAGTGTAATGATTCTACATGCTGTTGGGTGACATTTATCATGCAATGCCTATCTGCCTTAATTAATATATGTGTGCATATAAACATTGATGGCCACCTTGGAGGATTTAGATAAATACAGGGTTGTGAGGGCTATTCGCTGGTTGTGTTCATACTTATACAAGCTTGTGAGGGCAGGGGACAGGTATGGTCAGGCACTCGCAACTGAGAAAAACCCAGTTCTATCCTGTACACAACTGCTTGAACGCTGGGCCTCAGCTCGGGTCTTAGTGTTTCCCTAGCGTGCACTAAACGACCTTGTACATGGACTTCCACAGACAAGGTGATTTGTTGGTGGGTTGTCAGAGGCTACCTTTATAACAACTCGCGCTAGATTTTGTTAGCGATGGCATTTTAGCTCATACCAGGTGATAGAGCCCAATGTTGGTAGTGAAGGGGTTAAAGCAAAGTATGGGTACTTTATCTTTCCTGTTCTCTTGAGTAAATGGTTCTTTTGAATATCACGTTTATACATGCACTCCATCCAGTTTAATTCTTCATGACCCGTTCTATCTACATTCTGAGAGGAAATCTTAGACGCTTTTTTCTTCAATTCTCAGTAGAGCCTTTCATAAACATGTTTCCCCAAATATACGTATTATGATAATATTCTGTATGGCAACAGTTCTGAGACTTTGGATTTTAAGAGATGATTATGCAATCATATTGTGATTTTTCACTACTGGGTGGTTACAGATGGCTTTAAATTGGAGTTCAAGATGAAAAAACCTCCACATTTTAAAATAGGTCGACTACCTGCAGCTGTGTACAATTTCCTATGCAATCTTACCCAATTTGCCCTGTCCCTGAGATGTAGAACAGCTCCCAGCAGTACAAGGCTCCCAGGCTCCGTGTTTATTAAATGCAGAGTCCTCAATGCAGGAATATGCTAAATTCTTTTTGAGAAAGTATTTTACCAGGAAGGATACATTGAGATTTCTCTTGTTTTCAAGTATGTCCTGGGTGGCGAGTATGTACCGTCAGGCGTCTTGCCCAAGGACACCTACCCGAGAGGTGCTTTGGCTGGAACCTGTGTCTCCACGGTTATAGAGCAGTAATGTTACCACTACTCCACCCAGTCGGTACCATACTTTCAATGAAAATTATTTTCTTATTATAAGAGGAAATTCTATATTTCTCAAAACAATCAAACTTCCTACCTACCAAATGCAGAGGTCTCTGGAGCCTTATTCCTGTGAATGGTGTATGTGCCGCTTGCACGTTAAGGACCAAACAACTGGATGCTCCAATTTTATTTAGCCACAGCAGAGTTTGGCCCCTTCGATGTCGGCCAATTTGGCCCCTCCAGATTCATCCACATAAAAGACAAAGGCCTCCGTTTAATTGGGCTTGATAGCCGAAATCAGAGCCTTTTTCAGTCATTTATCGGATTGGGAGATTTAAAATCTGTCCTCCTGGCATTTTGATTCCTGAAAAAAATAGCTTTCACAGCTATACTCTTTTGAGAAATATTGGCTTCAGTATCGGTACACCTATCCCAGAATTGATATCAACTGCTGAAAGATGTTGAGAAATGGATTTTCAGCCCAAAAAATAGAGGGAAAAAATTGGAAATCTTTTTTTAAACATTTTTTTTCAGATTTTTCTAATAGACATGTTTATAGTCACAAATATGTATGATGCTGGCTGAAAATAAGCTTTTTCAAGCTTTTTACTTTTTTCGGAAAAGCAGCATTTTTGAATATTGGCTCTGGACTAACGTTTTCCCTTGAATTAGCCAATTCTTTGAAAAGAATATTGACAGAAAGCTGTAAATATCCATTTATTGATATCAAATGCAAATGAAAGCAGCCATTATGGTTTTTGTTTTAGAAAAATCATTCAATAGAATTAAATTGAGGCCCAAGAGGACAAAATATGCTGATGTCGTTGGTCCCGAGTTGGTCCCTGGCAGAGGAATATTCAAAATCCCATCAGCCGAGTCACAGCTATATGGATGGAGAAAAGTTCTTCACTTCTCACAAGAGTCAGAAGGACTGATCCAGAGGGTGTAGAGGATGGGAAGGGGGGGGGACATGTTCATCTAACTCATAATAAAGCAAAGTGGACAGAGTGAGTAGAGTGTCCCTTTAGAGTAGTGATTCCTAACCCAGGTACTTGAGTACTCCTAACTGGCCAGGTTTGCCAGGTATCCGAAGAACAACACAGGTGATATGATTCAATGAGTGCAGGATTCAGATCGCATTTCTCCAAGGCAATCCTTTAAATGTGATCTGTTTTGGGCTACTGGAAGACCAAGGTTTGGAACCACTACTGTAGAGCATAGAATACTACAATAATTCTGTATTGAAAATATTGAAGCAAGTGTGGTTGCTTGGTACACTGCTGTACCTACTGTTACAATGATGGATACGACGGACAGAGGATTACCATAAGCAAATATTTTAGAAATTAAGGTTATGAGACTGAAGTACTCTGAGATTTAGTATACTATATCTCCCATCACTCTCAGACAGACATGCATAGAATCACATAGAATTATAATCTACATTATTTTGAAGGGAGTTATTTCTTAATGTTTAATCTCACCTAATCCTAACTTCTACCATTAAACATTATTTAATGCTAATACCAACTGCTGCTGCTAAACCCATGCCTTGGCAGAAGAGAATATATTCCTGTTCAAAGTTGTGCCTTGACTGTCTGTAGGTGGGTTTTGGGAAGAACCAATGGGTCCAACTGCTCTGTCTAGTTAAATTGAGCAGAAAGGTGATGCTAGGCCTATTGGAGATATTTTGATTCCACAATGGCTTTTAGGTTTATATGACCAGCCTTATATTGCTTCTTGCAGCACCTGAAGCAGTTGCCTAGTTTACCTAATGAGCAAACCTGGTATATAATACCTTTTGTACTTATATAAATTATATTAACTGTGAGGTAAGGAAATATACGTTGCCTGCATTTATTGAAATGTGCCCGTTTATCTTCACGGCAGAGAGAAATCTGTTGCACCTTAAAAACTGAAGTGAAGACTACTAAGGGCTAGATTCTGAATCTTGTGTAAACTTACCAGAGCTATTAAAGTCTATGGAAATGGTTAGTTTAGCTCCACTAAAAAAAACTCCTGAGATGCAACGGAGACCAAAGTTTGGTCAACGCGAAAGACATTTTCACACAGAAAAAACATTTTAAACATTCTCAAAAATATAATTCTCTCTCACTTATTATGTTTTTGTGTATAACTAAAAGCTAAAACACTGCAAACAGAGTGGTTGAAGATTCAATAACTGTGAAACGATGCAATATTCAAGCCCTTATCTTATCTTATCTGCAATATCTTGATGATGTCCAGAACAAGAAATTAGTATGTTAAAGGGATACTCTAGGCAATGTAATCACTCAATATAATTTGAGCAGTCACAGTGAGTCTCAGCACAACCTGAGGTTAAAAACTCAGTACCATCCAGTGGCTCTCAATGCTCTCTGCAATGTGAGCAGTTGGATTGGCTGGACGATTGAGTATCTAGCTTACCAGCAGTCATGTGATAGCTGTATTTACAGGAAGCTGTTCAGGAGGGGTTATTGTTTAACCTCTCTGTACCCCCCAATCTAATTCCAGAGTATTCTTTAACCCCTTCACTGCTGAGCCATTTCACATTTTAAAAAAAGTTTTTCTGTTTTTATTGTTATTTTTATTCTTTACTTTAAACATGGTCATGTTTGGTATCATTGGAAAGGCCTTGCTCTGGCCTTTCTAATGTTAGCAAATATACCCTGTTAGCTGCCAAATGAACCCCCCATCTCTACCCCTGTCTTTTCTTAGGAGTCAATGAGGACGTTCCCCACACGTCCTCAGCAGTGAAAGGGTTAAACGTTTTAAGCTAGATGTTTGCATTTTTTAAATTGTTTTCATGATATCCTGATTGATATCTGGCACTCAAAGTATACTATTTTTATTATTTATTAAGCACCAGCAAATTCCATAGCGCTGTACCAAGGTACAATGGGTAACGACGTGACAATTCCACAATAACGCAAGTCAATATTCCACCAACAGATACAGGAAGAATTGAGGGACCTTTTCTCGAGGGAATTTACAATCTAGATGGATGAAGAGGTGAGAAACTGGAGGGGGGGACTGCAGGGATGTGAATGTTAATTCAGAGAGATGAGGATGGTTATTGGGTAGGGCAGATGTTTGTTACTGGGTTAGGTGGTAAGCTTCCCTTAATAGAGGTGTCTTTAGGGAGCGTTTAAAAGAAGCCAGATTAGGGGACAGTCTGATAGCATGAGGGGAGCGGAAAGACTGGAGGTAGAGTTAGAGGGGCAATTAGAAGGAGTTCGGTATATATCCCAATGCAATGAAACCACTCAATTGTTGCGTGAGACACACTGTGGTCAAAGTTAAACAATTACCACTCCTTTATTTATTTATAAAGTATTTTACCAGGAATCGATACATTGAGATTTTTCTCATTTTCATCGAGAAGCTATGCAGCCAATATCTCTGTCTCCACTATCTATTGAGCTTGTTCATTGAATAAAAATAATATACATATATATTATCACATATTGAGAGTAATTCTGTAATAAAGTATCAAACAAGGCCAAGCATTAAATTCTTTCCATTGATGGCAAAGGTGATTGTTCCACATTAAGTACTGTCCAAAAATAATTCCATATTTCTTGCTAAGCAGTGCATAATGAGTATATACTGTTGATCTAGATATAGACTTGTCTTCTGTATTTTCTTAATGCTAAATTTAAACTGTAATTTATCAATAGGTTCAGATCTTGTTTATATTATTGTAGAATCAATTTCCAGTTCTCGGAATGTGCTTCAAGGTGTAAGTGACAGGTAGACAGAGCAAAAACATGCTGTTTAAGTTACAGAAGTTGAAACCCTGTTACAAAATTGCACTGAACTATGAATGTGATTAGCAATGGCCGGTCTCTTTACTCTCTTGTGCTGAATTATCACAAATCAGACATGACAACCATAATGTAAAACAGTTTTCCCCTTTTAATTACAGCAATTTCACGTTTTTTTGTGACTTTTTTCTGGTTCAGTATGGAATACTTAAAATGTTATGTGAACAATAAGTGTGTAACATAACCCCTAACTGCTTTGCTTTTGTTTTACATCAATGCCACGTAAACTGTCAAATCCACAAGGTGCACATATAACTGCCTAGATACATCAACATATGTTGAATTTTTGAGTGACAGGCAGTGGAGTTATGGACTGTACGGGCAGATTGTAATGAACAGACCAGGGAATTGTAACATTTTTTTCACAAAACCTGACACACTTGGAAAGAAAGCTTTGAATATTTTTATACTATAAAAATGGAGGAGGTTTTGAATTTCCTTTTCGAATTGAGGGTTATTTTTTCCATTTAGCTGGTTGCATGTGTTTCTTTTTCTCTAATGTATTTTAACAGGGGTGAGAAAAAAGGAAATTTTTTATATCTTCTTCCACTGCCTTTTTTTTTCTGTTGGTAATGGCATGAGGCTAAAACTCAAACAAATACCCATTAGTGACTTGACAAAATCATAAAACACTTGTTCCATTGCCACACTCCTTATTTACTAAAAATATAGAAAAGTGATCCTTGGAAAAGACAGTATAATACTATAATAAAACTTATAGTAAGAATATATAGTATAATTGATACTATTAGGCTAGGGTCAGACGAACGCATTCTGTGTGGACTGTGCATCCGTGCACAATTGACCTACTTTCTGACTGACAACAAGGTAGTGGCCACACAGTTCGCTTTTGTGACTGAGGTTTTTTTTGACTGATGTAGATGGGAAATAAAATTAATATGAAAAACCATTTTGTCCGTCAAAAATGCTGGACGTCAAAAATGTAGTCCGTCTGACTATGTTCCATCACACACATAAAGCTATGCGGACGTGACGCACTCCGCACGTCCGTTCTAGCGGTTTTACGTTCTTGCCTAACTTGCGTCCGCTGTGCGTCTGCACTTCTGTGCGGACGTACTTCGTGTGTGGGTCTCTATTTTTCATAATTGTATGCTACGACAGACGTTAAAATGTGCGGCAACACGGACGTGAACACTGCGCTCGTCTGACCCGAGCCTTACCGTGCTCAAAAATATAAATGAGCAAATTACACAATTGGAAGTCAGTGGAAGTGCTGGGTTTATAGTCAGCCCCGCTGCATTCAATCAGCAGAAGAAAAAGGCTGTACGCTAGCGGCCATGGAGGCCATCTGCACCTTGGAATTTTTGATAAAGCCAAGTGTCTGACACAAAGCACTCACTATACTACAGGTAAGTATACAGAAGGGTGTGGCGTCCAGAGTGGCCAGCTCAGCATTACAAAGAAAGATAAGGAGTAGACCAGACACTCCAATTCAATGTGGCTTCATGGAAGAATGACAACAGTGACTTACAGCAACAACGTTTCGGCTGTCTAGCAGCCTTGCTTAATAAAGCCACATTGGTTTAGAGTACCTGGACTCCTCATCATATTTCTTATTGAAATTCTTCTGACCAAAGGAGAAACACATTAACATTCATTTATTTTTACATCTGCCACCTTTGCCTTTATGGACAATATGGTTTTTATTAATTTTTTTGTTGACTTTGTGTTTCTGTTGTCTCTTGATCCTAATATTACGACTGAGATATTACCCCGAAACGTACTCTGTTACTGTTGTGGGATGCATATATAGTCTCAGCATCCCTGCCTTCCATGTGCACCTCTGCCCTTGATGCTTGTATATAGTTATATGGTTACATAGGCTGAAAATAAGACATGCATCCATCGGGTTCAGCCTTTCACACATCACCCACTGCTGTTGATCCAAAAGAAGGCAAAAAACCCAGTCTGAAGCGCTCGCCAATATGCAACATACTGGGGAAAAATTCCTTCTTGACCCCAGAATCTCAGTCATATTTCTCACTGGATCAAGCAGCTTAATCCCACATATTAAATGTTATAACCCTTAATATTATGTTTTTGCAAGAATTCATCGAGCTGTTGTTTATAAGTCTGTACAGTCCCTGACCCAACCACCTCAACAGGTAGGGAAATCCACAGCTTTATTGTTCTCACCGTAAAATAACCCTTCCTATGCGTTAAGCCGAATTCCCTTTTGTCCAGTCTAAATGGGTGACCTCGTGTCCTGTTTGTAGTCCTGTTAATGAATAGGTTTCCAGACAATGGTTTATAATGGCCCATATATATATATTTATATAAAGTTATCAGATCCCCTCTAAGGCGCCGTTTCTCTAAACTAAACAGGTTTAGGGTTGTTAGCCATTCCTCATAACTAAATCTTACTTTCCCCTCATTAATTTAGTTGCCCATCTCTGCACGTTTTCTAGTGCCATAATATATTTTTTTAAGACAGGTACCCAAAATTACACGGCATATTCAAGGTGCGGTCTTACCATTGATTTATCAAGAGGCAAAATTATGTTTTCATCCCAAGAGTAAATTCTCCTTTTAAGGCCTTGGCGACTACTGTTTGACATTGGGCATTGTTCCCTAGTTTGAAGTCTATGATTATTTCCAAATCCTTCTCCTGCTTTGATTTCCCTAACTCAGTACCATTTAGGGTATAAGTTGCTTGTGTGTTCTTCACTCCAAAGTGCATTTATCTACATTAAATTGAATCTGCCATTTAAGTGCCCAGTCGCCCAATCTATCTAAATCACTCTGCAGCGAAGTAACATCCTGCTTACATTGTATTACTTTTCCTAGTTTTGTGTCATCTGCAAACACTGATACATGACTTTCGATGCCTAGTTCAAGGTAATTTATAAATAAATTGAATAGAATTGGTACTATAACAGACCCCTGAGGGACACCACTTACCACTGATGTCCATCTTGAAAATTTACCATATATGAACACTCGCTGTACCCTATCCTTTAGCCTGTGTTCTATCCAAGAACATGTATTTTCATCTAGACCAATTTTTCGTAATTTAAATAGTAACCTCTTGTGCTTAACTGTGTCAAAAGCTTTGTCAAAACCCAAGTAAATCACATCCACTGCGACCCTCTGATTTATACTTCTATTTAATTCTTCATAGAACGCAATCAAGTTAGTCTGAAATGATCTGTGTTTCCTAAAACCATGCTGATTTTTGCTAATTACATTATACCTCCCAATAAATTCCTGAATATATCCCTTAGTAACTCCTCAAATACTTTCCCAGCCACAGATGTTAAGCTCACAGGTCTATAATTCTTAGGCATGCGTTTTGAACCTTTCTTGAATATAGGGACTACATCAGCTTTTCTCCAATCCTCTGGTACGATTCCTGAAAGAAAATAATCTTGAAAGATTAAAAACAGAGGTTTACATATTTCAACACATAGCTCCCTCAGTACTCGCAGGTGAATTCCATCCGGCCCTTTGGGCTTTGTTCACATTCACTTTGTTTAGTTGCTGCAACACCTTTTCTTGAGTCAACCAATCACATTTCATTAGTATTTATTTATCAATGAACTGCATGTCTCCTGTTATAGGTTTCTCTATCATAAATAAAAATTAGGGGTAACTGAGACTCGATAACAACCGCGCTCAAACACTTTAAAAATCGGTAAACATGGGTAGGTGGTCTTACACTCCTGTTTTGTATTCCCTAAAATACCTATAAATAATCAACATGAAAATGGCAAAAAGACAGAGTGGAGCACACACGTGGATGAAACCATGCAATTATAAATGTGAAAATTCGCATGCAGTGTTATGAAGTTGTAATTGCAAAGTAGCTTACATAGTAAATTCAGATTACTGGTGTAGATGCTGGTGCTTAAAGCAGGAAACCAGATATCCTCTAGAAAATATAAAGGCAAACAATGGCGTAATATCAGAGGGTAATTGTGAACAATGCAGTATATATATGAAAATACACTCACAATTTAAAGAGCTACTGTAGCTCTAGTTAATATGCCTTAGGGTCATTATAAGGCCGCCCCAAATGCCATACAGCTCCTGATTTTCCTCAAAGAAGGGGGAGAAGGGAAAACTACATCTAAGTGCAGATTGTCCTTTATAGCATTAAGGTCACAAAAGCGATAAAAAGGTTTACTCACCCTTTATGTGGTCTCAATCAGACCCAGATGTTAGCATTTGCAGATTGTTTAGACTGTGGCACAATCTTAGAAAGCCCT
The DNA here is from genome assembly GCA_009667805.1 of Leptobrachium leishanense. Classification (NCBI taxonomy): domain Eukaryota; kingdom Metazoa; phylum Chordata; class Amphibia; order Anura; family Megophryidae; genus Leptobrachium; species Leptobrachium leishanense. Next base: position 208,952,170 of record CM019064.1, read on the forward strand.
TATCATATGGTATTTTTTATGGTTTTTAAGTTTACATATTTCAACACATAGCTCCCTCAGTACTCGCAGGTGAATTCCATCCGGCCCTGGGGCTTTGTTCACATTCACTTTGTCTAGTTGCTGCAACACACCTTTTGTTGAGTCAGCCAATCACATGTTATTAGTAAGTATTTATCAATGAATTGCATGTCTCTTGTTACAGGTTTCTCTCTGATAAATACTGAAGAAAAATAGTCATTCAAAATTTCTGCCTTATCTCGATCTTCAGTTAATAATACCCCCTAACTCAGATTTTAGTGAACCCACACTTTCACAATTTATGTACCTAAAACATCTTTTAGGGTTGGTCTTGCTCTCTTTGGCTATCTCTTTTTCATTTTCTAGTTTAGCCCATCTTATTGCTTTTTTACATGCTTTATTGGCTGCGTTGTATGCTTTATAGGATGCCTCAGATTTATCAGACTTAAAGAGATGGCTATTAGCTCTAATTCATTTGATTTCCCCCACTGTTCTTCTTACTATCATTTCACTGATGGGATTACTTCTGCATGTTTACTAGTAGAACATTTTATTGCTTATTCTTTCCTTCTATTGCATATATGCATGAAAAATGCCCATGCTTTGTGGCTGATGTGGTAAGGACCAGGGTTATATATTATGCATCGGAAGCATTCTCATTGTATTATGTTCATGTTGTAATCATTTCAACTTTAATGATGAAGCACCATTGGCTGATGGCTTGAAGAGGTTTACCTTTATTTTACTCCCATCCTTTTTTAATTTTTGTATTCCCTACCCTATCAGGGTTATTCAAAGAGATCAGAATGGCTGCCGAAAGGTAACTGAACGCTGAAAATCAGCGTTCGGTTACCTTTCTTGGCCATTCGGCTATCCAGAGAGCAGGCAGTTCGCCAAATGTTGGCGAATTGCCTGCACATACGGTGCCTGTTTGAGGGCAGTGAAATCCCCATAGCTTTGTCTATTCAGAGAACAAAAACCAGCAGTGAAAAGTTGCCGAAATGCCCTGCCATTCAGTGGATTCATTTGACAGGTTTATTCAGGCGAATCCCATAGGCTTCAATGTTAAAAATATTCCTGTTTTAATTCAATATCTAATAAACCGTTCATTATAATATTCTGCAGTACAAAGTCTCTTTATTTATAGATTTTTTAGGATCTTTTAAGCATTTTTTTAAACGTTTTTTCTTTTTTCTGTAACAGCCCTTTTTATTATTATTTATTGGATCTTATATGTAAATTTCAGACATTTTCGCTGAGTAGTTTATTTGTAAACAGAATTTCACTTTTCAAACATTCAAGCAAACAGTTTTTTTTTACACTCCATTCGTCTGCGGTGTCGGGTTTTTCCGGCGGCTGCTCTGCGCTGTGATTGGCTCCTGCTCAGGTTTCTCCGGCGTCTCGGCGGGGTTAATCCAGATGTTTTACGGGTTTCGGTGTGCATTTGCCTGGGTTTTGCGGTGAGTGTTCTGCAGCTTCTCGGCAGCTTTTCCCTGAACTATGACGGCCCTGTGATGCTTGCTGAATACACCGCAGGGTCACCGAAATGGGATCGCCGAATCAAGCCGAATTGAAGAGAACGAAAAGTCACTGAACGTGCGGTGACTTTTCGTTTCTCTTTGAATAACCCTGTATAACTTTTACTGCAAAAGGAAATATCTTGAAATGGAAAAAAAAATCAATTATGAGTTCTGGTTTAACTTTGTGCTATCTTGCTTGGCAATTTCATGATTTGGTGATCAGTAATACATGTGTGTTCGTGACATCAATGTATTTATACTATGATCTCTTCATTTTCTTTTGGACACAACAGAAAGGTTAGATTCAGAAAATTCAATGAAACTTTCTGCTGGACCTAGAATAGGGAATTCCAAGGACCTTTTCGGCTCAGAAAAATAGAGATTATTATTATTCTTTATTTATATTGCGCCAGCATATTCCGCAGCGCTGAACAATAGTTGCAATAAAGACAGGGTTACAATTCAGTTATTTAATGAGAATGTCTCCATTGCCTGAGAGCTATAACATTGTATTCTATTGATTGGCTAGATCTTTCAGCAGAGCTTGAGGACTTAGAAATTCTTCAGAAACACCAGCCACAGTTACATAAAGCAAAAAAAAAAATGCAAAAATGAATATTGCAGGTTAAACATATGGGGCTAAATTACAATCTTCGCGCAAATGTTTGTGCCGGAGCAAAAAGCCATTAACGCGAGGGGTAGAACTTTGCGCCGAACGCCGTATTACATAGTCAGCGCAACAACCGCGCGTAATCGTCTACCACGGTGAACCTGCGCAAACGCTGCGCGAGCTTACTGTACGTCGTGCGTCCTATACTTAAAATTGTGAGCGCAAACGCGAATGTGCACTGGTACCCGGATGGTATTACAATATATGTGCAGGATTTAATGCATAGCCGTTGCGCGCATAATTTTAGCAACTCCTAAATGCTGGTGTTAATGGAAAATCTGAACAACCTGGCCGAACCCAAATACACCAGCCCAAAAAAAAAATATCTGCAAAGTATAGTTACACATTCAACTCATACCAAACCAATAAAATGGAGAAGTTGTGTGTGCATGTATTATTGCTGAAGCATATATGCTCAGATTGACTTTGGCAGGCACAAAAACTTAACGTGAGACAATTGTGGTTCTTAATTCTGATTGGCTGAATCACGTGAAAAAAACTGTGCACACTGATTTATGCGCACGACGGTACTGCACGAGCATTTGTGCGTGTCTGGTTTACACGCGTTATTGATCGACGGATGAAAAAACGTGCGAGGATTGTAATTCCAGCGGTGATTTGCACACGTAAACGTTTAACGCTTGGCGCACAAATTCACACGTTGCGCGAGCGTTTTTGCGCGAAGATTGTAATAAAGCCCTTTTGTGGTACAACAGAATATTTGAATTTTCTTAATTTTCATTTTATAAACTGTAAAGATCTTGATACTGACATAAGGTTTATGCGTCACAGCATCATTTGTGTCAAAGGGATTAAAAGAATTTACAATTTTGCAAAATCTTACTAATGGCTGAGAAAGCCTCACTTCTTCCAAAAGGATTCTCTGCAAGAGCTTTACGGTGAAAAATGCTAACAATAATATTGGCAAGGATGAAATAATTAAAACGTTTCTAGGGAGATGTTATAAAATGGCTTCCAGATATTTCCCCGATCCATTGCCTGAATAGTTTTTTAAATAGGATTATGTGTTCCAGCCAGAAAAAACAGAAACCTGCCCAGCAATTATTTTTAATTTACATTAGCTCTTCACTGCTCCTATGGCTTGATACACCTTATATCTGTCAAGTCAGCCAAGCAGGGTTGGCCAAAGGATAGATCCTTAGTTATTATTATACTTTACTTATACAGCACAATAAGACAGGTGGACAAGGGGATAATACTATAGAACAACACAGGATAACAAGGAAAATGCAGTATGATTGGAGGATCCTGCTTCCGAGGGAACTTGCAAACTATAAGGGATATATATAAATAAACAGGAAGGTGCACGATGAAGAGAATACTTGGTAAATTACTGAGCAACTTTGGAAATAAATAACATTTCTCCATAATATGACTTTGTATGCACTCTGGCTGTTAATAGCACCGAGGCAAGGAAATACAAGTAATACATGTATGCAGGGCCCTTGTTCCTTGAATGGTGAGGTCTTCTGACTGTCATGCCAGCTGCAGTGAAGCTTCCTGGGCAGAGAGGGCACCATTCTGGCAATCTAGCATCTGGGACTGCTGCGCCTGGTCAGAGACCTAGGAGGGCTTTAAATAGAAGCAACTGAATGACCTCTGTGCTCTGAGGTTTCTAGTGACCCCTCAGTGTGTTCCGTCCGGGTTAGCAGTGATTCAATGATCAGTGATACAATAATCAATGATTATAAACCATTGTCTAGAAACCTATTCATTAATAGGACTATACAAAGGACACGAGGTCACCTATTTAGACTGGACGAAAGGAAATTCAGCCTAAAACATAGGAAGGGTTATTTTATTGTGAGAACAATAAAGCTGTGGAATTCTTTGCCTGTTGAGGTGGTTGGGTCAGAGACTGTACAGATTTTAAAACAACGACTGGATGGCTTCCTGCAAAAACATAATATTAAGGGTTATAATACTTAATATGTTGTTAAAAGCTGCTTGATCCAGGGAGAAATATGACTGTCATTCTGGGGTCGAGAAGGAAATTTTTTCCAGTGTGTTGCATATTGGTGAGAGCTTCAGACTGGGTTTTTTTACCTTCTTTTGGATCAACAGCAGTAGGTGATGTGTGAAAGACTGAACCCAATGGATGCATGTCTTATTTCAGCCTATGTAACTATGTAATCATTGTTCTTCATCCCCTGGTTTGACTTTGGGCTGGGTATTCTCGGTTCTAATTTCTGCTCTTGTCCCTGTTTGGTTTGTATTTGTTCCGTGTACTAACCCTGGCTATGGTATCTGGACTTTTGCTCTATATTCCCTCTATGGTGTTATATATACTTATTCCGTGTACCGACCTCTGGTTTAGTATTTGTTCTGCAATCTCTCTCTTGTCCCTGTAGGTTCAGTACTTCTATGTATTGTTCATATTCCCTATTTAATTTAGAACTGGCCATTCAAAGGACCAGTCTGTCCGATTAGAGCTTTCCTTGCTTAACCCCTTCATGATTGGCAGGCGTCACCCATCGGGGGTGAGTTAACAATGGCGAGGCGTACAGGTACGCCACACCGCCAGGTGCCGCCGCGGGCCTCTAATTTGGTCTGTCCACACAGTCGTCATGCGGCGCGCGTCATTGGCCGCAGGGTGACGGCTTGAGTGCAACCTGTTCCACTGCAGCCAATGGCGAGCGCGCCAGCTGTAGGGAGAGACCAAGGCGACTCAATGAAGACAGTGAGGCGTACATGAACGTCTTGCATTTTATAGCCCTCCCGCAGCGAGGACTGCATAGTACGTCCCATGGCAGCAAGGGGTTAACTGGCTTTTGTCTACGTTTTGGATGACTCTATCTTCACACTGACCTGGACTGGGCTGGTAAAGTAATAAAGTAAACCAATATATATGCTTTATACCTATAATTTGTAACTTATAATTGTAACTAGCTGAGCTATATCACAGAACAACAGGGAATATTTTTTTTTACAGTAAATATGCGATCTGTATCTTCAGGGTTAGTAGAATGTGTGCTATATAGGATTTTTTTGTATTTACAAATGATCAGTCTACGTATAGTTTTTTGTAATCCACGTTTAATACAGTTCTTTGTCTTAAGTGTATTATCACTGCAAGGCAGCAAAGTTCTCAAAGAATTACTACTAGTAGGGGTGAAGGTTTAAGCCCATGAAGTATGTCAGATGTTCTAAATGAATCTTGGTCTTAAAGTCACACTGAATAATTCCAAAATAACGGGCAAAGGAGCATCACATTGAAGAATAGAAAGAGAGAGAATATATATAGTCAATCAAGGAGTTTTTCTTCCAGAACACACTTTCCTTTCTATTTAGCATAAATGCTGAGAACTAAATCTGCTTGCAAAATCTTGGCATCATATTCATGTCCCAAACAAAACCACAAATGTTCTCACACTGGCAGTGCGTAAACTGATTGTACACTTCAGTCGGAAATACTTTTCGCTGTAGTTAAAAGAATGCACAGGGGAAGCCGCGGCCATAAATATATTGTTGCATGAAATTTAACTGCTCCAGCACTGAGTTTAAAAATCTCTGGGGTATGAAAATATATTGTACTGTAATAGGAGCGGTACAGTTTATTCCTTATAACGTGTTAATTGTTTGTGATAGGAATATGTTTCATCTGCGAGGTTCAGATGTTTTCTGTGAACTTGAAATATATTTATAACTAGCAAGATACCTCTGAAGTATGAAAAATAATGTGATGTCTACTAAAGTTGTCCAAAGAGTTTTAGTTACTAAATATTATTATCAGCATTTATATAAAGCACAAACAGTTTCTACAATGGTTTACAATAAGAAGTGGGGGATTGGCTCACAAATTTGCAAACTCAGGAGCCAGTCGAAAGGCATAGAGTGACCTTGTGACGTGCGTGACTTTAGACTTGGGGTACGTGAGCATGGAGGTGGGTTTGGGAGGTGCAGACCTGAGTTTCGTTATTATTTTCATTGCCATACTGTTTGTGATTAAATTTAAAGTTTATTTCTGTGTGGAACCAGAATACTATAATTAGGTTTGCGTGATCTGTGATTATGCAAGAATGCTATGTCTATCTGTTTATCTGCTGCATGTGTGAATTGTGAGTCAGCCTTAATGGACAAACAGAGTCCCAGTCTGTTTCATTGGGACAATGGATTATGTAAATGGTGTGTGATAATGTATTGTGAGATTGTGTGCTTCACCCTGACCCCTTTATCTGTTGATTGATAGGATTAATATGACAGACCTTTCAAGCTGGACAAACTCACTACATCAACCAGACCTACTCACATAAGAACTAGGGATGAGCTGTTCGGGTTCGGACGGTTCGGAGTTCGACCCGAACTTTGGCAGTTCGAAAGTTTGCAAATTTCAAACTTTTTGGGCGTGTTCAGTTCGGGTTCGAAAAAAAAAAAGAAATTTTGAAAAAAGTATAGAAAATGCTTAAAAAAATACTAAAAAATCTAGAAATAAAGACACTCTTTACTGCAGAATATTATAAGCAACGGTTTATTAGATATTGAATTAAAAACTAATGTGTACGTGGAAAGATTATCAACTCTAAATGACCTCTTTTCACAAACGGGCATAACACCAGGCGTTTTCAGTCTGGTAATCAATTTGATACATTGTACAATATAGTGAGGGGGTGGGGTGGTGTCTGTTTCTGATTGAGATTTGAGAATTAATTTCCCTCCTAAAACATCCTAATATGCTGCATTTAACCCTTTCGCTGCTGAGGCTTTTCACACCTCTGTGCTGAGGTCATTTTTACCGCTTTCGCTCATCATGTTTAACCGCGTTTTGTAGCCATATTTTGATATATGACCCAGACATATTATATATCGTTCTTTCCGGCAGACTTGGCAGATTCATAATATGTCATTATTATATGTATACATTATGTCATGTCTGTATATTATAACAAAAAATGCAATAAAATTAGAATTTTCAATAATTTATTATGTGTAAAGTGTTTTTTTTCACATTTTAACATGCGATCGTTTGCGGTTATATTTTGTATGGGGTGCGCTTGTTAAAAAAATTAGAAATGGGGTCTCGTTAAATTTTTTTGGGGAAAATTTCGCTTTTTTTAACAAACGCACTGCATACAAAAATCGTTAGTGCAGCATTATTGTTCACATTATAATTGAAATGGGAACAATATTGCTGCATTAACAAAACAAAAACAAACAAAAAAACTTGTTTATTTTTTTTAGAATTTTTTTAAAAAATATTTTTATTTTTTTAAAAAAAAATTTCATGCTCGTGTTTAGTATCCTTGGAAAGGCCATGCTCTGGCCGATTCAACGATATCAAACATTAACCCCTAGCTGCCACGGATCGGGAGATAGGGGGTTCATTGGAACCCCCTATCTCCACCATTGGTGGCAGCTAGGGGTTAACTCCAGGACTGGCGTCATCCTGCTATGCATGATGACGCCAGTCCTCAGGGGGAGTTCCTGGAGGCTTGGCCGACATCCAAGATGTCGGCCAGCTCCAGGAAAGGATCCCGATCCGGCGCTTTTCAGCGCCGATTCGTGATCCGGCTCCCCAGGGGTTAATCACAGCCACCGTTTGGACGGGCAGGCTGTGCCCTTCCAAACGGTGCCTGGATTAACCCTCTGCCCCCCGGCGATTGGGAGGGAGAGAGGTCCAAAGGACCTCCCCCCCTCCCTTTCAGGCGCTTCCTCCGCACATGTGGGGGGGCGCCTGAATTAGATGTCATCGCGCCGCCGCAATGATATCTAATTGCTCCGCCGGGGTCCCGGAGTGCTGGGCTGACATCCAAGATGTCAGCCCGCATCGGGGGGCGCAGCAATCAGCCGGAATCCGGCGGATTGCTGCCTCCTGTGCATGGACGCGCTCAGCGCGTCCATAGCACAGGAGAACCACTTGGCTGGACGCGCTGAGCGCGTCCATAGCAGCTAAGTGGTTAACTGGTGTTTGAAAAAAATCTAAAGCAATGTTATTTTTCACCTCGGGATTAAACATTCACAGGGTTATTCAGAGAGCGGTGAAAAGCAGGAGAATAACTGGAGAAGTGAAAATTCTAGGTCAAAATAGCCAAACCAGAAAAATTCTCCCATTTAACTCACTTTCCAAATTGGCTATTTGGTCTAGATTGTTCTCTTCTCCTGCCAGTTCTCCTGGCTTTCACCTCTCTCTCGGGGTTGTTCAGAGAAAGGTGAAAACCAGGAGAATGGCAGGAAAAGAGAACAATCTGGACCAAATAGCCGATTTGGAAAGTGAGATAAGGCTAGGGTCAGACTAACGCATTTTTCGCAGCGACCGTCAAAAAGTGCATCCGAACGCATTGCCGTACTTTTTCACGGATTGCGCGAAAATGGTTCATACGATGCGCATTTTGTGCGTGATTTTTTACGGATCCAAACCAGGAAACTTTGGGTGTCTGGACGTTATGTTGGCCGGACATGAGCAGGGTCTGACGTCTCCAAATCACGCACACACGCCGCAAGTGGACGCAGCGCACTCTGTACGTCCGTACTAGCAGTTCTGCGTTCGAAAAAATGCGTTCATTTTTCACTTGCGTTGCGCAGCCGGACTTTCGTGCGACCGTACTTCCTATATTGGCCGTCATTGCCCGTCATTTGCTGCTAGTGCGGCCGTGATTAAGTGCGCCTAAATGCACGTTAAAAATTCGCTAGTCTGACCCTAGCCTAAATGGGAGAATTTTTCTGGTTTGGCTATTTTGACCTAGAATTTTCCATTCTCCAGTCATTCTTCTGCTCTTCACCGCTCTCTGAATAACCCTGACAGGGTTATTCAGAGAAAGGTGAAACTCAGGAGAATGACTGGAGAATGGAAAATTCTAGGTCAAAATAGCCAAACCAGAAAAATTCTCCCATTTATCTCACTTTCCAAATCGGCTATTTGGTCTAGAATTTTCCATTCTCCAGTCATTCTCCTGCTTTTCACCGCCAAAAAATCAGTAAACTTTTTCTGCGTGTCCGAAAATGTCTCCTCTTTTCTTACAGACTGCCGCCCCAAGCAGTTGTTTATGGATAGATTAAATAAAAAGCATTTACCGTCATTTGAAATGTCATTTTTTGGTTTTTACATATTTCTATACATCCTAGAAATCCGCCACTTCACGGGCAGGTTATGGGGGCCTCCTAGGCACGATATTTGAAGGAATTTTTCGTTTTTATTTTTAACCCTTATTTCATGGAAAACTCACTGTCCCTTTAAAAACATTTTTTTTTACTTTTTGTCCTTGTTTCCTGTCCCCCAGGGCACTACCCGGACCCCCATACACCTTTTATGGCAAATATGTAGCATATATGCCCTCTTGGAGGGCACTCTAAACAACCGAATTTTCAGCCCCATTGACTTGCATGGGGGTTCGGGTTCGGGTTCGGACCCGAACAAATGGGAAGTTCGGGTTCGGGCCCAAACCGAACTCGGGGGGTGTTCGGCTCATCCCTAATAAGAACCTGTGGAGGACCAGAAGGAAGCCTGCAGTGGTCTTGAAACCAGCCAATCAGAACTGTTGGGGTGGGTGGGAAGCTTGAAGAGTGTGTGTGTTACCTGAGCATAAATACCAGTGTGTTTTTCCCAATAAAGTCAGTTGATCTGGTTTGAACACACAGCCAGCCTGATGTCTCATTCAGGGTACCCACAATCACCCTCAGAAGGCACAGAGCGGCCATCGGAAATTCAAAGAGGCAGAGGATCAGACCAAGCAGGTCAGGAGCTACAGATCAGGCTGCTCGAGACACTGAGTCCTGAGCAACTCAGCGGCCAGGCTGATCTTGGTAAGCGGGTACCGGGAGAGCAGGACAGGCAGACAAGCGAGGTCTGTGACATACCTGCTCACAGGAGCTTACAATCTAGAGAAGTAGGGATGGAAGAGGAATTGCCATCTAATTAGTGGTGAGGATTTCTAATGCTTGTGCTAGTGTGGATTTATGGCAGTATTTAAAGCTTTTTACAAAAACCATATATTTTCAAATTCTACTTCTAAGTGGGTATGTTATGGTTAAAGCTTGAAATGCAGTTAATGTTAAGATTACCTGGGTAATCCTGACATTACCCAAAACCACCGGGTAAAGCTGAAAAAAATTGAAAAATTCGGACTTTACCCAGGTAATCTTAGAACTAACCAACTGGCCTTGGGTAACAGTCTGGAAGAGCTGAAAAATTCACACTTTACCTGGATGATCTGCAGACTATCCAACCCCGTTTGGTTAAAACCGAATTTTGTTATCGTTTGGATAAATGTCTGAAGCTTTACCCGAGTAATCTGAGGACTATCCACAGCTTCACTTGTGTAATCTGCAGAGCATCCAACCCCCCCTTGGGTAAAAGTGAATTATCAACGAAGATGGCAAAAGACAAACATTAAAATGTATTAAGGATATAATAAATATACAGAGTGATAGGATATGTTTGTTATATGAATGTGAAAGAGTTAAATGATCTTTATAATGTGTCATATGTGCTTTTATATCATTTATATCATTTATATCATTTATGAAACATAATAACCATTAGGTTACTCTTTATATCATATCTTTATTTATTTATTTATAAAGGATTTTACCAAGAAGGATACATTAAGATTTCTCTCGTTTTCAAGTATGTCCTGGGTTCAAGAACATTGAATTGTTACAGAAATACAAAGTAATGAAATGCAAGATATTAAAAACAAAACACAAATATACATATTAACAGAAAATAAATATATTCACTACGTTACATGTTTACAGGTGCATTCTGTATATAGTCACTATGTTACATGTTTACAGGTGCATTCTGTATATAGTCACTATGTTACATGTTTACAGGTGCATTCTGTATATAGTCACTATGTTACATGTTTACAGGTGCATTCTGTATATAGTCATTATGTTACATGTTTACAGGTGCATTCTGTATATAGTCATTATGTTACATGTTTACAGGTGCATTCTGTATTGAGGTATGTTAATAGGGAGCTCCTAAGTGACTTTAGACTGGGGGAAGATTTGATGGTGTCTGGGAGGTTATTCCATAATTGTGGTGCTAGGTAGGAAAATTAGGATCGAGCCACTTTCTTTTTGTATTGTGGTATTGTATGTAAGGTGCAGGTCCTGGATCGGAGGTTTATCTTCATAAATTAATTTCCAGACAATTAATGCACAGAGTAACATCATGGTTATTTAGTGTGGTTTGTGACTGTGGATACAATTTGGTTAAAAATACAAAAAACACAATTTTGTTATCAGTCAGATAACAGTTTGCAGTTTACCCGGGTAATCCTCTGAATTCAGTCAACTGTAACCTGCTGAAAACCAAAGAAAACCGGAGTACCCAGTGGCGTTTGAATCCTTTGCAGTTTACCCGGATAAAGTCCGATGTTTCAGTGCACATCACAATTTATCCAGCAACACTAGGGTAATGTGCGTTTTACCTGGTTGAAACACAGCAGAAAACCGGGGTACCCAGAGGCCTCTGGATACTTTGCAGATTACCCGGATAAAGTCCGAAATTTCATTTCACTTCGGACTTTTGCTAATGACGCCTGGGTAATGTCAGGATTACCCGGTTAATCCTAGGATTAACCGCACTTCGGACTTTAACCGTAACAGATATACAAATAGATGTCAGCATAAAATTTTTATCACATAGCGCTGGAAAATTAAACTACAGGAGACACAAACATTTTCAATACCTTTATATTCAACAATCCTTTCATGTGTTGCAGAAAATAAGTTCAACTTTTGTTGCTCTTGATGAACAGTTTCAAATTTTGTTGTTTTTTTGGGGGTTTTAACCGTTACATTCTGGGTTTGGGTTAGGATTTTGTAGGGAAACCGAATGCTTTGGGTACATTTGCTGTAACATTTAGGCTGGGGTCAGACTAGCGCACTTTAAACGTGCGTTCTGGCGCACTTAATTACGGCCGCACTAGCAGCAAATGACGGGCAATGACGGCCAATATACGAAGTACGGTCGCACGAAAGTCCGGCTGCGCAACGCAAGTGGCAAACGAACGCATTTTGTCGAGAACGTCAAACCGCTAGTACGGTCGTACAGAGTGCGCTGCGTCCGCTAGCGGCGTGTGTGCGTGATTTGGAGATGTCAGACACTGCTAATGTCCGGCCAACATAACGTCCAGATGCAAAAAGTGTTTTATTGATGATTCGTACAAAATCACGAATGCAAATACGCATCGTATGACCGCTATCGCGTACTCCATGAAAAAATGTGTCCATTCGTTCGAACGCACTTTTTCACAGACAACGCGAAAATGCGTTCGTCTGACCCTAGCCTTAGAAAGACAGACACATTTGCAGTATCTAGGTATAATATTGTGGATGGAGTTACTATTCAGCAAGACTTAAAGTAGTGACCTGCACTCTCCTAATATACAGGGTTATTCAAAGAGATCCGAATGGCTGGAGAAAGGTAACCGAATGCTGATTTTCAGCGTTTGGTTACCTTTCTTGCCATTCGGCTATCCAGAGAGCAGGCAATTCGCCAAATCCTGGCAAATTGCCTGAACATACGGTGCCTGTCCGAGGGCAGTGAAAACCCCATGAAAAAGCACTGCTTCGGCTATTCAGAGAACACAAACCAGCAGTGAAAGGTTCCCGAAATGCCCTGCCATTCAGTGGTTTCATGCGACAGGTTTATTCAGGAGAATCCCATAGGCTTCAATGTTAAAAATATTCCCGTTTTAATTCAATATCTAATAAACCGTTCATTATAAAATTCTGCAGTAAAGAGTCTTTTTTTTTTTTTAAAAGTCCGATTTTTTTTTTAACTTTACTTATTTTTTCTGTAACAGTCCTTTTTATTATCATTCCTTGGACCTCATATGTAAATTTCAGACATTTTCGCTCAGTAGTTTCTTTGCAAACAGCTTTTCACTTTTCAATCATCCAAGCAAACTGTTTTACTAATTTATTCACTGCCTTCTTCTGCGGTGTTGGCTTTTTCCGGAGGCTTCGCTGCGTGTGATCGGCTCCTGCTCGGGTTTTTCTGGCGTCTTCGACGGATTAATCCAGATGTTTTTGCGGGTTTTCGGCGTGCATTCGTCTCGTTTTCGCCAGGTTTTCGGCGGGATTTCGGCATCTTTTCCCTGCACTTCGACAGCCCTGTGGTGCTTGCTGAATACACAGCAGGGTTGCTGAAATGGGAAAGCCGATTTGCACCGAATTGAAGAGAACGAAAAGTCACCGAATGTGCGGTGACTTTTCGATTCTCTTTGAATAACCCTGATAGATTCCTTCTGAGCTATATCATATAAGTACTCTTAAATATATATATATTGTATAAGTACTGCTTAAAATAATATTCATTCAATACAGAATATAAAGAACAAATCACTCAATAATGAAAGGGTAATATTATTTTAGACCCTTTATCTTCTTCCTTCCATGCATGGTGTAAATATAAATCATACTTATTTACCTAATGGAAACTTATCATATATTATCCGTCTATTGTTAGAGATGTTAAAGCCCTTGAAAGAAACTCCTACTCGCATAACATTGTACAACGAACTCGCAGCCAGAGAGGTGTATGGTAGTGAACAGAAAATATTTACAATTGTATAAACATATTAAATCAACACAGAGCTGTACAAGGATGAAGAAATGCACTCTGCTGAAATAAACCAGGAAATCATGACCAAAGGTTATAGGGGGATTAACTAAATAGCAATTTGTCTCACAAATTGCATTTTGTGATGTTTCGTGTGTATCTCACCTGGATAATATCACAACATTCACCAAGTGGTAAGCCTGTCCAATGCATTTGTAGTATAGGAACATGTCCTATATGAGCTACTATACCTGAAGGCCAAAAAAGGTAAAACCAGGAACCCCCCTTGCAGGAAACTTAGAAATGGTTAAAAAAAAAAAGTAATAAAAACCCTCTCTGTGTGCCCCAAAGCTCTTTGGCATAGCTTGCAATATTTAAATATTTTTAAAAAATATTGTAAGTGGCCAAATATAAGGCTACTTTGCAACCTTCAAGCTTATGAGGCTTGGCACAGGGAAAATTAACAGTCCCCGCCTAACACAAACTTTAGTGACTGGCGAGAGGCCTCATTTGCCAGTCTCACTATCTCACTGAAACACCTCCAATGCATCGCATTCCATTGGCAGTATATGTATAAAAAAAAACTAACTCTTGCTAAGCCACTAACTGTATTTACCCATATATAACTATTAATGTATACACACATATATATATATATTTATATATATATATATATATATAGAATGCAGAAATCTGGACACACTCCGGGATGTATATAAAATAACAAAATTTATTCAACAACTCATATAAAAAGCCAACGTTTCGGCCCCACACCGGGCCTTTTTCATCCTTGAAAAAAGGCCCGGTGTGGGGCCAAAACGTCGGCTTTTTATATGAGTTGTTGAATAAATTTTGTTATTTTATATAAATCCCGGAATGCGTCCAGATTGCTGCATTCTATATTTTATTATGGAATTCGGCACCTGGGCAAGAAAGTACAGTTAAGACAGAGTGCTGGTACTTCGAGTGTACATATATATATATATATATATATATATGTTTATTATTGCAGAAGCCATTTGCCCATCACAGCAATTCAAAGAACTGCATCCTAGAGCTCCTGTGCTGCATTCCCCATATGCAGCAAGGAATTCTGGGTAGGACATGCAAATGACATCTCTCACTTTTTTGCATCCAGTGTATATATATACATGTAAAGACCTCCCCTAAACCGTGTAAAAATTAAAGGGACTATATCCCCTACCCACTTAAATTAAATCTAATAACAAAAACTCTAAATTAAAAAAAATACCTCATTCCCCTACTAACCCCTTACCCCTATCTCCGTAGCCTAAAGTACAGCTAAAGAGATGGACCTCTACTCACTACGTGCCCGCTTAATCCCATTCTCTCACATCTAATACCTTCACTCTCCTCCTTCCTCCCCCCTGCTCTCACATACATCTTCAACCTATCTCTCTCCACCGGCTCCTTCCATCCACCTTCAAACACGCACATGTTACCCCTATACTTAAGAGACCATCCCTCAATCCCAACTCTCCATCCAACTATGGTCCTGTATCCCTGCTTCCATTAACCTTTAAGCTCTTAGAAAAACTACTTTTCAACAACCTCTCCCTCTTCCTGTTCTCTAATTCCTTACTTGACCCCCTGCAATCAGGCTTTCGTCCCCTACACTCAACCAAAACTGCCCTCACCAAAGTCATCAATGACCTCCTAACTGCTAAAAAGCACAAACACTATTTTATTCTCATCCTGCTTGATCTCTCAGCTGCTTTCGACACTGTCAACCACCCCCTCCTTCTACAGACTCTCAGCTCTCTCGGTCTCTGTGACACTGCACTCTCTTGGATTGACTCTTATCTGTCTAACAGGTCCTTCTCGGTGTCATTTGCTGGTAACTCCTCCTCTTCAATGCCTTTATCAGTTGCTGTACCTCCAGGCTCTGTCCTTGGTCCTCTGCTCTTCTTTATCTACAACTCCTCCATGGGCAAAATCATTAACAGCATTTGGCTTTAATTACCACCACTATGCTGATGATACTCAACTCTACCTCTCCACCCCTGATGTATGTCCTCCTGTCCTTTCCAAAGTCAGCAACTGTCTATCTGGCATTACTCCTGGATGGACTCTCACCACCTAAAGATTAACATGTCAAAGACTGAGCTCCTACTAATTCCTCCCTCTAATGTCTCCCCACCTCCTGACTTCTCTATCATGGTCGATGGTATCACTATCTCCCCATCAAACCAGGTTCGCTGTTTCTGAGTTACACTTGACTCGGCTCTTTCCTTCATTCCCCACATCCAGCCTCTGTCCTCCTCCTGTTGCTACCAATTACATTATATTTCCAGAATTTGGCCATTTCTTACTGATGACACCACAAAGCAACTCATCCATGCCCTAGTAATCTCCCGACTTGACTATTGTAATAATCGCCAGCTGGCCTCCCTCTCTCCCACCTTTCCTCATTCAATCCATTCTGAATGCCTCTGCCAGGCTCATCCACCTCACCTGCCGCTCTGTCTCTGCCGCTCCTCTCTGTGAGACCCTTCTCTGGTTCCCCATCCACTGTAGAATTAAATTCAAAATCCATACCCTGACCTACAAAACTCTCACTAACTCAGTTTCCTTTTACCTGTCCTCACTAATAGGGATGAACTCGAACATGATCCGAACTCAATGCAAGTCAATGGGACTCGAACGTTCGATTCCAAGAGGGCATATATGCTAGATATTTGCCATAAACGGTGTATGGGGGTCCGGGTAGTGCCCTGGGGGACAGGAAACAAGGACAAAAAGTTTTTAAAAAAAATGTTTTTAAAGGAACAGTGAGTTTTCCATGAAATAAAGGTTAACCCTTTCGCTGCTGAGGCTTTTCCCGCCCCTATGCTGAGGTCATTTTTACCTGTTTTGCGCATCATGTTTAAACGTGTTTTGAAGGCTTATTTTAGTATATGACCCAGACATATTATATATCGTTCTTTCCGTCAGACTCGGTAGATTCATAATATGTCATTATTATATGTATACGTTATGTCATGTCTGTATATTATAACAAAAAATGCAATAAAATATGTATTTTCAATAATTTACAATGTGTAAAGTGTTTTTTTCCACATTTTAACATGCGAGCAATTGCGGTTATATTTTGTATGGGGTGCGCTTGTTAAAAAAATTAGAGATGGGGTCTCGTTACATTTTTTTTTGGGGAAAATGATACTATTTTTAACAAACGCACCGCATACAAAAATCGTTAGTGCAGCATCATTGTTCACATTATAATTGAAATGGGAACAATATTGCTGCATTAACAAACCCAAAAAAAAAAAAAAAGTGTTTAATTTTTTTTTTTTAATTTTTTTTTATTTATTTTTTTCATTTTTTTTTATTTTTTACAAAATTTTTCACTGTAGTGTTTGGTATCGTTGGAACGGCCATGCTCTGGCCGATCCAACGATACCAAAATTTAACCCCTAGCTGCCACGGATCGGGAGATAGGGAGTTCATTGGAACTCCCTATCTCCACAGTTGGTGGCAGTTAGGGGTTAACTCTAGGACTGGCGTCATCGTGCTACGCACGATGACGCCAGTCTTCTGGGGGAGTTCCCGGAGGCTTGGTCGACATCCAAGATGTCGGCCAGCTCCGGGAAAGGATCGCGAACCGGCGCTTTTCAGCGCTGATTCGCGATCCAGCTCCCCAGGGGTTAATGCCAGGCATCATTTGGAAGGGCAGGCTGTGCCCTTCCAAATGATGCCTGGGTTAACCCCCTGTGCGCCGCCGATCGGGAGGGAGAGAGGTCCGAAGGACCTCCCCCCCTCCCTTTCAGGCGCCTCCTCCGCACATGCGGGGGGGGCGCCTGAATTAGGTGTCATCGCGCCCCCGCGATGACACCTAATTCTGGCGGCTGCTGGTCCGGATGCCGGGCTGACATCCAGGATGTCAGCCAGCACCGGAGGGGCCAGCGATCGGCCGGAACCTGGCCGAACGCTGACCCCAATGTGAGGACGCGCTCAGCGCGTCCTCAGCACACCAGCGGGACTGCTGAGGACGCGCTGAGCGCGTCCTCAGCAGCGAAGTGGTTAAGAATAAAAACGAAAAATTCCTTCAAATATCGTGCCTAGGAGGTCCCCATAACCTGCCCGTGAAGTGGCGGATTTGTAGGATGTATAGAGACATGTAAAAACAAAAAAATGACATTTCAAATGACGGTAAATGTTTTCCTTTAATCTATTCATAAACAACTGCTTGGGGTGGCAGCCTGTATGAAAAGAGGAGACATTTTAGAACACGTTTAGTAATTTTTTTGCCTAAATTATGGTGAAACTAATTCAGGCTTTGGATGAAAGTAACAATAGGTGCTTTAAAATTGGGCCTTTAGTGTTGGCAACAGTGCCGTCACACCGTAACCCCTCTGTGGTATTGTGGAAGAGTGCAGGGTTGGACCCTGAGGTCAAATATTAAAATGATATGAATCTGGTACAGGCGTCAGTGCACCCAAATATTTTGCCTTTGGTGGCAGCAAGTGCCTTCACACCGTAACCCCTCTGTGGTATTGTGGAAGAGTGCAGTGGTGGACCCTGCGGTCCAATATTAAAATGATATGAATCTGGTATAGGCGTCAGTGGCAGTGCACCCAAATATTGTGCCTTTGGTGGCAGCAAGTGCCTTCACACCGTAACCCCTCTGTGGTATTGTGGAAGAGTGCAGTGGTGGACCCTGCGGTCCAGTATTAAAATGATATGAATTTGGTATAGGCGTCAGTGCAGAGCACCCAAATATTGTACCTTTGGTGGCAGCAAGTGCCTTCACACCGTAACCCCTCTGTGGTATTGTGGAAGAGTGCAGTGGTGGACCCTGCGGTCCAATATTAAAATGATATGAATCTGGCATAGCCGTCAGTGTGTCAGACCTTTTCAGATATGAAATTTCTATATTTCACAGCAATTGCTTCACACAGACAATTCGTCTACGTGGTTAATATATAACAAGAATATGCGTTCTAAAGACAATAGATAAGCTAAACTAGTTATTGTTACGCATACAAGAAAAGACATTTTCCATCGATCAAAGACGGTCTAATGGACTCTGGTTGTAAAAAAAAAATAAACAAGCAGATGTTAGATCAAATGGTTTAAAAGTAAGGGAACACAATGACAACTGATCTTACCCTAGGATAGGTATCTCAGTATTGTGTTTATTTTGTCAGATCGAAACTCTGAAAGCCACGTAAACATTGAACAATGGGTTGCCCAATAAAGAAGAAAAACCCCAGAGAAGGTTAAATGGCTTGGATAAACCAGCCTGAAATGCTATGCTATTCGGCGATATGATCTAACACTAGATGGTATTTGAATATTTAATTTATGTGGTCAGTTAGAATAGATAACCTTGGCGTCTTATAAAAAAAAGAGGCCATACCACATTCAGTTGATTATTACATAACAAATGTCTTGTGTAACTAACATTTATAAAGCAGATTAAGTCTGGTAATGGTGAACGTTAAAGACGATATCACGAATGAATGAATTAATGTATGTCTGCAGGATCCTCTCATAAAGGGGGTATGAAATGCACACACGCCGTGGCGAAGTATGCCAGCGATGCCACAATAGAAATAAATTTTGATTTGTTAATAAAATCTATAGAGTCCCGGGATATAGGTGTAAAACGACCCCAAACCAGAAAAAGATTGGCCAAACACATAAATTAATTCTTGCAGAAGGTTGATGATTGATCTGAGAGCACCATCTGCTGGCTAGGTAATATAACACCTGGACAGACCCCTGGAGTTGATGAATATATATATCCTCCAATCAAATGAGGTCACATAGTGATGGGCTAGATCTAAAACTGGGCGGAAGACCACTATATAGAGGGGACAATCCAGAGCAGAAGGATCAACACACTGAGAAAAGCTTGGGGAGAGACCTGAGGGATGCTTGGAGAGGAGAAAGGGCAATATCATCAGCCCTCCTTAAGACGTGACCACGCCCTAATCTTCCACCATTCTATCTTCACTAACCAGATGGTAAAGTATGCCTGAATAACTTGATATCTATTTTCTAATTGCATAGTCCTTACTTTAGATGTTCATCACAAACTAAAGGAATATAAATGAATTATTTTGCTGTTTAAGCCTACTCAGTAGAATAGTAATCAACCTTCCACTCCCCTGCAGAGGATTGCTAAGGAAGAAACACTCAGATATATATATATACACCCACCCACAGACCTCAGACCATATATACACATACGCACATGGGGGGGTGGCATGTGGACAATTTCAACTAAATGCGCTCCCCCCATTTGGGTGATCCCTCCAGAAGAAATGTTGAACCCGACAGAGCAGAGAATATATATATTATTCTCTGCTCTATCGGGTTCAACATTTCTTCTGGAGGGATCAGCCAAATGGGGGGGGGGGTAATTAGTTGCCAAAATGTGTGTGTAATACAAGTCTGGATATACATATTTATACCTGCCCTTACCTTCCGCTATAAATTTGCTAAAAATATACACACAAAAAAAACAAACCACTGCCTGAGACCACGCGCAGCCACATGCTACCACCCTCTACATGGCTAAATGTATCTAATATATATAATTAAATACATTCAGCCAGGTAGAGAAAGAAGAAAAAAAGTTTTATTTTATGTTCCCGGGGACATTTAAAAATGTCCTCGGATTTTATTTTTTTTAGAAATGTGTTGCCTTACCTTAGCCTGGTGGTCAGTGGGGGCTCCCTGGATCCTGGTTGTGGGGGGGGGTCTGCCGTGGCTGCAGGTGCAGTGGCTCCCTCCCTGCGCAGCCTGTCTCTGCCACATGCACCCGAGCAGCTAGCCCGCACAGTCGCAGCTCTGTCATCCGGCGGCCGCATGCTCCTCAAGGGGATCCTTGGGAGGCCCCAGCAGGCTGCCCTCTACAGTGCCTGATTAGAGGGCCGTGTCTACCTGATGTTTTAGTAACAAGAATGTTTTATCCCATAGGCTTCAATGTTAAAAATATTCCCATTTTAATTCAATATCTAATAAACCGTTGCTCATAATATTCTGCAGTAAAGAGTCTCTTTATTTCTCGATTTTTTTGTATTTTTTAAGCATTTTTTATACTTTTTTCAATTTTTTTTTTTTTCGAACTTTTGGCGAACGTCCCCAAAAAGTTCGAAGTTCGCAAACTTTCGAATGGCCAATGTTCGAATCGAACTCTGAACCGATCGAACCGACCAGCTCATCCCTACTCACTAATCACCAAATACACCCCAGCCTGCTGCCTGAGATCAAACAGTGACCTGCGCCTAGCTTCTCCCCGCAACCCTCTTCCCATGATAGACTGCAGAATTTCTCAGGCACGGCCCCCATCCTCTGGATCACTCTCCCTCATACTGGCAGACTTTTCCCTAGTTTCCCTTCCTTCAAACACTCCCTTAAGTAATTCCTATTAATGCAAGTCTACCACCCGACACACTAATACATCTTACTGCCCCAACCAGTGCATCACTCTCACTTTGCAGTCCTCTTCTCCTGTTTCCACCCACAATCCTTTTAGATTGTAAATTCCCAAGGGAATTCGGCACTCGTTTCCTTCTGTATAGACATGTGCACAGCACAAAATTTCATTTTGAACTAATGGATTAGTCCTAAAATGCAATTTATTTAGTTGCTAAAGAAATTCGTTTTCAGTTCTTTAGTATGAAAACTAATTTCATTCATACGAAAACCAGTGGATACAATTACTATTGTAGTGGCTCCTCAGAGGGCTGAGATCGCTGCTTGTTACAGTATCTCTCACTCTCAGCACAATGTGCCAGGCAAAGCTGTTACAGTAACTGACTGCTGCTCATCACAGCGCTCAGAGTTTCAGTAAAACTAGTAAATAATATTTTCATATATAAGAGGTTAGAACAATATTATTTCCTTGTTTTACTGAAACTCTGAGCGTTGTTACAGTCAGTTACTGTAACAGCTGAGCCTGATATATTGTACTGAGAGATAATATAACAAGCTGCTGATCTCAGCGCTCACAGCCACTGGATTTAAAGGGCTAAAAAAAAGGGCTCCTCTCTGTATAAAGTATAGAACATCCTCCTGCATTAATTAATACCCCTCTCTGTATAATGTAGATAACATCCTCCTGCATTAATTAATACCCCTCTCTGTATAATGTATACAACCTCCACCTGCATTAATTAATGCCCCTCTCTGTATAGAACATCCTACTGCATTGGCATGTGGAGGGTGCAGAACTTCGGAAAGCAATGCTTATCCAGCACAGGATAGGGAACTTTTACTTAATTAAACTTTGTATCTCTGTGGGGGAGACACTAATATAAAAGCAGGGGAGAGGGAAAATATTAACGTAAATCGGTCTGAAAGCTCAGGGAAGAGATGACTGGTGCAAATTTATTTTTATAATAAAATAAAGCACTTTAAATCTAGGGAAAACATTCAAATAAATCACACTGAAGGCTCATAATGACAGAGTAACTGTGAGAGCTGGATACTAAATGTATCAGATGTAAAAAAAAACTTTATAACAAGCAGCACTGGGAGAGGAGAGGGACTTTATATAAAACGTGTATTAAAGATGAGGAAAGGGGGATAGTGCTCCTGGATAATATAAAATGTATCAGACCTAAGCCCCTATTATGCAGAGCGGGAGGGGAGATAACACACATTTTATAAAGTCCATCTCTTCTCCCAGCGCTGCTTGTTATAAAGGGGTTTTTACTATCCAGCCCTCCTCTGTCATTAGCTTTCAGTGTAACTTACTTGAATGTTTTCCTTCTCCAGCTGCTTTTATCATCTTGTCTGCCTCATAGACATGCAAGGGTTAAGTAAAGGTTTCCTCTCCTGTGCTGGCTGTCTGTGCTGCGAGTGAGTATTCTGGAGCTCTATCACTGTCAGATTTTCGGGTAGGGGTCGGGAAGGATTACGCATACAAACCTTTCCTGTAGCTTTGCGATGTTGCGCTTCATTACTGGTCTCCTTCACTCATCAATGTAATATCACAAAAAGGACTGAAACTAAAATGTAGTGCATTTTATTTTAGTTTCTTTCTTTTTTTGTACTGAGCAGTTTCGTATCTCTTGAGTCATACTAAAACTAAATTATCCCAAAATTCGGACTAAATCGCTTTAGTACTAAAACGAATGCACATGTCTACTTCTGTACTGGTTTGTCAAAATGTTGTTCTGTCTCAATGTATTGTAACCCTGTCTATATTGTGCCCATTGTTCAGCGCTGCAGAATATTCTTGCGCTACATAAATAATAAATAAATATACTTACAATGACGAGAATCTAGAGGCAATTTTGCTGGTAGGGCACTGTCCCAATTGCACCTATAGTGGAGCTTCATTAGATTGGAATCAGGATGAGTTCAAACTCATACATAATTGTATGATACAGCATACATAATTGGATGATACAGGATGGAAATTAGAATTTGGTCAACTCATTGAAATGACAGTTACTTTGTGCTGCTTGGCTGTGGGTATGTGGATTCCCCTCTTACCTATTCCTTAGCTCTTAGTCAGTAGTTCACTTAGTAGCTGGTATATAAGGTACTGAATTAGAAGCAATCTGCAGATTTTTTTCTATATCTGTGTTTATGTGAATGTGCTTGAATACGTGCAGCGCACATGTTTATGAAAATGTAAATAGAGAACTTGTAATAAACTTTAACATTTTTCTTCTATATGGAGTTTTAATCCTTTCAGCAAACATGAAATTCCATCAGGATTCTGAGGTATTAATAGACAATTAAATCAACATTAGATAACAAGTTACTCCATAACCACACACACTGTGATTCGCTAAAGAATTTTCTAGCCAAGATAATATGGTATGTAACTTCACTATATTTTTAATTATTGATTTTTATCATTCTAATTATTCGTTACATTTGTGGCGTTTACTCAAGCAAAGTGCAAAGTGAGTACCGGCTGGATGGAGTAGAGGTAACAGCACTGCTCTATAGTTGTGGAAACACGGGTTTGAATCCCAGCCAAAGCACCTCTCCTTGTAAGTGTCCTTGGGCAAGACACCTAATGGTACATACTCGCCACCCAGGACATACTTGAGAACAAGAAAAATCTCGATGTATCCTTCCGGGTACTTTATATAAAAAAAGTGTATTTACCTGATTGCCTAGGTAATGCTAGCAAGAAATTAGTATAACTTATTGAACATTTTTATTAGTTGCAAAGAGCGTGAAAAGCTCTAAAACTAGTCCTCCTATGTAGAATCACTCTTTGCAGCTCTGTCAATGCGCGTCCTAGCAATTTGACGGCGAGGCTTGGATAACGGACGCTTGTTGTGCGGTCATTTCGTGCGCACGCACAAACGTGCACAAGCGTGTGACCAACCCCGTTGCCGCGTCACAATGCTTCGACGGACGCCGGTAAGCACATCAGTACGGGCGCACAAAGCGCGCTCGTCTAACGCCAGCCTTAGAGTCAGACTGAGTTAAACTTAAATAACCTCAGCTTCGGAGCTGATTGGAGAAGACGCACCGCTGCTTTACTAGGTATGATTTAGTTCTAAGGTTATGTCAGACACAACCAGTATGTTTTATTCAGTTTACAACAGTAACAGAATTATAACACAAACAATAGGATACTGCCACTGAGTGAAGGAGCTGTATATCTGTGTTTTATCCTTATTTGAAGCTGGAGTCCTGTGTCACCACCCCACCCTCCCTACCACACCCTCTTTGGTCAGGAACTGCCATTCCCTCCCTTTGGTCTGGTCCCTGTCCCCACGCGCCCTCCCACACTCAGATCCGGTGTTTTGTCGATACCCACTCCCTCTCACACTCAGGTCAAGTCACTTGAGCAAAGTCACTCCCACCTCCAGTCCCTCCTTACACTCAGTTTGTTTACGAAATTATTTAAAAAGGACACTCTACGCACCCTGACCAATTTAGCTTATTAACCCCGATTTCATGCTGACATCATCATCTATGACCAATTGCATGTAGCCACGTTCATTTGAGAAAGCAAATATGGGCTTAAGCTGTGTATGCAGCATCAACCCATCCCTCTAACAAAGCACTCGCATATCTTGTATGAAAAGTTGGCAAGACACACAATTTGCATATGTACGTATGAAAGTTGCAAATTGCTTATGAAAAAGGGAGAGGGGTTGTGGTTATTTTTTTACATAAAATTCCTTTTAAGTAAAAAAAAATTTTTTTTTTTTATCTGATGAATCGATTAATCTAAATAATAATCGGCCAACTAATCGATTATGAGAATAATCGCTAGTTGCAGCCCTAATTGCAATGGCCAAAAAATGTTCAGTCTTGTTATGCTGCAAGTCAATAATGGCAAAGAGAAGCTATAAGTGCTGTTATTGATGTCTTCCCAACTGGTAACTAGAAATGGCACATAAAAATAACATTTATCCTAAGTACAACTACAACGTTTTGCTTTGCTTTTTTAGATTTGGGCTATACTCACTTTTCCCAACTGAAAACCAGTTAACCCAACATCATCTACACTGAAACATTTAGATCACCACAACCATCATCAATATAGGTCCTACAGTTGTGACTTTCTAATATCCCGGATTCTGCACTTTTCCTTCTACAGTATGTTACTGTGTCATTTATCTATATTAATGTATAAATTTTGCCATAACATATTCATATTGGATATTTTGTAAGACCTTATGCTGCTAAATTTTTATAAAACAGTCTTATTGTTTTTTCTTTTCTTACAGATAACTGGAGAGCAAATAGAGAAAATGGGATGGTAAGTTGGTAACACATGCAGGATAACCGTGCACCCAAGTGCACAAACTATGATCTCTAGACATAATTCTACTTTGATTTACCTCAAATTATGTGCTACAACATAAGTACATAAGTAACAGTTATGTTAAATATTAGCCGTCTCCCTGTTTGTTTAATATATTTATAAATCTGATGTTATCTACATAACATTCCATATAAATACTATGATAATAAACAGCTTCCAAATAATTTACATAAGCACAGAACTAACATTAATGTAAATCCAAATGGTATTTTGTTACTTTACAAGAGAGAGACGGTGAAAACAAGTTATGTCCATGCTCTTAGATAGGATATGAGAAATGTTGCCAATACAAACTCAGCATTTTCCTTTCTCCCTGGTGTGAAGGAAAGCTATTGACTCCTGTTGAGTTTAAACAAAACGCACATGTCCAGATCAATGCAGAAAGGAAGTCAAATAAATAGATTTTTTTATGACTTCAATGAACACAGCATTTAAAGCTGCTATTATTATGGTTAAGTTGATATAGATTCTTTGAGGTTGAGGATATCGCTTGAACGACATTTAAAGTAATATGTACTGAAGAAATTAAGTTACAATAAACTCAGGACCAGATATAGATCCCAGGATACCCTAAATAAAGGCTCTATATAAAAGGAAACAGTAACGTTTTGAGCTTGTGCAGTGTGAGAAATGTTGGGTGCATCATAACTCTGGATTGGTATGAACCTGGCAAAGGACAAGTCCAAGTAGTCTATTTTATTACAAAAATATAAAAAAAGTATATTCATAAATATAAAGATTTTAAATATTAACAGACTAATAATTTGGCAAGTGGATGGCTTTTTAGGTTAATGAGATAACATGAGAAAAAGGGAGGTTTGTGAGGGTCCTGAGACCGAGCAAAGGCACTAGTGGCCTGCTCTACGCTGGGGCCCACTCAGGTCTCACAAGGTTTAAGCTTGATTGTCCCATTACAGAGACAACTACTCCATATGCAAATCAGATGCCATCACCCAGAAAGGGTGACCAGTACTGAAATACCAAGGACGTCATCCCTGCACGGGAGGTGCACCAACCTCCCGACAATCGTTTCAGCCTTGTTAGGCCTCGACAGGAGGGTATAGCTGACACCCTTCTAGGCACATCGAGCAAGGGTCCACGTCTATATTACCCTGTAAACTTACAGAGAGGAAAAGAGAGGTTTGTGAGGGTCCTGAGAATGAGCACCGGCACTAGTGGCCTGCTCTACGCTGGAGCCCACTCAGGTCTCACAAGGTTTTAGCTTGATTGTCCCATTACAGAGACAACTACTCCATATGCAAATCAGATGCCATCAACCAGAAAGGGTGCCAGTACTGAAATATCAAGGACGTCATCCCTGCACGGGAGGTGCACCAACCTCCCGACAATCGTTTCAGCCTTGTTAGCCTCGACAGGAGGGTATAGCTGACACCCTTCTTGGCACATCGAACAAGGGTCCACGTCTGGATTGCCCTGTAAACTTACAGAGAGGAAAAAAGAGGTTTGTGAGGGTCCTGAGAATGAGCAACGGCACTAGTGGCCTGCTCTACGGTGGGGCCCACTCAGGTCTCACAAGGTTTTAGCTCGATTGCGCCATTACGGGGACGACTGCTCTATATACAAATCAGACTGCTACACTCAGAAAAGATGGCCAGTACTAAACTGCCAAGGACATCATCCCTGTACAAAAGGTGCAGCAACCCCCGACGATCATGTCGGCCTTTGTGAGTAGTTTTCCCTGTAATGACACAATCGAGCTAAAAACTTGTGAGACCTCTTACATCACGAAACAAGGTGATAATAAAAAAACAATAAACAAAGCTGGAATGACTGCACTCATGTTACTAGACCAGTAGTGCACAGAAGGGTTAACCCCTTGTCCAATAAACTTTCAACAAGTGTGGCAACAGATCTTATTTAATTTAAAAAAAACACTTTTAAGTTTTATATAATGTTACAATTACTATTCTAAAACCTTATGTTAGTCTTTATATTTTCTCATTGTTTGAAACTTTTTAACCCCTTCAATGCTGAGCCTTTTCACCTCTATGTGCTGAGCTCATTTGTAAAGTTTTGTGCTTGTCGGGCTCTATTACATTCTTTGCATTAAAACGCGGACACAAGGGAGAAAAAACTGCGCCCGCAGTTTTCCCCCTTGCGCCCACGTTTTAACGCTGGAATACAATGCAGGCGCAAAAAATGCTGCTTGCATTGCTATCGCGCGTTAAAATCAGGGATGTTCGCGGCATTGCTGAGCGCAGCCGCGAGCATCCACTCGATAGAGTCCATAGTCCTATGGACTCCATCGAGTGGATGCTCGCGGCTGCGCTCAGCGATGCCGCGAGCATCCCTGATTTTAACGCGCGATAGCAATGCAAGCAGCATTGAGCCAGACGCCGGCGGTCACATGACCTGCCGGATCTCGCCTCGCGAGATCCGGCTGGTCAGCGTAGTGATACGCAGGGAGAGACTGGGGGGACTTTTCCCCCAGTCTTTCCCTGCTCCCGCTGGACGGAGGAGGCGGTTGGAGCCATGGTCCTCGCCGCGGGACAGAGGGTGAGTATGTGATTTGTTTTTTTTATTTTTAAGGCTGGTGTTAACGGATTTTGCAGAAGCGGAATCCGTTAACACCAAGTCCTGACTCTGGTTAACTTTCCGCTAAACAGAGCAAGGCGTTAATCAGCATTGGGACTTTGTAATCCAGCGCTGATTAACACTGATTAACACCTGTTAAGTATAGGGAGTGCAAAGTACAGTAACCTTGCGCTGCAAAGAACAAGATACCAAATGCAAATGGGTTTCTTAACCCGTATGCGTTTGGATTGTAATATGTGGTAAACACCGCAGAAAACGTTAATGCTCACGCAAGTGAGCGTTAATGTTTGCGTGAAGAGTGTAATAGGGCCTGTCATGTTTAAATGCGATATGAAGTCATCTGCATTCAGTGTTCCTGCCAGGACCCAGCCAGTCCTTTTCCTGTCCTACCTGTTGTCTCGTGCCTCCCGTAAGTCTCCAAGTATGTTACCCTCTGTGTCTGTGTTCTTTTATCTTGTTGTGTCTTGTCTGCATTTGACTCTCCTCCCTGTCTTAGTCAAGAGTCAACCTCTTTAGACTAACAGATTATTTCTGTTTGTCTTAACCCCATAGTGACTGACCGTTTTACAATTGTCAGTCCGAAAGTGCCCACTGCTGTCTTTACGTCTCTGCGCTGTTTGTGGTCAAATTTTCCTCTTATTCGTTTATGCAACCCATATTATATACTTTTTTTCTCGCCATTAAATGGACTTTCTAAAGATACCATTATTTCCATCATATCGTATAATTTACTATAAAACAAATTATGAAATATGATGAAAAAATTGAAATAAACACACTTTTTTGAAATGTAATCCCCAAAAACTACAACTGCCAAAAGAGACCCGGCTAAATTGTTTTGAAATTTTATCCTGAGATTAGAAATACCCAATTTTTACATGTTTTTGCTTTTTAACCCCATCACTGCTGAGCCAGTTCACCTTTGTGCACTGAGCTCATTTTGACCGTTTTATGCTCATCATGTTTAAACGTAAATTGATGCCCTATTTTATTATACCCCCGAACAAGATTTTTTTTTTAAAAAAAACCCTTTTTATTATTGTTTTATTTATTTGTTTTTACACCAAACCTAGTCACGATCAGGCCTTTCCAATGATACCAAACATGACCCTTTAGCTTCCACGGATCGGGAGATATGGGGATCCAAATGATCCCCCTAACTCCATTTGGCAGCTATGGGATTAACTGGCCAACTGACATCATTGCACATATGATGTCAGTGGGTGGAGGGTGACCCGAAAGCTTGGCTGACATCCAAGATGTCAGCCACTTCCATTCGAATCACGATCCTGCGCCGATGGGAGCCAAATCGTGATCCGGCACCCAAGGGGTTAATGAGAAGCATCGCTGAAAAAGAGAGACTCTCCCCTTTCCAGCGGTACCTTTTTTTTTTTTAGTCCTAACCATACGGGTGGGAGAGGCATCCAAATAACCTTACCCCCTCCCATTTTAGGTTCCCCCTGCAGGAGCAGGGGGACGCCAGAAAGTGACATCATCGCGCACGGCGATGACGTCATCGTGATAGCCGGGGCCCTATAAACAAGCCGTGGGAAACCAGCCAGAGAGGTAAGTATGGGAGGGAGGGGGGGTTAAAGGACCATAACATAGTCTTTTTTACCTAATGTATACTAAAGAATTGCATATATTAACACAAATATTATATTTAAAAAATTAAAAACATTACACTTATGCATAGTTAGCAGTGCACAGACTGTAACACACCAAGGAAACCTGGAACGGGCTGGGTTTAAGTACAGGCAGTACAGGGATCACATAACTACACTGCCACATGATCAAAAATAACAGTAACAACGGTATGAGTTCAAGATAGCTACACTGTAAACATGAAACTTTAATTGAAACAGTTTGGACCATGTTATGATCTTCACGGTGAAACAGGGACGCTAAGGAGAAAAAACTGTGCCTGCAGGTTTCTCCATAGTGTCCCCTTTTAAGTGTGATATTACGGGGCAGTTGCTAATCCAGCAGTCTTCCCGTAACACGCTAAATCTCGGGATGCTCGAGGTAGGACTAAGAACCTCCACGAGCATCCCCTCCATTGAGTCCATGGGACTCCATTGAGGCTTCCACTGCCGGTCACATGACCTGCAGGATCTCGCCTCTCGCAAGATCTGGCAGGTCGGCGGATTGATCATGGAGGGAGACTGAGGAACTTTTTTCCCCCAGTCTTTCTCTGTTACTGGCGGCCAGAAGAAGCGGATTGAGCCGCTGTTCTCGCCGTGGGATGAGAGGTGAGTATGTGAGTTTTGGTTTTTTTTTCCAGCAGAAGCGGAATCAGTTAGCACCAGGTCCTGGATGTGGCTAAGTTTTCAGTTAACCGCAGCGGTGAGTAATTAGCGTTAGGACTTTGTAATCCTAACGCTAATTAACAGTTTGTGTTCCCCATGTAAGGTATAGGGAGCGCAAAGTACAGTAAGCTCGCGCTAAAAAGCGCAAGATCCGAATCTCTAACGGGGTTTTTAACCCGTTAGCGTTCAGATTGTAATATTGGCTGGAAAATTTAGGGCCACTTAACATAACGTTAACGCTCACACAGCTGAGTGCTAACGTTAGCGATAAGAATGTAATAGGGCCCTACATATTTTAAGTGACTAAAAGATGTCTAAATAGACAAATGGTAGGAGGTTACATTATACAGCAAAACCATTATTAACCCTTTAAAAATATTAATATACGTACATGATCCCACACCACACATTCATCTAAAGCAGATGATTACTGATGCCATTGCCACCATTGATGAGGGTATGCTTCAGTGAGCATGGCAAGAAATCGAGTACCATCTTGATGGTGCCCATATAGAGGTGTATTAAATGAGGCAAAAAACTTAAATATATACGTCTCATTTTGTAATAATTTTCACTTATCTGTCTTTTCATTTGCCTTTGTAATAAATTTTTGAAATTGTAAAGAGACTTTATGGACTCCCCGTATATTTGCATTTTGCTAACACAGTATATAGAAATTTTAGGACTAGTTTCCGTTCAATGATTTGCAGTCATTCACTTCCACTGACATGCCTCTGGGGTAAAAGCTGTGATTGGAAGAGTTTTCCTGGTTAGGAAAAGAGGGTTCCATAATCCATTAATAATTTTTCATTATTTATTCTACCATCAACTTGACTTGATGTTCTGATGCTTTGGACTTTTATCGGATCTACATGACAGTACTCCACTCACACCTAGAAGCTGACTGACTGCCAACATGCAAATTAGAGCACATAGTCAATGAGACAAGGCACTCTAAACCCACTCAACTTCATTGGATTTATCCACCTAACAAAGGTGCACCATAACTATCCTGTTTGGACCAGTCCAATACTGATTTGTGTCAGAAAGAAAAGAAAGTGATTCCGGGTGCTCCAAAAGTGGTACAAGTGAAGTTTTTATTGGATGAACATTGGTGGCAGTAGCAACGTTTTGGCCAAGACTTGTCAGAGGACAGTGGTTGCCATTGCCACCAATGTGCATACAATAAAAGCTGCACTTGTTCAACTGTTGGGGGTTTCCAGATTTCCTTGTTTTGACACAAAGACATGCAGATTAATGAGACAGAACGCCAATGCAGAAGTACTCAGTTGTGCAATGATCGAGAGACACTCATGGAGAAAAAACATGCTGGAGGCCATTGCCGAAACCATATAAAAGTCTTTAGTAGTGAGAAGAGATCAAATTGTTCTTTATGACCCATGCAATATCCATAACCTGATGAGACATTGCAGGGAAGGTGAACCTGTCTATTACAGGTTCACTTTAATTACAAACTTTTTATGAGGCACAGTTAATTATTGTGAAGGCTATAGAGATTGTAGTTATTTTTCAATCTTAGAAATTTTATTGAGTTCCAGCCAAAAGTATATTCTTAATAGCATCATTTTACATATCCTACATGCATAATATACGGTACGTGTTTCAGTGAGCTGCTACTGCTAGCTTGTTTTTGGTTAATTTTAGTTTGTTTTACTTTTTTTTGTCTAATATTGCAGCGATATTTAAAACAATCACATCATAAACACGTTTGAGATTTTCTGACCCTTCCCGTCATGAGATGGTTAATGTTGAACATGTATAAATAGTGAGTTCCACCTTTGTGTTTATCTTCTTCTCTCTGTTGTCTTATTGATTGGGAATGAGCAATTTGCCCTGGATAATTCACTCTATGCTAATGGCCTCTCTAACCCTTTTTAAGAAAGGGCTATTGCATCTCTGGCTTTCTAAATAATTCATGGCCTGAGCTCAGTGCACAGAAAGTGATCCTCTTCAAGGGACATGCTGATCCATCTATCCTCAGAAGGAGTTTCCAGATGAATTAGATGGAACCCATTAGGTGTGCTGCTTAGAGGAGAAGAACTGGGAAGCTTCTACAGTACATCAACTATTCAAAGATCAAAGATCAAAGCTCCAATTATTTTTCCTTATTGTACTTTTTCACTCGTATGTGTTTATTTATACTTACTCAGACAGAGGTTTTATTAAGGGAGAAAAAAATCACTTTTTATTTTGCCGGGAGACTCTTTTAGTGCGTGGATTTAGTTTATCAAACATTCTGCACAACAAGCTTTTACTAATTAGACAACTGCATTTTGTTTGTAAGGAAACATATTTAGTAAAAAACACAAGGTTATTTTTAACCAACTTTCCATTTTGTAACCATGTTTCCTAAATTGCACCCACTCCTGTAGTTTAAGGAGACTGATCTTAAATCTAAATATGTATTAGTGCTGTTGCTACTAATAACAATAATGATTGCAGTTAAATTACTCATTCGTTATTGCTTGTATTTTATGATTAGCGTACCACATCACTGATGCAACTCTTCGCTCTGCTCACCTACTCGCACATGATTGAAGCTACTTCTATGGCCCCACCATTCCCAAACCACTGGCACTGATGATCCTGCCGTACAGTAAAATTCCCCTCGTCTTCCTCAACCCCAATCCCCTTTAGACCAGTGGTTCTCAACCTGTGGACCCTCAGGACCCAGAATTGTCCTTGGTCATTTAGTCGCGACCCAAAAATAATTGAATTTCTGAAACAACGTGTGCAATATTCTACAATGTATGCACTTTTTGAACAATTTTGTAAACAAACAGGGATTCTTTCCAAAATGGATAGTGCAGTAACACAGTAATCACTAGTGAAAACGAAAGTGCTGTTGAGACAAAAACCCAATAAAATAAACTGTAATTGAAATATATGAAATTAATTATCACTTATGGGAAAACTGGGGATGCTTCTTGCTCTTAATAAGTGTCTCAAAGTCTGGGGTGATGGTAGACAAAGCAACTCTAATTTAAATCACTACTGAATGAATAATAAAATATTCTAAAAACTTAACAAACTCACCTGCTCCATGCTCTGCTCCGTGCTCCCCCACCGTCCGTCTCTGCTGCTGTGTGCATTATTTCTTCATAGCAGCGGCAGCCTGCCCTCCGTGGGCCTACGCAGTTTGCGTAGCTGAACACTACACTAATCACGTAAGCTCAAAGTGGCCAAGAGATAGAGAAGTCTGCAGCGCATGTCTGGCACTTCCTACTTCCTGAACCTATACTCAGAGAGGCACTGAGAGCAATGTAATAGCTTGGACCAATGGGAAAGCACCATTGGTCCAAGCCATTCAAAAAATGCCTCCATGGGAGGCTGGCCTCCCATGCAGTGATTGATGCAAGGCAGTCATGTGATTGTCCTCGTCTTGCACAGTCAGTGGGCGCGGGGCTGTGCTCAGGGTGTGGCCTCAGTGTGACTGTTCACTGCATTGGCACCTCCTCCCTGCAGGTGGAGGGGGCAGTGCACGGCCGACTGGAGTGGAGGACACAGATCCTGGGGAGCACTGATAGCAGCCAGATCCTGGGGAGCACCGATAGCAGCCAGATCCTGGGGAGCACCGAGAGCAGCCAGTTCCTGGGGAGCACTGAGAGCAGCAAGTTCCTAGGGAGCTCTGAGAGCAGCCAGATCCTGGGGAGCACTAAACCTATGTAACCTGTGTATATCTGGCTCTGATACTAGCCAGTGCCTCACCAGCCACTGACCTCACCGCATGTCCCTGGTTTGCAGGGAGACCGGGATCAGGGAGCATTGTGTGGTTCTGCTGAGAATTCTCAGTGTACCTTCTAGTTTTCTGCAGGGATTATCACATCAGGAGGAAGGCACGAAAGGAAGAGGAGTGAGAGATTTATAGAGCAAAAGGGAGAGAGATGAGGAGAAATGGAGTTTAAGACACAGATACAATGACAGATGGAAAAATACACAGAACACACAGACATAGATGGACAGACAGAATAACAGATATTCAGAAAGAAGCATGCATAAATAGGTAAAAGGACAGATTAACAAAAGGACAGACAGAGAAAAACACAATCAAATATACATTGAGAGCCCCCCCCTTACCCAACAGCCTTTTGCTTCACTGAGATGTGCATTGTGCACAGTGGCTCCTGGTGTTGGGAGTACAGAGCTGCTGCCAGTCACTGAGTCCCACCCCACACCTTCCCATTACAGATCACCCCCGCCTAGCCATTACAGAGTATCTTACCTGATGCAGCGGGCCCCAGGTGGCGCCTGGGAACATTCAGAGGTAGCCGCGCAGCCTGGGACCTGCTGCTGCAGGTAAGATACATCAGCGGGTCCCAAGCATTACAGAGGCCTGGGGCACTTGCCCCACGACCCAGTCCGCCCCTGGTTGCGACACACTTTTGGGTCGCGACCCACCACTTGAGAAACACTCCTCTAGACTGTAAGCTCCTATGAGCAGGGCCCTCTACACCTCTTGTTTCCATCCTATGTCCATTTATCTGTATCTCATTCCCTTTGGTTATTGAAAGCGCTGCAGAAACTGTTGGCGTTATATAAATGATGACAATAATAATAATGATGCTTCCAATAAAAGATTTTATGTTGTCTGCTTGACCTTCTTCTGAAAAACGTTATATCTATCCAGAAAGAAAGCCTGATTACCTTATGTGTGTGTTTTGAAAATGTTTCTTATGGCATCCATCAACTGCACCCATAAATAGATGGACAGATGTTTTGTTGCATTTTTGAAATAGTAGCTTGTTTACTGATAAAAAGCATGACAATGGACTGCTTGTAATGAGTTACAGCTTCTAAATTGTATTACCAACCCTAACCCTATTACAGCCAAATTCCAGCCAAACAAAGCTTGTGACTGGACATTGCAGCTGCTTAACTACCCCTATACTTTGTACAGGAGCTGTTAATTTGTGTCTAGACAATGAAGAATGAGCTATTCTAACCTCACTTGTTCTTCCATGGCATGAAACATTATTCAGGAATGGATAAACCCTGATGTGATTTTGTTTCTGCAAAATTACTCAACACTTACAAAGAAAGACATTGAAAATCTCAAACTTACCCCTTATCCCACAGTTCAGAGGAGAGCAGAATCCACAACATCTTGAAGCAGCAGAAGACTGGGAAGAAATAGTTCACAATGCTCTTTCACCGTCCCTGCTTTACCCTGCATACACACAAATAGGGCCCTACGACTGTAGCATAACCAAGGACAGCTAATGTCTAAACCCTATTATAATGCTTTTAAAGACCATGGAAGACCATTCTTCAATAGTAAAGAACACTTTGCTTTGGGGACTCCCATGTGCAAATATATATATATATACAGGGTTATTCAGAGAAAGGTGAAACTCTGAAGAACATTTGGAGAAGTGAAAATTCTAGGCCAAAATAGCCAAACCAGAAAAATTCTTCCATTTATCTCACTTTCCAAATCGGCTATTTTGAAAGGGCTATTTCACTTCTCCAGAAGTTCTCCAGAGTTTAATCTCTCTCTGAATAACCCTGATAGTAGACATGTGCACAGCACAAAATTTCGTTTTGAACTAATGGATTAGTCCTAAAATGCAATTTATTTAGTTGCTAAAGAAATTCGTTTTCAGTTCTTTAGTATGAAAACTAATTTCATTCATCCGAAAACCAGTGGATACAATTACTATTGTAGTGGCTCCTCAGAGGGCTGAGATCGCTGCTTGTTACAGTATCTCTCACTCTCAGCACACTATGGGCCATATTACATAGTTGGTGCTAACTTAACCAGAGCTGTTGTAAACTTCCCAGAGCC
The DNA here is from genome assembly GCA_009667805.1 of Leptobrachium leishanense. Lineage (NCBI taxonomy): Eukaryota > Metazoa > Chordata > Amphibia > Anura > Megophryidae > Leptobrachium > Leptobrachium leishanense. The sequence continues at coordinate 208,988,367 of CM019064.1, forward strand.
ATTATAGCCTATGGAGGTTTTCAGTTTACAACAGCTCTGGTTAAGTTAGCACCAACATTGTAATACTGCCCCGTGTCAGGCAAAGCTGTTGCAGTAACTGACTGCTGCTCATCACAGCGCTCAGAGTTTCAGTAAAACTAGTAAATAATATTTTTATATATAAGAGATTCGAAGAATATTATTTCCTTGTTTTACTGAAACTCTGAGTGCTGTTACAGTCAGTTACTGTAACAGCTGAGCCTGATACATTGTACTGAGAGATAATGTAACAAGCAGCCGATCTCAGCGCTCACAGCCACTGGATTTAAAGGGGTAAAAAAAAAAAAGGCTCCTCTCTGTATAATGTTTAGAACATCCTCCTGCATTAATTAATACCCCTCTCTGTATAATGTATACAACATCCACCTGCATTAATTAATACCCCTCTCTGTATAATATATAGAACATCCTCCTGAATTAATTAATGTCCCTCTCTGTATAGAACATCCTCCTCAATTTATACCTTTCTCTGTATAATGTATATAACATCGTCCTGCATTAATACCCCTATCTGTATAATTTATAGAACATCCTCCTGCATTAATTAATGCCCCTCTCTGTATAGAACATCCTACTGCATTGGCATGTGGAGGGTGCAGAACTTCAGATATTGCGATGTTGCGCTCTTCATTGCTGGTCTCCTTCACTCAGCAATGTAATATCACAAAAAGGACTGAAACTAAAATGTAGTGCATTTTATTTTAGTTTCTTTCGTTTTTTGTACTGAGCAATTTCGTTTCTCTTGAGTCATCCGAAAACTAAATTATCCCAAAATTCGGACTAAATCGTTTTAGTACTAAAACGAATGCACATGTCTACCTGATAGTATTTATCTTCTGATCAGTCATACCAAGGTATAAAGGGAAAGACTCCCACTGCACATAGATTCAGAGTAAAGATAGAGGACAATTTTCAACAATATAGATAGGAAATCGTCAGGACCCAAATGAATAAGTAATAGAAAGACAAGATCATCACAGATTTCAAAAGAAATCAATCCATTTAGTGGTAATTGCAGACTTCATATTTTTCTCCAGCTTTAGATTAAAGGCCATTTTTATTGGGCTTCGTTCTGGAATTTAATTTCTGTCCTTTTTATGTATCTTCCATTGTTACGTATTAAAACTAGGCTTGTGCACCGATTTTTTTTTCGGTTCGATTCGATTCGATTTTTCGGATTTTTAAACTTTTCGATTTCGGCTCGTTTCGACCGATTTCTGTTTCGATTCTGTTCGGCTCGACTCGTTTTTCGTGTACATTTTTTTTTGGAATTTCGACCATTTTTCGTATTTTCGTGTCACTTAGCTCGTTTTTTGTATCGACTTTTCGTATTTTCAGAAATTTTCGTTTTTCGGAATTGTAAATGTTTTCGGAATATCGACCATTTTTCGTATTTTCGTGTCACTTAGCTCGTTTTTTGTATCGACTTTTCGTATTTTCGGAAATTTTCGTTTTTTGGAACGTCTGTTCTCCTCGTTTCAAAGCAATAAATTTCGATTTGACACATTTCAAGTACATTCGAAAATTCCGAAAATATTTCGTTTCGGCTTGGAAAACTTTTCGGATCTGCCATTTTCGGATCTAAAATTTTTCGGAAAATAAGCCGCATCCGAAAACACGAATCGGGAAATTTCGTGAAAATTCCGGAATTCCGAAACCCGAAACGCACATCCCTAATTAAAACCATGCTTGTGCACGAAGGAAAGCAACACTCGCAAAATTCTATTTCTTAATAATACCGAATCATTTCAGCTTGATGTATTTTTGCTAAAGCTTTCATAGTATGTGTTCCATTACTCCTAACATTCTATTTGAAGAAACGGGATATTATTGCAGTTTAATTTAATGAATTCCTACTAGTCTCTTGCACAAACCTAATTTCAAAATAAACCACTTTGATTCGAATTATGAATGCTCACTGTAAACCTCGAACAGATTCGATCAAGTGATTGTGGACATGGCCTGGCCAAGGAGTTCTGACATCACAGCTCATAGAATAAACAGACCTATGCATTTAACAATGATTTGCTACATTTCCTCCCTTCTCTTGTAATCCCATTTAAAGGCCTCTGTTGTTTATGTCTCAAATATTACTATGTTGTTAATGGATTTAGTATTAAAGTGATGGCTATGTAATAAGCTCAGTCTTTCAAAGTAAATAAATCCGTGGCTGACGTTTAGTCACGAGTTACATGTCCATGTATCATGGTTTTGGAAAGAATACAGTTTTTTTTTTTTTAATGAGTGTATTGTCGTTTTGACCCAAGTGAATACAGATGCGATCCAGTTACTGGCTACACCAATTCCTTAACAAAACTGATTTCACATGGTGGTATTGTTTATTAGCTTTGTGCATAATGCTTGGATCATCACATACAGAATCATTGCACTTGAAGCATTACTGGAACATGTTACTTTATTGAAAACACCTTTGCCAAGATCGCAAGTGACTTAACCCACTGTGAGCAGTAGAAAATATTTCTGATTTAAGAGCATTTCATCATTTAATGTTTAATTTTTCAAATAAACTGCCAGCACTCACCTTTCTTCTATAACAGTAGTTTTCTGTTTCTAAACAGGAAAGTATATTTTATCAAATAGAAATTTATTATTGTAAAATATTGTTTTAAACACTAGAAAAAAATACTTCAGAATCCTTTAAAATAGAGAAAAATGTGCATCCCAGACGAATTCTTTTGTGATTCAGTTTCAAACTCTACTTGACTGTTTTGTTTCATTTTAGTTCAAAGCAGACCCGTCACCAAAATCAGGCATTATATTAATCAATAAACCCCAAATTGCACCCTATAACTTGTGTGAACATATTTTTTAAATGCATCAACATGGGTTTACCTCAGGGAGCTCATGCCAAACTAATCTTATTGATTTTTTTGATTGGGTAACAAAAATAATAGACACAGGTGGTGCAGTAGACATGGCTTATTTAGATTTCAGTAAGGCTTTTGATACTGTTCCGCATAGAAGGCTTATCAATAAATTGCAATCTTTGAGCTTGGATTCCAATATTGTTGAATGGATTAGGCAGTGGCTGAGTGACAGGCAACAGAGGGTTGTGGTAAATGGAGTTTATTCGGCGCAAGGTCTTGTTACCAGTGGGGTACCTCAGGGGTCAGTACTTGGACCCATTCTCTTTAATATTTTTATTAGTGATATTGCAGAAGGTATTAATGGAAAAGTATGTCTTTTTGCTGATGACACAAAGATTTGCAACAGGGTTGACGTTCCTGGAGGGATCAGCCAAATGACAAATGATTTAGGTAAACTAAAAAAATGGTCGGAGTTGTGGCAATTGAGTTTTAATGTGGATAAGTGCAAGATAATGCACCTGGACGTAAAAACCCAAGGGCTGAATATAGAATATTTGATACAGTCCTAACCTCAACATCTGAGGAAAGGGATTTAGGGGTTATTATTTCAGAGGATCTAAGGGTAAGTAGTCAATGTAATAGAGCAGCAGGAAATGCTAGCAGAATGCTTGGTTGTGTAGGGAGAGGTATTAGCAGGAAAAGGGAAGTGCTCATGCCACTGTACAGAGCACTGGTGAGACCTCACTTGGAGTACTGTGTGCAGTACTGGAGACCGTATCTCCAGAAGGATATAGACATCTTAGAGAGAGTTCAGAGAAGGGCTACTAAAATGGTGTACGGCTTGAAGGAGAAAAGTTACCAGGAAAGGCTTAATGATCTTAACATGTACAGCTTGGAAAAAAGACGAGACAGAGGAGATATGATAGAAACATTTAAATACGTAAAGGGAATCCACAAGGTAGAGGAAGGGAGTATATTTAAAAGGAAACAAAGTAGCAAAACAAGAGGACATAGTCTTAGATTAGAGGGGCAAAGGTTTAAAAGTAACATCAGGAAGCATTATTTTACTGAGAGGGTGGTGGATACATGGAACAGTCTTCCAGTTGAAGTGGTAGAGGCCAAAACAGTAATTGAATTTAAGCAAGCATGGGATAGGCATAAGGCTATCCTAAACAAAAGATAAATCCAGGTAAAGTATCCATGTAATTGGGCAGACTAGATGGGCCGAAAGGTTCTTATCTGCCGACATTTTTCTATGTTTCTATGTTTCTATCAGCAGCTAAGGATAGCTTTAGTCTAAAAAAAATAACTGTGGGAACTATACAAAATTTCTGCTCTCCAATTAACCATTGACATGTCGCACCTAATCCAATGTCCAGCTGCCATTATAATAGTGATAAATAATAATGTTTTAAGTATCATCTGAACTCTACCCAAACTAGGTGCCCTGTACAGAAACAAAACCTGCCTGACTCCCGCAGTAAGAAAACAGATTGTACAATAAATGCTTATGCTGGCTATTGAATACTGAGATGTAGTGTATGCAGCTGCCCCGCAAATGCACCTTCATAAACTTACTACATTGTATAACTCATTCTGCCACTTTGTGCTACAATGTAACTACATGACCCACCATTGTGACATGTTAAAAGAGCTAAACTGGCCGTCACTGGAATCTAGACGCACCCTTCACCTTTCCAACCTGGTGTTTAAGAGCTTTTCTCGGAAGTTACCGCCCTACCTGAATAAACTGCTTCCCCCAGCAGTGCCCTCATCCTATAACCTCCATTCCAGGACCTGCACCTTACTTGCAGTACCACAATAGAAAAGAAAGTGGCTCAATCCTCATTTTCATACAGAGCACTGCACTGTTATGGAATAACCTCCAGACTACATCAAATCTTCCCCCAGTCTAAAGTCACTTAAGAGTAGGGATGTGCGTTTTGGGTTTCGGAATTTCAGAATTTTCAGGAAATTTCCCGATTCGTGCATTCGGATTCGACAGTTTTTCCGAAAATTTTCGGATCCGAAAACGGCAGATCCGAATAAATTTCCGAGCCGAAACAAAAACTTTTCGGAATTTTCGAATGGACTAGAAATGTGTAAAATCGAAATTCATTTTCGTTCCATTCGTGATTTTGGCTCCATTCCTGATTTCGGTTCCATTTCAGTAATTTCGGACATCGTATTTTTTGGTTATATCGCTGATTCTGTAATTTTGTATCATTCCCATCTCAATGTATCCTTCCTGGAAAACCAGAGAAATCTCAATGTATCCTTCCCGGGAAACCAGAGAAATCTCAATGTATCCTTCTTGTAAAACACGAGAAATCTCAATGTATCCTTCTTGTAAAACATGAGAAATCTCAATGTATCCTTCCCGGGAAACCAGAGAAATCTCAATGTATCCTTCTTGTAAAACATGAGAAATCTCAATGTATCCTTCCCGGGAAACCAGAGAAATCTCAATGTATCCTTCTTGTAAAACACGAGAAATCTCAATGTATCCTTCTTGTAAAACACGAGAAATCTCAATGTATCCTTCTTGTAAAACATGGGAAATCTCAATGTATCCTTCTTGATAAAAAACATGAGAAATTTCAATGGCAGAATTATCATATCGGCAGAATTATCGTACCGACAGAATTATCGTATCGACAGAAATATCGGATGTGAAAAACCATTAGTTTACGTCAAAACGAATAGACACTTTGAAACGAGGAGAACAGATGTTCCGAAAAAGACAAGAAAATTTCCGAAATCACGAAAAAAAAAGTCGATACGAAAAATGAACTGAAACGAACCGAACCGAAACGGAAATCGACCGAAACGAGCCGAAACGAAAATTTACAAAATCCGGACGAACCGAATAGAACCGAAAATAAAATCGGTGCACAAGTCTACTTAAGAGATCTCTATTAACCTTGATACAAAATGCACCTGTGATCATGTAACATAATGAATATATTTCCTACATATTTATTTTCTGTTAATCTGTATATTGGTGTTGTTTTTTTTACTATCTTGCATTTTATTACATTGTTTTTCTGTAGCTACTGTAACAATTCAATGTTCTTGAACTCAGGACATTCTTGAAAACTAGAGAAATCTCAATGTATCCTTCCTGGTAAAATACTTTAGAAAGAAATAAATAAGTATAGATTGGTTGGGTTTTAAGAAATAATTTTGATAATTGTAAAAAAATATATATATATGGTGACTTAATAAGGAAGCATATGATTGAAATCTAATAGAAGCTTTACAGTGTGTGGCCGAAATGGAACTCTGTTGCCCCTGAAAAAATTGTGGAGGAACTTTGTTCCCAATCGGTCCTGTTTGACTTGACCCCTGGCTTTATTAGCAAACTGGAAACCTATTTTTCATGAAACCTATTTTTTTTTAAAGTGAACACTCATATCCTACTCTTCTTGTTATTTAAAGAGGGTCTTAGCCAAGAATACAGTATCATGTGCCCAGTGATAAAATAAGGCACTGTCTTGTAGGGCTGAAATAACTAATCGATTAATTGACAACTAATCGCTGATTAAAATAGTTGTCAACTATTTCCATTATCGATTAATCGGCTGTCGATTAATCGTCCTGTGTACAGCACACATTGTTTCGATTCAGACGGAGTTAAACGTAAATGACCTCAGCTTCGGAGCTGATTGGAGAAGACGCGCCGCTGCTTTACTCGGTATGATTTAGTTCTAGGGTTATGTCAGACACAACAAGTTTGTTTTTATTCCAACAGTAGCAGAACTCTAACACAAAACATAGGATACTGCCACTGGGTGAAGGAGCTGTATGCCTGTAATTAATCCTTACTTGAAGCTGGAGACCTGTGCCACCACCCCACCCTCCCTGCCACAACCTCTTTGGTTGGGAACTGCCTTTCCCTCCCTTTTGCCTGGTCCCTTTCCCCATACTCAATCCCACACTCAGATCTGGTCTTTTGTCCATACCCACTCCCTATCACACTCAGGTCAAGTCACTTGAGCAAAGTCACTCCCTTCCACCTCAAGTCACTCCTCTCACTCCGTTTGTTCGCAAAATTATTTAAAAAGGGACACTCTACACACCCTGACCACTTTAGCATATTAATCCCGATTTCATGCATCATCTACGACCAAGTGTTTGTAGCAGTGTTCATTTGGAAAAGCAAACATGGGCTTAAGCTGTGCATGCAGCATCAACCCATCCCTCTGACCAAGCACTCGTATACCTTGTGTGAAAAGTACACCAGATACGCAATTTGCATATGTACGTACGGAAGTTGCATACACTACGCAAATTGCTTGTGAAAAAGGGGGAGGGGTTGTGGTTATTTATTTATTTTTACATAAAATTTGCATACTTAAAAGGAATTTAAAAAAAAAAAAAATTATCCGATGAATCAATTAATCGAAATAATAATCGGCCAACTAATCGATTATGAGAATAATTGTTAGGTGCAGCCCTACTGTCATATCTTGAATGAAAAGAGCATCCAGTTTGTCTGTTGTATACAGAATAATAGAAGGTTACCCCTTCAGTCCACATGCCCTTTTTTGCATAGAAAAATAGGTTTCACGTGCTGCTCTTTCCCAAAATGCAAAATGAGTGAGCCAGAAGAATACATACTATGCAATCACATCATCCTAAAGTAAAATTCAGCCCAAGGTTGAGTCGTTTCAATTGTCAAACCGTAAGCACAAGAACCACTTATTCTTTTTTAACTTAGACACCTATGAATGTTTGCTTCAGGTTGCGTTGGGAAAAGTTTAACAATTTGACCCTATTTTCAAAATTTCAACCATGGCAAGTGTTAGGAAAAGTTCTATTTATGTTGAGAAAACCTGAAAGTTGGCAAAAGCTGAAATATTCAAAGAGGTTGGCATGCTTCAGGTCTCATATGTACTATAAAAAATGTTTCATTAGAAACTTTATATTGAAAGAATCATCACTACTTTTTAAAACTTTATCTGAGTTGGAAACAATGATCACATCCTGTAGTTCTCTTATCAGTATCATGAAGACATAAGGAATTAAAATTTTCTTTGAATAACTTTAAATAACTCTTTGATCCTGAGAAACCATATTTCCATAAATTTATCCATTAGGTGGGCTTCGGCCAGAAAGCTAACTCAAACCATCTCTTCTGGCATAGTCTATCATATTGGGATACAGGAAGATTCATCAAATACTAGTATTCTTTCATTTCACAAGAAATTTCACAGATATTTTCCATCATTAAATTAATATATTAATATGGATTACGTTTCTCTGGAGAGCTGGTTGACAGATGTTTTTAGTCGACAATGAGGGATTTTCGGCATACAGGGACATTTTTCACGGCAAAGTTGAAGTAATGCTATGTCAAGGTTCTTATTTATGTGAAATACATTTGGCTGCATTGGGGGTCTAGTGAAGATTTCAGACAGTTTTACGCATGTGAATAATACACTCGGTTTCATGAACATCTAGCTCTGACAGAGTAGGTAGATTTTTCTGGCACCCCAATTCTGAAATTTGTCCCTTACTCAAGAGTCATTTTAGAGAGACACCACTTCAAAGAACTAGTTTATTTTATTTTTAATTTGTTTGCCAATCCATTTGCTGTGAAATCGTTTTTAGCAACAGATGCAGACAAACATGTACAATCAATTACAGGTGATTTGCTGTACCTTGGAGTTCTGATGGTGGACCTAGAAAACAAAATCGAGGTAGTGTGCACTACAATAAGGCTGTCGATCAAATAAATATGCTGTAGCCTTTATGTTTATATAGATAGTATCTATGGTTTAAGATATGGAAAGGATTCCACCAGGAATAATATTCAAATACCGGGCCATTAATAGCGACTCACAAATTGAAAAATCTTGCTCAAGTTGTTTTCCATTTGTAGCTTAATATTAATGTCTGTATTCTGACCATGCTGCTGCTCGTCGTCAGAATAGTTTGAGGCCACTCATTGATAATGGTAGTGGTGAACTGCAATGCCACTGGTATTTGCTCCTGGAGTCCATAGGAATCCATAGTACATTAACCTCCACTTCTCTGAGTAAAATGCAGTGGCGCTTACGGATTTTTATGACGCAGTGCATACTTATGCATTGCATCATCTCATCCCCACTTGCACTCATTGTAGGGAATTGAAAAGTTGTGGCATTGTCATTGTTCTCATTTTAGGTGAATAGCAGACAATGGCATTTCTTTATAAATTAAAAAAAAAAGTTAATTCATTAATTACTATTACTGCTGCTAGATCATTTGGCCTCTTCCTCTGTTGTACTGTTTAGATATGTTACGGTTAAAGCCCGAAGTGCGGTTAATCCTAGGATTACCCAGGTAATTCTAGCATTATCCAGGGGTCATTAGCAAAAGTCCGAAGTGAAATGAAATTTCGGACTTTACCTGGGTAATCTGCAAAGTATCCAGAGGCCTCTGGGTACTCAGGTTTTCTGCTCTGTTTTAACCGGGTAATTCGCACATTACCCTAGTATTGCTGGATAAAGTGAGATGTGCAACGAAACATCGGACTTTATCCGGGCAATCTGCAAAATATTCAAACGCCTCTGGGTGCTAAGCTTTTCTTGGGTTTTCAGCAGGTTAAAGTTGACTGAATTCCGAGGATTACCCGGATAAAGCTGCAAACTGTTTTCTGACTGATAACAAAATTGTGGTTTTAGGTTATTTTTAACGAAATTGTATCCAGTCACAAACCGCACTAAATAACTGTCATGTAACTCTGTGCGTTAATTGTCTGAAAATTAATTTATGAAGATAAAGATATTATATAAAGAGTAACCTGATGGTTATTATGTTTTATAAATGATATATAAGCACATATGACACATAATAAAGATCACGTAACTCTTTCACATTCATATAAGAAACATATCCTGTCACTCTGTATATTCATTCTATCCTTTATACATTTTAATGTTTGACTTTTGCCATCTTCATTGATAATGTCCATAGATAATAGCAAAATTCACTGTTACCCAAGTGGGGTTGGATGCTCTCCAGATTGCCCAAGTGAAGCTGCGGATAGTCCTCAGATTACCTGGGTGAAGCTTCAGACTTGCACATTATCCGGGTAAAGTGCGAATTTTTCAGCTCTTCCAGACTGTTACCCAAGGGCAGTTGGTTAGTTTTAAGATTACCTGGGTAAAGTCCAAAATTTAAAATTTTTTGCAGCTTTACCCAGCGGTTTTGGGTAATGTCAGGATTACCCAGGTAATCCTAGGATTAACCGCACTTTGGGCTTTACCCGTAACATACACTATATTGCCAAAAGTATTCGCTCACCTGCCTTGACTCGCAAATGAATTTAAGTGACATCCCATTCCTAATCCATAGGGTTCAATATGACATTGGTCCACCCTTTGCAGCTATAACAGCTTCAACTCTTCTGGGAAGGCTGTCCACAAGGTTTAGGAGTGTGTTTATGGGAATTTTTGACCATTCTTCCAGAAGCGCATTTGTGAGGTCACACACTGATGATGGGACGAGAAGACCTGGCTCTCAGTCTCCGCTCTAATTCATCCCAAAGGTGTTCTATCGGGTTGAGGTCAGGACTCTGCAGGCCAGTCAAGTTCATCCACACCAGACTCTGTCATCCATGTCTTTATGGACCTTGCTTTGTGCACTGGTGCACAGTCATGTTGGAAGAGGAAGGGACCACCTCCAAACTGTTCCCACAAAGTTGGGAGCATGGAATTGTCCAAAATGTCTTGGTATGTTGAAGCATTCAGAGTTCCTTTCACTGGAACTAAGGGGCCAAGCCCAGCACCTGAAAAACAACCCCACACCATAATTCCCCCTCCACCAAACTTTACACTTGGCACATTGCCGTCAGACAAGCACCGTTCTCCTGACAAACGCCAAACCCAGACTCGTCCATCAGATTGCCAGATAGAGAAGCGCGATTCATCACTCCACTGCTCTACAGTCCAGTGGTGGCGTGCTTTACACCACTGCATCCGATGCTTTGCATTGCATTTGGCGATGTATGGCTTGGCTGCAGCTGCTCGGCCTTGGAAACCCATTCCATGAAGCTCTCTGCGCACTGTTCTTTTTTTTTTTTTTAAAACAAAATGTACATTTTTATTTGGATTTCAGTAATTTACAACATGTAAATTTATTTTTCCACACTTTATTGTCCAAAACCTTGCGGGTATATATTCATTAGGTACTCTTTTTTTTAAATTAATCAGTTAATGCATTTTTGTATGAAAAATTTAATTTTCGTGCCTTTGCACTTGTGTTCCACCAGTCCATCTATGTTGACTAATCAGCCACCTATTAGTCTCCAGCTGCTTCCGATACAGCAAACTATTTTAATTTTAATTAGGGCAGGCTGATGGTGGAATGCATGCAGTACATGTGTGTTCTATAAAAAGAAAATGGTCAAAATGGAAAGCGGTCAGACTCCACGAGGTGGCAAAAGTCCTACTGTATTCCCAGGCAACTGACACTGCTCCACCAAGAACCAGACACAAATAGCAATATTAGTGACATACATCTAGAGGCATAACTAGAAACCTCAGGGTCCAGGTGCAGGAACCATGACGGCCCCCCAGGCAAAAAATTATTATCCCCCCCTCTCGTCAAAATGTATTGGTCTCCTCCAGGTCCACAATGTTGACTCCATACAGTGTCTTGTTTTTTTCCAGGTTCACTATGACCTCTTTGGTTCATCCCATTTTTTTTTTGTATTCAAAATTTTTATTTTACAAGAAAAGGGTCACAGACTGACCGGCAAAGTGGGCCTCGCAGGGCCAGATAACATACTCAGCTATGAAACAAATAAACAAGTACAAGGCGTCGAATGGTATATATAGAGGTCATCAAAATCATCCCCAAGTGGGGGGTCTCATCAAAAACAGAAAAGGGGAATGGCCTCGTAGGGTCAAAACATAAAGCATAATGGAGCGATGAGTCATCAAATATGGTCATGTAAGACCATAATATGTCATCATATAGGAAAAGCGAGACATCTGGAAACAATAAAAATAATAAAAAAAATTAATAATAATACATATACAGTATATTAAATATAAATAAATAAAAAAAATAGGACAGAGAAGTCAAAATATAGGGGGGGATAAATGGGGGTAGGAGAAAGTGGCAAAGGCCAGGATTATGCCGACCCTGGTAAAATCCCCAGCGGCCAGAAGACCGCAGGAGAAAACCACGGTGGGAAATTGGCACCAGGCCCGGGCACCCTAGGGGACAAGCCGGACACCTGGCCTCGGCTGTGTCCCCTGAGTCGTCCCGAGGTAGCCAAATAATAATAAAATTAAAAAATAAAAACACACAGAGGGACAACTCACAGAAAGTCAGAGGGTATACAAATAGGCGGCCCCAGCCAGGGAACGTCTTCAAAAGAGTCAGCTAAGCCACACAAAAAAGGGGGGCCAGAGATGTCGGCAGAATAGTCCCGGAGCAACATAAAGTGTCCACAAAGCCGAACGTCGTTAGTAAATAGCAGGGGGGGGGACGCAAAATAACAAGGGGGAGAGGAAGGGAAAGAAGAAAAAAATAATATATATATATATCAGTTTTAACTCAGCGGTAAATGGCGTAAGAGAGAAAATAAAAATAAAGAGTCAGCGGTTACCCAGCGGAAAACAGAACATCGCTGAATAAGGGGGTCTCATCAAAGAAGATAAAAATATAAATTAACAGCTGTAATTGGCCTGGCAACAAAAACATGGCGGGAAATCTAAAGTCCAGCATAAAGGACTCAGCCAGCATCACGGAACTCCAGCGGCCTGACTCCAAGCCCAGCGTCACCCAGGGGGCTCGAAGAGTCGGTCTGACCAGGTTCGGCATCGGGGTGCAGCCTGGACGATTCCATCAGCGCTCCACGGGCCCCATCCTGTCTCACCGCAGACACAACAAAGGCAGTATCACAAGGCCCAGGTAGGCTCCTCAGCCCGCCGACCGGCAGCTTCCTGGGGGTCCGTCGCAGCTCCTGCACAGTGGAAAGAACATCAAACCGTACAGGGTCTTCTGCCTCCCTATCGGGGTCCCCAAGCTGCTGCACCTCGTTCACTTCACTCTCCCGCACAGCATCCTCTGCTATCCCTCCGGTCTCATCAGTCCGCCACATCACACCATTGCGTTGTTCTGGGTCTTCATCCTCTACCACGGGGATGTCGGTCACGTGGCTGGCCAAGGATCCCTTCTCCTGCGCAGTGCCAGCCGAAGCTTCCATCTGCTTACCGATCCCCAGCACTGCTGTCAGCCGGTGCCATTCACCGCGTGTGAGCGGGCGCTCGTCATCCGTCCTGGGCAGCATCTCCAGACAGGCTTCGAGTTCCCCCAGTACGGCTTCCAGGGTTCTGGCAGGGGAAGGGTGAACCAGCTGGCGCCAGTCCGCGCTGACCCCCGCAATCTCTGCTATTGGGAAAGCCTCAGCAGCCAGGGGACAGGGGCCCTCCTTCCCCACAGCTCGCCGCAGCTGTGTACCCAAGCATGTAGGTCGCTGGTGGGTCAGGCTGCACTCGTGCTGGAGCCTAGGCCCCAAGATGGCCGACGGCAAAGCATGCCTGGCAAGGAACAGAGACCCAAAGCGTTTCGTCTCTGGTCCGGAGGGGGGACTAAACAGGCTCCGGACAGCGCAGCTCCGGTGGCCAGCCATAGTGGTACCTCAAAGTAAATAAAATGTCTCGTAATAGTCAGCTGGAGGTCCCCCAAAGAGGCAGAAGTGCAGAGCTCCACCAGGACACGTCTGCCTCCGCTGGTAGCCGGCCACGCCCCCCTCTGCGCACTGTTCTTGAGCTAATCTGAAGGCCACATGAAGTTTGGAGGTCTGTAGCAATTGACTCTGCAGAAAGTTGGTGACCTCTTCGCACTATGCGCCTCAGCATCCGCTGACCCTGCACCGTCAGTTTATGTGGCCTACCACTTCGTGGCTGAGTTGCTATCATTCCCAAACACTTCCACGTTCTTATAATACAGCTGACAGTTGACTGTGGAATATTTAGGAGCGAGGAAATTTCACGACTGGATTTGTTGCACAGGTGGCATCCTATCACAGTTCTACACTGGAATCTGAGAGCGACCCATTCTTTCACAAATGTTGGTAAAAACAGTCTGCATGCCTAGGTGCTTTATTTTATACACCTGTGGCCATGGAAGTGATTGGCAGACCTGATTCTGATTATTTGGATGGGTGAGCGAATACCTTTGGCAAAATAGTGTATATACTGTATATATATATTGGTGACTTACTGGAATCTTTAGTTTTGCACTCAGCACAAGTAACTTTTGGGGTTTTGTGCTCCCATTCTTAATGCCACATGGATTATTTTCTGTTGGATGCTATTCTTTTCTGATGCTGGCTGGACATTAGGGACAGAATCAGTTTTTCATTTCCCTGATAGGGTGATACATTTATTATTATTACTATTTTGTTTGTGTCACTCTGATTAGGGACAAGCAAATGTATTTACTAAACTGGTTATAAAGTTTAATTATTCCGTTCAAAACAAGAAAGCTTGAATGCACAAACAATAAGAAATCGCAGATACAGTACAAATGTGAAATCCCAGGGAACATAACACTGGTAACAAGTCTGGAGCATGTGATTTATTTCTTTATTCTTCAGTTTCTGTCAGCAATTAAATTACTTAGTGGAAATGAACAGTGGCCTATATGCAGTTTTGAAGAAGGAAACAATGTTTCATACTGGCTCCATTATCTTATGGAATAGACCTCACAATCTAATTAGTCTACTACAAATATTTTATGTGATTAGGTCTGCAATAAAACAGATAATTAGCATTCATGATTCAGTGCTTAATGCAATTTAGATACTCATGACATCACCCCAAGTCAATCATGCTATACGGATTTTTTATTTATTGATATACATTTCAATTTATGTTAATATAGTCATGGTCAGTTTTTAATTGCACATTTATTTTTCTTTATACATGGCTCAGCTTATATTTTGTATTCACTACAAAGCAAAGTCAGCTTTTCCCATACGTACCAAAATGTAACTATAGTTTATTATATCATATTAAATAGCTCCCTTAAATATACAATTTCATTATTTCATTTCTATCAATAAGCAGGTATGGATCTCTCAGATAGAATAGAAAGAGATTCTGTGGGCAGGATTATGAAACGCAACAGTCTCATGCCTGCTGGTGGTGCTGTGCCTGCTCCTGCTGCAGTTAGACCTCCTGGGCAAAGAGGGCGCCATTCTGGACACCTATCCTCTGGGACTTCTGCACCAGGTCATAGACCCAGGAGGGCTCTAGAAAGGAGCAACTGACAGAGCTCTGTGCTCTGTCATGGTTTCCAGTAGACACCACTGCATATCTGTGACCTTGATCCCTTGGTTTGACTTCTGGCTTAGTAATTCAGTTCTGACTTCTGCTCTTGTCCCTGTTTGGTTTAAATTGATTCTGTGTACTCACCCTGGCTTTAGTATCTGGACTTTGGTTTTTCTCTATACTCCCTGTATGGTTATTTATTATACTGATTTTGTGTACCTACCTTTGGTTTTGTGTTTGTACTGCAATCTTTCTCTTGTTCCTGTGGTTTCAGTACTTCTATGTTGTCACGGATCCCTCTGATTACCAAAAGTGTGGTCCCTTACGCAGACCGCTCTCTACCCTTCCGATCCTTGAATGGTCGGCAATACTAGACAGACAATTTACCAGACAATATATAAACAAGGGGTAACACCAGACAGAGGTATGGAATAGAGTATTGTCACAAATCTTTCTGACTACCAAGATATTGATCTCTTTATGTAGCTCCCTTTCTACTCTTCCGATCCTTGAATGGTCGGCAAAGCTATATAGACAATGAAGCAGGTAACAGATAAAGAAAGGGAAACACCAGACAGGGGTACAGACCAGATCACAAGTCCTCCCTAGGACTTTAGTAATAGCAGAGGTAGTCTGATGCGTGCTTAGGGTGCCACATAGACTGACCTCGGTACCAACGTTAAGGGCAGAACCTAGCGCAGAGTAAATGCCAATACCAGGGTTATACACAGGAGGGTTCGTTTGCCAATGCCAGGAGTCATACACAGGAGGGTTCGTTTGCCAATGCCAAGGGTCATACACAGGAGGGTTCGTTTGCCAATGCCAAGGTCATACACAGGAGGGTTCGTTTGCCAATGCCAAGGGTCATACACAGGAGGGTTCGTTTGCAATGCCAAGGGTCATACACAGGAGGGTTCGTTTGCCAATGCCAGGGTCATACACAGGAGGGTTCGTTTGCCAATGCCAAGGGTTATACACAGGAGGATTCGTTTGCCAATGCCAAGGGTCATACACAGGAGGTAACCAAAATAACACAAGAGCTCTGCGGGAGGTGAATACCACGTCAGGGCACCGTGTATAGGAGAGACTGGGTTTTAAAGCCGGCGGGTCCGCGTCATAACGCCAGGCCCCGCCCCTCGGCGTCCCGTGAGCGCCCCGGGAGCGTTTACATTCGGCGCCTGGCCAGCGAGCAGCGAGGAAGCTGCTGCCAGGCGCCCCATCCCCTGAGCCACCGTGACAGAACCCCCCCTCCAGGGGCGGCCACTGGACGACCCCCAGGGGCACGGGGGTGCGCCAAATAGAAGGCCTTCACTAGCCTAGGAGCATGAACTTCTGCAGCTGGTACCAAGAACGATCCTCCGGACCGTAGCCCACCAATCAAAAATACTGCAAAGACCCCTAGACATCCTGGCACCCAGAATGGCCTTAACTTCGAATCCTCCTCGCCCTCCCAGAGACAGGAGGCGGTGGAGCATGGACTTTGGTGTACCGATTACATAATAATGGCTTCAAAAGGTTAACATGGAATAATTGTGTATCTTAAAATGGGGGGGTAACGCCAAAGCATAGGAGACAGGGTTGAGTCGCCGTAGAATCTTATAGGGACCGATGTACCTAGGAGCCAACTTCATGGAAGGCACTAAGAGCTTGATGTTACGTGAAGACAGCCAAACCTGTCCAACTTGATACACGGGTGCCTGCTCCTGTGTCTGTCGGCCTTGGTTTTCTGGATGGCACTACTCTCTCCAGTGCCCGTCTCACTCTCCCAAGTCTCTTTCAATGATGCCAGTTGCTCATCTAAAGCAGGAATCGTGGTATCAGGAAACGTGGCGGGGAGCACGGGAGGATCAAAGCCATAAACAGTGAAGAAAGGAGAATGACCTGTGGATTCGCTTACTGCGCTGTTAATAGCATATTCTGCCCATGGTAGCAGGTCTGACCAGTTATCTTGTTGTTCTGAGATAAAGCACCTGAGATATTTCTCTATATTTTGGTTTGCTCGTTCTGCTGCTCCGTTGGTCTGGGGGTGATAGGAGAAGAGAGGTCTATCCTACCTTCTACAAAACCCTCTCCAGAATCCGGAGATGAATTGGGTCCCCCTATCAGAGACTATCTCCCGAGGGACACCGTGAATGCGGACCACATTGGCAATGAATATGGGCACCAGTTCAGCTGCCGAAGGTAGTTTCCGAAGAGGAACATAGTGACCCATCTTGGAAAATCGATCTATGATCGTAGTATCACTGTATTCCCTCTTGACTCAGGTAACTCTACTATAAAATCCATGGCTACATGTGACCAGGGTCGTTCGGGGATCGGCAAAGGCTGGAGTAAGCCAATGGGTGCTGTTTTGGGACTTTTCTGTCTTGAGCACACTTCGCACACGGCAATGTAATCTTTGACATCTCGGCGCAACGTGGGCACCAGAGGAGTTTACTGATACTAGACACAGTCTTGGTGATACCCATATGCCCGGAAGTTTTATTATCATGATAGATGTGTAAGTACTTCTCTCTTTCGTTCTCAGGTACAAAGAGTCTCGCAGGAGGTTTTCCCCAGGAGCTGCGCCCTGGACGGTCTGCAGCCTTTTCATTAGAGGAGACGAAACACTAATCGTGGTAGCGGCTATAATCCTTTCCTGGGGTACAATGGGATGCTGATCTTGGATATTATGTTCATAAGACTCATACTGTCTCGACAATGCGTCTGCTTTAATGTTTCTGGACCCAGGTCTATAGTAAGCACGAAATTAAAACTTGAAAGAAACAATGACCATCTCGCTTGTCTGGAATTTAAACGTTTGGCATCTCCAATGTACGTGAGATTCTTATGGTCGGTTATGATAACAATGGGGTCCTTAGACCCTTCTAATAAATATCTCCATTCGGCCAAGGCCGCGATGACTGCTAACAATTCTCTATTTCAATGTCATAGTTTTCTCTGCGGGGACAACTTCCGAGAATAGAAGCCGCATGGATGCAAGGGTTTGTCAGGAGCCTCCTTTGGGACAAGACTGCACAAGACCTAGTTCGGAGGCGTCAACTTCTACTTGGAAAGGCAGAGCCGGATCTGGATGTCGGAGAACAGGGCAGTAGTAAAAGCTTGCTTTAGTGCCTCAAAGGCTTGAGTGGCTTGAGGTGTCCATTTCTGATTTCCCACCCTTTCTTTGTCATAGCCGTGAGGGGGCCACCAAGGCCGAAAAATCTTTAATGAACCTTCGGTAATAGTTCGTAAACCCCAGAACCTCTGAATGGCTTTAAGTCCTTGGGGTAGAGGCCAGTCAAGAATAGCTGAGAGCTTCTTAGGATCCATTTGAAAACCCCCAGGAGTTATTATATAACCAAGGAATTGCACAGTCACTATGTCGAATAGACATTTTTCTAGCTTACAGTACAATCCAGCCTTCAATAGTTTTTTCAACACTTGTTTCACGTGGACATGATGAGTGTCTACATCAGGAGAGTATATCAGGATATCGTCTAGATATACTATGACGAATTCTTGCAGAATTCCCTTAGAGTGTCGTTTATGAGGTCCTGGAAGACGGCTGGCGCATTACACAACCAAAAGGCATCACCAGGTATTCATAATGCCCGCTACGTGTATTAAAAGCCGTTTTCCATTCGTCTCCCTTTTTAACCCTGACCAGGTTGTACGCTCCGCGTAAATCAAGCTTCGTATAGACCGAGCCCCTTTTAATCGGTCGAACAATTCTGTTATGAGGGTATGGGATATGCATTTATAGTGATCCTATTCAAACCCCTATAATCGATGCAAGGTCGTAGGTCTCCCTCTTTCTTGGAAACAAAAAAGAAACCTGCTCCTGCTGGAGAGGAGGACCGTCTAATGAATCCTCGTTCCAGATTCTCCTTATGTATTCCTCCATAATGTCGTTCTCTCTTTGTGATAAAGGGTATACATGACCCTAGGAGGCATCGTACCAGGGAGTAAATCAATGGCACAGTCATATGGACGATGTGGTGGTAGGACCTCAGTCCTGGCTTTAGAGAACACCTCCTTTAATGCCAGGTAACTTTCAGGAACCTCTGTGGACAAAGGAGGGGCTGTGGCAATATTGAGGCTACCAATCACATGAACTCTGCTTAGGCACTTAGACTGACAACTCTGATCCAACATTTTATGTCTCTCTGGACCCAATCGACAACTGGGTTGTGCTCTGTTAGCCATGGAAACCCAAGAACGACAGGACATGAGGGTGATTCAATGATTTGAAATCTTATGGTTTCCTGGTGCAAAACTCCTGTTTTCATACATACATCGACTGTATCGTGAGTGATATATGGACATGACAGGGGTTTACCATCTATGGCCTCCACCCTTAGAGGTCTTTCCTGAGCACCAGAGGTATGAGGTTTTTGACAGCAAAATTCTTATCCATAAAATTGCCTGAGGCCCAGAGTCTAAGAACGCCTCAGTCTTGAGGTGAACCCCTCCCAGGTTAGGGAGACCGGTAACAGAATCCTGGATTTTTTTTCTCATTATCCACAAAGGAGGCACACAGAGAACCGACAACCTGGGTATTTCCTGTTCTGAATCCCACTCTGCTATGTTCAGCCTGCTAACCCTGGGTCTCTGAGGACATCGAAGGCGGAAGTGATCTGCCCCTGCACAATAGAAGCAGAGCCCCTTTTCTCTTCTGTGCGCTCTTTCTGCTTCTGAAATACCTGTCTTCCCTATTTGCATGGGTTCAACGACTGGTAAATCTGTTTCACATTCTCCGAACCACCTGACGTACTGGTGTGTCTGGGTAACGAGGGTAAAGGAGGCAAGACCCTTCTGGGTCTATCTGGGGTGTCTCCTTTCCCTGATTTGATCGTCCATGGCTATACAGAAATCTATCAGGTGGTCCAGACTTTCTGGTAATTTTAAGGGAGCCAGTTCAAACATAAAAGCCTCGTTCAAGCCTTCGGAAAAGGCTAAGGTTAAAACGTCGTTCGGCCAAAGTACTCAGAAGTCAAAGTTTTAAACTCTATGGCATAATCGGCGACCCTCTTATTACCTTGTTTGATGTGAAACAAGGACCTACCCGCATTGGTAGCCCTCCTAGAGGGATCAAAGGTACGTTTTAACTCAGAGGTGAAACCTCATAGTCATAAATGATGGGTTTCTTATTTTCCCACAACGGCGTAGCCCACAATAAAGCTTTTTCTGTTAAATGATTGATCAGATATCCTACTTTGGCTTTATCAGACATACAAGAACCTGGATTGTTCTCAAACAAGATCTCGAGTTGAGTCAAAAACCCCGACATAGGCTTGGTGTACCATCATAGCGTAGGGGTGCCTTCATACTAAGCCTATGTCCTCAGGGGGGACGGAACTGACCCTAGGCAACACTGGATCTGGAGGGTTTGTAGTACCTGTATTGGACCGATTTAACAGGGTTTGCAGAGCGAGAGAAATCTGGTCCATCCTATGGTCCTGTTCCTCTTGTCTGGCTGCGATACGTGCCAGCTGGTTAGAGAGGTCTGCGGGATCCATTGGCCCTGACGTAATGTCACGGATCCCTCTGATTACCAAAAGTGTGGTCCCTTTACGCAGACCGCTCTCTACCCTTCCGATCCTTGAATGGTCGGCAATACTAGACAGACAATTTACCAGACAATATATAAACAAGGGGTAACACCAGACAGAGGTATGGAATAGAGTATTGTCACAAATCTTTCTGACTACCAAGATATTGATCTCTTTATGTAGCTCCCTTTCTACTCTTCCGATCCTTGAATGGTCGGCAAAGCTATATAGACAATGAAGCAGGTAACAGATAAAGAAAGGGAAACACCAGACAGGGGTACAGACCAGATCACAAGTCCTCCTAGGACTTTAGTAATAGCAGAGGTAGTCTGATGCGTGCTTAGGGTGCCACATAGACTGACCTCGGTACCAACGTTAAGGGCAGAACCTAGCGCAGAGTAAATGCCAATACCAGGGGTTATACACAGGAGGGTTCGTTTGCCAATGCCAGGAGTCATACACAGGAGGGTTCGTTTGCCAATGCCAAGGGTCATACACAGGAGGGTTCGTTTGCCAATGCCAAGGGTCATACACAGGAGGGTTCGTTTGCCAATGCCAAGGGTCATACACAGGAGGGTTCGTTTGCCAATGCCAAGGGTTATACACAGGAGGATTCGTTTGCCAATGCCAAGGGTCATACACAGGAGGTAACCAAAATAACACAAGAGCTCTGCGGGAGGTGAATACCACGTCAGGGCACCGGTGTATAGGAGAGACTGGGTTTTAAAGCCGGCGGGTCCACGTCATAACGCCAGGCCCCGCCCCTCGGCGTCCCACGTGAGCGCCCCCGGAAGCGTTTACATTCGGCGCCTGGCCAGCGAGCAGCGAGGAAGCTGCTGCCAGGCGCCCCATCCCCTGAGCCACCGTGACATATGTCTTGTCCTTCATCATATTCTCTATTCAGTTCAAATCTGGCTTTCTAAGGACTGGACTGTCAGGTCACGGATCTCCTCGTTTACCTGGGTTTTGTCTGCGGGCCTCGTTATGAGGCTGAAATCAATCAGCGCTGCTTAGCAAAAGTGCACTAGTGCTACCTCATTTATTAAAAAAAGAGAACACACAGATGTTTCAGGGATACAACCCTTTCCTCAGTGCATAGTGCATAGTACGTCACTCCAGCAGCAGCTGATAAGTATACATTTAAATCTATATTTGAGTGTAACAGACACTCGACCCCGGGGTCTTTTTTCTCTGTAGTCGTTATGAGGCTGTTCATAACAAACAGGCACTATCTGCCCGATAACACGGAAGTATCAGTTACCGTTCAAGACAAATTCACTTTCTTGTGATGTAAATCTGGTTCATTTGGAGCCATTATATACAGTTTTCATGAGGGCCATAGTGGTCCTAGACCACACATGGAACCCAAATCATGCTCCTCCTCAATAAGAAATGAAGAAATTAAATCAGATAAAATAAGTAATAAAATAAAAGGATTTTATTTTGGTAATACATGAAAACTATATATATAATCAATAAAATACACCCAACGTGTTTCAGCTACTGAATAGCCTTTCTCAAGGGCAGATAAAATATGCAATGAAAAAAATCCCATAAAACCATGCATCTCCCATCATTACTTATATAGTCCATTTCCTCATTTTGAATGGTTGTTCTCTATGCAACTGTGATTTCCATATATGGTCATCTTCCTGATTTCAAATGTCTCTCAGACTCACATGACTGTGTTCCGTCATATTCGGCCATCCCCCTGGGTCACTCTCCATCCACGTTCTCCACCAACATCTCCCATATCCGTTACGTCTCCACTCAACATCACCATCACTTCCTGATTCGTCACTTCTGCTCTTCGCTCTTCTCCTGCTTTCCCACGTGATCTCTGGCTCTCCACACTCCAACACATCACTTCCATTCCCTATAGTTACTCGCGTCTTTATCTCCCATATACCCCACTTTTACTTTCACTTCTGCTCTCAATAGAGCCTCACATCCTTATCTCCCACAGGTTGTGCTTTCGGTTTCGCTTTATCCTTCAGTTACAGTTAAAGTTTTTATAAAGCGCTAACAAGTTCCGTAGCGCTTTACATTGTGCATCTCCAATTTATTCCATCAAACAACTTTATTTACTATCTGCCCGATATTGGTGCAAAGCATCCCACCTCACCACCTCAAACACAAAGCACTTGGATGGAGCTAAGACCTATCTGCAGTGCAGCACCATCCAAGTCCTCAGAGTGGGTCAATTCAGCCTGGAAGGCCAGGATCTCCACAACCACAGATCATTGTTATCTGACTCCTAAACCATTGTTCCAATGCTGGGCGTGTTTCCATTGTTTCAGTACATTCCCCTGTGTTGTTTCAAATTGTAAAGTGAAAATAAAGTCAGTCTCAACCTGCAAGGATCTCCTTTGCTTCACTGGGTTTTGAGGGAGCAGACTGCATGTGGACAGTGATCACCCACGTTACAGTGGGATTAATAATTGATTTTACAGATTTTCTCTTGACGAGATCCCTTAGTGAATCCTGCCCTATGACGTCCTACATTGACAGAGTGCTAAAATGTTGTCTTTATTATAAACATTGACACAGTCTCAGCCAAGTCTCAGGTCTGATGTTAATAATGAAAGTAAATATGTATTTTATTTATTTATTTATTTATAAAGTATTTTGCCAGGAACGATACATTGATATTTCTCTCGTTTTCAAGTATGTCCTTTTAGTCATACCATAACATATTCACATATACTCTCAGGAAAGGACACCAACTAGAAAAGGTTATTTTCTGTATCTCTTGTATGCTATTAATGTAGAGCTTTTTGCTTTTTTCAAAGACCCAAGTAAGAGATCACATGATGGGAATGGGGTACGATTTGAGTGCAACAAATGTTCATAACCATTGAAAAAGTCTAATTTATGCAGGATTAAGACGTGTTTGCATTAAAAATTTTCTAAGCTTATACCAATAGGAAGTAAATCCTGCAGCAGGCAATTTCGGTGGGCTGAAAGCTGTCCCGTTCCACGTTCCTAGCCCTGTCCCCTGTATATGTGATATGTTCAGGCCTTGTGTTATGCTGCTATTCCTGGGTTGCAGTTAATTGTTTCTGCTCTCAGCTCACCTGTCTGTCTTTTGTCTTGATCTCCTACCTATGTAAGAGCAATGCTCCCATAGTGCATCGCTCCATGACTTTCACTTCCTGGTTTATTCAGCATTTGGTTTTCAGAGAGCTGCGTGCTGTTTTGTTCCTGCTCTGGTTGTATATTCTGTTAATATTACTTTGTCCTGTTTCCCCTGTTTGTCCTTCTGTTACTCCTGTCGTCTTGTTCCTGGTTTATTTCTAGTTATTCTTGTGTTGGTTTTTCCTTGCTGTGTTTTGGTTTTCTGTTTATTGTTTATGCTGATTCCCGTGTACCGACCTTTGGCTTGTGTGATTACCCTCCTGGCTCTAGAACCCTGGCATCTGGATTACGTACTCTCTCTGGTTTTATAACTTCTGGCTTTTCCTCTTGACTATGTTTATGCTTAATCCCAGACTGTACTGTTTAGATTGATATCCAATTATCTGTATATTTCATAAGACTCTGCATGGCTCCGTGGTAATCTTTCATCTAGCGAAGACCCTACCCTAAAGACTGGCATATCAGTTTAGGGATTCTTTGGTATTGCCGTGCAGGAGTCTCTGGTTAACCCTGTGTTTTGCTTTTACCACCTGTTGTCTGCAGTAGTATGTTACGATCTGGATTGATTCTGTACCTCTGGCGCCCCTCTGGTATATGAACTTTGTACGTCTTGCATTGTCCTGGTAGATCCCACTCTCAGAAGTCTTACAAAATGAGCTCCTTGTATGTTGTATGAAATGGAAACTTTGTATCATAAACTTGTGCTTTTGGAATGAAACAAGTAGATTTTCATGCAGTACACTTTTTTTATGCTTAAATGATATTAATTTAAATAGGGCTGGGGAAACTAACGATTAATTAGTTGATTAATCGTTAACATTTTTGATAGATTTAAAATTCTTTTGATCCGGGGGCACCCTTACTTTCTATCAGCTCCAGTATCGGACTCTAGGAGTCCGAATCCGGAGCTGGACTGGCTTCCTGAGGCCCTGGGCGGCCCTACAGCAGCATGCGAAGCACACTGCTTTGGTGTTGCCCTCCAGACACATGTGCAATGCGCAGGAAGAAGACGGCAGATGAGAAGGCAGTGGAGGAGTGGTGAGTATAGTGCTGCCTGTCTCAGTCCAGCCTCGCACCCAGCCAATCCCCAGCAGGGTCCAGACCCCAGGCACACACCAGGCCCCAGACAAGAGCCAGGGCACAGACCCCAAGACCCAGGACCCAAGGGCCCAGGCACAAGGCCCAGACCCAAGGGCTAGGGCCCAGTCCCATGGGCCAGGGCCCAGACCCAAGACCCAGACCCAGGGGCCAGACTCCAAGACCCAGGGCCCAAGGGTCAGGGCCCAGACTAATGCAGAGTTGCAATGCAAGCAGATCAGCTAAAAGTAGTTGGATCTGTATATGCATTATAATTAATCAAAATTAATTGATTAAAAAAATAATTGAATAATCGAAAACAAAAATTTTAATCAGTACCAGCCCTAAATTTAAACACTACATTAAAATATCCTGACTTTCTGTGGGCGAGCAGAGTGAAGAGTGGTATATCAGTATCTCAAATACTAGAGCTGATATGGGAGAACTGGTATCATTTTTGGAATCAGCCAGTCAAATATACCCAGAAACAGGTTAACATTTGAGGCACAAAAATATGTGTTGGCCAGTGTTATTTGTCAAGCATTTCTAAAAGGACACAAACAAACTCACACATCACTCTGTCTTCTGAAGTCTAGAGGCAAGTGAACAATGCAAGTAGTAAAATAATGGTTAGACACAAACAATGAGTTCAATCATCAGTAATTTATTTTAAACATTATCATAACCGAATTAGCTTTATCAGTGCATCTTTAAGATCATTCCATGCAACTATAAGATCACTCTGATCTTCTCATACCTCGTACTCTGTTTGATGTTGCCCCAATATCAACAAAGTATTAGCCCTCAAAGTCATGTATTCTTACACAAGACAAGTGAGCAGTGACAATGATACCTTAAGTGCTTTTTTGTTTTATTTGCTTGCAGTAACACAGCAGTTCAACTACTGACTGGATTGTAGAGGTCGATGTCAAAGCGTTGACTTTCTTTTAATTGATTCCCTGCCTATACTATACCGCATATACAATAGAAATCAATACTTCTGTTGGCACTAACACTCTAAGATCCGATCCTACTACGCACAGATAATTGTTAAGGCATTATGTTGTGTATCCCCATTGAATTGTCACAATGTCATAGCTTTTTTCTTTCCATCTTTTTATCTCTGTATTTTACAATGCTATACCATTCACAATAATTAATACATTGTAGGATCTAGTGAGTGTGTTTAATTCTAAGTAGAATAAACTAAACTAACCTTTGTGACAATAATATGATTGACAGGTGTTTTAGGCAGCAAATTTAATAAGGAAATTATACATTAACTAGCTTTTCACTAGAACAATGTTGTTCCAATAACTGAAAGAGTGTGGTCATTTTATTAGCTGACAAGGTTGCTTTTTTTATTTACATGCATGTGTAATGTACCACTAAGATATTGCAGCAGAAATATTGAATAGGAAGACAGCACTATTGAGTTTAGGTCATTGTGGAGGAAGGTAATTATATACTACAGATATGAATTTTTGAAATTTACAATTAAGCGAATACAGATTGGGGAAGGGACTAAAACCCGTTTGTGTAAAAAGAGAAAATACTGACAAAATTTATTTTTTTCCGTTCATTTATGGTTAAAAAAAATGGAGGTAAGAATTAAGAATATTTAGCTATATTGTTTTAAAGATAACATTTAGACATGGAACACCATACGACGAAGTGAAGCAACAAATGGCAATGACTTTTTATATGCAACTCATACTTTCGTCCTTTCTGCCCATCATCCTTACCAAACTTTCCCATGTTCTGCAATGATTAAGGAGACCTTGCATTAAAAGCAGAACTATAAAGGGAGATTAGAGCCACCAAGCTCCCTCCACTTGAACGTCTAGAGATAGAAAAGTGCAATGAGACATATAGAGCAACTGGGTCTCTTGAGATTGGGAGGGCCTGGTTACAACTGCACCTCTGCTACCCCTACTGGCAGTGCTGGCGAACTGGGCCTACCTCATTTACAACATCCCAAAAGGTTATAATGGAACGAAAATACTGTACATTGAGATCTAGCCTGTTGCTATCCCTGAAGAAGCATTTGCTATTTAATATATGGATATCACTTCAATTACATTGCGTATACTGCATAAAAGAAGGCATGTGCATAGGTCAAGATATGTTTATTTTAATGAGCCTTGTTCAAAGACTTTTTTAAAGGACTTTTCTACAGAAGCACCATAGTTTGACATAGAAAAAAAAAAACATAACCAGAATTTAGACTCCATGCAGGATTATAGAAAGGACAACAGATAAAACCCACCTGTCCCACAAGCCTGATGTAAAATTAATGAGGCTTTTCATATGCCACAAGCGTGTAACAAACCCAGCTTTCTTATGAAGAAGGGTTGAAGTCTATGTGATGCCATCCTGTGTGTCTAACTCCTCTTTGCTCACCCAGACACATTACAGGGAAACCAGCTAGCTCTCTCTCTCACACACACACACACACGCCAGCTTTGTGGAACTTCCCAGTGTGACTCTTGTTTCCCTGCAACAGAAAACTAAATTTGCACATCATCGGAAAAATATAATAGCAAAAACAAGCTGCCACACAGACACGCTAATCCCTTGGCAATTGTGTGCTCTTTCTGATGGCGTTAGTGCATCAATAAAGCTCTGCAACCTTAGCAAAAATGCTAATCTTTTCGGAAGAAAAATGTGACAATTATTTAATGCTACTGCCGGGTCCTCTACTAGAAGTCTGCTTAATAATGTTTCATGGAAGTATCAAAAGGGATATTCCAAGTATGGCTTAACTCCTTCCTTCCTGGATGAGTAAACTATCACGTAGTTAGTGAATAGGTTTGTCAGGCTAATGGTACATGTTTCTATATGACCAACATTATCAACAGCCCATAGCATAGAAATTATAACTTTATGGTAACAGACAGGACAGACAAAATAAAATGGGCCTAGTACATTCTTCACACAAAAATCCACGGTAAACGCGTGAATTTTTGCGCAAAGCGTTAAACGTTAACGCGCGTAAATTAAGGCTGGTATAACAATCCTAGCGCATTATTTCATCTGTCAAAAAATAGCGCGTGTAAAAAAGACGCGCAAAAACGCGCGTACATTAACATTGCGCAAAGAAATTGTGTGCAGATTGTTTTTTCACGCGATTCAGCCAATCAGAATTAAGATCCACAATTATCTCAAGTTAAGCTTTTGCGCCTGCCAAAGTCAATCTGAGCATACAGTATATGCTGCTGCAATAATAAAAACACGCACAACTTCTCCATTTTATTGTTTGGGTATGCGTAGAATGTGTAACTATACTTTGCTGTATTTTTTTTTTCGGGCTGGTGTATTTGTTTTCGGCCAGGACGTTTAGATTTGCCATTGCCACCAGGTTTTAGAAGTCATTCAAATTATGCGCGCAAACGCTGTGCATTAACTTTTGCGCCTAGATTGTAATACCATCCACGTACCAGTGCACAAACGCATTTGCGCTCGCAATGTTAAGTATAGGACACGCGCAGTACAGTACGCTCGCGCAGTGTTCGCACAGTTTCACCCGCGGTAGACGATTACGTGTGTTTGCTGCGCTGACATTGTAATACGACGTTCAACACGTCGGTTTTTTCCCCTTACGTTAATGCGTTTTTGCGTGCGCGCAAACGTTTGCGTGAAGATTGTAATAGGGCCCAATATGTTTAACTAAAACTACGTAACTTCAGAAGAATTTAAGTGCTAAAAAGACATTTATTGATAATGCTTTGTCATAAAAATTCAGCACTTACTAGGTTATTCAAATATAAATAATAATTTTCCATGCTTATGAGATAATAATTACCCAGGCAAAATGAACATAAAGTGATGCAAAGCTAAATAATCTACCTTCCTTTATTCCTGAAAGCAAAACACCGTAACAAAGGTCTAGATATTCCACAATTAGTGGAACTTTCACATGCTAATATTAGGGATGTACCGATACTAATATGGGTAGCGGTGCTGATACCGGGCATTTACTTGTACTCATGCAAATGCATCCGATACATATATATATAAATACTGTATATATAATGAATCTGAGGTCTGATATCTGAGTATACATGTATCTGAGGTTTATTTGTGTCTGGGTATACATTTATCTGAGGTCTGATGTCTGGTATACATGTATCTGAGGTATGGTGTGTCTGGGTATACATTTTTATCTGAGGTCTGGTGTTTCTGGGTTTACATGTATCTAAGGTCTGGGTATAAATGTATCTGAGTTCTGTGTGTGGTCAGGATGTTTGCAGGCCTGTGCAGTGGGTAAATGGGGTGTCTGGCCATACATTTCAATATTAACATAAATTGGACAGGCTTTCAGCAAAATCCTAAATTATTTATTGGAAAGCAGTCACATGACATTAAATAAAAGTATCGGCACTCGGTTCGGTAAGTACCTGAAAAAAGTATCGGTACTGGTACTCAGTCTTTAAAAAAAATGGTATCGGTGCATCCCTAGCTAACATAATGCAAATTAATACAGAACTGCATATTATATTATTTATGTGCAAAATCTGTGTTTCAGGAAGTCCAGCATACCAAATGAACCCAAATCATTCTGTTTATTTTAATAAATAATTGTTTTATTGTTAACTAAAATGTTTTGATTTCTTTAATTGCATGAGTATTTAATCATTCCAATACAGAAACAAATGCAAGTGATGATGGTCTTGCTCTTGAAAGGTTCCACTTTAAAGCCAAGGTAATCAACAAATCGATGTACAAAGCATCCATATCAATCGGTACATGCTTAAACCTTTCACTTTCAAAATGTGTAAATGTTATTCAATGTAATAACATGTTGTGACAGATCTCAGTACCCCGACAGGGTCACATCTGCTAATGTTGCTTCCTTGCTGGACCGCCCCCCCTCGTGTTTTACCCAGGCAGACTCCCGTGCCTTCCTCCAGTCCTCAGACGAAGCTTAAGGACCAGGACACATGAAGAGCCTGCTAGCATCCCCCAGAAATAAGACGAGGCTGTAGATCTGAGGTCTTTCAGTGTTAGAATGGAACTCTTTTAATCAGGGACACACACATGGCTCATCTAAAAACTGTTGGAGGACCTAATCAGACTGAAACAGATAATTGGGCAAACATTTACTTCTTGGAATGTGAAAGCTAATTACATTAGGGACAGACAATTAAATTAAACATTGCGTAACATTTCTAAACGAGTCAAGACAATGGGAATCGGTATGATAAAAGATTACAGACAGCAGATTTACAAACTATTCAAATATAAACAGATAAGCACATTCTTGAGAAAAGAGTAGGCTGGCAGATTAATTCTCAACAGATAGCAGATACACATGAATCAGACAATAGACAGATAGACAATAGCATTATTGCATAATCCCAGAATTACTCAAATTTAGAAAAGCCAGAGTGATTGCATATAATGAGAGAAAGGGGGGGGTGTGAGGATCCTGAGGATGAGCAACAGCACTAGTGGCCTGCTCTGTAAATTTATAGTGAGAAGGGGGGGGTGAGGATCCTAAGGACCTTGTGAGACCTGAGCGGCATCCACCGTAGAGCAGGTCATTAGTGCTGTTGCTCGTCCTCAGTAGGGATGAGCCGAACACCCCCGTGTTTGGTTTGCATTCAAACTCGAACAATTTCAAAAGTTTGAGTTTGAACTCAAACTCGAACCGAACTCAATGTAAGTCAATGGGACTCAAAAGTTCGGTTTTTAGAGTGCCCTGCAAGAGGGCATATATGCAAGATATTTGGTACAGATAAATCTGGGACAAGCGTCAGTGCAGCCAAATATTGTACCTTTCATGGCAACAAGTGCCTTCACACCGTAACCCTTTTGTGGTATTGTGGAAGAGTGCAGGGTTGGACCCTGCGTTCCAAAAAATTAAAATGATATAAATCTTGTACAGGCGTCAGTGCAGCCAAATATTGTGCCTTTGGTAGCAGCAAGTTCCTTCACACCATAACCCCTTTGTGGTATTGTGGAAGAGTTCAGTGGTGGAGGTTTTGTGAATGCAGAAGACATCCCTGATCTATTCCGTTACGTCAGCATCAGGGGATTGATAGCTGCTGATCCAGGACTGATTAATTTTTATAAATGTCAGCCGGTCTACAGAGTCGGTGGACAGACGCACTCTTTTGTCTGTGACAAAACCTCCAGAGGCACTGAACGTCCTTTCAGAAAGCACGCTGGATGAAGGGCAACCTAGTAGCTGCATGGCATATAGGCTAAATTCTGGCCAGTGATCCAATCTCAACACCCAGTAAGCCAGTGGATCATCTGCTGGAAAGGTATCCAGGTCTGCCCTTGCCCCTAGGTAGTCCTGCACCATACGGTGAAGATGCTGGCAATGGGTGCCTACATTTGACGTCCCTGGGTGTCGTGGATTAAAAAAATTTAAAAAGGCATCAGTCAAGCAGCCCCAGCCTTCATCACTATTCCTCTGATCATCCGCAGCCTCAGAAGCACCTGTGTCATCACTTGGTAACCTACCAGTGCCTGGAAAGGTGTTACACAAGTGTCGCTTTAGAGCGTCCTCAAGTTTTTTCTTCCTGTGCTCCCTCTGTGCGGGCAGGATGAGCTCTGCAACTTTACCCTTGTATCGTGGATCAAGAAGGCTTGCCAACCAGTAATGATCCCTCTCCTTGATAGCACGAATCCTGGGGTCCTTTACCAGGCTTTACAGGATAAGGGAGTCCTTGCAGCGTAGGTTGGAGGTGGCATTAGCTTCTGAGTCTTCCTGGTCAATGAGGAGGATGACCCCATCGTGCACTTCATCCTCCCACTGCTCCTTGTGTTTCTGGGCACACAAAACCCTCCCTTGAGGAATTCCCACCTTCAATGCCCCCCACTATTTAAATATTCCTCCTCATCCTCCTCCTGTCTGATCTGAGGAGGACCCGCTGGAATGCTGTCTGAGGAAAGACTGGGGCCTTCAGAGCTAGGGAAGGCCTCCTCTTCCTCCCGCTGCTCTGCCTCTAGAGCCACATCTATAATTCCCCGCAGAGTGTGCTCCAGGATGAACACTAAAGGAATTGTGTCACTGATGCATGCACTGTCCCTGCTCACCATCCTCATTGCCTCCTCAAATTGTGACAGTACAGTACATGCATCCTTGATCATCAGCCACTGCGGGGGAGTAAAAAAAAACAAGTTGACCTGAACCTGTCCTTGAGCCATACTCACACAGGTAGTCGTTGATGGCCCTCTGCTGCTTTTGCAGATGCTGCAGCATTGCTAATGTCGAGTTCCACCTGGTGGGCATGTCACAGATCAGACGGTTTGTGGGAAGGTGGAATTCTCTTTGAATTTCTGCCAGGCGAACACTTGCTGGGAATCACCATCTGAAGTGGCTGCAGACTTTTCTGGCCTGGCTGAGAAGCTCTGCCAGCCCTGGGTACCTGGTTAGGAAACGCTGTACCACCAGATTTAGGACGTGTGCTAGGCATGGTACATGCGTCAACTTACCCAGGCATAGGGCGGAGAGAAGGTTGCTGCCATTATCACAGACGACCATTCCCAGCTGAAGCTGGCGTGGTGTTAACCATCTCTGCACCTGCCCCTGCAGAGCTGACAGAATTTCTGGCCCGGTGTGGCTCCTGTCCCCTAAACAAACCAGCTCAAGCACAGTATGGCATCTTTTTGCTTGAGCCATTGCGTAGCCCCTGTCATGTGTCGGTTTAACTGCCACTTCACCAGAGACACAGAAGGAGGAGGAGGAGGAAGAGGGAGAGGTGGTGGTGGAGCAGACAGACCTCATACAAGCAGCTTTCTGGAGGCGTGGTGGATGAACAAGCTCCAGCACAGAGCCTCATCTTGGATCCCTCCCAGCTGCAATCAGAGTTACCCAGTGTGCCGGGAAGGAAATGTAACGGCCCTGTCCATGCTTGCTGGACCACATGTCTAAAGTCACATGCACCTTGCTGCTGACTGCCTTTCCCAAAGACTCGATAACATTGTCTTCCACGTGCTGGTGTAGTGCTGGAATGGCCTTTCCGTGAAAAGTAATGGCGTTTTGGAACCTGCCACTGTGGTACAGCACATTCAGCAAATTCACGGAAGGAAGAAGAGTCCACCAACTGGAAGGGCAGCAGCTGCAATGCGAGTAATATTTTCTAAGCTGGCATTTAGATGCTGTGCTTGGGGATGGTTGGGACTATATTTTTTCTTACGCTGCAGCAGCTGGGACAACGTAATCTGACTGCGTAAATCTTCAGCTGATGGGATGCTGTCACATTGTGAGGAAGGACCTGGTACATCCATTACTGTAGCATCATCCCTGTCAGTGGTGGTTGTGGTCAATGACATGGCAGGACATATAGTGGAGGTAGAGACAGGTGAGGAGGACCTACGCAAAGTTTTGCACCAACGGGATGCGTGGCAGGTGATCATATGTCGCCTCAAGCACGTGGTACCCAAGTGTCCGGTGTCTTTCCCACGCATGAGCCTCATCTGTCATAGATTACAAATAGCAACGGTGCGGTCTGCTGCACATTTCTTAAAGAACTCCCAGACAGCAGAGTTCTTGGATGTGTGCTTTGAGACAACAGCGCTCTGCACTTGAGCAACTCTGACATCTGATGCCTTGGACTGGCTAGTGCTACGGTTGGTCATAAAGGATGTTGTGCCTCGTGTTTGTTGTGCCTCCTCCTCCTCACTTGACTCCTCTGTTCAATCAGGCACCCAGGTGGAGTCAGTGACCTCATCATCATTGTCATCACCCCCTATCTCCTCGTCACTGGAGCCAACTTGGCAGTATGCTGCAGCTGCTGGGGCAACATGAGTGCCAGTTATTTGTGTGTCACTGGCACCCCCTTCCTCTAGGTTCATTATATTCCCTTCCTTAACCTCAGAGATTGAATCAGAGCACTGTAGTTGCTGCGCATCCTCAAGCAGCATGTCACTGTCATTGTAGTCAAACAATTCAGCTGACTCCTCCGTGTGTGATAGTGAGGCTACGGCAGGAGTAGCTGTGGACATGGAGGCTGCATTAGATGCTTTGGCAGCTGAGGTGGACTGTAAACCACTACAAGCCTGGCTGGCAGAGGACTCGGAAGATGAGGATGGCCTCGATAGCCAATCCACAAAATCCTCTGTATGTTGCTGCTGCTGCTTAAGACAGCCAGCACCAGTTAGAAAGGACAAGTGTGCCCCTGCAGAGGATGCACCACATCCATGACGACCAGAGATGCACCACATCTCCCGACACATTGGCTGCTTGCCCTCTTATCTGTGTCTGGGAGCGTCTGCCTGTCATTTTTGGTCTTTCTGACATGGAGAGTGATATATAGATTGAAGATATGCAGAACTTTGATTCAACTCTGGTATAAAGATTAGAGATTTCCAGAACTCTGGTATAACTCAGTGAGACACCCTGATAGCTGGCAGCCAGTGACAAGACACAGATTAAAATTCCCAGAAACCTCCTATAAATCAGTGAGACCACCTGATGGGTGGCAGTGAGAACACACAGATTACCACAATTCCCAGATATTTTGTAGAAATTACTGACCCCCAAAATAGTTGGTGGCAGTGAGAACACACAGATTACCACAATTCCCAGATATTTTGTAGAAATTACTGACCCCCAAAATAGTTCCTGGGAGTGAGAACACAGATTAGAACAATTCCCAGATATTTTGTAGAAATTACTAACCCCCAAAATAGTTGCTGGGAGTGAGAACACACAGATTAGAACAATTCCCAGATATTTTGTATAAATGACTGACCCCCAAAATAGTTGCTGGGAGGGAGAACACACAGATTAGAACAATTCCCAGATATTTTGTAGAAATTACTGACCCCCAAAATAGTTCCTGGGAGTGAGAACACAGATTAGAACAATTCCCAGATATTTTGTAGAAATTACTAACCCCCAAAATAGTTGCTGGGAGTGAGAACACACAGATTAGAACAATTCCAGATATTTTGTATAAATGACTGACCCCCAAAATAGTTGCTGGGAGGGAGAACACACAGATTAGAACAATTCCCAGATATTTTGTAGAAATTACTGACCCCCAAAATAGTTGCTGGGAGTGAGAACACACAGATTAGAACAATTCCCAGATATTTTGTAGAAATGAGACCCCTAAAATACTTGGTGGCAGTGAGAACACAAAGATTAGAACAATTCCCAGATATTTTGTAGAAATGAGACCCCCCCAGTAGCTGGTGGCAGACTGGCAGTGAGAACACACACTAACGTAACAACAATCTCCTCTCAAACATGTGCTGAAGCGCTGTGTGAAGCCTTATATAGTGTGCTGCGGGATTTAGCTCTGTGAGCCAATGATTGGGCAAAATTTGCCCAATCAGGACTCTGAGCCGTGATTGACATAGTCTTGAACCTGTCTTGCACCTGACCTGTGGTCAGGTGCAAGGCTGTAGCAAATTACAAGCTTCAGGCCAGTGGAAAAGTGCATTGTGGTCCATTGTGGTGCATTGTGGGCGAACATGCGGCGAATACGCGGAAATGTTCGTAGTTCGCGAACATGCGAACAGGCGATGTTCGAATCGAACTCCGAACTGATCAGCTCATCCCTAGTCCTCAGGATCCTCACACCCCCCCTTTCTCTCACCATAAGTTTACAGGGTCATCCAGACGTGGACCCCTTGCTTGATGTGCCTAGAGGGGTGTCAGCCATACCCTCCTGACGAGGCCTAACAAGGCCGAAACAATTGTTGGAAGTTGCTGCACCTCTCATGCAGGGATGACATCCTTGGCAGTCAGTACTGGCCACCTTCATTGGGTGAGAGCAGACTGATTTGCATATGGAGCATTCATCCCTGTAATGGCACCAGCAAGCTAAAACCTTGTGAGACCTGAGCAGGCACCCACCGTAGAGCAGGCCAATAGTGCTGTTGCTCGTCCTCAGGATCCTCACACCTCCCCCTTTCTCTCACCATATGATTACATATAATGATGGAGAGCTCCGTTGTCACTCGTTACTGTAAGGTTCAAGTGGTTATAATTGCCGATAAAACCTCATAGTACAGATGCAGAGCGTTACTGTAATTACTATATGCAGATATCTACCCACGGAACAAAAGTATACTGGATTTATAGTCTATCGGTAATTTTTTGAAGCTGGATTGCTAATAATCTCATTATAATCGCCACATACACTTATAAGCAGGATATTTGAACATCATAAATGCACATTTTTACATTATTTTAATATCTTAACTATCTAAGTCTATATGTAAGATTGTTATTTTATCCTAAATTTGAGTGTTAACTATGATAAAAAGTAATATGATATTACAAAAGAGCTTGGTATTGAAAGAGTTAAAATTCTTACGCCATGGACAAGTTAATTCGATCTTCAAAACCACCTATGGGTGCCTGAGAACAAGTTAACTCGATCTGAACATTTTCTGGATTAATGGAAATTAATTGTGTTTTCTGCAAACAAAATAAACTTTTATATATTCATCAGAAGTGTTCCAAAAGTTGTAAAAAATGTGATATAGCAGGTGATGTATTGCATTTCATGGAACTTCTCTTAGTGTCAAGGAACATTAAAACAGTCCCTTAAATTAGTATACAAAGTACATAAAATGTAGGGTTGAATAAGAATATTCAGCGAGGCCCGAGAGGTCAGTTTAATTTTACAAAATTAGGATATAGTGTAACCACAAATTCAGATTGTAATGGGTCAGGTCAGAATCAACATGCAACTTGGACTATACACAACTTTAACAGGGTTATTCAAAGAATTTCAGTGCTCTTTCGTTCGCCGCTCTTCGATGAATTACCCGACCCTGTGGGAATTCAACATTCACTGCAGGGTCCCCGAAGTGCAGGGAAAATCCGCCAAACGCATCCGAAAAACCGTTGCAAAACCGCCTCATCGAACAAAAAAACAGCTGCAAAACCGCAGAAAAAAAACGGATCGAATCGATAAGTCACTGAAAAAACACACACCCGACGATCCGCCACAAAACCACCGAACGCATCTGAAAAAATATGACGATCTGCCGAATAGGGCGCCTACCAGCCGCAGGAAAAAGCCGACAAGCCGACAAAAGGGTAAAAAAAAGAAGGGAAAAAACACTGCAACTCTAGAGCACGAAAATGCCTGAACGTTACATACAGTATGAGGTCCTATGAATATTAATAAAAAGGTCTGTTACAGAAAAAAAGCTATTTAAAGACAAATCGGAAAACAATTTGCTGAAAACATCCAGAGTAAAGAGACTTTTTGCTGCAAATTAACAGAATAGACAGTTGAATAAATATTTTTTAAAAAACGGGCATATTTTTAACATTGAAACCTATGGCATTCGCCTGATTAAATCTGCCAATTGAAAGCAGCGAAAATCAGGGCATTTCACTGACATTTTGTTGCTGTTTGTTGTTCCCTGAATAGATTAACCATTGCTTGTCTGTTGGGATATCACTGCTGTCGAACAGCACTGTATTTCGCTGGCAATTTGCCAATAATTAGCGAATTGCCTGCTTTTTGAATAGACGAATGGCTCCGAAATTGCACCGTACGGGAAAATTCACCGTTTGCCATTTGCCATTTCAGAGCTAATTCGGCTCTCTTTGACCCCTTAAGTGTTGGGACAGATTCTATAAATAAACAAGGCAAGGCAAAAGAGGGACATGAGGATCTAAAGAACATTCACCATATTAATCATAAAGAACAGATTTAAATGACTGTTGCAATATTAGAGGAACATGGTGATAACATGAAAGGGACACACAAAATAACATTGTGAAAAGGGAAGCAACATCAGAGCTCTAAGTGTAAAGTAGTCATAATATTTATACACTGCGTAGAAAACAGGTGCTGACAATACCACTTTGGCTAAAAAGAATGCCAACCTCTGCACCCTCTGCTGGTATCTCAACATACTACAATGTAAAAAAATAAAATAAAATACAACAGGAAATCAATACTTTATATGAAGAAGTAAAATGAACTAACTCGAGAGGTAACACTTTCATTTCAACGGCAACCAGATTAAGGCTAGGGTCAAACGAAAGCATTTTTACACGTGAACGTAAAAAAGTGCGTCCAAACGCATTGCCGTATTTTTTCACGGATTGTGCGAAAACGGTCATACGATGCGCATTTTTGTGCGTGATTTTTTACGGATCCAAACCACGAAACTTTGGGTGTCTGGATGTTATGTTGACCGGACATGAGCAGGGTCTGACGTCTCCAAATCACGCACACACGCCGCTAGTGGACGCAGCGCACTCTGTACGTCCGTACTAGCGGTTCTGCGTTCTTGAAAAAATGCGTTCATTTTCCACTTGCGTTGCGCGGCCGGACTTTCGTGCGACCGTACTTCGTATATTGGCTGTCATTGCCCGTCATTTGCTGCTAGTGCGGCCGTGATTAAGTGCGCCAGAACGCACGTTAAAAATGCGCTGGTCTGACCCCAGCCTAAGACATTAGTAGGTAGTACATTAAGCAAGCTAAATGATGGAAAAATAACTGTTGTGTGGTGGCTAATGGTTTACTTTCAAGGCGTTTCTGTTGACAGTTTTATACAAATGTATTAACATATTACACTTAAATTTAAGACGATACCACCATAAGGCTGCACTTGTGTAGCTCCAAACAAAATAAATTACATTCTTGCATAAATTCTAAGAACAAAAATCGAAGCTTAAAAATATTACCAATCAAATGAATATGTAATGTTGGAAATGCAAATATGCAATAATTAAATAATTATATATCTTGTAAAACAAAGAGTAACATGCCACATTAGCATATGGTTTCAATAAATTATTCTGAAGTTGCGCACACTGTGAGCATTGTATCTCATTTCTCAAAATAGCTCATGTGGCACAAATAGGACCTAATATTTTAACCACACAAAGCTGCCAGCTGTGGTATGCCATCCCAGCGACGGGTGGGCCTGAACTCCGAGGGGGTGGCATAGCACGCACCGCAACTCTCCGGCCTGCCTCCCTTGCCAGCAGCCAATCGCTGTGAGTGGCTGCAGCAAGACTGTCTGACCTCAGCCTGCTTTCCTGTGATGCCCCATCATTAAGGGTTTAAAGTAAGAATTTCATAAACATATACTTTGTGAATTATGCGTAAGGCATCATATGTCCACGCAAACCATAGAGCTCAACACAGACCTGCCAAGTCACAAGGTTTGCCATGTGACACACGGTTTTCCCTCAGTTCTTCAGATCATCCGCCAGTCCTTAGATGTCACATAGCTTTCGGGAGGACTGAGGGCAAAAGCACCACTAGAGTCTGATTAATGATGCTTATAGTGTTTAAATGTTAACCCTTTCACTGCTGAGCCATTTCACCGCTGTGTGTTGAGCTCCTTTTTACCGCTTTCGCTCATCATGTTTGTCACGGAATGGCTCAGCACCCTCAGCCAGGGGCGGTGCAGTGACAGTAATATGGCCATGGACAATTAGGTGCGGTGGCACGCACGGAGTTAAAGTACGTTTATTTAGATGTGGTTATGTGTGGTGTAATAAAGTGTCCCCGTTTGCGTTGTGAAATGTATTTCCCTGTGTCTGCCTTGCCCGCTGCCATTTTCCGATTGCCTCGTGGCCGTTATCAGATTCTTCGAATCGGAAAATGGCCGATTCGAACCATCCGGTTCGAATCGTAAAATGGCCGATTCGGACCATCCGGTCCGAATCGGCGACTCCCCGGACTGTAATGGCCAATGGGTCCTGGGAGGGCGGGCAGGGATTCCCATTGTATTGTAATTTGTGTGAAGTTGATAAATGCCTGAGCTGTGAATAAAAAACCCAGATTTAGCAGTGCATCCAGCCTCGTCTGATGTGTTTATTTCTCCGCCGTACTTCATCGCCTGAGTATTCCTCGCAGTCTCAGGGTACGGTGTCCACTCAGATCCGAACCGAACCGAGCGCTCTGTGCCTGCATCTCGCATCAGGACAGAGGCGCAGCGGATGGTGTTCGGTTCCCAGAGCGATCAGCCCGAGATCCGATCCGAAGGGCGCGGCCGCGTACTGCGCTTCGGTATCGGAAGAGAGCGCGGTAAGATCCGAATCCTTCGCCGATCCCGCCAGATCCGAAGCCGCATCCATTAAAGATCCGAAAAGTCCTCCGCAATCCGATCCGAATATTCCTGGAAAAGATCCGATCTCCGTAATCGGCCGGCCGCCCGCAGACGCACTCCACACCCACAAGGTCAGTGAACCAGCTGCTCGGGACGCTGAGTACCGTATGGCTCAGTGGTCGGGCTGGTTCTAGGCAGGGGTCCCCTCCACCGCCCGCTAACCCTTCCCCAGGGTCACGCCAGGCCGCACGAGACGCCGAGTGCGCGTCACTCGGTAGTCGGGCCAGCGGTAAGCGACGGGGCCACGCAGATAGAGCACACCCGCAGGCGGAACAACATCCCATTCCGTCATACTGGTGGCAGCGGTGGGATAAGCTCTCTGCAGGCCCTAGGGGGACCCTCATCATGACCGGGTATAGTGCCTACAAACGGGACGTCCTGCGTGGCATGCTGGAGAACCGGGGCGGCGCCCCGGGCTCCAAGAGCCGGGAGACCATGATGGAGGAGTTGAGGAGGATGGATCAGGAGGCGGCGTTCGCAGCGTTGCCTGCTGACATGGCGCCGGGCACCGTCCCCGCCGAGCCCGAAGACAGCGACTTTTGCCGGAAGATGCGGGAGCGGATCTCCATGATGGGTCCGGCCCCATCGGAAGCTGAGATGAGGAGTCTGGTCCGAGAACTCGGCCAGGAAGAGGAGCGTGAGAGGGAGCGAGCGCACGAGCTACGGCTGGCTGAAGTGCGGAGCCGACGGAGTAGCCGTTCCCCGTCGGATCGTTACCCCGGGCGCAAAGTGCCGTTTCAGGCGTTCAAGGAGTTCCGAGAAGCCGAGGAGGAGATAGAGAGTTACCTCCAGG
Source organism: Leptobrachium leishanense (assembly GCA_009667805.1). Classification (NCBI taxonomy): domain Eukaryota; kingdom Metazoa; phylum Chordata; class Amphibia; order Anura; family Megophryidae; genus Leptobrachium; species Leptobrachium leishanense. The sequence goes on from CM019064.1 coordinate 209,029,114, forward strand.
AATTTGAGCGCCTGTGCCGAGTGCATGAAGTGCACCGTGCCGACTGGGTAAGGATCTTGGCGTGTAAGCTGACCGGTCGGGCCGCCGAGGCTTATCGCACGGTGCCGGACGAAGAGGCCACCAGTTACTCACACGTCAAGCAGGCGCTGCTGAGCAGATTCGCTGTGACCCCTGAAGCCAGCCGGGTGAAGTTCCGGAATTCCCGCCGGCCCAGTGGCGCCACTCACGTGGAGTGGGCCCATCGGTTGCAGCGGGACTTGCGCACCTGGCTCTCGGGAAGCCAAGCGGAGACGGTAACGGAGATTACCCAACTGCTGCTGCTCGAGCAGTTTTTCGAGCACACACCCTCCGCTATCCGGGAGTGGGTGCGCGACAAGAAGCCCCAGACAGTGCAACAAGCGGCCACCTGGGCCGACGAGTACACGGACACTCGGAAGATGTCGGGGGGAGCGGTCCCTGCCCGTCCGCCCAGCTCTACCCGCTCCACCACCTCCACCACCCCACCACCGCGGTCCGGACGCCGGTAGCACGGCCCACCAGCCGGCCCACCAACATGGCTAATGTCCGGTGCTACGGGTGCAACCAAGAGGGGCACTACAAGCAGTATTGCCCCAACCGACCGGAGTTGACCCGGCCGGCCGCCAGGCCATCGCCGACGGTCCATTGTTGCGACGCCGAAGCTCCGTGGCCGGAGGCCCCGGAGGAATGGGAGCAGCTACATGAGGCCGACCCCGTGCAAGCCGCCGTGGACGACAACCGCCGTCACCACCGTCAGGCGGTGTGGATAAATGGGCGGCCCGCTGAGGGGCTGCGGGACTCCGGGGCTACCATCACCCTGGTCCGGCCTCACTTGGTTCCGCCGAGCGACCGTCTGCGAAGCACTGTTGCAGTACGGGTGGCGGGGGGAAAGGTGCTCCGGCTCGAGACGGCCCGGGTTCACCTGGACTGGGGGAACGGGGAGAGGGAGGTGAGGGTGGGGTTGTTGAGGCAACTGCCGGCCGAGGTGCTCCTGGGTAACGACCTGGGGCAGCTCGTTTCCGCTTACTCCACAGATGCAGCTACCCCGGTAACCACTAGGCAACAGAGCCAACGCCACGACAGGGGCGCTCCGAACGGGACCCAGGTGAGATCTCAACCAAAACCATCCCGACCCCCAAACCTCCTAAACCCCGACCTCCTAAACCGCCCCGACCGCCCAGACCGCCATCACCTCCCATACCCCGACGGGACCCGACCCTTCCCTTCCCACCTGACCTCCCTTCCCCGTGGAGTACCCCGGAGACGCTTCGCCACCAGACCCAGACCGACCCCACACTGCAGGGCTACCGGGACCGAGCCGGTCAGGGCTGGACGACCAGAGAAAGGACAAGGTAGAGTGGGAGGATGGGCTGCTTTACCGGTACACCGTGAGGGAGGGGGCCAAGAAGAAGCAGGTCCCGCAGAAGCAGTTGGTGGTGCCTCAGGCCCTAGGCAGGAGCTTCTGCGCTTGGCCCATGACATCCCCCTTGCAGGTCACTTAGGCCAGACGAAAACCCGGCACAGGTTGGCGCGCGCGTTTTTCTGGCCCCGCCTTAGCGAAGACACCCGCGACTATTGCCGCACCTGCCCAGTTTGCCAAAAAACTGGGAAGGCCGGGGATCACCCGAGAGCACCCTTGCGGCCCATGCCCATCATTCAGGAGCCCTTTAGCCGGGTGGCGGTCGACATCATTGGGCCGTTGCCGCGGCCCAGTGCCACCGGTAAAAGGTACATCCTTACCGTAGTGGATTATGCCACCCGGTACCCCGAGGCTGTGGCCTTGGCCAACATCCAGGCGGACACCGTGGCGGACGCGCTCCTCCGGGTGTTCACGAGGGTGGGGTTTCCCCGAGAAATCCTATCCGATCAGGGTACCCAGTTCACCGCTGAGCTCACCCAACAGCTCTGGCGTCTCTGTGGTGTTAGGGCGCTGCACAGCGCCCCGTATCACCCTCAGACCAATGGGCTGTGCGAGCGGTTTAATGGGACCCTGAAGCAGCTCATTCGGGCCTTTGTGCACGAGAGCAGGGATTGGGAGAAGTATCTCCCCCACCTGCTGTTCGCCTACCGGGAGGTTCCTCAGGAATCCACCGGTTACTCCCCCTTTGAGCTGCTGTATGGGCGCCAGGTGCGAGGACCCCTGGATCTGGTTAGGGCTCAGTGGGAGGGGGTACAGGAGGAGGATGGGGTTCCTGTGCTGGATTACGTCTTGAAGCTCCGGGAGCGCTTGGCGGAACTCGCGGGGTTCGTGCAGGAGAACATGGAAACGGCCCAAGCTCAGCAGAAGGCGTGGTACGATCGCGCTGCGTGCAGTCGCTCGTTCTGCGTGGGGCAGAAGGTTCTGGTGTTGAAACCACAGCGGCAGAACAAGCTGCAGGCAGCCTGGCAAGGTCCCTACAAGGTGGTAACCCAGCTGGGGGATACCACCTATGTGGTTGTCAGCTGCGCAGACACCAGAATCCAGCGGACGTTCCACGTCAATATGCTGAAGGCCTTCCATGAGCGACCGGAGACGGTGGACGCCATATGCGCGCCGGCTGCCGAGGAGACGGAGCCGTTTCCGTTGGAAGAACTTCCGGGGGTAGCCAGGCAGCCTTCCGGGGTGGATCAGGTGCAGCTGGGGGAGGAGTTAGGACCCGAGAAACAGGCGCAGGCGCGGCAGCTGCTTCTCGCCTACCCGGGGGTTTTCTCGGCTCTCCCGGGATACACAGACCAGGCCATCCATCAGGTGGACACGCCCGGTCAGAGACCCCTTCGGCAACCTGCATACCGGCTCCCGGAAGCGGTCCGCGAGTCCATGCGGGCCGAGATCCGGGAGATGCTGGAGCTGGGGGTCATTGAACCGTCGGCCAGTCCATGGGCGTCGCCCGTGGTCCTGGTGCCCAAGAAAGACGGTACCACCAGGTTCTGCGTCGACTATCGGTGGATAAACGATTGTACCATTACGGACGCTTATCCGATGCCCCGAGTCGACGAGTTGCTAGACCAGATCTCCGGGGGTCATTTTTTGACCACGGTGGATCTGTGCAAGGGGTATTGGCAGATTCCCCTTGCCGAGGAGGCGACCCCGAAGTCGGCCTTCATCACCCCGTTCGGCTTGTACCAGTTTCGAGTCATGCCGTTCGGGATGAAGAACGCCCCTGCTACCTTCCAGCGGTTAATCGATCGCCTCCTCGATGGCCTCCAGGGGTTCGCTTGCGCGTACCTGGATGACATAGCCATCTATAGCCAGACCTGGGAGGAACATCTGGACCATGTAGGGACTGTCCTGGGCCGGATTAGGGACGCCAACCTGACCCTGAAGCCGGAGAAATGCAAAGTGGGGATGGCCGAAGTGCAGTATCTGGGCCACCGGGTGGGGTGCGGGATACAACGGCCAGAGCCCGCTAAGATAGAGGCTATTCTGGATTGGCCCACCCCTGTGACCAAGACCCAGGTCCTCGCCTTCCTGGGTACCGCGGGGTACTACAGAAAATTTGTACCCCATTACAGTGACCTGGCCAAACCCCTGACTGATCTGACCAAGAAATCCCTGCCCCGCCAAGTCCTGTGGTCCCCGGAGTGCGAGCAGGCCTTTCGGCAACTGAAGGCCGCCCTGACCCAAGCTCCCCTGCTGGCAGCTCCCAACTATAACAAACGTTTTGTTGTTCACACAGACGCGTCCATGTTCGGACTGGGAGCTGTCCTAAGTCAAGTGGGGGACGACGGGGGGGATCATCCGGTGGCGTTCATCAGCCGGAAGCTGTTGCCACGAGAGGTGGGGTATGCTGCGGTGGAGAAGGAGTGCCTGGCCTTGGTCTGGGCCCTACGAAAGCTCCAACCCTATGTCTACGGTCAGTCCTTCACCGTGATGACCGACCATAACCCCTTGGTATGGCTCAACCGGGTGGCGGGGAGAGAACGGCCGCCTGTTGCGGTGGAGCCTGGCTCTCCAACCCTTCAATTTTACAATTCAATATCGGCCCAGGTCGCAAAACGGTAACGCAGATGGGTTATCGCGGCAGTCGCCCGGGAACCAGGGGATTGGGGAGCCCCGACTACCTCGGTACGACCCGTTGGGGTCCAACCGAGTGCGTCGGACCTTGGGGAGAGGGGAGGAGTGTCACGGAATGGCTCAGCACCCTCAGCCAGGGGCGGTGCAGTGACAGTAATATGGCCATGGACAATTAGGTGCGGTGGCACGCACGGAGTTAAAGTACGTTTATTTAGATGTGGTTATGTGTGGTGTAATAAAGTGTCCCCGTTTGCGTTGTGAAATGTATTTCCCTGTGTCTGCCTTGCCCGCCGCCATTTTCCGATTGCCTCGTGGCCGTTATCAGATTCTTCGAATCGGAAAATGGCCGATTCGAACCATCCGGTTCGAATCGTAAAATGGCCGATTCGACCATCCGGTCCGAATCGGCGACTCCCCGGACTGTAATGGCCAATGGGTCCTGGGAGGGCGGGCAGGGATTCCCATTGTATTGTAATTTGTGTGAAGTTGATAAATGCCTGAGCTGTGAATAAAAAACCCAGATTTAGCAGTGCATCCAGCCTCGTCTGATGTGTTTATTTCTCCGCCGTACTTCATCGCCTGAGTATTCCTCGCAGTCTCAGGGTACGGTGTCCACTCAGATCCGAACCGAACCGAGCGCTCTGTGCCTGCATCTCGCATCAGGACAGGCGCAGCGGATGGTGTTCGGTTCCCAGAGCGATCAGCCCGAGATCCGATCCGAAGGGCGCGGCCGCGTACCGCGCTTCGGTATCGGAGAGAGCGCGGTAAGATCCGAATCCTTCGCCGATCCCGCCAGATCCGAAGCTGCATCCATTAAAGATCCGAAAAGTCCTCCGCAATCCGATCCGAATATTCCTGGAAAAGATCCGATCTCCGTAATCGGCCGGCCGGCCGCAGACGCACTCCACACCCACAAGGTCAGTGAACCAGCTGCTCGGGACGCTGAGTACCGTATGGCTCAGTGGTCGGGCTGGTTCTAGGCAGGGGTCCCCTCCACCGCCCGCTAACCCTTCCCCAGGGTCACGCCAGGCCGCACGAGACGCCGAGTGCGCGTCACTCGGTAGTCGGGCCAGCGGTAAGCGACGGGGCCACGCAGATAGAGCACACCCGCAGGCGGAACAACATCCCATTCCGTCATACTGTTTAAACGTGATTTGAAGCCACATTTTATTATATGGCCCAGACATACTATATATCGTTATTTCCGGAAGACTCGGCAGATTCATAATATATCATTTTTAGATGTATATGTCATGTCCTGCCTGTATATTATAACAGAAAATGCAATAAAATTTGAATTTTTAATCATTTGCAGCGTGTAAAGTTTTTTTTCACATTTTTTCACATGAGCATTTGAGATTATATTTTCTATGGGGTGCGCTTGTACAAAAATTAGAAATGGGGACTTGTTACAAGTTTTTTTGGGGAAATAACGTGATTTTTAGCAAACACACCCCATAGAAAAAAATCATTAGTGCAGCATCATTGTTCACATTATAATTGAAATAGGAACAATATTGCTGCATTAATAAAAACAACACACAAAAAAAACACACTTTTTTTTTATTATTATTTATTTATTTTTTTAAATTTCTATTTTACTTTGTACATGGTCAAGCCTTTCGAATGACACCCTCAATGACTCATTAGCTGCCACGGTTCTGGAGATATCGAGGTTCAAAGGAACCCCCTATCTCCACCAGGGTATTTCCTTGGGAAATCCCCAGGCAGCTAGGGGTTCCCCGGTTATCTGACATCATCACGCTATGCGGGAGCTAGGCCGCACTTCGGCGCCGCAAGGTGCTGAAGTGCGACCCGGTGCTTGAGGGGTTAAAGCCAGGCACCGCTTAAAAGGGGAAACTCTCGAACGGATCCCCCCTCCCTTCCAGGCTATCTCCTGGCATTGCCAGGGGGGGGTCGCCTGGAAATGACGTCATCGCACATGGCGCAATGATGTCATTGACGTCGGGAGGGTCTTAACTTCAGCATCTCAGGATGCTGAAGTCAGACCGCCGCGGGACCCCAGACAGAGAGGTGAGTATCTCCGCCGGGGGTCCCGCAAAGCTGATGACGTGTGGGGCACGTCCTCAGCATGTAACGTGCGTCAATGAGGACGTGTCCCACACGTCCTCAGCAGTGAAGGGGTTAAAGGAAAATTTGCATAACAGTGCTAATGTATGAGCAACCCAAGGAATCTACATCACTCGTTGAGTGAACGCAACAGCAAATTGTACTTCTTCGAAAAGCTTACAATTTCTCTATGTAAATCCATATACAACATGTGTAATGAGTGATGGAATGCTGCTGCAGGTGAATGTATACATTTATGCTTCTTTACAGCCAACTGCACATTTACACTTATTGAACTTCATATTGGAAGTGCAAATGTATTAGAAGTCAGTAAATGATGGCGGAGTGATGGTCACGCTGAATTTATATTGTCGGGTATATTAGAAGGAGGAAAAATTAAAATGGATGCCTGTAGCCATCTTGTTTTAATGGAAAGTCTTTTCTTTTTCAATTTTTTTTAGTTTTAGAAACGAACAGAGATTTTTTTTTAAATAGTTCACGGCTAGGTGAAACTTTAAGAGTTATTTTTTTATTTTTGTTTCTATAGATGCCAGACATGATTAGAGACGATAAAATGTCTTTATGCGATATAATGCTGAGCTAAGTGCCAGAGAAAGGAATTTGCTTAGTAAAAACTTTGAGAGGAGTGGAAAAATAAATCTAATTTTGGACAGGAGAGACTCAGAGTCTACAACTGAAAATAGAGGGTCTTTGTTAAGAGATATTAAAATTAAATGGTGGAAATAATTAGAAGTGCAACACTGCCCTCTTGAGGTATAGTAAATGTTATATTTAATATAGAGAATAATATTTAAATGGAAAGAGGTAGATTGCCAGTGACGTCAAATTGACTATAATTGAAGCTGTACTGTTCGTTGCAAATTCATTCAGATTTACACGACAATGCATTCAGACTTCCAGGACACGACAATGCAGTCAGATCATTCCAGTACATAATGCATTCAGACAGGCAGACCATCGCAGGCAGACCATCGCAAGTAGACCATCCCAGGACACAATGCACTCAAGATTTCACACCACATCTCTAACTCACATGCATTGACTATCTACATTGATAATTTTCACATATTCCAAAACAATCAAAGAATATTCCAAGGCTGTAACTCATTGAATCCAGATTGGAGGTAATGTATGAGAGAGCAAATTTAAGGTTAATAAATTATATATATTTGGAGTATTTCTTGCAACAGATAGACTGAGATTTCTCAGATTACTATTAGATCTAGAATCTTCAAAATATTTCTATTCTGCAGATAGAGATATGAAGAAGAATCGGATATTAGGATTTATCCTAAAGAAACTGTTGCAAGATTGATATACCGATATATATATATTGAATTTGGAAATTACTGTGATTGAAATTAATAAGCAAGGAATTATATAACTACAATATAAAAAGCAGAAGATCAGAAGCTTAATTCTTGATATTAGGGGAGGATTCACTAAATAAGTTTTTATTACTTATCATTCTAGAAAGAGAATAAGTGATAGCTCATCTTTTGTTGATCCATGTAGCATAGAGAGATACATATATCTCTACAAGATCTAGCTTGTTAAACATTGGTTTGCTGGGAAATACATGTTTCATTAAGCAGAAATGTTTATTAACCATTTGTGTATAGTTACTAACTGATAAGGTAAATTATATTAATCATATATGCAGTTACTAACAGGTGATACATATATTGGGAAACTAGTGTCTATGTGCTGATCGATGGATTTTGTGGTTGTTTATAAATCTTTGTTTATGATATGAGATTTGAAACTTTTTTGTATACGTAATAAATATATACGTATATTTTTATCCGATTATTGATTAGTGTATTCTTCAAAGCAAAACACAGACAATTAAAAGAATTTAGGAGAATTTCTAGGAAATATAAACGATTGATATTTGTGTCTCGTATAAATTTCTTATCGAATAATAATCCCTACAATATCTTCAAGGATGCCTAACCCCAGCTGGACCATAATAGGAGGAGTCAAAGGGCACTATCACCTCCTTAACGCTAGTGCTAGCGCTCACATATGTGAATGTTAGCGCTAGGTTAAAAGAGGTTATAGCGGGACGCCCAGATCAGACTCCAATTGCTAACAGGTTAAAAAAATAGTTAGCGCACCAGTAATAGCACTTTCCAGGGCAAGCTTACTGTACTTCGCGCTCCCTATACTTAAAATGAGGAGCGCAAAGAGTAAGCAAAGAGCAATTAGTGTTAGGATCACAAAGTCCTAACGCTAATTACGCACCGTTGCTGCTAACTGAAAAGATAACCACAGCTCTAAGCTGATTCTAACTGATTCTGCTTCTGCAGATTCCCCACCCCAAAAATCAGATACTCACCTCTCATCCTGCAACGAGAACGGTGGCCCGATATGCTGCTTCTGGCCACCAGGAGCAGAGTGAGCCATTAATGTCTAAACCGCTGGCAACAAAAGTGAGTACAACCCTAACTGAAAATGTCCATGTTTTTTCTTTTGAGAAAGGATTTTACCAGGAAGGATATATTGAGATTTCTCTCGTTTTCAAGTATGTCCTGGGTGGTGAGTATGTACCGTTAGGTGTCTTGCCCAAGGACACTTAAGGGCCCAAAGTGTCAATATTTTGTGTGGCCACCATTATTTTCCAGCACTGCCTTAAGCCTCTTGGGCATGGAGCTCAGCAGGTTTATTTATTTTATTTATTTATTTATTTATAAAGGATTTTACCAGGAAGGATACATTGAGATTTCTCTTGTTTTCAAGTATGTCCTGGGTTCGAGAACATTGAATGGTTACAGAAATACAAAATAGTAAAAATGCAAGATATTAACACAAGACCAAATATACAGATTAACAGAAAAATAAATATGGAGGAAATAAAGTCATTATGTTACATGTTTACAGGTGCATTCTGTATTGAGGTATGTTAATAGGGAAGTCTTAAGGGACTTTAGACTGGGGGAAGATTTGATGGTGTTTGGGAGGTTATTCCATATTTGCGGTGCTCTGTAGGAAAATGAGGATCGAGCCACTTTCTTTTTGTATTGCGGTATTGCAAGTAAGGTGCTGGTCCTGGATCTGAGGTTATAGGATGAGGGAACTGCTGGGGGAAGCAGCATATTCAGGTTGCCACTGGAGTCCTCTCCCAATCCTCCATGACGACATCACAAAGCTGGTGGATGTTAGAGACCATGCTCAATAGGATTTAGGTCTGGAGACATGCTTGGCCAGTTCATCACCTTTAGCCTCAACTTTTTTAGCAAGGCAGTGGTAATCTTGGAGGTGTGTTTGTGGTTGTTATCATGTTGGAACACTGCCCTGTGGCTCAGTCTCCTAAGGGAGGGGATCATACTCTGCTTCAGCATCTCACAGTACATGTTGGCATTCATGGTTCCCTCATTGAACTGTAGCTCCCCAGTGCCAGTAGCACTCATGCAGCCCTAGACCATGACACTCCCACCAACATGCTTGACTGTAGGCAAGACACACTTGTACTCCTCACATGGTTGCTGCCACACACGCTTGACACCATCTGAGCCAAATAAGTTTATCTCATCAGACCACAGGACATGGTTCCAATAACTTCTTTGGTCAACCATGGCGAGGCCTGTTCTGGTAGACCGCTGTATGGTCTTGGCCACAATGCTGCAGCTCATTTTCAGGGTCTTGGAAATTTGCTTATAGCTTAGGCCATCTTTATGTAGAGCATCAATTCTTTTTTTCAGATCCTCAGAGCGTTCTTTGCCATGAAGTGTCATGTTGAACTTCCGTGACCAGTATGAGAGAGTGAGAGCGAGAACACCAAATTTTACACACCTGCTCCCCATTCACACCTGAGACCTTGTAACACTAACGAGTCACATGGCATCAGGGAGGGAAAATGTCTAATTTGCCCAATTTGGACATTTTCACTTAGGGGTGTACTTACTTTTGTTACCAGCGGTTTAGACATTAATGGCTGTGTGTGGAGTTATTTTGAGGGGACAGCAAATTTACACTGTTCTGCAAGCTGTACTCTCAATACTTTACATTGTAGCAAAGTGTAATTTCTTCAGTGTTGTCACATGAAAAGATATAATGAAATATTTACAAAAATGTGAGGGTGTACTCACTTCTGTGAGATACTGTATATATATATATGTAAAGGCTGGAAATTTAGCACTTTTTTACAAAGATTATTTTAATTTGTCTATATTCAGTCAAACTTAAAGCTCTTCTAGTACATATAGAGTTAAATGAGTTAAGCACAAAAAAGCTATGAGTAACTCAATGAGATGAATCTGCCAAGAGAAGTCGAGTTAAACGTGCATGAAATATTAGGCTAAATTATGAATCATTAGGTTTCTTTATAAAAAATGGTACTTCTACATTGTTGTTACTCAATTGTTCAGTTTAGCTAAAAGGATTTAGATTTTGGCAATCTCAAAAGGGGTTAAATTGCTTTTCATCCTACTTTCTTTATTTTCTTGCTTGATTGTTTCAAAAAGATATAACGCTTCTCTGTCACAGAAGGTTTTTGTTTGTCTGGCTGGACCGTCTCTCCATGGCTTGTTGATATTGGCATCACAGGAAGAAAAATTAAGTTGTTAGAGCTACAGAAATAGAAATCTGTTGGCGTTACTGTCTTTGAAAATAGCGAGGATTCATTTGTTTGACAAGCAGGGGATTAATTTCTACTTCTCCTAATGTTTATTTAGATGTAGTTTCCACAACCTTCTTTATTTAATTATTTGAAGTCATGGGGAGGAGAGGTGAAGGTCAGGGTGGAATGCCATAAGATGATATTAGATCATTGCTATATGCATATAGTCTTTGAAGCTATCCCCCAAAGCATAATCACTTAAAAACCTAGAATGTTTGCACTTTCACAGACTGTGTTAATCTTAAGTAAACGGCAGTATTACAAAAACTTGATACATTCCTGTTTAGGTGTAGAATAGAAACTGCCAGTGGGCAACAAGAAGATATAACCCGCATAGTGTCTTCTTCAAAATTGCATTGGATCATAATGATCAATTTTGCTTTACAAAAAACTATGGAAATTGGTCACAATTATATGATCAATGTATGTTTCCCAACTAAATTGTGCCATAAAGTAATGTGTCTGAATAAAGAACCATGAAATGTTATAGCTCTTGAATAGGTCATTTATTTTAATTTTGTTTGTACAGCTAGTTGTAAGTATTTGTCATTTTGTTACTGGTTACTAATTTGTTTTTTGTACCACTCGAATTATTGAATAATTGGCCATTGATATCCTCTTCCTACAAGTACTGTAGATAATAAGCATTGGTGTGCGCAGCCCGTTACATTAGGGTGTGCACCCATAGACCATTTATTAACTGAAAACTTATGTTTAGAAGCGTTTGCATAAAATGCCAATTTTTCATTAGAAATAACAAGCCTGTAACCAGAGATACAGTCAGTTTTAATGTGATGTATCATGAACCAGATAAGGGACATCTAAAATATCAATGCAGGAGGTGAAAAAGGACCTCTTCATCTTCTTCTTGGGCACACCAGGCACACTCCCTGTTCACACCTATGGGCATAACCAATGTTAATGATGAAATCGAGTTACTAATCATGTAATTTATCATGAAACGGATAAGGAACATCCAAAATATCTATGTAGGGGGTCAAAGATGACCCTTTACCAAACATTAGGGTGTGCCTGGGCACACCAGGCACACCCTTTGCGCACACCTATGATAATAAGCATTGCTGAAGGAACACTCTGTCCATATCTGTAGCGCTCAGTGTAGTGGGGTGAGGGTACGAGCCCAGGGGTGCAGTGACACACAGAGGCATGGATGGTGGCAGTAAACAGGGGTTTATTATATACACAGGGAAACACAGCAATGAACTAGAGAGCAGCGAGAAAGGAGACAGGAGGGTTAAACGATAAGGGTATCTGGGCGAGACATGAAAGGGGTTAAACTGAAGAGCTGGACACAGTACAGAGAGCTTAGACAGGAAGGGGGAAAGACACTGGCTAGACTTATACATTGACTATAGACAAAGCAGCAAAGCAAGAAGAGGCATGGAGATAGAGACAGAACATACAGTATGATAGGTTGCAGGACTAGAGGGCAGGTGAACAAGGGTCCATACAATGGGGAAACTGGATATTGTAAGTCCACAGTGGAGGCAACAGGTAACACAGGTGGTCTTGAGGCAACATTGGGTCTTGAGGCAACAGGGAGTCCTTGAGGCAACAGGGGATTCTTGATAACACAGGGGTCCTGAGGCAACAGGAGATCCTTGATAACACAGGGACTCTTGAGACAACAGGGATCCTTGATAACATAGAGGTCTTGAGGCAACAGGGGGTCTTTAGCGTGTTATCCAAGGGGTAGTCCGTATGCAGGGTCCAGAGAGAAGCCAAGGGTCATGGGTTACTTGAGAGAAGGAGATCCGTGAAACAAAGCAAGGGGGTCTGGTACACTTGGAAAGCATGATCAGCTTCTGGTTAGGACCCAGGTCTGTAGCACACCAAGCAGCACCATGCAGAAGAATTGCGGTCAGGGTGTGACCTCCCTTTAAGGAGTCTCATCCGTCAATTAGTCAACACCTGTGAATGTGTCAGCGAGCTGATGCAGAGAAGCAAAGTCCAGCAAGGGCAGTGCATGAAAGGTGCTGCCTGGATGAAGTCATGGTATAGCAGCACCTTGCCCTTCTTACGCTGGCGACGGTGGGGGACGTAACAATATCACAATAGCTGTGCCCTTGATATGTTCTTGTATCTATCCTTATCATGCGATCATCAGCTTTGTTGCAGATTTTACAGTCTTGACAGCGTCTGACTATAACAGCACGCCATATGCATGTTTTCATGGAACCCTTATGCAACACATCTTTTTGTAAGACTAGGACCTGCAGCATATTGTTGATACAAGTCTCCATGTATCAATTTGTTGCTGACGCACAAAGGACTTTTTGAGCAGATGAATGATGACTGATTTGGACACACTCTCTATATCCATCCCTGGCTTCTTGTTAGAGCCCAATAGTGCTTTGTGCAGGGTTTTTTGCATGAGATGACTGTATAATCACCAAAACCTCAATCACCAAGCATAAGGCATCCCCACAATTTGCCAATAACTTCAAACGATTAAAATGGTGATGAGGTAGATGCGCCCAGGAATGGTGTCACTAGGCCGGACATGCTCAGGAGTTTGCCTGGCCTAGTGACAGCATTCCTGGGTGCATCTACCTCATCACAGGTTGCCAGTCTTGAGATCCTGAGGTCTGACTGTTGGACTGCTGTGGTTTCCACCAGAGGACAGAGGATATCCTGGTGACCAGATTACGATGACAGTTGAGGAATAAATGTTTTATGCTTGTTTGCACACATATTTTGTTACAAGTATTGCCACTTGACTTGTGAGTGGTTCCATTCACTTTGTAACATACCATTAACCCTTTCTGGTCCAATATCGTAATATATCCGACACAACCTTTTGCCGGTTGCGGTCCAATGTCGAATATATTCTGACATGACCGGACATCCCACCAATACTCACCTCTTTCCTCCGGGGTCCCACTGGGTGCCTCTCTTTAACCCCTTAGTTGCTGGTCCGCGATCCAGTGCCAAATCATGGACTGCGCTCAAAGGTGGCTGACATCTTGGATGTCAGCCAAGCCTCTGGACCTCCCCACACTCACCGACATCGTCACACATCGGCGCAATGACGTCAGTTAGTAAATTAACCCCTAGCTGCCAAGGGTTTTCCCTATAGGGTTTCTATGGTGGAGATACGTGGGTCATTTGGATCCCCCTATCTCCCGATCAGTGGCAGCTAGAGGGTCATGTTTGGTATTGACGGAAAGGTCCGAGCATGGTCCTTCCACTGATGCCAAACAGGTTAAGTGTAAGAATAAAATTTAAAAAATAAATATAAAAAAATATAAATATTAATGTATTTTTTTCCTTTTTTTAAATTTATTAATGCAGAACTATTGCTTACTTTTCAATTATATTGTGAGCAATAGTGCTGCACTAACGGAAAATGTTGTTTTTCAGTTTTAACTAAAATTGTGTATTTTCTCAGAAAAATACAGTAACGAACTCCCATTTCTAATTGTTTTTAACAAGCGTACCCCATAGAATATATAAGGGTTGGATAATAAAATGTGAAAAAATTATTTTACACGCTGTAGATGATTGAAATTTTAATGACATTTTTTTATAGCATTCTGACAGGACATGACGTACATATATAATAATGATATATTATGAATCTGCCGAGTCTGTTGAAAAAAAGGATATATAACTTGTCTGGGTTGTATTTTAAAACGTGACTTCAAATTGTGTTTAAACAGGATGAGCAAAATCGGTCAAAATGAGCTCAGCACACAGGAGTGAAATGGTTCAGCAGTGAAGGGGTTAATAGACTCACAATGTGAACCTGAGTAGTCACCTGCCTTTCAGTGCCAGCGAGATAGCTTACCTACTGAGGGAAGTCACTCAAAAGGTATTAAAGGCTTTTCTGATGAATGAATTGATGGCTCGTATGAGAAGAATATGGGCTAAATTACAATCTTCGCGCAAACGTTTGTGCCGGCGCAAAAAAACATTAATGTGAGGGGTAAAACCCTTTGCGCCGAATGCCATATTACATAGTCAGCGCAGCAAACATGCATAATCGTCTACCGCGGGTGAACCTGTGCGAATGCTGCGCGAGCTTACTGTACGTCGCGTGTCCTATACTTAACATTGTGAGCGCAAATACGTATGTGCGCTGGTACACGGATGATATTACAATCTATGCGCAGGAATTACCGCATAGCCTTTGCGCGCATAATTTTATCAACTCCTAAAAGTTGGTGTTAATGGCAAATCTGAACAACCTGGCCGAACCCAAATACACCAGCCCATAAAAAAAATTGCAGCGAAGTATAGTTATACATTCTACTCCTACCAAACCAATAAAATGGAGAAGTTGTGTGTGCATTTATTATTGCTGCAACATATATGCTCAGATTGACTTTGGCAGGCACAATTTCTTAACGTGAGATAATTTCGGTTCTTAATTCTGATTGGCTAAATCTCATGAAAAAAACAGTGCGCACACTGATTTCTGCGCACGACGGTACTGCACGAGCATTTGGGCGCGTCCGGTTTACACGCGTTATTGATCGATGGATGAAAAAACACGTGAGGATTGTAATTGCAAACGTTTAACGCTTGGCGCACAAATTCACGCATGGGGGTTATTTGCGTGAAGATTGTAATATAGCCCTATGTCTTTCTTTTCTTTTTTTTTGGAAATAGATCATTTTTATTTCAAAGATAATAATGCACACAAAAAATACGCGTTATACATCACATTGTGCCGTTGTAATGCACTTGCATCATCTATATAATAAAACAGTTTTAAAGTCTGTCGCCGTCAAGCGCTGAGTGCGCATGCGTGACGGACATTTAAAAACTGTTAGAAAAAAAAAGCGGAGCCGTTGGAGAGGCGCGCGCCTCTTCGTCTCACCTCCTCACAGCTCAGTCACTGAGGAGGTGAGAGAGGCGCTTTGCGCTTTGAGGCTGGGGCTTTGAGGCTGGGCACCGGCGAGCAGGGACTTGAAGTTAGCCTCCGGCGAGCATCTCCGGATGGGCTCCGATGAGCAGGGACTTCAAGATGGCTGCTGGCGGGCCCCCTCTGATGATGTCAGAGGAAGCCTGCCGGCGGCCATCTTGAAGTCTCTGCTCGCCGATGGGCTCAGCCTCCGGCGAGCAGGGACTTCAAGATGGCTGCTGGCGGGCCCCCTCTGATGATGTCAGAGGAAGCCCACCGGTGGCCATCTTGAAGTCCTTGCTCGCCGGTGGGCTCATCCATGTGAGATGGGCACAAATATATCCATGTCAGCTGGGGGGAAATATACCCATGTGAGCAGGGGGCAATTATACCCATGTGTGCTGGGGCAAATATATCCATGTGAGCTGGGGAAAATATACCCATGTGAGCAGGGGGCAAATATATCCATGTGAGCTGGGGGAAAATATACCCATGTGAGCAGGGGGCAATTATACCCATGTGAGCTGGGGGAAAATATACCCATGTGAGCTGGGGGCAATTATACGCATGTGAGCTTGGGGCAATTATACCCATGTGAGCTGGGGGCAATTATACCCATGTGAGCAGGGGGCAATTATATGCACAGGGCAATTATACCCATGTGAGCTGGGGGCAATTATACCCATGTGAGCAGGGGGCAATTATACCCATGTGAGCAGGGGGCAATTATACCCATGTGAGCAGGGGCAATTATACCCATGTGAGCAGGGGCAATTATACCCATGTGCACTGGGGCAATTATACCCATGTGAGCTGGGGGAAAATAAATCCATGTGAATTGGGGCAAATATACCCATGTGAGCTGGGGCAAATATACCCATGTGAGCTGGGCCAACATATCCATGTGAGCTTGGGCCAAATATACCCATGTGAGCTGGGGGAAATATACCCATGTGAGCTGGGGGCAATATATATACCCATTTGAGCCGGGGGCAAATATACTCATGTGAGCTAGGGGCAAATATATCCATGTGAGCTGGGGGTAAATATACCCATGTGAGCTGGGGGCAGATATACCCATGTGAGCTGGGGGATAATATACCCATGTGAGCTGGTGGCAATATATACCCATGTGAGCTAGGGGCAATATATACCCATGAGCTGAGGGCAATATATACCCATATGACCAAAAAAAATTGTCTTTCCTTGACGTTGCTGTGCTTTCTTTTCAGCGAACATTCATGCACACCTCACTTAACAATAGACTGCCCTCTGGGCAGGCTTTCCACCTAGTATACAATAAAACCATATTATCATGCTTAAACCCTATGGGCTCTATTACATTCTTCGCATGAACGTTAACACGAGCACAGAAACGCATTAACGCGAGGGGCAGAACCCTTTGCGCTGAATGTTGTAGTACAATGTCCGCGCAAAAAATGCACGTTAACGTCTGCTGCAGGTAAACCTGAGTGAACGCTGTGCGAGCGTAATGTACTGCACGGGTCCTAGACTTAACATTGTAAGCGCAAATGCGTTTGTGCACTGGTACGCGGATGGTATTACAATCTATGTGCAAAATTTAACGCACAGCGTTTTTTGCGCATAATTTTAACGTCTTTGAAAAGCTGGTGGTAACAGCAAATCTGAAAGTCCTGGCCGAAACCAAATACACCAGCCCCCCAAAAAAAATACAACACAGTATAGTTACACATTTTACACATACCCAAACAATAAATTTGAGAAGTTGTGCGTGTTTTTTATTGCTGCAGCATATATGCGCAAATTGACTTTGAGAGGCACAAAAACTTAACGGGAGAGAATTGTGGTTCTTAATTCTGATTGGCTGAATCGCGTGAAAAAACAGTCCGCACACTGATTACCGCGCAACGTTGCTGCGCGAACGTTTTTGCGCGTACGTTTTACGCGCATTATTTTTTGACGGATGAAAAAATGCGCAAGGATTGTAATACCAGCGTTGTTTTACACGCGTCAACGTTTAAGGCTAGGGTCAAACGAACGCATAATTGGCAGCGACCGTCAAAAAGTGCGTCCGAACGCATTGACGTATTTTTTCACGGAATGTGCAAAAACGGTCAGACGACGCGCATTTTCGTGCGTGATTTTTTACGGATCGTCAATAAAACTCTTTTTGCGTCTGGACGTTATGTAGGCTGGACATTAGCAGTGTCTGACATCTCCTAATCACGCAAACAAGCCGCTATGCCGCAGCTGCGCACTCAGTACGTCAGTACTAGCGGTTCAGCGTTCTCAGAAAAATGCGTTCAAATTCCACTTGCGTTGCGCGCCCGGACTTTTGTGCGGCCGTACATCGTATATTGTCCGTCATTGCGCGTCATTTGCTGCTACTGCGGCCGTGATTAAGTGCGCCAGAACGCACGTTAAAAATGCGCTAGTCTGACCCTAGCCTAACGTTGCGTGCAAAAATTCACGCTTTCTGCATGTATTTTTGCATGAAGAATGTAATAGAGCCCTATGTCTTTCTTACGCCCGTGGCTCCTCTCTCTGAATCCTAGGAGAAGGCTCTTTAAGTATGGAGGTTTCCTTTGTCCCTGCCTATGGATTTTCCCTGATGGCTTCCTTCCCCTTCCTCTTTTTTCCGTCACCGTTCTCATATGTCCTTATGGTTTATAGTTGTTTTTTGTTTTAATATTATTGTACATAACTTTCAATCTTGCCACCTGCAATGGTGACCATATGCAAAGTATTTATTTTTTATTTTTGTTTAACCAAGCAAATAATGCTTACTAAAATGTCTGTTGTATCTCTTTTGTTTTTGCTATAGATTATATTGGATAGCTGATCGAAACACTAGATTGCATACATTATATAAAAGAATAGAAAAAAGTAGATTAATGTAATCTATAGGGGTTATTCAGAGACAGCCGATCTGGCCCCGAAATTTCACCGAACAGGGAATTTCCCCGTGCGGCGCCATTTCGGGGCCATTCAGCTTTTCAGAGTAAGGTGTACGGTGCCTGTTTGAACACAGTGAAATCCCCCATAGAGAAGCAGTGGTTAATCTATTCAGAGAACACCGAACAGCAGT
Source organism: Leptobrachium leishanense (assembly GCA_009667805.1). Taxonomy (NCBI): domain Eukaryota; kingdom Metazoa; phylum Chordata; class Amphibia; order Anura; family Megophryidae; genus Leptobrachium; species Leptobrachium leishanense. The sequence goes on from CM019064.1 coordinate 209,047,778, forward strand.
GAAAAGTTGCCAAAGTGCCCAGCTGTTCGGTGGTTTCATTCGGCAGGTTTATTCAGGCGAACCCCATAGGCTTCATTGTTAAAAATTATTCCCGTTTTTATTCAATATCTAATAAACAGTTTATTATTTTATTCTGCAGTAAAAAGTCTCTTTACTTATCGATTCTTTTAGGATCTTTTAGCCATTTTTCAGGATTTTTTCAGCTAAATTTTTTTTCTTTTTTTTAAAAAAAAATTGATTTTCTTTTTTCTGTAACGGACCATTTTATTGTCATTCATAGGAACTTATATGTAAATTCCAGGCATTTTAGTTCAGTAGTTTTTTTGCAAACAGCGTTTCAATTATGACACTTTCAATCATATTTTATTTTTTTTAACCTGTTCAGTGGCTTGTCGGCTCTCTCCTGCTGCTGGTCGGCGCTGTGCTTGGCGGCTTGTCGACTGCGTTTGGTGGCCCTCTGGCGGGTTTGCGGTGGATGTTTGGTGGGTTGGTGGCTGTGGGCAAAGGGATTGCGTTGGGTTTTCAGCAGGTTGGCGATGGCATTCGGCGGCCGATTCCCTGCACTTCGGGGACCCTGCGGTGAATGCTGAATTCACCACAGGGTGCAGAAATTTGATTCCCCGAAGTGCGGGAAAGTGCAGGGAACGAGAGAGCACCGAAATGTCACCGACATTTCGGTGCTCGCTGAGTAACCCCCTATATTAACTTAGCTTTGGTTATCGCCAAATTAATATACTATATTCTAGTCTATTTAATATACATAACATATGATTATTTGATTTTCAGATGTGTGAGTCAGTGAAAGTAGGGGGTGTGACTGTGAGTTAGTTGTGAAGTAAGTGAAGGTAGATGGTGGGTAAAGAAAGATGCAGGACAGGAGAGAGAAATGTTTATATTGACTGAGTGACACTTAAAGGGAGAGGTCCTATATGAATGTATCTTTCTTCCATTTGTCTTCACAGATATATACACAAATTACAGAGAATAAAAGTTCACTCATATGGTAGCAATAGTATGCAGGAGGCAGGAGCATACAGTGAAAGGGAGGATCATACGAAGCCTTAATAAAAGACATGAGATGTGGATCAATTAGAATGAGATTTTCTGAATAAATAAATTATATATAGTTTACAGATTTTATTTAGCACCTATGGTGGAACTCCTGTTAGACATACCTCTGACATGACCAAATTATCATTTCCTTTGCGATCTTACACAAAACAATATTAGTCATTAGATATCTAAAGGTTCCAAACCGGGAGGAATGGGTTGATGGACTGAGCCACTTGCCTGTATCTCTTGATATGCTAAAGATTTTTATGAAAGACACCTTGTCCACTTCAGAAATTATGACTCACAAATCTATGTTACATAGTTACATAGGCTGAAAAAAGACATGCGTCCATCGGGTTCAGCCTCTCACACATCACCTACTGCTGTTGATCCAAAAGAAGGCAAAAAACCCACTTTGAAGTGCTCGCCAATATGCAACACTCTGGGGAAAAATTCCTTCTTGACCCCATAATGGCAGTCAGATTTCTCCTTGGATCAAGAAGCTTTTACCCACATAGTAAATATTATGACCCTTAATATTCTGCCTGCAGGAAGTCATCCAGTTGTTATTTTAAAAGTCTGTTCAGTCTCTGACCCAACCACCTCAACAGGCAGAGAATTCCACAGCTTTATTGTTCTCACCGTAAAATAACCCTTCCTATGCTTTAGACTGAATTTCCTTTCGGCCAGTCTAAATGGGTGACCTTGTGTCCTGTGTATAGTCCTGTTAATGAATAGGTTTCTAGACAATGGTTTATAATGGCCCCGTATATATTTATATAAAGTTATCCAATCCCCTCTAAGGCACCGTTTCTCTAAACTAAACAGGTTTAAACTAGTTAGCCTTTCCTCATAACTTAAACCTTCCATACTCCTTATTAATTTAGTCGCCTGTCTCTGCACTTTTTCTAGCGCTATAATATCCTTTCTTAAGATAGGTGCCCAAAATTGCACGGCATATTCAAGGTGCAGTCTTACCATTGATTTATACAGAGACAAAATTATGTTTTCATCCCAAGAGTGAATTCCCCTTTTAATGCATGCCATTACCTTGCTCGTCTTGGCGGCTGCTGCTTGACATTGCGCATTGTTACTTAGTTTGAAGTCTATGATTATTCCCAAATCCTTCTCCTGCTTGGATTTCCCTAACTCTGTACCATTTAGGGAATAAATTGCTTGTGTGTTCTTCACTCCAAAGTGCATAACTTTGCATTTATCTACATTAAATTTCATCTGCCATTTAAGTGCCCAGTCCCCCAATCTATCTCAATCCCTCTGCAGCGAAGTAACATCCTGCTCACATTGTATCACTTTTCCTAGTTTTGTGTCATCTACAAACACTGATACATGACTTTCAATGTCTATTTCAAGGTCATTTATAAATAAATTGAATAGAATTAGTCTTATAACAGACCCCTGAGGGACACCACTTACCACTGATGTCCATCTTGAAAATGTACCATTTATGAACACTCTCTGTACACTATGTTTTATCCAGTTATCTATCCAAGAACATGTATTTTCATCTAGACCAATTTTTCTTAATTTAAATAGAAAGCTCTTGTGTGGAACTGTGTCGAAAGCTTTGGCAAAATCCAAGTAAATCACATCCACTGCGACTCCCTGATATATACTTCTACTTACTTCTTCGTAGAACGTAATTAGGTTAGTCTGACATGGTCTGTGCTTCATAAAACCATGCTGATTTTTGCTCATTACATTATACCTCCCAATAAATTCCTGAATATTATCCTTTAGTAACCCCTCAAATACTTTCCCAGCCACAGATGTTAAGCTCACAGGTCTATAATTCCCAGGCACACATTTTAAACTCTTCTTAAATATAGGGACCACGTCAGCTTTTCTCCAATCCTCTGGTATGATTCCTGAAAGAAAAGAATCTTGAAAGATTAAGAACAGAGGTTTACATATTTCAACACATAGTTCCCTCAGTGCTCGCGGGTGAATTTCATCCAGCCCTGGGGCTTTATTCACATTCACTTTGTTTAATTTTTGCAAAATCTTGTCCTGAGTCAACCAGTCACTTTTTATTAGTACGTTTTTATAAATGAATTGCATGTCTCCTGTTATAGGTTTCTCTTTGATAAATACTGAAGAAAAATAATCATTCAAAATTTGTGCCTTATCTTGATCTTCAGTTAACAATACCCCTGACTCAGATTTTAGTGTACCTACACTTTCACTCTTGTTTTTTTTTTAGAATTTAGGTACCTAAAGAATCTTTTAGGGTGTCAATATACGACCCTTACTGGCATCATAGACCCAGTACCGGTGCCCTCGGTGGGTCCCCGAATGGCAGCGGTGCGGTGCCCTAGAGCATCGGCGCCGTCTCATGGCTGCACGCAGACCGGAGCCTCCTTTGCCGATAGACCGGACCCTCCGCGATACTCTCACAGATCATATAACCAGAAATATATACATCTAGACGTCTTGTACATTCTGTTGGAGACTCCTCTATATCGTCTGACCAATTACGAACCTGATGCCACTGGTACCAGCAGACAGGTAGCGTTATGTATATCATTCCTCCTGACTCTGGTACTTGCCACGTACAGGCAAGACTATTGCATAGTGGTTCCTCTTATATTTCTCTCACCTAAATACAGTCAAAAGACTTTCCTGACATAGGGTTGGTTTTGCCCTCTTTGGCTATGTTAAAAAGTGTAGGCAACAATCTGTTCTATCAACGACATTCTTTAACTCTTGATACTTCAGTATTTGTATCTGCCTTTCTCTGAACAGGTCTGAACTCTCTGCCATAGTCCTCTGTATATAATTTCTTCCATTAAATGTTAATCAACCTACTCTACCCATCAAGGTTTCATGACATATAAAGAATATTCTTTTGTATTGAATTAATTTAATGCCAATGTTCTGACCAATAATAACTTAGTGAATTTCATACCTAGTTTAATCTGTACAATCATTATTTTGAATGTCTTTGTATGGCTTATATTTTTCACTGTAATTTTTTTTATTTTAAATAGTTAAAAACACATTCATACACATTCATACAAAACAACTTTGATTTAAATTATTTGGGGTGCATCATTGTTCATCTATTTCTTAACAAAAATGCTGGAACCATGGTTTTGCCTGATGAAAGAACAACAGATGCTTATTTTCTTCAAAATCATAGACCTTACTATTGCAATCATAACTGCAGACCAGGAAACACCAATTAAACTTTCGCAGGATAGATGTCAGAGTGCCAAAGAGGACAAGTAATGTAAACCACACAATCTGGTTCAAGTGAAGAGATGCCTCTACAGTTTATGCAAAGAGCTATGCACCTTGTTGCCAATTTTCTGTTCTTCATTGTTAAAAATGAATGCAGGTCTGCATGTGTATATCGACACATTCAGGTCATATGCGTGTTATGGGAATTATGCACTCTGGATTGTTTCCGGTTACTCAGTGTAGAACATTGGTGGGGGGATTCTGTGCCCAGGTTCCATCTGATGCCAACATGTGCTTGCAATATTTTAGTGATTCTGTTGACCTGACAACATGTTATTTAAATTAAAAGATTGAATAGCTGATTCCAAAGTGTCAGAAGATCAGCTGGATGTGAAATGTACTCTTTGAAGGTGGAAACCCTCTTGGTAAATTGGACATGTACTGTGGTAAGTTGCTTTGATCCATTCTAAGTATAAGAACTTTGGTTAGATCTTGAAACAATGTCCAGGGAGAAATATTAATAGGCAGAGCTTTGTCCATGGATAACACCATTTTTATTACACCTCATTCATAAGTCATCTTAGAAATTCTTGAGAATGTGTGTATGACTTCATTTTATTATAAATGCTATATTCTGATTACATGTTAAGCACCAAGGAAATAATGATTTAAATTACACATGGTTCTTTTGAAAAATGCTAGAGCAAAAGTAGTTAACACTGATTGCCTCTGTGTTAACATACTTATCCTCCACTGACATGCAAAACTAAGCTTTCTTTTTGAATAGTCTTTGTTTTTGTTTCATGAGAATTTATTGTTATGAAAACACATATGTTCCACAACATTGAATCTCAAATATTGTGTGATCAAACTACTAAAATGTGATATATGTGTAATGTGTAAGTGGCTTCTACAAAAATAAACCTTGTATATATAAATATGTTTATTATTGCAGAAGCCACTTGCACATATATATGGGTTGTGGTTGAGAGCAGAAAATGAGATAAAAAGCCTACAAGTTTTTTATCAACTTTTTTGTCAACTGGTCAAAGCCACTCCTAGGACAGTGCTGTTTCGGGTTTGTTGGACACTTATCAGCTAGGAGCTAGGCATGACCAGTTGCAGTGGATGATTGGACCCGTAGGGTAAATCAGTGCTTACAAGGGTTGTGGTGGAGGACAAAAAGTGAGATAAAAAGCCTCCACGCTATAATTAGTTATGCTTATTATTGCAGAAGCCACTTGCACATCATAGCAATTCAAAGAACTGCATCCCAGAGCTCCTGTGCCACATTCCCCATATGCAGCAAGGAATTCTGGGTAGTATATGAAAAAGACATCTGTCTCACTTTTATGCATCCTGGGTCTGCTATTATACAGAACTCTATATATATATTTGCCTCACCATTGCAGCTGTAAATCATTGTAAAATAAATAGCCAAAACTGTTGCGTAGTCTATGAAGTCCAAATTGTTTTTTGTGAAATGTGAATTTGTTATCTCTCTGAGATTTAGGAGACATGAAATCTTGAAACCTGCTACTACTTTCTCCCTTGATGTTGGGCACTACAACTCCCTTTTATGTGGGATAGTACAAATAAAAGACAATAAAATACAACATTTTTGACTAAGCTCACCGATCTTGACTGTGCAAAACTAGTGATGGGCCAAACACCCCCCTGTTCGGTTCGCATTCGAACTCGAACACCCGAAAAAGTTTGACCGCAAACTCGAACACAATTCGAACACCATGCAAGCCAATGGGGCTTGAACGTTCGAACATTAAGGTCCCCTCCAAGAGGGCATATATGCAAGATATTGGCCATAATAGGTGTATGGGGGTCTGGGTACTGCCCTGGGGGGAAAGGAAACAATGACAATTTTAAAAAAAGGTTTTAACCCTTTCACAGTGCTGAGCCATTTCACCGCTGTGCGCTGAGCTAATTTTTACTGCTTTTGCTCATGTTTAAACGCGATTTGAAGCCATGGGAAATGTTTGACCAACAAGGAGTGGGAAATGTTTGACCAGCAATGAGTGAGAAATGTTTGATCAACAATGAGTCGGAAATGTTTGACCAACAAGGAGTGGGGAATGTTTGACCATCAAGGATTTGGAAATGCTTATGAATTCCATAGGCTTCAATGTTAAAAAGATTCCCGTTTTAATTCAATATCTAATAAACCGTTTATTATTATATTCTGCAGTAAAAAGTCTCTTTATTTTCAGTTTTTTTTGGGATCTTATAAGCATTTTTTTGAATTTTGTTTTTTCTCGAACTTTCCGTGAATGTATAGAGAAGTTCGCGAATTTTTGAACAGCAGATGTTCAAATCGAACTTCAAGCCAATTCGAACCAGCAGCCCATCCCTATGCAAAACATACAAAAGCTGAACCTCTCTCTTTTATATCCTGCAATTTTTAAGTGTTACCTGCAAAAAAAATGTGCATGCTGGGATGTTATAGATATGGAGGATATGAAGGAACCTCCTACAAGCAGTCTTCTGGCTCATCCACAAGCAACACTGTAGCGACTATGACTAACTATTAGGAGACATGGTATTATATTGACATCAACTCTACACCTTTAAATTTACAATGGAAGCCAACTCCAAACCTACAGTTGTGTTCAAAATTATTCAACCCCCAATGCTGTAAAGGATTTTAGGGAATTTAGTGTACATTTGTAATTGTATTCAGAATGAAATCCTACAAGGACTTTTTAAAGAACCATATGCAACTAAAATGACATCAATTGGTTTTGTAATACAGTAGTAAATGTTTCTTTTGTGAATTCTTCATTGACACAATTATTCAACCCCTTAAAGACTACCACTCTGAAGAACAGAGGTTCATTCACGTGTTTTCAATCAGGTATTGAAAACACCTGTGGAGGTCACGGAGCAGCAATAAAGCATAATAAGCACCAATTAGGCAGCTTTAAAATGACTGTGATACTCAGTTCCTTCTAGACATTTACTGGTGTGGTTACAAACATGGTGAAGTCAAGAGAATGGTCCAGGAAGACAAGAGAAGAGGTGATTACTCTTCACAGGAAGGGCAATGGCTATAAGAAGATTGCAAAGATGTTAAACATACCAAGAGAGACCATAGGAAGCATCATTCGCAAATTCAAGGCAAAGGGCACTGTTGAAACGCTACCTGGTCGTGGCAGAAAGAAGATGCTGACTTCGACTGCTGTGCGCTACCTGAAGCGTAGAGTGGAGAAAAGTCCCCGTGTGACTGCTGAGGAACTGAGAAAAGATTTGTCAGATGTGGGTACTGAAGTTTCAGCTCAGACAATACGGCGCACACTGCGTAATGAAGGCCTCCATGCCAGAACTCCCAGGCGCAACCCCTTGATGTCTCCAAAGAATAAGAAGAGTCGACTGCAGTATGCCAAAAGTCACGTGTACAAACCACAGAAGTTTTGGGATAGTGTTCTGTGGACTGATGAAACAAAATTAGACAAGAACACCTTGTCTACTGTGAAGCATGGCGGGGGGTCAATCATGCTTTGGGGCTGTTTTGCTTCTGCAGGTACAGGGAAGCTTCAGCGTGTGCAAGGTACCATGAATTCTCTTCAGTACCAGGAGATATTGGATGACAATGTGATGCAGTCCATCACAAACCTGAGGCTTGGGAGACGTTGGACCTTTCAACAGGACAATGATCCCAAGCATACCTCCAAGTCCACTAGAGCATGGTTGCAGATTAAAGGCTGGAACATTTTGGAGTGGCCATCGCAGTCACCTGACTTAAATCCGATTGAGAACCTCTGGTGGGACTTAAAGAAAGCAGTTGCAGTGCGCAAGCCTAAGAATGTGACTGAACTGGAGGCTTTTGCCCATGACGAATGGGCGAAGATACCCGTAGATCGCTGCAAGACACTTGTGTCAAGCTATGCTTCACGTTTAAAAGCTGTTATAACTGTAAAAGGATGTTGTACTAAGTACTAAGATTGAATGTCACTTGGGGGTTGAATAAAACTGATAATGATGTGAGCACAGAAAAGACATTTGTGGTTATTTCATTATAAATGTTATGTTATATTTGTCTGACCTACACGTGCCTCTTTGATTTAATTGTAAGCAAGATGACTGAATGATCAAAATCAATGTCAAACTGGCCAAAACACTCAATTTCAGTGGGGGTTGAATAATTTTGAACACAACTGTATTTGTACCTACTGTAGCTTTATGTAAACATGAGGCAAGTCAATGTTTTATACAATGAAGCTCCTCAAATTTCTTTCTCAACTGATCATTCTGCATCTTTCGTAAAATTTTATGTGGTGCCAGACAGCCTATTTAAATTTGGTAGAACATTTTGGAGACTTGGAGTGTGATAAAAATGAGAATGATAGGCTAAGGTTGATAATAGGGATATGAAAGATCTCATTACATGTCTTGTTTTGTTTATCTTAACCTTATGGTTTCCTTCAACTCCGCTGGACAAAAATAGAGCAGCCAATGTCATCAAAACATTAATAAGCATCATAAATTCCCCTGCAATTTCTATAAAGCTTTGGGTTTGGATTACTCTACAACAAATTCCTAAATAATTGTTCAAACCTACATGTAGCTTTTTGGAATCCGAGAAAAGGACAAGTGTTGCTTTTTTTTAAGCAAGTTAGATATTTTACTATCAGGGTTATCCAAAGAGATTCGAAAAGTCACCGCACGTTCGGTGACTTTTCGTTCTCTTCAATTCGGTTCGTGTTGCTGATCCCATTTCGGTGACCCCGCGGTCTATTCAGCAAACACCACAGGGTCCCCGAATTGCAGGGAAAAGCTACCGCAAACCTGACGAAAACTAACCGCAAAACCTGCCGAATGCACGGGGAAAACCCTCAAAAACATCTGGATTAACCCATCGAATACGCCGGTAATAACCCGTACAGGATCCGATCGCATGCAGTGAAGCCGCCGGAAAAAGCCGAGAAAAAGCCGACACCGCAGACAGAGGGAGGTGAATAAATTAGCAAAACAGTTTGTATGAATGTGAAAGTAAAAAGCTGTTTGCAAAGAAACTACTGAGCGAAAATGTCTGAAATTTACATATGAGGTCCAGGGAATGATAATAAAAAGGGCTGTTACAGAAAAAATAGGTAAACCAAAAAAATCGGACTTTTAAAAAAAAAAAAAAAATCTGAAAAATGCTTAAAGTATCCTAAGAAATCTATAAATAGACTCTTTACTGCAGAATTTTATAATGAACGGTTTATTAGATATTGAATTAAAATGGGAATATTTTTAACATTGAAGCCTATGGGATTCTCCTGAATTAACTTGTCGAATTAAACCACCGAGCACAGGGCATTTCGGGAAACTTTCACTGCTGGTTTTCGTTCTCTGAATTGCCAAAGCAGTGCATTTTCATGGGGATTTCACTGCCCTCGAACAGGCACCAAACAGGCACCGTATGTGCAGGCAATTCGCCAGGATTTGGCGAATTGCCTGCTCTCTGGATAGCCGAATGGCCAGGAAAGGTAACCGAACGCTGATTTTCAGCGTTCGGTTACCTTTCTCAAGCAATTCGGATCTCTTTGGATAACCCTGTATGATTATAAATTGTACTCAAGTTGTAGTCTGGTAACGTGTGCCATTAATTGTCTTTTAAAAATAGCAGAGAATAGATAGAGTATAGGAAATGCTGAGAGAAGATGACAGAGACTACCTAGTCTAGAGTTAAAGTTAGGTGTTAACAAGAACTTTGGTAATCTTACAAACACCATAGAATTTATTGGTTTTGCTAAGTCTGCCAGAGCGCAAATTAAGTTGCACTTGACTTGAATCTATCCCCTTGCTCCAAGGGACAAATTTCTTGGTCAATGCTTATGTGTTGAGTCAAGTGTCATGCACAGGCATGGTTCTTGCGCTGTGCCCGATTTAAACGCAAAATTTGTGGGGGTTTTCAACGGAGTTGGAGTTGGCGCAGTGGACAAAGGATTATGGTAACCGGGTCATGTATGGACTCAAATGGAAGCATTTGTCCTGATGATTAATAATATCAGAGTAACGGGTCAGGCAAAACCTAACTCACAGTTATTAGGACATTCTTAATATTCCACTAGGGCAGCCATATGCTTCAATGGCAGTGTGCCTGCAGTATTTCCGACCCGTTATCTGATAATCTGCTCTCTTGGAAGGAGGGCTGGATGGAAACTTGATCAGGGGACCATCCGTGAATTATATAATGGTGCGTGAGGGCCAGTTCTTTATACAGGATGCTCACCTGAAACTCAGTGTATTTTGCAAGGACTTTGGTTCAAGAAACATCTCTGAAATAACATTCCTGGGACTTAAAAAGCTGAAATACCCATGGAAGACCTATCTATGTAAGTTAAGCTTCTTTGATTTATTAAAGTCCCATTTTGTTTCAAGAACTATATTTGCATGTTTTATTATATTTGTATGTCTTGTTTATGTGATATTGGCACTGTGTAAAGTTTTATTAACCATTTGGGAGATATATTTGCTGTATATGGTCAGGCTTCTGTATTGGGGTACTATACCGTTACGGGGGTTTCAAAAGTGCCCTATTACTTTTCGTGGTGGCCGCGTATGTTTGGTAGGGTGTGTATGGGTTTGGGGGGTTTAGGTTGGCTTGGAGCTGTTAACCCCTAGTACACCTTTTTCCACACGTGATGACTGGGTAGATGGTGGTCATCCCATCAAGGTCATGATTACTATCTGCATTCATCTTAGACATTCCTCATCTTTAGTTTGGTGAAGATCCATTGGCATTGTATACTTTAAACCGTTTTTTCCACTCTATCACATTACATTTTTGCTTTATTGGATATTAAGTTATATCTTACTGATTATATCACCGCTCATCTTTATTTTAGATAATAATCTTACATATCTAATAATATGCATTAAAAAATAAATGAGCAAAAACAAGGTTTGTGAGGACCCTGAGAATGGGCAGCTTCAAGATTTGTGAGGGTTCTGAGAAAGGTCTACAGCACAAGGGGCCTGCCCTATGGTGGAACCCTGCTCAGGTATAACAAGCTTTTAGCTCAATGGTGCCATACATAAAATTTAATTATATGCAAATCAGACTATGATCCAGAAAGGGAATCGAAATGCCAAGGCAGTACCCTCTGCACGAGAGATACAGCAACCCCCGATGCTTATTTCAGACTTGTAAGGAAATGCAGGGAGGGTAGGACTGCCTTGGCATTACAGTATTGACCACTCTTTCTGGTCGATGGCAATCTGATTTACATATGGTTTAGTCTTCTCTGTTATGGCACCATCGAGCTAAAACCTTGTGAGACTTTAGCGAGGACCCACCATAGGGTTGGCTACTAGTGCTACAGCCTGTTCTCAGGACCCTCACAAACTCCTCACAAACCTAAATTTGGTATCTTATATAAAAGATGATTATGGCCTTATGCTACATAATAAAACTGCAGAATGTGATTTTTTTTATCAACAGTGGTATTCCTTCTCTTTGACTATGTTGACCTAAAAATAATAATTCTCAACTAATACACTGCATCGTGAAATATCCCTGATGTCTAGGTTAAGATATGTATTCATTCAATTTGAATTAAGCGTCCACTGACTGCAGAGAAAAAGAATATGAAGATCTTAACTGAAATATCATGGAGTTGTCACTTTCCCAAATCAGAAATAGACTGATAAAGAAAAGCCATGGCTAGTCAATTGAGTATAATGAGTGACCCTAACCAATACCCTAAAAGTAACCCTCACACTAACCCTAAAACAAGTACAAATTGTAACCATAACCCAAATTACTAACCCTAACTATAAAACTAACACTAGTGTCAATTTTGCACCATACTGGGTCAGTAAAATGGCATAGTATGGTGCTACATTTTTTTAAAAAAAAAAAAGCAAGTTCGCCATTATGTGATTGACAACCTTACCAAATGATACCGGCTCTGAGTCAGCAGAGGTGCTGTTGATGGAGTGGTGCTGGCAAGGTGATGCTGTGAGGGCTGTCCCAGAACATTTCTTGAACACCGATACTGTTTTACCATAGTACTGATGTACCACAGACATCAATAACATAGGAAAATGTCTTTTAAATTTCCATGTGGTTCAAAATCTATTTTAGATGTCATATTAATTGATTTTTTTTGGGAAATGATAAGCCCAAACAATGACCTAGACTTTAAACACATACAGGGTTATTCAGAGAGCTGTGAAAAGCAGGAGAATGACTGGAGAATGGAAAATTCTAGGTCAAAATAGCCGATTTGGAAAGTGAGATGAATGGGAGAATTTTTCTGGTTTGGCTATTTTGACCTAGAATTTTCCCTTCTCCAGCCATTCTCCTGCTTTTCACCGGTCTCTGAATAACCCTGATAAACTAGCAGGGTTATTCAGAGAAAGGTGAAAGTCTGGAGAACCTTTGGAGAAGTGAAAATTCTAGGTCAAAATAGCCAAACCAGGAAAATTCTTCCATTTATCTCACTTACCAAATCAGCTAAGGCTAGGGTCAGACGAACGCATTTTCGCGTTGTCTGTGAAAAAGTGCGTTCGAACGAATGGACACATTTTTTCACGGAATACGCGATAGCGGTCATACGATGCGCATTTGCATCCGTGATTTTGTACGGATCATCAATAAAACACTTTGTGCATCTGGACGTTATGTTGGCCGGACATTAGCAGTGTCTGACATCTCCAATTCACGCACACACGCCTCTAGCGGACGCAGCGCACGCTGTACAACCGTACTAGAGGTTTTACGTTCTCGACAAAATGCGTTCGTTTTCCACTTGCGTTGCGCAGCCGGACTTTTGTGCGACCGTACTTCGTATATTGGCCGTCATTGCCTGGCATTTGCTGCTACTACGGCCGTGATTAAGTGCGCCTGCACGCGCGTTCGCACTGCGCTCGTCTGACCCTAGCCTTATTTGACCTAGAATTTCTCCAAAAGTTCTCTAGAGTTTCACCTTTTTCTGAATAACCCTGAATGTCTATTCTGCATCCGAGATTATGCATTTCTAAGAACAACAACATATTACACATCAGATATTTGACATTCTTAAATGGACATTACATGTGTCAACCAAGATTTACCTTATCAGGACGAGATTAAATGGAGTCACTCCTCTCAAGAATAACCATCATGGCAGAAAAATTAACTAATCCCAGATAAGTAGTGGATGGGAAAGGGGGGGCCCCATTTTTATTACTAGCCTCTTTGTGCTAGTCGCCCATCTTCAGCATTACCTGCAAAATGTAGTCTGCCCAATGCTTCTTGAAAAAGTCAAAGGTGCACTTGACTGTGCCATAGGCATTAGGCAATGACTGCATTATCGACTGTGTGCTAAGCCAGTATTCCCACTGGCATCGACACCATTCTTTTGGTACAGGTTATGGGTCAGTTCTAAGATCTCCATACAGTTGATCTCACTCCACATGTAACAGTCAAACAAACTTTAAAAATATGCAAAATGGCACCTATGCAGAATAGGAAATTACAGAAAACAACTTTTTAATTGAAACATAAATATAATTTTTCATTATGTTGATAGATTTCTTTTAAGCTTTGAGTTTAACCAGGAATGTTTAGAAAGAATTCTCACATTTTCTAAAATCTGTCTGATGTTCTTTTGTGTTGTTGTTCTAATTAAATCAATGTGTCCGTGACATTTGTTATAAAAAGAATTCCATTGAGCCAGCAAAAAGAAATTTGTGGGAAATATAAATGTCTGTGCATTCAAAGTTTTCTGTGTGCTGTACACACTATTACTGATATTTATGCTATATATAAGGCGATATTACCATTGAATACTATATATATACTGTATATATATTTATACATACACACAAACCTATAGCAGTGCCAACTCCATAACAACCAATAGTATGCTTTTATGAGATTAACTAACCTGGGGTTTCGCATACCTAAATGTTGATGGTGTCATCATTCAGCTAATCCAAAATTCCCAATAAACATCGACCATAGGACGATAGACCATTTTTTAAATTTCATTTTTGTGAATGATAAATGTTCTATTCAAGGATAAAATCCTGAGTGTTTGGGGTGTTGTATCATTTGGAATTTACATGGAGCTTAATAAATGCAATTTGGAGCTAGGAATAACCTCAGGTGTAGTTTGCAAAAAATATTCCAAAATCTTGCCATGTTCATTTATTCCTAAAAAAAATTCTTAACGGCTTTCCAGCAGGAGATTCTTTGCCCAAAAATGTCATACTGCAATCATTACAGAAACAGATACACTAGGTAAAACACTCTAGGCCCGATTGGAGCCAATAACATTTACAATATTGTCAACTACACTTGTGGCTTGATTGTGTGGAAGTTTATGATACATTTCTAGTTCCTATACTTTGTATTGAAAGTGCAAATATAGTAGGAGCAGAATAAACATACATATTTATAAAGGATTTTACTAGGAAGGATACATTGAGATTTTTCTCGTTTTCAAGTATATACAGTATATTGAAATATATTGAAATAGAATGGAGTTGGAAAATAGCTTAGAATGGAGATGCGACCACAGTAGCTTCACACAAAGCTTAATTAACCGTGCTGTACACAGTGACCTCCTGAGACACTGACTGCACATTCTTCACACTTTTAATTTAGCTCTGTTATCAAGTTGTTCAGGGTAATTATTTTCCTATCTAATGGGGATGACATAAAGTTCTATATAGTTCCGTTATGATTACTTGACCTCTACCGGTGTGCTGTCCATACTGAAGTTATTATGTTGGCATCCAATATAGTGTTTTTTTGGAGAAATTGTAGTCTATGGGTGGGATTAACTATGTGATCAATAGAGGTGCAAGTTGACCACTGTCAATAGGAAGCATCTTGCCCCATTTACTAAGAGCTTGGGTCTCAGTGTGACCTACCCATGTCACAGTGAGATCCGAGCCCTTGCATTGGAGCATTCCAGGTTTCGAAGGCAGAATCCTCTCTTCTGTGAGGGCAGGATAACATAAAACCGCAACCACAACATAATACAATCCTACGCGAACTGCCTGCTCATTGGGTTGCTGGCAACCCAAAGCTGGCAGTTAATGTGTTAATAAGGAAAGCGGCCAGGCTGCAGCGCAACCCACCTGCGTTCCATCTAAAACCTCCGTGAAACTTAATTGCATGTGGGGAACCCTGGGTGTCCTTATGGACAATCAACCCACAAAATTAAACGTAACCTACAGTCTAAAACCTACAGTCTAAAAGTATAATTAACACCATAAATTTAAATTAACTAACCCCCTTCCCTATTAACCCTATCTTAACTAATGTCCTAAGCCCCACTTATAACCCTATCCTAATTAAAGTCCTACGCCCCCCCTATTAACCCTATCCTAAAAAAATGTATTCCTCATTAAAGATCATACTTACCCCATGGTGATCAGCAATGCCAGGGAGGTCCTTCCATGACTGGGTCTTCATCAAAAAAAGCTAATAGAGCTAATATCCAATAGCATTCCTTGTTAGAAATTTTAATTCAGCTAATGAAGAGTAGACATGAAGTATTTTGCACGTTTACAAACTGTGAGTTGCGAACTATACAATACACATTTTTACATTATGTAAAGTACTAGTCGCAGACTGTCACTGTACAATCATCGATTTTACATAAAGAAAAGTTTGAGTCATGGACTGTACAATCCACCTTTTTTAATTATCCACAGTGCGAGACTCTTACACAAGGGCATGCAAACACACTGGTGACGTACTAATGTGAAAAATATGTATCTAGAAATCTCTGGGTGGGTGATCTCCTCCTTTGGACAACCGGATACAGTAATTGAAAATAATGAATGCTGGAGTAAATCTAGACAAACAATATGAATTAAAACATCATAGTGCAAAATATCTCAAACAATGAAACATGTATAGGCCCCCTGTGAATCGCACTCACTAGAAGTCAGAAAATAACAGGCATATCAGAAACAATGGAATCGATTAGACAGATAGATTTTCTTGTTTAGTCAATTTTGTTTATTTTGCAACATAATTAATTTTGGTTTGAAGACAGGATTTTTTTTACAAATATGTGAAACGGCCATGGGGATGAGGTTCGGTCCCAGCTATGCAAATTTGTATATGCATATATGGGAATGTGTCCAAATTTGGTCCAATGCAGGGCTGGGAGAGAGCCTCGTCCTATGGAAGCGTTTCATTGATTACATTATTGTCATTTGGAGGGGAAGTTTGGATTCCTTGAAGACTTTTATCTCATCATTAAATATTAATACATACAATTTAACTTTTACTTCTAATATACATCCGGAAGCTATAACATCCGGAAGACAATGTTATAAAAACGAAGACCTTTTTTAAGAAAACAGATTCAAATTCGGCCATTGATACAACAAGTTCTCATGCTGCGAGCTGGTTGAGGAATGTACTGAAGGATCACCTCTCCAGGTTACATAGAAATTGTACAGATATTTAGGATTTTAAGGGACAGGCAGATACCATTAAGAATAAGTATCTTAGTAAGGGATATTAGGCTAATAAATTTGAAGAAGATTTTTCCACAGTCTTGAAGAGAGACAGGAGGGAGTTGCTAAAAGAGAAATCGAGGGCTAGACCCGAGGGAGATTTTTCTTTTTCTTTTGTGACACAGTTTAACCCCCATGCTAATAGGTTTAAAAGGATTTTAAATAAGCATTGGCATTTTTTTAAAAAAAGTGATGATGTTTTTGAGATGCCGAAGTTTGTTTAGGTTACAACAGTCGAATTTCACCACTGCAGTAAACACAGGCGCTTAGTGAATAACCCACTTAGTGAATAATAACTCTTAAATGACAACAGTATTCCTTAATTGGAATGGAAAGGAAACAAAACTTAACCTTTATAAGTATAAATAGATAAAAAAAACACGCTAGGCAGGACAGAAAAAAAGTACACAGTTAAATGGCAAGATGACAGTAATATTGTTCAAACAAACAACCACAGAGGTGCAACACCAGAAAAATAAATAAAAAAATGTGTTTAAGTGCAACAAATAGCGCAAAATCAGTGTACGAAAAAAGAGACAATACAAAGACTTTAAAGGGCTAGTTCCCTGAAATAAATATACCGGATATTGAATGGTATACTGTGTTGGTAACACAAGTGAGTACCAAAATGTCGTAAGGGTCAGCTCCTTAACAAAGTAGGAAACAGTCATTCATGGGACTGCACGAATAGGAAAGGGGTAAGCTACACAGAGGTTTAAATACCACAATTAGATGCAAAGAAGACCGGGAATGTAGTAAGGGTTGCGCAAACCACCTCACTACAACACATTAGGGAACAAGTTGATTAGATTGTCACCAGAGTAATACATGCTTCAAAGAGCAAAACAAAGTCATGATGTATTAAAATAGTATAACATCGACGCATTTTGCCGACTATACGCCTGGCTTCTTCAGGAGAAACCCTCTGGTGGGGGTGAGAAAAGGAATCGCGATTAACCTGAGCCACCACTAGTTTCGATTTAAATAGGTCCTCCATATCGTCAATGAAAGCAAAACTGCTGCATCCTATCATTACAAGGAGCGCGTGCGCATTAGGCCATGCAAAAGAATTGGCAAGCCGCGCATGCGCTTTGATCAAAGGCACACAAGCATGTACTGGTGTCCCGAAAGGAATGCACTGTACGAGTCCTAAAGCCTGATTGTTATTGACAGTGAAAAAAGCATATCATTACTGCCTGCAGGTAGAGAAATTTTAATGACAGCTTATCAAGATTAGTGATTGGACTCCAGAACAAATTTAGGTGACACATGATTGTGACCATCTGGAATGATAAATATAAAGTAGGGCTGGTAATGATTAAAATTTTAGTGTTCGATTAATTGATTTTTTTTAATCGATTAATTATAACGCACATACAGATCCAACTACTTTTAGCTGATCTGCTTGCATTGCAACTCTGCAATAGTCCGTGGTAAATGTGGTATACACTATATACAATCACCCGACACTAGTTAGTTTCAATAATACATGACTTTACTTCACAGTTCACACAAATACGCTTTAAATTCAAACTGTAGCACTGAGTAAGTTATAATATTGCCCCCAGCTCACACATGGATATATTGATTTGCCCCAGCTCATATGGATATATTGCCCCAGCTCAAATGGATATATTGCCCGGGCTCACATGGATATATTTGCCCCAGCTCACACATGGATATATTGATTTGCCTCAGCTTATATGGATATATTGCCCCAGCACATATGGATATATTGCCCAAGCTCACACATGGATATATTGCCCCAGCTCACATGGATATATTGCCTCCAGCTCACACATAGATATATTGACTTGCCCCCCAGCTCACATGGATATATTGCCCCAGCTCACACATGGATAAATTGCCCCAGCTCACATGGATATATTTTCCCCCAGCTCATATGGATATATTGCCCCCAGCTCACACATGGATGTATTGATTTGCCCCCAGCTCAAATGGATATTTTGCCCCAGCTCACATGGATATATTTGCCCACCGGCTCACACATGGATATATTGATTTTCCTCCGGCTCATATGGATATATTGCCCCAGCTCATATGGATATATTGCCCCAGCTCAAATGGATATATTGTCCCAGCTCACATATGGATATATTGCCCCCAGCTTACACATGGATACATTGCCCCCAGCTCACATGGATATATTGCCCCCCAGCTCACACATGGATATATTGCCCCAGCTCACATGGATATATTGCCCAAGCTCACACATGGATATATTGCCCAAGCTCACACATGGACATATTTCCACAGCTGTCACCTCCTCTGCATCTGCAGGCCCCTCCGAGTAAATAGAGACCTGCCGGCTGCCGAGTGCTTTGCTCCCAACAAGCATTCATGAAGCTTGACCTCTCACCTGGGAACCACCTGACCAACCTGATCACGTGAACTCCGCGATCTCGCGAGATCGCGGCTGGTGCATCCCAGGCGAGCGGTCAAGCTTCATGCATGCTCGTTGGAGCTAAGCACGCGGCAGCCGGCGGTCGATTAAAGATAAATTTAATCGACCAAAGAAATTAACAATTAATCGAACAATTAATCGTTAATTTCCGCAGCCCTAATATAAAGAATAACCAGAAATCTACTGTAAGACAGCACAGGAGGGTAGGTGGTCTGCACAACCCTCACTCTATTCCCTGTCTTCTTTGGATCTAATTGTGGTATTTAAACCTCTGTGTTGCTTACCCTTAAGGTTCTTCCTCCATTCCTATTCATGCAGTCCCATGAAGGACTGTTTCCTAATTTGTTAAGGAGCTGACCCTTACGGCATTTTGGTACTCCGTTGTGTTACCAACACAGTATACTGTACAATATCCGGTATATTTATTTCAGGGAACTAGCCTTTTAAAGTCTCTTTTTTTCGTACACTGGTTTCGTGCTATTTGTTGCACTTATACACATTTTTAAATTAATTTTTCTGGTGTTGCACCGCTGTGGTTGTTTGTTTGAACAATATTACTGGCATCTTGCCCTTTAACTGTGTACTTCTTTCTGCCCTGTCTAGCGTGGTTTTTTTAAATCTATTTATACTTATAAGGGTTAAGTTTTATTTCCTTTCCGTTCCAATTAAGGCATACTGTTGTCGTTTATATTTTCAAGGATTACCCCCTATACCCATATACCTACGTCTAAGGTATTCAGTTGTCCCTCTTTCCCTTGAGGGTTCTTAGTTCTTTGTACAATATTGACTCTTATGCTCTTATTTAGGATTCAAACTGTCAACCTGACACAAACATTTTCACTTTTTTGCCTACAATGTGAAGACATTTCTTTATATTTGAGTAACCGCTGAAATTAAGGTACTTGTCTAAAAAAGAAGATGGTCTGTTAAAAAAAGTGTAGTTTGGGTAGGTACCTCAGAAGAAAATGGCTGAATTTGTTCACTAATTATAGCTTAGTGCTATGGTTGTGAAATGGCTCAGAACTAAAGGTAATTAAAGAACATTATAGTGTTATGTAAGCTATAATAAACCCAGCATTTTAGCAGCGGTAATCACTTATTATAATAAGGATTCAACCTGCAGGAAATTAATCCAATTTATTCAGCATTCTTCAATACACTGCAAATCTATTTCTTTTTTTCCTTGTTCACAGTTGGCAGCAATGTCCAGAATGGATGCTGAATCTGTCTGTAGTGTCTCACAGACATATGCAACAGTACCGGAATTTGGCCAACCTCTTAACTACTGAATAAGGTCCAATGGTTCGTGCCAGTGATTTTATGGAAACGCACTTAGTAGTGAAGGGGTTAAAGAGAATCAAGATACAGGGGGTTATTCAGAAAGCAACAAAATGTCATCGACATTTCGGTGCTCTCTTGTTCTCCGCACTTCGGGTTTCAAATTTCAGCATTCACCACAGGGTCTCCAGAGTACAGGGGAAACCCGCCGCAAACTCGCCAAAAACCCACCAAAAAACCCGGTCAGAACCGCTGCAAAAAACACAATGGACATGTCGGAAAAAACCGACAAGCCGCCGAACACAGCGCAGACCTGCTGCTGGAGAAAGCCAACAAGCTGACAAACGGGGTAAAAAAAACAATATGATTGATAGGGTCAAAATTGAAACTCTGTTTGCAAAAAAACTACTGAACAAAAATGCCTGGAATTTACGTATAAATTCCTATGAATGATAATAAAAAGGTCTGTTACAGAAATTTGAAACAACGCTTATAAAAAAGTATCTGAAAAAGAATTTTGCCAAAAAATCCCTAAAAATGCCTAAAAGAATCTAAAAATCTAGAAATAAAGAAACTTTTTACTGCAGATTAAAATAATAAACAGTATGTAAGACATTGCATAAAAACAGGAATATTTTTAACATTGAAACTTATGGGATTCGCCTGAATAAACCTGACGAATGAAACCACTGAGCAGCAGGGAACTTCGGAATCTTTTCAGTGCTGTTCGGTGTTCTCTGAATAGAATTTCCATAACTTCTCTATGGGGGATTTCACTGCTTTCGAACAGGCACCGTACTTGCTGGCAGTTTGCCAAAAAATCGTCTCTCTCTGAATAACCCCTACAGTTTAGTAGTAGAGTAGAACACTTCTAGTGTATCCTGTTAAAGGATTGCTTACTCTCTACATCTAGTCTAGATATCAGTGGACTATCCCTTTGTTTGAACCCTTTATTTACATGATAACAATAACTGAACATAATTTTGAATTAATTACTGCTACTAGCAATTAATTACATTTGTTGTTCTCTCAGTTTTAACATCTCTCTGCTTACCTGTTGTAAACTGTTTACTCTTCTTTTTATGCAAGTCCATTGTACTCAATGCATTCACAAAAACAATTGCCAAACTAAAAAAAATGTAAGAGGTCCAAATGGTCCTTTTTGTATCAAATGACACAAAAAGGTGTCCTTGCTGAATTTAGCAAAATTTCCTGTGCTTCTCCTGAGGCTGTCCTTTAGTGACGCACCAACGTTTGTTGCCTGTGCAACTATAGTAAAACAAGAAAAGCATACCGGTATATTCGATGCGTTACATCTATATTGCCTTTTTCAAGAATAATGCCCATAAATGTATGCAGATGTATATATAATATTCAAGTCTAATGAGCAGTGTCCTCCCCTTCCGCCGGCGTTCTCCTCCGCTGCCACGTGTTCCGGTCGCTTGTTTACTTCCGCTATTCCACTGCCACGTGTTCCGGTTGCTTCTTTACTTCCTTGACGACTCCCACTCGTCCTCCGTGATATCCGGTTTTGTTTCTGTGGTGTCCACACTTCAGGTTTGCCGTTCCTTCTCCTTAGTGCGAACTTGTTCATCCTCCTCAATCTCTGATTCTATCTTTCACTTTACATTCTCCATGGTGCGCTCATTTTTACTTTCGGTTTCTCTTTTAGTTCTGACTTTCTTAGTCGTTATAGTCACTCCACTCTGTCATTCAAGCCTCCACCTTGAAACAAACGTTAAATGTTCTTATATATATATATATATTCAATAATATGACTAGCATTGTTGATACATTTGTATTCTAATAATTATAAACAATTTGCTACGTCTGTGTCAATATTGAGACCCCTTCCTTTCAATGTCCCAATTCAAGAATCCACTTTGTCTCTCTCAAGGCAATATTCTTCATATTGTCTCCTCCTCTCCAATTTAAATGTAGAATATCAATACCAATATTGAGGAATCTCTTCCATTCAAAAGCTGGACATTGATTACAGTGTAGTGGAACAGAATGATCTGTCCGCTTTTCATTAATGTTATTTCTATGTTCCATTAATCTCACTTTAAGGGGTCTAATAGTCCGTCCTATATATTGCGCCCCGCATGGACACTGAAGTAAGTATATCACATTTTTACTTGTACAACTTATGAAATGATTAATTTTCTGAATTCCCATCTAAGTCAGACTTGAATTCTATGTTTTTTCTCGATTGTTGACCACACGCTACACAGTGTCCACATTTATGGAAACCTATCAATCTCTCCCCCAAAAAAGATTGACTCTTCTCCTTGGGCTCTTTAAGTAAACTTGGAGCTAGAATATTTTTCAAATTATTTGCTCTTTTAAAGATCACTTTTGGTTTAGATGGTACTAGAGTGCCCAAAACATCATCATTTTGCAATATACCCCAATGTTTATTCATAATTCGTTGTATCTGATCAGCAAATACCTTATGAGTCATTTGGCCCTTCCTTCTTCTTTCCACCCTTTGAGGAAATTGTTCTCTCTTGAGTCAAAACAAATCCTGCCTGAGCCCCGCGGTAAGAAAGCAGATTGTACAACAAATGCTTATGCCAGTCATTGAATATGAAGATGTAGTGTGTGCAGCTGCCCTGCAAACACACCTTCATAAACGTTCTACATTGTATAACTCATTCTGCCGCTTTGTGCTACAGTGTGACTACATGACCCACCATTATGATATGTTAAAAGAGCTAAACTGGCCGTCGCTGGAATCTAGACGCACCCTTCACCTTTCCAATCTGGTGTTTAAGAGCTTTTCTGGGAATCTTCCACCCAAACTGAATAGACTGCTTCCCCTACTAGTTCCCTCATCCTATAACCTTCGATACAGGACCTGCACCTTACTTGCAGTACCACAATACAAAAAGAAAGTGCCTCGATCCTCATTTTCCTACAGAAGATCGCAATTATGGAATAACCTCCCAGACACCATCAAATCTTCCCCTATTCTAAAGTCACTTAAGAAGAGATCTCTAATATACCTCGATACAAAATGCACCTGTAAACATGTAACATAGTGAGTATATTTCCAAAATATTTATTTAATATGTTAATCTGTATACTTGTGTTTTGCTTTTGATATCTTGCACATTATTATTTTGTATTTCTGTACCTACTGTAAAAATTCAATGTTCTTGGACCCAGGACATACTTGAAAATGAGAGAAATCTCAGTGTATCTTTCCTGGTATAATACCTTATAAATAAATAAAATAATAACCGATAATGTTCTGTTTTGGACTCTTTTCGATCACCAGTGAAAGATATGATTTGTTGTAAAAAGATCTAATCATGACAAACATGAACACAAAGAAAAAGGACATCTGGATAGTCAAGTAAAAAAAAATTAATAAACCATGATGCATTATCAGGAAAGTTGGGTAAAGGAAATCAATGAGATGATCTCTTTCTTTATGTTTTCTTGAATATTTTATTATTTTCTTTATTTGGCAATCATTATTATATCAAATTTGACTGAAATTCCAAAATCATATAAATATTCTCATACTTTATCTCCAGAACAAAGAAATTAAACAACCATTGTTCTTAACCCCCATAACAACGGGCTGGTGTCGCCCGTCGGGAGTAGTTAATGTTGGCGAGGCGTACTGGTATGCCGCTGCGGGCCTCTGATTCGGCCTGCCCCACAGCCAATGCACGTAATTGGCTACAGGGGGGTGGCCTAAGTACCAGTGCGCCCTGCGTCTTCAAGTCCCACCCGCCACACAGACAGCATGTTAAGTCACACAGCGGGAAAGGGTTAAAAGATGTTGAATGTTTCAAGGATTTCATCAGTTTATTAGAGGATGTTGATATAGCTACCAGAATCTAGAGTTGAGGAAGTGTATTGGGACTCTATGACACAAACATGACTATACCAAGGAAATTGCCATAACAAAATTAGAGGAACAGAACAGCAAATTAGCTGAAAAAAACCAAATTACAAGTCAGTCAGCAGCTCATGCACATAGACAATTAGCCTTAATGAGCTGATTCATTTTTGTGGCTGGGGAAACTGATGAGCTATTTTAGTGCACTAAAGAATGCATTACATTTCTCAAAGATGTATGAATTTGGCCTTCCATAAAAGCTGATATTATAAGATTATTCCCCTGTACCTCATCTTTCAGTGTTATATGTAAAAATAATATATATATATATATATATATATAGTAGCAGGGGCATACTTGGGGGGGGCGGTGGGCCCCAGGTACCAGGGGATGCCACTAATAGGGGGTGTCAAAGGTGGCCACATTCCAGAATTGGCGTCGACGGCTGCGAGCAGCCGCTAACTGGCCTGCCACTGCCACACACTGTGAGGCCGAGGCAGGCACCGGATCTGGACAATGCAACTGCCGGATCCGGATAATGCAGCCTGCCCAGCCTTCGAGTGTCTGTGTGTGTGTGACTTGTGGCAAGCAGCAGCAGTTTGTCAGGTCATGGGGAGCGGCGGCTTTCAACCTGCATGTGCCGGGCTGCACAGGGAGTAAGGAAAATAGAAAGTGCGCAGGCATGCGGATGAATCCGTTCAGCCTGAACTGTCTGTTGCCTGCCCTGCCCCGCATAGTCAGTCGCCCGCCACCTCACTGTAGGAAAAGCAGCCAGTCAGTCTCCAACTGCCAGGAGAAGCAGCCAGGGCCTGCCAGATACTCGAGCGGAATTATGATGTAGGCACTGCACTTGGGTGAGGAGTAGGAAATGGGAAACTGGACTGAGATGTCCTGGTCCAGCTTGAATGGGGGGCACAAGGGGAGTGGGATGTAGGAATGGGGGGCACAAGGGGAGTTATGGTGAGATGTAGGAATGGGGGGCAGTAAGATGTTGTGAGAGGTGCTGATACAGCTCAGAGGCAGGATTTGGGGGGTCACTGGGTAAGGGGTGAATTTGGGTTACTAGGAGAGAGATGTAGAGAGTGGGCACTGTGGTGCTGGTCCTGCAGGGATTGAGGGGGCGCTGATGCAAGGAATGCTCTCTTTTCTCCCTGGGCATAGTGCCAGTCTGTGTGTCATGGTCCTAGCCGCTGGCGGCGCATGAAGAATAAAACAAAGCCTGCACCTCCCTGCCTATAATCTGGCAGCCCCTTTCAAGCTTTGATTTTGCACTCTTCTGGACTTAACCACACACCGTAGCAGATGCAGGGGCTCCTACCCTTTGCCCTATCTATGACTATTTAAGGGTGGAGCACCCATAAGACCTTGCTTCATTATTTTGTTCAGCTTGTCTGAGAAAGAAGAAGCTTGCTCTCCTAAAGAACTTTGTATACCTGTCCTTCTGTTCCAGTTAACTAAAGACCCCGCCTATCTTCAAGGATCCCTCTACTGCTGTTGTTTAACTAAAGACCCCACTTATCTTCAAGGATCCCTCTACTGCTGTTGTTTAATTAAAGACCCCGCTTATCTTCAATGATCTCTCTACTGCTGTTGTTTAACTAAAGACCCCGCTTATCTTCAAGGATCCCTCTACTGCTGTTGTTTGCCAAGACCCCGCTTGCCTTTAAGGATTTCCTATTGCTGGACACCAAAGGCTATATCCAAGAACCCCTCGGCTACTGATTCTGCCCTGGCTATCTCTGGACTTTTATTTACAACCTTGTAATCAGGACATACTTGAAAACGAGAGAAATCTCAATGTATCCTTCCTGGTAAAATCCTTTATAAATAAATAAATAATTAAATAAATCAGTATTATTTATCCTTCAGCCCTTATTCTGTTTATTCAGTGTCTACAAGTTCTCTCTGTTGCCTTTGTTTCTGTATTCATCCCTCCTCCTGTATCACTCCTGTTTCTATCTAGTGTATTCTTTAGTTAACCCCATTCCTGTCCTGTGTCTCTGTGCTCTCCTTCTGTATTTAGTTTGCCACATTTATTCCTCGCTCCTTACCTATATTAATAAACCCCTGTTTAGATTTATTTTCCCTTTTTATCACCGCATATTGGGTTCAAACCGTCATCCCGGAACCAGCATCGTGACACTGTGTGCCCAGTTGAAGGATGTCAGGCTGGTAACAACAGGTGCAGGAGTAGGCACAGGTGGTGCAGTGTATCTGCCCTGGTAATGGATGCCAGGCTGTGTACCCCAGCTGGTAAAGTTTTATTGCTGTGGATCCTGTGTGCGTTCATACTTACTGCCTTTACTGTGAGAGTTTTATTGCTGTGGATCCTGTGTGCGCTCATACTTACTGCCTTTACTATGAGAGTTTTATTGCTGTGGATCCTATGTACACTCATTCTCACTGCTTTCACCGTGAGAGTTACAATGCTGTGGAGCTCTGTGATACACTCATACACATCATACATTACTACGAGTTTTATTGCTGTGGAGCTCTGTGATACGTACATACACACCGCACATTGCTCTGAAGTATATTGCTGTGGAACTCTGTGACACACTCATATACACCACACATTGCTGTGAGTTTTATTGCTGTGGAGCACTGTGATACGCATATACGCACCACACATTGCTCTGAGTTATATTGCTGTGGAGCACTGTGACAAGCTCATACACACTGCACATTACTTTGAGTTTTGTTGCTGTGGAGCTCTGTGATACACTCATACACATCGAATATTACTGTGAATATAATTTCTGTGGAGCTTTGTGATACACTCATATACACTGCACATTAATTTGAGTTTTATTGCTGTGGAGCTTTGTGATACACTCATACACTTTGCATATTACTGTGAGTTGACATAGAATTCGTACAATAAATATTTTTGAAAACTAGTAAAAAAAACACCTGCACTTTTTTTAAAATTTTAAAGTTTGGGGGCATGCCAAATATAGGATCTGCTCCAGATGCCAAATGTTCTAGGTACAGCCCTGTATAGTAGTGTAGATTTGATGGCGCCGACCCTATGGAATGCGCTTCCTTGCAATATCAGACTGTCCCCAAATCTGGCTTAATTTAATCGCTCCCTAAAGACCCTTCTGTTTAGGGAGGCCTACCACCTGACTCCGTAACAAGACATCCGACCGACCCAAAAACGGTCCTCACCTCTCCCTGCATTAACTCATCACTGCAGCTCCCCCTCCTGTATCTAATCCCCTCACCCCTCGAGATTGTAAATTCCTGTGGGTATAGGACCCTCATGTCCTCCTGTATCTGCAGGCAGGAATACTGACCAGCCTCTTGTATGTATTGTAGAATTGTCCTGTTATTACCCACTGCATCTTTTTTACAGTGCTGAGGAATGTGTTGGCGCTTAATAAATAGTAAATAATAATAATAATAATAATAATAAACCGTGTTAGTCAAGATGCCAAAATCACCAGAGTATAGCAGTATGAAAGCTTGTCTGTTAAATGTAACGTTAGGCCAATAAAAAAAGGTATCACTATGCACTGAAATACTTTGGTGATTTATATATGTACTGTATATAATAAAATTATATGAATGTTATAAGTATATGTATTTGAATATATAAGCATAAATATGCCATAGCTTAGCATCAACCGTTCAATTTTGCTTAACCCCTTAAGGACCACTGACATACATAGAACGTTCTGGAGAAAATTCCCCTTTAGAACCAAAGATGTACTATGTACGTCATGGTCCTTTAACCACCCTCCCTATACTCACCTCTCTGGCCGGGGTCCCACACTGGATTGACTTCCTCGAAGTCAGCCTGACGTTTTTATGGGCCCCAGCCATCGCGATGATGTCATCACAGTGCGCGAAAATGCAATTTTCAGGTGTCGCTCGGCACCTGCAGGGAGAATCTGAAAGGGGAGGTCCTTTGGACGCCTCTCACTCCCAAACGGCTAGGACTAGGACAAAGAGAGGCACTGCTGGAGTGGGCAGAGTCTGCCCTTCCCAGCGGTGCCCCTTTAACCCCTTAGGTGCCTGTTATGATGTTATATTCTGGCGTTGGTCAGTCCACTGTTCTTTCTCACAACTGGCTGTGTTTACTATTTTCTTAGATAACATAAAACTACAGATTGAAAATCACAGATCTGGAGAGAGAAATAACCAGACGCCAAACATAGGTTCTAAGTCTTTTAGTTACTGCTCTCTGAAGAACCATACACATGGTCTCCTTAAGTACAGAAAATGACGTCACAGTAACACAATAAAACACATCCTGTAATATCCAAGCTTTTGCCGCGTTTTCCAAACCATTTCAAACAAAAGAGCTGGGAAACAATATGTTATTCAAATTAACCCTAAACAGTGAAAAACATTACAACATCCTTTAACACCTAATCAATGATCAGTTCCTTACATCAAAGAGAGCTTAGGCCGGTAACTCTTAGAGTCTTTGTCAGAAAGAAACAAAGATGTTGACTTAATGTCTCCTTCCTCAATAAATGCTGGAAGCCATAATTGAACCTTCAAGGATTGAGGCAGGTGTTCAACATCTGTTTCCTACTCTGATACAAAGAGTTCACGATACAAAGAGTTTATCTGAGGATCAATTTGATATAAGAATACGCATTCATAGAAAGATTAAAATATTCCTCAACAGTGCCGATACGTGATTCGACTCCAATCATGAAACATGAAAAATTACAAATGAGTAAATTTACATTATTTTAAATTTTATATATCTTGCAACAACCATCTCTATGGAAATGTTCTATTTTACCCTATATTTAACTGTTAACGTTTCCTAGTGCTTTCAAATAAATGTTATGTAAGAAAAATTCAACAAAATAACTTGGTAGTGAATGGGGTTAAAAAGAAGGAAATATATGGGAAATACAACAACAAAACATATGGTACTCAGAAAATAAACAGCAACACCACTTAAGTCAGTAGAAGGGAAAATCTGTTGGGGTTAATGTTTCTACTTGTTTTATGATTCGGTTGAGGATTACTGTTAGGGTTAGGGTAACTTTCAGGGTTGGGGTTACTATTTCTGTTTTTTTATGATTAAGGCTGTCGTCAGATGAGCACGCTATGTGCGCCTGTACTGATATGCTTATCGGCGTCCGTCGCAGCGTTGTGACGCTGTAACGGGGCCGGTCACATGCTTGTGCGCGCGCATGAAAAGCGTGCACAACAAGCATCTGTTATCCAAGCGTCTCAGTCAAAGTGCTAGGACGCGCGTTGACGTTCCTTCCGCTCTCCAAAGACGCTCGTCTGACACTAGCCTAAGAGTACAGATTCAACTTGTTTTATGATTAAAGTTAGGATTAGGGTTACTGCTACATTTACTGTTTCTCCTTGTTTTATGATTAGGTTTAAGACTAGATTCCGGGTTAAAATTTCTTTCAATTGCTTCTAGTAATCCAATTTAATCCAAGTGGATCCAGTTAAATTTGAATTGGGACGATTATTAATTGGATTAGTTTGTATCGATTTGTTATTTTTTTATTCGGATTTGATTTTGTCCAGCTATTGGCGATTCGGAAATTCGGATGCATTCCAAATTGCAGATTGTTCTGACGCATATTGATATTTGGACACACTCCATTGAGTGTATCTTCACCAAGTGCCCACAGTTGGGGATTGGTGGAACCGTTCATTTTTAGCGACTGGCAACAATAGATGCCCAGTTAATACTTAATCACTGTGGTGCTGAAAAATAAGTAATGAGCAGCAAATGGCTTATCTCTGGTTAGCTGATATACCCCATTAGTGCCATGTAAGGCAGTGATATACGTAGTGTTTTCTGAGGGTCATTATGATTGCATTTTTATTTTTTTATTTTTAAACTGTACTAAGTGCTTGCTTGCCAAAGCCATTAAGTTAATGCTTGTGTCATGAGCCAGCTTTAAGCCGCAGTTCGTTTTGTCTGACACAAATTTTAAAGACAAAATTTGTAGAAAGTTAATTGCACCATGAGCGAAACTCGGATTAATAGCAGAATCAGAAATCGGGTGCTGTTGTGGGTACTCCAAATTCTGCTGCTGCCTCCCACCATCTTCATTCAATATCAAATTAACATGAATATAAATAAAAAATGAAGACAAATATTCTCATCGTCTCAGGGTCATTGATTGCAATAATCTGTAATGTAGAATAAAAGAAAACTATCTTATTTACACCAAACAATTTCTAATATTTATTATAGTGCAGAGGCTCATTAAGGGGAGTTGTGTTGAGTTGCATCTCTGCTGTACACCTAAACACCTCAAATATAGAAGACCTCTTAAAAAGAAGACATTAGAAAGAAAAATACTCCCCCTACCCTCTACAAGCATAGATGGCCTATACAAGAACGCACACCTTATCAACCTGTTCATACAAAATATTTTTTTTGCTGTGCACAAGTCTACTTACAACTCCAGCTCTTAACTCTAAAACCTTAATGCTTAAAATTTATTTTAAAAAAAGGCAAGCTTTTATAGGGAAATGAAAGTAACTGACAAAATTAGCAACTCTGTTGGGGGGATAGACATTGTATCCGATGAGGATTACTTTTACTGGGGTGAGATATTGTGGATCTTAGATTGATTCGTTCATTGCAAATGTGAAAAAGCTTTTTTCTGCATTTTTTTGGTTTTTTAAATTTTTCCTGAAAGATAGACCTCAAAGACACCTCACATCTCAGATTCTGAGAAACATTGACTAAATTCAGTTGTGCTACACAATGAGTCATCACTTAGTTCCATCCAGTTGAATTGGGCATGTGGAAAAAATGATGCACTGCTGTTCAGCAGATTGACTCATGCACTAGACATGTATCCTGAGTCTCATCAGCAGCTTTACCATGGGGATGATACATATCCAATCACTACTATTCCCTGAATCTTAGGAAATCTGGATGTTCTACATCCTCCTAATTGCTGCCAACTAACCCAGGTGGTCAAATAGGAATGATGCAATATTTGTGATCATACCAGTACTAGGGATGAGCTGTTCGGGTTCGGACGGTTCGGAGTTCGACCTGAACTTTGGCGGTTCTAAAGTTCGTGAATTTCGAACATTTTTGGGCGTGTTCGGTTCGGGTTCGAAAAAAGAAAAGAAATTTTGAAAAAAGTATAGAGAATGCTTAAAAAAATACTAAAAAATCTAGAAATAAAGAGAGTCTTTACTGCAGAATATTATAAGCAACGGTTTATTAGATATTGAATTAAAAACTAACGTGTACGTGGAAAGATTATCAACTCTAAATGACCTCTGTTCACAAATGGGCATAACACCAGGTGTTTTTAGTCTGGTAATCAATTTGATACATTGTACAATATACTGAGGGTGGGGTGGTGTCTGCTTCTGATTGAGACTTGAGAATTAATTTCCCTAAAACATCCTAATATGCGGCATTTAACTGGTGTTTGAAAAAAATCTAAAGCAATGTTATTTTTCACCTCGGGATTAAACATTCACAGGGTTATTCAGAGAGCGGTGAAAAGCAGGAGAATAACTGGAGAAGTGAAAATTCTAGGTCAAAATAGCAAAACCAGAAAAATTCTCCCATTTATCTCACTTTCCAAATCGGCTATTTGGTCTAGATTGTTCTCTTCTCTTGCCAGTTCTCCTGGCTTTCACCTCTCTCTCAGGGTTGTTCAGAGAAAGGTGAAAACCAGGAGAATGGAAGGAAAAGAGAACAATCTGGACCAAATAGCCGATTTGGAAAGTGAGATAAGGCTAGGGTCAGACTAACGCATTTTTCGCAGCGATCGTCAAAAAGTGCGTCTGAACGCATTATTTTTCACGGATTGCGCGAAAACGGTCATACGATGCGCAATTTTGTGCGTGATTTTTTACGGATCCAAACCAGGAAACTTTGGGTGTCTGGACGTTATGTTGGCCGGACATGAGCAGGGTCTGACGTCTCCAAATCACGCACACACGCCGCTAGTGGACGCAGCCCACTCTGTACGTCCGTACTAGCGGTTCTGCGTTCTCGAAAAAATGCGTTCATTTTCCACTTGCGTTGCGCAGCCGGACTTTCGTGCGACCATGCTTCGTATATTGGCCGTCATTGCCCGTCATTTGCTGCTAGTGTGGCCGTGATTAAGTGCGCCTAAACGCACGTTAAAAATTTGCTAGTCTGACCCTAGCCTAAATGGGAGAATTTTTCTGGTTTGGCTATTTTGACCTAGAATTTTCCATTCTCCAGTCATTCTCCTGCTCTTCACCGCTCTCTGAATAACCCTGACAGGGTTATTCAGAGAAAGGTGAAACTCAGGAGAATGACTGGAGAATGGAAAATTCTAGGTCAAAATAGCCAAACCAGAAAAATTCTCCCATTTATCTCACTTTCCAAATCGGCTTTTTGGTCTAGAAGTTTCCATTCTCCTGCTTTTCACCGCCAAAAAATCAGTAAACTTTTTCTGCGTGTCCAAAAATGTGTCCTCTTTTCATACAGACTGCCGCCCCAAGCAGTTGTTTATGGATAGATTAAAGGAAAAGCATTTACCGTCATTTGAAATGTCATTTTTTGTTTTTTACATATTTCTATACATCCTAGAAATCCGCCACTTCACGGGCAGGTTATGGGGACCTCCTAGGCACGATATTTGAAGGAATTTTTCATTTTTATTTTTAACCCTTATTTCATGGAAACCTCACTGTCCCTTTAAAAACGTTTTTTTTTAAAACTTTTTGTCCTTGTTTTCTGTCCCCCAGGGCACTACCTGGACCCCCATACACCTTTTATGGCAAATATGTAGCATATATGCCCTCTTGGAGGGCACTCCAAAAAACAGAATTTTCAGCCCCATTGACTTGCATGGGGGTTCGGGTTCGGGTTCGGTCCCGAACAAATGGGAAGTTCGGGTTCGGGTTCGAACCGAACTCGTGTTCGGCTCATCCCCAACCAGTACCAGCAAACTATTATATACATAACCATCATTATGTATCCTCACACCATCCTACTCCATAACTGCTAAAAACATACCATCATACTTGACGTGTCTTGTGGTTCCCCCAAATGCGTTGTTATGTATTCTGGATGTGGAATCACAATATAGTTGTATTCCACATACTTTGGGTATTGCATGCATCGAGACGTTTCTTTCAAAAAGAGGTGATTCTCACCATGATCATACTAAGTTTGTATTGTGCCGTTTGGAGTTCATTCTTTGCCATAATTATTTTACGTTTGATGGCAAATTTTATTTACAGTTAATTGGCGCGGCGATGGGGTCTCCGTGTGCACCACCATATGCCGATTTATATCTCAGTCTCTAGGAGGAAACGATTGTGGATGGTCCTACTATGGTTAAGTACAAACCTCACATTTTTAGTTGGCGCAGGTATATCGACGATGTGCTTGTTGTTTGGACTTCTACTGCCTCAGAGTTCTGTGCATTTGTTGAGTCCCTGAATCTTACACTAATGTACCAGCTTAGAGATTCACGGTGGTCAAATTTCAAGAGTACTGGTTCCATGAACGATCACTACGAATACCGAAAATGCCGGAATGAATGCACAAAACAAACAAAAATGGCCAAAGCCCATTACTTCAATGAAAATCTAAACAATAACATATCAAACCCTAGAAACTTTTGGAGAACCATAAGTAACATACAAGCACCCCCAGTCCACTCCCAGCCAGCTGCTGTCAAAGTAAACAACCAAACCCTGCAACACCCCCTAGATGTAGCAAATGCCTTTAATGATTATTTTGTTGGATGTGCCACCACTTTGATTGCCAAGCTAGGAAATGACATGCAATCAGAGAGGCCTCATGCAGGTCAGGCCCCCCCAACTGTGCAAAGTCCCTGTATCAGACAGGAATTCAGTTTTAGACCAGTGCCTGTCAGTGTCGTTACTAAACTTCTCCGTAAGCAAAAAATGAAATACCAGTCTGGACCTGATCAAATACCAGCAATGCTGCTGAAAATCAGTGCACCTGCAATTGCAAATCCTGTTGCAACCCTAATAAATGAGTCACTGGCGACTGGATACATACCCAAGCTCTGGAAGACTGCGAGAGTGGTACCTATCCATAAAAGTGGTGACATTACTTTGGTATCCAACTACCGTCCGATATCGTTGCTCCCTGTAATGTCAAAAGTCTTGGAAAAATGTGTCTACACACAATTACGTGATTATTATCAATATTGGAACTACTTAACCCCGGATCAATCAGGCTTTCGTCCAAATCACTCAACTACAACCGCCCTTCTAAAAGTCTGCAATGATATCTAGGCTGGGATGGAACAAGGAAACCTAACTGGAGCCATCTTCCTTGATTTTGCCAAGGCCTTTGACACGGTAGACCATGGCATCTTGTTAGAAAAACTTAAAAACTCTGGCATTGGTGATCGCACGCTAACCTGGTTTCAATCATATGTATCCGACCGATCACAATATGTGTCAATTTTTGGCAGCTCCTCCCTCTCACTCCCAGTCACTTGCGGTGTACCCCAAGGCTCAATACTAGGCCCCCTGCTATTCACAATATTCATAAATGATCTGCTCAACGTCTGCAAAGCCTCAACTGTACATATGTACGCAGACGACACTGTGATCTATACCAGCAAACCAAATCTCCCGCAGCTGGAGGCCGTGCTGCAAGAACAATTCACAGAGGTAGAAAAGTGGATCAAAAACAACAAACTTTTTTTAAATACTGACAAAACTGTAACGATGCTCTTTGGAACAGCACCTAAACTACACAAATTGCAAAATCCCCATCTATGTGTTGGGACAAAATCAAATGGCACGCTGACCACAGTCACATCTCTCAAATATCTAGGTATGTGGTTGGACCCTAATCTATCCTTTGGCCCCCACATCGAAAAACTCTCATCTAAACTTTACCCCAAACTAGGCGCCCTGTACAGAAACAAATCCTGCCTGAGCCCCGCGGTAAGAAAGCAGATTGTACAGCAAATGCTTATGCCGGCTATTGATTACGGAGATGTAGTGTATGCAGCCGCCCCGCAAACACACCTTCATAAACTTACTACATTGTATAACTCATTCTGCCGCTTTGCGCTACAATGTAACTACATGACCCACCATTGTGACATGTTAAAAGAGCTAAACTGGCCGTCGCTGGAATCCAGACGCACCCTTCACCTTTCCAGCCTGGTGTTTAAGAGCATCTCTGGGAAGCTGCCACCCTATCTGAATAGACTGCTTCCCCCAGCAGCTCCCTCATCCTATAACCTCCGATCCAGGACCAGCACCTTACTTGCTATACCACAATACAAAAAGACAGTGGCTCGGTCCTCATTTTCCTACAGAGCACCACAATTATGGAATAACCTCCCAGACATCATCAAATCTTCCCCCAGTCTTAAGTCACTCAAAAGCTCCTTACTAACATACCTCAATACAGAATGCACCTGTAAACATGTAACCTAGTGACTATATTTCCTACATATTTTTTCTGTTAATCTGTATATTTGTGTTGTTGTTTTTTTTTTTTTTTTTTTTTTTTAATATCTTGCATTGTATTACTTTGTATTTCTGTAACTGTAACACTTCAATGTTCTTGAACCCAGGACATGCTTGAAAACTAGAGAAATCTCAATGTATCCTTCCTGGTAAAATCCTTTATAAATAAATAAATAAATAAATAAAATACGTTGAATTTCAAATTTACCTTTGAAATTCAGACTACCATCTTGAATTTTTTGGATATTGCTATTCAGAAGGACTCCAAGGTGTTTTACACTCTGCTTTGTATCGGAAGCCGACGTCTTCCAATAATTTGCTTACCTGGTAAAGTCATCTCCCTTTGCCTCTGCGTAGAGGTATTCCGATAGGACAATAACAACGCCTTCGGAGGACATGTAGCTCTGCCGATGAATTTAAGATTAAGGCACAGAGTCTCAGACCGTCCTTTCGTGAGAAAGGTTATCCTAATAGAGCATTAAAAGCAGCTTACAAACGGGCACTTTTAGCGGATCGTCATACTTAATTACAGGACAAGATCCCTGACCAAAATACTCAGATTATTAGAATGATTGGGTTGGAAATCTGTAAATGAGATCTGTGAACGCTATTGGCCACTTTTGACCCAAGATCCACATTTTCATGGTGTTTTAACCAATAGACCAAGTATTACAGCAAGACGTTGCACCAATTTGAATGATAAATTGGTGCATAGCCATTTTTCAGCTAAGCCTATTACTGACAAATCATGGCTTTCTGCCCCTCTCAGGGGTACCTATAAGTGTGGGAGATGTAGGGCTTGTCCCTTTGTGTTACGCAAATCAAAGTGTTTTTTTAATCATGACAATTCCAGGTCCTATTCGGTATGTCCATTTTTGAATTGTAACTCTGTTAGAGTAGTCTACCAAATTGTGTGTTCTTGTGGTCTTAAATATATCGGCAAGACCATTCGCCCCTTGAAGGTTCGGATCCTTGAACATATCAGATCTATTAAATTATGTAAGGATGCCCCTGTAGCGAGGCACTTTCTGCAGTGCCAGATCTGCTCTATTAATAATTTTAAGTTTATGGGTTTGAAACAAGTGAAGCTTGGACCTCGCAAAGGTAATCTTGATGTTAAATTATTGCGTCGTGAAGCCTTTTGGATTTATCGACTTAACACCTGAGCCCCATTGGGCCTTATTGAAGGCTTTACGTTTGCCCCATTTATCTAAATCGCTTCATTTTTTCTGAACTTATTTCCCAAATTAAAATAAAAAGCTTTTGATGTAATTACAGGTTTCTGTTGTCTGTGATTGTCATTTCACCATAGCGATTTTATGTTCCCTTTACATAATTATGTTGGTTTGTATGGTAATGGTACATACTTGTTTTTCTACAATCTTTATTATACAATTATCACATTGACACTGTCATTTTGTTTTTAAATCTACCTGGCGATACCAAACCTAGGGGTCAGTTTATCTAATATCCTGCATGGAATTTAGAATCCCTTTATTATTTTACTCTGTATTGATGGTTATTTGCCAGTATTTGTATAACTAAGGTTGTATGAGTATTTAAATGTATTAGTACTAGGCAACATATATCCATTTTTACGCACTGCTTGTAATGCAATGCGTCATTTGCGTCATTAGGTCACCTGACTACACACGAAATGAACACCATGTGGGAATTGCCGGTTCTAAACAGCGCACGAGGCTTATCAACTGGAAGTGTGGTCCTCTGCCCACCTGGCCTCCATTTATTTTATGGTATATAAACAGGTTAGTTTTTGTTGGCATCTAGCTCAAGACTAAGCCCGGTCGGGCGAAACGCGTTGAGCGATGTTATATCCTTGTTTTTAAAAGTCACTTTTTTGGTAAACCTGGTACCTATGTTCATTTAACTGGCATTTTGTGTGACTTTGGCATATCTATTGGGGCTTAATTGTCGAGTTAGGGAGGTGAGTAGGCAGCTCGAACTGCCGAGGTAATAGACAGATAATTTACTACTTTCTCTACCCTGTGGCTCCCTGCTCTTTGCCACAATAATATCGGTGCCATTATGTTTTAACATTGGTTTTCGGGAACCATTGCATTTGTGTTGTCCAATTATAGATATATTAATAAATTTAATTTTATTAACAGGGTTATTCAAAGAGATCTGAATTGTGGCCGAAAGATAACCGAACAGTGAAATTCAGCGTACGGTTACCTTTCCTGGCCATTCGGCTATTCAGAGAGCAGGCAGTTCACCAAATGTTGGAGAATTGCCTGCACATACAGTGCCTGTTCCTTGCCTGTTCGAGGGCAGCGAAATCCCCCATAGAGACGTAATGCTTTCCCTAGGGCGTGGAGACGTCCGACATGAGCAAAGTGCACTGTTTGACACATGAGATGTTCGACACGCTGCACATCAGCTCCTCTCACAATCCATCGCCATCTCGACGACAAGGTAGTGGCCACATGGTCCATTTTTGAGACTGATGGTTTTTTTGATTGATGTAGGTGGGAAATAAAATTAATATGAAAAAACATTTTGTCCGGCAGAAATGCTGGACGTCAAAAATGCAGTCCGTCTGACTACGTTCCATCACTCACACACAAAGCTATTGTCACGTCTTCAGTGCCCGCGGTGCTGCCTGGGGGGTCTGGGCGCCCTGCTCCATCACTGGCTGATCGCATGCCAGGCTTACAAGCTGGCCGATCGGCGTATGAGGGGGCGAAGCTTGACATGATGACGCGGAGCCGTCGGCCTTAAGTACAGGGCGCGAGACTGTGCTCGTTGCCCTGACATGGAGCTATTTTCCCGCATTGCCAGCTGTCTCTTGAGTTCTGTCTCAGTGTTACTTTTGTATTGTTGCCGAATTATTGCTAGTACGATGACCGTGCTATTGTTGATTGACCTGGACTTCTTACTGACTATTCTTGCGATTTACCCTTGTGTGTGTGTGTACATGTTGTATTCTGTGATCACATAGTGGAAGCATATTTTGTACTGCATGATTTCGGTTGGGAGGTCTGCCCTTCAGGTTGCTAATTCTATCAACTGCTCAATCTGCCTACCTAGTACCAGGTCTACAGTAGATACAGATCATACCGCATGGTCTCAGTCTGTGTGCCTGCCCTTCAGGTTGCTAAATACATTGAGTATTTACCTTTTGTTATTGAAAACAAGTATATAAGGATTACTTCGGTTTCCACTCCTGCACATATTACAACCCTCAGTGGTGCTGACCAGGAACATACGAATAATCAAGCCTTTGTTATACCAAGCTATATTCATGTCTCATTACTCTGTGTTCTTTTGTATATAGTTAACTTGCTTTCACTCAGCAACCACTTGGTCACGAAACCATTTGGTGCGGAGTGGTACTTAGATCTCTGTATTACCTTCCTGGTTTGGAATCATAGGTATTACAGTCCTTATTGCTATAAAGTTACGCATTGTAGAAATCTGTCCATAAAGATCCAAACAATGCTGATCTTAGGTGAGCGCCATCGCGCATGTGACAGCTATGCAGACGTTGCAGACGTGGCGCACTCCGCACATCCGTTCTAGTGGTTTTACATTCTTGCCTAACTTGCGCCCGTTTCCCGCGTCCGTTGTGCATCCGCACTTCTTTGCGGACGTGCTTCGTGTGTGGGTCTCTATTGATCATAATTGTATGCTACCACGGACATACTAATGTGCGGCAACACGGACGTGAACACTGTGCTCGTCTGACCCGATCCTGACAGGACAAAGTGAAGAAAGGGAACGCTTGGGCTGAGGTCGCTAAATAGCTGTAGGAGGATTACGAGTCCTGGCCGGAAAGTAAAAAAAAAAAAAAAGTATGTATCAATTTTGGGTATTAATATCTATGGTGTCTATCAGGTGTCTGTCTTTAACCCTTGTATTAACATACGTTTTAACAAATTCTCAGTATCAAAGTACCCATTACTGTTTTAATGTTTCTATGCTGCTATGTCTACTCATTTATTGACATGCACACATATTATATACACCTTTTTTGGTAAAACTGTATTTCAGCGTTGTAAATTATGTATAATTCATTTGAACTGTTTTATGCAGTGCAAACCCTAACCCTACCCCTAACCCTAACTCTACCCCTATTCCAATTTGTTGTTTAATAAAAACAAAAATTTACAAAAAGATATGTCTTTAATGCTTTTCTGCATTTGGTTTTTGATAAAAGGAAAAAAATATAGGACTCGAAATTTGTTTAATAAAAACAAAAAAAAACCATTTCATTTTTCAGCCTTAAATTGCTAAGAAAGAAAGGAAAAATAAACAATTTAGGCAAGTAACTTTGTTGTTGGCTTCATAAATTATTGAGTATGTCCGGTGTTTGCGTGTTTGAATGAGTTGTCTGAGCATGTGTGAGTATGTCTGCGAGTGCAGTCTGAGATACACTGAGTGTGAAGCTAGCCAGTCTTTTCCATCTCCCTTGCTCAACAGGTGGCACATTGCAGCGGTGACCAGCAGGAGATGGGAAATTCCAACTTTTGCCCTGAGGCAGAGCGCTGCTCCACACTCACTCCCTGGTGTTATGGTGGGGGGGGGGGGCTGGTATAATATGAGGTCTTTGTGGGTATATATGGTATGTGTGTGTATTTATATCTGGTCTGAGTGGGTAAATATGTTCTGTGTGTCTCAGGCTTAAAAATATTGAGTTAGCACGTCACTACAGACTTCCTTTCTTTCCATAATTTGAAGACCAGCAACTCCTCAGGTGATATGGCGGTCCTCAAGTTGGTGTCAATCTTCCTCAAAGGCACTCTCGCAGTGGCCAAAAGCTTGTTGAATGACGGTATTGACATCCTGAGAAAGTTGAAGAACTTCACTGGGTCCTTCTCCCGTAGTGGCTTGTATAACGTCACAAAGACACCATGACGGTATTGTGCACAGTTGACAGGATGAGCCCACCTTCGCTTCTCTGTTTTCCTCAATAAGTATATGTGGTGAGCACAAAGGCCACAGCCTCTCCTGAATCCATCTTGGATCAGACTCCACCCACAACAAAACTCCTTTTTTTTTCCCCTTTCTTTATTTTCAACGTCCGTAATAACTAACTGATAGTCTGTTGACACCAATATCTCCCGTCAAAACATGCTCCGTTACGGACGCAGTTCAGTACGCTCATGTGCCGCCTCTCTTAAGCCTCATCCTTTGATGTCTCCTTTTCGTCAACCTTGTTTCTGCTTTCAGACAACATCTTAATTGAGGCATATTACACTATTCTCTTCTATTCTTGGGGAATTTTTTAAAATAATATTGGTTGTATATTAAGTTTCAATAAAATAATGGATAATTATGCTAATGCAAATACAACATTTACATTCCTGTTAAAAAAGGTTTGCATTTCTCAAAACTGTAAATAGAAGCCGTCTCAATATTACAGTTACATGATTCAAATAACGGTGGCATTCATGTAGTTTCTTCTTATGTTGTAAATGGTAGAGATGGAAAACTTTAAAAAAATGAGACAAGAACCTATCCTATTTTTCCTACTTATACATCACTGCATATTTTGCGTTTTGAACTGTCCAGATCTCCACCAATACTCTGTAGGTTGACTGTTTTTTATTCACTTTATGATGCATTCCTGCTTCCAATATGTACACATGCCTTACTGATATAAATCAAGCTGACA
Organism: Leptobrachium leishanense; assembly: GCA_009667805.1. Lineage (NCBI taxonomy): Eukaryota > Metazoa > Chordata > Amphibia > Anura > Megophryidae > Leptobrachium > Leptobrachium leishanense. The sequence goes on from CM019064.1 coordinate 209,089,118, forward strand.
ATTCAAAAAGAGAGAAGAATCAGAATAGAAGTTTAATTATTCGCTTTGTATAGGCTGACCTCAGCTTTCGTGATTTTGCTTATTGCCTCAACAAAATCAATAGCAGATACAAAGTGAGGAGAAATACCCTTCTAATGACAGTTTAGCAGGAGCAGATGTGCAGCTAATAAGAAGCATGGACTGTGATCTTTCCCACAAAAAAAGACGCTGAAGAATTTGTCTACCCTCTGCCAGCAACCTATCTCTGCCAGAGAGGAAGGATCATATAGCCTGAACGTTTAATACACTCTGTCTGAATTCTATTCTTTAAGTTGTATCAACTAATATTATTTTACCTTTCCATGAACATGTTTAATCATGAATAACAGAAGCAATATCTTATGTAATGTAATATATGCTCATTTAATTCAGTATCAGCACAGTTCAACATTATTTTGTGAGTAATAAGAGATCCTAATATAATACACTGGTAAAGACAGTGGGCCCCCCTATAGGAGTTAGAGCTATTATGTCTGTAATTTTTATAATTAGGGTTAGGGTTACTTTCAAGATTAGGGTTACAATTTAAGCTTGTTTTAGGTTTACGGTTAAGGTTATGTTTAGAGTTAGGATTACTATTTATGCTTGTTTTACGATTAGGGTTAAGGTTGCTTTTAGGGTTAGAGTTACTATATATGCTTGTTTTATGATTAGGGTTACTTTTATAATTGGGTTAGGGTTGCTACTTATGCTTGCTTTATGACTAGGGTTAAGGTTACTTTTAGGGTTAGAGTTACTATTTATGCTTGTTATGATTAGGGTTACATTTATATTTGGCTAGGGTTACTATTTATGCTTGTTTAATGATTAGGGTTAATATTACTTTTAGGGTTAGGGTTGCTATTAATGCTTGTTTTATGATTAGGGTTAAGGTTACTTTTAGGGTTAGGGCTGCTATTTATGCTTATTTTATGATTAGTGTTAATTTTATATTTGGGTTAGGGTTACTATTTATGCTTTTTTTATGATTAGGGTTACTTTTATATTTGGTTCAGGGTTACTATTTATGCTTGTTTTATGATTAGGGTTACTTTTATATTTGGTTCAGGGTTACTATTTATGCTTGTTTTATGATTAGGGTTACTTTTATATTTGGTTTATGGTTACTATTTATGCTTGTTTTATGATTAGGGTTACTTTTATATTTGGTTTATGGTTACTATTTATGCTTGTTTTATGATTAGGGTTAAGGTTACTTTTAGGGTTAGGGTTGCTATTTATGCTTGTTTTATGATTAGGGTTAATATTACTTTTAGGGTTAGGGTTGCTATTTATGCTTGTTTTATGATTAGGGTTAATATTACTTTTAGGGTTAGGGTTGCTATTTATGCTTATTTTATGATAATTTTATATTGGGTTAGGGTTACTATTTATGCTTTTTTTATGATTAGGGTTACTTTTATATTTGGTTCAGGGTTACCATTTATGCTTGTTTTATGATTAGGGTTACTTTTATATTTGGTTCAGGGTTACTATTTATGCTTGTTTTATGATTAGGGTTACTTTTATATTTGGTTCAGGGTTACTATTTATGCTTGTTTTATGATTAGGGTTACTTTTATATTTGGTTCAGGGTTACTATTTATGCTTGTTTTATGATTAGGGTTACTTTTATATTTGGTTTATGGTTACTATTTATGCTTGTTTTATGATTAGGGTTACTTTTATATTTGGTTTATGGTTACTATTTATGCTTGTTTTATGATTAGGGTTAAGGTTACTTTTAGGGTTAGGGTTGCTATTTATGCTTGTTTTATGATTAGGGTTAATATTACTTTTAGGGTTAGGGTTGCTATTTATGCTTGTTTTATGATTAGGGTTAATATTACTTTTAGGGTTAGGGTTGCTATTTATGCTTATTTTATGATAATTTTATATTGGGTTAGGGTTACTATTTATGCTTTTTTTATGATTAGGGTTACTTTTATATTTGGTTCAGGGTTACTATTTATGCTTGTTTTATGATTAGGGTTACTTTTATATTTGGTTCAGGGTTACTATTTATGCTTGTTTTATGATTAGGGTTACTTTTATATTTGGTTCAGGGTTACTATTTATGCTTGTTTTATGATTAGGGTTACTTTTATATTTGGTTTATGGTTACTATTTATGCTTGTTTTATGATTAGGGTTACTTCTATATTTGGTTTATGGTTACTATTTATGCTTGTTTTATGATTATGGTTACTTTTATATTTGGTTTAGGGTTACTATTTATGCTTGTTTTATGATTAGGGTTAAGGTTACTTTTAGGGTTAGGGCTGCTATTTATGCTTCTTTTATGATTAGGGTTAATTTTATATTTGGTTTAGGGTTACTATTTATGCCTGTTTTATAATTAGAATTGGGGTTAGGGAATTTGAATTGCACAGTGAGTTCAACTGTTTTCATTCAACCAAATCAATACTATTCAGATTATTTCATATCTATTCAGAAAATTTATTTTAAAAGCAATTCAGTCCTGCAGTTCAGAATTCTGATGGTTCTGAATCAACTAAATTGCCAATATTCCGCTGAAGTTGTATTTAGTTTGAACCGACTTGCACAAGTCTAGTCATTAAAACTCTGTGCATAGACAAGGGCAAATGAAAGATTCAGGCAGTACGTATTTCTTACATTGGCTGAGAATTGAGCGGCTCTGCATATTAGAATTATAGAGGCTAGACCTATCACCCACGTTTAGGTCTTGTTCTGGTTTTGCAACCACAGTTAAAAAGTAAAGATAGAAAATGTATTTTGCAGCTGTAACATAAGATATTTTTTGCAAAAAAAGTAAAATCATTTTTACAAATAAAAATAAACATATTAAAAGAAAATCATAAGAAATTCAATACACTGCCTTGGCTTGGAGAGGCTCTGAGCAGAGGAGAGGCTGTACAAAAGCACATGAGAGTTTTACTGAATCTCGATCATATTTGATAGACATTTTATTTAGAGAGCCCTCTCTCTTTCCTGGATAGCATTAACACATGTAGCAACTACTGTTTTGTGATTCACATATCTCCCATCCAACCACATACTGGCTACTTATCACTAGTAGTTTTTTTTTATTTTTACATTTAATGCTTATGGAGCTACAGATTTAATAATGATATACCATGTTGTTTTGTATGCCTGGACCCTGATACTATAAATTTTACAGCACACATTTGCATTGAATTATTTCTTCCAGAAGCAGTAGTAACAGAAGTAAAAAAAATATATAAAGAGTTATTCACAAACTACTATTATGTACATCAAAGAATAGTGGTTCATCTTTGGGGGAAGAAGTACAGTGAATATACTGTGTAGGGAATTGGCATTGTAATTTGCTGTGCCTTTACCATTGTTCCATTGTAGTTAGTATCTGCCGGTGTTAATTATCATAGTTCCTTCCGGTGTTTCAGTTGAAGTTGTCTAGCATTGTTTTTATTCTTGTTCTCATAGGAGTTCTATGGAGATTTCCACTTTAAATTTCAGACATTTGTTTACCAATGTTGTCAACAACAGCAGTAGAGCTGTAAATGGAGAATAGTCATAATAGACACATTTTATATAAGAATAACAATGGTACCATTGTTCCGTTTTATTTGTCCTTCTTCATGTGCTACTGTTAAAGTTTCCTTCTGTGGAAAGCAGGTGTGCACCGCAGTTGTAATAACTGTGAAGTTTATCATTATTTGAAGCGGCAGTGCACATTACATTGAATTAGATGTCTGAATTAAAAAAGAAGAATGACATAACTTTCCAGTGGATTTTAAGCTTATTCAAAAGTAGTAAACATTACACTTATGTCTGGCAGACAAGTGTAAAGAGTCCCAAAGTATATAGGCAACATAGGCAAGTGCAGAAGAGATGAATTTTGTGTTCTCTTTGCATTCTACAAAAAGAGTTTGCGTGAGGACCATGTTCTGAAACACGATTAGGTCTAGTTATATTCCCCCAATATTTATATTTTTGATGCATAGGATTAGGGATGCAACGATACCGATAGTAGTATCGGTATCAGTGCCGATACCGGCATTTGCACGAGTACTCTTGCAAATGCCCCAATACCACTCCCAACACCCGGAAGCCAGTGCTAGTCTGGCTTGTCGGTATCTGAGCGGCTGGGGCTGCTAGCAGAATGCATTAAGAGTATTCCCCTCCAGCTGTCCACGTGGTCCAAGCCCTGGCTGGCCGTGTCTCGTGATCCTCCAACCGGTCACCTGGCTGTGACACAGCCTCCAGCCGTGATCTGGCAAAGGGGAATGCTAGCGTGAGGTCTGTGTGGGGTATACATGTATCTGAGGTCTGTGTAGGGTATACATGTGTCTATGGTCTGTGTGGGATATACATGTGTCTGAGGTGAGGTCTGGTGTGTGTGGTCAGGGTGTGCAGGCTGTAAATGGGGTGTCTGTCCATACATTCATTCAATATTAACATAAACTAGACAGGCTTTCAGCAAAATCCTAAATTATTGATCTTAACATGTACAGCTTGGAAAAAAGACGAGACAGAGGAGATATGATAGAAACATTTAAATACGTAAAGGGAATCCACAAGGTAGAGGAAGGGAGTATATTTAAAAGGAAACAAAATAGCAAAACAAGAGGACATAGTCTTAGATTAGAGGGGCAAAGGTTTAAAAGTAACATCAGGAAGCATTATTTTACTGAGCGGGTGGTGGATACATGGAACAGTCTTCCAGTAGAAGTGGTAGAGGCCAAAACAGTAATTGAATTTAAGCAAGCATGGGATAGGCATAAGGCTATCCTAAACAAAAGATAAATCCAGGTCAAGTATCCATGTAATTGGGCAGACTAGATGGGCCGATAAGGTTCTTATCTGCCGACATTTTTCTATGTTTCTATTGATTGGAAAGCGGTCACATGACATTAAATAAAAGTATCGGTACTCGGTATCAATGAGTACCTGAAAAAAAGTATCAGTACCTGTACTCGGTCTTAAAAAAGTGGTATCGGTGCATCCCTATATAGGATAATCTTTCAGTATTTGAGACTCGAGAACAATAGGGTATAAAAGTAGTTCTGTTGGTTTGTACATTTCTTCTTTAGAAACCATTTAATATTGGCAAAAAAACAAAAATGTTATAGATTCTCCAAGCAACTTGACTCATTACTTTCTCATTTGTATTTGTCATCAATATCACAAGCTTATGAGACAACACACTGATAAAGAGCAGTTTTTTCCTCTTAAAATTCCGTTTTCTATTTTGTTTTATAATTTCAAATATCTATCTAGTTTACCTTTTCTGATGCAGACATTTCTTTAAAGAAAATGGGCACTATCATGTGCCTTATGGTAAAACGGGGACGCTAAGGGGAAAAATTAGTGTTCGCTAATCTCCCCCTAGTGCCCCCATTTTACCTTTAGATTACGGAGCAGGCTCTGAGTCCAGCAGTCTGCCCAGTAGTGGCCGCTAGGGTGTTTGATGCCTGGGGCAGAGCTAACGCTCCGTCGCGAGCATCCCCTTGTAGTCCATAGGACTCCATGGAGGCATCTGGTGCCGAGTCACATGACCGGCAGGATCTTGCCTCTTGTGAGATCCTGCTGGTTGGCAGAGTGATCGCGGAGGGAGAATGGGGATTTTTTACCCCAGTCTCATTCTGCTCCTGGTGGTCAGAAGCGGTGAATCGGACCACCATTCTCGGCGTGGGTTGAGAGGTATTTGATTTTTTTGGGGGGGTCAGCTGCTGCAATGCGCAATGATGTCATTTTCAAGCGCCCCCCCCCCGGTGCACCTCCGGTGCCGATCACTGCAGCCACCTGGTGCGGGATGACATCTTGGATGTCAGCCCAGCCTCCGGGGCCCCGGCCGCACGTATAAAGTCATTGCCCTGGGCGCGATGACGTCTAATCCAAGCATAATCCCTCGCCAGTGCAGGGAAGGTTCCTGAAAGGGAGGGGGATCTCCCTCCCCATCTATTTGGGCCACGTAAAAAAGGCAGGCACCGCTTGGAAGAGCACAGCCTGCCCTTCCAAGCGGTGGCTGCCTTTAACCCCTTGGGGGCCGGATCGCAATTCGGCACCAACAGGTGCCAGATCGTGTTCCCTTCCCAGAGCTGGCTGACATCTTGGATGTCGGCCAAGCTTCCGGGATCTCTGCCTGCTGACTGGCATCATTGCGCATGGCGCGATGACGTCAGTTCGGGAGTTAACCCCTAGCTGCCACCTATGGTGTGGATAGTGAGTTCCAATGAATCCCCTATCTCCCGATCCATGGCAGCTAGGGATTAATGTTTTGTATCATTGGAACACCCAAAGCATGGCCTTTCCAATGATACCAATTATGACCATATTATCTGTAAAGACAAAATAATTAAAAATAAAAATATAAATAAGAGAATTAAGATTTTTTTTAAAAAAAATTTTTGTTTTTGTTTCATTAATTAATTAATTTATTTATAAAGGATTTTACCAGGAAGGATACATTGAGATTTCTCTCGTTTTCAAGTATGTCCTGGGTTCAAGAGCATTTAATGCAGTTTAATGCAGCAATATTGTTCCTATTTCAATTATAATGTGAACAATGATGCTGCACTAACAATTTTTTTTATGGGGGGCGTTTGCTAAAATTTTTCCCCAAAATAAATGTAACGAGTCCTAATTTCTAGTTTTTTTTAACCAGCGCACCGCATAGAAAATATAACCGCAAAGGCTCGCATGATAAAATGTGAAAAATACCCACTTTACACACCGTATTGCATTTTTTTGTTATTATATTCAGGCGGGACATGACGTATACATATAATAGTGATATATTATGAATCTGTCGAGTCTGCCGGAATGAACAATATATAATTTGTCTGGGTCGTATAATAAAATATGACTTAAAATCGCATTTAAACATGATGAGCGAAACCGGTAAAAATTAGCTCAGCACACAGGGGTGAAATGGCTCAGCAGTGAAAGGGTTAAAGTTTGAAAAAGTGTGTTTTTAAATTTTTTCATCATATATCATAATTTTTTCTTTGTAAATTATATGTTATGATGGAAATAATGGTATCTTTAGAAAGTCCATTTAATGGCGAGAAAAATGGTATATAACATGTGTGGGTTCCATAAGCGAGAAAATTTAGACCTAAACACAAACAGCTTTTGGACCAACAATGGTAAAAACGCCTGGTCACTATGGGGTTAAGGAGGTGATAGAGCCCCATGTCTTTCAACAATAGCAAATTGCTGTTCATAATTAATGGTCCCGTTAATTCCTCTTTGTGTTTTAATTTGCCAGAATGGAAATTTCCTTTCAAGTTGGTTTAAAGCGATTTCATTTTGTTATTTTACATATTAGATACTGTAAAATATTTCTAGGTCTATTTTGTAAATTGTAACTGATAACATTGAAATTTTAACAATGCACATCAGACATATGGATATGGTTAGTGTGTGTTTTACCTGTTCTATTAAATATAGCTATATTTTCACATTGGGAAAAGAATGTTTCAGAATAAACTGGTAACTAAAGCTATAGAGAAAACTATCCAAATGGATGAAAGAAGACTGAAATGAAATCAAAACCATAATATGCAGCTTTTGAAAATCCTTCAGCAATGGATCTTACAAACAGTTTGCTTTATTGGAATAACTGAGTTTGATCATAGGAAAAAAAAAAGTTAAAATATGCTTAGAAACATGTTACACCCTTTTAAATGGAGACCTAAACCACTTGCAAGTCTATATTAGTTGAACAAATTAAATTTGCAGTAATGTATGGAACAACTAGATTCATATTTTCATAGGGAGACCAGGAGGAAGCCGTACTTTGTGACATCATGATTCACAGAAAAACAACAAAGAACATGTAAGTCCTAAATTAGAACATGTTTCCTTCTATTCCAAATGGAATGTTTTGAAAAAAGGCATAAATAAGGCAGGTTGTTAGGCAAGCAACAATTTTGTGCCTTAAAAGGTGAAAGGCTTGGAAAATTATAGATATTTGTACTCAAATTAGATATTTATGTAATCATAAAGGTTTTATATCTATTGACGTTTTCTGAATCTTTTTAGCATGGGTCTACAACACACCAAAAATCGGGTACTAAGAGCAGACTATATATGAGGCAACCTTATAACACTATACTTTTGGTGGGCACCTGCTTCAGTCTCAAACAATTTTTAACTTTTCTTGGGCAATTTTAGAGCAAACCTATAGGGCAGGATTACAATGTTGGTGGTAACTCAACCAGAGCAGTTGTTAAGTTAATAGCTCCATAGGCTATAATAGCTCTGGTAAGTTTACAACAGCTCTGGTTAAGTTAGCACCAGCTTCGTAATATAGCCCATAAGATATACATATCGGTATGTACCCTTTCTAAGGGGCCTTCCAACCGAAATAGCAGACATTTCTTCTCATGACATTGAAGTGGAATCAGGCTGGAAGATGATCGCCATTATGAGCCAGGCGGCCATCTTGTTCAGAATATTGGTTCACTTGAAATAATTAGGTAGATTTCAGTAGAAACTAGAATGAAGTTTACATAGAATTTTAGGAATGTGTTAGATTAAACAGAGCAGCAATTAGAATTGAGGAAGATCCGGGCCGCTCTTGGCACGGAGAGACAGGATGACGAATGGATACATCAAGGTCACTAAGGCCTGCAGAGAGACAAAGAGAGCGTAGAAACCAGACCATGTCTTATCTGTGACTAATAAACATAGCCTTTAGGGAGGTGGGCACGGCCCGGATTGAGTGCCGCAGCAAATCATGAACTAACATGAAGTTTGCCAATTTACGATCAATGTATGGAATGCCTTGTTATTAACTATGGGAGGTACTAACCCACGTGGGTTGGGATAAGTGTCACCGGGAGGTGGACTAATTGGGATGTACCTAATTATGTATTCGGGGTATAAAACCCCTCGTCAGGGTGAGATCGGGGCTCACTCTTTGCGATTTAATCCTGTGTGAGCATTGTGTGACGACACAAATAAAGTTTGCCTTTCCTGAAGAGACTCGTATTCAGACAATCCTTGCTCGTGTCCGGTCCGGCTTCGTCCCGAGTGAACCTAGCAGATTCCGGTTACATTTCTTGGGGGCTCGTGAGCCGGGATACGGGCCCTTGCCGGCACGGCAACGGCTGCTGAACACTGTAGCGGTTGACTGCAGGTGCGAGTGATCCCGTCGGTAGAGCGTCCATTGAAGGTGAGCTGACATCTGCAGGCACCAAGCAGGATTTCCTGTTCAGTGGACCTCGTCTCGTCCCAAACGGACCCCCGGCCCGGGAAGCTGGGACACCACCGAGTCTGTGGAAACAGCGAGCAGCGCGGCGATAGGTAAAGTGTCTTTATGACGGAATGGGATGTTGTCCGCCTGCGGGTGTGCTCTATCTGCGTGCCCCCGGCGCTTACCGCTGGCCCGACTACCGAGTGACGCGGCACTTGGCGTCTCGTGCGGCCTGGCGTGACCCTGGGGAAGGGTTAGCGGGCGGTGGAGGGGACCCCTGCGTAGAACCAGCCCGACCACTGAGCAACACGGTACTCAGCGTCTCGAGCAGCTGGTTCACTGACCTTGTGGGTGTGGGACGTCTGTGGAGCGGCCGGCCGAATACGGAGATCGGATCTGCCGCGGAGGAATATTCGGATCTTAAGTGGAGGAATATTCGTATCTTTAAACGGAGGAATATTCGTATCTTTAAACGGAGGACTTTTCGGATCTTACGGGCCGGGGGAATCTTCGGATCTGATCACCGCTCACTTGGTATACCGAAGCGCGGTACGCGGTCCGCGCCTTCAGTTCGGATCTCACCTCGGTCGATTATTCTTAAGTCCGTCGGCCATACGCTTCACCTCTGTCCTGATGCGGGATGCAGGCACAGGGGCGTTCGGTTCGGATCTTAAGTCTGTTCGGATCTTATGCTAGACACCACATCCTGAGACCGCGGGGAATACTCAGACAATCTAATGCGGCGGAGAATAAAAGTCATCAGGCGAGGCTGGATGCACTGGTAAATCTCAGTTTATTATTCACATCACATACATTTATCAACTTTACACAATTATGAATACAATGGGAATCCCTGCCCGCCCACACAAGTCCCATTGGCCCTCGCTGGCAGGAGGCACCCGGGCCCCGATTCGTATTGGCCGTTACGAATCGGGGAGTTGCCGATTCGGCCGTTTTACGATCCGAGTATTCTGATCAGAACCACGAGGCGATCAGAAAATGGCGGCGGGCGAGGCAGACAAAGGGAATTACATTTCACAATACCAACGGGGACACTTTATTACACCACACACAAATCCACATCTAAAATAAAAAGTACTTAAAACTCCGTGGGTCCCACAGCACCTAAGTGTCCATGGGTATGAGTGCCACTATGCACTGCCCCTGGCTGAGGGTGTTGGGCCATTCCGTGACACTCCTCCCCCTTCCCACGTTCGACGCACCTGGTCTGACCCCCACCGGGTCATACCGGGGAAGTCGGTGCTCCCAGGCCCATAGTCTGTCTGGGGAGGCCGGGCCACCAGGCTTCTCCATTTGGCCTTGCGGCCGTGCCAGCTTGGTTGGGGCCCCACGTCCTTGGGGTTACCCCGGCTGGGAGAAAGGACATGTGACCGGGGGGGGAGTACCTCCCGTGTCCCCTCTGGGGCTATCGCTCACCCGGGGAAAACGGGTGCCACATGCACGCGCCCCGGGTGCCCAGGTCAATTGGTGAAAAGCCCAGTGGCTGCGTGAGGCCCCCGGGCCAAAGAGTTGCAAAGATGGGCAGAGGCCAGCGGCGCTCTGCCCCGTTGCCAGCTCTTCTGCTGGGGAGGCAGGTACGGCAACGACAACCGAGGGGACAAATGGGGTCACACCCGGCTGCTCTTCCGGGCAGCCGAAGGGTGGGATAAACAGCTGCAAAGGCAGTAGCACGGGGTCATCCTCGCTCTGCCCCTCGGGGCAGATTGTGAAGAATGGGCAGAGGCCAGCGACACTCTGCCCCGTTGTCAGCTCTTCCGCTGAGCGAGGATCTCCTTGCAACAGGATGGTTTCTTTCCCCCCCGGGGCAATCAATGGCTGCTCACAGCCCAGCCCGGGGGAACCATCCGTCTGCTCCTCCTGGCAGACTGTGGGCAGTGGGCAGAGGCCAGCGGCACTCTGCCCCGTGGCCAGCTCTTCTGCTGGTTGGAGGACAACTCTCTTTGCGACGGGGAGTGGGCAGAGGCCAGCGGCGCTCTGCCCCGTTGCCAGCTCCTCCGCTGGACCCGTGGCCTCGGCCACCCTGTCCGCTTGCGGGGTGAAGGGGGTAACTTTTCCTGCTGGGTGAGGATCACCTTGCAGGAGGATGGTTTCTTCACCCCCCTGGACAATCAATGGCTGCACACAACCCAGTCCGGGGGAACCATCGGTCTGCTCCTCCTGGCAGACTGTGAGCAGCGGGCAGAGGCCAGCGTCACTCTGCCCCGTGGCCAGCTCTTCTGCTGGTTGGAGGATAGATTTCTTTGCAGCTGAGAGGGGGCAGAGGCCAGCGGCGCTCTGCTCCATTGCCAGCTCCTCCGCTGGACCCGTGGCCGCGGCCACCCTGTCCACTTGCGGGGTGAAGGGGGTAACTTCCTCTGCTGGGACCCCAACGGGTACCCATGGGACCACCTCGGCCTCCCATAATTCCCAGACCTGGGGGCTGTCGACTTCTTCCGCCGACCCGTCCCAGCACGGGGAACTCAGACCCGACTGCGGAGCGCCGTCCAACAATCTCCGGTAGGCCATCTCGAGCTCCCACTCTCGCTCCACCAGGAACTCCAACTCCTCTGGACTGACGTCCCGACTCTCATACGGGATTTCCTCTTCCCGCCGCTCCAGGATCTCCTCGAACCGATCCTCCGACTCCTCTCCAAATCCAGGGTCGTCGACCATCCCGGCATAGAGCAGCCCCATGCCGCCGTAATGTCGACCTGCGGTGCCGGCGCCATCGAGGGTGCGGGGTGTCAAGGATCCTGTCAACCACCTGAATGCGCGATACGCGGCGTCCAGGGCCACCTCTTGCCACACCAGGCTTCGGAGCTCGACCTCCCACTCGTCCGGGGGTCGACCCCTCAGGAGTACAGCTCTGGCGTTGAACTGTACCTGGAAGATGACAGCGCTCGAAGGGACATCAGCCCCGTGGCAGTCCCTCTCATGGCGTAGCGCCTCATACCACAGCTCTTGACGGACCTCGTCCCGCCACTCAAATCTAGTGGGCTCTACTGCGGACCCGTAGTACCGTTCCGGGCTCTCCTGCAGCCTTCTCGAAAACTCAATCTCCATGTCAGCGAGGGTGCCGGCACAGGAGCACCGCTCCTCGACGGGGAATGTGGTGTCCTCAGATGCAGCTCCAGGCGAGCTGTAAGTCTCCATCCGAGGGTCGCTGGGATGTGCGATGTCCCCAATACAGGCTCCAGGCGAGCTGTAAGTCCCGAAAGGGTAATCACTGGGGGTTGCAGATTCCCAGGGTGAAGCTCCAGTCGAGCTGTAAGCCTCGACCCAGGGTTCCACGGGGTAGGGTTCGGGGAAAAAACACTCAGTCCTTGCTCCACGGAGCGCTGCCAACCGCAGCTCGTGCTGGCGGTCCTTTTCTCGCTCCTCTTCCCGGTAAACCTACCGAATCACTTCATGTATGTCCGCCTCCGCTGGGGCATCTCCGAGTAGGGCCACCCGAAGCCGCACCTCTCTGAGGCAAGCTTCCTCCTCCACCTCTGCGCGGACAAGGCTGGGGACGGGTGTCGTCACCCTGTTCTGATCCATCCTGGTCAGCTCCTTAATTAAGGTTTTCCTCTTCTTGTTACCCGGCGTTCCTCCCCGGTTCTCCAACATCCCACGTAGGGTGTCCCTGTTGTAGTGGGTGTACACCGCCATGGCGTAGGTCTCCTAGGGGTCTGCAGAGAGCGATCCCACCGCTGCCACCAGTATGACGGAATGGGATGTTGTCCGCCTGCGGGTGTGCTCTATCTGCGTGCCCCCGGCGCTTACCGCTGGCCTGACTACCGAGTGACGCGGCACTCGGCGTCTCGTGCGGCCTGGCGTGACCCTGGGGAAGGGTTAGCGGGCGGTGGAGGGGACCCCTGCGTAGAACCAGCCCGACCACTGAGCAACACGGTACTCAGCGTCTCGAGCAGCTGGTTCACTGACCTTGTGGGTGTGGGACGTCTGTGGAGCGGCCGAATACGGAGATCGGATCTGCCGCGGAGGAATATTCGGATCTTAAGTGGAGGAATATTCGTATCTTTAAACGGAGGAATATTCGTATCTTTAAACGGAGGAATATTCGTATCTTTAAACGGAGGACTTTTCGGATCTTACGGGCCGGGGGAATCTTCGGATCTGATCACCGCTCACTTGGTATACCGAAGCGCGGTACGCGGTCCGCGCCTTCAGTTCGGATCTCACCTCGGTCGATTATTCTTAAGTCCGTCGGCCATACGCTTCACCTCTGTCCTGATGCGGGATGCAGGCACAGGGGCGTTCGGTTCGGATCTTAAGTCTGTTCGGATCTTATGCTAGACACCACATCCTGAGACCGCGGGGAATACTCAGACAATCTAATGCGGCGGAGAATAAAAGTCATCAGGCGAGGCTGGATGCACTGGTAAATCTCAGTTTATTATTCACATCACATACATTTATCAACTTTACACAATTATGAATACAATGGGAATCCCTGCCCGCCCACACAAGTCCCATTGGCCCTCGCTGGCAGGAGGCACCCGGGCCCCGATTCGTATTGGCCGTTACGAATCGGGGAGTTGCCGATTCGGCCATTTTACGATCCGAGTATTCTGATCAGAACCACGAGGCGATCAGAAAATGGCGGCGGGCGAGGCAGACAAAGGGAATTACATTTCACAATACCAACGGGGACACTTTATTACACCACACACAAATCCACATCTAAAATAAAAAGTACTTAAAACTCCGTGGGTCCCACAGCACCTAAGTGTCCATGGGTATGAGTGCCACTATGCACCGCCCCTGGCTGAGGGTGTTGGGCCATTCCGTGACAGTCTTCTATGTTTGTATGTGTATCAGAGATACCGGTATAAAGGGAAACGTCCGACCATAGTCGGATAAGGAGACCCACGGCCACGGTCTCGTTGACATACCGAACCCGCCGCAGATAGCACGACAAGCAAAGGAGCCAGAGTGGCTAGCGCGTGTCTGGACCCGGGGGATCGGATGCCAACCAAATGGTAGTTCTGTAAGAGAGGGAGAGAGTAGCCACATGGAGTTGCATAGTCAGTGTTTGTAAACAGAGCTTCTGCACGTGGACCAGGAAAGGAGGAGGGATTTCTGTGACTGGGCTGAGAGCCCTGAGTCAGTGCTAGTGTGTACGTCGTGTAGTGAAGGGGGGCCAATTGAGGTCAGCGGTAGCTGCAGAGATAGTGGTGCTGGGTGGGTAGATTACCCATAGGCAAATTGGAATTGCAGACGGAAGTGTAGTTGTAGAACGGGGTGCACATAGTCACAAGCAGTCAAGAGTTAGAGTTTGAGCGCCTACTCACCTAGCGAGAAAGCAAACTCGAGAGTGGACTCCCAAGGTACGTTTCCGGCTCAGGCGACTGCAGTCCGGCTACTGACAGAGGAAGCGAATCCGATATATGAATTGTTGACTGAAGTACCAGACTGTAAATCTTAAGCGTTCTTGCTAAAAAGTAATATCTGTATTGTAAGAAGGTTATTGCCCTTTAAAGAGTAACAATGGGTAACAGGTCGTCCAAACCCAGTAAGGTAAAGAAGGGTGAGACGCCCTTAGGGTATATGGTGCGGAATTTTGAAGTGTTATATGCAACGCATGATTATGGTGTAGAGTTAACTAAGGAGAAATTAACATTAATGTGTACAATTGTATGGCCACTGTTAGTTCCAGAATGGCCAGAGCAGGGCTCAAAGGACCCCGAGCTAATACAGAGAGTGCATTCCCAAGTTACCGGGAAATGCGGACATCCTGAACAGTACCCATATATAGATATATGGAGGTATTGTGTAAAAGATAAAAGTCATTTTATAATGATGGCGGGGCAAAACAAGAAGCAGGTACCCCCAAATAGTGAAGAGAAAGGGAGACCGGTGTTGATAGAACAACCGGAGGAGATTGATTCTCTGCCCCGCCTTATCCATCATGTTATGGGGGAGCTAGAGAGGCTTTGAGTGCCGCAGTTGCGCGGGCGGAGAGGGGGGAGCAGGCAGCTGCTACTTCCCGGCCAGCTCCCTTCGCTCCGCCACGCGGGATTGTGGAAGAAGAGCAAGGGGCAGCTGGGGGAGGAGACAGAGAGGTCTCACCAGGAAAGATTGAGATGCCCGATGGGAGCGTATATAAATTAGTATCCCAAGAGGATAGCGATAATGAAAGTGAAGATGAGAAACAAGGGGCCACCACTTGCGCTGCGAACAATATATATAAACCCCGAGAACCATATCAGCACAATCCCAATAAAAGTAAGATGCAGCTGCCCCTACGGGAAGTGCCAGGCCCTTTACTGGAAAATGGAGCACCTGGGCCAGTGCAATACACATATGTCCCATTCACGACAACAGACCTCTTTAATTGGAAAACACACACACACCATTGTACTCCACTAACCCTGTGGCAGTGGCCAGCATGATAGAATCAGTCATGCTTACACATAACCCCACATGGGCAGATTGTCAGCAACTAATGTTGACAATGTTCACTACTGAGGAAAGAGCCCGAATAAATAGTAGCGCGCGGAAGATTTTACTTGTCCAAGCTGTAGAAGATGCTAAGCCCCAGCCAGAAGCATGGGCAGAGGAGCATTACCCCAAAACAGATCCCCGATGGCCATACAATACCGCTGCAGGTATTGCTCACCTACAGACGTACCGGACAGCGGTGATAATGGGTGTTAAAGCGGGAGGGAAGAAGCCCACAAACATGGGGAAGATAGCAGATATTGTACAAGAGCCTAAAGAATCCCCAAGTGCATTTTTAGAAAGGTTACTAGATGCATATAGGATGTATAGTCCTATTGACCCTGAGGCAGTGGAGAACCAGAGGTTAATTAATTCTTCGTTTGTGGGTCAGTCACAAAGAGACATACGGAGTAAGATACAGAGACTAGATGGGTTCTTGGGAAAAGGTATCAGCGAATTAGTTGAAATTGCTAATAAAGTGTTTCATAACCGGGCTCTAGAGTAGAAGCGGGAAGAGATAAAGAGACAAAGAGGACACACAGGTGTGGTCGGTTATATGGGAAATGGTGGAGGCAGAGGTGCCCCGGAGAGAGGGAGAGCAAGGGGTCGGGGAGGTAGAGGTAGGGGAGCCCCTAGGGAACCCCTGGGACCCAACCAGTGCAGCTGGTGCCGGGGTGAAGGTCACTGGAAAAATGATTGTCCTGCATTTTTGGCTAAATTTGGGGGACAGGGGGAGGTTGGTGAATTGGGAGGTCAAGCCTCCAATGGTCAGGTAACAAACGGCCGATATGAGAGGAGTGAGGGTGCCGGTGCAGGGTTTGTGGGTTTGGCGGGAACATCATTTGAAGGGCAGGGTACATATTGACAAGGACCTGGGCCCATTCCGCTTGGTAATCACGAGCCCACGGTCACTATGAGAGTGGGAAATAAAGATGAAATTTTTATGGTTGACATCGGTGCCGAATATTCTGTTGTAACACAGCAAATTGCACCCCCTGTGGGAAATGAAGTTGATATTATGGGAGCAATGGGGGTGTCTGCTAAGTACCCCTTCCTTGCTTCTCGGAAATGTAGTGTGGGTGGGCATAATGTTGAACATGAATTTTTGTATATGCCCGAATGTCCCATCCAGCTCCTGGGGCGGGATATCCTTTGCAAATTGCAAGCCCAAATTACGTTCCTTCCCGGGGGACACGCTCAATTAGACCTGCCTGAGAGTGGCAGCTCTGCCTGGCAGTACAACCCAGCCAGCCAGCACCCCCAATCTGTAAAAATTGCAGTGATTATGCCAAGAGAGGAAGAATGGTGCACAGCACCAACTCTGCCGGCAAGCCCGGACCCGCACACATTACTCCTCGAAATTCCTGGGGTGTGGGCGGAGGAAAACCCACCCGGACTAGCTGTAAATATTCCCCCAGTGTACGTCGATTTAAAACCTGGTGCAACGCAATACTGCGTGTCACCGTGGAACACACCCCTGTTGCCAGTACTGAAAGAGGGCACACAAGAGTACCGCCCAGTCCAAGATTTACGAGCTGTCAACGAAGCCACAGTAACCCTACACCCTGTGGTTCCCAATCCATACAATTTGTTGGCACTAATTCCCGGAGATACAAAATATTACACGGTGCTTGATTTAAAAGACGCTTTCTTTTGCATCCGTCTGGCTCCAGCAAGCCAGCCCCTTTTTGCATTTCAGTGGGAGGAATCTACCACGGGAGCGCGCCATCAAATGACCTGGACACGCCTTCCTCAAGGTTTCAAAAACTCGCCCACGATCTTCGGATGCGCGCTAAGCCAAGACCTCCTCTCCTTCAACGCTCAGCCAGACAAAGTTGTCTTATTGCAATATGTGGATGATTTATTACTGGCTTCTCCCACAGAAAAAGACTGTTTATCTGCCACAAAAGCCCTGCTACATCTACTATGCCAAGCAGGTTACAGGGTGTCAAGAAAGAAAGCACAAATATGCAAACAAAGTGTAAAGTACTTAGGTTTTCAATTAACAGGTACGAAGCGCGCATTGGGGCTGAAAGAAAAGAAGCAGTATGCCGAATACCCCAACCAAAGACCAGAAGACAAGTCCTTGAGTTTCTGGGAGCTGCAGGCTTCTGCCGCCTGTGGATCCCCAACTTCGCAGATATTGCCAAGCCCCTCCATCAGGCCACAAAGGGGGGAGAACAGGACCCCTTCCTCTGGGAAGAAGAGCAAACAGCAGCATTGCTAAAGTTAAAGACTCTGTTAATGGAAGCTCCTGCACTGGGACTACCAGATCACAGCAAGCCATTCCAGCTGTATGTGCATGAACACAATCAAACAGAGACAGGAGTGCTGATTCAAAGTTTCAGCTCTTGGCTAAGGCCTGTGGCCTATCTCTCCAAGCAACTTGACCCTGTGGCCTGTGGCCTATCCCCATGCCTGAAAGCTGTGGCAGCCACCGCAATGCTGATAGCAGAAGCAGACAAGCTGACCCTTGGACAGGTTCTTCATGTCAAGGTGCCCCATGCTGTCAAAGCCCTGCTGGACGTAAAAGGAAGTTACTGGTTCAGCAACAGCCGGATGACAAAGTACCAAGCCATGATGTGTGAGAATCCACGGGTTCATTTGGACCTCATCGCTACCTTGAACCCTGCTACTTTCCTGCCTGACTGTGAAGAGGATCCAGATCATGAATGCCTCCAAGTCATGGAAGAAGTGTTCAGTAGCAGGCCAGATTTGAAAGACGTACCCCTAGACAAATACGATCTACAGTTGTTCACTGATGGTAGCAGTTACATGGATGATGGGAAGAAAGTCTCCGGCTATGTAGTAGTCTCAGCAGAAGAAATTATCGAAGTAAATCCACTACCAGGCCATACATCTGCACAACTGGCTGAAATAACAGCTCTAACCAGAGCTCTAGAAATCTCCGAAGGCAAGAGGGTGAATATCTACACTGATTCCAAGTACGCCCTCATGACAGTCCATGCACATGGTGCACTCTACAAGGAAAGAGGCCTACTTACTTCCTCAGGACAACAAATCAAGTATGCAGCTGAAATCGCGGCCCTCCTAGAAGCTGTATGGAAACCAAGCGCTGTCAGTATCATGCACTGTCGTGGCCACCAAAAAGGTCATGATGAAATCCCAAAAGGCAACAGGCGCGCTGACCAGGCCACAAAAGCAGCTGCAAAACCATTGCTAACAATTGATCAAGCCAAAGTCCTACTCTGCAAGCAAGAGCCTCAACCTCCCATGCAAAACTACGAATTCTACATGAATTGGAGAAAATTTGAACCCAAAGGCGAGTTCATTGAAATTATATTGCACAAATGGCAAGATGATTACGAACTATTAGAACTTAATCATGATTATATCCAATGGCTTTTTCCAACCCAGTCTCAAGGCCGAAATTTCTATTCCACTCCTCTGAATCCGCAAGAGACACGCCTACTGATTAACACCTCAGAAGTTCAGCAAAGACTACGCAGAGCATACAAAATGATGCTGAAATTCTTCGGCGTAAAATTAATGGGGGAGTGTGAAGAAGATACAAAAGTAACAGAAGTAGAACGAGCAGAAAATTTCGCCGAACATTTCGAAAATTTAACAACCAACCCTCATAATAATCTATGGATTACACGAATACTGCTAAGTTTGGGAGAGTTGGGAGCAGAAGAATACCAAGCCCCGTTGGTGATTTTCTTCCTCAAGGAGATCCTTATCAAAAACAAGCTGCCAAGAATGAAGAAAAATGCAATGAACTTTTTCATACCAGCAGTAAGAGATTCACAAGACAGACAAGATCTGCTGTTCTTTGCATGGCGATACTATTTCCCGAAAGAAGAATTTGTCTGGGGAAACCATGGAGAATTGGCACGATACAAAGCAAAACCAGTGGTGGCTGCACTTCTACCGGCGCCACTGAGTGAATGGATGCCCGTATATTCAGAGAAAGAAAAGAAGTGGCTATCAGAAGAACAAGGCGGATATGGAGAAGACGGATGGTTCCAGTTGAAGAATGGACAAATAGTCCTACCAGCGACATTGGCTCCTGAGATTGTAAGAACGCTCCACGCAAGTACCCATGGAGGGAGAGAAATGATGGAACAGCAATTGGAGCCACATTTCTACGTACCAGGACTGTCAGAAGTCTGCAAAGCAATAGCCCAGCAGTGCGTGACATGTGCCAAAAACAACCCGAGAACAGGCTCATCTCAACCTCCAGGGAAGCAGCCAATCGGGCTATCCCCAATGGCATCGTTACAAATAGACTTCACAGTGCTGCCGCCCTGCAAAGGATACAAATATCTACTGGTAATGGTGTGTACTCTGACAGGATGCTCCTTTCCATCCGACACTGACACTGGCTCCTTTCCATCTGCCTTCAAACACGCGCTAGTTACCCCTTTACTAAAGAAACCATCCCTAGATCCCAACTCTCCATCCAACTACCGCCCTGTATCCCTGCTTCCCTTCACATCAAAGCTCTTAGAAAAACTAGTCTTCAACCGCCTCTCCCTCTTCCTGTCCTCCAATTCCCTACTTGACCCCCTGCAATCTGGCTTCCGTCCCCTACACTCAACTGAAACTGCCCTCACCAAAGTCACCAACGACCACCTAACTGCTAAAAAACACGGCCACTATTCTATTCTCATCCTGCTTGACCTCTCGGCTGCTTTTGACACTGTTGACCACCCCCTCCTTCTACAGACCCTCAACTCTCTGGGTCTCGGTGACACTGCACTTGCTTGGGTTGACTCCTATTCATCCAACAGGTCCTTCTGTGTGTCCTTTGCTGGTAACTCCTCCTCCTCATTGCCTCTATCTGTTGGTGTACCTCAAGGCTCTGTCCTTGGTCCTCTGCTCTTTTCCATCTACACCTCCTCCCTGGGCAAAATCATCAACAGCTTTGGCTTTAATTACCACCTCTACGCTGATGACACTCAGATCTACCTCTCTACCCCTGATCTCTCTCCCCCTGTCCTTTCAAAAGTCAGTGAGTGTTTATCTGGCATCTCCTCCTGGATGGCCTCCCACCACCTAAAGATCAACATGTCAAAGACTGAACTCCTACTTATTCCTCCCTCCAATGCCTCCCCACCTCCTGACTTCTCTATCATGGTGGAGGGTATCACCATCTCCCCATCAAACCAATTTCGCTGTCTTGGAGTTACACTTGACTGCTCTTTCCTTCATCCCCCACATCAAGTCTCTTTCCTCCTCCTGCCGATACCAACTGCGTAATATTTCCAGAATTCGGCCATTTCTTACCGCTGTCACCACAAAACAACTCATACACGCCCTGGTAATCTCCCGACTCGACTATTGCAATGATCACTTATCTGGCCTCCCTCTGTCCCGCCTCTCCCCCCCTACAATCCATCCTGAACGCCTCCGCCAGGCTAATTCACCTCACCCGCCGCTCTGTCTCTGCCGCTCCCCTCTGCGAGTCCCTTCACTGGCTCCCCATCCACTGCAGAATTAAGTTCAAAATCCATATCCTTACCGACAAAACCCTCACTAACTCAGCTCCCCACTACCTGTCCTCACTAATCACCAAATACACCCCAGCCCGCTCCCTAAGGTCAAACAGTGACCTGCGCCTAGCTTCTCCCCACATCACCTCTTCCCATGATAGACTGCAGGATTTCTCACGCGCAGCCCCCACTCTCTGGAACGCTCTCCCTCGTACTGTCAGACTTTCCCCTAACTTATCTTCCTTCAAACGCTCCCTTAAAACGTTCCTATTTAGGGAAGCCTACCACCCAACTCACTGACGCAACCATCAATCACTCTCACCTTACAGTCCTCTCCTCCTGTTTCCAACCCCAACCCTCCCAGATTGTGAGTTCCTACAGGAATAGGGCCCTCATCTCCTCCTGTACTGTTTGTCAAATGTTGTTCAATGTATTGTAACCCTGTCTATACTGTGCTTATTGTACAGCGCTGCGGAATATGCTGGCGCTTTATAAATAAAGAATAATAATAATAAAAGCCTTCCCAAGAAGAACAGAGAAGACTGTGGAAGTGGTGAAGTCTGATGAAAGAAATAATACCACGCTATGGACTTCCTCTTGAGATAGGGTCGGACAATGGCCCTGCATTTATACAGAACTGTTTACAACAGCTTGCCCGCCTGTTGGGCATCACCTGGAAGCTACATACTGCCTACAGGCCCCAAAGCTCGGGAAAAGTCGAGAGAATGAACCGCACCCTAAAGACTTTGATGTCCAAATTGTGCCAAGAGACGTCGCTAGGCTGGTTGGATGTGCTGCCGATAGTCCTTTTGCACATTAGGTGCAGGCCAACCCCCCAATTGAAGCTAAGTCCGTACGAACTTATGTTTGGACGGCCTACCCCTCTGATTACTGGACTAAGGGGGGACCTTCGGGCATTGGGAGAAACTAAATTAAATGATCAGGTTGTATTGTTAGGTAAATCAATGCAGAAACTGAATACTTGGGTGGGAGATAATATACCTCACTTTTTGTATCCCCCACTCCACAAGTATTTTCCAGGTGATTCAGTATGGGTGAAAGAGTGGAAAAATGACCCACTAGGCCCAAAGTGGAGAGGTCCTTACCTTGTCCTGTTATCAACCCCTACAGCAGTAAAGGTTGCCGAGGTGGTCCCGTGGATACATCACTCCAGACTGAAAGTAGCTGCAGCCAGTCCTGAACCAGCATGGAAGGTCGTCACCAACGAGACCAATCCGCTGAGGCTAAAGCTGACAAAGACCACAGCCGTGACCATCTGAATGATCCAACTGAAGGCACCCAAATGATTTCACAAGTGGGTGTCTTGATGGACACAATAAGGCCTGACCATCCACCAACAGGGGAACAAAGGGATCCCTGGGGGATACCCCAAGGGTGCTTTTTAGGGGCCCAGCCCCCACCCTTGATCATCCGGAAATGTATTTTATTTTTGAAATTCCTGTGGGGAGGGATTGGGTTTATGTGACTGTGAAGAGAATTTCCCAAGGGATTTTGACATTTGGGGCATTTGTGGTACTGATTTTGTACCTTGCAAACTTGATTTATGGACTCTCGCATGGAGCATGCCCCAGGTGCCCAAGCGCCACCAAGAAAGTGGATATCTCCCATATCTGGAATGGTACGCACCCAGTGATGGAGAATCGTACTATGTGGAGACAAAAACGAGAGGCGACATCCGAGATTTTGCCAAGAGGACATTTACTTGTGCAATTTAAATATGACTATGCTAAAAAGTCTGGGCAAACCGCATGCTGGGTGTGTAGTAGGTTGCACCCAGAGACAATCCACATCCCATTTGCTTCTGTTCCAATGAATCTGAGTATGTTTGCGTCAGGAAATGTCACAATACATGCTTTCGATGCACCAAGGGAAAAACAAGAATCATTCAGTCCCGGGTACCCTATAATAGGGCCAGTATACCCACCAGAGTGGTGCTTCCAACTAGGACCAGATAGAGACACAAATAATGAGGGTGGAGGGTGCTACGCAAGCAAGTTCAACTGGACATCATACATCTACACATTTAACACAAAGGAGCAGTCAAATTTTCTATACATACAATGTAGAAAACTCACGAGTGAGCAAGAGGCGGTGATTGCAAAGGTGACAGATGGAAGGCAGAGTGCACAAGATATGATGAAACGGCTGAGGCAACTGATGATAGAGATAGCAGAGGGAACACTACATTTGTCTCCATTTATATTGAGAGGGGGGTACCAGGTGTGTTGTGGAAAGGTGTGTTAGACATGGGTATCACCAACAATAACGGGAATGTGTTACCTGGCTAAATTGATCCCAATTCAGAGGGTAAGGGGAGAAGACACTAATACAAACACAGCACTCCACCCTAGGTACCCACTGGTGTTTGAAAGACAGAAGAGAGAGATGTTTAGAAAGGTGGATCGAATATGGTCATGGCTGCCAGCATGGACTGGATGGGGAAGAGAGTTGATGATAAGAATGAACAGTTATGCCAGTCTGATGGATGAGATTCTGAACAAGACTAGTATGGATATTCAGTTGCTGAATCTGGAGGTGAGTGAGATACGGAAGGTGCAGATGATACATGATATGGCACTAGAACAGATCAGTGCGGCCTTGAATGGATTGTGTGAAATGACAATGCACTATGAATGTTGCACTTTCATCAGGAACACCACACACGATGTCCCTGACTATTACCAGGTAATCCAAGATCACCAGGTGAAGGTAGCACAGTTGCAGAACACAGCAAGGAGAATCGCTGCTGAAGGCTGGAATCCACGTGGGTTCGGAGCAATCGGAGAATGGTTCGGATCCATTCTGAGATTTATTTCACAGATTGGATCCATGATTCTGATGTTGGTGGTGATCTTGGTCGTAGGAACACTAACGTACCGCATAGGGCTATGTCTATGGCCACTATGCAAGAGGGCACTGATACCCAACCAGACACAAAAGATACCACTGATAATCCCACAAGACATGTTCCCAACGAAAATAGGTCCCCTAAAGTATGAGGAACTCAAGAATAATACTAGTGGGGTGTGATGGCTACAAGCATCAGGAAAAAGAACCTGAGGCTTGAGCCAAGGGGGGAATGAAGTGGAATCAGGCTGGAAGATGATCGCCATTATGAGCCAGGCAGCCATCTTGTTCAGAATATTGGTTCACTTGAAATAATTAGGTAGATTTCAGTAGAAACTAGAATGAAGGTTACATAGAATTTTAGCAATGTGTTAGATTAAACAGAGCAGCAATTAGAATTGAGGAAGATCCGGGCCGCTCTTGGCACGGAGAGACAGGATGACGAATGGATACATCAAGGTCACTAAGGCCTGCAGAGAGACAAAGAGAGCGTAGAAACCAGACCATGTCTTATCTGTGACTAATAAACATAGCCTTTAGGGAGGTGGACACGGCCCGGATTGAGTGCCGCAGCAAATCACAAACTGTCAGACTAACATGAAGTTTGCCAATTTACGATCAATGTATGGAATGCCTTTGTTATTAACTATGGGAGGTACTAACCCACGTGGGGTGGGATAAGTGTCACCGGGAGGTGGACTAATTGGGATGTACCTAATTATGTATTCGGGTATAAAAACCCTCGTCGGGGTGAGATCGGGGCTCACTCTTTGCGATTTAATCCTGTGTGAGCATTGTGTGATGACACAAATAAAGTTTGCCTTTCCTGAAGAGACTCGTGTTCAGACAATCCTTGCTCGTGTCCGGTCCGGCTTCGTCCCTAGCAGATTCCGGTTACAACATGACTTCTCTATAATTGTTGCCGGTATCACTATCCTTCCTTCTGCCCAAGTCTGTTGCCTCAAGTGACTTGACTCCAGTCTTTCCTTCAGCCCCAGGAAGACAAAGTAATACAATACCAGTGCTGCTTGAATAGGGTCCACTCGTGACACCCAGTTTATTTCCAGTGAGGACAGGAAAATACACAACACAGACGTTTCGGGGTCACAGCCCCTTCCTCAGTGCGTAGTGCCCTAACCCTTAACAGACAAAACCCATATATATATACAATTACATAACAGGTAGGACAGCCAGACCCCCCCTCAGCCCTTTCCTTCAGCCCCTACATCCAATCAGTCTCCTCATCTTGCCGCAATCACCTCAGCAATATCACCAAAATTCGGCCATTTCTGACTGTCAACACCACCAAGCAACTTATCCACTCGCTTGTTATCTCCCGTCTGGACTACTGCAACAACCTCCTGACTGGCCTTCCTATCTCCCACCTCCGCCTCTGCAGTCCATCCAAGTTTTATCCATCTCACCTGTCGCTCTGTCTCTGTGAATCCCTGCACTGGCTCCCCATCCACAGCGGAATCAAATTCAAACTACTCACCCTGACCTACGAACCCTCACTAACACCACTCCTCACTACCAATCTGCACTAATCACTAAATACACCACAGTCCTCTCCCTAAGTTCCAACATTGACCTGCGCCTGGCATCCTCCACCATTACCTCTTCACATGCCAGACTGCAGGACTTCTCTCGTGCAGCGCCGACCCTATGGAATGCACTCCCTCGGAATATCAGACTGTCCCCAAATCTGGCTTCATTTAAATGCCCTCTAAAGAACCTTCTGTTTAGGGAAGCCTACCACCTGACTCCGTAACAAGACCTCCGACCGACCCAAAAACGGTCCTCACTTCTCCCTGCATTAACTCGTCACTGCAGTCCCTCCCCCTTGTCTCTAATAACCTCACCCATCTTGATTGTAACTTCCCATGGGAATAGGGCCCTCCTGTCCTCCTGTATCTGCAGGCAGGAATACTGACCTGCCTCCTGTATGTTTTGTAGAATTGTCCTGTGCATTGCACCTTGTACAGGCCTGCAGAATGTGATGGTGCTTAATAAATAACTAATAATAATAATGTCTCCCACACATTAAAATTGTTTTGATCTTCATCAGAGAAGAGTAAGTGATACTCCTCAAGAAACATTGAGCAAAGGCTCCACAAATGAATTACCAACATTATCTTATTGTTATTTTTAAAAGACACTAAGCAAAGCAGCCATTATTTTGTCCTCGCTTATACGGGGTCCAACCAAAAACTGGAAGTTATACTGTCAGCGACTACAATTTGAAATCTGACAGGGCCTGACTCACTTGGTGGAAGAGCAGGATCCATTCACACACTGACCTCCTTACAGTAAGCATCTTAAGAACACTCCAGGGAAACACACAGAGCAGGATCCATTCACACACTGACCTCCCTGCAGCAAGCATCTTAAGAACACTCCAGGGAAACACACAGAGCAGGATCCATTCACACACTGACCTCCCTGCAGCAAGCATCTTAAGAACACTCCAGGGAAACACACAGAGCAGGATCCATTCACACACTGACCTCCCTGTAGCAAATCAAATCAAAATAAGCTTTATTGGCAGGACCAAATACATTTTAGCATTGCCAAAGCATATGGGGAGGAGGGGGGTAGTGGGACATATATATGGGGGGGAATGGGCAAGTCCATGGATATTATCAGGGGTAAGGGATAATGTAAAGGGGGATGGGGGAGAGTCCGTGTTGGGGATTTATAAGTCTGGAATCTCTCATGTTCCTCTCAGTCTGTGACATTCTGCAACGTATTGGGCAGATATTTTCACCGCCGGCTCCTCTTCTCCAAGTATGATGTGGAGTTTCCTCGTCTCTTCTATAGAGGTGAAGTCCGGGATGAGAGCGGAGAGTCTCTGGAAGTGAGTTTCCCTCAGTGCTGAGTACTTGGGGCACTGTAGGAGGAAGTGGACCTCATCTTCCAGGGCCCCCTGGTCACAATGCTGGCACAGTCTATTCTCCCTGGGCTTGTAGGTCTGTCTATGCTGCCCTGATTCAATTTCCAGGCTGTGGGCGCTCAGTCTGTACCGGCTCAGGATCTGTCTGTCCTTGGGGTCTTGTAGTACCTCCAGGTATGGGGCCAGTTTGTATTCCCTCTGTAAGGATTGGTAAATGGTGAGTTTCTTGGAGTTTGCTACATCATGTCTCCATTCTCTGATATAGTTTTCCCTGGAATCGTTAATTAGGGCCTTTATTTGATATTTTGTCAGGTTGCCTTCATGGGGGCTTTGGATGATCAGGGTGGATATGAGTTGTTGCAGCCCACATGGTTTGGGATGGTCCTTGTTGGCCAGTAGGGCTTTATGGTGGTATGAGTTGAGGCTGCTGATGTTTAGATGGTCCCAGTATGATAGCGCCCTCTTCTGTACTGCAAGAAGGGGAGTCTGCCCAGCTCGGCCCGGCAAGCATTGTTAGAGGTGCTTCGATGGACTTGGAATATTTCTGTTGGGCTGGTGTCCCATTTGGGTGAGTCAGGGTAGGTGATGGGGCCCCATACTTCACTGCCATAAAGGAGGATTGGAGTGATGATGCTATCAAAGATTTTAAGCCAGACTCTTACAGGCGGTTTTAGTTTGTAGAGGTTTCTCCTGATGGCATAGAAGGTTCTACGCGCCTTGTCTCTTAGGGCCTCTATGGCTGGTTTGAAACTTCACGATCGGTTTGTTTCTAGGCCGAGGTATGTGTAGCTGTTGGCTTCATCAAGAGTGCAGTCATTAAGTGTGAAACAGGAACTCTTGGTTTTTGCATTCTTCCTTTGGAAAACCATGACCTTTGTTTTCTTTTGGTTGATGGGTAGTGCCCATGCCGCACTGTATTTTTCCAGCACTTCCAGGCTGTCTTGTAGACCTCTCTCTGTTGGTGACAGTAATAAGAGGTCATCTGCATACAACAGGAACTTCACCTCGGTGTCATGTAGAGTTAGTCCTGGTGCTGAGGAGGATTCTAGAGCTTCAGCCAGTCCATTGATGTAGATGTTAAAGAGGGTTGGACTTAGGCTGCAGCCTTGTCTGACTCCACGAGCCTGCCGGAAGTACTCTGTTCTCTTCCCATTCACCTTTATGCTGCAGAAGTTCTCATTATATGAGCTCTTGATGACGTCATATGTTTTCCCTCCTATTCCACTCTCCAGTAGTTTGAGGAGCAGGCCTGGGTGCCACACTGAGTCAAAGGCCTTCTTAAAGTCAACAAAGCAAGCAAATATTTTCCCATGTTTTGTATTGTGGACATGGTCCTTGATGAGACTGTGCAGGGTGTAGATGTGATCTGTAGTGCGATGGTTTGGCATGAACCCTGCTTGGCTTCTGTTGAGGACGTTATGCTGTGTCAGGAAGCTGAGGATTCTTTTGTTCTGGATGCTATTGAACAGTTTTCCCAGTGTGCTGCTGACACATATCCCTCTGTAGTTGGCTGGATCATATTGGTCTCCACTCTTATGGATGGGTGTTATGAGGCCTTGGTTCCATACTTGAGGGTAGAATCCAACGCTCAGGACCAGGTTGAAAACTTTACATATTGCGGCGTGTACTTCTGGAGAGCCGTGTTTAATCATCTCTGGAAGAATTCCATCCATCCCGCTGGCTTTTTTACTTCGCAGATCTTGAATTTTTTCTGCTACTCCTTGGGGTGTAATGGGTGTATCTAACGGGTTTTGGAAATCCTTGATTTTTTCCTCCAGTTCATGTAGTCTTCTGATGATGTGTTCCTGTTCACCAGTTAGCTCCTCTTTGGGAATGTCTTTGTACAGGCTCTTGAAGTAGTTGAGCCAGATGTTGCCATTTTGGATGTGGAGGTGTTTTTTCTTGGATCCTGAGCCGATTTGACTCCAGGAAGCATCTTAAGAACACTCCAGGGAAACACACAGAGCAGGATCCATTCACACACTGACCTCCCTGCAGCAAGCATCTTAAGAACACTCCAGGTATCTAGTTTTCAACATAATGGCCACCAGCGCACTCCACAATATGATATCCTCGCAATTGTATTTTGTATCTGTATTTCTTAATTTTTGGCTGATTTTACTTTCTAAAAATCCCGCTTTTTGTCGATTTTAACCTGTGCCCCCTTTCCCCCTCCCCCATTTCAAAGGCCTCTGATGCCTAACACTTACCTGAACTCATTTCCTCTTCACACAGGGAAACACACAGAGCAGGATCCATTTACACACTCAGCAGTGTTTCCCCACCCTAAATTCACCATTAACAGAAGGGTCCCCAAATTGCAGGGAATCGGCAGCCGAATGTGGCCGCAAACCTGCCGTCCGCCGCCGCAAATGGGTCGGACCCCATCTCAAACCTGTCGTCCACTGCCGCCAACCCACCGGACATCCACTGCAAACATGCCAGACAACCGCCAAAAGCTGCCGGACACAACGCCGACCAGCTGCAAAAAAATGTCGACAAGCCATCGGACGGGTTAAAAAAAATAAATTAGGGGGCGTGTCCTGACCGCCGGGCAAGATGGCCGCGTGAGAGGAGAGCTCCGCAGCCACAGCCGACTCCGAGCGCATAAGCACACCACCCGTTCAGGATGGTCAAGCCCCGCAAGCCTCCACATACCCCTGGACCACCGGAGACCATACTCAACGCTCGCCCGGGCTCAATCCGGCAATTTTGGGCACCTAACAAGGAGGCCGCGGATCCGGCGGCAGAATCCAAGATGGCGGCCGCACGAGATGTCTCGACTCCAAGCTCCCCGAGCGGATCGGAAACGGGACGTGCAGGTGAGCGCTGGGATCCCCCACCAGACCTCCATACACTCCTCCGCTCCCTCCCCACCAGGGAAGACCTGGCGACCTCGACGGCGGGTTTACAGACCTCGCTGCTGGCGGAAATCCGGGGCCTACGCGACGATCTAAACGGCCTACAAGACAGGATCGCACAGGTGGAGGTGTCACAGGCCCGCCAACAAAAAATCTCAGCTACGCATGACACGGCACTAGCAACACAGCACGATGCTGTACAGGCCCTAGCCAGACACGTGGAAGATCTTGAGAATAGGGGCCGCAGAAACAACATCAGAATCCGAGGCCTCCCTGAAAGTGAAAATTCTCCCGCGGACCTACGCCACGCGCTCACTAGGCTGTTTAACGAACTGCTAGACAGGGACCCCTTGACGGACATTGAGTTTGAAAGATGCCATCGGGCCTTGCGCCCCCGAGGCCCGCCTGACGCGCCACCCAGGGATGTAATATGCTGCTTACTCCGACACATGGTAAAAGAAGACATCATGGCAGCGGCACGCGGGTCCCGCTCTATTGTATTCGCTGATGCTAGCGTCTCCCTGTTTCAGGACTTGTCACCAGCAACGCTGCAGTCACGGCGCCTCTTGAAACCACTCACCGCGGCCCTCCAGACTCGAAACCTCCAATATAAATGGCTCTTCCCGTTTGGGATCCAGGTCCGCTCACGGAATGGACCCATCGCGCTACGCACTGGCTCGGAGTTACCTGCCTTCCTGGAAGCCCTTTCACTCCCACTGGACACTCTACCGAAATGGCCGGACCTTGTGGAGATGTACTCCCTCCCGCTGGGGCCACCTACACGGCAGCAAAGACCGCGGCGCCGTCAACGCTCTATGTCCCAATCCTCTTCACAGGCCGCGAACAGGCCGAGAAACGACTGAAGATGACCTGACCTTCCCACTGCGGCTTACTTGGCCCCACTTCCCGTGACCAGTCAGCCGATACGAACAGACAACCCCGGCCATCGATTTGAAAACCAGGACTCTCACCGGAGGGACCACTTACTACCCGGACCCGGAACCATACCTCCTGCCTGGCCTCAATGCACCGACATAGTGCTGGTCTTTCTACGAGGACATGTATCCTTTACACATTATCTTTTGCCACTTAATTCTGAGTTCGAACCGCCATAGCTGCAGCGGTGGCGGGAACTATTGCGCCTGGCCCTGGCCTAGCTCAGAGACGCGGCACGAACTGACTGTGGCAGCTGGCGGGAAAGCTGCGGGTCTCACGTCTCCTGGTCCCTGACCCATCGCAGGCTCACACACTCAGTCGGAGCCGGCAGGCTGGCGGCGAATCCGACACCCTATTTAAACCGTTTATTGTTCAGTTTTACTGTTTCTATTTCACTGTTGTCCGGTATACGGAACCTGGAAGCGCCATTGCTCGGCGCTCGTCACTACCCCCCCCGAGATAGTGCCTCTGGGACTTAGGTCCCCCTTTGCTGTGTAACTACCCTCTGACGTTGTGCGGAGGGAATAGCTTACACCAGGCACAACCTCATTGACCTGACCCAACCGCCCTACCCCTCCCCCCCCTACCCACCCATCCAAATCCCCCCCTCTAACAAAACCCCTACTGACACCTCCTCATGGCCTCCCTCCCCCGCCCCCTCAAGGTCCTCACCATCAACGCCAAAGGGTTAAATATCCCTGAGAAAAGGCACTCGGCCCTCAGGGACTTCCGCTCAGGCCACGCGGATGTGGTACTCATTCAGGAGACCCACTTCCCTCATGACGGAGCCCCACGTCTTAGCAGCCAGAAGTTCCCACTAGGATTTTTTAGCAACTCCACAGCCGGTAAGGTCTGTGGTACGGCGATTTTACTGTCTAGAGAAATCCCATTTACTGTCACCGGAACGAGACTTGACACGGACGGACGTTACACATTCGTCAAGGGTACCATAGGCGATCAACTATATACATTTGCATCCATATATCTCCCAAATCGGAAACAACACCGCACACTCCGCTCCATTCTGACGATCTTAGCGGACTTCCAGGAGGGGGTCTTGGTATTGGGGGGAGACCTCAATCTCCCCCTGGACGCCCGTCTTGACACATCCAGGGGGGTTTCGAGTGTTCCGCACACGGTGCTTAGGCAAACAAGAACCACCTTACACGCACATCGACTGGTAGACTGCTGGCGTACACTACATCCAACCACCAGGGATTACACACACTTTAGCTCGCCTCACCACTCCTACTCGAGAATTGATTGTATCTTCCTCCCCTTCGGGCACATCCGCCTTCTAGAATCAGCGACTATAGGCCCCTTGACGTGGTCTGACCATAACCCAGTAATAGTTACCTTACACTCGCCGCTAGTAAGGCCCAGAGAGCGGCTTTGGCGCCTCAACGAGACACTTATCACCGACCCACTGATTAAAGAGGAAGTCACTCAACTGCTACACAATTATTTTAGAGAAAATGTCACACCACACTCCACACCCCAGATCATTTGGGAGGCCCATAAAGCGGTAGTGAGAGGATGCCTCATCCAACGAGGCTCACAGAAAAAGAAGGCATACGCTGTCACACTTGACTCCCTGCTTCAACGCATTCACGACTTAGAACAGGCACATAAGCAACACATAGACGACGTGAGATACGCCTCTCTTCTGGAGCTCCGGACTGAACTTCATTCCTTATTGAATGTTAAAGCCCAGAAAGCTTTTTTAGCTACCCGCAGACTCTACCACGAACACGGTAACAAATGCGGGCGGTTGCTGGCCCGGGCACTCAGATCCCACAGGCAGAAATTGTACATCTCCAAACTCCGTACACCCCAGGGATCTCACGTTACGTTACCCCGGGACATGATAGCGCTGCTTCAGGACCACTTCTATCACTTATACAACCTCCCTCAGGAAGCAGGTAGTGCCCCCCCTCCCTCTTTAATGCTTCAATTCATACGCAAAAATGTACACACCAAATTGTCCCTAACTCAGCGAACGGACCTGGAAGCACCTTTCACCATAGAGGAACTATCACAAGCAATCAAAAAGACACCGACAGGCAAGACCCCAGGACCGGACGGGTTTTCCCTACGGTATTATAAAGTATTTCTTCCCTCCCTTGCCCCAGCATGGCTCGCTGCTTTCAATACACTGACCCAGGGCTCACACCCCCTACCACCGCAAACACTAGCGGCCACAATCACCCTTATCCCGAAGCCGGGAAAAGATCCAGACATCTGCGCGAATTACCGCCCCATATCACTGCTAAATCAAGATATCAAACTGTTTGCAAAAATTATCGCCCTGAGGCTGGCCCGCTATATCCCTGGACTGGTACACCCCGATCAGGCGGGATTTGTACCGGGCAGGGAAGCAAGGGATAACACCGTGAGAGCGCTCAGCCTGATACATTCGGCCTCCCACCCCAAATCTGAACCCACGCTTTTGCTCTCCACGGACGCCGAGAAGGCGTTCGACCGAGTACGGTGGACCTTCCTCTTCCAAACCTTGCGCTGCATGGGCTTTGGCCCCAATCTTATGGCATGGATTGGAGCTCTTTACTCCTGCCCTTCGGCGAGAATTAACCTGAATGGCATCCTCTCCCCCTCGTTCCCCATACGAAACGGAACACGGCAGGGATGCCCCCTCTCCCCGATGCTGTTTGCCCTCTCCCTTGAACCTCTCCTGCAAGCTGTCAGGACCAATACCACAATACACGGTGTGAGGGTGGGCGCGCGACAGCACAAGGTGGCCGCATACGCGGACGACCTGCTGTTTTTTATTAGCCAACCCCTAATGACCCTGCCATCCCTTACAGCGCTCCTACGCGAATACAGTTCGTATAGCAACTACAAAATCAATATGACGAAGTCTGAGATCCTGGGGGTGAACATCCCGCTGACACTGCGCGCGCAGTTGCAGGAGGCATTCCCGTTTAAATGGCGCTCCTCTGCGATTACATACCTAGGAGTCCAATTGACCTCGGACCTATCCACTCTGTACTCAGCGAACTTCCTCCCATTGCTGCAATCCATCTCCTCAGATCTAACGTCTTGGGCCTTCCCCCATGTCACCTGGTTTGGCCGCATTAGTGTTTTAAAAATGAATATCCTCCCCCGCATACTGTACCTCTTTCAGACTTTACCGATAGCCATACCCAGACTGTTCTTCAGTTCTCTGCAGTCGATTTTTAACAAGTACGTGTGGAACACTCGACAACCTAGACTTAAATTTAGCCTCTTGACCGCCTCAAAACGCAAGGGGGGCTTGGCCCTGCCTAACATTAGACAATATTATCAAGCCGCACATTTACTCCGCATAACCGAATGGACGAATAACCCCCTCACAAACTCTGGATAAGCCTGGAGGAGAACCTTACTGGTACTGACCTGGCCTCACTCCCGTGGCTTCTGGGCACCACTGCCGCATGCGGGACCCCCTCACACCCTACCGTCTCTGCTACCCTTAAAATTTGGAAATCCCTCCAACGCTCTACGAAAATTGCCCCATGGCCCTCCCCCCTCCTCCCTGTAGACCGCTTACCTGTATACTCAAGATATGTCCGCCCCACCCAGGAGGGGAATCAACAGATACGCGCCCCAATATACATTGCAGGAGACACATTTAAACTTCCTGCAGAAATCCCACTGCAGCATCCACACTCATTCCTTACGCGATTTCATCTACACCGACTGACCACATACTTGCGCACTCTGGCACAGCCGTCCGCATTTACACGACCCCTTACCCCCTTCGAACTGCTGATACAACGCCCCAGCGCCCTGACACACGGTATATCCCTCCTCTATGGCCTGCTCAGGGATCTGACCAGCACTGAACCCCCATACAGAGCCAAGTGGGAAGCTGACCTTCAGCAGCCCTTCACTGATGACGAATGGGAGAAAATCACCACCCTTGCCACAAAATGCTCCATAGCCAGCAGAACACAGGAAACGGCCTACAAACTGCTATCCAGATGGTATAAACCTCCCGCACTGATCGCCCACTACGACGCTCGAACGGATGGCTCTTGCTGGAAATGTCACGCTCCTCACGCCGATATGCTGCACATGTGGTGGTCCTGCCCGCAACTCCAACCTTTTTGGCGCACAGTACATGAAACCATTTGCAAAGTTTCCACTATGCCCCCTGACTTCTCACCGGCCCCGATGCTCCTGCACCACACACCCTTGTCGGTAGGAGCCTACACAAAATCTATGGATATCAGACTGCTGAACGCGGCCAAAGCGGTCATTCCCCGCCACTGGAAATCGTCTACTGCCCCATCTATTCGGGAATGGGTGCAGGAACTGCACGAACTATGCAACATCGAAGATCTTCTTCACCGAGCGACAGGCACCACAGAGAAACATCTGCGCCGTTGGTTCTACTGGCCAGACGCATGTCCTCACGTGACTGATCCTCCCAACCCCTGAACTATGGGACTTGAGTGGTGAGGAAGACATGCAAGAGATAGAAGATATACATTAGTATCTAAGAATTGCAGTATAAGGGACAGGGACTCGCAACTTTGAGGGACACAGACCACTGGTCCACTATGACCCCTGAGAATTCTCGCACCACTCCCCCCCCCCCCCCTAATCTCCCCCACGCCCCTCCCTTTCCCCCCCCCCCCCCAAAATATTAAACAGTTATTTTGCATTTACTTGATGAATCTATCATATGCCAACTGATTACATTTATTTGTGGTACAAAAATGTTGATAGACCATGGAAACTGGTATATTGTATCATCCTGTACAAATTGAAGTTTCATTTTTGTTGAAGGCACCTTTATTTCCAATAAAAAACTTTATTACAATAAAAAAAAAAAAAAAAAAAAAAATTATTGAAAGTGTCAAAATTGAAACGCTGAATGAAAATGTCTGGAATTAAAATATAAGGTCCTGTGAATGATAATAAAAAGGGCAGTTACTGAAAAACGCTATTAAAAAAATCACAAAAAATGCCTAAATGATCCTAAAAAATCTCTAGAGACTTTTACTGCAAATTAAAATAATAAACAGTTTATTAGATATTGAATGAAAACGGGAATATTTTTAACATTGACGTCTATGGGGTTCGCTTGAATAAAACCTCTGAACGAAACCACCGAACAGCAGGGCATTTCGGCAACTTTCACTGCTATTCGGTGTTCTCTGAATAGATTAAACATTGCTTCTCTATGGGGGATTTCACTGCCTTCGAACAGGCACCATACTTGCTGGCAGTTCTCCAAAATTTAAAATGGCATTCTATAATTATATTGCCAAAATAATAATTATCTTGAAAAGTAATATTTTTTAGAATTTTAAAATGGTTTGGTTCCAAAAATTATACAATAATTCAGAAAATTATTGCACGCGGAATTCTAACAAAGGAGCAACACACCATTTCTCATATTTACTGCTCAATTGCCTTGGTTCAACTGTGAACTTTCAAACATTTTCTGGAGAACATTGTGGAAGGCATATTCAACACATGTAGAGACAAAGGTTGATTTCTTGGGTGTGTTCTCAACTCTAGCTTGGCTTCTTGAACAAGTCTCTCAGCAGCAATTATGTTGGACAAGCAGGATTAATGTTTACAAGTCTTAAAGGAATCCCAGGAGCTATTCCATCCTCTGCTAATCGTCTTATTTCTGGAATCTCTCCTGATTTCCATGGGTACTGAATGGTCTAGCTGTTGTCGAAGTGTAATATTTTATTTTGTTGATGAGGCACTGGAGAGTTTAAATTATTGAGGCAGTGATGAGTGAGTGAGAAATATTTTTGAAATAAGCCAGGCATTGTTTACATATTAACTCATTAACTCCCAGCAGGGTCATTACCACATACCACCGCTATGTCTGACTGTCTCCTCTGATCGTTAAATTATTCAAGCAGAAATTTTTTCACATACTCACTTCCCTCTGCTTGGTTCTTGGAGAGCAATTAAACAATATTCTTTATTGCCGTATAAATATAATTTATATTGAAGAAATAAACTGATAATTTTAACATAATTTTTTTAGTTATCTAAAACTCAAGACTGACAATCAATATTGCTGAATATATAAAAATATAATTATTTAGCTATTTAATTGTTTACAAAGTCTACGTGTTTGAGCCTAAAGCAACATACTATAATATGCATTTGTTATTTATGGAATACTCAATGTTAAACGTGTAACTATTAGTTCTCCGTTACTTATAAAATATTAAGAAAAATTTTGAGCGTGAATAAATTAGGATGGTAACCTAAAATAATATTTATATGAAATTCAGAAAGCATGGACTTGAAAGGAAAAAAATCCAGTGGCAAATATCTAACCTGTAAACAAATGCCACAAAATGTATGTTCTATTCTTCATATGTTTTGCCTAACAGCATTGAGAAGGAAAGTCTGCTAGAATATGAGTTTCCTTGGTAATTTTTGAGGACTGCCGTGGTCTAAGGTTAAGGACTTGCCCTTTTTCCTTGCTACTGGGTTATTAAGCGTTGGAGGTGATAATAATAATAATATCATTTATATAGCGCCAACAGTTTCCGCAGTGCCTTACAATAACCAAAGGGAGCGAGATACAGATAAACGGACATGGGATGGAAACAAATGGTGTAGAGGGCCCTTCTCATAGAGTATTTGGAACCAAGTATTTTTCTTCTATTGTATGAAAATCACATAAAATACCACTTTATAATCCCAAATAGTTCTATTTCTATAACCATAATTCAATTGTTCATTATACTCATTAATATTTAATGATGAGAAGTGTTTATTATCCTTCTTATCCTACAGAAACCCTTGAAATTATTCTTAAAGTTTCAGAGAAACTCTGAATGTATTATGAATTATTTTAAAATCTGTGCTTATAGCATCACATGGTTAAAGAGCAAAAAAAAAAAGTATACCAATATTTAATGTGCAAGCAAGTCTCATAGGTTCCATGAACTTCAATGTTCTGAATTCTAAATTATCATAATTCATAATTGTGCTTTACTGTGCAGGTGATCATTGTTTGAGAAAGTTTGTAATACGTTAAATAAAAGCTCACCATTTCATGTCTTCCTATACTAGCCAGGCAGAAAAAATACTTTTCACTTTAGAATTCGCCCATTGTATGACCACACCACACCCACGATCAGGTACAGAGCAGCTGCAAGTATTTTTACCAACAAAGGTAAAGGGTCACTTTGCCAACCCCCCCAAACCCCATGACTAATCCATGTACATCACTATTCAACCAAATACTCCACTAATAATCCTATACGTCATGATCAAACCTATTATCCCACATTCTCTGTATTATCTCATGACTGTTATTAAATCATTCTAATGTCTGATTGATTTCTTCTGTCACCCCTGGGTCTCCTGCCTTCCTCGTCTTCCACTCTTTCCTGTCTGCTAATACTCCCAAGATCCTCCTCTACCCTCTAGCACCTTTCCATTTATAATTTCTGTCAGCCCCACTACATCCTGTTACACCCAGTGATCCCATACCAGGCTTCACTGCCCCAGTGTCCTGTCACTCTCCTCAGCCTCTACTCAGCCCTTTGTCATCCTCCTCAGGTCAGTTCCAGCCCTCATTGTTACCCTGTCAGGGTTAATTGCCATTCCTATGTAAAATACTGTCCTCCCCAGCCCACAGTTCTTGTCACCCTCAATGGTCCTCACTGTGTCTCCTCTCATCCTAACTAGCCCCCAGTGCGACATGTCTCCCTCCCCAACTACCAGTGTGTTCTATTTCACCCTCATTAAGCCCTGGTGCACCCAATATCACTCACACTAGCACCTGGTGTACCCTATGTCATCCACCCCAGCCTCCTCTCACCCTCTGTAGACCCTATTGTGAGCTATGTCATCATCCATAGACCAGAGTGTTTCTTGTCACCTTCTCCATTCCCTAGTGTGTCCTATGTCACCATACTTAGCACTCAGTGTCCTACGTCACTCTTCATAGCCCTCAGTGTGATCTAAGTCACCCTCCCCTGCCCTTAAAGTGTCCTATGTCACCCTCCATAGTCCCCCCGTGTGCCCTGTCACCTTCTCTAGCCCCCGGTGTGCCCTGTCACCCTCCCAAGCCCACAGTGTGCCCTCTGTCATCCTCCCGAGCCCCCAAGTGTACCCACTGTCACTCTCCCTAGCTCCCTCTTCTACTCTTCCCAGTGCAGTCCCTGTTACCTGCCTCTCTTCAGATCTACAATGCCAGGATGTGCAGGACAGCTGCTCCTAGGCCTGGCTCCTCTCCACCACACACCCACAGGCAAGTGCTGATGGAGTAGTGTGAGGAAGTGGGTGGGGCAGTGAGCTGGAGGCTCCAGCTGGCTCTCCCCAGACTCACAGAGACAGGGAAAGCAGGGGGTAGCCATGATGGTGGAAGGGCTGCTCGCCCTTCTCTCCCCACCCCCCCCCAGCCGTCACATGGAGGGACGAGGCTTCTCTTCTGCACAGCACTGATCTCTTCCCGCAGAGAGACAGCGCTGAGACTACTAAATCATACTTTAGCGCCTTCTGCTGGACAGGCGTCCGTTCGGCCTTATAGAAAGCACTGGCTGTAATCAGGTATCAGGTGTGGACCAGGTATCAGGTATCAGATGTGGACCTACTTTCCTGCTTTTTGTTTACCATTTGAGAAGTAATACTGTATTGTGATAAAATATTATTAATTATTTTTTTTTAAATCATAACAAGATTTTAAAAATAAAGTTTACCAATCATTGTGGGACCACACACTAGAGTACTGGAACGTTTATAAAACTGTCCTATAATGAAGATGCATTATGTACAGTATATACCTTGCTAAAAGGGCCACCACATTAATGTGGGCCTCATTATTTAAACAGATCATGACCCTGCAGCTTCTTCGGAGCACAATCCACTAAGATAAAAAAATTCAAAACAAATAAGAATTGACTTACATACTTCATTGAAATGTAATGCCTTGTGGTTTGATAAAAATGGCATAAGGATTAAACAGGGCTCAAATTTCTAAATGCCTACTTGCCTGGGGCAAGCTGAAATTGAAGCAGAAGATGTGGAAATTGTACACCTGTTTACAAAATTATCCTCTTTTTTCACCATCCAGAGCACAATCCACGGCACTGGAATATTGTATAACAGGTGTATACATATATGGCCATATTTAAGTGTATTTTTAAATCAATAAGTTAGAGCAGTGGTTCCCAACCCTGGTCATCAAGTACCCCTAACAGGCCAAGAGTCAGATAACAACTTAAACGTTAACCACAAGACAAAAATGGAAAACATCAGGACCTCCAGCGGAGTAGAGTGATAATTTTATTCAGGGACAGTAGACCCCCATGAAAAAGCAGTGGCGTTTCGACCCGAAGGTCATAATCATAATACAATTTTCATCACTCTACTCCGCTGGAGGTCCTGCTCTTTTCTTTTTCCTGCTGGTATTTGGGGCTGGCGGCATCCCTGCTTAGTGGTGACCTCGTGCAGGGCAGCCATCAGAAATGATGGGGCCCCTTACTAAACCTCACGATGGGGCCCCCCCGGCTCTCCCTCAAACTCTAACCGGTTTTCTCCCCCTTCAAAAAAAAGGACATAACATAGCACCACAGCAATAAAACTTCCAGTAATGTGCAGTGTGTATGAGCGTATCACAGAATCCACAGCAATAAACTTAACAGTAATGTGCGGTGTGTATGAAGGTATCACAGAATCCACAGCAATAAATCTCACAGTAACGGGCTGTATATGATGGCCTCTGGGTCTGGGATTGGTCCCTGGGTCTGGTGTGGGCCTTGGGGTCTGGGCCCTGGGCCTTGGGGTTTGTGCTATGGGCCTTGGGGTCTGGGCCCTGGGCCTTGGGGTTTGTGCTATGGGCCTTGGGGTCTGCGCCTGGGCCTTGGGGTCTGGTCTGGGCCCTGGGTTTGGTCCCTGGGACTGGGCCTTGGGGTCTGGTCCCTGCGGTCTGGGCCCTGAGTCTGGTCTGGGGTCTGGGCCCTGGTCCCTGGGTCTGGGCTCTGGTCCCTGGGTCTGTGACTTGGGGTCTGGTCCATGGGGCTGGGTCTTGGGGCCTGGCCCCTGGGTCTAGGCTGGGCCTGGCCCCTGGGGTCTGGGCCTAGTTCCTGGGGTCTGGACCCTGGGTCTGGGCCTTGGGGTCTGGTCCCTGGGACTGGGCCTTGGGGTCTGGTCCCTGAGTCTGGTTTGGGGTCTGGGCCCTGGTCCCTTGGACTGGGCCTTGGGGTCTGGTCCATGGGGCTGGGCCTTGGGGCCTGGTCCCTGGGGTCTGGGCCCTGGGTCTAGGCTGGGCCTGGTCCCTGGGGTCTGGACCTTGGGGTCTGAGCCCAGGGTCTGGGCCTTGGGGTCTGAGCCTTGGGGACTGGGTCTGGGCCCTAGGTCTGGGCCTTGGGGTCTGGGCCTTGGGGTCTGGGCCTAGGGTCTGGGCCTTGGGTTCTGGGCTTTGGGGTCTGGACCCTGGGGTCTGGGCCTTGGGGTCTGGGCCTTGGGGTTTGGGCCCAGGGTCTGAGCCTTGGGGTCTGGGCCCAGGGATCTGGGCCTTGGGGTCTGGGCCCTGGGTCTGGGCCTTGGGGTCTGGGCCCAGGGTCTGGGCCTTGGGGTCTGGACCCTGGGGTCTGGGCCTTGGGGTCTGGGCCCTGGGCCCAGGGTCTGGGCCTTGGGGTCTGGGCCCAGGGTCTGGGCCTTGGGGTCTGGGCCCTGGGTCTGGGCCTTGGGGTTTGGGCCCAGGGTCTGGGCCTTGGGGTCTGGGCCCAGGGGTCTGGGCCTTGGGGTCTGGGCCCGGGGTCTGGGCCTTAGGGTCTGGGCCTTGGGGTCTGGGCCCTGGGGTCTGGGCCCAGGGTCTGGGCCTTGGGGTCTGGGCCCAGGGTCTGGGCCTTGGGGTCTGGGCCTTGGGGTCTGGGCCTTGGGGTTTGGGCCCAGGGTCTGGGCCCTGGGGTCTGGGCCCTGGGGTCTGGGCCCAGGGTCTGGGCCTTGGGGTCTGGGCCCTGGGTCTGGGCCTTTAGGTCTGGGCCTTGGGGTCTGGGTCCGGGATCTGGACCCTGGGTCTGGGCCTTGGGGTCTGGACCCTGGGTCTGGGCCTTGGGGTCTGGGCCCAGGGTCTGGGCCTTGGCCCTGGGTCTGGGCCCAGGGTCTGTGCCTTGGGGTCTGGACCCTGGGTCTGGGCCTTGGGGTCTGGGCCTTGGGGTCTGGGCCCTGGGTCTGGGCCCAGGGTCTGTGCCTTGGGGCCTGGCCCCTGGGGTCTGGGCCTGGTTCCTGGGGTCTGGACCCTGGGTCTGGGCCTTGGGGTCTGGACCCTGGGGTCTGGGCTCTGGGTCTGGTCCCTGGGACTGGGCCTTGGGGTCTGGTCCCTGAGTCTGGTTTGGGGTCTGGGCCCTGGTCCCTTGGACTGGGCCTTGGGGTCTGGTCCATGGGGCTGGGCCTTGGGGCCTGGTCCCTGGGCCCTGGCCCTGGGTCTAGGCTGGGCCTGGTCCCTGGGGTCTGGACCTTGGGGTCTGAGCCCAGGGTCTGGGCCTTGGGGTCTGAGCCTTGGGGACTGGGTCTGGGCCCTGGGTCTGGGCCTTGGGGTCTGGGCCTTGGGGTCTGGGCTTTGGGGTCTGGACCCTGGGGTCTGGGCCTTGGGGTCTGGGCCTTGGGGTTTGGGCCCAGGGTCTGGGCCTTGGGGTCTGGGCCTTGGGGTCTGGGCCTTGGGGTCTGGGCCCTGGGTCTGGGCCTTGGGGTCTGGGCCCAGGGTCTGGGCCTTGGGGTCTGGACCCTGGGGTCTGGGCCTTGGGGCCTGGGCCCTGGGTCTGGCCCAGGGTCTGGGCCTTGGGGTCTGGGCCCAGGGTCTGGGCCTTGGGTCTGGGCCCTGGGTCTGGGCCTTGGGGTTTGGGCCCAGGGTCTGGGCCTTGGGGTCTGGGCCCAGGGGTCTGGGCCTTGGGGTCTGGGCCCGGGGTCTGGGCCTTGGGGTCTGGGCCTTGGGGTCTGGGCCTTGGGGTCTGGGCCCTGGGGTCTGGGCCCAGGGTCTGGGCCTTGGGGTCTGGGCCCAGGGTCTGGGCCTTGGGGTCTGGGCCATGGGTCTGGGCCTTGGGGTCTGGGCCTTGGGGTTTGGGCCCAGGGTCTGGGCCCTGGGGTCTGGGCCCAGGGTCTGGGCCTTGGGGTCTGTGCCTTGGGGTCTGGACCCTGGGTCTGGGCCTTGGGGTCTGGGCCTTGGGGTCTGGGCCCTGGGTCTGGGCCTTGGGGTCTGGGCCCTGGGTCTGGGCCCAGGGTCTGTGCCTTGGGGTCTGGGCCCTGGGTCTGGGCCTTGGAGTCTGGGCCCAGGGTCTGGGCCCTGGGGTCTGGACCCTGGGTCTGGGCCTTGGTGTCTGGACCCAGGGTCTGGGCCTTGGGGTCTGGACCCTGGGTCTGGGCCTTGGGGTCTGGCC
This sequence comes from Leptobrachium leishanense, assembly GCA_009667805.1. Lineage (NCBI taxonomy): Eukaryota > Metazoa > Chordata > Amphibia > Anura > Megophryidae > Leptobrachium > Leptobrachium leishanense. Next base: position 209,132,136 of record CM019064.1, read on the forward strand.
TTGGGGTCTGGGCCTTGGGGTCTGGGCCCAGGGTCTGGGCCCTGGGGTCTGGGCCATGGGTCTGGGCCCTGGGTCTTGGGGTCTGGGCCCTGGGTCTGGGCCTTGGGGTCTGGACCCTGGGTCTGGGCCATATGGTCTGGGCTTTGGGGTTTGGACCCTGGGTCTGGGCCTTGGGGTCTGGGCTTTGGGGTCTGGACCATGGGTCTTGGCCTTGGGGTCTGGGCCCAGGGTCTGGGCCTTGGGATCTGGGCCCAGGGTCTGGGCCTTGGGGTCTGGACCCTGGGTCTGGGCCTTGGGGTCTGGGCCCTGGGTCTGGGCCTTGGGGTCTGGGCCCTGGGTCTGGGCCCAGGGTCTGTGCCTTGGGGTCTGGACCCTGGGTCTGGGCCTTGGTGTCTGGACCCAGGGTCTGGGCCTTGGGGTCTGGACCCTGGGTCTGGGCCTTGGGGTCTGGCCTTGGGGTCTGGGCCTTGGGGTCTGGGCCCAGGGTCTGGGCCCTGGGGTCTGGGCCATGGGTCTGGGCCCTGGGTCTGGGCCTTGGGGTCTGGACCCTGGGTCTGGGCCATATGGTCTGGGCTTTGGGGTTTGGACTCTGGGTCTGGGCCTTGGGGTCTGGGCTTTGGGGTCTGGACCATGGGTCTTGGCCTTGGGGTCTGGGCCCAGGGTCTGGGCCTTGGGATCTGGGCCCAGGGTCTGGGCCTTGGGGTCTGGACCCTGGGTCTGGGCCTTGGGGTCTGGCCTTGGGGTCAGGGACTTGGGGTCTGGGCCCAGGGTCTGGGCCCTGGGGTCTGGGCCATGGGTCTGGGCCATGGGTCTTGGGGTCTGGGCCCTGGGTCTGGGCCTTGGGGTCTGGACCCTGGGTCTGGGCCATGGGGTCTGGGCTTTGGGGTCTGGACCCTGGGTCTGGGCCTTGGGGTCTGGGCTTTGGGGTCTGGACCATGGGTCTTGGCCTTGGGGTCTGGGCCCAGGGTCTGGGCCTTGGGGTCTGGGCCTTGGGGTCTGGCCTTGGGGTCAGGGCCTTGGGGTCTGGGCCCTGGGGTCTGGGCCCTGGGTCTTGGGGTCTGGGCCCTGGGTCTGGGCCTTGGGGTCTGGGCCATGGGGTCTGGGCTTTGGGGTCTGGACCCTGGGTCTGGGCCTTGGGGTCTGGGCTTTGGGGTCTGGACCATGGGTCTTGGCCTTGGGGTCTGGGCCCAGGGTCTGGGCCCAGGGTCTGGGCCTTGGGGTCTGGGCCCAGGGTCTGGGCCTTGGGGTCTGGACCCTGGGTCTGGGCCTTGGGGTCTGGCCTTGGGGTCTGGGCCTTGGGGTCTGGGCCCTGGGTCTGGGCCCTGGGGTCTGGGCCCTGGGGTCTGGGCCCTGGGTCTTGGGGTCTGGTTTGGGGTCTAATCTATTCATAAACAACTGCTTGGGGCGGCAGCCTGTATGAAAAGACATTTTCGGGCACGCAGAAGAAGTTTAGTGATTTTTTGGGCTAAATTATGGTGAAACTTATGCAGGCTTTGGATGAAAGTAACAATAGGTGCTTTAAAATTGGGCCTTTAGCGTCGGCAACAGTGCCGCCACACAGTAACCCCTCTGAAGATATGAATCTGGTACAGGCGTCAGTGGCAGTGCACCCAGATATTGTGCTTTTGGTGGCAGGCCAGCAAGTGCCATCATACAGTAACCCCTCTGTGGTATTGTGGAAGAGTGCAGGGGTGGACCATGCGGTCCTATATTAAAAAGATATGAATCTGGTAAAGGCGTCAGTGCACCCAGATATTGTGCTTTTGGTGCCAGGCCAGCAAGTGCCATCATGCAGTAACCCCTCTGTGGTATTGTGGAAGAGTGCAGGGGTGGACCATGCGGTCCTTTATTAAAAAGATATGAATCTGGTAAAGGTGTCAGTGCACCCAGATATTGTGCTTTTGGTGCCAGGCCAGCAAGTGACATCATACAGTAACCCCTCTGTGGTATTGTGGAAGAGTGCAGGGGTGGACCATGCGGTCCTATATTAAAAATATATGAATCTGGTAAAGGCGTCAGTGCACCCAAATATTGTGCCTTTCATGGCAGCAAGTGCCTTTCTCACCGAAACCCTTTTGTGGTATTGTGGAAGAGTGCAGGGTTGGACGCTGCGGTTCAAAAAATTAAAATGATATAAATGTGGCACAGGCGTCAGTGCAGCCAAATATTTTGCCTTTCATGGCAGCAAGTGCCTTCACACCGTAACCCTTTTGTGGTATTGTGGAAGAGTGCAGTGCTGGAGGTTTTGTGAATGCAGAAGACATCCCTGATCTATTCCATTATGTCAGCATCAGGGGATTGATAGCTGCTGATCCAGGACTGATTCATTTTTATAAATGTCAGCCAGTCTACAGAGTCGGTGGACAGACGCACTCTTTTGTCTGTGACAAAACCTCCAGCGGCACTGAACGTCCTTTCAGAAAGCACGCTGGATGAAGGGCAACCTAGTAGCTGCATAGCATATTGGCTAAGTTCTGGCCAGTGATCCAATCTCAACACCCAGTAAGCCAGTGGATCATTTGCTGGAAAGGTATCCAGGTCTGCCCTTGCCCCTAGGTAGTCCTGCACCATACGGTGAAGACGCTGGCAATGGGTGCCTACATTTGACGTCCCTGGGCGTCGTGGACTAAAAAAATTTAAAAAGGCATCAGTCAAGCGGCCCTGGCCTTCACCACTATTCCTCTGATCATCCGCAGCCTCAGAAGCACCTGTGTCATCACTTGGTAACCTACCAGTGCCTGGAAAAGTGTTACACAAGTGTCGCTTTAGAGCGTCCTCAAGTTTTTTCATCCTGTGCTCCCTCTGTGTGGGCGGGATGAGCTCTGCAACTTTACCCTTGTATCGTGGATCAAGAAGGGTTGCCAACCAGTAATGATCCCTCTCCTTGATAGCACGAATCCTGGGGTCCTTTAGCAGGCTTTGCAGGATAAGGGAGCCCATGCAGCGTAGGTTGGAGGTGGTATTAGCTTCCGAGTCTTCCTGGTCAATGAGGAGGATTACCCCATTGTGCACTTCCTCCTCCCAGCCACGTACCAGTCCTTGTGTTTCTAGGCACACAAAACCCTCCCTTGAGGAATCCCCACCTTCAATGCCCCCACTACTTAAATATTCCTCCTCCTCCTCATCCTCCTCCTGTCTGATCTGAGGAGGACCCGCTGGAATGCTGTCTGCGGAAAGACTGGGGCCTTGAGAGCTAGGGAAGGCCTCCTCTTCCTCCCGCTGCTCTGCCTCTAGAGCCACATTTATAATTTCCCGCAGAGTGTGCTCCAGCACGAACACTAAAGGAATTGTGTCACTGATGCATGCACTGTCCCTGCTCACCATCCTCATTGCCTCCTCAAATGGTGACAGTACAGTGCATGCATCCTTGATCATCAGCCACGGCGGGGGGGAAAAAAACCAAGTTGACCTGAACCTGTCCTTGTGCCATACTCACACAGGTACTCGTTGATGGCCCTCTGCTGCTTGTGCAGACACTGCAGCATTGCTAATGTCGAGTTCCACCTGGTGGGCATGTCACAGATCAGACGGTTTGTAAGAAGGTGGAATTCTCTTTGAATTTCTGCCAGACGAACACTTGCTGGGAATGACCATCTGAAGTGGCTGCAGACTTTTCTGGCCTGGCTGAGAAGCTCTGCCAGCCTTGGGTACCTGGTTAGGAAACGCTGTATTTAGGACATTTGCTAGGCATGGTACATGCGTCAACTTACCCAGGCGTAGGGCGGAGAGAAGGTTGCTGCCATTATCACAGACGACCATTCCCAGCTGAAGCTGGCGTGGTGTTAACCATCTCTGCACTTGCCCCTGCAGAGCTGACAGAATTTCTGGCCCGGTGTGGCTCCTGTCCCCTAAACAAACCAGCTGAAGCACAGTATGGCATCTTTTTGCTTGAGCCATTGCGTATCCCCTGTCAGGCGTCGGTTTAACTGCCACTTCGCCAGAGACACGGAGGAGGAGGAGGAGGAGGAGGAGGAGGAGGAAGAGGGAGAGGTGGTGGTGGAGCAGACAGACCTCATACAAGCAGCTTTCTGGAGGCATCGTGGATGAACAAGCTCCAGCACAGAGCCCCGTCTTGGATCCCTCCCAGCTGCAATCAGAGTTACCCAGTGTGCCGTGAAGGAAATGTAACGACCCTGTCCATGCTTGCTGGACCACGTGTCTAAAGTCACATGCACCTTGCTGCTGACTGCTTTTCCCAATGACTCGATAACATTGTCTTTCACGTGCTGGTATAGTGCTGGAATGGCCTTCTGTGAAAAGTAATGGCGTTTTGGAACATGCCACTGAAGTACAGCACATTCAGCAAATTCACGGAAGGGAGCAGAGTCCACAAGCTGCAAAGGCAGCAGCTGCAATGCGAGTAATTTTGCTAAGCTGGCATTTAGACGCTGTGCTTGGGGATGGTTGGGACTATATTTTCTCTTACGCTGCAGCAGCTGGGGCAACGTAATCTGACTGCATAAATCTTCAGCTGATGGGATGCTGTCACATTGTGAGGAAGGACCTGGTACATCCATTACTGTAGCATCATCCCTGTCAGTGGAGGTTGAAGCAGGCAATGACATGGCAGGACATACAGTGGCGGGTAGAGACAGATGAGGAGGAGGACCTATGCAAAGTTTTGCGCCAACAGGATGCGTGGCAGGTGGTCATATGTCACCTCAAGCACGTGGTACCCAAGCATCCGGTGTCTTTCCCACGCTTGACCCTCATCTGACATAGATTACAAATAGCAATGGTGGGGTCTGCTGCACATTTCTTAAAGAACTCCCAGACAGCAGCATTCCTGGATGTGTGCTTTGAGACAACAGCGCTCTGCACCTGAGCAGCTCTGACATCTGATGCCTTGGACTGGCTAGTGCTATGGTTGGTCGTAGAGGATGTTGTGCCTCGTGTTTGTTGTGTCTCCTCCTCCTCACTTGACTCCTCTGTTCGATCAGGCACCCAGGTGGAGTCAGTGACCTCATCATCATTGTCATCACCCCCTATCTCCTCGTCACTGGAGCCAAATTGGCAGTATGCTGCAGCTGCTTGGGCAACATGAGTGCCAGTTATTTGTGTGTCATCACTGGCACCCCCTTCCTCTAGGTTGATTATACTCCCTTCCTCAACCTCAGAGATTGAATCAGAGCACTGTACTTGCTGTGCATCCTCAAGCAGCATGTCACTGTCATTGTAGTCAAACAATTCAGCTGACTCCTCCGTGTGTGATAGTGAGGCTACGGCAGGAGTAGCTATGGACATGGAGGCTGCATTAGATGCTTTGGCAGCTGAGGTGGACTGTAAAGCACTAGAAGCCTGGCTGGCAGAGGACTCGGAGGATGAGGATGGCAAGGTTAGCCAATCCACCAAATCCTCTGTATGTTGCTGCTGCTTAAGACGGCCAGCACCAGTTAGAAAGGACAAGCGTGCCCCTGCAGAGGATGCGCCACCTCCACCACGACCAGAGGCACAGCCTCCCGACACAGAGGCTGCTTGCCCTCTTATCTGTGTCTGGGAGCGTCTGCCTGTCCTTTTTGGTCTTTCTGACATGGTGAGTGATATATAGATTAAGTATATACAGAACTCTGATTCAACTCTGGTATAAAGATTAAAGATTTCCAGAACTCTGGTATAACTCAGTGAGACACCCAGATAGCTGGCAGCCAGTGACAAGACACAGATTACAATTCCCAGAAACCTCCTATAAATCAGTGAGACCCCCTGATGGGTGCCAGTGACAAGACACAAATTACAATTCGCAGAAATTTGCTACAAGTCAGTGAGACCCCCTGATAGCTGGCAACAGTGTCAAGACACAGATTACAATTCCCAGAAATATGCTAGAAGTATGTGGGACCCCTGATAGCTGGCAGTGACAAGACACAGATCACCTCAATTTACAAATATTTTGTAGAAATTACTGACCCCCAAAATACTGCATGGCACGGGCAGTGACAAGACACAGATTACCTCAATTCCAAAATATTTTGTAGAAATTACTGACCCCCAAAATACTGCATGGCAGTGACAAGACACAGATCACCTCAATTCACAAATATTTTGTAGAAATTACTGACCCCCAAAATACTGCGTGGCAGTGACAAGACACAGATCATCTCAATTCACAAATATTTTGTAGAAATTACTGACCCCCAAAATACTGCATGGCACTGGCAGTGACAAGACACAGATTACCTCAATTCCAAAATATTTTGTAGAAATTACTGACCCCCAAAATACTGCGTGGCAGTGACAAGACACAGATCACCTCAATTTACAAATATTTTGTAGAAATTACTGACCCTCAAAATACTGCATGGCACGGGCAGTGACAAGATTCAGATTACCTCAATTCCAAAATATTTTGTAGAAATTACTGACCCCCAAAATACTGCATGGCAGTGACAAGACACAGATCACCTCAATTCACAAATATTTTGTAGAAATTACTGACCCCCAAAATACTGCGTGGCAGTGACAAGACACAGATCATCTCAATTCACAAATATTTTGTAGAAATTACTGACCCCCAAAATACTGCATGGCACTGGCAGTGACAAGACACAGATTACCTCAATTCCAAAATATTTTGTAGAAATTACTGACCCCCAAAATACTGGGTGGCAGTGACAAGACACAGATCACCTCAATTCTCAAATATTTTGTAGAAATCCCTGACCCCCAAAATACTGTGTGGCACTGACAGTGACAAGACACAGATTACCTCAATTCCAAAATATTTTGTAGAAATTACTGACCCCCAAAATACTGCGCGGCACTGGTAGTGGCAAGACACAGATCACCTCAATTCCCAAATATTTTGTAGAAATTACTGACCCCCAAAATACTGCGTGGCAGTGACAAGACACAGATCACCTCAATTCCCAAATATTTTGTAGAAATTACTGACCCCCAAAATACTGCGTGGCAGTGACAAGACACAGATCACCTCAATTCCCAAATATTTTGTAGAAATTACTGACCCCCAAAATACTGCGTGGCGTGACAAGATACAGATGACCTCAATTCCCAAATATTTTGTATAAAATACTGACACCCCAAAATACTGCGTGGCACTGGCAGTGACAAGACACAGATTACCTCAATTCCAAAATATTTTGTAGAAATTACTTACCCCCAAAATACTGCGTGGCACTGACAGTATCAAGACACAGATCACCTCAATTCCCAAATATTTTGTAGAAATTACTGACCCCCAAAATACTGCGTGGCAGTGACAAGATACAGATCACCTCAATTCCCAAATATTTTGTAGAAATTACTGACCCCCAAAATACTGTGTGGCACTGACAGTGACAAGACACATATTACCTCAATTCCCAAATATTTTGTAGAAATTACTGACCCCCAAAATACTGTGTGGCACTGACAGTGACAAGACACATATTACCTCAATTCCCAAATATTTTGTAGAAATTACTGACCCCCAAAATACTGCATGGCAGTGACAAGACACAGATCACCTCAATTCCCAAATAATTTGTAGAAATTACTGACCCCCAAAATACTGCGTGGCACTGGCAGTGACAAGACACAGATCACCTCAATTCCCAAATATTTTGTAGAAATTACTGACCCCGAAAATACTGCGTGGCAGTGACAAGATACAGATCACCTCAATTCCCAAATATTTTGTAGAAATTACTGACCCCCAAAATACTGCGTGGCACTGGCAGTGACATGACACAGATTACCTCAATTCAAAAATATTTTGTAGAAATTACTGACCCCCAAAATACTGCGTGGCACTGGCAGTGACAAGACACAGATTACCTCAATTCCAAAATATTTTGTAGAAATTACTGACCCCCAAAATACTTGCTGGCACTGGCAGTGACAAGACACAGATCACCTCAATTGACAAATATTTTGTAGAAATTACTGACCCCAAAATACTGTGTGGCACTGACAGTGACAAGACACAGATTACCTCAATTCCAAAATATTTTGTAGAAATTACTGACCCCCAAAATACTGCGTGGCACTGGCAGTGACAAGACACAGATCACCTCAATTCCCAAATATTTTGTAGAAATTACTGACCCCCAAAATACTGCGTGGCAGTGACAAGACACAGATTACCTCAATTCCAAAATATTTTGTAGAAATTAATGACCCCCAAAATACTGCATGGCAGTGACAAGACACAGATCACCTCAATTCCCAAATATTTTGTAGAAATTACTGACCCCCAAAATACTGCGTGGCACTGGCAGTGACAAGACACAGATCACCTCAATTCCCAAATATTTTGTAGAAATTACTGACCCCCAAAATACTGCGTGGCACTGGCAGTGACAAGACACAGATCACCTCAATTCCCAAATATTTTGTAGAAATTACTGACCCCCAAAATACTGCGTGGCAGTGACAAGATACAGATCACTTCAATTCACAAATATTTTGTAGAAATTACTGACCCCCAAAATACTGCGTGGCACTGGCAGTGACAAGACACAGATCACCTCAATTCACAAATATTTTGTAGAAATTACTGACCCCCAAAATACTGGGTGGCAGTGACAAGACACAGATCACCTCAATTCCCAAATATTTTGTAGAAATTACTGACCCCCAAAATACTGGGTGGCAGTGACAAGACACAGATCACCTCAATTCCCAAATATTTTGTAGAAATTACTGACCCCCAAAATACTGCGTGGCAGTGACAAGATTCAGATCACCTCAATTCCCAAATATTTTGTAGAAATTACTGACCCCCAAAATACTGCGTGGCACTGGCAGTGACGAGACACAGATTACCTCAATTCCAAAATATTTTGTAGAAATTATTGACCCCCAAAATACTGGGTGGCAGTGACAAGACACAGATCACCTCAATTGACAAATATTTTGTAGAAATTACTGACCCCCAAAATACTGCATGGCACTGGCAGTGACAAGACACAGATCACCTCAATTCCCAAATATTTTGTAGAAATTACTGACCCCCAAAATACTGCGTGGCAGTGACAAGACACAGATTACCCCAATTCCCAAATATTTTGTAGAAATTACTGACCCCCAAAATACTGCGTGGCACTGGCAGTGACAAGACACACATTACTTCAATTCCCAAATATTTTGTAGCAATTACTGACCCCCAAAATACTGCGTGGCAGTGACAAGACACAAATGACCTCAATTCCCAAAATATTTTGTAGCAATTACTGACCCCCAAAATAGTGGGTGTCAGTGAGAACACACAGATTAGAACAATTCCAAGATATTTTGGAGAAATGAGACCCCCGAGAGACCCCCCCCTAGTAGCTAGTGGCAGACTGGCAGTGAGAACACACACTAACACAACAACAATCTCCTCTCAAACGCGTGCTGAAGCGCTGTGCGAAACCTTATATAGTGTGCTGCGGGACTTAGCTCTGTGAGCCCATGGTTGGGCAAAATTTGCCCAATCAGGACTCTGAGCCGTCATTGGCATAGTCTTGAACCTGTCTTGCACCAGACCTGTGGTCAGGTGCAAGGCTGTAGCCAATAACAAGCTTCAGGCCAGTGGAAAAGTGCATTGTGGTCCATTGTGGTGCATTGTGGGCGAACACGCGGCGAACATGCGGAAATGTTCGTAGTTCGCGAACATGAGAACAGGCGATGTTTGATGCGAACGCCGAACCGAACAGCTCATCCCTAGTAGAGGGTACATCTTCAAATACAGAGGTGTAAATCTCTACATCTGTATATGATTCCTTTGATAAGACTATTTATTACAGGATACGTTTTTTTCCTCATTTAATCAAATTTTTGCACTTTAAAAACATTGGCTGTACATGCCCTTTGTGTACCTTTCAGATGCAAGATACAGCCATGTTGCACAATCCTGCGCTTATTAAATCTCAACTTAATTTCTGTAACTAACCCATTATTGGTCTTCCCGACACCGGCACTGACCTCTTGCAATCTGTAATGAATGCTGCTGCCAGGCTTATATGACACACTCAACGCTCCTCACATGTCTTCCCCCTCTGCCAACCCTTCTATTGGCTTCCTGTACCGATCAAGATACAGTTAAAAATACTGACACTCGTGTTCAAAGCCCTCTACAGCGTAACTCTTCCCTACATGGTTACCTTACTCCACACACAAGCCCCTTCCTTGATTACTTTTTCCACTTGCACTTGTGCTTCCAAGCATTCTCAAGGGTAGTACTGGTCCTGTGGTTTGACCTACCTCCTCCTATCCGACTCTCCACTAAACTTCTGTCCTTCAAGAAATCCTTCAAAACATTTTTCAGATTAGTTTAATTAATTAGAATTCACATTCTCTTGATATATCCCTCTCTTCACTTACTCTTCCCACATCATAACAGTATTCATAATTTGCTTTACTAACATGCCCATCACCATTTCTGACTCAAATACTAGTATATGTGTTCTTTCTCACTAAAAAGATGATTACACCTCTTGTTTATCTCCACCCAAAGTCCTCTAAATTGTAAACTTATCTGAGTAGGGACCTCTGTACCTTTTATCTCTATTTCCTAAGTTTGTTGGTAGCTTTGATAGTTTAACTCCCCTTTCTTTATTGTAAAGCGCTGTGGAAACTGTTGACACTAAATAGGTAACCTTAATATTAACTTTGACGATTTGTTCCTTAACTTGTTTTCATTTTACATTGACTTGTCTAGATATCAGCATAAAAGTGTGACCATGTGACTAAATGCAGACTGTGCACAATGTACCTGCTCATTAGGCTAACACAGAAACCAGCTAGGCTTTGATCAGTAAATGGTCCAAGATAAACACTTTTTGTGCAAGTAATACTTTCTCCTCTCAACTGAGACCAGATGCCTGGCTGGAAAATGAAATTAAAACCATCTGAATCAATTTTCCAAGTCGGAGTGTAAAAAGTATACCTTTCATCATGTTCTCTGCATGACGTGGTAGTGGGATGGAAGGTCAGACCTGTTTGATGTGGGCTTGGTTAGAGAACAACAGTGGAAGTGAAACTGCTTAAAATAAATTAAAGTGTCCTACTGGTTTCTACAACCAGCTTGTGCACAGCAGGATCAGGGTCTGGGTTACCATGATAGACATAAAGGTTATATAGATTAATCAGAAATCATTATTGACAAGTGAACATTTGTGAAACTATATTCATGTTGAGATTTACATAAATAATTTTCTTACTTATTTTACAAAGATAACAGAAAAAATGATTTGTTTTATGTTATCAATACACTCAAAATGTAAGCAGGTTTTAAACCTCAGAATGCACCTCTTAGATACAAAAAAGATACATCACAATATAGAGGAAAACATGTTCCATATCTTATATTCTATTACATTGTATTTGTTGTGATAGTGCTTGTAAAAAAAGGATAGTGTTATTTTATCTGCACTATGTAACACATTCTATGACTTGGTAATTTAGGAGTTCTTTCGTCACCTCTACAATTTTATGGGTCTTTCTTCTGATTGATGGAGGATGCAGCCAATCGCAGGGTGAGGATTTTCATTCAGAAGAATGTATTCTCTACTCTGAGAATTGCAAATTAATGAAAGAGGCTGCCTCCCATGTGCAACCAGCATATTAATATTTTCTCTAATCATGTTAAATGACCTATGACAAAAGGGAAAACAGTGTACCCTGCATTAGACATATATCCTGCAAGCCCATTAAAACTATTCCTGGCCAAAGACCAAGTCCACAAATGTTCTAGCAAACCCAACATGCCCCAAAACTACTGCTTAATATACAGTAAGGTCCAGAAATATTGGGACATCGACACAATTCTAACATCTTTGGCTCTATAGAAACATAGAAACATAGAAAAATGTCGGCAGATAAGAACCTTTCGGCCCATCTAGTCTGCCCAATTACATGGATACTTTACCTGGATTTATCTTTTGTTTAGGATAGCCTTATGCCTATCCCATGCTTGCTTAAATTCAATTACTGTTTTGGCCTCTACCACTTCTACTGGAAGACTGTTCCATGTATCCACCACCCTCTCAGTAAAATAATGCTTCCTGATGTTACTTTTAAACCTTTGCCCCTCTAATCTAAGACTATGTCCTCTTGTTTTGCTATTTTGTTTCCTTTTAAATATACTCCCTTCCTCTACCTTGTGGATTCCCTTTACGTATTTAAATGTTTCTATCATATCTCCTCTGTCTCGTCTTTTTTCCAAGCTGTACATGTTAAGATCATTAAGCCTTTCCTGGTAACTTTTCTCCTTCAAGCCGTACACCATTTTAGTAGCCCTTCTCTGAACTCTCTCTAAGATGTCTATATCCTTCTGGAGATACGGTCTCCAGTACTGCACACAGTACTCCAAGTGAGGTCTCACCAGTGCTCTGTACAGTGGCATGAGCACTTCCCTTTTCCTACTGCTAATACCTCTCCCTACACAACCAAGCATTCTGCTAGCATTTCCTGCTGCTCTATTACATTGACTACTTACCCTTAGATCCTCTGAAATAATGACCCCTAAATCCCTTTCCTCAGATGTTGAGGTTAGGACTGTATCAAATATTCTATATTCAGCCCTTGGGTTTTTACGTCCCAGGTGCATTATCTTGCACTTATCCACATTAAAACTCAATTGCCACAACTCCGACCATTTTTTTAGTTTACCTAAATCATTTGTCATTTGGCTGATCCCTCCAGGAACGTCAACCCTGTTGCAAATCTTTGTGTCATCAGCAAAAAGACATACTTTTCCATTAATACCTTCTGCAATATCACTAATAAAAATATTAAAGAGAATGGGTCCAAGTACTGACCCCTGAGGTACCCCACTGGTAACAAGACCTTGTGCCGAATAAACTCCATTTACCACAACCCTCTGTTGTCTGTCACTCAGCCACTGCCTAATCCAGTCAACAATATTGGAATCTAAACTCAAAGATTGCAATTTATTGATAAGCCTTCTATGCGGAACAGTATCAAAAGCCTTACTGAAATCTAAATAAGCAATGTCTACTGCACCACCTGTGTCTATTATTTTTGTTACCCAATCAAAAAAATCAATAAGATTAGTTTGGCATGATCTCCCTGAGGTAAACCCATGTTGTTTCTGATCCTGTAATCTATGTGTTTTTAGATGTTCAACAATCCTTTCCTTTAACATGGTTTCCATTAATTTCCCCACTACTGACGTAAGACTAACTGGCCTATACACCACCACAATGGAGTTGGAATGAAACAAACACAACGTGCTTTAACTGCAGACTGACAGCTTTAATTTGAGGGTATGTACATCCAACTCAGGTGAACGGTGTAGGACTTACAGCAGTTTGCAGATGTGCCTCCCACTTGTTAATAGTAATAGGGCGGTGGGAGAGGCTGAGGAGCGGTAATGATGGCTGGCGGAGACACGGGGTGGTGGGAGAGGTGCAGGAGCGACGTGACAGCTGGTAGAGAAACGCAACTCCCGTCCTCTATATGTTGTGAAGCTCTTGCAGAGTTTCGTCCAAGGTCTTCTGCATCCTGAGGTTTCCTTCCTTGGTGATTCGTAGATTATCTTCCAAATCATCATTGGTCTTTTCCAGTTTGGCCACTGACCGCTCGGCAAACTCTGCCCTAGTCTCAGCCTCTTTTAGCTTGTCTGTCAGGAGCTTAATCTCTTCTTCATATTTATCTTCCTTTTGGGAGTACTTCTCATCGGAGGCATTTAGATACTTGACATTTTGGTCCAAATGTCTGATCTGCTCCTCCATCTCTCGAGCTTGGGATTCAGCCAATTCCGCTCTTTCTTCTGTACGCTCCAGATCACCCTCAATAATAACCAATTTCCAGGCCATCTCTTCGTACTTCCTGTCTGCCTCCTCAGCTATGTGTTTGGCTTCTTTGAGTTGAATTTCCTGAAGTTCCATTTTCTCTTCATCCTTCAGGGCTCTGTTCTCTATTACTTTCATCCCCCGTTCACTCTCATCTGCTACTTTCTCTACTTCCTCCAGTTTCTGACAGGCAGTGGCAAGGCGTTCCTGTGCGCGGTCAAGCTCTTCCTCTATCAGCTGGCTTCGGCGGTTCATAGAGGCCACCTCGGCTTCGGCCTGTTCCTTTGCTCACTTCTCCACTTCCAACTCCCGGGCCAGCTGCTCCGACTTCTCCTCGGCAACGTCCGCATGTTGCTGCAGGACCTGAATCTTCCTCTTAACGGCCTCGATGCTAGTCATTCCCCCGCCGGACCAAAAGTAATGGGACAATTGGCTTCTCAGCTGTTCCACGGCCAGGTGAGTGATATTCCCTCATTACCCCAATTACAATGTGCAGATAAAAGGCACAGAGTTCATTTCAAGTGTGCTATTTAGCATTTGGAATCTGTCGCTGTCAACTCTCAAGATGAGATCCAAAGAGCTGTCACTATCAGTGAAGCAAGCCATCATTAGGCTGACGACACAAAACAAACCCATCAGAGAGATAGCAAGAACATTAGGCGTTGCCAAAACAACTGTTTGGAACATTCTCAAACAGAAGGAACGCACTGGTGAGCTCAGCAACACCAAAAGACCTGGGAGACCACGGAAAACAACTGTGGTGGATGACCGAAGAATTCTTTCCCTGGTGAAGAAAACACCCTTCACAACAGTTGGCCAGATCAAGAACACTCTCCAGGAGGTAGGTGTATGTGTGTCAAAGTCAACAATCAAGAGAAGACTTCACCAGAGTGAATACAGAGGGTTCACCACAAGATGTAAACCATTGGTGAGCCTCAAAAACAGGAAGGCCAGCTTAGAGTTTACCAAACAACACCTAACAAAGCCTTCACAGTTCTGGAACAAGATCTTATGGACAGATGAGACCAAGATCAACTTGTACCAGAGTGATGGGAAGAGAAGAGTATGAAGAAGGAAAGGAACTGCTCATGATCCTAAGCATACCACCTCATCAGTGAACCATGGTGGTGGTAGTGTCATGGCGTGGGCATGTATGGCTGCCAATGGAACTGGTTCTCTTGTATTTATTGATGATGTGACTGCTGACAAAAGCAGCAGCATGAATTCTGAAGTGTTTTGGGCAATATTATCTGCTCACATTCAGCCAAATGCTGCATAACTCATTGGACGGCGCTTCACAGTGCAGATGGACAATGACCCAAAGCATACTGCAAAAGCAACCAAAGAGTTTTTGAAGGGACAGAAGTGGAATGTTATGCAATGGCCAAGTCAATCACCTGACCTGAATCCCATTGAGCATGCATTTCACTTGCTGAAGACAAAACTGAAGGGAAAATGCCCCAAGAAAAAGCAGGAACTGAAGACAGTTGCAGTAGAGGCCTGGCAGAGCATCACCAGGGATGAAACCCAGCGTCTGGTGATGTCTATGCGTTCCAGACTTCAGGCTGTGATTGACTGCAAAGGATTTGCAACCAAGTATTAAGAAGGGAAAGTTTGATTTATGATTATTATTCTGTCCCATTACTTTTGGTCCCCTAACAAGTGGGAGGCACATCTGCAAACTGCTGTAAGTCCTACACCGTTCACCTGAGTTAGATGTACATACCCTCAAATTAAAGCTGACAGTCTGCAGTTAAAGCACATTGTGTTTGTTTCATTCCAACTCCATTGTGGTGGTGTATAGAGCCAAAGATGTTAGAATTGTGCCGATGTCCCAATATTTCTGGACCTGACTGTAACCACCCCAGGAAGCTTACTTTTACCTGACCCTCACTTCAGTCATTACTCTAGCCATGCCCAGGACTTGCCATCGGGTGTACTGGACATTTGTCCGGTAGGCCGATGACCTCGCCGATCGGTCAGGTGGCGCCCCGCGTAAGCTGTGAGCTATCTGTGGCCTGGGGATGACTGCTTTAATTCAGAAACAACTGCTTAGTTAATTTACCCCTCTATTGTGCATGCTGCATACCCGTGAACAGCCGCCTGCATCTGTGCTTGAACGTGGCTCACGTACTCTCGGCCGCACTCCCGCAAGATCATGTAAAGATATGTGTAACCTCTCATGGGAGCAGAGCCAGGAGTATGAGAGTCACGTTCAAGCACAGATGCAGTCGACTGCTCGTGGGTACATGGCCTGCGCAATAGAAGGGTAAATTAACTAAGCGGTTGTTACTGTATTATTAGAACAGCCACCCTCAGGCCACAGACAGCCCACAGCCTACACTTTGACTATGAACGGGAAATGGTTGTTGGTGCCAGACGGGCTGGTCTGAGTATTTCATAAACTGCTGATCTACTGAGATTTTCACTGTATTCACTGTATTTTCGCTGGGTGATCACTGTTCAGCCGAACCGTCACTGTTGTAAATAAAATACATCCTTGCTTCTGGAGTGCTGGGGTCCCTGCTTGCTTTCCTGTATAGAACAGTGACACCTTGAAAATGTTTTTATAGTTTATCTTATGAGAGGCTTTAATTGAAGAGACAGTTGTGTATTTTTCATTTTGCCATACCATTAAATGATTTGCATTTTGGCCACTATAAGTTGACAATCTAAACTGCATCCTCGCTAAAATCAAGCACGAAGGAGAATAGGTATGTTTATCATCTTACTTTACATTATTTTGCCATTGAAGTTTGGCGTTCAATTTTTAGATAAATTTCATGAAAATGAACATTTACAACTCAGAAGAGAATTCAACCGGATTCATATTTACATTGAACACCATACAAAATAACTACAAGTCACTTTGCAAATTGTTAGATTCTTGATACAAAAATTGGTAATTAAGACCTTGATTAAGAGGAACTACACAAACCATATCCTTAACCATGTAGTCTAAGGAAGTACACGCAGTCAGCAAAGAGGATGAGTTATGCATTATCACTAAACCGGAAAATGTATCTCAGCATGGGGAAAACCATTTTATGGTTTACTGTAGCAGCATCACATCTGTATTAACTCACTATCTCAGCTGTCAGAACAATATATTAGTAGTATACAAATTCCTCCTAAGGGTTTTCAGTCATTTTAACTTCTGTCAGTTTGGAGTCAGAATATGTTTAGGCAGCTATATTTTATTTTAAGACTAAAGCACCATAATCATCATATGGGCAGTCAAAAGTAGCTAAACATCTCTCATCCCACGGTGTGAAGAGTGGCCTGATCTGCTGGTTCTTTTGGCCAGGAGCAGAGTGAGACTAAGAACAAATAGTTCCCAGTCTCCCTCCGCAATCACTCTGCGACGCTGCACGATCTTGCGAGAGCGAGGTCGCACTGGGCTCGCAGCTTGGAAGCACAACCCTCCATGGACTCCTATTGACTCCAGGAAGTGATACTCGCGGCGTCGCAGAAGCGCTACCATGAGTATCACTGTGGTAAGCGCTGTGATCCGGTGCGGGGTGCTGAGCTAGCACCTGCCACGGAATACCACGCTAACATGGGGGCGCTACAGGAGAATCTGTAGGCGCATATATTCCCGGTTAGTGTCCCCATGTTAGCATTAGGTATATAATATAGCTCAAAGTGTTCTTGTGCAAGATATGTACATGTCTACATAACATTGTATTTTATATATACATTGTGAATTTCCTCATCAACAGGGTCCCCCAGTCATACTGTATTAGTCTTTTTTAACCCTTTACTGCTGGGTGGGCTGTGCCAGACGGGAGGAGGCAAACTAGTATGCCCTGCTTGCCGGCTGCTATGGAGGGCCCCTCCTCTGGTCCGCCTACATAGCTGACGTGCATCATTGGCTGCAGGGGTTTGCCTGAGCATCAACTGGTGGGCAGGCCTGTCGCAGCCCATAGAAACCAGTGGGACGTACTATGCCGTCCCTACGGCTGTAAGAGGTTAAGCGATGCCTGTTCTCCTAATGTATCAAACACTAGTTCACATATCTTGTACAGCGCTATATAAAGTATAATAATGATAAAATGCAAGTTCTCTATGTGAGTACTTAACATCCATATGCAGAGTTTTTCGCTCCAAGAGATCCTGGGGCCCCCTGTGCATCCCCATAAAAGGTTAACCCCCCAAAAAAAAGAAATACACGCATAACCGTCACACACACACTATGCTCAAACACACACTGCTCACACACGCACACTACACTCACACACACAGCACACACACTGCTCACACACACACATTCTGCGCTCACACACAGCACTCACACACTGCTCACACACACACTGCTCACACACACACTGCTCAAACACACGCACACTCTGCCCACACACACACACACACTCTGCTCACACACACACACTCTGCCCACACACACACACACTCTGCCCACACACACACATTCTGCCCACACACACACACACTCTGCCCACACACACACACTCTGCCCACACACACACTCTGCACACACACACACACACACACTCTGCTCACACAGTCTGCCCACACACACACACTCTGCTCACACATACTCTGCTCACACACACACACTCTGCTCACACACGCACTGCTCAAACACACTGCTCACATACACACTACACTCACACACACTCTGAGCACACACACACTCTGCGCTCACACACACACTGCTCACACACACACTGCTCACACACACACACTGCTCACACACACACACTGCTCACACACACTCTGCTCACACACACTCTGCTCACACACACTCTGCTCACACACACACTGCTCAAACACACACACTGCTCAAACAGTCTGCTCACACACGCACTGCTCAAACACACTGCTCACACACAGCACACACACACTCTGCGCTCACACACTGCTCACACACACTCTGCTCACACACACTCTGCTCACACACACACTGCTCAAACACACACACTGCTCAAACACACACACTGCTCAAACAGTCTGCTCACACACGCACTGCTCAAACACACTGCTCACACACACACACTACACTCACACACACTCTGAGCTCACACACACACACAGCACACACAGCTCACACACTGCTCACACACACACTCTGCGGTCACACACTGCTCACACACACACTCTGCGCTCACACACTGCTCACACACACTCTGCGCTCACACACTGCTCACAGACACACTCTGCGCTCACACACTGCTCACACACACACTACTCACTCACACACACTGCTCACACACACACACTGCTCACACACACACACACTGCTCACACACACACACTGCACACACACACTGCTCAAACACACACACACTCTGCTCAAACACACACTGCTCAAACACACACACTGTTCAGTCGGCTCACACACACACTGCTCAAACACACTGCTCAAACACACACTGCTCAAACACACACATAAACTGCTAACACTCACTACTAACACACACACACAGTTCAAACACACTGCTCAAAAACAGTCTGCTCAAACACACACTGCTCACACACACACTGCTCAAACACACACACTGCTCACACACACACACTGCTCAAACACACACACTGCTCACACACACACACTGCTCAAACACACACACTCTGCCCACACACATGCACTCTGCTCAAACACACTGCTCAAACACACACTGCTCACACACACACACTACACTCACACACACTCTGAGCTCACACACAGCACACATACACACACAGCTCACACACTGCTCACACACTCTGCGCTCACACACTGCTCACACACACACACACACTGCTCACACACACACTGCTCAAACGCAGTCTGCTCAAACGCAGTCTGCTCAAACACACACTGCTCAAACACACACATGCACACACACCTGCTTGTTATACTCACAGGTTAGAATCCTGCTCTGTCTCCTGGCTTGTCTCCATTGACTCCCCCTCCTTGCACGTGCTGGACACATCCAGCACAGCAGGGGAGGCTCTGCATCGAGCAGCAGTGGAGGGGGAAGGGGCGGAGGCAGCGTCTCCCCATGTGAGCTGCTGGTCAGGCAGCCTCTTCTCCCTCCTCCTCCACCCCCTCCGCAGGGCCTTTACTTCTGGGCAGCATGTGGGAGATTGATCCCACACGCTGCCCAATCAAATGGGAGACCAGGTGCCTGCCTGGACCGCAGGGCCAATCCGGGCCCCCCTTCCTATCGGGGCCCTCGGGGAGTGCCCGATGGCTCAGTCCGCCCCTGGGCCCGGGCCCTCGGCCGAGGTCCGATTGGACCGACTTGTCAGTCCACCCCTGCATACAGCAGAAGTGATAATTCATAAAACATAGTAATTTTTGGTTACAGATTAACAATCTGAAAATCTTGCAGTACCACCAAATGCACTAATAAATATCATCAAGTATATGTTGTGTGTTTTGCAGACTATGATGATTAGGGATGAGCCGAACACCCCTGTGTTCGGTTCGCATTCGAACTCGAACAATTTCAAAAGTTCGGGTTCGAACGCGAACACGATTCGAACTCATTGCAAGTCAATGGGACTCGAACGTTCGAATTTTAGAGTGCCCTGCAAGAGGGCATATATGCAAGATATTTGCCATAAAAGGTGTATGGGGGTCCGGGTAGTGCCCTGGGGGACAGGAAACAAGGACAAAAAGTTTTTAAAAAAATGTTTTTAAAGGAACAGTGAGTTTTCCATGAAATAAAGGTTAAGAATAAAAACGAAAAATTCTTTCAAATATCGTGCCTAGGAGGTCCCATAACCTGCCCGTGAAGTGGCGGGTTTGTAGGATGTATAGAAACATTTAAAAACAAAATAATTACATTTCAAATGACGGTAAATGGTTTTCCTTTAATCTATTAATAAACAACTGCTTGGGGCGGCAGCCTGTATGAAAAGAGCAGACGTTTTAGGACACGCAGAACAAGTTTAGTGATTTTTTTGGCTAAATTATGGTGAAACTTATGCAGGCTTTGGATGAAAGTAACAATAGGTGCTTTAAAATTGGGCCTTTAGTGTCGGCAACAGTGCCGTCACACCGTAACCCCTCTGTGGTATTGTGGAAGAGTGCAGGGTTGAACCCTGCGGTTAAATATTAAAATGATATGAATCTGGTACAGATGTCAGTACACCCAAATATTGTGCCTTTGGTGGTAGCAAGTGCCTTCACACCATAACCCCTCTGTGGTATTGTGGAAGAGTGCAGCTGTGGACCCTGCGGTCCAATATTAAAATGATATGAATCTGGTACAGGCATCAGTGCACCCAAACTTTTTGCCTTTGGTGGCAGCAAGTGCCTTCACACCATAAGTAACCCTTCTGTGGTATTGTGGAAGAATGCAGGGTTGGACCCTGCGGTCAAATATTAAAATGATATGAATCTGGTACAGGCGTCAGTGCACCCAAATATTTTGCCTTTGGTGGCAGCAAGTGCCTTTCCCACCGTAAGCCCTCTGTGGTATTGTGGAAGAGTGCAGTGGTGGACCCTGCGGTCCAATATTAAAATGATATGAATCTGGTACAGGCATCAGTGCACCCAAATATTTTGCCTTCGGTGGCAGCAAGTGCCTTCACACCGTAACCGTCTGTGGTATTGTGGAAGAGTGCAGGGTTGGACCCTGCGGTCAAATATTAAAATGATATGAATCTGGTATAGGCGTCAGTGGCAGTGCACCCAAATATTTTACCTTTGGTAGCAGCAAGTGCCTTCACACGTAACCCCTCTGTGGTATTGTGGAAGAGTGCAGTGGTGGACCCTGCAGTCCAATATTAAAATGATATGAATCTGGTATAGGCGTCAGTGGCAGTGCACCCAAATATTGTCTTTGGTGGCAGCAAGTGCCTTCGCACTGTAACCCCTCTGAGATATTGTGGAAGAGTGCAGTGGTGGAGGTTTTGGTAATGCAGTAGAGATCCCCGATCTATTCAGTTACAACAAAACCGGGTCAGCAATGTTTAGGCACTTGTACTGCGCTACTGTATATGGTGAGAATTGGCGCACACCAGTAGCAACAGGAAGCAAACAGAACAAGCAGGGAATACACAGATAGTGTATAGATTTCGAATAGTCAAATGGCAGGCAAAGTCAGCAACAGATCAGGTCCTCAGAACAAGCAGGGTCAGTAACAAGTATACAAACTGATACGGTAAGCTAGCGATGTGGGAATAAAGTCTGAGACACACTGAGCGTGTAGCAACGCACTGCATAGCTAAGTGAAGAGAAGCAAACATTTTGCAGTCTTGACTTCACTCCGCTCCGTCTTGCAACGTGTCTACACTGCATTATGTTTGCTTCTCACCGCACTGGACAGAAATCCACTAACTAAATTAAAATGTACACACAAAACCATTTTCAAAAGGACATGTTATATAGGCAAAAAAAAGTTTCTACTGTATAAAATACATCAAAAATGACTGTTAATTAATAGGAATAGTATAAAAATATAAAAAGGTAACCCCTGATCATATATATTATAGGGACACGGAGCGCTGTGTATAGAGTAGGGATGCATTGATACCACACACAGACATATACATATATATCAACACGCAGACCTATATATACGTATATATCAACACGCAGATATATATATACACCCACCCACAGACCTCAGACCATATATACACATACACACATGGGGGTGGCATGTGGACAATCTCAACTAAATGCGCCCCCCCCCATTTGGCTGATCCCTCCAGAAGAAATGTTGAACCTGACAGCGCAGAGAATATATATATTATTCTCTGCTCTATCGGGTTCAACATTTCTTCTGGAGGGATCAGCCAAATGGGGGGGGGGGCAATTAGTTGCCAAAATGTGTGTGTAATACAAGTCTGGATATATACATATTTATAAGAATATAGATATATATCTTATCTATATATATATATCATACCTGCCCTTACTTTCCCCTATAAATTTTCTAAAAATATACACACAAAAAAACCAACCACTGCCTGAGACCCCGCGCAGCCCACATGCCACCCCCCTCTACCTGGCTGAATGTATCTAGTATATATAATTAAATACATTCAGCAAGGTAGAGAAAGAAAGAAAAAAAGTTTTATTTTATGTTCCCGGGGACATTTAAAAATGTCCTCGGATTTTATTTTTTTTAGAAAAGTGCCGCCTTACCGTAGCCTGGTGGTCAGTGGGGGCTCCCTGGATCCTCGTTGTGGGGGGGGTCTGCCGTGGCCGCAGGTGCAGTGGCTCCCACCCTGTGCCGCCTGTCTCTGCCACATGCACCCGGGCGGCTAGCCCGCACAGTCATCCGCTCTGTCATCTGGTGGCCGCATGCTCCTCAAGGGGATCCTTGGGAGGCCCCGGCAGGCTGCCCTCTACAGTGCCTGATTAGAGGGCCGTGTCTGCCTGATGTTTTAGTAACAAGAATGTTTAATCCCATAGGCTTCAATGTTAAAAATATTCCCGTTTTAATTCAATATCTAATAAACCGTTGCTTATAATATTCTGCAGTAAAGAGACTCTTTATTTCTAGATTATTTTGTATTTTTTAAGCATTTTTTATACTTTTTTAAAAAAAAAAATTTTCGAACTTTTGGCGAACGTTCCAAAAAAGTTCAAAGTTCGCGAACTTTCGAACAGCCGATGTTCGATGCGACCTCCGAACAGATCCGAACCGAACGCTCATCCCTAATGATGATGACAACTATGCTCTCATTCCCATGTACATACATGGGAATGAAATAAATAAATTGGGTGCTGCTGACTCTCAGCTTGACAATCAACATGTCCTGTGACCAACAGCCAGTCATTCATTCAATTATCTTTGTAATGTTTCTGCAAATTGCACAGAGGGGTCTTACTGTTGCGCCTGCAGAAACCTTCAATAAAATCTGATTCCAGTGATGTAATAATGGACTGTGTCATACATATTAAGTGCCCTCTCTTATATTTGTTGTTCTAAATCAGACTTTGAGGCTCTATAAAATGTACAATAAAATCTAGCATTTAATGACTTACAAGACATCCCGTTGAACCAAAAAGCATTTTTTTTTCCTTCAAATAAAGACAGGAGAATGAACAAAACAAGTTTGACAAAATATCCTTGTGCTTACATGACATGATATTAAATATGAAACGCAAGACGGAAACATTTCCATTTTATTTTTTGTTAGAATGTTTTTGAATAAATAAGATAACCAATGATGTTGGAGGCGAGGGGACCCTGCACCAGAGCTTACAATCTAAGAGGAGAAAGGACCAGTTCTCTTATATGGGACATAGAACTAGGGGACTAATGTAAGCTCTGGAGCAGGGTCCCCTCTCCTCTTAGATTGTAAACTCTGGAGCAGGGTCCTTTCTCCTCTTAGATTGTAAGCTCTGGTGCAGGGTCCCCTCGCCTCTTAGATTGTAAACTCTGGAGCAGGGTCCCCTCTCCTCTTAGATTGTAAGCTCTGGGGCAGGGTCCCCTCTCCTCTTAGATTGTAAACTCTGGAGCAGGGTCCCCTCTCCTCTTAGATTGTAAACTCTGGAGCAGGGTCCCCTCTCCTCTTAGATTGTAAGCTCTGGGGCAGGGTCCCCTCTCCTCTTAGATTGTAAACTCTGGAGCAGGGTCCCCTCTCCTCTTAGATTGTAAACTCTGAAGCAGGGTCCTCTCTCCTCTTAGATTGTAAGCTCTGGAGCAGGGTCCTTTCTCCTCTTAGATTGTAAGCTCTGGAGCAGGGTCCTTTCTCCTCTTAGATTGTAAGCTCTGGAGCAGGGTCCCCTCTCCTCTTAGATTGTAAGCTCTGGAGCAGGGTCCCCTCTCCTCTTAGATTGTAAGCTCTGGAGCAGGGTCCTTTCTCCTCTTAGATTGTAAACTCTGGAGCAGGGTCCCCTCTCCTCTTAGATTGTAAACTCTGGGGCAGGGTCCCCTCTCCTCTTAGATTGTAAACTCTGGAGCAGGGTCCCCTCTCCTCTTAGATTGTAAGCTCTGAAGCAGGGTCCCCTCTCCTCTTAGATTGTAAACTCTGGAGCAGGGTCCCCTCTCTGTTTAGATTGTAAGCTCTGGAGCAGGGTCCTTTCTCCTCTTAGATTGTAAGCTCTGGAGCAGGGTCCTTTCTCCTCTTAGATTGTAAATTCTGAGGCAGGGTCCCCTCTCCTCTTAGATTGTAAACTCTGGAGCAGGGTCCTTTCTCCTCTTAGATTGTAAGCTCTGGGGCAGGGTCCCCTCTCCTCTTAGATTGTAAACTCTGGAGCAGGGTCCTTTCTCCTCTTAGATTGTAAGCTCTGGAGCAGGGTCCCCTCTCCTCTTAGATTGTAAGCTCTGGAGCAGGGTCCTTTCTCCTCTTAGATTGTAAGCTCTGGAGCAGGGTCCTTTCTCCTCTTAGATTGTAAGCTCTGGGGCAGGGTCCCCTCTCCTCTTAGATTGTACGCTCTGGGGCAGGGTCCCCTCTCCTCCTGGTTCCACCTCCAACCCTTCTAGATTGTGAGTTCCTACGGGAATAGGGCCCTCATTTCCTCCTGTACTGTTTGTCAAATGTTGTTCAATGTATTGTAACCCTGTCTATACTGTGCCTATTGTACAGCACTGCGGAATATGCTGGTGCTTTATAAATAAAGAATAATAATAATAAAATAATAAAAAAGCGCCAACAAATTCCTTAGCGCTGTACAATGGGAGACAGAATAACAAATCTACCTACACATTACACACACAGAACAGAGGGAGGGAGGACCCTGCTCGAGAGCTCACAATGTAAGAGGAGAGGGGTGACCCATTAGGTGAGGGTGAGTAGGTGAGGTGGTAGGTTGCAGGAGGGCTGAATGGGAAGAGGTGCAGGAAATGATAGTGGGGAGATCATGGTGTGAGCCTATAGGCTTCTCTAAGGTAATGCATTTTCAGAGACCTTTTGAAGGACTGGAGAGAGTCTAACGTTGTGGGATGGAGTTCCATAGAAAGGGGGCAGCTTGGGAGAAGTCCTGAAGGCAAGAGTTGGGCGTAGGGGTACAAGGAACTGATAGCATCAGATCATTGGTAGAGCGAAGTGGAGGAGAGGGAGGAGATGTAGGCAGGGGCGCGGTTATGGAGAGCTTTGTATGTGAACACCAGTATTTTGAAGTGGATTCTAAAGGAAATAGGGAGCCAGTGTAGAGATTGACAGAGAGGCGAGGGAGGTGAGTCTGGCACAAGCATTCATTATAGACTGCAGAGGGAGAATCTAGGATCTCTTAAGGCCAGACAGAAGAAGGTTACAGTAGTCAAGGCGTGAGATAATAAGAGCTTGGGCGAGCATTTTAGTAGAGTCTGGATTAAGAAAGGGACGGATGCGTGCAATGTTTTTTCAGTGGAAGTAGCAAGATTTGGTTAGAGACTGACAGGGTTATTCAAAGAGATCTGAATGGCTGGAGAAAGGTAACCAAACGCTAAAAATCAGCGTTCAGTTACCTTGCTTGGCCATTCGGCTATTCAGAGAGCAGGCAATACGCCAAATCCTGGCGAATTGCCTGCACATTCGGTGCCTTTTCGGTGCCTGTTCGAGGGCAGTGAAATCCCATAAAAAAGCACTGCTTCGGCTATTCAGAGAACACAAACCAGCAGTGAAAGGTTCCCGAAATGCCGTACCATTCGGTGGTTTAATTCGGCAGGTTTATTCAGGAGAATCCCATAGGCTTCAATGTTAAAAATATTCAGTTTTAATTAAATATCTAATAAACCATTCATTATAAAATTCTGCAGTAAAGAGTCTCTTTATTTATAGATTTTTTAGGATATTTTAAGCATTTTCTGTTTTGTTTTTTTAAAAAAGTCCGATTTTTTTTTAACTTTACTTATTTTCTCTGTAACATCCCTTTTTATTATCATTCCCTGGACCTCATATGTAAATTTCAGACATTTTCGCTCAGTAGTTTCTTTGCAAACAGCGTTTCACTTTTCAATCATTCATGCAAACTGTTTTCCTAATTTATTCACTGCCTTCTTCTGCGGTGTCGGCTTTTTTCGGCGGCTTCGCTGCGTGTGATTGGCTCCTGCTTGGGCTTTTTCGGCGTCTTCGATGGGTTAATCCAGATATTTTTACGGGTTTTCGGCGTGCATTCGCCGGGTTTACGGCAGGTTTTCGGCAGCTTTTCCCTGCACTTCGACAGCCCTGTGGTGCTTGCTGAATACACCGCAGGGTTGCCGAAATGGGAAAGCCGATTTGCACCGAATTGAAGAGAACGAAAAGTCACCAAACGTGCGGTGACTTTTCGATTCTCTTTGAATAACCCTGTGAATGCGAGGAGTAAAGGATAGATTGGAGTCCAAGAGGACCTCAAGGCAACGAGCCTGAGAGGTAGACGTAATGGTGGCACCATTCACCTGAAGGATATGGGCGGAGGAATGGAGGTCTTAGAGGGAGGGAAGATAAGAAGTTCAGTTTTTGAGAGGTTGAGCTGTAAGAAACGGGAAATCATCCAGACGGAGACAGCTGAGAGGCAGGCTGCAACATGGTCCAACACAAGAGGAGAGAGATCGGGAGAGGAAAGATAGATTTGGTGGTCATCAGCATAGATATAATTGAAATCATAGGAAGAGATGAAGTTGCCCAGAGAGGTAGTATAGACCGAGAAGAGTAGGGGACCCAGAACATAGCCTTGAGGTACCCAAACTGAAAGAGGAACAGGTGGTGAAGAGGCACCAGCATAGGAGACATTGAAGGAATGAAGAGAGAGATAGGAAGAGAACCAGGAGAGAGTGACATCACTGAGGCCAAGCTAACGCAGCGTGAGAAGCAAAAGAGGGTGGTCAACAGTGTCGAATGCAACAGAAAGGTCAAGAAGAATAAGGAGGGAGAAGTGACCTTTGGTTTTAGCAGCAGCCAAATCATTAGTCACCTTGGTCAGAGCAGTCTCAGTAGAGTGCTGGGAGCAAAAGTCAGACTGGTGCGGATCGAGTAGAGAGTTAGCAGCAAGAAAATTGGTGAGCTGGTTATAGACCAAGCGTTCTAGGATGTGCCCTGAGATATGCTGAATCACATTAGTTATTGTGGTAGATCAAGATCTAATGTTAGCTGTATCTCATGATACAAGGTAAGACTCCATGTAGGCACTTGTTATATGAATACCCAACCTGTTGGGAGCCTAGAGTATGTGGTAACGCATAAACTCGTACAAGCGATAATAACTTGCTTTAAGTTTATCATATCCTAAAGTAGATCAATATAATTTTAGGGGTTGGGGGAGAAAGACGGTAATTAAATTAATTGCTAAACTCCATATATAATTACACAATAAACCTGTGGTCGTATAGAACAAGAATAATCACCTCCCATTCTCTAGTCACATCTCATTTCTTTGGTTCCTTTCTAAAATCTGAAAAACATGAAATTATTTCCATGTGAGGAAAAACTTGTTAAGAATACTTCTCTTATTGCTCACTTTTACCTTATTTCATCTCTTGTTTCTTGAGTGCCAACTGATTAGCTATTTTCATATTTATTCTTGACCTTCTTTAACCTACTTTCTGATCTCACTATGCAACTAAAAATGAGTGTGTCAAAAACCAACTTGACATTGATTTTATGGCTGTAAGGGTGAAAATTCACTTTTGCTATATTCGTTACTTTAGGATCTTGTTAGGGATCTGTACTCAAGGGTGAGGGTATGAGCCCAGGATGCAGTGATACAAAGGGGACCGAGACCTTAGCTGAGGTATAACAAAGCCTTTATTGAATAACAGGGAATGCAAGTGAAGTGAGAGAGACTGGGCAGGAATAGAGCTGGATACAGACAGTACAAGGATACTGAAAGGTAGAGGCTCGACTGGGTACACGGAGGCAAAGAAAGGGTACAGAAACACAGAGGATAAAACAGTGGGAGATCACAGGAGGTTAGAGATGGTAGACAGACAGGACAGGAAAAGGGTTGACTGTTAACTGTGGAACAAGCTGGAGATGTGGGTAACATGCTAGAGACTGTCAGGAACACAGGGCACAATGCAGGCTGGCATAAACACAGGACACAGAATGAGAGGTTCAGGTTTCAGGAACAACAGGACTCTGGATCACCTTCCTAGGTGAAAGTAACAATGTTGAAGAAATGGACCTTGGGCATGTCTTCCTTTTAAAGGGACACTACCACCAAGAAATTAAAGGTTGGGTGCAAAATCACCACTGATTTCTGACAATGTTTTTTTTGGAAAATCACTTGGTAGTGAAGGGGTTAAGCTCAGAAATACAATACACCCCCTGCAGCCTTATCTAAACATTCCTTTCTCCACCCCAATGGCTGTTAAATATTGTAGAAGCTAAACCACAGCTGTAAAATAAAACTACCCATAAGATTTTGTTAAATGTTGCATCTTGGGAAAAATACACAAAATGGAAACAGGAGATATAAACTTATTTTTCTTTTTACAGGCAATTACTTCTAAGAAATAAAAAACCCACAGTAGCATGTTTTTTATAATGTAGTTTTTTTTGCAGCTTACGTTAGTGGTAGTGTTCCTTTTAAAGGGAGTTCCTCAGGCTGAATGCAAACACCTGGGAATGAAGTGTAGGAGCAGGGGAAACCAGTAGTAGAGCAACAGATAAGGCCAGGTCTGGATTTGGAAATAACCATACTGGAAAACCAGCCTAGAATAGTTTGCAGGAAACCTGCTGCTGGGATGTCAGGATGTTGTAACTCAAGTTCAGCCCTTTCAGCAGTGTCACCTAGTTCCTTGACAGATCTCTAGATCACTTAAAGGGACACTCTAGGCAACATGACCACCTAAGCTATTTTAGGTGGTCATGATGCCCGGAGTATCCCCTTGCCTGTCCCTCCTGCCTCCGCTCAGCCGATCGTCAGGAAAGGCTGAAAACAGCTGAGAGAGGCGGAGGACTTTACTCCGCCCTCCCAGCTGTCAGTCAGCAGAGCGGGAATCATATTTCCCGCTTCTGCCGACTTTTGCCGAGTAGGAGACGTCATCGCGCTTTCAGCACGATGACGTCTCCAACTCACCGCAGAAGCTGGCGGCTCCCTCTGAGGGTTAGTGTTGCGCGCATCCTCTTGCGCGCAACACTAATCCTCAGAGGGAGCCGGGAGGAAGCCTGCCGATTGGCTGGCTTATGTGAGAGGCGCGCATGCACGCTTCTCACGTAAACCAGAAGCCAAGAAGCATGAAGAAGGACGGGAGCGGAAGAGGAGGGAGGTGAGTATAAAAAATAAAAAAAAACGCCGCTGGAAAGAAGAGGATTTTAGGGTAAGTATTACAGTTACAAAAAAAAAGAAAGATTTATTAAGGGAATAGGGATAGGTTAGGATAAAAAACGGGGGGTGATTTTTTGAGTAGAGTGTCCCTTTAATTCATATTTATAAATTTTTTAACTACCCTTTCTTAGCAATTTATTTCAGCTTATCTATCACTCTGGTATCTCACTGCTTCTTTTTTATACATTACTTCAGTACACATTATTTTGTGTGATTGATAAGCAGTTACTAGCAGGTTGAATGTAGAGAGAAAATAAGCTAAATTGTTGAGATTGCTTAGAGTTTAATATTTCTTTTGTTTATCAGCCATCACCTCCAAATTCTTCAAAAGTTAAGGGCAGTATTTTATGGAGATAGAATCCTTATATGTAATTTTCAAGCATTTTCATGCAGTAGTTTTTTTGCAAACAGCTTTCAGAAGTTGCAGTGTTTTTTTTTTACACCGTTCATCAGCTTGTCAGCTTTTTCCGGCGGCTGGTCGTCACTCTGTTTGGCAGATCCTCAGCTTTTTTCAGATGCGTTCGGTGGTTTTGCAGCAGATCCTCAGGTGCGTTTGGAGGTTTTGCAGTGGTTTTTCCGATCGATATGGCAGTTGTTTGGTGGATTTTTCCTGCACTTCGGGGATTTGAAGTGCGGGGAATGTAATAGCACCGAAAGTTCCAGTGGAATTTCAGTGCTCTTTGAATAACCCTGAAAGTTAAGCACTGGTCACTTACTGCCAAGAACAAGCACTATTACCACTAGCTGGTTACTTCCCTGTGTGAAAGTGAAAAAAATAAACGGTTGAAAAAGGGGAATATTTTTTAAACCTATCGGAATAAAAGCTTCGTTGCTTAAAATAAGTTAGGAAACCTAAAATTTACCCAAAAAAGCCCGAAAAATGCCTAGAAAATCCAAAAAAATCCTAAAAGAGACTTTTTGCTGCAAGTGAAAAAAAATTACCAGTTCAATAAATATTTAATAAAAACGCGGAATATTTTTTACATTGAAAACTAGGGTTATTTTGTAAGGTTGGAATTTTCATTTTATTGTAGTAGTAATCCGTTTCACATTCCGTAATAATTAATAAAAAATAAAATTACTCAGAAAAACGAAATACGAATCAAACTAAAATACGAAATAACTCAAAAACGAAAAACGTAGTGATCTGAAATATGCAATAGCGGCTGTCCGAAAATACGAATCAACCCGAAAAATTAAATAACTCATAAAAACGAAGTGATTCGAAAAACGTTGGTTCGAAATTTCGATATGAAAATACAAATCGCGGTAACATACCGAACGACCCAAAATGAAAAAAAAAAGGGATCAAATGATCTGAAATGAAAAAAGAAAAGGAACAATACAATCCAAAATGAAAAAAAAAAACGCTTTGCACAAGTCTATCTGGCCCTGAAATGTAACTAGACACCGAAATTCACTGAGATTTTTTAGGATCTTCTAGGCATTTTTTGGGGATTTTTTTGGAAAAAAGAATTTCCATTTTTTTTTTCCATTGGTTTTTCTTTTTTCGGTAACAGACCTTTTTATTATCATTCATTGGATCTCATATGTAAATTCCAGACATTTTAGTTCAGTAGTTTTTTTGCAAACAGCGTTTCAATTTTCAAACTTTCAAGCGTACTGTTTTTTTTTTTTTCACCTCGTTCGTCTGCGTGTCTGCTTTTTCCAGCGGCTGCTCTGCATTGTGATCGGCACCTAGTCGTGTTTCTCCGGCGTGGTTAATCCAGCTGTTTCTGCGGGTTTCAGTGAGTGTTCCGAGTGTTTGCAGCGAGTTTTCCCTGCAGTACTTGCTGAATACAACGCAGGGTCGGCGAACTGGGATTGCTGAATCACCCCGAAGTGCGGGGAACAAAAAGTCACCGAATGTGCGGTGACTTTTCGAATCTCTTTGAATAAACCTGAATATTACTGGAAATGTATGTTATAATAGTCACCAATGAGAGCTGAGGGGAAGAGGATGGGATAACATTATGTATTGGAGGTCACTAGGACACAAAGAGTGAGTAGGCATGTGCAAGAGGAAAGATACAATGCAATAATAATAGCTTATAGGCATTTTTTTTTATGTTTGATATGATAGTATGATATATGGGGAAGTAACGGTTTCCCTGTGAATAATACTGGCACAGAACAGAAAAAAGGAATATGATATACTCGTCTTAAAGAGCCAAATGTATAATGAAAGAAGTAATTTATAGATAGAATTAAAACAAAATAATAGTAAGATAAAGATCGAAAAATGCAAATGTAGGCAGTTCTTACAGCCATTTTTAAATAAACAATAACAGGCATTATTGTTTAAATACTTGTTTAATAAAGAGAATCTCTTGGGAGGAGAGAGAGTTGAAGATGCACCATGTGCCAATCAGAGGTTGGTAGTTGTGTTGAAATAAGTCGTGCTAGAGGCTTGCAAAATAGAAAAAAAGCACGTATGTGAAGGAAACAACCTGCTAAATTAGATCAAACCCAATCAGATGGGAACATCTGCTCCTAATTTCACTTTATACTGCTTCTCTTGGCAACTAAATGACTTGCTCTGGATTCTGGTTCTGCCTACATTTTGATGACACTCTGAAATGCTGTCCTTTCTTGTTATTATCTTCTTTTTGGATTGTACCATCCTTATCTTCTTCTTGTAACTTATCTATATACGGTCAGGTCTAGAAATATTGGGACATCGACACAATTCTAACATCTTTGGCTCTATACACCACCACAATGGAGTTGGAATGAAACAAACACAATGTGCTTTAACTGCAGACTGTCAGCTTTAATTTGAGGGTATGTACATCCAACTCAGGTGAATGGTGTAGGACTTACAGCAGTTTGCAGATGTGCCTCCCACTTGTTAGGGGACCAAAGGTAATGGGACAGAATAATAATCATAAATCAAACTTTCCCTTCTTAATACTTGGTTGCAAATCCTTTGCAGTCAATCACAGCCTGAAGTCTGGAATGCATAGACATCACCAAACGCTGGGTTTCATCCCTGGTGATGCTCTGCCAGGCCTCTACTGCAACTGTCTTCAGTTCCTGCTTGTTCTTGGGGCATTTTCCCTTCAGTTTTGTCTTTAGCAAGTGAAATGCATGCTCAATGGGATTCAGGTCAGGTGATTGACTTGGCCATTGCATAACATTCCACTTCTGTCCCTTCAAAAACTCTTTGGTTGCTTTTGCAGTATGCTTTGGGTCATTGTCCATCTGCACTGTGAAGCGCCGTCCAATGAGTTATGCAGCATTTGGCTGAATGTGAGCAGATAATATTGCCAAAACACTTCAGAATTCATCCTGCTGCTTTTGTCAGTAGTCACATCATCAATAAATACAAGAGAACTAGTTCCATTGGCAGCTATACATGCCCACGCAATGACACTACCACCACCATGCTTCACTGATGAGGTGGTATGCTTAGGATCATGAGCAGTTCCTTTCCTTCTCCATACTCTTCTCTTCCCATCACTTTGGTGAGGGTTGATCTTGGTCTCATATCTCCATAGGATCTGAACAGCATACCACCTCATCAGGGAAGCATGGTGGTGGTAGTGTCATGGCGTGGGCATGTATGGCTGCCAATGGAACTAGTTCTCTTGTATTTATTGATGATGTGACTGCTGACAAAAGCAGCAGGATGAATTCTGAAGTGTTTCGGGCAATATTATCTGCTCACATTCAGCCAAATGCTGCAGAACTCATTGGACGGCGCTTCACAGTGCAGATGGACAACGACCCAAAACATACTGCAAAAGCAACCAAAGAGTTTTTGAAGAGACAGAAGTGGAATGTTATGCAATGGCCAAGTCAATCACCTGACCTGAATCCCATTGAGCATGCATTTCACTTGCTGAAGACAAAACTGAAGGGAAAAAGCCCCAAGAACAAGCAGGAACTGATGACAGTTGCAGTAGAGGCATGGCAGAGCATCACCAGGGATGAAACACAGCGTCTGGTGATGTCTGAGTTCCAGACTTCAGGCTGTGATTGACTGCAAAGGATTTGCAACCAAGTATTAAGAAGGGAAAGTTTGATTTATGATTATTATTCTGTCCCATTACCTTTGGTCCCTTAACAAGTGGGAGGCACATCTGCAAACTGCTGTAAGTCCTACACCGTTCACCTGAGTTGGATGTACATACCCTCAAATTAAAGCTGACAGTCTGCAGATAAAGCACATTGTGTTTGTTTCATTCCAACTCCATTGTGGTGGAGAATAGAGCCAAAGATGTTAGAATTGTGTCGATGTCCCAATATTTCTGGACCTGACTGTGTCTAATCTATGCACACAGACAATCTACCAACACTGCCGGTCCTTTAAGTGGATGGATTTCTAAACACAGATATGACAGAGAACCAAGAAACAGAATAGTCAGACCATGCTAGGGGTTCATACCAAATTGGATAGTCAGACAGATGCCAGGGGTCGGTGCCAATATGGATAGTGAGCCAGATGCCAGGGGTCATGCCAATATAGTCAGCCAGATGCCAGGGGTTAATCGCCAGAAGGGTTAACAAACAAGCCAGGGTCATACACAGAGGAACAATAGAAGATAATACACAAAGAAGCACTGAGAGGATTATGATCCACGTCAGGGCAACGAACGATGGTCAGATGCCTGTTATTAAATCTGGCAGGTGCTGCATCATCATGCCGCGCCCCACCCACATCACTGACCTGCAGCCAGCGAGCGGCGAGGACGGCGCTGCCAGCCACTGGGATGCCTGGATGCCAGCACAGGTTGTCACACTTCTCTGTTTGTAATTGCATTTCAATCTTCTTTAAGTAGCTTTAATTTCTGCTTTTTTTGGGCAGTTTCTCGATGATTTTATTACTTTTTGACATAGTCAGCTTTCTTGAAAATATTGTTGTATTGGCCCACGCACTTGCTTCTTGGTTTTGTGGGTAGTGGGGAGGTGGATAAACAACATTTGAATTTTGGAAACAAGTACCATGTTGTACAGGGTACCGGACACAGAAAAAGCTCAATCCAGCAGTCACAATCTGGTGCAGACATACAGAAACAGATTTTTATCTTTTAAAGAAAACTAAAGTCAAAGTTTAAGTATTCATCCATGAGTGCAAGTTAAGTCTAATATCACTCCCCTTGACTTCTTTCTATGGGGTTATGTTAAAGATATCGTGTATCGACTAAAGGTACGGGACATCACTAATCCAAAGCAGAGGATCACTGATGCCATTGCCACCATTGATGGTATGCTACAGCGAACATGGCAAGAAATTGAGTACTGTCTTGATGTGCTTCGTGCAACTAATGGTGCCCATATAGAGGTGTAATAAATGAGGCAAAAAACGTAACTATATACGTCTGATTTTGTAATAATTTTCACTTATCTGTCTTTTTATTTGGCTTTGAAATCCATTTTTGAAATTGTAAAGAGACTTTATGGAAATGTATATGATGATAAATGATCTTAAGAGACACATGCATAACAGATATGATAGATAATAGATCTGCGTACACTATTCCATTAACCATCTCTGAATTCTTTCCAAATTTTCCATTTTGCTTTTGTATTCATTTTAAATTTTGTCTTTGATCTCCAACTTCATTATTCTCCCCCTTTGCCCTTTTTTTCTTACTTTTCTTAGAAAAAGGTTTGGAGTCAATTGTCTGTCACCCAAAATGTCTTGCCTTGAATGAAAGAGTCTTTCAAATTCACAGTTGACATTTCACTGTACTTTTTTTTGGCACTTAAACCTAAGAAAAGAAAAAATATAAGTAGATGGAAAGGGAGCAGCAGGGAGAGAGAGAATATCTGTACTTCATTCCGTAAGCAATATTTCTGACGCATAGATTTTATTTTAATGTAAAACATCAGAAATCCTTGGCAGACTGTACCCTAGTAACCTATGCTATTGTTTTAAAGCCCCAAAGCAAATTGTTTACATGCAAAGGATGAATGGATCCAGTCTTATAAAAGACCTGTGTGACATTATTTGTAATGTGCCTCCTTCAATTTAAAATTGGGATAATAATTCTTTTCATATTATGCTTTTGAGAGACAGGAAATCATTTAAAGCAGTACTAACCCTAACTATATATATATATGTATATAGATATATATCTATATATATCTGTATATATAGAAACATTCTAAATTTAGCCTAGTTTATGAGCTTGTAAGCATTTGGGGGCTAAGCCCTCTTAATTTTATTTCCTATTCACATGGAATGGACTTTTTTTCTTCACTGTCAATCTTATTATTTAAATCCATAGGAGTGCACCGCTTTTAATTCAGGCTCTGCAGGCTTTATCATGAACCAAATAAGAAAAATCCAAAAACATACGGAAATTTGGAACTTAAAAATTGGACAAACAGGACCAATTCATCCAGCTGGAACCCCCTGTGCACTTCTATGTGTACTTCCTGAGGAATATGTTGGCATATGTAAATTGTAATGTTTCCTGCTAGAAAATTTTGAGAGTTTTTTTTAAAGGGACACTCTAGGCAACATGACCACCTAAGCTATTTTAGGTGGTCATGATGCCCAGAGTATGCTGCCCTCTGTCCCCCCTCCCTCCGCTCAGCGGTTCAGCTCAAAAAGCTGAAAACAGCTGAGAGAGGCGGAGGACTTTACTCCACCCTCCCAGCTGTCAGTCAGCAGAGCGGGAATCATATTTCCTGCTTCTGCCGACTTTTGCCGAGTAGGAGACGTCATCGCGCTTTCAGCGCGATGACGTCTCCTACTCACCGCAGAAGCTGGCGGCTCCCTCTGAGGGTTAGTGTTGCACGCATCCTCTTGCGCGCAACACTAATCCTCAGAGGGAGCCGGGAGGAAGCCTGCCGATTGGCTGGCTTATGTGAGAGGCGCGCATGCGCGCTTCTCACATAAACCAGAAGCCAAGACGCAGCAAGAAGGACGGGAGCGGAAGAGGAGGGAGGTGAGTATAAAAAAAAAAACGCCGCTGGAAACAAGAGGATTTTAGGGTAAGTATTACAGTTACAAAAAAAATATAAAGATTTATTAAGGAAATAGGGATAGGTTAGGATAAAAAAACGGGGGGTGATTTTTTGAGTAGAGTGTTCCTTTAATTCTGTTAAGTTCTAATTTCCATTATAATTACCATAAACCTTTTTCAAGTTTCTTCTCATATATCAAAAATGAAGTAAGGCGCTGCGCGACTCTGATCAGAGGAGACGACAGACCCAACCACACCGAGATATGGCAGATTAGCATCTGATCAGTCCGTGGTCTGTCAGACTAGTTTATTGTTTCAACATCCAATAGAAATGTTCGTTATACATAAACACTTCCTGCAGTTTTCACTCCCAACATAGAAATGTGATACAACAACCAATCAGAGCAGATACATTTCTACATCATGTAACAAAGATTTCGCGGGCATTCTAAGTCAACACAGGATATCTATTTCCATCACCCCGCTGACTAGCCTCGAGAGGAAACGAAATTGAACAGACACCGTGCTGGAAAAAGGAGGGGGGGATTTCACACTAATGCAAAAATTAAAAAACTACCTATCATATTAAAATACCTTTCAAATTCTAATGTAGATAAACAGGGCTATTCAGAGAGAGGTGAAAACCTTGAGAACTGGCAGCAGAATGAACAATCTAGACCAAATAGCCAATTTGGAAAGTGAGATAAATGGGAGAATCTTTCTGGTTTGACTATTTTGACCTAGAATTTTCACTTCTCCAGTCATTCTCAAGGTTTTCACCTCTCTCTGAATAGCCCTGTAAGTGATGTATTATATGAGTAGAAGAATCAAATTTATCAATATTTATGTAAATAGTGCACCGTTTAACCCCCAAAGTCTTTACTATGGGCCTGTTTTATACA
Source organism: Leptobrachium leishanense (assembly GCA_009667805.1). NCBI lineage: Eukaryota > Metazoa > Chordata > Amphibia > Anura > Megophryidae > Leptobrachium > Leptobrachium leishanense. The sequence continues at coordinate 209,169,835 of CM019064.1, forward strand.
ACCTACCCTATTCCTCTATCTCACTATTACAATTTTTTCAGCTTACACCTTATTTTAATATACAAATATAATTTTAATGATTGCTTTGATTTTCCACTTCAGGTCGATTTTTAAGTCATGTTTATACGTAGGTTCTTTTTATTGCTTATACTACTGTAAACATTATATTAAAGAATCAGTGTGCATACGTGATGATTTAATTAAAGGGACTTACTTAAAGAGGCTGCCCAATTATTTTTTATAGCTTTCTTTTTCTTCTAGGTGATTTTTACTTACCTTTTCTCTCTCGGTATGCACAGCTCTTCCTCTTCCTCCCTGGAAGTCCCTGAAGCTATCTAATGCAATTTATGTAGCATAGGAACTGCAAATTGCACACTGCTTAGGACTTGCGCACTTTGCATACTCATGTTCTATAGAGCTTGTGCAGAGTGATGGGTCATAGCTGTGCACGCATGCACAGAGCCGGTCGATTGCTGCTTCTTTGAGACCGATCAATAATGCTGGTGGTCTCAGAGAAGGTGACGTCGGCACGCTCTCTGTGTGCAGACATCACTAGCGACCGATCTGGTGACTGGCAGCAGGGAAATTCAAAATCCCAGCTGCTGGTGGGGTGGAGTGGAGGAATGTCCATTTCACACAGCATTTTTCCCAGAATGGGGCAGGAGGGGAGGAGAGAACGAGGCAGACTCTGTACATCCTGAAAACTTTAAAAAGATAAACAGGGTTATTCAGAGAGCAATGAAATGTTGGCGACATTTCGGTGCACTCTTGTTACCCGCACTTCCCTGCACTTCACCACCCTGTGGTGTATTCAGCAAGCACCGCAGGGTCTCCGTGGTGCAAGGAAATCTCACCGAACACTCACCAAACACTCATGAAAATCCGTAGAAACCACGCCGAACACGCCGGAAAAAGCAGACAAGCAGCTGATCACAGCTGGAATTTACATATAAGGTCCCTTGAATGATAATAAAAAGGTCTGTTACAGAAAAATGAAAAAACTATTTAAAAAAAACCTGAAAAAAATTCCCAAAAAATTGCCTAAAAAATCAATAAATAAAGAGACTTTTTACTGCAGAATAAAATAATAAACTGTTTATTTGAAATGGGAATATTTTTAACATTGAAGCCTATGGGGATCGCCTTAATAAACCTGCCGAATGAAAACACCGAACAGCAACTTTTCACTGCTGTTCAGTGTTCTCTGAATAGATTAACCATTGCTTTTCTATGGGGGATTTCACTGCCATCGAACAGGCACTGTACGTGTAGGCAAATTGCCAAAATTAGGCGAACTGCCTGCTCTCTGAATAGCCAAATGGCCCCGAAATGACACGAATTTCAGTGTCCGATTACATTTCGGGGCCAGATCGTCTCTCTCTGAATAACCCCTAAAGTGGTCAGGACATGTAGAGACCCTTTATCATTGTGTCATAAACCACTGCAAAAACCATTGTATCACTATTTTGGATTGATTATTTCTAGTAACAAAAATATCTTCAGGTTACAGTTTCTCTTTGCTTGCAATGAAAAAGAAAACACAAACAAAAGCTACTTTTTCTAGGAGACTAACTAAACATTAGTATTTTTCTCTATAGCAACACTGGGCAGCTAGACTGCATAACAGTCCGAACAAAAAATAAAGATAAGAGGTTTTTCTAACTTTTACCTCAGCTCTAAGGCTAGGGTCAGACTAGCGCAGTATTAACGTGCGTTTAGCCGCACTAAATCACGGCCGTGCTAGCAGCAAATGACGTCCAATGCCGGGCAGCATGCGAAGAACGGCCACACAAAAGTGCGGCTGCGCAACGCAAGTGGCAAACGAACGCATTTTTTCGAGAACGTGAAACCGCTAGTATGGACGTACAGAGTGCGCTGCGTCCGCTAGCGGCATGTGTGTGTGATTAGGAGACGTCAGATGCTGCTAATGTCCGGTCAACATAACGTCCAGACACAAAAAGGGTTTTATTGATGATCCGTACAAAATCACGGACGAAAATGCGCATGGTATGACCGCTATTGCGTATTCCGTGAAAAAATGCGTCCATTCGTTAGAAAGAACCCCCTGGACCTTCAGGAAGGGGGACATGACTGATGGCCTGAGCCTGTAGGTTAAGGAAAGATCTGGAAGGGTTTAGAATCCCTGGGGCCCCTCAGGAAGGTGGAAGGGGGGGGGGTTGGTTGGAAGCATGGGCCTGTCAGTCAAGGAAAGCTACGGCGTTATTGTGGAGTGTTTGCAACAATGTTGCTTACCTGGACTATATATGCTGGCGATGGGTGCAGGGTTCTTCCTCTGTTCCTGCCAACGTGAGAGGTGCATCAAGGTGAGACCCGCCCACCCACCCTTGGATTTCATCAAGTCGTGTCACAGCTGAAGGTTGGCGGTTTCCCTGGACAGCAGTGCTTAATGGAGGTTTGAGCCGCCATCGGGTGAGGCCTGGGGGAGACGGACCTCGCTTGCGGGGATGAGCTCAATGGTTTGGTAATGCCTATTGCATGGAGCGATAGGGCAGTTTGAGTAAGCACTGCAAGGGATGGTATATATATATGGTTATATATATGGTTTAATAAAGCTGTGGCCCATGCACATTCCAACTGACATATACGTGTTTGTGTTTTATTCAGGTTATTGGGGTATGGGTTAGGAAGGGGTTATTGGGGTATGGGTTGGGAAGGTCTCAGGCTTAAGCAGTCACGCACTTTTTCACTGACAACGCGAAAAATGCGTTAGTCTGACCCTAGCCTTAGGTGCATTCTCCAGGTTGGTGTCAGCCAAATAATGGCACCCACAAAAAGAATCTCTATACACTATAAAAGGCTAGGCAGTATAAATTAATAAGCAGCTGGGAACAAAGATTTTTGCCCCTCCACTCCAAAAAAACATATTACCAAAACCTATCATTTCCGCTCTGCTCGAAAGAGCACAAAATTACCATGAATATATATAGACAGCGTGTTTGTAATAGAATATATCTAATCTCTATCGATTGTGTTTGGCATCACACTTCCATTTCAAATGTGATCTTTCTCTGTGAAGTATGTATAATAAACACATTTATTCACATTGCACTCATTTACTTACTTTCCCCTTCATCTTTCTCTATACTGTTTGTTTTACTTTGCTCCCCTGTTTATTTTATAATATCTATTGATCCCAGATTTCTTCATGTCTTTCCCTTTAATCTCTGTTAAACACATGTACAAATTGATTCTTTCTAAAACTGAACTATTATAACATTGTGTGTGTATCTGTGCCACTATAAATTAAAACTAATAAAAACTAATAATACTAATTGAGAACAGAAGACGTATATATTTCACTCTAAACCAAACTTTTTACTTCTGGCTCCAGAAAACGGAGCAGCACAAATGGATAGCATGTGGGAAGAAGTACTGAACATCACAGAGCTGTCAGAAAACTTTTTATGTTCAACCTTTCTGCGTTAGCCTACTTAACAATGTCTTCGTTTTTTCAATGTACTTTTTCCAAGCCAAGTCTACACATCACCCCATCTATAAACCTTATTGCAACCACATGAATAAACTACTCTAGCAGATATACTGTATATGTAATATTTGCAGATACAAATGTATATGTGATAGAACGTGGTTGTAATATGGATATGGTTGCACATTCAATTGTGTGGAAATGTCTTACTTCCCCACTTGCCAACATAGGGCCAGATTCCAACCCTAGTGTAAAGTTAAACAGAGATCTTGCAAACTTACCAACTTCTTGGACTTTCATTTTACATGACTCTTTTAACTTTAACTGGTTAAATTTACACAGCATATAATCTAGCCTATAGATAGTATGCTACTAGTACAGGGACGAGGCACAGCAGTTTGGGATGAACTTGTAACATAACACATTAAAAACAGTGATACATTGGTGGATGAATCCTCCAAAAGAATTGGTGTATGAACTTGATGCATTTTAGATAAAGATGTGGTTATACTGTGACAATGAAGCCAATGTTTTGTCCAAATACGTAATACCACACATCCTAAAATGTCACCTACAAAATGTTGAGACTAATTTTTTGATGTGGTGCCTCTCTTTAACCCCTTGGTTACCGTATCACGATCCGCTCCTGGAGGTGGCTGACATCTTGGTTGTCAGCCAAGCCTCCGGGGTTACCCCCACCCCCACCATATGTGCGACGACATCAGTTGGCCAGTTGGCCCCTTAGCTGCCAAGTGGAGCTAGGGGAGTCCTTTGGATATCTTTTGTGATATCTGGTATCATTGGAAAGGCCTGATCTGTGCCTTTACAATGATACCAAATATTTCTATGTTTGGTGTAACAATAAAAAATAAATAAATAATAATAAAAAATATAATAATAAAGTTTTTTGCTTCTTAAAAAAAATTGTCTGTGGGGTATAATTGTCAGGCACGCTCACGTACCTGAGGGTGGACGAACGGTTAGCCCTAAGTGAAAACAGGAGCCTCGAGTACATAGAAGAGAAACCAGTCCTTGTAGTGGCTGGGTTAACACAAATAATGAGGGCTGCCCTGTCTTCAGGCCAACACCAACCAAGGGTACGTAACGTCAGTGCCGGTAAAGCAAGATAGAGTCACAATGCGGTACCAGTCCTTATAGTGGCTGGGTTTCGCACAAACAGGAGGTGAACCTATAAGGCAGGGACACAAGGAGGACAGGAACCAGTCCTTAGAGTGGCTGGTGTAAACGCTGGTAAGCCAGGAACGTATTTCAGAAAGCAATAGGGTATAGGCGAAAACAGAGTCGAGTAACAAGCCGGGTCAAGGGGTATAGAGGTACACAAGTCGAGAGATAGCCAGGTCATACACAGTAAGTCAAATTGAGTGAAATAAACGAGCACTTAAGGGTCAGACAGGCAAAACCACGAAAGGGCACTGAGGAATGGGAAAAGCAAGTTTAAATCTGGTGCTTGCCTGCTGATTGGTCCTTCGCGGTCACATGGAGATTGGTGACGTCGCGCCGCCGGGAGGGCTAAATCCGGAACTGCCGGCGGCGGCGCGCGCGCCTACTGCGCGCACACAGGACCCGGAGAGGACGCCGACCCCGGAGCCGGGAAGAAGGATGCCGGGTCGGCGCCGGCGGGACGCCGAGCCGGCGGCGCCCACCGAGCCCTGACAGCACCCCCGCCTTGAGGAACGCCCACCGGGCGGCTGGGAGCCGGGCGATCGGGAAAACGACGATGAAAGGCGGAGACCAAGTGAGGAGCATGAACGTCACGTGACGAAACCCATGTGCGATCCGCGGGGCCATAGCCAGTCCAATGAACCAAATACTGCAACCGATTGCGGACATAGCGAGAATCCAAGATGGACTCAATTTCATACTCGGGAGTCCCATCAACCACCACAGGGGGAGGAGGGGAGTCAGGGCGAGTAAAACGGTTGCAGGAGAGCGGCTTCAATAAAGAGACATGAAAGGAGTTGGGAATACGCAAAGAGACAGGCAATTGCAGTGCGTAAACTACGGGATTGATACATCGGAGTATTTTATACGGACCGATAAAACGAGGCGCGAATTTCATAGACGGGACCTTCAGACGAATGTGGCGTGTGCTGAGCCAAACCCTGTCACCCACATGGTACACTGGTGGAGGTCTGCGCCTCCGATCAGCCGCCCGCCTCTGGCTCAAGGAAGCGGATTCTAGATTCAACCTGGTCTTCTCCCAAATAACCCGGAGCTTATCTAGGTGTTCCTCCAGGGCAGGAATGTTCTGGGGGGAGAACGAGGATGGAAAAATAGTGGGATGCATACCCGTGACTATTTCGAAAGGAGAAAATTTTGTCGACTGTGATGTGGCGTTGTTATACGCAAATTCTGCCCATGGTAACAGAGTAACCCAATCATCCTGTGCGTCAGAAATAAAACACCTTAAATAAGTCTCAAGCGTTTGGTTGGTTCTTTCGGCTAAACCGTTCGTTTGCGGGTGATACGCGGACGAAAAGGACAGTTTGACGCCCAACTGGTGACAGAAGCCTCTCCAGAACTTAGAGATAAACTGAGAACCCCGATCCGAGACGAGAACATTAGGAACACCATGTAGTCTGAATATTTCTTTGGTGAAACTCTGTACTAGCTCGCTGGAGGAGGGGAGCTTCTTTAACGGAATAAAATGTGCCATTTTAGAGAAGCGATCGACAACCACAAAAATCACAGTATGACCAAGTGAAGGGGTTAGTTCCACTAGGAAGTCCATAGCTAAATGAGACCAAGGGCGCTCAGGGATCGGTAGGGGTTGGAGGAGGCCAGCAGGACAAAGGCGGGAGGATTTGGAACGGGTACAAACAAAACAGGTGGTTACGTAATCTTTTACATCCTTAGTAAGTGTCGGCCACCAAAGGTGTCGTTTAATCAAGTTAATAGTTTTATTTACCCCAAAATGTCCAGCGAATTTGGATTCGTGAAAGAGCTGTAAAGCAGTGGGTACCTCTACAGAAGGAACGAATAGCTTATTCTGTGGTTTAGACGGGGGAGCCAGAGCCTGTTTAGAGAGTAAGAGGTTCCAGAAAGGAGACTCGACTCGTGTACTCAGAGAGGCTAAAATTTCCATTCGGGAACTATGGACACAGGTACAGACGCTGGAGTTGCTAGGGGTTCATATTGTCTGGAGAGTGCGTCGGCCTTAACATTTTTAGACCCGGGTCTGTACGTAATGAGGAAGTCAAATCTGGTGAGAAAAAGGGCCCATCGAGCTTGTCTAGGGTTCAACCTTTTTGCCTCGGACAGGTAAATCAAATTTTTGTGGTCAGTGAGAATGGAAAACGGACAGGTGAGCCCTCCAAGAGATGGCGCCATTCTTTTAAGGCCAAAATAATGGCTAACAATTCCCTGTCCCCAATGTCGTAACGGGCCTCGATAGGGGACAATTTCCTAGAATAAAAACCACAGGGTTGCATAGGCTTGTCATCAGCTGGACGTTGGGACAAGACGGCTCCTACCCCGGTTTCCGATGCGTCAACCTCTAAAACGAAGGGTCTATTGGGATCAGGGTGGTGTAGAATGGGAGCAGTGGAAAAGGCCTCCTTTAACCGTTCGAAAGCCTCCAGGGCACTGGAGGACCAATTCTGAGTGTCACCTCCCTTTCTCGTCAATGCTGTAATGGGTGCAATAATGGACGAAAAGCCCTTGATAAACCGTCTATAGTAATTAGAGAAGCCAATAAACCTTTGAATGGCCTTGAGGCCCTTAGGAAGAGGCCAGTGACTGATGGCCTCCAGTTTTTTGGGATCCATCATGAAACGAGAGGAGGATATAATATAACCCAAAAACTGTACCTGTTGGACATCGAATAGGCATTTTTCTAGCTTGCAGTAGAGGCCGTTGGCCAAGAGCTTAGATAAGACGAGTCGTACATGTACGTGGTGGGTGTTCAGATCAGGGGAATGTATTAACACATCATCAAGGTAAACCACGACAAAACAAGGGGTGTATTCTCGTAACACATCATTAATAAACGCCTGAAACACTGCTGGAGCGCTACATAAACCGAAGGGCATAACCAAGTACTCGTAATGCCCTAACCTGGTGTTAAACGCAGTCTTCCACTCATCCCCGTGTTTGATTCTTATTAAATTGTACGCTCCTCTGAGATCCAGTTTCGAAAGATTTTGGAATGTTTCAGGCGGTCAAACAGCTCGGGGATGAGTGGAATGGGGTAGGCATTTTTCACGGTGATCTTGTTCAACCCTCGAAAATCGATACAGGGTCTAAGATCACCCTCCTTTTTCTGTACAAAGAAAAACCCTGCCCCAGCGGGAGAGGAGGAAGGACGAATAAACCCTTTTTTAAGGGAATCTGTAATGTACTCCTCCAAAACCTTATGTTCTTTCACGGACAAAGGATAGACAGCCCCTTTGGGAGGCATGGTACCAGGAAGAAGGTCGATGGCACAATCGTAAGAACGATGGGGGGGTAATCTATCGGCCTCTCTTTTGTCAAACACAGGTGCCAAGTCCGAGTAGGGGACAGGAATGGAAGTCGTCAGAGGAGGGGCCGTAGGCAAATTCAAGACATTAATGGATAGTGGAATCTCAATACAAGAAGCCATACAATCATTATCCCACTTCGCGATCTGACGAGCTCGCCAGTCAATAACAGGGTTATGGCGGGTTAACCAGGGTAACCCAGTACGATAGGATAGGAAGGGACGAAATAGCATGGAAGAACATACTTTCTTTATGACACAGTCCTATCCCAACAGTAATATTGCGAGATTCAAACAAAACAAAAGGGGTTTCGAGAGGTCTGCCATCGATGGCCTGTACAAGCAATGGGGTTTCCTTTTCAACCAGGGGTATGGCATGTTTGCGAGCAAAATTTATGTCAATAAAGTTATCGGCAGCACCAGAGTCTACTAAGGCATAGAGTTGTACCGGGTTACGGGAACTCTCCCAGGATAGAGTAACCGGAACCCGGAGTCTATTTTCCAGTTTGGGGGACGAAGGAAAAGCGCCTAAGAGCTGTCCCCTAGAGGCACTTAGGCATGAGAGTTTCCCGATGGACCCTGGGGGCGTTTGGAACAGCCCTTAAGGAAATGACCCCCCAAACCACAGTACAGGCATAAACCCTCACGTCGTCTGCGTTGTTTTTCACTATCAGGGATCTTGGTGCTATCTAATTGCATGGGTTCGGGGGGAGAATGAGACTCGGGAAGCAAAGGTACAGAAAACCGGGGAGGCTGCCTAACCGGTGGTCTTTTAGACCTCTCCTTAGTAAGTCGACGATGGCGAAGGCGTTCATCGATAAAGGACAGGTAAGTAATCAAGTCCTCCAGGTCCCCTGGGAGATCTCTGGCCGCTATCTCATCTTGCAACTCATCGTTCAGGCCCTCAGAAAACACGGCTATCAAAGCCTCATTGTTCCAGTTCAATTCAGAAGCCAATGATCTAAACTCCAGAGCATATTCACCCAGTGATTTCGCACCCTGGCGCAAGCGTAACAAGGATTTTGCGGCATTGGTTTTACGCCCGGGAGGGTCAAACACCCTACGAAAGGCCGACATAAAGTCACGATAATTATAGACAATCGGTTTATCGGTATCCCAAAGAGGGTTAGCCCAACTCAACGCTTTGTCGGTAAGATGGTTGATGACAAAGGCGATTTTGGCACGATCTGTAGGGTAAGACCACGGGGTTAATTCGAAATGAATGGAAATCTGGTTCAGAAAACCTCGACAGGCGGTAGGATCGCCCCCATAACGTACTGGAGGAAGCAAGTTAGGGTACGAGGTGGGCACAGAGAACGGTTCGGAAGGGAGAGGATTCACGGGAGGGGAAACCTCTACCTGGGTAGGGGCGGTACGGGTGAGCAGCGTTTGGAGGGCCTGGGCGAACTGATCAAGACGGTGATCTTGCTCCTCCAAACGGCTTTCTAGACCAGAGAATTGCTGAGCGGTCCCTGCAAGGTCCATGGCCCTTTCGTGATGTCAGGCACGCTCACGTACCTGAGGGTGGACGAACGGTTAGCCCTAAGTGAAAACAGGAGCCTCGAGTACATAGAAGAGAAACCAGTCCTTGTAGTGGCTGGGTTAACACAAATAATGAGGGCTGCCCTGTCTTCAGGCCAACACCAACCAAGGGTACGTAACGTCAGTGCCGGTAAAGCAAGATAGAGTCACAATGCGGTACCAGTCCTTATAGTGGCTGGGTTTCGCACAAACAGGAGGTGAACCTATAAGGCAGGGACACAAGGAGGACAGGAACCAGTCCTTAGAGTGGCTGGTGTAAACGCTGGTAAGCCAGGAACGTATTTCAGAAAGCAATAGGGTATAGGCGAAAACAGAGTCGAGTAACAAGCCGGGTCAAGGGGTATAGAGGTACACAAGTCGAGAGGATAGCCAGGTCATACACAGTAAGTCAAATTGAGTGAAATAAACGAGCACTTAAGGGTCAGACAGGCAAAACACGAAAGGGCACTGAGGAATGGGAAAAGCAAGTTTAAATCTGGTGCCTTGCCTGCTGATTGGTCCTTCGCGGTCACATGGAGATTGGTGACGTCGCGCCGCCGGGAGGGCTAAATCCGGAACTGCCGCGCGGCGCGCGCGCCTACTGCGCGCACACAGGACCCGGAGAGGACGCCGACCCCGGAGCCGGGAAGAAGGATGGCGGGTCGGCGACCCGGCGGGACGCCGAGCCGGCGGCGCCCGCCGAGCCCTGACAATAATAAAATAGGACTTCAAATCACGTTTAAACATGATGAGTATAAAATGGCCAAAATAAGCTTAGCACACAGAGGTGAAATGGCTCAGCAATGTATGGGTTAAAAAGCAAAAACACGTAAAAATTGTGTATTTCAAATTCCAGGACAAAATTTCGGAACTATTTAGCCAGGGTCTTTTTTGGTGGTTGTAGATTTTGGGGATAAAAGTTCAAAAAAGTGTTTTTTCCATTTTTTTCATCATATTTCATAATTTGTTTAAATTTAATTATACGATATATGGTGAAAATAAAGGTATATTTAGAAAGTCCATTTAATGGTGAGAAAAACAGTATATAATATGCGTGGGTTCCATAAACGTGTAAAAGGAAGATTACTGTAGAGCTAAACACAAACAGTGCAGAAATGTAAAAACAGCAGTGGGTACTTTCGGACTGACAACGGTAAAATTGCCTGGTTATTATGGGGTTAAATACAAATTTCATACAAAAGAATAAACAATATTTACTGCTTATTTTACCCTTTATGTTTTGGGTTTATTTCAAAACTTTTGACTTTTTTGAATTTGCTCCAAAGGGTAAATTACAATAATAAATCTCATAGAATTTCACAATTTCTCAATGAAACTCAAAACACTTCCATCTGCTGTATTATTTGGAGACAGTAAAATCGCCAACTCTCCAGGACTCAGGAAACAGACAATCATAAAACTTCAATCCCTTTAATTACCGTCCTTGATTAATTTATTGAACTGCAATGAATAAAAAGGATATATTGCTTTAAGTGTTTCACTGTATTTTTATGTGCATTTTGTATATATTGCTGAGTCTGCTTACTGACTGCATGCCTATGCATTATAGGTATCACAAGCATCGGTGAACAAAAGATATCGTTCCCTTGTCCATACTTAAAAAGATTTAGTGGCGTTGAGAGGAAGGAGTGAAATAAGACAGTCTTTGAGAAAACAGTAAATTCTTTAGTGTGGAAACATAGGTCCACATTTGAGTTAGCACCTCTTCCCTCTAGCTTATTAAAAGTGACGTGCTTATGCTCTTCATTACTTACCCTTCCTCTTCATGAGTTGCAGGCCCTGTCTCTTTATGTTGATCCACCACTGAGGCCTTGTTCTTAGTACAAACAGTGAACAAAATGTCAATAAACATGAGCACAGAGAAGGCAAAATTCTCTGCCAACCCAAACAAATCGTATCTCTTTCATTAAAAGTTGTGTATCTTTCTCTCTTTTTTTTTATTTTTTATAATTTTTAACCAAGTTGTAGATCTATCTTTACTACTTTGTCACACCATTTGTTTCATGGCTTGTTGAAATGTTAACGGGCATTTTGTATATATTACAAGCTTGCATGAATATGTCAAGAGTCTGCTACAAATTGTGTTCTGACAGCAGGCATGTGGATTTGATTATAGTGCTTAACCCTTTTGTAGGAACTCCTAAATTTTAGAAGTCATACAATATTAGTTGTCAATTGCAAAGACATTTAATATTTATCATTCCACATGTGTATTCATTATTATAATTTTTTCTTTCCTTTGGCCAATTTTCCCTCTCAGGAAAGGGGTATTGTTTGATTGGATACAGTCATCATTTTGACTTGGATGCTGTAACAATTTTCATACAATATACAATATACACATAGGATGTGTGTTGCAGTTGTCACCGTGATAATTATAAGAATAATAACATAATACTTTATTTTTATTTAGTGCCAACTTTTTTTGCAGTGCTGAAATAGGATAACACAGTACATTAGGGGACTCAGTTTTATATATATATATATATATATACAGGGCTCGAGTCTTGCGGGAATGGCGTTCCCGCACTTCTCCCACAGCGGGAATGCTGCGGGAACGCGGGTTCCCACTGTGGCCCGACTCAAGCCCGAAATGATTGAGCTGGCCGCCGCCGCACATTGCCGGCGGCCACGTGCTTTCCTGCTACGAAAGGCCGCTGGCAGGAAGTGCAGCCGCTCACCTGGGATCTAACAGCTGGCTGTTTCATCGATCCCAGGTGAACGGCTGCACTTCCTGCCAGCAGCCGTTCATAGCAGGAAAGCACGCAGCCGCCGGCAATGTGCGGCGGCGACCAGCTCAATCATTTCAGGCTCACACCCAGAGGAGAGGTGAGCTGCTGGGGGCAAAAAAATTCCCAGCTGGGGGCAATAATATCCATGTGAACTGGGGGCAAAAAAATTCCGAGGTGGGGCAATAATATCCATGTGAACTGGGGGTAAAAAAATTCTCAGCTGGGGGCAATATCCATGTGAACTGGGGGCAAAAAAATTCCGAGCTGGGGGCAATATCCATGTGAACTGGGGGCAAAAAAATTCCGAGCTGGGGCAATAACATCCATGTGAACTGGGGGCAAAAAAATTCCGAGCTGGGGGCAATATATATCCATGTGAACTGGGGGCAATTATATCCATGTGAGCTGGGGGCAATAATATCCATGTGAGCTGGGGGCAATTATATCCATGTGAGCTGGGGGCAATTATATCCATATGAGCTGGGGGCAATATATACCCATATGAGCTGGGGGCAATAATATCCATGTGAACAGGGGGCAATTATATCCATGTGAACAGGGGGCAATTATATCCATGTGAACTGGAGGCAATAATATCCATGTGAACTGGGGGCAATAATATCCACGTGAGCTGGGGGCAAAATATACCCATATGAGCTGGGGCAAATATATCCATATAACCAGTGCTGGGTATATTATTTTGGGGGCTCAGTGCTGTGTATATTATTCTGGGGTTCAGTGCTGTGTATATTATTTTGGAGGCTCAGTGCTCTGCATATTATTCTGGGGGCTTAGTGCTGTGCATATTATTCTGGGGGCTCAGTGCTGGGTATATTATTCTGGGGCTCAGTGCTGTGTATATTAGTCTGGGGGCTCAGTGCTGTGTATATTATTCTGGGGGCTCAGTGCTGGGTATATTATTCTTGGGGCTCAGTGCTGTGTATATTATTCTGGGGCTCAGTGCTGTGTATATTATTATGGGGCTCAGTGCTGTGTACATTATTCTGGGGCTCAGTGCTGTGTATATTATTCTGGGGGCTCAGTGCTGTGAATGTTATTCTGGGGGCTCAGTGCTGTGTATATTATTCTGGGGGCTAAGTGCTGTGTATGTTATTCTGGGGGCTCAGTGCTGTGTATGTTATTCTGGGGGCTCAGTGCTGTGTATATTATTCTGGGGGCTCAGTGCTGTGCATATTATTCTGGGGCTCAGTGCTGTTCATATTATTCTGGGGGTCCAGTGCTGTGTATATTATTCTCGGGGGTCCAGTGCGGAGTTCAGAGAAGGGCTACTAAAATGGTGTACGGCTTGAAGGAGAAAAGATACAAGGAAAGGCAAAATGATCTTAACATGTACAGCTTGGAAAAAAGACGAGACAGAGGTGATATGATAGAAACATTTAAATACGTAAAGGGAATCCACAAGGTAGAGGAAGGGAGTATATTTAAACGGAAACAAAGTAGCAAAACAAGAGGACATAGTCTTAGATTAGAGGGGCAAAGGTTTAAAAGTAACATCAGGAAGCATTATTTTACTGAGAGGGTGGTGGATACATGGAACAGCCTTCCAGTTGAAGTGGTAGAGGCCAAAACAGTAATTGAATTTAAGCAGGCATGGGATAGGCATAAGGCTATCCTAAACAAAAGATAAATCCAGGTAAAGTATCCATGTAATTGGGCAGACTAGATGGGCCGAAAGGTTCTTATCTGCCGACATTTTTCTATGTTTCTTTTTTTCTATGTTATACTGTTGATTGCTTTGTCCTACAAAGGGTTTGCTCGCTAGTCCTAATAAACCCCTTTTTATTTAAAGTAATCTTGTCCTGGTATTACTTGGCGCCGAAGGTGGAGGTGGCTAATCACTGGAGTGAGACAGAAGGCCCGTCAAATTCAGCGGCTCTCGCGGGAGTAGTGCTACATTAGTCTTCCACTCTATCGTTATATCATGATCTCTCTGGCTGCTTCCATAGTGGTATCAAGGTCTCTGATTGCAGTCAATTGAAGATCAATCCCACGTAGGTATATAGAATCAGGTCTATAATTGATATAAATAAAAAACACAAATATAATAAAAACAATAAACAAGATTATATAGTGTTCCCAATCCGTTTCGGCCTTTCTTATGTCAGAATAGGACTTCCTCAGGGATCTATCAATTAATGTATGGTGTCCACTTTCTTTAAACACCCATAGTAAAATATCCTTGATGTAAAACAGGTGTCCTTCATTTCCACTAGCCCGGCAGATCCTCACTCCGTGCATGTGCGCCACCAACATCTTGGATCTCCTCTACGTGTTAGTGTCGACGTCTAGACTGTATGCTCCTATGAGCAGGGCCCTCTACACCTAGTTTTTCCATCCTATGTCCATTTATTTGTATCTTGTTTCCTTTTGATTATTGTAAAGCGCTGCGGAAACTATATAAATGATGAAAATTATGATAACGTCCCTGCAATCACAGCCCAGAAACCCACAGACCAAACTTAATTTCCACACGATCCTCCTGCAAACAATGTCCCTGCAATCACAGCCCAGAAACCCACAGACCAAGCTTCATTTCCACACGATCCTCCTGCAAACAACGTCCCTGCAATCACAGCCCAGAAACACACAGACCAAGCTTAATTTCCACACGATCCTCCTGCAAGCAACATCCCTGCAATCACAGCCCGGGTATCCAGATCTCAACACGATGGCCAACATCACACTCTGCAATATTCTATCATCGCAATTGTATTTTGTGTCTGCATTTATTAATTTCTGGCTGATTATCCTCTAAAATCCCACATTATTAGATACAATATGTAGATAGTATTTCACCAGTGCCTCTCCCCTAGGGATGAGCCGAACACCCCCGAGTTCGGTTCGCATTCGAACTCGAACTTTTCAAAAGTTCGAATTCGAACTCAAACTCAATACAAGTCAATGGGACTCAAAATTCGTTTTTTTAGAGTGCCCTCCAAGAGGGCATATATGCTAGATATTTGCCATGAAAGGTGTATGGGGGTCCGGGTAGTGCCCTGGGGGACAGGAAACAAGGACAAAAACTCTAAAAAAATGTTTTTAAAGGGACAGTGAGTTTTCCATGAAATAAGGGTTAAAAATAAAAACGAAAAATTCCTTCAAATATCGTGCCTAGGAGGTCCCCATAACCTGCCCGTGAAGTGGCGGATTTGTAGGATGTATAGAAACATTTAAAAACAAGGTCCGGGTCCAGGTAGTGCCCTGGGGGACAGGAAACAAAGACAAAAAGTTTAAAAAAAGACGTTTTTAACCCTTTCACTGGTGACGACGTGTGGGACACGTCCTCAGTTACTCCTGCTGTATGCTGAGGAGGACGTGTCCCACACGTCATCAGCTTTGTGGGACTCCCGGTGGAGATACTCACCTCTCTGTCCGGGGTCCCGTGGCGTTCTGACTTCAGCGTCCTCAGACGCTGAAGTCAAGCTCCTCCCGATGTAAATGACGTCATCGCGCCATGCGTTATGACGTCATTTCCAGGCGACCCCCCGGCAATGCCAGGAGATCGCCTTGAAGGGAGGGGAGGGATCCGTTCGGATCCCTCTCCTTCCGGATCGGGAGGTCCCACAAAAAAAAGCCAGGCACCGCTTAAAAGGAGAGTCTCCCCTTTTAAGCGGTGCCTGGCTTTAACCCCTTAGACACCGGGTCGCACTTCGACGCCTTGTGGCACCGAAGTGCGGCATAGCTCCGGTGGGGACTGCCATCTTGGATCGCGGCTCCACCCCTGGGTCCCCCCTCACTGCCTGACGTCATCACGCATAGCGTGATGATGTCAGATAGCCAGGGAACCCTTAGCTGCCCGGAATCCCCTGGTGGAGATAGGGGGTTCATTTGAGGGTTCACAGAGATGCTGTGAGGTTGTGTATAGAGATGCTGTGAGGCTGTGTATAGAGATGCTGTGAGGTTGTGTATAGATATGCTGAAGGATGTGTATAGAGATGCTGTTTGTGTATAGAGATGCTGATGGGGTTGTGTATAGAGATGCTGTTTGTGTATAGAGATGCTGATGGGGTTGTGTATAGAGATGCTGTTTGTGTATAGAGATGCTGATGGGGTTGTGTATAGAGATGCTGTTTGTGTATAGAGATGCTGATGGGGTTGTGTATAGCGATGCTGTTTGTGTATAGAGATGCTGATGGGGTTGTGTATAGAGATGCTTTGAGGTTGTGTATAGAGATGCTGATGGGGTTGTGTATAGAGATGCTGTGAGGTTGTGTATAGAGATGCTGTGAGGCTGTGTATAGAGCTGCTGATGGGGTTGTGTATAGAGATGCGGTTTGTGTATAGAGATGCTGATGGGTTGTGTATAGAGATGCTGATGGGGTTGTGTATAGCGATGCTGTGAGGCTGTGTATAGAGATGCTGTGTGACTGTGTATAGAGATGCTGTGTATAGAGATGCTGATGGGGTTGTGTATAGAGATGCTGTTTGTGTATAGAGATGCTGATGGGGTTGTGTATAGAGATGCTGTTTGTGTATAGAGATGCTGATGGGGTTGTGTATAGAGATGCTGTGAGGTTGTGTATAGAAATGCTGTGAGGCTGTGTTTAGAGATGCTGATGGGGTTGTGTATAGAGATGCTGATGGGGTTACATAGTTACATAGTTACTCTATGCTGTGAGGTTGTGTATAGAAATGCTGTGAGGCTGTGTTTAGAGATGCTGATGGGGTTGTGTATAGAGATGCTGGTTGTGTATAGAGATGGTGTGAGGCTGTGTATAGAGATGCTGATGCGAAACCCGCAAAAACATCTGGGTTAACCTCGCCGAACACGCAGGAGAAACCCGAGCAGCCGCCGATCACAGCGCAGAGCAGCCGCCAGAAAAAGCTGACACCACAGACTAAGGGAGTGGAGAAAAAAGGAAAACAGTATGCTTGAAAGTTTGAAAAATTAAACGCTGTTGGCAAAGAAACTACAGAACGAAAATGACTGAAATTTACATATAAGATCCAATAAATGATAATAAAAAGGGCTGTTACAGAAAAAAGAAAAAACGGAAAAAAAACTAAAAATGCCTTGAAGATCCTAAAAAATCTATACATAAAGATACTTTTTACTGCAGAATATTATAATCAACGTGAGGGTTAAGGGGGGTTTGTAAGGGTCCTGAGAACGAGCAACAGCACAAGTGGCCTGCTCTACGGTGGGTGCCCGCTCAAGTCTCACAAGGTTTTAGCTTGCTTGTGCCATTACAGGGATGAATGCTGAATCACTCACACACTCACCTGCTGACTTGCTCATTCACCTACGGACTCGTTCACACACTGACGCTCACTCAATTGTGCGCTTTCCTGGTTTAAATATTCACTATAAAATACATGGAGGCAATACAAGAAACATAAAAATGGGAGAA
This sequence comes from Leptobrachium leishanense, assembly GCA_009667805.1. Taxonomy (NCBI): domain Eukaryota; kingdom Metazoa; phylum Chordata; class Amphibia; order Anura; family Megophryidae; genus Leptobrachium; species Leptobrachium leishanense. Next base: position 209,187,409 of record CM019064.1, read on the forward strand.
AAATAGCATAACTCTGTGAGAAACGGTGAAGCTTTCTGCCCTCCAAGGAAAAAGTTATGCGCACCAGATATATAGTAAACAAAGTTAATCTGATTTTAGTGTAGCGTAGGCTACTTGAACTGTGTGTGTACTATTGTGTTTCACAGACATGCAGCCTGTCACAGCTGCGGAGTACTTTCCACCCTCCCTTTTTCCCTTTCTCTTCACTGGCAAAGGAAATAGTTTAAGACAGAAAGATGCAAAGGATTCTGGAACATGTAGTCTCAATTACAGAGGGCCTATGCAATTTGTCAGGAAAAGAACTACACCTCCCAGCAGTGCCTAAGGGAAGGGGCATTTTCCAAGGGTGGAAGTGCACGTGCAGACAGAGCAAGAAGAAGGCAGAGAAGGGGAACTGCTGAGGTGGATGGTCCTGTGTTGCAGATTGTGCATGCAGCTGCCCTCCTGCGTTCAGCGAAGGAGAGATCCAGTTGCCCTCACGTGTTGCCAGTACCAGCAGAACGTGCATTTGGCTGTCCTTGTGCATCCAGTGAAGAAGGGGTCCGTCTGCCTTCGTGTGTGTTCCAGTGACAGAGGGAGCGAACGAGTACATTCAGCGGAGAAGAAATCCATCTGTCCTTGAGAGATTCCAGCGCTAAGAGATAGCGATCGAGCTACCGTCCAGCAAGGAAGGGGGAGCGTATCAAACGGAGGGAGGTATTCGGCCATCCTCCCAGATAGTGAGGATAACTTGCCACAAACTTGTGGCAAGGTTAAATTGTAAGTCTTGTTAACTTGCTGCACACATTCTCTGGCAAGTTGTACACTTGCAGCACACTTGCAGCACAAGTTCTAGTTGACACTTTTTTTAAATTGCAGCAAATTTGCTTGGCAAGTCTCTGGCAAGAGCAAAGTTGCAGTAGCAAGTCTACAGCAAGAGCTCTGCAAGTCTGTGGCAAGAGCCCAGCAAGTCTGTGACAAGAGCCCAGCAAGTCTATGGCAAGAGCCCTGCAAGTCTATCAGGGTAATTCAAAGAGAATCGAAAAATCACTGCACGTTCGGTGACTTTTCGTTCTCTTCAATTCGTTTTTTTTTTGCCAATCCCATTTTGGTGACCCTGTGGTGTATTCAGCAAGCACCACAGGGTCCCCAAATTGCAGGGAAAGGTCGCCACAAACCCGCCGAAACTCGTAAAACCCGGCGAATGCACACCAAAACCCGCAAAAACATCTGGATTAACCCGCCGAAAATGCCAGAAAAACCCGAGCAGGAGCCGATCACACGCAGTGAAGCCGCCAGATAAAGCCAACACCGCAGACGAACGGAGTGAATAAATTAAGAAAACAGTTTGCTTGAATGTTTGAAAAGTGAAACGCTGTTTGCAAATAAACTACTGAGCGAAAATGTCTGAAATTGACATATGATGTCCAATGATTGATAATAAGCAGGCTCGAGCCTGCTCCCCTTTTGATTCTAAAAAACACAAGACTGCTTGAATATGAAGATACTTCAATATCAAGGAATCGAAATCTGACCATACACATATACATTAGCAATGCTTTGTATGCGATAAGGACAACCAGTGGTGTATTTTGGCCTAGGCCGACAAGGCCTAGGGTGGCACTTTCCAGGGGGCGGCGGCCCACACCAGGTGGCACCCCCCCCCCAAAAAAACAAACATTTTTTTTTTTTTTTTAACTTTTGCAAAGTATTTTACCAGGAAGGATGAGATTTCACCTATTTTCAAGTATGTCCTGGGTAGGCAAGGCCTAGGCTTTCACTTTCCGGGGTCAGCAAAAAACCTCACCACTAAATGGGTTACTCACAGAGCACCGAAATGACGCCAACATTTTGGTGTTCTGTAGTTCCCTGCACTTCGGGGAATAAAATTTCCCCACCCTGCAGTGAATTCACCATTCACCGCAGGGTCCCCAAAGTGCAGGGAGTCGGCCGCTGAATGCTGCCACTGCAAACCCGTGGCCCGCTGTTTTCAAGAAAAATACTGAACGAAAATGTCTAGAATTTACATATAAGATCCAATGATTGATAATAAAAAGTTCTGTTACAGAAAAAAGAAAAACCGCTATTAAAAAAAAGGAAAAAATATCTGAACAAATATCTGAAAAATGACTAAAAGGTACTAAAATAAAATCAATAAATAAAGACTTTTTACTGCAGATTAAAATAATAAACGTTTTTTTTAGATATTGCTTTAAAACGGGAATATTTTTAACATTGAAACCTACGGGGTTCGCCTGATTAAACCTGCTGATTGAAACCACCGAACATCAGTGCATTTCACTGCCATTTCTCTGCTGTTTGGTGTCTCTGTATAGATTAACCATTACTTCTCTATGGGTATTTGTACTGCCTTCAAACAGCACCGTACTTGCTGGCAGTTCGCCAAACTTGTGTGTGAGCATATCACAGAACAGTGGTGTACTTAGGGGGGTGGCGGGGGGCAGGTCACCCCAGGTACCAGTGATTATTGGGGTGTCATTAGGGGGTACTAGGAGGTGCCACTGTCACTGTGTGTCAGCTTTGAGATGTGTTAGAAACATAGAAACATAGAAAAATTTCGGCAGATAAGAACCTTTCGGCCCATCTAGTCTGCCCAATTACCTGGATACTTAACCTGGATTTATCTTTTGCTTAGGATAGCCTTATGCCTATCCCATGCTCAAACAACGAACAGCGGAGCAGGGCGTTTGCATAAGGAATAAAATAGAATAGAAAAAAATCCCCCTCCATAGCTCCTCCCCTGCCCCGCAGCAGCTCTAGGAGAGGGGAGGGGGATGTGATTTGTGTGCAGAGAGAGAAGATGACAGTAAACGGCAGGTAAAGGGAATATGAAGCCCTGTCTGCTTACTGCTGTTTAAAGTGGAACTTTCCTTAACCAGCACTGCAGTGATAGAAATTTGTCATTGAGCTGCCTGGCTCTTGGTGAGGTCCTGCATAGAGGGGGTCAGGCTGCATTCACTGCATCACCAGTGAATAGGCAGCCCAGGGTTAACCGGTACAGGGAAGAGGGAGTCTTAATAAACTGGAAAAGTAAAGAACAAATACCATAGCAGCATCTTACACCTGCAAAACACACACCCATTCTCTGCTCAGCAACTCCAATCCACAAAACCAGCCACCCAGCACACACACACACACACACAAACTCCAATCCACAAAACCAGTCACCCAGCACATACACACAACTCCCATCACACAAAACCAGCCACACACAACTCCCACCACACAAAACCAGCCACCCACACACACAACTCCCATCACACAAAACCAGCCACCCACACACAACTCCCATCACACAAAACCAGCCACCCATACAACTCCATCACACAAAACCAACCAACCAACCCACAACCCAGCCACCAACTCCTATCACACAAAACAAGCCACCCCAACACACACACACACAACTGACATCAACAAAACAAGCCACATGTGTACTTTTGTTCATAGCATGAGTATTGATATTTTGTGAGTTTGCAAAATCACTTAAAAATAACAATTCTTCCAAAAAAAATCTACACTCGCCTCTTATTGCACAGCACAGAGGACACATGATCCACCATCGGCAGATTCATAATATATCATTAATATATGTATACATCATGTCCTGCCAGAATGCTATAACTAAAAATATTTTTGAAAACATTAAAAAAGTGCACGTGATTGTTTTTTTTTTTTACATTTTAAAGTTTGGGGGGGTGCCAAATATAGGATCCACCCCGGGTGCCAAATGTTCTAGGTACGCCCCTGGCAGTGATGTTATCTCTACTCCACCCAGCCGGGTTGAGGGGGGGGCCTGGATTCCATGCTAGATTGCAGGCGGTCCAGCAGTTCACGGCAGCAGTGGGTGTAGAGTCCGAAATCGAGTGGGAGACCGTGTTAAATAAAGGCCCGGAGGCTGTGTGCGTGCAGGTCAGGCGGTCCGGCCAGTCAGGTGGTACTGAGACTCAGTACCACCTGACTGGCTGAACCACATGACACGCACTCATGCAGCTGCCCGCCCTTTCGTTAACACGGACTCTCACTCTATTCTGGACTGAACACCCACCGGGAAGGGAATCAAAGCCACGGTGCACCCTCTGGCAGTGGCACCCCACTGCTGACAAGATGGCTCCACACACAGGCACAGCCGCGATCCTACCGGGGCCTAGAGGGACCTCCTGTGGAGTCCATACACAGTCCCTGTTGACTCTTGCACACAGCCGACGGAGGCCGGTAAATATAGAATAAATAATTGCTGAGTGCTCATATTCACTCGGTTTGCTGGGAGTTTTACTGCAGTGGATTCTGATGCACTCATACACACTGCACATTGCATTGTTGGGAGTTTTATTGCTGTGGATTCTAATACGCTGACACACACCACACATTGCATTGCTGGGAGTTTTATTGCTGTGAATTCTGATACGCTGACACACCGCACATTGCATTGCTGGGAGTTTTATTGCAGTGGATTCTGATGCACTCATACACACTAGGGATGAGCCGAAACCCCCGTGTTCGGATCGCATTTGAACTCAAACAATTTCAAAAGTTTGGATTCGAACTCGAACACGAACCGAACTCAATGCAAGTCAATGGGACTCGAAAGTTCAAATTTTAGAGTGCCCTCTAAGAGGGCATATGCAAGATATTTGCCATAAAAGGTGTATGGGGGTCCAGGTAGTGCCCTGGGGGACAGGAAACAAGGACAAAACGTAAAAAAAAAATCGTTTTTAAAGGAACAGTGAGTTTTCGGCCAATTTCCATTTCGGTTTGTTTCTTTTCGGCTCGTTTTCCGTATCGACTTTTTTTCGTGATTTCGGAAACTTTCGTGGTTTTTGGAACGTCTGTTCTCCTCGTTTCAATTAGTGTCTATTCGTTTTGATGTAAACTAATGGTTTATTGGTTTGTTTTTCGGATCTGATATTTTCTGCCGATATGATAATTCTACCGATACGATAATTCTGCCGATACGATAATTCTGCCGATTCAATATTTTTCTTGTAAAATCCTTATTAAATAAAGATCCTTTTTTTCTGATGAATATGCATTGCACAACTTTATTTAACCCTTTCGCTGCTGAGGCATTTCCCGCCTCTGTGCTGAGGTCAATTTTACCGGTTTTGCTCATCATGTTTAAACGTGTTTTGAAGGCTTATTTTAGTATATGACCCAGACATATTATATATCGTTCTTTCCGTCAGACTCGGCAGATTCATAATATATCATTATTATATGTATACGTCATGGCCTGTCTGTATATTATAACAAAAAATGCAATAAAATATGAATTTTCAATAATTTACAACGTGTAAAGTGTATTTTTTTCACATTTTAACATGCGAGCAATTGCGGTTATATTTTGTATGGGGTGCGCTTGTTAAAAAAATTAGAAATGGGGTCTCGTTACATTTTTTTGGGGGAAAATTACACGATTTTTAACAAACGCACCGCATACAAAAATCGTTAGTGCAGCATCATTGTTCACATTATAATTGAAATGGGAACAATATTGCTGCATTAACAAACCAAAAAAAAGAAAAAAAACTTGTTTATTTTTTTTATAATTTTTTTTAAAATATTTTTTTATTTTTATTTTTAATTATTATTTTTTTAAAAAAAACTTTTTCACAGTCATGTTTGGTATCGTTGGAACGGCCATGCTCTGGCCAATCCAACAGTACCAAACTTTAACCCTTAGCTGCCTCGGATCGGGAGATAGGGGGTTCATTGGAACCCCCTATCTCCACCATTGGTGGCAGCTAGGGGTTAACTCCAGGACTGGCGTCATCGTGCTATGCACGATGACGCCAGTCCTCAGGGGGAGTTCCCGGAGGCTTGGCCGACATCCAAGATGTCGGCCAGCTCCGGGAAAGGATCACGAACCGGCGCTTTTCAGCGCCGATTCGTGATTCGGCTCCCCAGGGGTTAATGACAGCCACCGTTTGGAAGTGCAGGCTGTGCCCTTCCAAACGGTGCCTGGCATTAAGCTCAGGACCCCCGCAATCGGGAGGGAGAGAGGTCCGAAGGACCTCCCCCCTCCCTTTCAGGCGCTTCCTCCGCACACGCGGGGGGCGCCTGAAATAGATGTCATCGTGCCACCGCGATGACATCTATTGTGCCCGCGGCGGTCCCGGAGTGACGGGCTGACATCCAAGATGTCAGCCCGCACCGGGGGGCACAGCAATCGGCCGGATTCCGGCCGATCGCAGGCTGCTTCGGGAGGACGCGCTCAGCGCGTCCTCTGCAGCCAATCCTTCCTAAGCGCGTCCTCCGCTGAGCGCGTCCTCCGCAGCAAAGTGGTTAATCATATTAAAATGCTATGAAAGGAACAAAAAAAAATGAACAAAACGATTTAAAAAACGCAAAAATGACACAACCCAAATGGTCTGACTTTAAAAATAAAAACCAGAACAAAAGGTTTATAAACGGAAAAAAAGTTGTTCAAAATTATCTGAAACAGAAAAAACCCCAGAACAAATAAAACGATTTAAAACAAACAAACAAAAAAAATTAACCCTTTCGCTGCTGAGGTATTTTACGCCTGTGTGCTACGTACTAAGCTCATTTATACCGGTTTCGCTCATCATGTTTAAATGCGATTTGAAGCCTTATTTTATTATATGACCCAGACATGTTATATATCGTTCTTTCCGGCATACTCGGCAGATTCATAATATATCATTATTATATGTATACGTCATGTCCTGTCTGTATATTATAACAAAAAATGCAATAAAATTTGAATTTTCAATAATTTACAAGGTGTAAAGTTTTTTTTTTCACATTTTAACATGCAAGTGTTTGTGGTTATATTTAATACTAGGGGATAAACTATCCGTCTATCCATTATGGGCAGATGTGGGGGACATTTAGGGACGCATGCGCGATTTTATTGTAAGTCGATTGTATGCGCTTGCGTGTGCCTTCATTCTTTAGGGAATGCGGCAAGTTTTGTTGTGTCCTGCGGGAGCATCACTGGCCTCCCCATGGTTTGAGAGAGAGATGGGATGCTGTGACGCTGCCCATTGGGAAGCGATCAAAAAAGGCAGAAGTGTGCGCGGTTTTAGAACGAGCAGCACTTGGGGAAATAGGTTTCGGTTTGAACGTCACGTGATGTCGGCGGATCCAATCGATTTTAGCACATAAATGGTCATGTGACATTGGTAGAGGTCCATAGAGCCTAATGAAACTTCACTACGCTATACGGGGTACAGTTCGAGTTGGGTTTTTGAGGGATTATAGGAGCTTTGGTGTTCTTTGGTGCAGTACCATGATGTCCAACAGAGTATCGGTATGAGATTATGGAATTATGGTAAATTGTACAGGAACACACTATATAAGAATTAATTTGATTTCAAGTATCACATGATGCTGGTAGATCAAATCAGTGATAAGTCATCTGAGAGTAAACACAATTTAATGAGTTTTTTTTTAGACCTATCAAGATTAGGCAACCCCTTTGGTTGAATGAACTGAAAGTTTTATTTTTAGTGGTATTACCGATTTCCCGCCAAATCTAAATGATGGGATAGGACAATAGTAGATTGATGATAGTATTTAACAAATAAGTCATTTGACATCAGCAGCCAGCTGAGGAAGCCTTGAATATATATATGAATAGGCGAAACGCGTTCTGGCGTATTGTATGTTTGTTTTATTTCATTTTTATTAAAAAGAATCTTTTTATCTACTATTGGAGCCTTTTTTGGAGCGATTTCTTTTCAGTCCGATTGTATTTTGCAACACGGTACGAACAGAGATTGGAACACCTTGGATCCTAAAGGGCAATTGGGTGGCCGGAAAGTACCCAGACGGAATTCCCCCTAGAACCAGGAGGGTTCTATCCCATGTGAGTGTTTTTATTTCATTTACATCAAGCCACATGTTGATTATGGGTCGCATTATGATGTATCATTTATGCTTTATTTGAGGATATTGGATGATGGAGACTTTCAAGAAATATCGTTGGAACTTTCATCTTCTCCTCAAGAAGGACATTGTCATCGCTACACTCTTCTTTTTATTTCATCTCTTTTTTTGATGGTTACGGACAAGGACCATTTGTGTGTTTTTTAGCGATTCCTGTTTTTATTTGTTATCAGCGCTACCGTTCCTTCTTTCTTGAAATGAATCCACACACTGCGGGGAAGCGCCTCTCTGCGGTATAATTAATGCAGCATATGAATCCACACACGGCTGGGAAGCACACCCCTCAACCCATACACGATGAGGTCTTAGGACTGTCGGCAGCTGCCGTTCCCCCACGCTGTTGTCGTCCTGCAAAGTTGTGACCTTGTTTGCAGGCAGCGTCTTAGTGGGCAGCGGTGGAAGAGAGCTCATAGCTGGGAGAAGCGGGGAGGAGCTGTGGCGTGAAGCATGCAGCGTGTGTGGAGCCGCGAACAGGGGCAACTTAATAAACTAGACCTGAGCCGCACTGAGAATCTTTGGGTTGTGTCGGAGAAGACTTCACGACACGCAGTGCTGCCATCAATATTTTTTGATAAATTCTTGGTTATACAATGAATGTGACTGTGGACAAAAATCCATGTTGTGACATCGCCTAAGCTTACCAAAACCATGCCACGGTAATCAAATCTCAAGGCAGTACAAGGTTGTGTTAAAGTGTGTGACATTTTTTGGCCAGGCAGGCAGTGTAGAATGGGCACAGTCACATTCATGGCCACAAATATGTTGACAAATTTATGACAAAGGGTCCATAGAAATGTCAATAAATTTATGTACATATAATTTTAACAGTGAGGAAACCAAGCAATACATATTAAGTAAGGAAAAGCAACGCACACAAACACAGGAAAAAAGTGGAAAAAATATAAAATTTATTTACAAAAAATGCCACATAGCAAACTGCCCAACTGGGACACAAACATAGGGGAGGAGGAGGCTGGTCTCTAGAGGCATTCCAGTATGTCGACGGCGTTGTCCACATGCTCCCGTAACTCCTGGAGCAACTCCAGGCGTAGCTCCCCAATCGCCATCCTGACGCTGGACCTGTTCGGTCTGGCTTCTCCTGCTATATATCCAATAAATGAAAGAAGGAAAATACAGTAAGTAAAACAGGTTTCTATTTTTTACCAGAGCTGGCGGCCTCCTGAGGCTCCGACTCCCTCTCCTCCTCCTCCTCCACCACCACCATCAGCACCTCTTCCGGTGCTATATCTAAGAAATTAAAGAAAGGAAAAATACAGTAAACAACAAAACTGATTTATTTTTGACCAAAAGTCGTTTCAAAATACAACAGTAAAAAAAAACCTGGACTGACGGCCTCCTGCGGCTCCGGTCTCTTTCTCCCTCATCGTCCTCCTCCTGCTCCTCTTGTGCTATATATAAAAAAAATAAATGAAAATACAGTAAACAAAAAAGGTTTCAGTTTTTGACCAAAAGTCGTTGCAAAATAAAACAGTATATACCAGCGCTGGTGGTCGCCCATGGCTACCCCTCCTCCTCCACTGGGGCACTGGAGGTGCTGGTCCCCGCCGGCGCCGGGGCATGAGATGCTGCCTTTGCCTTCCTGTTTTCTGCCAAATCGAAAAAATAAGATGTAAATAATGGAAAACTGGAAAAAAATGGTATATCTATACACTATATTGCTGAAAGAATTGCGACACCCCTCCACTACCCCACTACCAGCTTGACCCCCCACTACTATCTTATACAGTAGTTCTAAAGTCACAAAATATTTATTTATTATTGACCCCTGCACATTGACATATATTACCATACAAATATATATTTTTTCCAGAAGTAAACATTACGTTTATTCAATAAAAACTATTATTTGTGTTGTGTGCATACAAAACGGAATTTTGCTGACTGCTTTCAGTTATTTTAAAGATGGCCTCAGTCTCAGTTTCTGCTAATAAAACTGCGGATATTGCAGAAACAATAGAAATTTTGTTTTTAAATTCTCATCCAAAGTGTTCAATGACACTGCTGCAAGCTGAATTGCTGCGCTGCATCAATTCAGCAGCTGCTGAGGTATTGAACACAGCTCTGTTTGGATGCACTTTCAGAAGAACTACATGTCCCATCCTACCACTTAGCAGAGATGCAGAGATTTTTGTTGATGCGCAGGTGGGAGCCAATATTGGGCAAGCGGAGAGTCATCTCGTATGCATCACTCACCCCCCCCCCAACACACTACAGTACACAGTGCCAAAAGAAATCCAGCATTGTAATTTCATCTACATACCTCAAATATCAAAATTTTCACGAATACGTAAAATCACAAAAAAGAAGAGCTATGGCAAAAATGCATGTACAGTATGAGTCCTGAAAACGCAAAGCTATACACATTGCATGAAAAAAGAACTAGATCAATCAACGTATTTCTGTGCACATTAGCACATGCAAGCACATTATAATTATTAAACAGGATTTATATAGCGCCAACAGTTTGTGCAGTGCCTTACAATAACATGACACTTACGTTTGGCTATGACACGCCAGATGTGCCTCAATTGCTCCTCCAGTCCTCGCACGTCTTGAGGTCGGACCTGCGCTTCCGCAGCTTGTCGTTACTTCAGTCCTTACCGAACATTTCCAGGAGGGTGGTGCGGACCTTTGCAAGGATACGGTCCTTGAGGACATTGTTCTTCCTGCCGTAAGGGCCCTTACGGCAGTCATATTCACGCTTCTCGAAGATGCGGACCAGCTCACCATCTCCTCAAATGCCATGTTGCTGGCCCGCTTCTTCCTGGGTGTCTCTGGGGTGGAAGGGGATGACGGGTCCGACTCCGAATTGGACTCAGAGTTTGAGGCATTGTAAAATAGTTTTTTTTTTATCTCTCCAAAAATTTTTCAAACTCTACAATGGCTCTGTAAAGTTTACGACAGGCCGTAATGGAGATGCGCGCATGCGCGAACTGCGGACGTAAATGATCCGACTACGACAGACGTATCGTATCGACAGAATTATCGTATCGACAAAATTATCGGATCATTGGAAATTATACAAAATTTACAGAATCAGCGATATAACCAATAAATACGATGTCCGAAATTACCGAAATGGAACCGAAATCCCGAATAGAGCGAAAATAAATTTCGATTTGACACATTTCATGATTTCAAGTCCATTCGGAAATTCCGAAAAATTTTCGTTGCGGCTCTGAAAACTTTTATGATCTGCCGTTTTCGGATCCGATCCGATACGGAAATTCAGCCGAATCCGAAGACACGAATCGGGACATTTCGTGAAAATTCCGAAATTTCAAAACCTGAAACGCACATCCCTAAATAAAACCATTTTTGCGTCTGGACGTTATGTTGGCCGGACATGAGCAGCGTCTGACAACCACGCACACATGCCGCTAGCGGACGCACGCACTCTGTACGTCAGTACTAGCGTTATCACGTTCCCGAAAAAATGTGTTTGTTTGTTGCTTGCGTTGCGCGGCCACACTTTCGTGCGGCCGTACTTCGTATATTGCCCGTCATTGGCCATCATTTGCTGCTACTACGGCCGTAATAAAGTGCGGCTGCACGCGCGTTCGCACTGCGTTCGTCTGACCCCAGCCTTATGCAGGCTTTGGATAAAGGTAACAATAGGTGCTTTAAAATTGGGCCTTTAGTGTCGGCAACAGTGCCGTCACACCGTCTGTAACCCCTGTGAGGTATTGTGGAAGAGGGCAGGGTTGGACCCTGCGGTCCAATATTAAAATGATATAAATCTGGTATAGGTGTCAGTGGCAGTGCACCCAAATATTACTGCACTATAGTGTATGGCAGGATGGAAGCGCACCAGCAGTAACAAGCAGCAGAATATACCAGACAGGGGCACAGAGCGAGAGTAGTTGTTATAACAAAACCAGCTCAACAACGTTTAGGCACTAGTACTGCGCTACTGTATATGGTGAGAATTGACGCACACCAGTCCCGGTGGCTCTGCGTCATCACGCCGCGCCCTGCCCCCTGATCACTCACATGTGCACCGGGTGCCACTGGAGCTCCTGGCATTCGGCCAGCTGGCGGCACCATTCGTCCGGGGCCCCCCCGATCGCCACCCGGGCCCCCCTGATCGCCACCCGGGGCCCTGGATGTCACAATATTACAATCCAAACGCAAACGGGTTAAGTAACCAAATTTGTAAGAAGAATAATTAATGCAGCATACAAATCCTCACACTGCCAGGCAGCACCTCTACAGTTTGTGGATCCAGGAATCAGGTGAGTTTTATAAAGCAAAAAAAAGTTTTATTTTATGCTGCTGGGGACATTTAAAAATGTCCTCGGATTTTTTTTTTTTTTAAATGTTTTATCCCATAGGCTTCAATGTTAAAAATATTCCCATTTTAATTCAATATCTAATAAACCATTGCTTATAATATTCTGCAGTAAAAAGTCTCTTTATTTTTAGATTTTTTTAGGATTTTTTAAGCATTTTTATACTTTTTTTTAAAAAAAATTCGAACTCGAACCGAACACGCGGAAATGTTCGTAGTTCGCGAACTTTCAAACGGTCAATGTTCGAATCGAACTCCGAACCGATCGAGCCGAACAGCTCATCCCTAATACACACCGCACATTGCATTGCTGGGAGTTTTATTGCTGTGGATTCTGATACGCTGACACACACCAAACATTTCATTGCTGGGAGTTTTATTGCTGTGGATTCTGTGATACACACTGCATATTACTGTGAGTTTTATTGCTCTGGAGCTCTGGGATACGCTCATACGCACTGCACATTACATTACTGTGAGTTTTATTGCTGTGCAGCTCTGTGATATGCTCATACACAGTGCACATTTCTGTGGGTTTTATTGCTGTGCAGCTCTGATATGCTCATACACAGTGCCCGTTTCTGTGGGTTTTATTGCTGTGCAGCTCTGTGATACGCTCATACGCAGGGCACGTTTCTGTGGATTTTATTGTTCAACCAATTAGAGCAGCTGTGATCCAGTATACTTGACGTGCGTGGCTGTTCTTTGTAAAAATGCTTGAATTTAAACATTTCATAATTTTATTTATCTCAATAGATACATTTGAAATGGTATACAAAATATACAAGTAGGCACTTGGTATCCACTTTTACTATAAAGAGAGGAAAAGGCAGAGCTCTAAGAGGAAAAGGTGGAGCTTACAGAGGAAGGGTGGGGTTTAACCAGGAAGAGATGTGCCCTTGACAGGAAGGGGTGCCTCAAATTTAAATTAGGGGGTGCACGAGTTTAGTCAGGCCTAGGGCAACACAAAACCTAAATACACCGCCGAGGACAACCATAGCCTTTATAAAAAATATGAAGTTCAACCTTTCTCTCAACAAGGATTTTTCCCTGTTGAAAAAATGCAGCATTTTTTATTTTATTCAAGTGTATGTCTCTAGTTTCTATTTATTCTCAGGGTTGAATTAAACCATGATGCAAACCTGCAGGTGGGTTGACAACCAAAAGAACAAGGATGAATTGCTTTCCAATAAATTACATTTTTATATTATAGACCAGCACTGATGTCATCATTGTTTTATAATGAGGTTTGAATCATTGCTACTTGCCTGTAATAACTTGTTTCAGATGTGAAATGATGTCACCACAGGCTCTTAGAAGAAACAGACACTGGTTATGGGAGTATCAATCCTCTATTTTCTATTACATTAACGTTACATTAACCCACCCAGCCTACTGACTCGTCATAATCAAACTTTGTTCATTACCAGTGAAGGTCATGAGAACTCACAGTAAACATTAACAGTGCTGAGCAATACAGGAGGATAAAAGATCTTTTCAGGTTAGAAGATTTACTAAAGAACCATAGGCAGGGGCGGACTGACAACTAATGGGGCCCCCGGGCAATTGGAGATCATGGGGCCCCCCGTGTGCCGCACCCACACAAAACCCCAACCATACAATGCAACATCCACATGTGCACTATTGTACTAAAGAATTTATTTCTTAACTTATTAAAATAATCTTGACAATTGTGTAGAAAAAAAAAAATCCATTTGGACCCAGACACGAATTGGGGAATCCATTGTGTTCCCTTCAGACTTTCAGATGGCCAGCGCTCTGCTGCAACAGCCATCACCCACTCATTGCAGCTAAGCCTGCACCACGGCACAGAAAGTCCCTGTGGCAAATGAGGGAAACTGCCGGTCACTTTAAAAGATACTGTACATTACTGACACACTGCACATTACAGAGCTCCACAGCCATTAACCTCACAGTAATGTGCAGTGTGTATGAGCATATCACAGAACCCCACAGCAATAAACCTCACAGTAATGTGCAGTGTGTATGAGCGTATCACAGAGCTCCACAGCAATAAACCTCACAGTAATGTGCAGTGTGTATGAGCGTATCACAGAGCTCCACAGCAATAAACCTCACAGTAATGTGCAGTGTGTATGAGTGTATCAGAGCTCCACAGCAATAAAACTCACAGCAATAATGTGTAGTGTGTATGAGCATATCACAGAGCTCCAGGGCCTTTTTGACACCCAGGCCAATCCCATTATTCATTGTTTTTAGGCAGGTGTCCCCTTTTTCTCTCTAGGCAGGTGTCCCCTTTCTGCTTTTAGAGAGGCAGGTGCCCCCTTTTTGTTTTTAGGCAGGCAGGTGTCCCCATTCTGTGTTTAGGCAGGCAGGTGTCCCCTTTGTTTTTTTAGGCAGGCAGGTGTCCCCATTTTGTGTTTAGGCAGGCAGGTGTCCCCTTTGTTTTTAGGCAGGCAGGTGTCCCCTTTGTTTTTTAGGCAGGCAGATGTCCCCTTTTTTTTTTAGGCAGGCAGGTGTCACCTTTGTTTTTTAGGCAGGCAGGTGTCCCCATTTTGTGTTTAGGCAGGCAGGTGTCCCCTTTTTGTGTTTAGGCGGGCAGGTGTCCCCTTTTTGTGTTTAGGCAGGCAGGTGTCCCCTTTGATTTTTAGGCAGGCATGTTTCCCCATTTTGTGTTTAGGCAGGCAGGTGTCCCCTTTCTGTTTTTAGGCAGGCAGGTGTCCCCTTTTTAATTTTAGGCAGGCAGGTGTTCCCATTTTGTGCTTAGGCAGGCAGGCGTCCCCTTTTTGTTTAGGCGGGCAGCTGTCCCCTTTTTTTAGGCAGGTGTCCCCTTTGTTTTTTAGTCAGGCAGGTGTCCCTTTTTGTTTTTAGGCAGGCATGTGTCCCTTTTTGTGTTTAGGCAGGCAGGTGTCCCCTTTTTGTGTTTAGGCAGGCAGGTCCCCCCCCTTTTTTTAGGCAGGTATGTGTCCCCTTTTGTTTTTTAGGCAGGCAGGTGTCCCCTTTTGGTGTTTTTAGGCAGGTATGTGTCCCCTTTAGTTTTTTAGGCAGGTATGTGTCCCCTTTTGGTTTTTTTAGGCAGGCATGTGTCCCCTTCTCACCCTCTGCGCGCACACACACACACACACAGTTATTTACTTACAGGTTAAGTTAGAATTCTTTGTCTCCTGGCAGCTCTTTGTCCTCTCCCCCTCCTTGCAGTGCTGGACACTTCCAGCACAGCAGGGAGGCTCTGCATCCACACGTGGCTGTCTCTCTGGAGGAGGAAGGGGTGGAGCCAGCATGTCCCCATGTGAGCTGCTGGGCTCGCAGCCTCTTCCTCCTTCCTCTCCTCTTGATCCCACACACTGCCAAATAAATGGGAGAGGGAGACACAGGGCTGGACCCCTGCCTGGACTGCAGGGCCAATCCGGCCCCCCCCCCAATCGGGGCCCGAGTGCCCGATGGCTCAGTCCGCCCCTGACCATAGGATTGCATGTCCCATGACTGTTTGTCACTAGTGGGCAAGTCATACTAAACTAGGCTTTTGCTCATTTTTGCTTCCTCAAAAAAAAAATATCCAAGGTTTTCTGTACTATGATGCTCATCAGTATAGTCTGAGTCCTGATTTAATAGCTTTTATTATTTTGTTTCTTCTTTGGTTATGGGTCTGGAATGAGCAATATCATACAATCCAATGGTTCCCAACCGCGGTCCTCAAGTACCCCTAAGGCTGGTGTCAGATGAGTGCACTATGTGCACCCATACTGACGTGCCTCCCAGCGTCTGTCGCAGCGTTGTGACGGGGCCAGCCACGCGCTGTTCTGTGTGAACAAATTGCGCGCGCGACAGCGGCCGTGCTGCGAGCTTCCACGTCGAAGCGCTACGACGGGACTGCAAAGCAAGATCCTCCATAGGACTGCGCTCAGCAAGGTGACCAGATACGCATCAGACAGGCGTCAGAGTGGAAAGAAACATCCACTCTCACAGACGTTCCTTCCTCTCTTAAAAAGGCTCGTCTGACACCAACCTAACAGGTCAGGTTTGCCAGATATCTGAAGCACAGCACAGGTGACATGTTTTGCTGCTCATTGATTGCAGGATTCAGTTTGTTTTTCTCCAATGTAATCCTTAATATCTGGCCTGTTGGGGATACCTGAGGAATGCACTGATTCAAGCTGTATGGTATAGACAGTGAATCTTGGATGAGAGACACAAACCACATAAAACATATGCAGCTGTCCATTCTTTTACATCAGGCACCTCCCACCAGTAACAGTACCACATAAACTCACATAACACACACATACAATTGAATTCAAGTGAAGTGCCGATCAGCAGATGACGCGATGACATCAGTGGGTGAGGGGAGGTCCCACAGACGGGACTGAGATCCAAGAGGTCAGTCCGCTGTGGGAGAAGTCTGCGATCGGAATCGAGCCAAAAGACTTTGGCAATGCGCTGGGCATGTCTACCGCATCCTAGCAGGAATGCAGAAGATGCGCCCAGTTTGTTGTCAACAGTCAAGTGGTTAAACTTAACATCTGCATGACTCAACTGCAAACACAGTCATAAACCATATTTTTAACTGCCCTGATTTGTTTGTTGTGGCTTTGTAGATAAACGATCAGGGTTATTCAAAGAAACGTGAAAAACAGGAGAACTGGCAGTAGAAGAAAACAATCTCCAATCAATTCTCCAATCATTGTCTTGAGTTTCATCCTTCTTTGAATAGACCTATATATAATACAGTTTATAATTGTAGAAGACATTTACACATCCCAGCAATTCAGAGAACTGCTTCACAGAGCGCAAGTGCTACATTCCCCATATTCGGCAATGAACTCTGGGAGGACATGCAAATGAAGTCTGCAACTTCTCACCTTTTTGCATCCTGGGTCTGTTTTAACACAGAACCCTCCTTGCCAATGCAATGCCATACTAGATGGCTTTTTAGCAACGGTCAGGTTATGCAATGAGCCACAGTCACTCTTGGACAGCTGTTTCAGGCTTATTATGCCAACATCAGTAAGAGAGAGTCTGTGACTCGTTGCTGCAAGAGGCCCAAAGTGTGCCAAGAATATATCCCCCACACCATTACACAACCACCACCAGTCTGAACTGTTGGTGCAACCTTCGATGGATCCATGCCATAATTTTGTTTATTCAAAATTCTGACCCTGCCATCTGAATGTCGTAGCTGAAATCGAGACTCATCAGACCAGGCAATGTTTTTCCAATATTCTGTAGCGCTCCCTCCCGGAGGAGCCGCTGAAAATGAACCACGGGTCAGTCTCCCCGCACTAGGGAATAAATATACTCCAGCACAGTTGTGGATTTTATAATTTATATAGTTTACTAGAGTAAAAAGCATATAATCAGACACGGTGTTCGGAGATATATTTACAGTATTTCGTATCGCGGTAAACGCGCAGCGGAAAAAAGAAATACGAGGCTTCGTATTTCGGGAAAAACGCAGCCGAACAAAAAAAAATACAATGCTTCGTATTTCGGGAAACGCGTAGCGGAAAAGAGAATGCAATATTTTGTAATTCGAGAAACGCGCAGCGGAAACAAAATAAAATGTGAATCTTTACCCCTTTTTGGGATATTAGGGAGTGAGTCCCGCACAGGTTAAGTCCCAGACTGTAAGTGTATGTGTGTGTTATGGTACCCGGGTACTATTCAACTGGCCAGTGAATTACTTATAGCGATGTCTTCGACTAGTCAAGTTGGGGCCCTGTGGGTTTTGAAGACAAACAGCAGCGTGCTTTCTTGACTTTATAAACCGGCCTTGGGCCTCTCACCCATCCGCTCGATCACCAAAGCTCCGCTGACCCAGGACGTCTCTCCGCTTGTTGCCTTGCTGGGATACCGGCTACTGGATCTGTGGTCAGGCTTTCTTTGCTCCGGCCCGGACTTGTCCAGCTACCGCCTGCTCTCCCTTCCAATGGACTTGCGGTACTCCTTACTCGGGGTCCTCTGCTTGCCTGGATAGTAGCTTGGGTAATGTCTGTGGATAACTAGGGTTCCGTCTGGTAAAGCTGGATAATCTGGATTGGAATCCTGGTAGGCCCCACCTGCTCTCCAGCCTAGCTAGTGTTCCGCTCAGCAGCACTGGGTCTTGTCTACCCCACTCCCTGGCGCGCTCTGCCGCGCTCTCCACGAGGCTCAGGATGTCACTCGGCGTATCCCACCCACTTCCTGTCTCCGTTCCTAGAGCATGCCGGGAAATGTAGTCCCAATGTCCAGTGTCTCTTATCGCGCTTTCTCTCCCTCCGGTGGCCAAAAATAGGTACTGCCACAGTAGGGTTTTAAACACAGTGCTACACTTCTATTATACAATTTTGGTGAGCCTGTACGAATTGTAGCCTCAGTTTCCTGTTCATAGCCCATCTGATTCAAGGTTTGACTTGTTGTGCATTCAGAGATGGTATTCTGCATTACTTGATCGTAACGACTAGGGGCTAAATTATATTTATCACGCGCCTGCAGGTTTCTTCTTTGCATCCCCATTTTAGCATGATATTATGGTGCAGATGCTAATCCAACAGCCTGCCCCATAACGCAGCGCTAAACTGAGATTTTGAGATTTTATCAAATTTTAACCTCTCAAAGCTTCCAGAACAGTTCTTTACTCATTCAAGAGTAAAATCTGTCACATTTCCTCATTCCAGCCCTGTCCCCCTGCCCTCTGTATTCATTATACCTGTTTTTCCCATGTGTTTCTGTAGTTGCTTTTCCTGGATAGCAGCCCAGGGGTTAATTGCTTTGTGTCTGTTTAGCTCACCTGTTGGTCTTTGTCCTGATCCCCTCCCTATTTAAAGCAATGGGCCCATATCCCGTTGCTCTGTCATTTGGTTCACTTGCCTGGTTCCAGTTTTCTGTGTTTAGAGCGCCCTGCTGTTATTCTAGTCCAAGTCTGTATTTTCTTGTTCAGTTTATTTCTTTGGTTTTCTCTGTCTGTCTAGCTGTTTCCTCAGTTATTCTCGTGTTCCTGTTTTATGTCTAGTTATTCCTGTATATTCAGTTCTAGTGTTTCTCCCTTGCTGTGTTTTGGTTTTCGGTTTTTGTTTTATGTTATTCTGAGTCCCTGGTTTTGACTCTTTTGGCCTGGCTGACTTCCCCCCGGTTCTGGATCCCTGGCATATGTATTTTGTACTTTGGTTCTGACTCCTGGCTCTTTTCCTCTTGACCACGTTCTTGCTTAATCCTTGTCCGTTTGTGTCCTGTCATCTGTATATATTTATAGACTCGGCACAGCTTCACGGTATTTATTTTTCTATAGAGCAGATCTCAATGTATCCTTCCTGGTAAAATCCTTTTATAAATAAAATAAAAAATCTGGTCATCTCTAAGGTCCGGTCTTTCCGGTCAGGGCTGCTTTGGTATTTTGCTGTGCAGAGATCCTTTGCTATACTGTATTCTCTCCGTGCTGTTCTGTATCTGGTGTCTGCATATTGGGGCTTTCCCATGAACCAGGGCCTTACCTTGGCGCGTGCCAGGTACCCCCTTTCTGACAATCTCAATGTTTAAATGTATAAGCTGCTGTTGAAATCTTCGAAGAGTGCTCTCTTTCTAGTTGGTTGTACTACATTGTCTGGAGAAGCACCCACATTTTGAGCTTAGTTAAGGTTTAGTGCTACCCTCCTTGTGTATTTTGTATGAAAAGGACTGACACCCCTTGGGTAAGAACCCCTCCATGTCACAGGTGCTCCACTTGCAGGACATATTTAACCTTGAACTACAGGGAGCTCTAGAAAGCATTCAGTCTTAGGTATGTGAGTTAATACCATAACAGTAGTCATAAGGTTGGCATGATAGGAACCTGCCAAAGGTGGAGTACTTTGGCGTTTGTTGGCAGGCTTAAGCAATCCATGGCCATGCATTGTGAACTACATTTCCATCATTTCTCAACAGCGCTTAGGGTTATAAACCTATGAAAAGACTTGAATGAGTAAAGAACTGTTTGTCATGGAACTGACGTAGCGCTCCCCTCGTCAAAACCCCAAGACTTTTATTTCCATGGCGGAAACCCCAAAAGAGCTTTGGGGAAGACCTTATGTTCATTTATATTGTGTGGTTTTAAATGTATCGTTGTCACGGAACCCCTTGCTCAGAGACTGTATTAAACCCTCACTCCTCTGCTATTCCCCTCAGTTAAGCTATTTGTCTCTTAGTGTTTTAAAGTGGTGTTTTGTGACTCTTCTCCCCCCCCCTATAATCAGCACGTAATCAAAATGCCTGTAAGCCTGTCCCTTAGGCTCACTGTGTTATCTGACACCAGGGTTAACCTGGGATTGAAAGCCTGAGCTGGGTTTGAAAACCCAGCCAATCACCATCCAAGGAGCTAGAAGGGCCAACCAATCCCATTCCTGGAATACACCTTATTGCCTGTAATGGAGCCATCTGTAGAAGCTTTAAATGTCTGTGCCCCGAAAACTAACTGCTCCAGCGGGGTGATATTTCAAACATGGGGTGATCCTCATGCGAGCTACCGTTGTGGTGATTTTCAGGAGGGAGCTCCATTGGGAACCCACTTTGCTGAGCCTTTCTTGACCCCAGGAGCTTAAGCAGCCCTGACCATGCGGCATCCAAGGGGGATATCTACTATATGCTGCCATTCGTGCCCCTACACCCAGATCTGGGCGCTTTTTGGACTGTGACACCCTAGGGACCCAAGCTATCAAACGGTACCCCTGGATCACTGCTGCTCCTCTGGAATCCCCCCCAAACAAGGACCTGTGCTCTGTATGACCGCAGGTACAGTTAATTATAAGGAACCACCATGTACCGTAGTGCTGTACAATGGGAAAGACAGGATAACCATTATACATGCCAGTTAAACACATAGAGCAGTACCAGAAAAGCCCCTGCTCAAGAGCTTGCACTCTGAGAGGACCTGATGGGGAACTGCTGAGTGACGGAGCCGTAATGTCTGGGGGCGGGAATGTTAACTGTTGTTATCTGATTGTGAACCAAATAAAAGCAGGCCAAGTGAAATGGCCAGTGTGTATCCTGTGATGAACATACAGCCTGCCTAGTGTCTGTCTCAACTACGCTACAGCTATAATCACTCTCAGAAGGCACAGCGCGGCATTCTGGAAATGCAAAGAGGCTCCAAGGCAGGCGTTCAGAACAAGTGGGTCCGCAGCTGTGGATCAGGCTGCTCGAGGCACGGAGTTCCGAGCAACTCAGAGGCCGGGCTGATCCTGGTAAGGGGGTGTCTGGAGAGCCAGGACAAACGGGAAGAGACGGCGTCCCGTCACATTGGCTGGCAGCAGTGTGGATAGAGGCTCTCCAACACTAAGACACCCCGAGATGACAAACTACGCAGCCTGCAAGCAGGACACCCTGAAGGACCTGCTGGAGAGCCGTGGATGGAACAGATACTGAAGTAAGGGTCAAAGGCACAAGTGTGGTGCAACCCGGAGCGAGTGGAGATGTGTCCCCGCTGAAAGAGACCGCAGAGGGTTTTGCCTGCGGTGAAAGAAAACCGTCTACAGAGGACTATGGAGCAGGACAGCTCATTTATTCCGTATGAGCAGAGAATCACAGAGGACATTCAGCTGTGGAGACCCCACGTGTTGGGGCCTCAGCCCACTGTGAGCCATGGAGACCAGTTGGTGCACTGGCTGCGTGCCGCACTCGATCTAGAGTGCAAATACAAGGACTTACTGCAATGTGTGAGTGAGGAGGATTGGGAAGCTGACGAGAAGCCTCCCCCAGGCTATGTGTTCCGCGGTCCTGGCCAAGCATGGATCTACTTTAAGGGGGGAGACAATTATGGCAGTCCACAAGCTGCCAGACATGCAGAATTGTGCAGCATCCAGGGGCACTACCTGGACGTGTATGAGGACTCTGCCTTTTGGCCCGTGCTGAAGGGACTCGCTGCTGAGGAATGGGCACTCGAAATGTACTTAAAGTTTGCAAACTGCAGCCCAGCTACAAGTCACTGAAGCCCCTGGAGGAAGTCTCCCCACACCAGCCAGCGGGAAACGGAAGAAAAAGAGAGGTGGCCGAGCCAAAGCAGACCAGAGCAAAACGCTGTCACAGCCCGGGGATTACAGCATTAAGCCATCTTCCAGCGGGCAGTATCAGGTCACCAAAGAGACTGACACCCAGGCTCTTCCCCTCATGAGAGATGGGGCCATACAGACCATGGACGATCTGGTCAGTTTGTTACAGGCTGAATTGCTTACTGCTCAAGCACAGATAATGGCCCTGACGGAGACATTACAGAACCAGCAAAATGAGCTGCAAGATGGCCAGAGAGAGCTGGATGAGGTGAGACTATCCAGAGATGATGCAGAGGTGAATATACAGCGCCTGGAGATGGAAATCACTGGCTTGCGGGACTTACTTACAGCTGCTGAGCGAGCCAAGGATAACGCTGCTCGGGAGCGAGAGGAGGCCATGGCCATTGGCATTTTAAAAGTCCAGACAGCCTTGGGGGAAAAGTGTCTCCTGGAATCCCAGATTATGGAGCTGATGGAAAAGCTGAAAGACGAGCAAAGTAACGCTGAGCGAGTAGGCGAGAATCTTAAGAAGGCCAGATTGCAGAATGACCAACTGAGAGCAGATGGAGAGGCAGAGCAAAGCAAGGCCCAGCTACTAGAGAAGTCATGTCAACAGCTGGAGGGTCAGTGCCGAGAACTAAAGGCTGAACTCCAGGCTTCTATCACTGCCTGGGAAGCAAGATGTCAAGAGCTTCAGGAGCAGCTTGATGCCGAGACCAAGCAACGCCATAGTATAGGTGAGCAGTTGCGACACTCTGAAACCAGGCTGTACACTGCACAGCAACAGCTGGAAAATGAGAGGCTCCAGACAGTACTACACCATCAGGTACAGGCCGAGCTGCAAGCTTCAGTTATTGAACTGAAAGCAAAGACTTTACAGCTAGAAGTACAGCTGAACGCCAAGATTAAAAAACAGCAGGCTGTCAGCGAAGAGGCTGCGCTCCTTCCCACTGCGCAAGGGAGATGCAGTACAGGTGTCCCGGATCCCCAGCTTGAAGGGACAGCAATTATGGAGCCTGTGGACTTGATTTTGTTCAACGAGAAACCTGAGGCACTCACAGTGGACTTGGGAGAAATCCTAAGGCTGGACGCTGTGCTGGTATCGGAGTGTGCCTTGTCCCCAATGAACCTGGAGACCACTATGGATCAAGGTGGTGCCAGAGAGGAGACCTCTTCTCACCTGCGCAAGAGACCAGGAGGACTGGTGAGTGACCACCCTGGAAAGCTACCAAATTCCTGGCCCCATGAAGAATTGCACCCCTCTGGGATTGTGGGGATTTCCGTGGGCTGGGCCCTTTTTAAATGCTTGGGAGGGGGGCAGCAGCAGAAGGAGAGACTGGGGACTGTGAATACAGAGTGGGTTCTGTTCCTGGGTCTGCAGAGGTGCCCTGGGGAGAGAAAGATGTGGGGAGGAATCCCAGTGTGCCCGCTGGCAAATGTTTTATGTCTGTGGACTGTGGTGGCCTGTTTCCTGGCACACACTACTGCAGTGAATCTTTGGGCGCACTGGACCAGAGGGATGGCTCGCCTCCTCCCAACAGACTATGGACCAAGGTATGGACTATTGCTCCAACGACCCCGAGTCGACCCGTTGGGGTCCAACTGTGGCCGTCGGACTCCTTTGGGGAGGGGAGATATGTCATGGAACTGACGTAGCGGTCCCCGCGTCAAACCCCAAGACTTTTATTTCCATGGCGAAAACCCCAAAAGAGCTTTGGGGAAGACCTTATGTTCATTTATATTGTGTGGTTTTAAATGTATCGCTGTCACGGAACCCCTTGCTCAGAGACTGTATTAAACCCTCACTCCTCTGCTATTCCCCTCAGTTAAGCTATTTGTCTCTTAGTGTTTTAAAGTGGTGTTTTGTGACTCTTCTTTCCCCCCCCTATAATCAGCACATAATCAAAATGCCTGTAAGCCTGTCCCTTAGGCTCACTGTGTCATCTGACACCAGGGTTAACCTGGGATTGAAAGCCTGAGCTGGGTTTGAAACCCCAGCCAATCACCATCCAAGGAGCTAGAAGGGCCAACCAATCCCATTCCTGAGAGGGTGGTGGATACATGGAACAGCCTTCCAGTTGAAGTGGTAGAGGCCAAAACAGTAATTGAATTTAAGCAATCATGGGATAGGCATAAGGCTATCCTAAACAAAAGATAAATCCAGGTAAAGTATCCATGTAATTGGGCAGACTAGATGGGCCGAAAGGTTCTTATCTGCCGACATTTTTCTATGTTTCTATGGAATACACCTCATTGCCTGTAATGGAGCTATCTGTAGCTTTAAATGTCTGTGCCCCAAAAACTAACTGCTCCAGTGGGGTGATATTTCAAACATGGTGTGATCTTCATGCGAGCTACGGTTGTGGTGATTTTCAGGAGGGAGCTCCATTGGGAACCCACTTTGCTGAGCCTTTCTTGACCCCAGGAGCTTAAGCAGCTCTGACCATGCGGCATCCAAGGGGGATATCTACTATATGCTGCCATTCGTGCCCCTACCCCCAGATCTGGGCGCTTTTTGGACTGTGACACCCTAGGGACCCAAGCTATCAAACGGTACCCCTGGATCGCTGCTGCTCCTCTGGAATCCCCCCCAAACAAGGACCTGTGCTCTGTATGACCGCAGGTACAGTTAATTATAAGGCACCACCATGTACCGTAGCGCTGTACAATGGGAAAGACAGGATAACCAATATACATGCCAGTTAAACACCTAGAACAGTACCAGAAAAGCCCCTGCTCAAGAGCTTGCACTCTGAGAGGACCTGATGGGGAACTGCTGAATGACGGTGCCGTAATGTCTGGGGGGCGGGAATGTTAACTGTTATCTGATTGTGAACCAAATAAAAGCAGGCCAAGTGAAATGGCCAGTGTGTATCCTGTGATGAACATACAGCCTGCCTGGTGTCTGTCTCAACTACGCTACAGCTATAATCACTCTCAGAAGGCACAGCGCGGCATTCTGGAAATGCAAAGAGGCTCCAAAGCAGGCGTTCAGAACAAGCGGGTCCGCAGCTGTGGATCAGGCTGCTCGAGGCATTGAGTTCCGAGCAACTCAGAGGCCGGGCTGATCCTGGTAAGGGGGTGTCTGGAGAGCCAGGACAGATGGGAAGAGACGGCGTCCCGTCACACTGTTGTAATCCTGAAAAGAATAACCGGGTTATTCAGAGAGCGTGAAAAGCAGGAGAATGACTGGAGAATGAGAAATTCTAGGGCAAAATAGCCGATTTGGAAAGTGAGATGAAAGGGAGAATTTTTCTGGTTTGGCTATTTTGACCTAGAATTTTTCATTCTCCAGTCATTCTCCTGCTTTTCACGCTCTCTGAATAACCCTGTAAGAGTTAGAAGCTTTGAAGGGTTAAAATGTGATAAAATCTCAATGTTTAAATGTATAAGCTGCTGTTGTAGTCTTTGAATGTTTTAGCTGGAGTGCTCTCTTTCTGGTTTGTGTGTGTGTGTATATATATGTACGGCAGGGCTCAAAATTTCAGGTCCTGAGCTACTAGCCAGGTCTTCTATGTTACTCGCCATCAGTTAACCTACCTAACCCAGTCCCATACTGCACATTTTCCTTGCAGGGATAGTCACTGCTCTATGTAAAATATATGGCACTGAAGGGGTGTTTGTTTCCCGTTATCCACTGAATCCATTCAGTGGATGACGGGTATTATACAGAGGGGGTCTGTATTAGAGACCCTCTCTGATTCCGATTAACCTGTCACCATCCAGAACGGATGGTGATCATTTAAATATTACAGATGGCCCTGCAGGCTTAATGTCAGTGAAGCCTGCAGGGCTTTTCATATGGTCCAGGGCTCTCTGCATCACTCAGCCCTGGATGTAAGGCAGTGCAAGGGCTCCTGCGCCTGCCTGTGTGTGTGTGGTGAGGTGCAGGGGGTGTGGAATGAGACCATTCTATGCCCTGTAAACCCTTGCGCTGAACGTGATGCAGGCTAGCGATGCCGGTGTTGCATTATTTTCTATGGCAGAACTAATATATGGAGGGTGCAGGACAGCGTGCAGCCAATGTATACAGCCAGGGCCAGACCATGACATTGTGTTGCCTGGGTCCAAAGATGATATGCTGCTGCCCCCCTCCAACCTATTCCCACAATACACACCCATGCTTATCAGAGAGCTCCACACCAATAAAACTGACAGTAATACTGTGTAATAATGTGTGACATGAGGGCTGCATTTATATATGGGGGCTGTATGAATTTGTGGGTGCTGTGAGGGTATGGTTGATTTGGGGACCAAGAAGGGCTGTATAGAAGTTGTGTTAAGGAGGCGGTGTCCCCACTGTAGAGTCACAGGGTTATTCGGAGAGTGGTGAAAAGCAGGAGAATTACTGGAACTGAAAATTCTAGGTCAAAATAGCCAATTCTGAAAGTGAGAGAAATTGGAGAATTTTTCTGGTTTGGCTATTTTAACCTAGAATTTTCAGTTCTCCAGTCATTCTCCTGCTTTTCACCGCTCTCTGAATAACCCTGTCAGTGTGTGGATGCATTTGTGATTTGTGCACTGTTTAAAATGGCAAGGAGAGCCAGGAAGGAGTTAACTGCAAAATTTAGAGGAGCTGATTACTTCCCATGCATTCCTCCCTGAGCCCCCCATGCAGTGTCAGCTCACCTCAGCTATGATCAGGGAATGTGACAGGAGTTTGTGGATCTACAGATAGTGGCAGAAAGTCCTCTCCTCTTGGAGCAGTGACAGAGGGGCCAGTGGACCAGACAGCTCTGTGATTTCCTGCCTAGCTTCTGTTTAAGTGGAATCACCTGATCACAGCTGAGGTGAGGGAGCACTACATTGCAAACAATGGGCTGCACACATTTTTACATTTAACTCCTTCCTGGCTCCCACTGCCAATTTAAACAGCACACATCACACAAAATAAAGGGCAATAAAGTATTTTTTCTGGGGGTTTATATTAAGAAAATCTGTTTCTTGTTTGGCAAATAAAGTAATTTCCCCCTTCTGTCATGACCCACCTGGGCGCTGTCACGGCCTGGACCCCCTGATCCTCTGACACCTCCTTTTTGTTGCCTTTTTTCCGTGTCCTGCATTCTGTATGCAGGTTCCAGGACTTTGTTTTGTTTTTGTGTTTTTTTTTCCTTTTTTCCCATGCACGGTTCTGGACTTTGATTTGTTTTGTATTCTGATCCTGATCCATTACCTGCACCTCATCCAGCCTGATCTGACCTGCTCATAAGGAAGCTACGCCCCTGGTCCCAAGCTTCCTGATTGAAGTCTCCAGCCTTGCCTTGAGCAGACCTGAATTCCTGATCTCCTGAGACCTTTTTGCCTGGATCCCCTCTGATCATTTGTCATTCCTGAATTTTCCTCTGCTTTGACCTATCATTCATACGGTATCCTCTTTGTCCCCCCTGTACCCCTCTGTTTTTCTGCTGGACTTACTCGTGGACCAGACCCTTGCTAGACCTTGACAATCCTATTTCTGTATCCTTTTGTACTTTTGCTTGGAGATAGTGTGCCAGACCCTTGCTAGACTTAGACCATTCTATTTTCTGTATCCATTTGTACCTTCGCTTTGATATTGTGTTACCAGTGTTCCCCTCCTGTTATTTATTTGTTTATACCACCTTTTGGTACTGCCTATCTTGGTATTTATTTCTGTTCCTAATAAACCCCTTTTGCCCTGTAACCTGTCTGCTGCAATATTCACTGCACATTGGGCTCACACCCACACTCCTGCGCACCCATGCCAGACCTCACCCATGACACCTTCTTCCGAGGGGGGGGGGGTGTCAGGTGATCATACCTCAGGTGGAGATTGTTTCTTGCACAGGTACTTTCCAACATGCTGCCTCGAGGAGGCACCATTGCCTGTTGTTCTTGCCTTCCATCCAGATTCCACTCTGTGAGGGTGTGACCTGCCCCTGCCTGACACCCTGTACAACTGCCGGGGAGTACAGGAAGAGATGAGATGTCACATGGTCTCTGTTGTGACATCATCAATGGGGGGGGCACTGGACAGCATCATGGAGGACCCGCACGAGGCAGAGGGCAGACACGGTATTTATTTTCAAAGCCTGAAAGGAAGGGATATGAATCCCTCCTCCAGCAGACAATGACTAGCCGGCAGGAAAAAAGCCCTGATTAGTGCTGGTGTCAGCATGGAGCCGACCCTAGCACCTGAAAGGGATTACAGACCAATTTTCACTCGCCCCCTGCCAAATTCTACTCGCAAATTGCGAGAGGGCAAGTGGAAATTTTAACCCCTGCAGTTAAAACGCGGGCATAGGGGAGGAAAAACTGTGCCCGCAGTTTCCCCCTTGCGCCCACGTTTTAAAGCCAGATTACATTGCAGGTGCAAAAAACGCTGCCTGCATTGTTATCGAGCGTTAAAATTTCGGATGCACGCGGCAGCGCTGAGCGCAGCCGCATGCATCCTCTCAATGGAGTCCATAGGACTCCATTGAGTTCCTCTCTGCCGGTCACGTGACCGGCCAGATCTCACATCGCGAGATCCAGCCAGTTTGGCGTAGGGATATGCAGAGAAAGATGGAGGGGACTTTTTCCCCCTTGTCTTTCCCTGCTTCCACCGGCCGGAGGAGGCGACCGGAGCCGCGGGACAGGAGGTGAGTATAGGATTTTTCATTTTAGTTTTTGAGCTGGTGTTAACGGATTCTGCAGAAGCGGAATCCGTTAACACCAGGTCCTGGCTCTGGTTAACTTTGCGTTGACCAGAACCAGGCGTTAATCAGCACTGGGACATTGTAATACCAGCGCTGATTAACGCTTTGCGCTCCCCATGTTAAGTGTAGGGATCGCAGAGTGCAGTGACCTCACGCTGAACAGCGCAAGGTCCCAAACGCAAATGGGTTTTTTAACCCGTTTGGATTGTAAAATGTGGCATACCGCAGCTAACGGTAGCGCTCACGCAGGTGAGCGTTACCGTTAGCGTGAAAAATGTAATAGGGGCCTATATAATTTATAGTGAGGAAAAAATTATTTGATCCCCTGCTGATTTTGATCATTTGTCAGTGGGAAAATGTACAGTCTATAATTTTAATGGTAGGTTTATTTTAACAGCGAGACACAGAAAAACAACCAGAAAAACGTTATAAGTTGAAATGCATTTTAATGAGTGAAATAAGTATTTGATCCCCTATCAATCAGCATGATTTCTGGCTCCCAGGTGTTGTTTATACAGGTAATGAGCTGGGATTCGGAGCACTCTCTTAAAGGGGATGCTCCTAATCTCAGCTTGTTACCTGTATAACAGACACTTGTCCACAGAAACAATCAGATTCCAAACTCTCCACCATTGCCAAGAACAAGGAGCTGTCCAAGGATGTCAGGGACAAGATTGTAGACCTACATAAGGCTGGAATGGGCTGCAAGACCATCACCAAGAAACTTGGTGAGACGGTGACAACAGTTGGTGCGATTATTCGCAAATGGCTGAAACACAAAATAACTGTCAATCTCCCTCGGTCTGGGGCTCCATGCAAGATCTCACCTTGTGGAGAATCAATGATCAAGAGAATGGTGAGGAATCAGCCCAGAACTACACTGGAGGATCTTGTCGATGACCTCAAGGCAGCTAGGACCATAGTCACCAAGAAAACAATTGGTAACACACTAAGCTGTAAAGGACTGAAATCATGCAGGGCCTGCAAGGTCCCCCTGCACAAAACAGCACATGTACAGGCCCCTCTGAAGTTTGCCAATGAACATCTGAATGAGTCAGAGGAGAACTGGGTTAAAGCGTTTTGGTCAGATAAGACCAAAATTGAGCTCTTTAGCATTAACTCAACTCACCGTGTTTAGAGGAGGAGGAATGCTGTCTATGACCACAAAAACACCATGCTCACGTCAAACATGAAGATGGATACATTATTCTTTGGAGGTGTTTTGCTGCTAAGGGGACAGAACACCTTCACTGCAGTAAAGGAATGATGGACAGGGCCCTGCGCCATCAAATCTTGGGTGAGAACCTGCTTCCATCAGCCAGGGCATTGAAAATGGGTCGTGGATGGGTATTCCAGCATGACGATGACTCAAAACACATGGCCAAGGCAACAAAGGAGTGGCGCAAGAAGAAGCACATTAAGGTCGTGGAGTGGCCTAGCCAGCCTAGCCACACTGTTACACATCTTCCAAAGTTGGGATTTGTCTAACCTATACGGACAACTACATGCAACCACCTAGTCACATCCAGTGGACAACAAGCCTTAGCCTATTCCAATTTCCTTGCCTATTCCAAATTTAACAACAAATCATCGTAGTGTTTGCTCAAAGCACAGTATTCTTTGTTTTAGCATTTTGTGATGCGATTACTTTTTATTTGTTATTTTTTGCAGTCATGAGTCATTATATCAAGGAATGCAGGGATATGTTTTATGTTATAATTATTTCTTCTAATTGCTCTAGATGTCTGGTTTACTTAAGTTTTGAAGTTCTTATACTCACTACACTTTAACATAAATCAAACCAGGTGATGCTTACCATGATCTTGTAAGTTTTCTTTTAGATTTATATTCTCCTTTTTCCTTACATTTTTATTATTTAATAAGTATTATACATTAGAGAGAAACAAAACCACAATACAATTGTGAAACCATTTTTACATGGTTTGGTTTGTTCTAATTAAAATAAGTTTACATAACATTTGTTTTTAATATAATTACTGTTTTATTACTTGCAGAAAAGAAGAGTCAAAGAATAAATACCCAAAGTTTCGAAAGTACAACATTTTTGTATTTCTATTTAAACAAATAAAGAAAATCAGTAAGTGGAAAGTATTATTCATCGTTACAATGGGTCCTTTACTTTTTAAAATTAGGATCCTTCATATCTTTACCCTCCACTTTCTAACAATACCCAAAATAAATATTTTTCTTTTTTTGAGTTCTGTATAGGAAGATGTCAATTTATGTTATGGCACAATGCTTAGCACAATGTTTAATGGCAAAAAAACAATATAGGGCTCTATTTTATCACAGCCGTTCAACTCAGGACTTGAGCTATTAGCGTTTGCCAGAGCAGTGGCTAATGCTATTCCAAGCAGAGCTTGTGGCTCGGATGTTGTGGCTGCCTACTGTAAATTAATGGTTCCTATTCTGTATATAGTTTTTGTAGACGTCATTACTTTGTGGCTAGCCAAAGAAGAACACGTTATTCCAATGCAGAGCATTCTTCTTTGTTTGAGTCGGTATTCTGGAAATAAATATCGTCTTTCAGACCCTGGTGATAAGTGATTCTGCAGGTTACCGTGCTGGCAGTCACTGCGTTCATATTCTCCACTGGGGAGATATATTTGTCCTTCTAATGAAGGGGGTGGGAAAATTTTCTTTCAACTTGAAGGATAGCTCCCATTAGCAGTCCATCACTCTCACCTTGCAGTGCATCACTCTCGCCTTGCAGTCCATCACTCTCGCCTTGCAGTCCATCACTCTTGCCTTGCAGTCCATCACTCTCGCCTTGCAGTCCTCTCCTGTTTCCAACCCCAACCCTTCTAGATTGTGAGATCCCACAGGAATAGGGCCCTCGTCTCCTCCTGTACCGGTCTGTCAAATGTTGTTCAATGTATTGTAACCCTGTCTATACTGTGCCCATTGTACAGCGTTGTGGAATATGCTGGCGCTTTATAAATAAAAATAGTAATAATAGATGAATGGTTGTATCAACCAAAGTAGGCAAGGCTCTGGATGTTCTTGTTGAGATTGAGCATTTTTCTTGTGAAAACAAAGAAGGGGACATATTTTTAGGATAAAACAATATATCCCTTTCTTTTATTTCAAGAATGTTTTGCCTGTTCTCTTTCTATAATTGAATTCAATGTAAATGTGGGCACATACATTTTCATGGATATATTTTCATTTTCCTTCATTTTTGGAATGTGTAAATAGAGTATATGTAGAAACTATGTTACCCTACCTCTTTTCATAGGAATAAAGCATTTTCCTTCAGTTTCTGGTTACCTTTATGGCCTTATTATAGACACATGCTCCATATTGCTACTAATTGGAAGTAATTCTACTGCTGGATAGTTCAAGAGTTTAGGGTTTCAGAAGAAGTGCTCAACTGAGCATGAAGCATGGCAGACAAGGTTTCTTATAGCTTGAATAATGACAACTACTGATGTATAATCTGCCCGCTTGCATATAAACTATTTTGCTATACATTGAATTTTATGAACTAATAAAGCTTATATTTATTTTCAGCTTTTCAAAACTAGTGTGCTAACTTTATTGATCCTGAAAGAGAAGATACATTTTCTACTTTTGTTTTTGTTAATTTTTTTCCATAACACTTTTAACTCATCTGTTCCTGTATTTTTTTTAGTTTTATCATTTTAGTGATTTCTCTACAGTACAGTATCATGATCATTTTAATCTCACTATACATTATATGACACCTGACTGACCATTACTCCAAGAAAGACTTTAATGACATCACATTCAAAATACATAGATATTAATATGAAGTTGGCCCATGCATTGCAGCTATAACAGTTTCCGCTCTTCTGGGAAGGCTTTCCACAAGATTTTTCGAAAGTTTCTTTGAGAATTATTGCCCACTCACCCAGGAGCAGATTTCCAAGGTCAGGCACTGATGTTAGTAGAGAAGTCCATCCATTCCAGTTCATCCCAAAGATGCTCAATGGAGTCGGTCAGGGCTCTGTGTGTGCCGGTCAAGTTCTTCCACACCAAGCTCATCCAACCATGTCTTTATGTACCTTGGTTTGTTCATTGTTGCACAATCATGCTGTGAAAAGGGCCTTCCCCAAACTGTTCTCTTATAGAAGGAAAGCATTGCATTGTGCAAAATGTCTTGGTATGCTGAGCATTAAGATTTCTCCTCACCGGAAATAAGGGGCCTAGCCCAACCCCTGAAAAACCGCTCCATAGCACTATCCCTCCTCCAAACTTTACAGTAGGCAGAATGCCATCAGGCAAGTAACGTTCTCCTGGCATCCACCAACTAATTGTCCATTAAACTGTCAAACAAAAAAGCATGTTTCGGCACTCCACAAGACACACTTCTACTGCTTCAGAGTCCAGTGGCAGTGTGCTTTACACCACTCTATTCATCATTTTACATTGTACTTTGTGATATGAGGCATGCATGTAGCTGCTCGGTGATGGCGACAATGGCCCCCTGCTTTTATGAGATGTGTTCCAGCTTCCAGAAATCTGGCAGCATGGCACGTCTGGAAGATTCGAGAGCTTCCTCTGTGTTGGAAAGAAAGTTAGTAAATGATTTTAAGGATTAAAATGGGAGGCAGTTGTGAAGGTAGGTCAGGAGGGGTTATTATTTTTATATTCTATTTGTGTTTTCCAAAAACTTGATTGTTCATAATCTCATTATGATCACTACAAATCCACAGAAGCAAGATATTTGTCCATTTTATCAGATTTACTGTATTTCACACAAAAGGTGTTATTCAGAGAAAGCCGATCTGGCCCTGAAATGTTACCGGACAGGGAATTTCCCTGTACGGTGACATTTCGAGACCATTCGGCTATTCAGAGTGCAGGCAGTTCACCAAATTTTTGCGAACTGCCAGTAAGTACGGTGCCTGTTCAAAGGCAGTGAAATTCCCCATAGAGAAGCAATGGTTAATTTATTCAGAGACACCAAACAGCCAAAATACCCTGCCGTTTGGTGGTTTCATTTGGGAGGTTTATGCGAATCCCATAGTTTCCAATGTTAAAAATATTCCCGTTTCTATTCAATATCTAATAAACTGTTTATTATTTAAATCTGCAGTAATAAGTCTCTTTATTTAAAGATATTTTAGAATTTGTTAGGCATTTTTTGGGATTTTTTTCTTCGGTTTTTTTTAAAATAACGGTTTCTCTTTTTTCTGTAACAGCCATTTTTATTATTACTCATAGGACCTTTATATGTTAATTCCAGACATTTTCGTTCAGTACTTTTTTCGCAGTGTTTCAGTTTTGACAATTTCAATCATATTGTTTTTTTTACCCGTCCAGTGGCTTTTTGGCTTTCTCCTTCAGCTCGTCGGCTGCGTTTGATGGCTGTCCGGTGTGTTTGCGGCGGGTGAGCGACAAGTTTGTGGCGGGTTTACGGTGAGTTGGCGGCCAATTCCCTGCACTTCGGGGACCCTGCATTGAATGCTGAATTCACTGAAGGGTGGGGAAATTTGATTTCCGAAGTACACGAAACGAGAGAACACCAAAATGTCAGCGACATTTCAGTGCTCCCTGAATAGCCCCCACAGGCTATTTCTGCATGACTGCTAATAATCCCATATAGTTACAAGTCTTTATAAAGCGCTAACAAGTTCCTGTAGCGCTGTATAATGGGTGAGGCAGAATAACAAATATACATACAGGTTAAATGCACAGTACAGTAGGTAAGAGGACCCTGCTCAAGAGCTTACAATCTAAGAGGATAGTGGTGACACACTAGGTGAGGGTTAATAGAGAGTGTAAAAATAGTGGAGTGCATGTGGGCTGTGTGTGAAGATGCAGCAGAAAATGAACATAGGGGGATTAGGGAGTGAGATGATAGGCTTCTCTAAAGTAATGAGTTTTCAGAGACTTCTTGAAGGACTGGAGAGATGGGGAGAGTCCGATGTTGCAAGGGAGGGAGTTCCATAGAAAGGAGGCAGCTCGGGAGAAGTCCTGAACGTGGGAGTTGGGGGTGCGGGTACGGGGAGCTGATAGCATCAAATCATTGGCAGAGCGAAGTGGTCGGGATGGGATATACCTATTAATAAGGGAGGAGATGTAGGTAGGGGCGCAGTTGTGGAGAGTTTTGTAGGTGAGTACCAATGTTTTGAATTGGATTCTATAGGAGACAGGAAGCCAGTGTAGAGATTGACAGAGGGGGAGGTGTGAGAGGTGTGTGAGGTGAGGTGGATGAGCCTGGCAGAGGCGTTCATAACGCACTGCAGAGGGAGAATCTGGGATCTCTTAAGGCCAGGGAGAAGGAGGTTACAGTAGTCGAGGCGGGAGATAATAAGAGCTTGGATGAGCATTTTAGTAGAGTCCTGATTAAGACAGGGGCGGACGCGTGCAATGTTTTTTAGGTGGAAGTAGCAGGATTTGGTTAGTGACTGAATGTGAGGAGTAAAGGAGAGATCCGAGTCTAGGAGGACACCGAGACAACAAGCCTGAGAGGGAAATGAAGTGCAGGCATGTTACAGTGGCAAGAAAAAGTATGTGAACCCTTTGGGATTACGTGGCGTTTAGCATGAATTGGTCATAAAATGTGCTCTGATCTTCATCTAAGTCACAACAATTTGAAAAACACAGTCTGCTTAAAATAATACAACACAAACATTATATGTTTTCATGTTTTTATTGAACAGAACATGTAAACATTCACAGTGCAGGGTGGAAAAAGTATGTGAATCTTAGGACTTAATAACTGGTTGACCCTCCTTTGGCAGCAATAACCTCAACCAAACGTTTCCTGTAGTTGCAGATCAGACCTGCACAACGATCTGGAGTAATTTTGGACCACTCCTCTTCACAAAACTGTTTCAGTGTAGCAATATTCTTTGGATGTCTGGTGTGAATCGCTCTCTTAAGGTCATGTCACAGCATTTCAATCGTGTTGAGGTCAGGACTCTGACTGGGCCACTCCAGAAGGCGTATTTTGTTTTGTTGAAGCCATTCTTTTGTTGAATTACTTGTTTGCTTTGGGTCATTGTCCTGTTGCATCACCCATCCTCTGCGGAGCTTCAGTTGGCGGACAGATGGTCTTACATTTTCCTGCACAATGTCTTGATGAACTCTGGGAATTCATTTTTCCATCAATGACAACAATCCGTCCAGGCCCTGAGGCAGCAAAGCAGCCCCAAACCATGATACTCCCTCCGCCATGTTTTACAGTGGGGATGAGGTTTTGATGTTGGTCTGCTGTGCCTTTTTTTCTCCATACATAGTGTTGTGTGTTTTTTCCAAACAACTCAATTTTGGTTTCATCTGTCCGCAGAATATTTTGCCAATAGTGCTGTGGAACATTCAGGTGCTCTTTTGCAAACTTCAAACGTGCTGCAATATTCTTTTTGGACAGCAATGGCTTCCTCCATGGTGTCCTCCCATGTACTCCATTCTTGTTTAATGTTTTCCTTATTGTAGATGTGTCAACAAAAATGTTAGCATGTGCCAGAGATTTCTGTAAGTCTTTAGCTGACACTCTAGGATTCTTCTTTACCTCATTAAGCATTCTGCACTGTGCTCTTGCAGTCATCTTTACAGGATGACCACGCCTAGGGAGAGTAGCAACAGTGCTGAACTTTCTCCATTTGTAGACAGTTTGTCTTACCGTGGACACATGAACATTAAGGCTTTTGGAGATACTTTTGTAACCCTTTCCAGCTTCATGCAAGTCAACAATTCTTGATCGTAGGTCTTCTGAGAGCTCTTTTCTGTGAGGCATGGTTCACATCAGGCATCAGGAATTCAGCATTCACCGCAGGGTCCCCGAAGTACAGGGAAAAGACACCAATTGTGATCATCCCGCCAAAAATCCGCCTAACGCACCTGCCAATATGATTCGAAACATCTAATCGGTCCGAAAATGCCACAGAAAACCTGCCAAATGTACCCGCCGATCCTGCCGAACACGTCTGAAAAAAGTCGACGATCCACTGAACACAGCAAGGACCAGCCGCCAGAAAAAGCTGATAAGCCAAAGAAAGGGGGTTAAAAATAAAAATGATTGAAAGTTTCAAAATATCAAAAAAACTATTGGACGAAAGTGTCTGGAAATACCATACACGCTCCTATGAATAATAATGAGAAGGTCTGTTAAAGAAATATAATTCTATTGAAGAAAAAAACTATTTGACGAAAAAAATCCTGAAAAATGCCTCAAAAATCAAAAAAAAAAAAATAAGAAGACTTTTTTGCTGCAGATTAAAATAATCAGTTTAATAGATATTGAGTAAAAACGGGAATATTTTTAACATTGAAGCATGTGGAATTTGCCTGATTAAACCTGCCGAATGAAAGCACCGAACATCAGGGCATTTCACTTACATTTCACTGCTGTTCGGTGTTTTCTGAATAGATTAAACATTGCTTATCTCTGGTGATTTCACTGCCATTGAACAGGCACCTTATTTTGCTGGCAGTTTGCCAAAATTTGGCGAACTGTCTCCTTTCTGAATAGCCTACTGGCCACAAAATTGTACCGTACAGGGAAATTCATTGTTCGGTGCAATTTCGGTTCTCTCTGAATAACCCTGTATTTATTAATCTAATACTTTTAACACAGCACAGTCAAAAGTTAGTGTTTGATGCAATGACCTAAGGAGTGGTAATCAAGGTTTAAAACAATTGGCATGGACTCCAGGATGGGCTGGTTGTCTTTCTTTGAAAAGAACATGTAGCGGATTCCTGTGGAGGGAGGTGATCCTTCTGCTTTGAATTTTAACCATCTGTGCAGATAGCCCTCCTCCTTAAAAGATGGGGACATTTTAGGGTTTGTTATTTCTACTATTTTAATAGACTACAAATGTACTTTGACATTCCAATAATATAATGCCAAAAAAGACATGCAACATTTCTAAACAAGAATACAGCTGTTCTTCTATCTCTTGAGTCTGTTAGGAACGTGTACAAATAATCTTTTCCTTTGATTTCAAGGTACTACCGCTGCCTTCTTTGTACATTTAATCTTTATATATTTGTTTGGGATTCATTTTTCTCTAATGGGAAAGTGTCACCTATAAATAAACTTGCAATGAGCATGTCTAGCTAAAAATGAATAATCAAAAGCACACTTATGTACTGTACACTTAGGGCTAAATTACAATCTTCGCGCAAACATTTGCGCCAGCGCAAAAAAACATTAACGCGAGGGGAAACTCTTTGCGCCGAATGCCGTATTACATGGTCAGCGCAACAAACGCGTGTACTTGTCTACCGCGGGTGAACCTGCGCGAACGCTGCATGAGCTTACTGTATGTCGCGCGTCCTATACTTAACATTGTGAGCGCAAATGTGTATGTGCGCTGGTACGCAGATGGTACTACAATCTATGCGCAGGATTTAATGCATAGCCTTTGCGCGCATAATTTTAGCAACTCCTAAAAGCTGGTGTTAATGGCAAATCTGAACGACCTGGCCGAACCCAAATACACCAGCCCAAAAAAAAAAAAAACAGCAAAGTATTCTACCCGTACCAAACCAATAAAATTGAGAAGTTGTGTGTGCATTTATTATTGCTGCAGCATATATACTCAGATTGACTTTGACAGGCGCAAAAATTTTACGTGAAATAATTGTGGTTCTTAATTCTGATTGGCTGTTTCGCAAGAAAAAAAACTGCGTGAGCATTTGTGCGCGTTAGTGCTCGACGGATGAAAAAATGCGCGAGGATTCTAATTCCAGCGGTGATTTGCGCGCGTAAACGTTTAACGCTTGGCGCACAAATTCATGCGTTGCGCGAGCGTTTTTGCGTAAAGATTGTAATAGAGCCCTCATTTAGCAGAGAGCAAATATTTTAGAACTATAAAAGAATGTGGGAAGTAGTGAGAATACCCATAAAATGTAATTTGAAGGAACTGTGTGTCCTGTACACATGTTTATATTGGCAAAAAGATAGATTGCTTCGAGCATGATACTTATTACAGTGCACTATCACTAGCAATTGAGTTCAATAGAAATTTTGTTGGAGTAATGATAAGCTCGTGATCTGTTGATAGAGTAATAGATTTGAATATTAATATGACTTTTATGTCAGAATAAAGAAGTGTACACAAGAAAAGAGATTTTAGTATCTAAGAGCTCAATGGCTGTAGTAGTATTTAGAATATTTCAAGGTCACAAAAAGAGAGAGAGGTTGACGCTGTTTGTTATTCTGATACTGATGATCAGCCACAAAATGAAAACCACTGACCACTGAATTGAATAATAATGATTATATCATTTCAATGGCACCTGTCAAGTGGTGGGATATATTACGCAGCAAGTGAACAGTAAGTTCCTGATTTTCATATGTGTTAGAAGCAGATGGCAAGCAAAAAGAACTGAGTGACTTTCACTACAGCAAAGACTAGATGACTTGGTCACAGTATCTCTTAAATGGCAGGTCTTGTTCCTGGTATTCAGTGGCTAGTACCTGCCAAAAGTGGTGCAAGGAAGTGCAATCAGTGAACCGGCATCAGGAACATGGGAGCTCAAGGCTCATTGATCTATCTGGGAGGTAAAGGCTAGCATGTTTGCTAAAATAGAAAGGTGTCAGAAGAACCCATTTGACACATACCACCTACCTACAGATTGTTGCAGACGATGTAACCCCCTCTTGGAAATAGTGTTCCCTGGTGGCAGTGGCCTATTTCTGAAGGATAATGCATGATGGCACATGATGGCAAAAATTGTTCAAGGAATGGTTTGAGGAACATGACAAAACTTTCGAGGTGTTGAATTGGCCTCCAAATTCCAAATGAGCATTTGTGTGATGTGCTGCAACATCAAATCCAGTCAATGGAGGCCCCACCTCACAACTTTCAGAGCTTAAAGGATCTGCTGTTAATGTCTTGGTGCCAGATACCACAGGACACTTTCAGAGGTCTTGTGGAGTCCATGCCTCAACACATCGGAGCTGTTCTGGCAGCACTAGGAGAACCCACATCATATTAGACAGGTGATTTTAATGTTGTATCTGATCAGTGTAAGTCCGCTTTTTAATGTCGTCATGCTACTTTGGAGAGTAAAGGTTTTAACATTAAAGAAAACAGTTAATTTTTCCACGACTCAAATCTAAATTTCATGTATTTTTGTCGTGTCACCAAAAATACTCTTAAAAGAGGCAATGCAGAAAATAAATCTCTCAGTCTGACAAATGTCCAAAATCTCAAAACTAGACGACTTTTAATAGCAAAATTGTTTAAAAATAAAGAGTTTGATTGAAGTTAACATCTGTTGTACTCGTTCAAGGTTTGTGGGAAGTGACTGATTAATAATGTTCAATGCACCTACAGCCATGCTTTTCCTTGAAGACCATCAGGGTTATTCACAGAAAAGTGAAAACCAGGAGAACTGGCAGAAGTGAACAATCTACACCGAATAGTCGATTTGGAAAGTGAGATAAATGGGAGAATTTTTCTGGTTTGGCTATTTTGACCTAGAATTTTCACTTCTCCAGTCATTCTCCTGGGTTTCACCTTTAGTGAATAGACCTGCATGTCATTTTTTTCCTATTTTTCCACAGGCAGATGAAACAAGAGTACTACCTCTATCCACTTTGGTGTCCTAGAAAGAAGTGAAGATTAGTTCCAACAGACATTACATTAGATAAAAATAATTTTACAGCCTAATAAGACAGACCAAATCCTGCTGCATATGTCTGCAGTCATAGGTCCTTTTGGAGTAAAATAATAAGTTAAGGGATATCTTTTATCTCAAAAAACCCAATTCTAAACAAAAGTAAATTCTAGACAAAAATAAACAATTCTAAACGAAAGGTTTGTTTTGTTGGCTAGTGTAAGGATCATTGGAATATTTTTAAAAGTGATCTGCTGCAAATGTTTCCAGGATTTTCTCTTGTAAATATATAGGATTTCCATAATGTGGAGAAAACTGAAACAGGTCATCTATGATTTCTAAATAAAATAATTTGAATACGTACTGGTATGAAACTCTTTGCCCTGCTGATTAAAGTGAACTTGTAGTTGACAGCTTCACTTTTCCTTGCGATGTCTCATCAAGGGATGGATATCCCTTGATGAGATATTGCAGATCGCACTTACCTGAGTTCCAGTGCTGGTGGACACCACACCACCATGTTCATCTACCATGGGCAAAGATAGAAGAGGATCATTGCACAGCATTGTCTGATTGGTTCCCTGTTTGAACAGCAGTGGAATTACGACAGCCACATGGCTGCTTGGTGTGAATGGAGGACATGCCTGAGGTGCTAAAACTTTAGGGGCATGTTCTAGGGTCCAAATGCAAATAAATTAAATGTTCTTCAGTATTGCATTATATAAACTATATTTGATATCGGGACACAGGCAGGTGAATTGCAGATCGAGTATAGTGAATCTTGATAGTGAAGGGGATAAAAAAAATGTAATATCATTTTATTAAATATCCAAACATTTTATGTAACACATCTATAAATACAAGCACCTTTTCTTAAAATAACAAATATTGTATTACCTTATTAACCCCTTTGCTACTGAGCCATTTCATGCCTATGTGCTGAGCTCATTTTTACCGCTTTTGCTCATCATGTTTAAACGCGATTTGAAGCCACGTTTTATTATATGACCGAGATATATTATATATCGTTCTTTCTGGCAGACTCCGCAGATTCATAATATATCATTATTATATGTATACGTCATGTCCGGCCTGTATATTATAACAAAAAATGCAATAAAATTAGAATTTTCAATCATCTACAGTGTGTAAGTGGTTTTTTTCACTTTTTAATCATGCAAGCCTTTGCGGTTCTATTTTCTATGGGGTGTGCTTGTTAAAAAAACTAGAAATGGGGGCTCGTTACATTTTTTTGGGGGAATTACGTGATTTTTAGCAAACGCACTCCATAGAAAAAAATCATTAGTGCAGTATCATTGTTCACATTATAATTTAAATGTGAACAATATTGCTGCATTAGTAAAAAACACACCAAAAAAAACCCACGTTTTTATTTATTTATTTATTATTTTTATTTTATTTATTTTTTCTTTACTTTAAACATGCTCATGTTCGGTATCATTCTAAAGACCATGCTCAGGCCCCCCTAGTTGCCACTGTTCAGGAGATATGGGGGTTCAAAGGAACTCACTATCTCCACAAGGGGATTTCCTTGGGAAATCCCCAGGCAGCTAGGGGTTCCACGGCTAACTGTCATCAACGCGCTATGCGCAATGACGTCCGGCAGCAAGAGGGGACCCGGAGGTGGAGCCACCATTCAAGATGGCGCCCCCACCGGACCTAGGTCACGATGTGGCGCCAAATTGCGCCAAATTGTGGTTCGGCATTTAAAGGGTTAAAGCCAGGCATCGCTTTGAAGGGCAGTGTCTGGTACCTGTCTTTTTTCGTAGACCCTCCTGATTGGGAGGGAGAGGGTTGGATCCCACCTCCCTTTCAGGCGATCTCCCAGCTTAGCCAGGGGGTCGTCTGAAAATGACATCATCACATCCAACGCGAACATGTCATTACGGCAGGAGGGTCTATAAAAGAGGCTCCTGACTTTGAGGAAATCAGTAAGAAACAGGTAGTGAAGTGTGAAGACCCGAAAGCCTAAACCTGAAGCTCCCAGCACTCTCCACAACAGCGTGCTATAAATCTAAGAAGACACACAGAGCATGCAGTAAATAAATGCAACCTTGTAGGGGTCAATACTTCCTAGATAGAAGATGGATGACTGAAGTATCAAAAGCTTTGACATCAAATCACTGGAAATGCAAAGCATACAAATGCATCATAGCATATAACAATTGATAAAAAACTACAATCGAACCACTCACAAAGGTAGTGGCACACAATGAATAAAAAGTGTGTAAAACAGCATAGTTTAAATCATCATCCAATAATCACTGCGTCTCTGGGAGGCGTAGTCAATGGAAAGGTCTCCTTTTGAGGAACTGGCCAGGATACCGCCGTAGTACCAGAGCATTTTTTATCAATTGTATTAAATGTCTTACAGTTATATGCTATGATGCGTTTGTATGCTTTGCATTTCAAGTGATTTTATGTCAAAGCTTTTGATACTTCAGTCATCCATCTTCCATCTAGGAAATATTGACCCCTACAAGGTTGTATTTATTTACTGCAAGCTTTGAGGAAATCAGAACGCCGTTGGAAGCCCGGACCAGCGAGGTGAGTATCTCTCTGGCCACCCGCCGAGCGGAAGACGTGTGGGGAACGTCCTCTGCATACAGAGGGAGGCAATGAGGACGTTCCCCACACGTCTTCTGCAGTGAAAGGTATAAGGGCCCTATCGCCTGGTGTGAGCTAACCCAAGCGTCAGCATGTTTTTGCGTTAGCGCCATGTAAATTCAGTCTAGCGCCGGACCAACAGATCGTTTGCCTCTCGCTACAAATTCAAAAATCACTTAGCGCCGTAATTTGCCATTCGTAGCGCGAGCTTACTCTACTTACCACGTCCTATACATAACATCG
The DNA here is from genome assembly GCA_009667805.1 of Leptobrachium leishanense. Taxonomy (NCBI): domain Eukaryota; kingdom Metazoa; phylum Chordata; class Amphibia; order Anura; family Megophryidae; genus Leptobrachium; species Leptobrachium leishanense. The sequence goes on from CM019064.1 coordinate 209,230,701, forward strand.
GGAGTGCTAGAGATCACTTGCGCTATTGTAACCAACCGAACGTTTGGTCCAGGTGCTAATTTCTGCATGTAAGCTAATTGAAAAAATGTACCTACTGCTCAACCCTGGTATTAACTGACAAAAAAGGAGAAAAAAGGGAAAAAAGTCAAAGGTCCCTGCCAAAAATTAACAGACAATTGAAAGGAATGAAGCACATTGAGCTTGTCAAGCCTTCTAAGTGAAGCCTTCAAAGTGAACACTTAGAGGAGATCTTCTGGTGAGTGATTTTGATTTTTGTTTCAAACAGATCTTTTCTATTCATTTTAAGGTTTTAAGTTAGGTCTGGTGAGTAAATTAGGTTAGGCTGGTGACTCATTTTCATACTGATTAGCATACAATTGGAATCAATTGGGTGCTATTTGCTACAGGTTTAGCTTGTCCACTCCTTGCTGGGGGAGGTGTACTTAGGTGACTATATAAAGGTTGGGGATATTAGCTTGCTAATTGAGCTTGTCAAGCCTTCTAAGTGAACACTTAGAGGAGATCTTCTGGAGATACTCTGGGGGTAGTCTGAGGTTTGACAGGAGGTAGAAAACCTACAAAAAGGTAAGATTTTCTGGTTTTAAATCCATTCTTTTATAATAGCAGGCTTGGTCCAGTGTAAGAGCTGTCATGCATTTGTTTCTAGATCCAATTTTTGGAGGTTTGGAGTGTTCCTGATATGGAGGCAGCTCTCTTTATTGCAGCAGGAAATTGCCTGTTTGAAGTCTGAGATTTGTAAATTATCTGTTAGAGAAACTCAGGCTATGACTGTTACAAAGCCACTGCCACAGAGGCCTCCTAGGAGCGGCAGATGGACTACTGTAGGATCTGGTAGACTTAGAGTTGTGGATAGAAGGCATGTCCCACAATCTGTGGCTCTTCTTAATTCTTTTGAGGCACTTTCAGAGTGTAGTGGTAAGACGGATGTAGGCTCAGACACCATAGTTGAGGAACCACCATCCACTATGCCTAAGGTATGCAGCACTGCAACCAAGGACAAAAATGAAAAGGTGGGACTTGATAGAAGGCAATTGTTGCTGGGTGATTCTATCATAAGAGGTGTTGAGCTGGAGAGTAGTGGTTTGGTGAGATGTCTTCCTGGGGCTACTGCTCGTAGAGACAAGAGACGTATTCTCAATATTGTCAAACAAGCAAAGCAACAAGGGGAAGTGGACGTTCTAGTCCATCTAGGGACAAATGACTTGGCTAGCAATGAGGTTTCTGAGATTAAGGAAGATTTTTGTGTTCTTGGAGGTGAAATACAGCAGATTGCGTCCACTGTGTCATTCTCTGAAGTTTTGCCTGTGCATAACATTCAAGATAGGCAGATGCGCAATAGGGAATTCAATTTGTGGCTTCGGGAATGGTGTCGGGAGCAAGGATTTGGCTTTGTGTCCCATGATACCTCTAATTGGAGCAGAAAGGAACTGTAAAAAGATGGTTTGCATCTTACTCATAGGGGAACATATGTTCTCAGTGAGAAGTTCAAAGGTTTCACAAAGGAATATTTAAACTAGGAGGGGGGGACAAAAGGGTAAAAAACAATCTGCCCGATTGTCCCCCAAAACTAAATCGGAGGGTGCAAGCAACATGCGAGGTAAAAAATGACTAGCTCAGAGTCGTGTCTATAAATGCTCGCAGTTTAGTCAATAAAATCAATGAACTGGAGGCAATGATGGCAGCTGAAAAAGTAGATTTATTCGCGATTACTGAGACATGGTTCAGTGAGAAAAATAACTGGGACATAACAATACCGGGGTACTCTTTATATAGAAAAGACAGAGAAGGTAGGAAAGGAGGAGGAGTGGCCCTGTATGTGAAAAACAACATAAAAACGAACAGAATAAAAGTGAGCGAGGTGAACATAGAGTCAGTTTGGGTTACGCTAACATTTGGCAATCATAGAGTAGCTCGTGTAGGTGTGATCTATAGACCCCCTGGACAAGTAGAAGAGCTAGATAATCTGCTGGTTGAGGAAATAGCCAAAATGGCAATGAAGGGGGAAGTTATTATCATGGGGGACTTTAATCTTCCTGATGTGAACTGGAAAACCAAAATAGCTGGGTGCACTAGGAGTACAAATATTCTAAACTCCTTACTGGGATTATCTCTAACACTCAGGCTATGACTGTTACAAAGCCACTGCCACAGAGGCCTCCTAGGAGCGGCAGATGGACTACTGTAGGATCTGGTAGACTTAGAGTTGTGGATAGAAGGCATGTCCCACAATCTGTGGCTCTTCTTAATTCTTTTGAGGCACTTTCAGAGTGTAGTGGTAAGACGGATGTAGGCTCAGACACCATAGTTGAGGAACCACCATCCACTATGCTAAGGTATGCAGCACTGCAACCAAGGACAAAAATGAAAAGGTGGGACTTGATAGAATCACCCAGCAACAATTGCCTTCTATCATAAGAGGTGTTGAGCTGGAGAGTAGTGGTTTGGTGAGATGTCTTCCTGGGGCTACTGCTCGTAGAGACAAGAGACGTATTCTCAATATTGTCAAACAAGCAAAGCAACAAGGGGAAGTGGACGTTCTAGTCCATCTAGGGACAAATGACTTGGCTAGCAATGAGGTTTCTGAGATTAAGAAAGATTTTTGTGTTCTTGGAGGTGAAATACAGCAGATTGCGTCCACTGTGTCATTCTCTGAAGTTTTGCCTGTGCATAACATTCAAGATAGGCAGATGCGCAATAGGGAATTCAATTTGTGGCTTCGGGAATGGTGTCGGGAGCAAGGATTTGGCTTTGTGTCCATGATACCTCTAATTGGAGCAGAAGGAACTGTAAAAGATGGTTTGCATCTTACTCATAGGGGAACATATGTTCTCAGTGAGAAGTTCAAAGGTTCACAAAGGAATATTTAAACTAGGAGGGGGGACAAAAGGTAAAAAACAATCTGCCCGATTGTCCCCCAAAACTAAATCGGAGGGTGCAAGCAACATGCGAGGTAAAAAATGACTAGCTCAGAGTCGTGTCTATAAATGCTCGCAGTTTAGTCAATAAAATCAATGAACTGGAGGCAATGATGGCAGCTGAAAAAGTAGATTTATTCGCGATTACTGAGACATGGTTCAGTGAGAAAAATAACTGGGACATAACAATACCGGGGTACTCTTTATATAGAAAAGACAGAGAAGGTAGGAAAGGAGGAGGAGTGGCCCTGTATGTGAAAAACAACATAAAACGAACAGAATAAAAGTGAGCGAGGTGAACATAGAGTCAGTTTGGGTTACGCTAACATTTGGCAATCATAGAGTAGCTCGTGTAGGTGTGATCTATAGACCCCCTGGACAAGTAGAAGAGCTAGATAATCTGCTGGTTGAGGAAATAGCCAAAATGGCAATGAAGGGGGAAGTTATTATCATGGGGGACTTTAATCTTCCTGATGTGAACTGGAAAACCAAAATAGCTGGGTGCACTAGGAGTACAAATATTCTAAACTCCTTACTGGGATTATCTCTAACACAAATAGTTGAGGAGCCGACCCGTAAAGAGGCCATATTGGATTTAATACTCACAAATGGAGGTTTGGTATCGGACGTTGTTGTAGGTGAAAATTTGGGATCTAGTGATCACCAGACAGTGTGGTTTAATATAAGAACAGGGATGGAGCCGCACCACACAAAAACAAAAGTTTTAGACTTTAAAAAAACAGATTTTTCTAAAATGAGATTTTGTGTGAAGGAGTCATTATCAGACTGGAGGAGTTTAAAGGGAGTCCAGGAGAAATGTGATTATTTAAAGGAAGCATTATTGAAGGCCACAGGCAATTGCATTCGACTTGTTAGCAAAAACAAAAAAGGGAAGAAACCACTGTGGTACTCTGCAGAAGTGGCCAAAATAGTGAAGAACAAAAAGATAGCATTCAATAATTATAAAAAAACTCAGAGTGAAGAAGATAGGCAAACCTATAAAATTAGGCAGAAAGAGGCAAAGCAATTTATAAGAGCTTCCAAAGCACACGCAGAAGAGAAACTAGCTCAGTCAGTAAAAAAGGGGGACAAAACATTTTTTAGATACATAACCGAGAAAAGAAAAGTAAAACAAGGATTAGTTAGATTAAAAACAAAGGAAGGAAGGTATGTAGAAGAGGATAAAAGTCTCACTGACTGCCTCAATGAATATTTTTGTTCAGTCTTTGCAGAAGAAAAGGAAGGAAAGGGACCTCAGTTAGGAGAAAACACTAAAGAGACATTTACATATGAGTTTACAGAGGAGGAGGTTCTACAGCAGCTGTCTAAAGTAAAGACAAATAAGTCAATGGGGCCTGATGGGATCCACCCTAAATTATTAAAAGAGCTCAGTGATGTAATAGCAAAACCGTTAACAAATTTATTTAACCACTCCTTGTTAACGGGAGTCGTCCCAGAAGACTGGAAATTAGCAAATGTTGTGCCCATTTACAAGAAGGGTAGTAGGGAGGAATCGGGGAACTATAGGCCAGTTAGTCTTACGTCAGTAGTGGGGAAATTAATGGAAACCATGTTAAAGGAAAGGATTGTTGAACATCTAAAAACACATAGATTACAGGATCAGAAACAACATGGGTTTACCTCAGGGAGATCATGCCAAACTAATCTTATTGATTTTTTTTGATTGGGTAACAAAAATAATAGACACGGGTGGTTTCAGTAAGGCTTTTGATACTGTTCCGCATAGAAGGCTTATCAATAAATTGCAATCTTTGAGCTTGGATTCCAATATTGTTGAATGGATTAGGCAGTGGCTGAGTGACAGACAACAGAGGGTTGTGGTAAATGGAGTTTATTCGGCGCAAGGTCTTGTTACCAGTGGGGTACCTCAGGGGTCAGTACTTGGACCCATTCTCTTTAATATTTTTATTAGTGATATTTCAGAAGGTATTAATGGAAGAGTATGTCTTTTTGCTGATGACACAAAGATTTGCAACAGGGTTGACGTTCCTGGAGGGATCAGCCAAATGACAAATGATTTAGGTAAACTAAAAAAATGGTCGGAGTTGTGGCAATTGAGTTTTAATGTGGATAAGTGCAAGATAATGCACCTGGGACGTAAAAGCCCAAGGGCTGAATATAGAATATTTGATACAGTCCTAACCTCAACATCTGAGGAAAGGGATTTAGGGGTCATTATTTCAGAGGATCTAAGGGTAAGTAGTCAGTGTAATAGAGCAGCAGGAAATGCTAGCAGAATGCTTGGTTGTGTAGGGAGAGGTATTAGCAGTAGGAAAAGGGAAGTGCTCATGCCACTGTACAGAGCACTGGTGAGACCTCACTTGGAGTACTGTGTGCAGTACTGGAGACCGTATCTCCAGAAGGATATAGACATCTTAGAGAGAGTTCAGAGAAGGGCTACTAAAATGGTGTACGGCTTGAAGGAGAAAAGTTACCAGGAAAGGCTTAATGACCTTAACATGTACAGCTTGGAAAAAAAGACGAGACAGAGGAGATATGATAGAAACATTTAAATACGTAAAGGGAATCCACAAGGTAGAGGAAGGGAGTATATTTAAAAGGAAACAAAATAGCAAAACAAGAGGACATAGTCTTAGATTAGAGGGGCAAAGGTTTAAAAGTAACATCAGGAAGCATTATTTTACTGAGAGGGTGGTGGATACATGGAACAGTCTTCCAGTAGAAGTGGTAGAGGCCAAAACAGTAATTGAATTTAAGCAAGCATGGGATAGGCATAAGGCTATCCTAAACAAAAGATAAATCCAGGTAAAGTATCCATGTAATTGGGCAGACTAGATGGGCCGAAAGGTTCTTATCTGCCGACATTTTTCTATGTTTCTATGTTTCTATGTTCTCTTGGCTCGCTGGATGTAGTTTATATGAAAAAGATGCATTGTATCGTAAAACTATTGTGCACATGTAAAAGATGCATTCTATAGGAAAACCACCGTGCAAATGTAAAAGATGCATTGTATAGGACAACTGCCATGCACAAAGCCCATAGGATCTAATGTAAAAAATATTATCGTTTCAATGTTTTTTTTTATTCAACCATTTATTTTTTAATCTGCAGCAAAAAGCCTTTTTATTTATTGAATTTTTAGAATTTATTAGGTATTTTTCTGGATTTTTTAGGCAAAATTTGGGGTTCTGATTTTTTTAAAAACAAAAAGCCTTTTTTTCTCTGGAACACATCTTTTTTTTCTCTCCTTTGCCAGCTGCAGGTGTATGATAAGAAACCTGAAACCTTCACTCATCATATGTTGGCATAATGGTTCAACAGAGTAATGCATCACGTTAGTAAAAAAAAGTGGTTTTAGAATTGATTCCCAACATGCTCATTTGTAATTTTTTTTAATATCCTACTATGCCTTATATATTTATAATGCCGCTTTTATTATTAGAAGATTGTATAATGAATAATAGTAGCATTATAGTAATATTATGATAATTGAGCAAATAAACCAAAGTTTGATAAATTTATTTAATAATAATATTATTATTATAATGCTACTATTTTCCATAATACAATCTTATAATAATAGTAGCTGCATTAAAAATATATAAAATATAAGGCATAGGTCGATGTTAATAAAAGAAAAAAAATTACCAAGGGACCTACTGGGATTTGATCCTTAGATCTCTTCCTTGCTAATGGGACAAGGTGCATTAGCTTGTAGAGCCATTTTTGCCAACATATGAGGAGGGAAGGTTTCAGGCTTCTTATCATATGCTTGCAGCCGGCCAAGGAGAGCTTTTATTCCTCCTGACACCAGCGGCGCTTCACATTGAAGCATGGTGGTTGAACTATAGAATGCATATTTTCACACTTCCCTACACATGGCGGTTTAACTATACAATGCATATTTTCACGTTTCCCTGAAGCACCACGGTTTTCCTATACTATGCATCTTTTACTTGTGCACAACAATATTCCTATACAATGCATCTTTTCACATTTCCCCAAAGAATAGCGTTTTTACTATACAATGCATTAGCGCTGGTTCTCAGCCCGAGTCTTATCATTTCCGTAGTGTGCGCTAATGAATCTTATACACAGACTACCATGGACAAGGTGATATGTTGGTGGGGTGTCAGACACTACCCTTTAGCGACTCACGCTAGATTTTTCATGTAGCATTGGTGTTTAAGCTCACAGCAGGTGATAGGGCCCTAAAATAAATTCTACATAAATTTCAAAATAAACCATTGTATATATTTTGGATTAAATTATATAATTTCAAAGCACAAGTTTTAATCATTTAATGCAATTGTGCAGCTCATGCCTTAATAAATTTATTTTGGAAGTGGTCCTTCTGTACTTTGGCCCTGCATGGCCAAACTTTCTTACCATCTGTTATATTGCTGAATGCTTTTCAAAATAAATACATTTGATTATAAAAAAGAAATTCTAACATGAAACTGTCAAACTCCTGCATATGATCAGATCTGTTGCGTGATTATTTTTACATGTGAGAGCTTAATTTAAAGATATTGGCTAACTAATTTTTGTATTTGTACATATAGCCAATAATACTCAAAATATTTGCAATGCCGTCATAATATAGTGTAATCCATAACATGTCATGTATAGACCCTTGCACGTCTTCAAAATGTGTGAAGAGTTTCCAAAACATGGATATTTAGCCAATACATTTCAGTTCTCAAACATGTTTTATTTTACTGTGGTTTGTGAAGTTAAATTGCACATAAGCATCTGTATTCAGAGCAAACATTATTGTGCTGGCTAATGCTAACTTTCCCTGTATTTAATTTATTGCTTTGATATAAAAGTAAGCCGAAATCATAAAAGATTGTACAAAAACTGCATTCCTATAGCACCTGCCAAATGTACATGTACATTCAGCACAAACTCTACATGAATTTGAATGAAATCCATTTTTTAACCCATTCATTTCAATGTCTTTGTATATTGATAAAATGTTACTTTAACCCCTTACCGCTGGGCGGGTTGTGCCAGCCCTCCTGCAGCTATTCCGCCCCGGCCGGCGATTAAGCCCTTCCGCTGGACACCACCTGCCTGGCGTTAAAGGGAGTCATGTCCAAGAGTCAGAGCTTCAACGATGACTTTGTCTCAGTGTGTTCTAGAGCCTGATTAAATAATTGACAAAATAGTACCAATGGAAAATAAAACTTAACTTTTACTTGAAAAAGATAAACACCTCAGAGGGTTTGTTTGAATGACAGACTCAATGCGGTAAGTGACAAAAACAGGAATTGCCACGATCCAAGTCCGATGGGAGCTCACCTCTTCCCCAACCACGAGGTCACTGCTATACAGGGGGCACCGCAGCCTCAACAAGACCAATGTTAAGCAGACAGAAGCAGGTCCTCCATGTATGATTAAGGCCTGTGGGCCGAAACGTCACATTTTTCCATGCAGGGTCTGCTGTCCCTATAAATAAAGTTTACTGACACTTCAAACCACTGGAGGACCTGCTTCTGTTTGCTTCACATCAATGCGGTAAGTGTCCGAACATAAGACATTATGTGAAAAATCAATAAGAGCTTGGACATATAAGCACAGACATAAGGACACAGTCCGGACCATACAAAAAAAAAAAAAAAACAATCATATGATAGGTGGTGACTATCACAAAGGCTGCCTAACTATACCCAGTTCAAAATAGCATGGGTATATGTAGAAATAATAGCAAACAATAAATGTAGCTGGAAACAGACCTTCGTGGGTCTGTGAATATAGGAAAGAAAGAATGGAAACAAATTCTTAATTTGTCGCTAAATACCCAAGATCCAGGCGACAAGTTAATTATTTTTTTCCATTCTTTCTTTCCTATATTCACCGACCCACGAAGGTCTGTTCCCAGCTACATACTAAATAATACTAAATACTAAAAAATCTAGAAATAAAGAGACTCTTTACTGCAGAATATTATAAGCAACGGTTTATTAGATATTGAATTAAAAAACTACCTAATGTCTAGGTGCAAAGATTCTCACCTCTAAATGACCTGTGCTCTCAAACGGCGTAAACAACAGGTGTTTAATTAGTGTTTGGAAATAACATGTGCTTCTAATTAGCAATTAGAATTTGATACATTGCCTGCAGACTGGGTGGGGGCTCCTGCACATGTATGAACAAACACTGTGCTTGTTTTGAATTCTAAGAAGTGTTCATTTCTACTACATTTCCTCTGATATGCTGTTTAACCCCTTAAGGACCAGGGCTCTGTAAAGCCAATCATTAATGATGTAGATGTTACGTCATTTGTCATCAAGGGCTTAATAAAATATTTATCACACTCCTTAGATTTAAATGTAATATTCCAGTATTTGTATGTCATGTATCTCTCCCGAAGGGCCTATGTGAGCATACAATTATTATTGTTTTAGAAATCATAAAGCGTACAAGCTGAGTCCCTAGAGTCTCTGACTATCCATTGTCATATATACCTTGCTTTATACATATAATACATTCCCTCATCTAACAGGATAGTAGCCAGTCCCTGTGCATTTTAACCCCTTATGGGTGGCTAGGTGTTGTGTGTGAGTCTCTGATGGCAATGTTTCTATACATCTTACAAATCCGCCACTTCACAGGCAGGTTATGGGGACCTCCTAGGCACGATATTTGAAGGAATTTTTTGTTTTTATTTTTAACCCTTATTTTATGGAAAACTCACTGTTCCTTTCATAACGTCTTTTTTTAAACTTTTTGTCCTTGTTTCCTGTCCCCCAGGGCACTACCAGGACCCCCCATACACCTTTTATGGCAAATATCTTGCATATATGCCCTCTTGGAGGGCACTCTAAAAATCGAACTTTTGAGTCGCATTGACTTGCATTGAGTTCAGTTCGAGTTCGAACTCAAACTTTTGAAATTGTTCGAATTCGAATGTGAACCGAACACGGGGTTGTTCGGCTCATCCCTATTTGTGAGGTCACACACTGATGTTGAACGAGAAGGCCTGGCTCTCAGTCTCCACTCTAATTCATCCCAAAGGTGTTCTATCGGGTTGAGGTCAGGACTCTGTGCAGGCCAGTCAAGTTCATCCACACCAGACTCTGTCATCCATGTTTTTATGGACCTTGCTTTGTGCACTGGTGCACAGTCATTTTGGAAGAGGAAGGGGCCAGCTCCAAACTGTTCCCACAAAGTTGAGAGCATGGAATTGTCCAAAATGTCTTAGTATGCTGAAGCATTCAGTGTTCCTTTCACTGGAACTAAGGGTCCAAGCCCAGCTCCTGAAAAACAACCCCACACCATAATCCCCCCTCCATCAAACGTTACACTTGGCACAATGCAGTCAGACAAGTACCGTTCTCCTGGCAACAGCCAAACCCAGACTCCTCCATCAGATTGCCAATTGGAGAAGCATGATTCGTCACTCCAGAGAACGCATCTTCACTGCTCTAGAGTCCAGTGGTGGCGTGCTTTACACCACTGCATCCGACGCTTTGCATTGCACTTGGTGATGTATGGCTTAAATGCAGCTGCTCGGCCATGGAAACCCATTCCATGAAGCTCTCTGCGTACTGTCCTTGAGCTAATCTGAAGGCCACATGAAGTTTGGAGGTCTGTAGCGATTGACACTACAGAAAGTTGGCTGCCTCTTCGCACTATGCGCCTCAGCATCTGCTGACCCCGCTCTGTCAGTTTATGTGGCCTACCACTTCGTGGCTGAGTTGCTGTCGTTCCCAAACACTTCCACGTTCTTATAATATAGCTGACAGTTGACTGTGGAATATTTAGGAGTGAGGAAACTTCACGACTGGATTTGTTGCACAGGTGGCATCCTATCACAGTTCCACGCTGGAATTCACTGAGCTCCTGAGAGCGACCCATTCTTTCACCAATGTTTGTAAAAATAGTCTGCATGCCTAGGTGCTTGATTTTATACACCTGTGGCCATGGAAGTGATTGGAACACCTGATTCTGATTATTTGGATGGGTGAGCGAATACTTTTGGCAATATAGTGTATATAAATATTCTGTTATTCAAATATATCTTCGCTAATAAGTCCCCACTTTTGATTACAATGCTGTGCATACATATTCTATAATTAGTTCCATTTCCTCTCGAAGTCTAAGAATTTTGATGAGAATCAGACTTCCTTTGTAAGTTCTCGTTTCCAAGCAAAATAGCAAAGCCCGCAAAATCCTTGTAACGGTCTGATATAGAAAAAAATATTCTTTTGTCCCGTCAGAATGTATTATATTTGATAAATGTGTGGGCTGAACTTTTTCTTTTAAATTGTTTGACGTTTCAAGTTCTTATTGGTTTGTAATCCATGATTCTATGACCCTCCCATTGTAACAAAACTAGGCTGCATGCTTGCAGACCTCAGAATAGAGGAATCTTTTAAAACAGCAACTTGTGTCGGTCTCTGTTCTCACTCGAGTATAGCTTTCTTTTGTGCTCACTGGATCAGGCGACAAACAACACATCTACCATCATCACAGAGCTTGGCCAGTCCTGTTGGTGATTTTGCAGAAATCATTTAAATTTGGTGTCTGAAGTGAGGATTTGACAAATCAACTTATCACAACAAAAAGGTGAGTACAGGTTTAAATATCTAGAATCTATTATTCATCTTTTTGGATAAGTTGCTTGTTCAAATTTCCGAACTCGCATTATCTAACTTGATAGTGCAAAACCTATTACATCTGTGTGAATGATCTGGAAGCTTCAGGCGAAAATCTTATGGACTAGTCTTTTTAAAGGCCCTCCATTCTGGTCGATTGCAAGGGGTCTTTTGGTATTTGAATGAGTGTATGATTGATGATGAAAAATAGGTTTTGCAGTTGGTCTGGGTATTGTACAGTGATCCTGTCCCTTTGTTAATGTCCTTTTCTTAAAAAAATTGTTCGAGTCCCCACAGTGTAACTCACATGAGTATTATATCTGTTTTGTAAAGACTAATGTCTCTAAAAGCTTGAGTCCACGTCGAGAGACTCGCTGGAATTAAGTTAAAATATTATCCTGCCCATGGGAATTGGGTCCCTATTTACCTGGCCACTTGCTATTTCTTATTTGTGCGTGTTTTTCCCTGCTAGTTTAGTTAAAAAGATTTTTAAATAGAATGGAGATTCTTGTTTTGCGTTTGGCCCAGTGAGAATAAAAGAAACTGCACAATTTTACGAACCCTTCCACTTTACCATTCTGATTGCGCTTGCCCTTCTCCTACCCCCTTTCTCCACTGCGCCTTTTTTTGCGATATGGGTGCCCAAAAATCCTCCCATGTAGACCCAAACACAAATGGGCAAACTAGGTAAGCACTTCAATAAGAAGTTAGTGCCCCAAAATGGCCCTGCTGAAACACCCACCGATTTTGTGCAACATGTTGCTGGTGACTATTTCACTACACCATTTGTAGATTGTCTTGCTGGTTGGACTACAGCCATGCATTCTTTTGACCCATTTCCAAATTCAGGAAGCTTCTCTTCCTATCATATGTCAATGATAACAGGCTTATGCCTTGGGGAAAAAAAAGCCTTCCAACCTGACCCAAATTGGGATAAGAAATATATGAAAGAATGTGGTAAAGGGTGGATTCACTTGTCCACATCATACAACCCCATTTCCCAAACTCCTAAAGATGTATCTTAGTCCCCCACCTTATAATTCCCCTCCTCTTGCCCTTTCACAACCTACTCCCAAACCCTTTTCCCTTTATCCTAGTCTTGACCCTAAGACCTTAGCAGCTGTGGTTACAACTATTGAAACCACTGCTAAACCTCTTCCATCCCCTGAAGCCCTAACACAGAACCTAGGCACTTTAGGTGCCATGGTAGGTCTCCCACATGATGCAACAGAGTCTGACACAGAACAAGAAGAAACCCTTGAATCCAGCACATATAATTGGCAAAATAAAACCCCTATGTCTAAATTCAGTACATCCTCATGTTTATCCACTACCAACCCCACCCTTGCAGGATACTCTCCCCAAATGCAATCCCTTATTGGCCAATTTGTCCCCCAACTTCAGAGCGTACTTACTAGGACCCAAGCTGGTAAAACTATCAAATCCCCTGCTAGATTTCAGATGCCCTATTTAATTGCAGGAATTAATGTCGTTACTATGCCCCCTGCTATAGGAACCTTAAATTCCATAATTAAGGGTTCCCCTAGTCCCCGTGTTTCCCCGACAGCTACAACACAGAATCTTAAACGGGCGACACGAGGGATGCAATTAACTCAGGAAGATTACAAGTTGATCAGTAAAGGTGTCATGGGATATGCTGATGACACTGGTTTTGATTGGACTCATGTGATCTCACTCCAACCCCCCCCCCCATGTTCTTCTAATGGGTGCCCCTATTACACCCCAAAATTTGCCCTTACAAACATTGGTTCAGATTGATGATATGTGGACAGAAGTTTGTGATGAATGGACTTGTAATTATGAAGCTCGTCGTTCCATGGCTGCAGCCATAGCATGCAAACAAAATGCCAAAGAATCTGTCACCAAATTCATCCACCGGTTCCATAAGAACTGGAAGAAGGATTGCCGGTAAGGCAATAGATGGAGATATGGGTCTCCTCTACACCCAGACTCTCATGGGTAATCTCAGAGATGATACCCAGAGAATTGCTAAACAGATCATTGATAACTGACCAACTGGTATTCCTATTGATCTTAATAATAGGCTCCTTGTGAAAGATTCTGCTGGTTACTTTGACCTGCAGCGTTCTAAATTTAATTATTTATTTATTTATAAAGTATTTTACCAGGAAGGATACATTTAGATTTCTCTCATTTTCAAGAACAATAAAATGTTACAGTTGTTACAGAAATACAAAGTAATACAATGCAAGATATTAAAAAAAACACAAATATACAGATTAACAGAAAATAAATATGTAGGAAATAGTCATTATGTTACATGTTTACAGGTGCATTCCGTATTGAGGTATGTTAATAGGGAGCTCTTGAGTGACTTTAGACTGGGGGAAGATTTGATGGTGTCTGGGAGGTTATTCCATAACTGCGGTGCTCTGTAGGAAACTGAGGACCGAGCCACTGTCTTTTTGTATTGTGTAAATATATGCTAGCTGCCTTTAACAGTCCTCCAGGTCCCAGAGGTCCCCCAGGTAATAATGGCCCTCGCCCTAAACAGATTTTTATCATCCTCAACACCCCACACGTACCCCAGGTACTTGTTACATTTGTGGTGATCCAACTCACTGGCGTAACGAATGCCCTCAAAATCCCAGGAACATTGGCAATACTGCTATGAACCCCCAGCCACATCCTCAGACAAGCAATGCTGTTACTTCCCCTAGCAATTCCTTTAATCCACCTCGTCATAACATTAACTGGAAAAATCAGTCAAATGCATGATGCGGCCCAGAGGCATGCTCCATCTCATGTGTTCAGGTTTCAGAAACTGTTGACCATTTGTCCCTAGTGATCCTTGCTTTAGAGGGCCATGAAACTCCCTTTCTTGTAGATACTGGTGCTACCAATTCTACATTAACATTAGAATGGTGCTTATGGTCAATTAAACCTGCCGAGATACCATCTTTGGGGATTACTGGAGTACTAACAGAAACCTTGGTCACCCCACCCATTGCTATTTCTTCTGCTTCTTCCCCTGCTGCTGTGTCCCATTCTTTTCATGTTCTCCCTACCTGTCCTGTTCAGTTGTTAGTTAGAAATTTGCTTTCTTTGCTTGCTGTGTCTATGTCCTGCATGCCACCTGGAGCTATAGATGTTGATTATCCATTTTTTGCGCTTGAAGCTGCTCCTAGCACTGTCCTCCCCCCTCTCCCCCTCCCTCTGCTTTCCCTTCCATTCCTGCTGATCTTGAATCCTCTGTTCCCTCTGATGTATGGGCCACTGTTGACTATGATGTTGGTTCTATTTCTTGCACTCCTTACTCAGCTAACCTGAAAGCATCTGCTTCTCCTGTCTATCACAAGCAGTATAATCTGTCACCTGCTAAAATTGAAGGAATATGTGAATTCATACAACGCTTCCTTGCTACTGGCATTCTTCGTCCCATTGTAAGTTCCTACAACACTCCCATAAATTCTGTGCCTAAAGGAGATGGATATCGCTTTACCCAGGATTTCCGACCTCTCAATGAAATCATAATTCCTATTTCTCCAATTGTACCTGACCTCCCAACCCTTCTCCCCTCCATACCCCCAGACTCTACACATTTTACAGTCATAGACCTAAAAAATGCCTTTTTTTCTGTTACGGTACATCCAGATACACAGCCCCTTTTGGCTTTTACTTTTCATGGGTCCCAATATTGCTGTATTGTTCTCCCTCAGGGATTTATCGATAGTCCTGCTGTTTTTTTCTCGAGCTCTTCGTGAGACTCTGTTGAGTTACAGTCCGCCGGAAGGCTCCACCTTACTACAGTATGTGGATGACCTCCTCCTTTGTAGCCCCAGCCAAGCTGCATGTCACGCTGACTCTGTTGGTCTCCTCAACCACCTACACTCAGAAGGCCACAAGGTGTCCAGAAAAAAGATGCAATTCTGCTTGACCTCTGTCGAGTACTTGGGTTTCATTCTCACACAGGGGATCTCGCGTCCTCTCACCGTCCCGCATTCAGAGCCTGCTCCGGCTCAAGCATCCTGCCTCCAAAACAGACATGTTGTCCTTTCTAGGGATAGTGATCGTTTGCTGCCACTGGATACCAGACTGCTCCTATTATGACTCTGTTCTTCATGTGTCTGCTGCTCACACAGCTCCGGACCAAATTGTTTGGTCTCCGGACATGGTGTCTGCCTTTGATACTTTAAAGGAACTGTTGGCCACTGCACCGGCACTGGGGCTACCGAACTATAAACTGCCTTTCCACCTCTACTGTAGGGAGGATGGGGGCACAATGGCAGCTGTTCTTGCACAGGTCCACAGGGTGGGGGCGCTGCATCCAACTGCATTTTTGTCAAAAGTCCTGCCCCCTGTTGTCATGGGAATGCCCAATTGTCTCCGGTCCTTGGCTGCCTGTGCCATGGCTGTGGAAACGGTTCAGTCCCTAACCCTAGGTACTGACACTATTCTCCATACCCAACACAATGTCCTGCATGTACTTCGTAACCTCTCCACCCAGCACATTTCTTCGCAACATTTGACTGGTTATGAAACTATACTTACTTCCACCTCCAATTTGTCTGTCAAATACTCTTCTGTCACTTCTGGTCCCTCTGCTGTCCTTAGCGCCCTTCTGCTCCTACGCGAAGGCCATGAGGAGCCTTGTGAATTACATGACTGTCTTCCTCTTATTCAACTAACAACCTCTCCTCATTCTGATCTTTTTGACACTCCTCTGGAAGGTCCTGATGTTCATCATATCTTTGTTGATGGCTCCTGTTCTCGTCCCTCTGATTCCCATTATCTGACTGGTTATGCTGTGGTTGAATTGCCTGACATTGTGCATGAATCTGCTGCTATTCCTTCGAATTCTGCTCAAGCTGCTTTAATTTTTGCTTTAACAGCTGCATGTAAACTTTTTAAAGCTCTCCCTGTCACCATTTATACTGACTCTCGGTATGCATTTGGTGTTGTGCATGACTTTGGTGCCCTCTGGCACCACCGTGGTTTTACTACTGCTGATGGTCGTTCTATTTCTCAATCTGATCTGATTTCTGATCTCCTGTCTGCTATTCTATTGCCTTCTCGTCTTGCTGTTGTCAAATATAAAGGTCATGACCCTGTTGACTCTTTTGTTTCTCATGGCAATCACTTTGCTGATGCTACGTCTAAAGCTGCTGCTCTTTCATCCCCTATCATTTCCCTTGTTCCTCACCCTCCAAATGTCACCTGCTACCTTTCTCCCTTTCTGCTACCCCAGAAATGGATGCTCAAAGAACTTTAGGCAGGTGCTACTGAAGCTGACATTTTTCATTGGGCCTCAGAAAGCCATGTGAAGTCTCAAGAAATTCCGTCTGATGTCAGAATTTATGAGAAAGGAGGGAGAGTGGGCCTACCAGCTGCAGCAGCACCCCTCTTTATTTTTTATTTTCATGGTCCTGGTCACAGATCTCCCAAACTCACATACAGTGAAATGGTTAAACATTATTCTGTTTGTAATCTTAAGGCTATGATTAATTCCCAACTTTCTCGTTGCCTTATATGCACCTGCAATAATATGCAGGGCCCAAAAGTTAAAACCAAAACCCTATCACCCCTAATGGCCCATTCCAGGAACTTCAGATTGATTTCACACACATGCCCACTGCAAAATGTAACCTGAAATACCTTCTGGTAATAGTTGACAAGTTTTCTAGATGGCCTGAAGCCTTCCCTACTGCAAGAGAAAATGCCCAAACTTGCCAAAATTCTTTTGTAAAGAATTAATATCCAGATATGGTTGCCCCATATCTATTGATTCAGATAATGGCCCTGCCTTCACCTCCAAGGTCACACAGGAATTGGTAAACTTAATGGCCATTCAATGGAAGTTTGAAATTCCCTACCACCCAGAAAGTTTTGGAGTAGTAGAGCGCCAAAACCACACAGTGAAAGAAAAGCTCAGAAAAGCCACTGAGGGTACCTTCAAGAATTGGCCGGATTACCTACCAGTCATTCTTGCAGAAGAATGACTGGAAGGAAAAGAAAGACCCCCCATTCTGTCACTGGTCTCTCCCCCTTTGAAGTTCTCATGGGAAGACCCTTTCCTACCCCATGGTTTCCTAAGCACGGTTCCCTGGTCATGCTACCAGGTGATCTGGATGAATTTAGGGAAGCATATGTTACTCAGTTGCTTAAAACAATGCATAATTTCAATAGAACGGTCTCCTGCTCTTTTTACGCCTCTTTCCACAGAGCCTACGCACTGTTTCGTCCCAGGAGATCGAGTGCTCATGAAGGCCCTGCATCATCACAAAACAAAATCAGTCCTCGCTGTATCCAGAACGGCTGTGCTGACCGATGAATCACCTTCCTGGATCCATGCATCAAGGATAAAGAAAGCGCCATTCATCCCTGATGACTTCATTCCTGATCCACCTGTGACCTCAACCCCGGATGTGGAATCACTGGCTCCTGCTTCTAGCTGACCACAGGTCGATGGAGGGCAACCTGCATCTGTATGGGTACTGTGTACAACTCCAGCTGGTAACCTCCTCTTGTGGGGGTATACCACTGGAGAATCTGAAGTGTGGGCCTCAGCAGTTGTAAGCCCCTGATAAACTGTTGGCTGGTTTCCCAGCTGAAGAATAGTTTCCCCCAATTTATTTTTATACCTAGTAACTTTCCTATTTGTCCTGAAACGTGGTACCTTTTTTTTATTTTCTCCTCATTTAAACAAAATGTCAATTTTTCATTAACTTTTCCTCCCTCACGAAGTAATACATACTGTATTAACTTTGATTTTACACTTGCAGTGTCTATTGCTAGAACTACTACCAAGATGTTTTTCTCCTTTTCCAAGAACTGTTTTATTTTTGTTGGTTCACTTTTAATCGTTGTGATCTATCTAATTATACTTACTGGTAGTTCGTGTTACTATCATCGATGTTTTTGGGAAGATATTGTAGGTCCCCGCAATATCTCCTTTGCTCGTCCTCCAGTTTTTAATATGTGTTTGAAAAGAGACTTGCATCTACCTAATAACTATGCACATGCTGCTCAGACTATTTATGAACTTTCAGGTTTCAACAAGTCCTGCTGGATATGTATGGCCAAACCGACTAGTTCTAAATATGGCATTCCATATGAGGGAGTTGATTTGAATCTTAGCAGTCTTTTTGATGATAATCTATTTTCACTGCCTACTTTTTCTAAAACTACTAACCATACAGGTGCCACCTTTATCCATGCTCCCCTTCTACAGGAACATTGCGGTACTGAAGTAATACGAATGAGATTTAATACTACCGGTAAAATGCCTTTCCCAGATCCTAACAGAAAGGAACCCCTTTGCCAGGTCATAATGGACCATATGTATGTCCCCAATAATTATGAGATGAATCCAAAAGCCACCTTTCGTGTCTCCTTTATTTACGATAGTAGTTCTTCTTCTTAGTTCAACACCCCTTGGCACTCCAAGGTAGTGTCCTCCCCCCTTTGTTCTAACACAGGTATACCCAATAAATGTGTAAGTTTATGGCAATGGATGAATAAAATCTTCCCTTTAAGTGTTGGCAACGCTAACTATGCGGATTTCATGTTTGGGTGTATTTTTTTTTTTGAGAAAGGATTTTACCAGGAAGGATACATTGAGATTTCTCTTGTTTTCAAGTATGTCCTGGGTGGCGAGTACATACCATTAGGTGTCTTGCCCAAGGACACTTACTGGAGAGGTTGCTCACTGGGATCAAACCCATGACTCCACCCATGACTCCACAGGCTCTCTCCATGAAGAGCAGTGATGTTACCTCTACTCCACCCAGCCGGCACTAAATTTTAATGCATCCCAACTTAATGCTACCCATATTTTGTATAAAAATACCATGTGGAATATAGCTTCTTTTGGGAAATTTAACATGCATAATTCCAACAGTCCACACGATTGGACCTTGAAATTGGAAGATGGAACATACTCTAGTATGATAATGGTTGCAACATATTATATTAATGTTTATGCTACCTTGCCTCTTAACCCCCCCCCCCTTATTAGTTATGTGGTAAATTGGCATATCTGGTAATACCTAGAACCTATATTGGTGAATGTGTTTTGGGTCTTATTGGTCCATCCCATACCATTCACCCTTACGTTCCTTCTGGTATGCGCATTAACCTCCATAGCACTGTACATCGCTCTTGTCGTTCCTCCATATCTGTCAAAACCTCTGAGGCAGAGCAATTTGGTGGGATCATGTTACCCGCATATGGTGTTGCTCCTTTGTATTCTAAAATGAACCTTTTTGTAGACCTAGTTGATGACATGTTTAATCACACTACACATACTCTAGCAGTTCTTTCTGCTGCGCAACGTCAAATCAGAGATGCAGTAATCCAGAATCGTATGGCCCTTGACTATTTGTTAATGAAGGAGGGTGGTGTATGCGGTCTTCTTAATTTGACCCATTGTTGTTTTCACATTGACATTGCAGGTGAAGTTTCCCAGGACATACATGATATTGAGGAAATTCAGACCCAACTCAGGAAAGTATCAAGTCCCTTAGATGGATTTGATTGGACCTTTGGCCTTAGTTCTATTTTTGGTAGCCTAGGTTCAACTATTTTAAATGGTTGAATGTATCTCGTTATGATCGTTATTATTATTATTACCATTTTTTACAAATTGTTGATGCTGTGCCTTGAGAAATGTTGCGTTTCTAAATCACCTATGATGCCAGCCTATCCTGCACTTCCACCCCCACCTACCTTGATTCCTTTCCACTGTTCCCCTCTTATGAGTAGTTACTAACCTCTCCTTCTTCCCTTCTGAGCATCAGAATGACTTATAGGTATAACATGATGACACTGTGACCCTCAACTGTATCAGGTTCACTAGTCTAGTTTAGTGTTATCCTTTAATTAGTGAGCACAGGTGATATGTGATCAAAGGAGGGAATTGATAGATCTTTTTTATTTCCTGTATGAATATATAAATATTCTGTTATTCAAATATATCTTCGCTAATAAGCCACCCCTTTTTGTTACAATACTGTGCATACATATTCTATAATTAGTTCTATTTCCTCTCAAAGTCAAAGAATTTTGATGAGGAAACAGACTTCCTTTGTAAGTTCTCATTTCCAAGCAAAATATAAAAGCCCGCAAAATCCTTGTAACAGTCTGATATAGTAAGAGATATTCATTTGTCCAGTCAGAATATAATATATTTGATAAATGTGTGGGCTGAACTTTTTCTTTTAAATTGTTTGATGTTTCAAGTTCTTATTGGTTTGTAATTCATGATTCAGCGCTGCGGAATATGCTGGCGCTTTATAAATAAAGAATAATAGATAATAATAATATGACCCTTCCATTGTAACAAAACTAGGCTGCATGCTTGCAGACCTCAGAATAGAGGAATCTTTTAAAACAGCAACTTGGGTCGGTCTCTGTTCTCACTCAAGTAAAGCTTTATTTTGTGCTCACTGGATCAGGCGACAAACAACACATCTACCATCATCACAGAGCTTGGCCAGTCCTGTTGGATATTTTGCAGAAAACATTTCACTCAGTGTTCCATTGTGTCCTGCTTGACTATTATATTGTATGCTGTATACCTTCTGTCTACCAGTACTCTGTTTTTTTGCATCACTGCGTCCTGGACTCATATCTACAAACCTGTCGCACTTCTGTCAACCATTTCACTACCATCATTGAGTATACTCATTTTTTAAAAGCACCTGCAGCTGCCCCAAGACCCTGAATACCTGATCTGGTCTGATTCTGGAGCAAATCAAATAAATTTTAGTCATTGCAAACATAACTTGTTTACAAATGGACTCCAGAATGTACCCCTAGATTTTTTTCAGCAAATCAGACATTTTTGGCCAACAAAGGGAGGCCCCTGCCTGTCAGAACGGGCTTACCTACAATGAACATATAGGGCAGTATTACAATGTTGTGGTGCTAACTTAACCAGAGCTGTTGTAAACTTAAAACCTCCATAGGCTATAATGGCTCTGGTAAGTTTACAACAGCTCTGGTTAAGTTAGCACCAACTATGTAATATGGCCCATAGAGTGGGACACCTCTAACTCTAATTTCTGTGTGGATTGAAAGTTATTTTCCAAAAAACCATTGGATCCTGACAGTATTTTTATGGAAAATCACTTGGTAGTGAAAGTGTTGAGCAGTACTATATGAACTGCATGGGGGCTGGTGGACCTCTACACATATCGTTAAATGTTAATAGGCAGCATTATGCAGCCAGAAACAACCACTTGGATCCAGGTGCCCAATCACAACCAAGTAACTCAACATCCTATGGCATTAATTCTGCATACAAACATTTCTATTTGTATCACTCTGATAACATTTTAGGTGTGTGCATGACTAAAGGGGTTATTCAAAGAGAGCCGAATTGGCTACCGTATTGCACCGAACGGCGCAATTTCGTGACAATTCGACTATTCAAAGAGCAGGCAATTTGCCAAATATTGGCAAATTGTCAGCGAAATATAGTGACTTTCAGCGGCATTGAAATTCCCCATAGAGAAGTAATGGTTAATCTATTCAGAAAATGCCGAAAAGCCCCGAAAAGTTGGCAAAATGCCCAGATTTTCAGTGTTTTTGGTCGACAGGTTTAAACAGGAAAATCCCATAGGTTTCAATGTAAAAAAATTCTCCGTTTTATAAATTTTTTATTCAACCATTTATTCCTTTCATTTGCAGCAAAAAGACTTTTTATTAATTTATTTTCTTGAATTTTTTGGTCATTTTTATGGAATTTTTTATTACAATTTTTTCTAAATGTCATTTTTTTTTCTGCAACAGACCTTTATATTGTTATTCAAAGGACCTTATTGATTATTTCCATGAATTTTCATTCATTATTTTTTAAAGGTAAGCATTTTATTGGGTTTACCTCTTTTCGGCGGCTGGTCAGCTTTTTTCGGCAGTGTTCGACAGCTGGTCCGCTATTTTCCGGTGGCATTCAGGGGTTTGTTCAGCGGACTATTCGATGGTGTCCGGCGGTCTGTTTGGCGAACCATCGGCTGGGCTCGGTGGTTTGCGGCTGCATTCAGTGGTTTATCGGATGCGTTCGGTAGTTTTTCGGCTGAGTTCCGCAGTTTGTTGGATTCGCTCAGTGGGTTTATCGACAGCATTCGGTGGTTTGCAGCTGTGTTCAGAGGGTTTATCGGCGGCATTCGGCGGATCGATTCAGCACACTTCAGGGACGCTGAGGTGATTGCTGAATTCCCCCCAGGGTCGGCAAATTGAGCTCGCCGTAGTACGCCAAATGAAAGCACATCGAAATTTCAGTGCTCTTGTAATAACCCTTTTTAAAAGATACCAGCTTCATTATAAGCAGATACAAAGAAAGAATTTGATATTTGATATTGAAAAATATGCTCTGAATGTTTGTTTTATTCATTCATGATATTGTTACAGAATTTGTCTTGATCACTTTATGTGCCAGGGATGTATCCCATATTTCAAGTAGGTGTTTTGTTATTATT
The DNA here is from genome assembly GCA_009667805.1 of Leptobrachium leishanense. Classification (NCBI taxonomy): domain Eukaryota; kingdom Metazoa; phylum Chordata; class Amphibia; order Anura; family Megophryidae; genus Leptobrachium; species Leptobrachium leishanense. The sequence goes on from CM019064.1 coordinate 209,253,688, forward strand.
TCTTCAAACAAAAGGTGTTTGTAGTCAGGAGGCCATGTATTTTTGAATCATGGAGTAATCTGTAACTCTGATCTCTCCTTCACTCCTCAGTCGCAAACGAAATCCTGCTACTTCCACCTAAAAAACATTGCACGCCTCCACCCTTTTCTTAATAAGGACTCTATTAAAATGCTCATACAAGCTCTCATTATCTCTCGCCTTGACTAATATAACCTCCATCTCTCTGGCCTTAAGAGATCCCAGATTCTCCCTCTGCAGTCTGTTATGAATGCCTGTGACAAGCACATCCACCTCACATCCCGCACCTCTCACACCTCGCCCCTTTATCAATCACTACACTGACTCCCTGTTTCCTTTAGAATCCAACTCAAAATATTGGTGCTCACATACAAAGCGCTCCACAACCACGTCCCTGCCTACATCTCCTCCCATATTAGCAGGTATATCCCATCGCGACCACTTTGCTCTGCCAATGATCTGATGTTATTATCTCCTCGTACCCACACCCTTAACTCTCGTCTTCAAGACTTTTCCCGAGCTGTCCCCTTTCTATGGAACTCCCTCCCCCACAACATAAGACTCTCCACGTCTCTCCAGTCCTTCAAAAAGTCTCTGAAAATACACTACTTTAAAGAGGCCTATCGACTCACTCCATAATCCCCCCCTGTTCATTTCTTACACCATCTTCCCACCTAGCCCACATGCACCCTGCTACTTCATGTTCTATATTTACCATTACCTAGTGTGTCACACCCCCCTCTTAGAGTGTAAGCTCTCAAGCAGGGTCAACTTTCCTATTGTTCTGTCTGTCTAACTTGTACTGTATGTATTGCTGTTCTGTCTTACCCATTGTCAGGCCTGGACTGGGACAAAAAAATAGGCCTGGGCATTTTGGACTGATCAGCCCACTTTCTTTTTCTACACAGAGCACATTACTGTTACTGTGTCAGGAGTGTGGACGCCAGCGCCACAGGAAACCTAGAAACAAGCTGACTTCTTGTAATGAGATTAGCAGTGGCCCTCCTAAACCACGCTGATCCAGCAACCAGGTAATGGCTAATGTATCCTGATTCCTACTCTAAAAAAAGGAACCACTCCCAAGGCACAATGCTTCTGCATTGTTCTAGTGAACCCCTCACTAGTAGGAAGCTGCCTTTAAATCCTATTACTTGTATAACCTGTTGTATCTTGGTTCCTCCACACTGTCTACAGTTCCTGCTACAAGACCCCTCTGCTACAAGACTCACTGCAACAAGACCCTCTACTTGCTACAAGACCCTCTGCTCCTGAGACCCTCTGCTCCAAGAGACCCTCTGCTCCAAGGACCCTCTACTTCTCAAGGACCCTCTACCTTCCAAAGATCTCCTGCTTCCCAAACCCTCTGCTTCCAAGGACCCTCTTCCTTCCAAGACCCTCTGCTACCAAGACCTTTAACCTTCCAAGGACCCTCTGTCTCCAAGAACTCTCTACCTTCAAATAGCCCTGTTCTGACTCCTGTTTCTCTCTATTCATCTCCTTATATACCGGTATTCTATTAGTTTATTTTCTGCTTCCTATATACTTATACTATTTCTATATTGCTCCTCTATCTATATAAAGTATTGCTCAGTATAATCCAGTATTCTTATGCCTACCCTTCTCCCATCTTGTCTTCATTATTCATATATTCAGTATTAATTACTGTTTATTGCTTATTCAGTGTCTTCCCTTCCTCTCAGTATCACCTAGCCTCCTGATATTTATTTATTGCCTTTCTGTTATATTCCAGATCCTCCTAATAAACCCTCTATATATACATTTCTCAGTTCCATCATTGCATATTGGGCTCAAACCTACCACCCCGGAACCAGCTCCTTACATACTGTGAGTTTTATTGCTGTGGAGCTCTGTGATACCCTCATACACAGCACACATTGCTGTGGAGCTCTGTGATGCGTGGTGTGTATGAAGGTGTCACAGAGCTCCACAGTAATGTGCACTGTTTATGAGGGTGTCAGAGCTTTACAGTAAACACTGCACATTGCTGTGGAGCTCTGACAGCCTCAAACACAGCACATTACTGTGAAGCTCTGTGATACCCTTATACAGTGACACAGGTGGGAGGGAGTCTTTGTGTCTTCACTCTCTTTAGATACGTTTGTGTCACAGCACAGGCTTCCTGGTCAGCATCTTGTCTAAACGGTCGATGATTGGCTGGCTGCCATCTCCCTGGACTCTCTCAGTCCGGTGATTGGCTGTGTTCTCGTGTGGGTCGGGCATGCGGGTAAAGGTGTCAGTGTATATATAGATGGAAAACAAAAATTGGTGGTGTTGCGCTAAGGAAAGTAAAAAACTTATTATGGTCTATTTTGAAGGATGCTATACTGCACAGCGAAAGAAAGTTCTATTTCTCAATAGTTCGTTCAATGGATATCAGTCCTGTGTAGAAAGGATTTTCAGTGAAATCTTCCAAGACTTTGGAACGAATGACCACTTCTTTGGTGAATCTTCATTAAAAAGTATATATCTCGGAAAAAGAGAAACTCGATAGTGTTATACCGTTTATTAATGGTATACAAATCTACTGACATAATATACGTACAGAAAAAAGAGGTAGTAACCCACTACTCTTTTCTGACGTATATTATGTCAGTAGATTTGTATACACATTAATAAACGTAACACTATCGAGTTTCTCTTCCGAGATATATACTTTTTAATGAAGATTCACCAAAGAAGTGGTCATTCGTTCCAAGTCCTTGGAAGATTTCACTGAAAACTTTCTACAACAGAGACTGGATATCCATTGACGAACTATGAGAAATAGAACTTTCTTTCTCTTTTGCTGTGCAGTATAGCATGCCTTCAAAATAGACCATACATAAGTTTTTTTACTTTCCTTTAGCGCAACACCACCAATGTCAGTTATATGCTTTCTAATTTGGTGGATATCAGGGTGGTGTTTTTTTGCTGCTCATTGTTTTTGGGTGTCCACAGTATAAACCCTCTTTGCTTGTATATATAGATGGGGATGCGCTGGAGCAGCAGGGTGACTGCTTGGCCTGTGAACGTGACGGACACATGACTTCCCCTTTCTGGGCTCAGACCTTGAAGATCCTGAGCTCACTCGGGCTCCGTGGGGGGGGGCACTACAGCCTGCTCCAGTACAGGATGAGTGCAGGGAGACCTGGACTGCAGCGGCAAGTGAGTGAGGGTGGCATCCCCTGGAGGAAGAAATGGAGCTGGAGGAAAGGTGGATTGTACCTGACAGCAGCTGGTGAATGTGGGACTGAGGGAAGAGATCTCCAGGGGGAAAGATAACCCTTGCGCTGCCTCTCACAGAGTGAGCTTCAAACACAAGCCTCCCTTGAACCTGTGGGCTGGGCTGGGCTGGCTCCGTCCTGGGAGTCACCGCTCTCCGTCTCTTCTAACCTCCACGTGCCTCCAAACTTGGTGGAGCGCTGGGAGGAAATTATGTTACATGATCACTTCCTCCCAGCGCCGCAGGGTCACGTGATGGCGGTGGCGCGCCAAGGACGTAATCAGAGGGAGCCGACGGCTGGCCAGCTCCCTCTGATTAGGTCGTAGGGCTCGCCAGCCGCCCTCTTCAGTCGGCCTAGGCTGCCTTGCGTGGCAGCTGCCTATGTCGACTGGCCGCCCAGCAAGGGAGGCTAGCGGCCTACCGGACAAACGCCCAGTTTGCACAATGGCCAGTCCGGGCCTGCCCATTGTACAGCACTACCAAACTTGTTAGCGTTTATAAAAAACTTGTAACTGTATAAGTAGTTAAATCATTAAACATTACTTTGATCTTTGGATTGCTCATGTTTAAGAGATGATGTTACCTGTATGCAAGTAAACATAATTAACATACTGGTAAGTGGTACAATCAGGGTGTCTTCAAGTTTGTTTGTTTGACATTTTTATCAAAATGTTAGTAGAATGATTTCATTTCTTAGCCACACGACCCTAAAATAGAAGCATTGACCAAATCAAAGTGGAAATGTACTAAAATAAAATATTTTGCAGTTGTATTAATATGTTGAGTGATATACAAAGCCATCCATCTCATAGCAACTGGTACAAATATAAAAATAGTCTACATATCTCTAGCTTTTTCGTGATACAACAAATAAGGAGACTTGCAAATATTTTTAATGTGTAGTGATTTAATCCATTTTACGACATTTGCGTCATATTTTTCAGCACTTGTGTCCAATTTGCATCATAATGAAAAATTTGAAAAAATTGAAAAAATATTTCTTAAACACTTCCAAGCACCATTTCTTCATAAAGAATTGTAGCAAAATATTAAAAGTGATCATTCAGTTGTATAATATGATGATACATAGACAGCTTCTGCTTATTACCCAATTCATAATTATTCCGAATATCTGTGTCATGTCATTTATTTTCTTCTAGGTTATGAGTGATGACTTATATTCAGAATCTGTTGCCCTTCTCTTCCAGACATTATTTGTGTGAATACTTATTCTCCTGGACTCCTGTCTTGCAATTATTTATAATTTGTACATTGAAACATTGGTGATAGTGATTGGGTCGAGACAGAGGGAGTTATTTGGCTACCCCTGCTTTTTGTTGAAGTTGCAAACACCTGTGAAAAATTGCTGATGTTGCATCTCTGCAAAACGCCGGCATGTTTTTTAAGTCAGGGTTTAAAAATAATCAAAAACTAGACTGGACCTGCTCATGGTTTATATACCTGGTTTATATATGCTTGGGTGTTGTCCCTCATTGCCCTCTTGCTGCTGGTGGAAATTCAAGAGTAAGACCAATAATATAATTAGGATATTGTAAAACAGCAGAAGTCTCAACTACTCATTGCAAATAGCTAGACAACCTGACTGGGAATTCTGGAGCTATACATTCAGTGGTATATGGAATACGTTATCTCTAGACTATGGAAAATTGTGTGTTTTTTTTAAAAACACAATTTTATTGGTTGCAAACAATATCAGAGTACAACAGCTGCATGCAGGTGTCGCAGCGCCTTAGAGTCATATTACGATCGTTAATTCGTACCGTCATAAACACATCATAAGCATCCACATTTTTATATTAACGTTTAGAAGGGATGGAATAGAAAAGATAGGGAAGGAGAGCAAGGGGAAGAGAGAAGAAAAAAAAGGGGGGAGGACCGGCCCAGGCCAAAATAGAGAAAGAGACTATCGGAGCAAGAAGGGTATGGAGAAAGAAGAGCGGGATGGAGCATGGGGGGAATACCCATTACAGTCCAGCATCCAGCTACAGTCCCCAAGTCCTGTTATAGGAAGGTAGGGTGTGGCGGACCAGAGCAGTTAGCTCATCCATAAACTGGGTGTCTCTAATTTTAGCATAAACTTTAGCCATCCTCGGTAATTGTGGTTGTCTCCATGCCTCTGCCACCGCCCACCTGGCAGCCAGTGTGATTTTGGCCATCAACCTATTCTCATGAAAGGTAAAACCTGGGACTGGTCTGGACAGCAGGAATGTCCACGGGTCCAAGGGGACAGGGGTAGGCAACACTACCTGCAACAGATCCGTATTTCCGCCCATAAAGATACAATAAGTGGACAGGACCACCACATATGATAGTAAGAACCAAGCATATTACATAACCTACAGCAAACATTTGGGACTTTCGGGTTTGGAAAATGGTGTTTTAATAGGTTTCTCTTAGTAGACTTGGATCAAAATATTCAGAGTTGAGTTAATTCTTTTCCACCTTTATTTTGTAGAGAATGTTCCTAGAAACAAATCCCCCTGTTATAGTAAACTAGTTAACGAGTAATCAGAGGATATTTCATCTGGTGTAGAACCCATAGGAAAAACTAGCCTCTAAATAAGTGGAGATGCAATCCAGGAATTTTACCAATTTATCAAGTTTTGGATAAAAAATGAGGTATATTTTATACAATGTTTTTCAAGAATCATTTGACTTTGTTAGGGCAATGAAATTGAGTAACCCTACAACTCCTATATGTTATAGCACTCTATCTCATATAATTTATATTTCCTTACATCTAACAGATACATGCTTTATATAGAATCCCAGAGACAAATTTTCTAATGCGGTTGTTTTGAGGAAACAGTCAGTAAAAGGCTTCACCACTAGTTTTCTCTAGTCCTTCATGTTTTATTTGACTCCCCATTCACATCTCTTAAGACAATGCCTGTCATAATCTCTCACCATCTCGCCACCATGCTTTGAGGAAACTGTGGGCTCTACAGAGCAGGAAGCCCATGCTGCTGCTGCCAAGGGACTAAGGACCTGTTCCGGTGAAATCTATACACATGCAATGCTTAATTAGCCTTGCTCTGCAGATGTACAGTAAGTAACAAGTATTTGGATTAATATCATAGGAGCAGACATTAGGGATAGAGTTAGGACCTGCTGGGATGGAGTACATTGACGTTGTGACAGGATTAAACATGTTATGATCACTGGTCGTGGCCAAGTCTCTATCATTATTTCCCGAGATGGGTGGTTTTAAAATCTCTAATATTTTATTTAAGTAAAATGCAAAGTAGCACCCTAATATGAAATTCTTGTTAAGGTGAGTGCATCCTATCTCAATTTTGTGTTTTTTTTTTTTTTAAATATATATATATATATATATATACTGTATATATATTCATGGAAACACACACCGTACACATATATATTTATTTATTTATTTATTTATTTATAAAGGATTTTACCAGGAAGGATACATTGAGATTTCTCTCGTTTTCAAGTATGTCCTGGGTTCAAGTACATTGAAGTGTTACATTTACAGAAATACAAAGTAATACAATGTAAGATATTAACAACACAAATATACAGATTAACAGAAAATAAATATGTAGGAAATATAGTCACTAGGTTACATGTTTACAGGTGCATTCTGTATTGAGGTATGTTAATAGGGAAATTTTGAGTGACTTAAGACTGGTGGAAGATTTGATGGTGTCTGGGAGGTTATTCCATAATTGTGGTGCTCTGTAGGAAAATGAGGACCGAGCCACTGTCTTTTTGTATTATGGTATTGCAAGTAAGGTGCTGGTCCTGGATCGGAGGTTATAGGATGAGGGAACTGCTGTACACAGCTGTGTTCAAAATTATTCAACCCCAATGCTGTAAAGGGTTTTAGGGAATTTAGTGTACATTTGTAATTGTATTCAGAATGAAATCCTACAAGGACTTTTTAAAGAACCATATGCAACTAAAATGACATCAATTGGTTTTGTAATACAGTAGTAAATGTTTCTTTTGTGAATTCTTCATTGACACAATTATTCAACCCCTTAAAGACTACCACTCTGAAGAACAGAGGTTCATTCAAGTGTTTTCAATCAGGTATTGAAAACACCTGTGGATGTCACGGAGCAGCAATAAAGCGTAATAAGCACCAATTAGGCAGCTTTAAAATGACTGTGATACTCAGTTCCTTCTAGACATTTACTGGTGTGGTTACAAACATGGTGAAGTCAAGAGAATGGTCCAGGAAGACATTGATTACTGAGAGTGATTACTCTTCACAGGAAGGGCAATGGCTATAAGAAGATTGCAAAGATGTTAAACATACCAAGAGAGACCATAGGAAGCATCATTCGCAAATTCAAGGCAAAGGGCACTGTTGAAACGCTACCTGGTCGTGGCAGAAAGAAGATGCTGACTTCGACTGCTGTGCGCTACCTGAAGCGTAGAGTGGAGAAAAGTCCCCGTGTGACTGCTGAGGAACTGAGAAAAGATTTGTCAGATGTGGATACTGAAGTTTCAGCTCAGACAATTTGGCGCACACTGCGTAAATGAAGGCCTCCATGCCAGAACTCCCAGGTGCACCCCCTTGCTGTCTCCAAAGAATAAGAAGAGTCGACTGCAGTATGCCAAAAGTCATGTGGACAAACCACAGAAGTTTTGGGATAGTGTTCTGTGGACTGATGAAACAAAATTAGAACTGTTTGGGCCCATGGATCAACGCTATGTTTGGAGGAGGAAGAACAAGGCCTATGAAAAAAAGAACACTTTGCCTACTGTGAAGCATGGCGGGGGGTCAATCATGCTTTGGGGCTGTTTTGCTTCTGCAGGTACAGGGAAGCTTCAGCGTGTGCAAGGTACCATGAATTCTCTTCAGTACCAGGAGATATTGGATGACAATGTGATGCAGTCCGTCACAAACCTGAGGCTTGGGAGACGTTGGACCTTTCAACAAGACAATGATCCCAAGCATACCTCCAAGTCCACTAGAGCATGGTTGCAGATTAAAGGCTGGAACATTTTGGAGTGGCCATCGCAGTCACCTGACTTAAATCTGATTGAATGAAGAAAAAAACACTATACCGTGAAAAAGGAGCGCTAAAAGGTTAGACAAAGACCACACATATATTGAACGGAAAGAAAAAACAAAAAAGGTCTATTTTTCTTTCTTTCCCTTGTTCTTATTTCTTTCAGTGGAATTATAGATCTGTTAAATGTCATCAAATTCTAAAAGAGACAAGGAGAGAATCTCATTGCATAGTATTATATATACACCAGATAAATCAGAAAAAAATGTGATTTCCACTCACAAACAGGGAGTCTGCGAGACTCCAAATGTATGCCTTTAAGCCTCTTCTGGGGGGCTCCACCGATCAACAGGAAAAGAGATTCACAATCCTTTTTCTTCCAGGCTTGATAGTAGCTTTAGGCCGGAAGTATGTTATGATCTCGAGACAAAAATCAATAATAGCGTAATACTGTAGGTTAAATGAGGAATAGAAGTCAGAAGGAATTACACTCACGTGTTGCAGAGCCTCTATTGAAAGTGGCTCTGTATAGACGCCTGGGACCACTTATCAAAGGGGGTCCATCCTCAGCCTTTGGTTTTCATTAAAACACAGCTCCGTTGCAGAATGATGTAACCCAAATGTACAAAGATGTGCAAGGTACAAAGGTGCAAAATAGGATAAAATGGTAAAATTAATAAAAAATTTATAAAAAGGGGGGCCAATTGCAAAAACAATAAAATTTATTAATAACAAAACACCAAAATGAAGTGTATATAAATCGAGACGCGTTTCACCTACTACTGTAGGCTTCCTCAGTCAAAAAAGTCCCCCAGGGGCCACCTTACCCCTTATATAGTCTGTGTCCATGTAAAAAAATGCATGTATTCGGCGTGCGGTTCACCTGCGTTCCATATGTGATTGGTTGACTTCCGTGTGACGTAGTTCCGCTTTCAGATCTTCAAACGGATGTTTACGACTTTTCGTTTCGTTTTCGTTATAAAGTCGTTCGGATCTCCGATTTCCCCTATCACAGCGGCACTTTCTCTTTTAAGCATGAAATCGTTCGGATCTTAAATTTCGACTGTCAGAACGACAAAAACTCGAACGAAAAATCGGAAGAAATCAAACACATATATAAAGAAGGCATCAGTTAAAAACACTTATACCCAGCACATAGCTTAAACTTATTATATTCCTAACTGGTCGATCCTCATAACGGCCACCTCTAATTGTCAAGATAGAGATTACATGATTATATTATCACTAATCAGCATAAGATCGTAGAAAATCTGTATTTATACATCAAATATATAACACAGGGTTATTTGACCAAAACAGGTCATGTGACAAGAGTATAAAAAAAAAAAAAGGATAAATAGAGATTAAACTTAAAAGGGCAGACTATATCTGGTGACATTACCTAAAATTAGTCTCCAATTAATTATCAAAAGAGTAAATATATTAATACTCAAAAGACGTACAAAATATTGAACAAATATAAATAAAATCATAAAAAATGACAGACTTCGAAGTCTACATTCATTCCTCTAGGGATCATAGTATCTAAAACGAAAATCCATCTCATCTCTGTTTTAATTAATTTCTCAATCAGATTATCTCCTCGCCAGTTCTTTCTAACTTTTTCGATTGCCCAGAATTTAATCCCTCTTGGATTGCATTGATGATTATCTCTAAAATGTACTGAAACATTATGTTTTGCATATCCTCTCGTAATATTGCATAAATGTTCATTAATTCTAATATAGAGAGCTCTCAAGGTCTGACCTACGTACTGTAATCCACATGGGCATTCTAGCACATATATCACATGGGTGGACAGGCAAGTAATAAATTCTTTGATTTTATATTGTATTTTTTCCGAAGATTTGAAGTTCTTAATTAATCTCTTATTATTGCCAGTTTTTCTACATGAGATACAATGTCCACAACCATAGAAACCTGGGAGTAGACCGAACAAATTCTTGTCTTTCGTTATTTTATCATATCTCTGATGATTGTGGACCAACTCCATTTTAATTGATTTACTTCCTCTATAGATAATTCGAGGTTTCTCCGGTAGAATTTTACTGAGGATAGGGTCTCTTTTTAAAATGGGCCAATATTTTACTATTGATTTTTTAATTTTCCTATTATTAGTATTATAGTCCAGAATGAGAGGAACATCTTCTCCTAAATCTTTTTCTCGGTTTTTATATTTCAGGAGAGTTGTTCTATCCATCTTTTGGATTTCTTTTTGAGTATTATTCAAGGTATCCTCTCCATAGCCCCTTTCTTTAAAGTCTTTAATCAGTTTCTCTGATTGAATGAGGAATTGTTCAGTATCAGTGCAATTCCTCATAACTCGCAACATCTGGCCTTTCGGTATCGCCTTTAACCAAGGTGAGTAATGGTCGCTTTCAATAGGTATATAGCTATTTACGTTAACCTCTTTAAAGTAGGTCTTGGTCTTAATATTCCCTCCATCCACATAAATATTGAGGTCTAGAAAGTTAACCTGTTGCTTACTGATATCTGAATCCAATTTTATTCCCAATGGATTCTGATTAAGGTGAGCTATGAACTGTGAAAGACTATCTTCATCACCCTTCCACACAATCAGAATATCATCTATATAACGCCTATAGAGGACGAGGTTCCGCCCCCAGCCATGCCCCGCCCAGACCACACTGGATTCCCAGTGGGCCATAAAAAGGTTGGCATAGCTGGGGGCAAACCTCGTCCCCATGGCCGTGCCTTTTAACTGTAGGAAGAAATTCCCATCATACCAAAAGTAGTTGTTATTCAAAATTAATTGTATGGCCTCTATTGTGAATTCCAATTGTTCCACTGAAAAATTACCTGAATTGCGTAAAAAGAATTCTACTGCTTCACATCCCTCTTTATAGGGAATGATAGTGTACAGTGAATTCACATCACATGTCGCAAAAAGATAGTCATTCTCCCACTTAAGTTCTTGTAAAAGCTGGAGTACTGAAATAGTGTCTTTTAAGTGTGCCCTAGTTTGTACCACCAAAGGCTGTAACAGATGATCTATATATTTGGACATCCTACAGGAAATGGAATTAATTCCAGATACTATAGGACGTCCAGGTGGATTATGTCTGTCCTTATGGACTTTCGGCAGATAATAGAAAACGGGAATGCGCGGACATTTGATATTCAAATATTTAAATTCTTGCTCATTCAGAATGCCACTGTCCTTACCCTTCTGTATGTATTCAAAAAAGTTTCTTTGATCCTATTTGTAGGGTCACTCTCTAGTTTACGATAAGTAAGGGGGTCGTTTAGGAGTCTCATAGTCTCATTATGGTATTGTTCTTGATTGAGAACTACAATTCCCCCCCCTTTATCTGCGGGCTTGATTATTAACGTTTCATCCCTTTTTAGTTGTTTTAACCCTTCGTACTCAGATTTACTCAAATTCTTAGGTTTAGGATCTATGTATTTATACTTATTTAATCTTTTAATATCTAGCGCAACCAGTTGTTCAAAAGTTTCTATTTCTTTAGAAGCCATATGTCTAGGGAAGAAATGAGATTTATCCTTGAGTTGAGTATGAATATATTGGTCATTGGTCGTTAATTGTCGTTCTAAAGGAGTTTTGGAAAAAAACCTTTTTATACACAATTTCCTTTTAAATTTCTGTAAGTCGATATACGTACTGAAGGGATCTCCTCTTGCCGTAGGGACAAATTTCAGTCCTTTATTAAGGACACTAACCTGACCCTCAGCCAGAGGCCTCCCACTGAGATTAAAAATCCCTAGTGGTTCCAAAATCTTCCTCTTTTTTCTTGTCTGAGTCGTCTTTCCTTCTCTACATCCTCTTCTCTTAAATATCTCTTCCCTGGAGTAGAACCTTCCTTTGTTAGTCCCAAGGCTCCTTGTGGGTGCCTTTGGTAGATATCTTGATATGGGATATTCTTGTCTCTTTCTTCTAATCTGACTTTCTGAAATACCTCTTCTTCCTGGTCAGCCAAACTAGAAAAAGAGTTTTTCAATGTAATTGGCTGACGATGATCATACAAACTTCATCTTCTACTGTGAATGGCTGGAGCTGGTCTCCCTATTCTCTGCCATTCCGTAGTTGGATAAATATCATTGTGGACTATAATACTAATAATAGGAAAATTAAAAAATCAATAGTAAAATATTGGCCCATTTTAAAAAGAGACCCTATCCTCAGTAAAATTCTACAGGAGAAACCTCGAATTATCTATAGAGGAAGTAAACCAATTAAAATGGAGTTGGTCCACAATCATCAGAGATATGATAAAATAACGAAAGACAAGAATTTGTTCGGTCTACTCCCAGGTTTCTATGGTTGTGGACATTGTATCTCATGTAGAAAACTGGCAATAATAAGAGATTAATTAAGAACTTCGAATCTTCGGAAAAAATACAATATAAAATCAACGAATTTATTACTTGCCTGTCCACCCATGTGATATATGTGCTAGAATGCCCATGTGGATTACAGTACGTAGGTCAGACCTCGAGAGCTCTCTATATTAGAATTAATGAACATTTATGCAATATTACGAGAGGATATGCAAAACATAATGTTTCAGTACATTTTAGAGATAATCATCAATGCAATCCAAGAGGGATTAAATTCTGGGCAATCGAAAAAGTTAGAACTGGCGAGGAGATAATCTGATTGAGAAATTAATTAAAACAGAGATAAGATGGATTTTCGTTTTAGATACTATGATCCCTAGAGGAATGAATGTAGACTTCGAAGTCTGTCATTTTTTATGATTTTATTTATATTTGTTCAATATTTTGTACGTCTTTTGAGTATTAATATATTTACTCTTTTGATAAAGGTAATGTCACCAGATATAGTCTGCCCTTTTAAGTTTAATCTCTATGTATCCTTTTTTTTTTTTTGATACTCTTGTCACATGACCTGTTTTGGTTAAATAACCCTGTGTTATATATTTGATGTATAAATACAGATTTTCTACGATCTTATGCTGATTAGTGATAATATAATCATGTAATCTCTATCTTGACAATTAGAGGTGGCCGTTATGAGGATCGACCAGTTAGGAATATAATAAGTTTAAGCTATGTGCTGGGTATAAGTGTTTTTAACTGATGCCTTCTTTATATATGTGTTTGATTTCTTCCGATTTTTCGTTCGAGTTTTTGTCGTTCTGACAGTCGAAATTTAAGATCCGAACGATTTCATGCTTAAAAGAGAAAGTGCCGCTGTGATAGGGGAAATCAGAGATCCGAACGACTTTATAACGAAAACGAAACGAAAAGTCGGAAACATCCGTTTGAAGATCCGAAAGCGGAAATACGTCACACGGAAGTCAACCAATCACATATGGAACGCAGGTGAACTGCACGCCGAATACATGCGTTTTTTTACATGGACACAGACTATATAAGGGGTAAGGTGGCCCCTGGGGGACTTTTTTGACTGAGGAAGCCTACAGTAGTAGGTGAAACGCGTCTCGATTTATATACACTTCATTTTGGTGTTTTGTTATTAATAAATTTTATTGTTTTTGCAATTGGCCCCCCTTTTTATAAATTTTTTTATTAATTTTACCATTTTATCCTATTTTGCACCTTTGTACCTTGCACATCTTTGTACATTTGGGTTACATCATTCTGCAACGGAGCTGTGTTTTAATGAAAACCAAAGGCTGAGGATGGACCCCCTTTGATAAGTGGTCCCAGGCGTCTATACAGAGCCACTTTCAATAGAGGCTCTGCAACACGTGAGTGTAATTCCTTCTGACTTCTATTCCTCATTTAACCTACAGTATTACGCTATTATTGATTTTTGTCTCGAGATCATAACATACTTCCGGCCTAAAGCTACTATCAAGCCTGGAAGAAAAAGGATTGTGAATCTCTTTCCTGTTGATGGGTGGAGCCCCCCAGAAGAGGCTTAAAGGCATACATTTGGAGTCTCGCGGACTCCCTGTTTGTGAGTGGAAATCTCATTTTTTTCTGATTTATCTGGTGTATATATAATACTATGCAATGAGATTCTCTCCTTGTCTCTTTTAGAATTTGATGACATTTAACAGATCTATAATTCCACTGAAAGAAATATGAACAAGGGAAAGAAAGAAAAATAGACCTTTTTTGTTTGTTTCTTTCCGTTCAATATATGTGTGGTCTTTGTCTAACCTTTTAGCGCTCCTTTTTCACTGTATAGTGTTTTTTTCTGCATTCTATTTTTGGAGTGAAGGATACACTCAACTAGTGAGCTGCTTTAAAGTATATTGTTTTTGCCAGTGTATAATCTATATAGCGCCTTCACACTAAACCCTTTTGGGTTTTCCTTTTCTTAAATCTGATTGAGAACCTCTGGTGGGACTTAAAGAAAGCAGTTGCAGTGCGCAAGCCTAAGAATGTGACTGAACTGTAGGCTTTTGCCCATGACGAATGGGCGAAGATACCTGTAGATCGCTGCAAGACACTTGTGTCAAGCTATGCTTCACGTTTAAAAGCTGTTATAACTGTAAAAGGATTTTGTACTAAGTACTAAGATTGAATGTCACTTGGGGGTTGAATAAAACTGATAATGATGTGAGCACAGAAAAGACATTTGTGGTTATTTCATTATAAATGTTATGTTATATTTGTCTGACCTACACGTGCCTCTTTGATTTAATTGTAAGCAAGATGACTGAATGATCAAAATCAATGTCAAACTGGCCAAAACACTCAATTTCAGTGGGGGTTGAATAATTTTGAACACAACTGTATATATACTGTAGTTACATAGTTACATAGGCTGAAAAAAGACATGCGTCCATCGGATTCAGCCTCTCACACATCACCTACTGCTGTTGATCCAAAAGAAGGCAAAAAACCCAGTCTGAAGTTCTCGCCAATACGCAACACATTGGGGAAAAATTCCTTCTTGACCCCAGAATGGCAGTCAGATTTCTCCTTGGATCAAGAAGCTTTTACCCGCATATTAAATATTATAACCCTTAATATTCTGTGTCTACAGGAAGTCATCCAGTTGTTTTTTAAAAGTCTGTACAGTCTCTGACCCAACCACCTCAACAGGCAGAGAATTCCACAGCTTTGTTGTTATCACATAAAATAACCCTTCCTATGCTTTAGGCTGAATTTCCTTTCTTCCAGTCTAAATGGGTGACCTCGAGTCCTGTGTACAGTCCTGTTAATGAACTAGTTTCCAGACAATGGTTTAGAATGGCCCCGTATATATTTATATAAGGTTATCAGATCCCCTCTAAGGCGTCGTTTCTCTAAACTAAACAGGTTTAAGCTTGTTAGACTTTCCTCATAACTTAA
This sequence comes from Leptobrachium leishanense, assembly GCA_009667805.1. Lineage (NCBI taxonomy): Eukaryota > Metazoa > Chordata > Amphibia > Anura > Megophryidae > Leptobrachium > Leptobrachium leishanense. Next base: position 209,269,231 of record CM019064.1, read on the forward strand.
ACCTTCCATTCCCCTTATTAATTTAGTCGCCCGTCTCTGCACTTTTTCTAGCACTATAATATCTTTTCTTGAGACAGGTGCCCAAAATTGCACGGCATATTCAAGGTGCGGTCTTACCATTGATTTATACAGAGGCAAAATTATGTTTTCATCCCGAGAGTGAACTCCCCTTTTAATGCATGCCAATACCTTGCTGGCCTTGGTGGCTGCTGTTTGACATTGCACATTGTTGCTTAGATTGAAGTCTATGATTATTCCCAAATCCTTCTCCTGCTTGGATTTCCCTAACTCTGCACCATTTAGGGTATAAGTTGCTTGTGTGTTCTTCACTCCAAAGTGCATAACTTTGCATTTATCTATATGTATATATATATATATATATATATATATGAATCATAAGTAACATAGAAGCACCGCCCATCCACTTCCAACCAGAGGCTGTCAAAGTAAACAACCAAATCCTGCAACATTTTCAGATCTAGCAAATGCCTTTAATAATAATTTTTTTGGATGTGCCACCACCCTGATTGCTAAGCTAACGAATGACACACCTACAGAAAGGCCACATGCAGGTCGGACCCCTCCAACCGTGCAGAGACCCCATATCACAGATAAATTCAAATTTAGACCAGTGCCTGTCAGTGTAGTTACTAAACTTCTCCGTAATCAAAAAATGAAATACCAGTCTGGACCTGATCAAATCCCAGCAATGCCGCTGAAAATCAGTGTGCCGGCAATTGCAAATCCTGTCGCAACCCTAATCAATGAATCACTGGCGACTGGATACATACCCAAACTCTGGAAACTGCAAGAGTGGTACCTATCCATAAAAGTGGTGACAAGACTTTGGTATCCAACTACCGCCCAATATCATTGCTCCCTGTTATTTAAAAAAATTTTGAAAAATGCATGTACACGCAATTACGTGATTATTATCAGTATTGGAACTATTTAACCCAAATCAATCCGGCTTTCATCCAAATCACTCAACTACAACCGCCCTTTTAAAAGTTTGCAATGCTATCCAAGCTGGCATGGAACAAGGAGACCTAACTGGAGCCATCTTCCTTGATTTTGCCAAGGCCTTTGACACAGTAGACCATGGCATCTTATTACAAAAACTTAAAGACTCCGGTATTGGTGATCGCACGCTAACCTGGTTTCAATCATATGTATCCGACCGATCACAACATGTGTCCATTTCTGGCAGCTCCTACTTCCCCCTCCCAGTCACGTGCGGAGTACCTCAAGGCTTGATACTCGGCCCCCTGTTATTCACGATATTCGTAAATGATCTGCCCAATGTCTGCAAAGCCTCAACTGTACACATGAACGCAGATGACACCGTAATCTATACCAGCAAATCAAATCTCCTGCAGCTGGAGGCAGTGCTGCAAAAGCAATTCACAGAGGAAGAAAACTGGATTGCAGATAACAAACTTTTTTTAAATACTGACAAAACTGTAACAATGCTCTTTGGAACAGCACCTAAACTACATAAATTGCAAAATCCCCATCTATGTGTCAGGACAAAATCAAATTGCAAGCTGACCACAGTCACTACTCTCAAATATCTAGGTATGTGGTTAGACCCAAATCTAGCATTTGGCCCTCACATCAAAAAACTCTCATCTAAACTTTACCCCAAACTAGGTGCCCTGTACAGAAACAAATCCTGCCTGAGCCCCACGGTAAGAAAGAAGATTGTACAACAAATGCTTATGCCGGCTATTGAATACGGACATGTAGTGTATGCAGCTGCCCCGCAAACGCACCTTCATAAACTTACTACATTGTATAACTCATTCTGTCGCTACAATGTGCTACAATGTAACTACATGACCCACCATTGTGACATGTTAAAAGAGCTAAACTGGCATTCGCTGGAATCTAGACGCACTCTTCACCTTTTCAACCTGGTGTTTAAGAGCTTTTCTGGGAAGCTACCACCCTACCTGAATAGCCTGCTTCCCCTAGCAGTTCCCTCATCCTATGACCTTCGATCCACGACCTTCACCTTACTTGCAATACCACAATACAAAAATAAAGTGTCTCGATCCTCATTTTCCTACAGAGCACCACAATTATGGAATAACCTCCCAGACACCATCAAATCTTCCCCCAGTCTTAAGTCACTCAAGAGCTCCCTATTAACATACCTCGACACAGAATGCACCTGTAAACATGTAACATAGTGACTACATATTTAATTTCTGTGTTAATCTGTATATTTGTGTTTTGTTTTTAATATCTTGCATTTATTACTTTGTATTTCTGTAACGACTGTAAAATTTCAAAGTACTTGAACCCAGGACCTACTTGAAAACGAGAGAAATCACAATGTATCCTTCCTGGTAAAATACTTTATAAATAAAAAAAAATATATAAAATATATATATAGTATGGTAGAAAAGTAGTGTAAATAAGAATGTGTGTGTTTATGTGTTTTTATCCTGAAGAAAGTTTGTGGACAGGAAACTGAAATGTTGATAATATAGATACCTGCTGGTTTATAAAGTGTATTTGGCCAAGCACAGCATCGGGCATTTGAAATGGGACTTCTGGAGTGTCGGATTTGAAACAAAATGTATATACTGTATATATACTGTATGTGTTCCAAGAAACCCCGCACTCAATCTTCCATGAATAAACACCGTTACTTGCTTCGGTGCAAACCCAGCTGCATGGTGTATATACAAAAATAATTATTGGTGCACACGAAGGCTGTAGTGCCACAAATTTAAATATTTTATTCCATAGATCGACGTTTCAGTCTCATCTGGGACTTTTCTCAAGATAACACACACAGACAAACACCACATATAAATATAAAAACAAAACACACATAAATACATTTATTTCCAAGAAATTATTTTGAAGAAGACAGAATGAATACAGCATGAACAAAAGAGACATAGGTACAATATTTGGAGATGAGCAACAATGCAGTTATAATAAACATGTATAAACCTTTTTTTATAAATGGCATTACAATCACTATTTTGTTCTATCCCCAAAAATGTAATTCTTTATTGCAAATTACAAAATGGATGGAAAATGAGGATGTGAAGGCATATACAATGTAATGGAAGTTTAATGAGTTGTTTTTTTTACATTTTCTAGAATGCTAATTTCCCATATAGATTTTAAGTATTTTCTCCTGTTAAATATATGCACTACCCTAATAGGAAAAGATGCTATTGTATCTTGAACCCTGTTTAACATTGCCTGGATCTGACGGTTTACAAATGCAACATTACACTGCCACCTATATACAGACAGAAGAAATCAAATATCTATTATTTCCCAATCCCATGTGACTTATTGCCTGGACAATTCCCATCTTTTCACCAATATAAACTCTGTATTGTTTGTTAAACTGATAGGAACATTATTTTTGTAGTTTAAAACCAGGTACATATATCAGAATACATAAAATATTATTCATACAGGGTTATTCAAAGAGATCCGAATGGCTGGAGAAAGGTAACCAAACGCTGAAAATCAGCGTTCGGTAACCTTTCTTGGCCATTCGGCTATTCAGAGAGCAGGCAATACGCCAAATCCTGGCGAATTGCCTGCACATTCAGTGCCTGTTTGAGGGCAGTGAAATCCCCATAAAAAAGCACTGCTTCGGCTATTCAGAGAACACAAACCAGCAGTGAAATGTTCCTGAAATGCCCTGCCATTCGGTGGTTTAATTCGGCAAGTTTATTCAGGAGAATCCCATAGGCTTCAATGTTAAAAATATTCCCGTTTTAATTAAATATCTAATAAACCGTTCACTATAAAATTCTGCAGTAAAGAGTCTCTTTATTTATAGATTTTTTAGGATATTTTAAGCATTTTTCTGGATTTTCTTTTTTTTTCAAAAAGTCATTTTTTTTGGTTTTTTTTATAACTTTACTTATTTTTTCTGTAACAGCCCTTTTTATAATCATTCCCTGGACTATAATCATTCCCATTCATATGTAAATTTCAGACATTTTCGCTCAGTAGTTTCTTTGCAAACAGCGTTTCACTTTTCAATCATTCAAGCAAACTGTTAATTTATTCACTGCCTTCTTCTGCAATGTCGGCTTTTTCCGGCAGCTGCACTGCGCGTGATCGGCTCCTGCTCGGGTTTTTCCGGCGTCTTCCACGGGTTAATCCAGATGTTTTTACGGGTTTTCGGCGTGCATTCGCCGGGTTTTGGGCAGCTTTTCCCTGCACTTCGACAGCCCTGTGGTGCTTGCTGAATACACTGCAGGGTGGCCGAAATGGGAAAGCCGATTTGCACCGAATTGAAGAGAATGAAAAGTCGCCGAACGTGCAGTGACTTTTCGATTCTCTTTGAATAACCCGGATAGTTTAAAAAACCAATAGTTAAAATTGCAACATGCTCTTGACATTTAGATATTAAAAAAAATATGAACTATGAAGTAAACCCACATGCAGCCTACCTATCAATGAGTACGTTTCGGGGTGGAGGGTTTTGTCTGGTCAGTTAAATGTCTTTCCGTAACAAACAACTAGAATACAGTGCATAAACAAATGTTTAACTAGAATGCTTGTAAATAATTGAGATTGAGAATACATACATTTTTACTCCTTTCCAGTAACCTTTTGTTTCTCAAAAACTACAGGAAGTAAAAGGGCAGTTATGATTTGCTAAAGCCAGGGCCGGCCCGTCCATGGAGCGGGGTGGAGCAGCCGCTCCAGGCAGCACTTTGTCAGGGGCAGCATTTTGCTGCTCTTTCAAAGGCCACAAGCCCGGACATGGCTGCAGGACAGTGTTTCGTTGAAAACCATGCCCCTCCGGCACGTAACTACCCCTTTCAGTGGGCTGGCGCCCACCCCTTTCAGCAGGCATGGAGGCCATGAGCTTAAGTTTTACCAGCGATGCAGCCTGGCTGTGGTCTCTCCTGCAGCGCAGTGCGCCTGTGAGATGGAAGGAGGTGATTAGAGCCTGTCACGTGACATGCGCGGCAGGGCTCTGATGGTGTAGGCAAGCGCGTGCCTTTAAGTGAATCTCGGGGAACCATGAGGCTTCTGAGGAGGTAGGCCTGGCTTGATTTCATACAGGAGACTATGTGCCCTCCGTGTGTGTTATGGAGGTTCCCCTCCCATCCCTTCCCTCCTCACAGGGACATGTTGCTGCCCCCATAATGCACTGCCAGCTCCTCTGTCCAGGTTGAGGGAAGGCCTGGACAGACACCCTATCCCAGAGTCCTGAGGGAGCTGCCGATTGAGGGCTGCATTGGGCCCAGATTGAAGACAATATGCAGCTCCCTTACAGCCTGCACAGCATGATGGGAGCTGTAGTTAGTTGTTAATAGCTGGGGGGATCTGCTTTTCACTGACCTGGCAAGGCCTGGGTGACTGTCAAAATAAATAAATAAATCAGATTTTTATCTTTCTAAACTGGAGGGGGGTTAGTATGGAGCTGCCAGGGTTTGATGGGGGAATTACAGAAATGACTGGGACGCCGCATGTTTTAATGCCGCTTTATGGCTTTTACCCCCTCCCCCACTATTCCCTGAATTATGAAATCATGGTGAAAAAAATTGTATTTTCCTAATTTCTTTCATACCTTCAGTGAGGCGCTTCCTATTTAAAGGAACACCCTATGGAATATAATCGACAGTAATTCTGTGCCCTCCGGAGTCATTAATCCTCTGCGTCTCCCTGTTACCGGCTGTGTTATGTGTGTGTGTGACTGCATGTGTGTGACTGTGGAAGTGTGCGTGTGTATATGTGGAAGTGTGTGTGTCTGTATGTGGATGTGTGTGTGTGACGGTATGTGGATGTGTGGGACAGTGGGCCGTGATATGTTGCGCTCTGTGATATGCTCATACACACCATGTTTTTTTGAGGGCGGGGGCAGCAATTCATCCTTTGCTCCAGGCAGCACAGTGGCTTGGGCCGGCCCTGGCTAAAGCCACGAATGGAACTACCAAGTTGTTATCCATAAAGGCACTGCTGGGACCCAGAGAATTTATGGAAAATAACTTTCCATTGCAGACATTGTAAGAATAAATGGACCTTTCATAAAATATATATTAGATTAATTTTTATGACAGTACGTTAATTTAACAGGCCCCCTGCTGGCCTAATAGTGCTACTACATATTTAATAATCCAACTTAAAGTCGAACTCTGTAAAGAAAAACAGATCTTCGAGCTGTTCAAGCAGCATCAGTACATTGGATGACATGTCCAAGGTACTGAACATTAGGAGGCACATTCTGGAGCTCATCTGAAAATTATTTTTGCTTGCAGTTGTGACGTGCGTCACTTTGGACCTGGGGTGCATGGACCTGGAGATGTATTTGGGAGTGCAGGCCTGATGTTCTATATCATTTTCTTGCCCTCTCTTGTGTGCAGAATGTTTGTGTAATCTGTGTTATGTAAGAATAATGTTATTATCTGTGTATTGCATGATCCATGTGTATCTTGTTATCTGCTGATAGTAACACATTCCTGAGCGCAATCCTATCTGTTTATATTTGAATAGTTTGTTAATCTGTTTAGGCTAGGGTCAGACAAGCGCATTCTGTGCGGACTGTGCGTCCGTGCCCAACGGACGTACTTTCTGACTGACGACAAGGCAGTGGCCACACAGTCCATTTTTGTGACTGACGTTTTTTTTTACTGATGTAGAAGGGAAAATAAATTAATCTGAAAAAATTTTGTCCGTCAAAAATGCAGTCCGTCTGACTTCATTCCATCACTCACACAAAAAGCTATGCAGACGTTGCGGACGCAGCGCACTCTGTACGTCCATCATAGCGGATTTACGTTCTTGCCTGACTTGCGTCCTTTTGCCGCGTCCATTTCGTGTGTGGTCTCTATTGATCATAATTGAATGCTACCACGGACGTTAAAATGTATGGCAACACAGACGTGATCACTGCACTCGTCTGACTCGAGCCTTAGTCAGGCAAACACTGGCCCATGGTCTGGTGTCTTTAGACTGTAATCTTTCTTATCATCATGATTGCCATTGTGCTGTCAGTCTAGAAATGTTGAGCGAATGTTTATTCCATTCTAGGGTCAGGTTTTATGTATGTAAATTACCCATGTTTGACCGTATAAATATGTGTGCCTGTCCCCAATTAAAAGAGTTCCATTCTGACCCTGAAATCCTCCAGATATACAGCCTGGTCTTATTTCTGGGGGATGCTAGCAGGCTCTCTACATGTCTTAGTCCTTAAACTTCGTCTGAGGACTGGATAAAGGCAGGAGAGTCTGCCTGGGGAGAACAAGGGGGTCCGGCAAGGAAGAGGCATTGACAGATGTGAACCTGTCGGGGTACTGAGATCTGTCACAGCAGTAAACTAAATTCGTTTGAATTTGTTACGTTTCCCGCATATGTAGAGCAGACAAATTTTACTTTTTTTTTGCTGTTGACTTGAGAAATCTAAATTAATGGTTAGAAACATAGAATATGTCGGCAGATAAGAACCTTTCAGTCCATCTAATCTGCCCAATTATATGGATAACTTTCCCTGGATTTATCTTTTATTTAGGATGCTTAAATTCAATCACTGTTATAGCCTCTACCACTTCTACTGGAAGGCTGTTCCATGTATCCACCACCCTCTCCATAAAATAACACTTCCTGATGTTACTTTTAAACCTTTGCCCCTCTAAGGCTAAACCCGATGGACGCAGGTCTTTGTTCAGCCTATGTAACTATGTAATCTAAGACTATGTCCTCTTGTTTTGCTACTTTGTTTCCTTTTAAATATACTCCCTTCCTCTACCTTGTTGATTCCCTTAAATGTATTTAAAAGTTTCTATTAGGGATGTGTATGGCTGAAAAATTTGTTTAATTTAGTTTAGTTACGTTTTTAAATAATTTCCTTTTGATTTGAAATTTCGAAAATCGATTCAAATTTCATATATCACTTCGATAGTTGATATTAATTCGAATTTTGATCACTAGATAAAACCCCAATTAATCAAATTTTGCTGTTAAAAGAAAAGCTAGGGTTAAATTTTAAGCTGTGTCACAGATTTAGTATTTGAGTCAAATTAAACAGTGAAACAAAATTAATTTGTTTCATAAAGTCCTTTGCTTACTATTACTTGTATTGTAAGTTAAGATCAATTCGATAGTTCATTTCAAATTCGATAGTTGATATCAATTTGATAGTTAATTTCAAATTCAATAGTTGATATCAGCTATTCAAATTTTTCTTTTATGATGATGACACAGTGTAAAACTAAATAAATTCGCTATATACCGTTTTGTTTCGTTTCAAATTTGTATTGTATCGATTCGTTATTCGGAAGTACTTCCGAATATGAATTATCAAATTTCGTTCCAAATTCCGAATTTTTCCGAAACGAATGCACATCTCTAGTTTCTATCATATCTCTGTCTCGTCTTTCTTCCAAGCTATACATGTTAAGATCATTAAGCCTTTCCTGGGAGCTTTTCTCCTTCAAGATGGACATCATTTTAGTAGCCCTTCTCTGAACGCTCTCTAAAAGGTATCTATATCATTCTGGAGATACGGTCTCCAGTACAGAAACCCCTGGCATGTCAAGGAAAATGGTGGGCATGACTGCTGGGCTGGGCTGGGCTGGGCTGTACAGTAAAGATATGAAGTATTGGCTCATTGGTGGTGTGAGTGCAACATTGTTGTATGCAGGGTATATATATTGAGGTAATGGCCTTGGCCTATCTCCTTGGTGCCTGTCAGCCTGGAAAGAATATTTCTGTCCCACCCACCCGCCCTTGGTGGTAGGGTGGGGGGAGGTTTTTCTCCATTAAGTCACAGCTGTGGTATTCTGGGCCAGCAGATGTCTTCAGTTATGTATAAGCCGCCGATAGGTGGGTGTTGGAAAGACGAGCTCCACCATATCTTGGATTATATGAGGTGAAACTGCCCTCCGCAGGTTCGTACTTCTGTGCGCTGAGCTCATTTTGACTGTTTTATGCTCATTATGTTTAAATGTCAGCTAAAGTCCTATTTTATTAAACCCCCCAGACAATTTTTTATTTTTTTTAAAAAAAACAATTTTATATATTTTCTTTTCTTTTTTTAAAAATTTTGTTTTACTCCAAACTTAGTCATGTTTGGTATCATTTGAAAAGCCACGATCAGACCCTCTAGCTGCCATGGATCAGGAGATAGGGGGATCCCTTGGATCGCCGTATCTCCACTTGGCAGCTGTGGTTAACTGGCCCACCGACGTTCTCACACATATGGTGATGATGTCAGTGGGTGGGGGGTGACCCGGAGGCATGACTGACATCCAAGATGTCAGCCATTTGCGGGTTTGAATCACGATTCAGTACCGATTGGTGCCAAATCGCGATCTGGCAACAGAGCCACCCTTCCCCTTTCCTGTTTTTCCCTCCAGGCACCGGGGGCGCCTGCTGATGATGTCATCACGACTTCCAGCCTGCCAGACCACCGAGGGAGCCCAGTGAGTATAGGGAGGGAGTTTAGGAGACCGTGATGTACATAGTACATCCGCGGTCATTAAGGGGATCTCCCCACAGAACATACTATGCACGTCATCGGTCGGGAAGGGGTTAATAAAGCTGTGGCCTATGCCCTTTCCATGATATTGGTGTCTGTGTATTTATTGGGATGGGGAGCATAGGTAATAAAAGGGAAGACCTAGACCTAAGCAGTCATGCACACAATACTCCAAGTGAGGTCTCACCAGGGCTCTGTACAACGGCATGAGTGCTTCCCTCTTTCTACTGCTAATACCTCTCCCTACACAACCAAGCATTTTGCCAGCATTTCCTGCTGCTCTATTACATTGTCTACTTACCCTTAGATCCTCTGCAATAATAACCCCTAAATCCCTTTCCTCAGATGTTGAGGTTATGACTGTATCAAATATTCTATATTCAGCCCTTGGGTTTTTACGTCCCAGGTGCATTATCTTGCACTTATCCACATTAAAACGCAATTGCCACAGCTCCCACCATTTTTTTAGTTTACCTAAATCATTTGTCATTTGGCTGATCCCACCAGGAACATCAACCCTGTTGCAAATCTTTGTGTCATCAGCAAAAAAGCACACTTTTCCATCAATACCTTCTGCAATATCACCAATAAAAATATTAAAGAGAATGGGTCCAAGTACTGACCCCTGGGGTACCCCACTGGTAACAAGACCTTGCAACGAATAAACTCCGTTAACCACAGCCCTCTGTTGTCTGTCCTTCAGCCACTGCCTAATCCATTCAACAATATTGTAATCCAAGCTGATAGATTGCAATTTTTTGATAAGTCTTCTATGCGAAACAGTATCAAAAGCCTTACTGAAATCAAAGTCTACTGCCTACTGCACCCACCTTTGTGTATTATTTTTGTTACCCAATCAAAAAATTCAATAAGATTAGTTTGACTTGATCTCTCTGAGGTAAACCCATGTTGTTTCTGATCTATGTGTTTTTAGATGTTCAACAATCCATTCCTTTAATATGGTTTCCATTCATTTCCCCACTACTGAAGTAAGACTAACTGGCCTATAGTTCTCCGATTCCTCCATACTACCCTTCTTGTAAATGGGCACAACATGCATTATTTCCAGTCTTCTGGGACTACTCCCGTTAACAATGATTGGTTAAATAAATCTGTTAATGTTTTACAATTACAGCACTGAGCTCTTTCAATAACTTTGGGTGAATCCCATCAGAACCCATTGACTTATTTGTCTTTACTTTAGACAGCAGAAGTAGAACCTTATCCTCTGTAGACTCATATGTAAATGTCTCTTTAGTGTTTCCTCCTTTCCTTCCTTTTCTTCTGTAAAGACTGAACAAAAATATTCATTGAGCAGTCAGCGAGACTTTTATTCTCTTCTACATACCTTCCTTCCTTTGTTTTGTATCTTACTAGTCCTTGCTTTACTTTAACCCCTTAAGGACCCCTGACGTACCCTGTACGTCCTGTCCACAGGTCTCCCTTAGACCCGCAGACGTACAGGGTACGTCAGCGGCGCCTAATCCCCCTCCCGCCCGATACTCACCTCCCTCGTCGGATCCCACGGCGATCTGGCAGGGAGGAAGCCTGCCCATGTGATTTACATGGGCAGGCGAGGCTGATGACGTTGCCACGCTGCGTGGTGACGTCATCAGCAGGCGTCCCCATGGATTTCAATGGAGGGGAGGGGGGGCTCATTCGGAGCCCTCTATCTCCCCAACCATTGAAGCTAGGGAGATGCCGTTTGCACCGCTGGAGAGGGGAGAGCCTCCCCTTTCCAGCGGTGTATGGCATTAACCGTTTCGCTGCCGGATCACGTTGCGGCGCCAATTGGCGCCAAAACGCGATTCAAACCTGGAGGGGGGCTGACATCTTGGATGTCAGCCAAACCTCCAGGTCCCCCCCCCACCCACTGACAACCTCACCATATGTGTGAGGATGTCAGTGGGCCAGTTAACCCTCTAGCTGCCATGTAGAGATAAGGGGATCCTAAGGATCCCTTTATCTCCCGAGCCATGGCAGCTAAATGGTCATATTTGCCATCATTTGAAAGGCCTGATTATGGCCTTTCAAATGATACCAAACATGACCAGGTTTGGTTTTAAAAAAAAAATCAAAAAAAAATTAAATAAAAAAATTAAAAAATTAAATAAAATAAAAAAATGTTTTTTTTTAAAGTTTTTTTTGTCTGGGGGGGGTTTAATTAAATAGGACCTAGGCTGTCATCTAAAAATAATTAGCACAAAATGGTCAGAATGAGCGCAGCGCACATAGGTGAACTGTCTCAGCAGTGAAGGGGTTAAAAAGCAAACGCATGTAAAAATTGGGTATTTCTAGTCTCGGGACAAAATTTTGAACCTATTTAGCCGGGGTCGTTTTGGGTGGTTGTAGATTTTGGGGATTAAATTACAAAAAAGTGTGTTTTTACCATTTTTTTCCTCATATTTCATATTTTTTTTTATAGTAAATTATTCGATATGATGGAAATAATGGTATTTCTAGAAAGTCCACTTAATGGCGGGAAAAAGGGTGTATAATATGTGTGGGTTGAATAAACGAGTAAGAGGTAAATTTGACCTAAACACTAACAGCGCAGAAACGTAAAAACAGCAGCGGTCACTAAAAGACGGATTTGTGTAAAACCGCCCAGTCACTAAGGGGTTAATTTTCTTGTTTATGTATAGTCCTCTTTTTTTACTGTTTGGGCTATTTTCTCTTCTGCGTGTGCTTTGGAAGCTCTTATAAGTGGCTTTGTCTCTCTCTGCCTTATATTATAGGTTTGCCTATCTTCTTCTTCACTCTGGGTTTTTTATAATTATTGAATGCTATCTTTTTGTTCTTCACTATTTTGGCCACTTCTGTAGAGTACCACAGTGGTTTCTTCCTTTTTCTGCTTGTCCTAACAAGCCTAATGCAATTGTCTGTAGCCCTCAAAAATGGCACCTTTAACAGATCCCATTTCTCCTGGATTCCATTTAAACTACTTCAGTCTGATAATGACTCATTCACACAAAATCAGATTTTCAAAAAATCTGTTTTTTTTACTCCTTAGTGACCGGGCGGTTTTACACAAATCCGTCCTTTAGTGACCGCTGCTGTTTTTATGTTTCTGCGCTGTTCATGTTTAGGTCAAATTTTCCTCTTACTCGTTTTTTCAACCCACACATATTATACATATGGTGAGGTTGTCAGTGGGTGGGGGGGACCTGGAGGCTTGGCTGACATCCAAGATGTCAGCCCCCCTCCAGGTTCGAATCGCGTTTTGGCGCCGATTAGCGCCGAATTGCGATCCGGCAGCGAAACCGTTGATTTTCAATGGGGGCGCCTGCTGATGATGTCACCACGCAGCGTGGTGACGTCATCGAGCTCGCCGGCCCATGTAAATCACATGGGCAGGCTTCCTCCCTGCCAGATCTGAGAGGGATCCAGCGAGGGAGGTAAGTATCGGATGGGAGGGGGGTTAGGCGCCGCTGACATACTATGTACGTCCGTGGGTCTAAGGGAGACCAGTGGGCAGGACGTACATCAGCGGTCCTTAAGGGGTTAAAGTCTAGAGGCCCTATCACCTGGTGTGGGCTAAAATGCCATCGCTAAAAAAAAAAAAATTATCATGAGTCGCTAAAACTTAGCGCCCGACGACCTACTAACAGATTACCTTGTCCGCGGGAGTCTGTCTACAAAGTCGTTTAGCGCACGCTAGGAAAATTCTAATGCTAATGCAGTTGTGTACAGGATAGAACCTTACACCTCTGCATTATTAAAATCCTCCAAGGAGGCCATATCATCCATGTTTGATACACACACATATATTAAGGATGACGGGCATTGTATGATAAATGCCACCCAACAGCGGGCAGTATTACAAAGCTGGTGCTAATTTAACCAGAGATGACAAAATCTTACCAGGGCCATTATAATCTATGGAGTTGTTAAATTTACAACAGCTCTAGTTAAGTTAGCAACAACTTTGTAATACTGCCCAGCATGTAGAATCATTACAATTCATTTAATAGATCCAAAAGGAAGGCCAGGTGACCGACAATACTTTCCCTGCTGCAGCATATAAATAATACATGTTTCAGGGCAAGACTTATTTATGTGTCCCTTTAAACATGGTCCAGTCACCCTAATAATCAATCGCTTGGGTGCCGGACAAAATCCCTACAGCTAGGTTTCCTAATGCCAACATCCCCACGGCCAACTTCCAGACAGAACAAGTGCCGGACATACCAAGTTCCCTACACGGCCAACTTCCAGACATCTAAAATCCCAGCAGCAAACCCTAATACTAACACCCTAACCCTTAGGGAGTTAGGTTTAGGGGTTATGGTTAGGGTTAGGGCTAGGTTTAGGGTTAGGGCTAGGTTTAGGGGGTTAGGGTTAGGGCGAGGTTTAGGGGGTTAAAGCTAGGTTTAGGGGGTTAGGGTTAGTCCTAGGTTTAGGGGTTAGGGCTAGGTTTAGGGGGTTAGGGAGTAGGGTTAGTGTTAGCCACTGGGATTTTGGATGTCTGGAAGTTGGCCATCAGGGAGTTGTCTGTGTAGGGAAGTTGGCCGTCAGGGAGTTGTCTGTGTAGGGAAGTTGGCCATCAGGCATTTGTTTGTGTAGGGAAGTTGGCTGTTGGGATTTTGGCATTAGGGAACCTGGTTGTAGGGATTTCAACCCAAACCCCAATCGCTTACATACTATGAATAACCCCTAGCATTAAATGTTTAAAATTAGGCAATATATCAGAATAAGGATATATGTCAATAAAGGATACATTTATATCATAATATAGCCTACTGCAACAGCAGCGACATTGCTGAGCAGATCCTTTACTATAGTGTATGTGGCCAAGAGAACACCTGTGCTGCATTCTTTTCAATTTAGAAATACAATAGGATGTTTTAGATGGCGCTCTGAATAAAAATAGGATCGCTACTAGTTCTTTCAGAGTATGGTGTTCCCTTCACCACAAGAAATGAATCGGAAAAAAAGGATAAAAAAGAACAGCGCTCCTCTTAGAACATTAAGTTCAGTACATATAAAAAAAAGAAAAAAGAAAAGAAACCTTTTAAATAGGTGACATTTGTATACCTTTTCAGAGTAATAGGTGGATGTTATATAATATAACGATAATTCACCATATCTCCATATTCACAGGTTTCAACATCACAGGTAAGCGCAGAGGAATTATCTTGAGTGTACCTCAAAAGGAGAAAATACAATACATAGTATAATATTGTTAACAAATATTTAAAAATATTTGGACAAGTGGATATACACTCACGCTTTATGAGAGCTACAAGCCCTCATATGATCGCTTCTCAGGTTTATCCAAAGGCTGACCTGACTGCCCATAGGTTCCTGGTTCCTTTGATGGTCTTTTAGGAATAATCAAAATAAAGTATGAAACTTCACACAAGCCGTGGAAAGTTTTAAAAAGTATTTATTTTCCCAGCATGGAAAAAATAAAGTGGCTAGACGCGTTTCGTGCAAAGCACTTCCTCGGTAGCATAAGATAAAAAGATATACAATGCATATAATGACAAATCATATATATAGACAACCTTTAATTGATTTGAATCCTTCATATCGCCCCTTACTTCCGGTTTCAGTCCATTTAGCTCCACTTCCGGATTTCTTCATTCCGTCTGCTCAGCTCCACTTCCGGTTTGTCCACACTTTAATACACAGTGCTAACCCAGCTCCTTTTCCGGTTTTGCAAATGGCTGCAGTTACATCTTAGCTCCACTTCCGGATTTCTTCATTCCGGCTGCAGCCCCAACTCAGCTCCACTTCCGGTTTGCACACACTTCAATACACTGTGCTAACTCAGCTCCATTTCCGGATTTGTAAACGGCTGTAGTTACATCTCAGCTCCACTTCCGGATTTTTTCATTCCGGCTGCAGCCCCAGCTCAGCTCCACTTCCGGTTTGCACACACTCCAATACACTGTGCTAACTCAGCTCCATTTCCGGATTTGCAACTGGCTGCAGATTACATCTCAGCTCCACTTTCGGATCCTCTTCAGTGGTTTGCGGGGAATTTTCCTTTTACTGTATAGATGTATACAATTCTAAGAGGCAGACTCCTCCATTAGTGTCCCAATTTTCATTGTATATACCAATAGTCCACAATGGAGTGTTCAACACAGCGGGAAAGAAGGAAAAACGATCCCCAAAAAAAAATAAAAAATTGTAAAATAGCAAAAATATGCTTTAAAGTTGAAATACAGGAAGAATGATCCCAAGAAAAAAAAAAAAAAAAACACAGTTTATACACATAGCGAAAATATGCTTTGAAGTTAAAATGCAGTGAATAAAATTCTATAAGAATGACTAGCTTTATAAACTTAATTCAATAAAAGGCTAAAAAAGTTCATAAAAAATGGCAAATCTCAAAATCTTTATTAAGACCTTTCGGGATAAGCGTGTCAAAGCGGAAAATAAGTCTCATTTCTTCCTGATTTATTTTCTTTAAAAAATCCTCCCCTCTCCAGTCTCTTTCAACTCTGCGTAAGGCAAAAAATTGCAGGCCTTCCAATAGGCTATTGTGTGTAGATAAAAAGTGTGAGGACACCGAATGATTTTCAAAACCCCTTTGAATATTTCTTATATGTTCCAGTATCCTAACATATAATGGCCTTGTGGTCCTACCAATATAGATTTTCTTACACGGACAGACGAGGGCATAAATAATATTCCTTGAATGGCAGGAAACAATCTGTTTAATCTTATATTTGTCCTTACATTCGAAAGTGGGGATAAACTTCTTCCCCAATTTTAGTTTCTTACAGGCTAAGCAGGAACCACACCGGTAAAAGCCTTCTTTGATCTGCATCACCTCAAAACCCCTTGTAGCGTCTCTATTTGGGCAGGTATTGCTTCTAATAATTTGTTGTTTAACTGTTCGAGCCCCTCTATTAATAATCTTTGGTCTGTCTTCCAAAATTGTCTGGAGCATCGGGTCTCTCTTAAGAATATGCCAGTATTTTTAATTGATGTATTAATAGCTCGAGTCTGACTATTATAATCATAAATAAGTGAAACAGTAGAATCAAAACAGTTTTTTCCTTTTTCTTGCTTGTACTGAATTAGAGTTTTTCTATCCTTTCCTTGAACATTTTTCAACGTATCAAGTAAAGCCTCCTCCTTATATCCTTTTTGTCGAAAATCATCCAGCATTTTATGTGCTTGGACTTCAAAGACCTTTTCTTCTGTACAATTTCTCCTCAATCTCGTAAATTGGCTCTTTGGAACACTTCTAAGCCATGCCGTAGCGTGACAACTCTTAGAATCAATAAAATTGTTTACATCCACTGGTTTGAAGTAAGTTTTTGATTTTAAAACGCCCTCTTCAACATACAACGTGAGATCAAGAAATCTCATCCTTACTAAACTGGAGGTCCAACTTAATTCCCCAACTATTCTGATTCAGTCTACCATGGAAGTCCTTTAGGCTTCTTTCGTCTCCCCTCCAGATAAAAAACAGATCGTCTATATACCTTCTATAGAGAACCAGGTCCCGCGCCCAGCCACACAAACCCCCGGCCCACTGAGATTCCCAGTGAGCCATAAAGAGGTTAGCATAGCTGGGCGCGAAACGGGTTCCCATAGCCGTACCCGTACACTGCAAGTAAAATTGGTTATTAAAAGAGAAGTAATTATTCTGGAGGATAAACCGAATTCCTTCCAAAATAAATTCTGACTGTTCCTCAGGGTATAGTTGATATTTCTTTAGATGGTAATGCATTGCATCACAGCCCCTATCATGTGGGATGATACTATATAGTGACTGTACGTCACATGTCACCAATAGATAATCCGATTCCCACTGGAAGCCATCCAGAATTTGCAATAAATTCATAGTATCCCTTAAATAGGAGGTGGTTAATTTAACCATTGGTTGCAGGAGAATGTCTAGATATTCCGATAAATAACTCGTGACTGACTGGATGCCAGAAATTATGGGTCTGCCCGGAGGTTGAATTGGGTCTTTATGCATCTTGGGAAGAAGATAAAAAACTGGGATTTTAGGGTGAGGTGGATTAAGATATTTCAATTCATGTTCATTCAGAATCCCTACATCACTTCCTTTAGAGAGTAGGTTTGATAGTTCTATTTTTACAGCTTGAGTGGGATTAGACGGCAGAAGCCGATATGTAGTCCCATCATTTAATTGTCGTGAGGCTTCTTGGTTGTAAGCTTCTTTATTCATCACCACTATGCCGCCCCCCTTGTCTGCGGGTTTAATTATGATATCCGAATCATTTTTAAGAGATGACAAAGCTTTTCTTTCCTCCTTAGTAAGATTAGGTTGTACTTTTTGTGTATAGATCTTATTTACGTCCGCCATCACCATGTACTCAAAAATCCTCATTTCCTCCGAGATCATATTTCTCGGAAAAAACGAGGAACCCTCTTTCAAGCCTGAGTGGACAAACTGTGAGTGAGTTACTGTCCTCTCAATAGGATTTTTAAGGAAGAATTTTTTAAGACACATCTTTCTCTGAAATTTCTTTAAGTCGATGAACATATGGAATTTATCTATCTTAGTGCTAGGGGCGAATTTTAAACCTTTATTTAAGGCGCCAATCTCATCCTTGGTTAACATTCGACTACTCAGATTAAAAACACCTTTATTTATTTTTTTTTATAATTCTTTATTTTCCATTTTTCAAAGACAAAAAGGGCATCTTATCACAAAACCACAATGTTAGAGATTGCTACTGGTTAGCCCTGAGGAGCCCCTGCCAAAGGACCGCAGGGGGTAGACCCCGAGGAGGGGGTAAAAGAAGAAATTAGAAAAAGATCAAAGAAACACAAACATGGAGGAAAAAGAGAGAGGAAGAGACCTCATAGGGAGGGGAGGAGGGGGAAGGGAATAGGGTGCCGCCCCAAAGGAGTACATAACCCATGTATCATAACCCGCCAGAAAAACAAGCAGTCCAGCTCTTAACCCACATCAAACTCCAGCCAGGGGTCCCAAATCTTACTATGTTGGGGCATGGTGTCATGTACAAGAGCCGATAAACGATCCATGTCCATATTATCTCTGATCCGAAGATACACCTGCGCCATAGACGGAAGGGACACAGATCTCCAGCCTTGGGCCACCGCTCTTCTAGCCGCCAAGACCATTTTATGCAACAGCTTATTCTCCGGTCTCGATAGGGCGTCCTGGGTGCGGTGAAGAAGGAATGTCCATGGGTCGAGAGCCACTCCACACTGTAGGACCTCTTGGATGAGAGCATGAATTTGAAGCCAGAAGCGTCGGATCAGGGGGCATGTCCACCACATGTGGTAGAACGAGCCCTTAGTGCCGCAACCTCTCCAACATAAGTCAGAGGAAGACCCGTCCATGTGAGAAAGTTGTGAGGGGGTAACATACCAGCGAAACAGCATCTTGTAAGCCTGTTCCTGATGGGCCACATTGATGGAGCAGTGTGCCACATTGTCCCAAATATCCTCCCATTCTTCACTGGGCAGGGCATCCCCCACATCTCGCTCCCAGCGTGCAACATAAGTTGGGTCCCCCCAGATTGGAGAGCCTGAACAGAGGGAGACATAAAGCGAGGATATCATTGATTTCGTGATGCGAGCGTCATTACAGCGAGCCTCAAACGCCGTCAAGGAAGACGTGGCAGCCGTACGGACTTCAGGCGTCCGCGCATAGTCCATGACCTGCAGGTAGCGAAAGAAGTCCGCTGGTCCCACCGGACCTCTCTGTCGGATGTTCTCAAACTGAAGTGGTGCCCCCGCTGAGTAAAGGTGGTGAAGCCTCTGAAGGCCCAAGTCCTCCAGATTTGCAAAAGGGCGAGGGCATAGCCCGGTTGAAACTTTCGGTTGCGGAGAAAAGGCATCATAGCTGAGTGTTCTTTGGCTAAAGTGAAGCGACGGTTCACGGTGTCCCAAATTTGGAGAGAGTTAATGGTGGCAGTGCAGGTGGAGCGAAGGATTGGACGATAGGTTTTGGGAAGCCAAAAATAGAATTGCGGCAAGTCAGGAGCAAAGAGATGCGACTCTAAGTCCGCCCAACGGTGCGTACCAGGTGGTGCATGAAAGGTAACAAACTGTGCTAGTTGGGCAGCATGATAATATTGTAACAAACTCGGAACTCCCAAGCCTCCCACCACCCTCGGTCTATGTAACACTCTTCTAGCCACCCTATGTCGTTTATTATGCCAGATGAACGGTCCACATGGGACTGTAGATGCGCCAACGAGGCTGGAGGGACAGGCACCGGGAGGGTTTGGAACAAGTACAGGATTCGGGGAGTAGATTCATTTTTACGCTAGCAATGCGACCCACCCAGGAGACATTAAAGGCATCCCAAGTGTCCATATCAGCTATAAGACGTTGGATCAGTACATCGTAGTTAGCTCTAATCATTGCTTCGGGATCACTGGTCAGCTTCACTCCCAGATACGTGAGAGAGGAGGTGGAGAAGTGAAATCCCGTGAGGAGACGCAACCGGTCGACCTCCGGTTTCGGTATGCCTATCGGCAACGCGCGAGATTTATCTATATTGATCTTAAACCCGGAAATATCCGAGAAATCCCGAAGAAGGGAGAGCAAATGGGGCACAGAATGGACCGGGTCCGTGATGGTCAGGAGAAGGTCGTCCGCATATGCTGACACCAGGAATTCCTCCTCCCAATCTGTAAACCCGTGATAGACGTGGAGGACCGTAATTTATCCAGCAGGGGCTCAAGGGCTAGAGCGAAGAGCATGGGTGACAGGGGGCAACCCTGTCGCGTTCCATTACCTATGGGGAAAGATTCCGGGGAGGCCCCCGTGGTGATTATTTTCGTAAGGGGGGAATTATACAGGACCCGGATAGCAGCGCAAAAGCCAGGGGGAAATCCCCATTGCTCCAGTAGGTGAAATAAGTAAGGCCAGCCCACCCTATCGAACGCCTTCTCCGCATCCAAGGAGAGGAGCAGAGAAGGCGTCCCCGTTGCGCGAGCTCTCTCTATCAGGACCACATTTCTCCTTGTATTCTCGTATGCCTGTCTCGTGGGAATGAACCCGACCTGGTCCATGAATAATGGAGGGGAGGAGTGCTTCTAGTCTGTTGGCCAGGATTTTCGTAAATATCTTATAATCAACATTCAGTAAAGAGATCGGTCTATTATTGTGGGGGAAGGAAGGATCTTTGCCCTCTTTAGGAATCAATATCACATCAGAGCGGAGGAAATCCGGAGGCACCGATCGTCCCTCCAGAATTCCATTATATAGTTTAACTAGATATTTGCTCAAGTGAGGAGAGAATTTTTTATAATAAAAGGCCGTAAACCCGTCCGGGCCCGGGGCCTTATGGGGTTTCATTTGTTTAATCACTGAAGCCACCTCGGCTTCTGAGACTTCTGACCCCAACCCCTCCAGCAAGAGGGGGGGAGCTCCGGGCCTTTCCACGTGGCCAGGAATTCCTGCACCACCCGCACATGTTCCGGATTGCGGAGGGAGTGATCCGGGGAGTGGTTATATAATTTCTTAAAGTACGCAGTAAAAATCTGGTTTACCTCGCTGGGGATAGTAGTGATCGAACCCTGGGACGTATGGGCCGAGGTCACCAGTTTAGATCTAGTTTGGTTCCTCAATTTGCGCGCTAACATAGTATGCGCCTTGTTAGAATATTCATAAAAGGTCCGCCTGGTCCAGGCTAAGGACCGGGCCACATCCGTCAGTAAGGCTGACCGGAGCTCCCGACGTACAGTTGTCAGGGCATCAAAATCAGCCTGAGAGTGAGAGGATTTGTGCGCTGCTTCCCGGTCAGCTAGCCTCTCCTGAAGTTCCACCAGCAGACTCATCCTCTCCCTCTTCAGCCTGCTACCAATCTGAATCAGGTGACCTCGTATGACCGCCTTATGGGCCAGCCACAAGGAGTCAGGACCTATATCGTCTAGGTCATTCTCCTCAAAGTACCTGTTCAGGTGGGCAGACACTTCTTCCAGCACTGCAGCCGATTGTAAGATGGAAGAGTTGAGGCGCCAGGACCAACCCGATCGAGTACCCGGCAGTTTCACCCATACAGAGACGGGCGCATGGTCAGACCAACTAATGGAGCCTATCGCCGAGCGGGTAGTTAATGGGATCATTCTGGTTGGCAATAAGAACAGGTCTATCCTTGAGTATGAGGAGTGGGGATGAGAATAAAAGGAGAAATCGTGGTCTCCTGGGTGATGGAGTCGCCAAATGTCGAGAAGCTGCGCGTCATGGATGAACCGAGCTAGCATCGCATCCTGAGGAGACGCCGTAAGTCTGGCACCTAACGCCCCTGATTTCCTGTCAATTGCTGGTGCTGGGGCCGCGTTAAAGTCCCCCCCCATGACCAGAAAGGAGCCTTCCGTCAGCTGCAGGAGCGTCGTAAGATGGGCCCAGAAAGAATCTTCCGGGGTGTTGGGGGCATAAACATTCAACAAAGAGATAGCCACATTATTAATTGTCCCCCGGATTAGGATATACCTGCCCTCATCATCTCTATCCACATGTTGAACCGTCATCTGGCATGCTTTATGTAGTAAAATCGCAACCCCCCGGCGTTTCCCGGTGCTGGAAGCGAAAAAGGAGCGTGGGAAGGTGCGGTCTGTGAGACTGAACTGGCGTGCCCGGGCAAAATGCGTTTCCTGCAGGAATGCTATCTGACATTGTGCGCGTTTTAATTCTCGGAGGACCAATCTCCTCTTCGTAGGGGAATTTAGTCCCTTAACATTCTGGGACAAAATATGGCATTCCGGAATCATGGGCTGAGTGGAGGGGAACGCCACGGGCAGGCCAGATCAGGTACACAGGACAGGGCGGCACCCCTGAGGACCCCAATGGGGGGAAAGGAGACAGAGGGACCAAGGGGGTAAAGGACTGGGAGGTGAGGGAGGTGAGGAAAAGATGAGAGAGGAAAAGAAGACACATAAAGAAAAAAGAAAAAAGGAGAGAAAAAACTTCCGGACTTATCCATTGCCAGAACGACCATGGGGATGGTCAGAAAGGAGACCGAACCCTGGTTGAAGACCAGTAGGATCGCAGAACGGACGTCACCGAGCAAGTAACGGAGCATGAAAAAACTATCTAAAAACAGCATTACAATACTTTACAATAACGACAGTATCCCCACCATTATCATGAACATTAACAGCCGAACATTACAGGGTTATATATCACTTGGGGAACATTTACAACTCAGCTAATGCAACCACCTGATACCATGTGGGCAAGTAAACAAAAAGAGAAAAAACAATATCACCACCGAGGTTTCCCCTTCATCTCAGCCGGGATCCCTGTCCCCCTCCTCTCGAATCCGGGAGGGCACCTTCTCCCAGCGCGGTGTAAGCTGAGGTGCCGGGGAGGGGGACGAGAGCAGGTTACCCGCGTCCGGTAAAGGGGGGCAATCCAGGCGGGTGAAGAATTGCTGCAGGTCTGACTGTAGGGTGAGAGTAGAGGTTTTACCACCAGCGAAGGCCAAGAGCTTGAACGGGAAGCCCCAGGCATAGCGGATGTTATGACGGCCCAGGTGGGCTGTGATGGGGCGCCAGGCCCTTCGACGCTGCAAGGTCTCCGGTGCCAGGTCTTGAAACAGAGCGAGCTTCACATCTTCATACACCAGATCCACGTCTCTGCTTTTACGCATGACTTCCTCCTTAACTGTGTAATAATGAAGGCGGAATATGACATCACGAGGCTGTTGGGAGTCAGCCCGGGGAGCTCTCAGGGCTCTGTGAATCCTGTCCATGAGTAACCTCGCCGGGGGCACCTCTGGTACCAAGCGTTTGAGAAGGCCCAGCACCGTCTCGTGTAGCTCCCGTGTTTGTACAGATTCGGGCAATCTCCGCAGGCGGATGTTGTTGCGGCGGGATCTATTGGCGACATCCTCTAGAGCAAGTTCCATACGGTCCATGCGGTGAGATAACGTGTCAGTAGTGCGCGCCAGCGCATTGTGAGCCGCCACGAGGTCCCCCGTGCCTTCCTCCAATTCTCCAATGCGTAGGCCCAAGGCCCCCACTTCAGCACGTACCTCCGTGGCTATTTTAGCAATGTCCATCGCCAGACTCGCTTGCATGTCCCCCATCCTGGCCAGAATCTGCGATATATCAGCTCTAGACGCTGGTTGGGACCCTCCCGGGACCGAGTCTATCCCTGTGTCCTCGCCGCGGATCCGGCCGCCATCTTGGCTGTCATCCAGGCCGCGGCGCTGGAAAATTGGCGCCACTACAGGGGTCGGTGGATCCGGTTTTTTGCCCCCTCGGGTGGTTCCCGGCATGTTCCCGGTAAGGGGGAATCGAAATGGTGGGTCAAATTGATCTGTGTGCTGCTGCTATGCTCCGTTTTGACGGCTAGGTGCAGGAGCTCCTACACCATGCGTCCGGCTCGGTCGGCGTCCAGACTCCGCCCCCCAAAAACACCTTTATTTAAATCAGAGACTACCTTTCGTTTGGATGCTTTAATAGTTTTCTTTATTTCTTTCCTTTCTTTACAGGACCTCCCCCCCCTAACCCCTCATTTATTTTTTCTAGCCCCCTTTTTCGTGTGGTTATATCCGACTGGCCTAGAATTTTTACAGTCGGTTCTAGGGGCATATTCGTAAGTTTCAACTGTTTTGTGGTTTTTGGGCGAAACTTTAAAAAAGAATCCTTTCGATTTTCTGGTTTGCGTTGTAAGCCTTTATTGTGAATAGGAGAATCTTTTGATGGTGATCTTCCTTTATTCCATGGGGACTTCCAGGCATATTCTGAAGGACTTAAAGCTGACCCAAAACTTTCATCTTGAATAGCTAAAGCGGGAATCCCACAAACAGTTATATCCTTTAGGCTCTCTTCCACATAAGGGGATTCTCTCATGGAATCTCGGGGGTCTACTTCGGTATCTGACGTATTAGGGGACTCATCTGACTCCTTCTCCTTTGGTTTATGTTTATTTCTGTGTGTATCAGTTATCACAACGTGGTTCGCAATACTGATTTCTTCCAGGAAAACAGTGCTGCAGGGACCCTCCCTTCTTTTCCTCATTGGTAAGGTCTCAGGTGTCTGTTCCAAAGGACAGCCGAAAGTTACCATATCTTTTTTGATGGACTCTTTATAGATAGGTTGATTTTTTCTTTGTTCATTGATGTTGGTCTGAACCCGACTTCGAATGGGGGTAAAATTTGGATTCCCTTTAGGGGTAGAGTTGTCGAATTTTTTATAGTTCCTTTGAGATGAGGGATGAGAGTTATTGTAATTATATCTATTCTTGTAATTTTGTTGTGTGGGATAGTATTTTCGTTGCCCTTTTGGTGTAGTGGAATTAGGCATAAGGGTGTATTTCTGTTTAATCGTATTATTTCTATAATCTTCAATATCCCTTAGATATTTTTTCTTTTTTATCTCTACGACGTCCTGTGTTATTCTATCCAAATTAGTCTTTAATTCTTGAGATAGCTCTTCAAAATATATTTCATCTGTATTAGATTTGAGCTCCTCTATCAAGGTTTGTATTTTTAGGTCCAAAACCTGGAGGGCTTCACTTCTATACTGAATAATATAATTCATAGTTTTAACCGCAAAGTCCTCCATCATCTGGATCCACCCCTCCATAAACATATTATTGTCTCTATCAGAAGAAGGCATTTTGAAAAATCTTAAACCACGTGGAGAAATTTTCTCTTTTATATACTTCTTTAAGGTAATCACCTCCCATTTAAATTTAATTTCCTTTATAAGGACTTTCTCCAAAGACTGAGCCAAATCCTGAGCATTTGGTGTCTGTACATTAACCTTCTCAAGCAGTGTATCACCAAAAATCTCGTCAATATTTAGACCAATATTGTTTCTATAATCCAATAGAGACATTCTAGCAGCCAACAACCAAAAGGGAAAAAAAGGGGGGACAAAAATTTAGAAATATCATAGGATGTTTTAGATGGCACTCTCAATAAAAATAGGATCGCTACTAGTTCTTTCAGAGTATGGTGTTCCCTTCACCACAAGAAATGAATCGGAAAAAAAGGATAAAAAAGAACAGCGCTCCTCTTAGAACATTAAGTTCAGTACATATACAAAAAAGAAAAAAGAAAAGAAACCTTTTAAATAGGTGACATTTGTATACCTTTTCAGAGTAATAGGTGGATGTTATATAATATAACGATAATTCACCATATCTCCATATTCACAGGTTTCAACATCACAGGTAAGCGCAGAGGAATTATCTTGAGTGTACCTCAAAAGGAGAAAATACAATACATAGTATAATATCGTTAACAAATATTTAAATTGAAAATTCTTTTCAATTGCCTATTAATTAGGGATGTGCGTTTCGGGTTTCGGAATTTCGGAATTTTCACGAAATTTCCCGATTCGTGTTTTCGGATGCGGCCGATTTTCCGAAAATTTTTAGATCCGAAAATGGCAGATCCGAAAAGTTTTCCGAGCCAAAACTAAATATTTTCGAATGTACTTGAAAGGTGTCAAATCGAAATTTATTGCTTTGAAACGAGGAGAACAGACGTTCCGAAAAAATGAAAGTTTCCGAAAATACGAAAAGTCGATACAAAAAACGAGCTAAGTGACACGAAAATACGAAAAATGGTCGATATTCCGAAACCATTTACAATTCCGAAAAATGAAAGTTTCCGAAAATCCGAAAAGTCGATACAAAAACGTACAAAGTCGATACAAAAAAAAAAAAGTGACACGAAAATACGAAAAATGGTCGAAATTCCGAAAAAAAGTACACGAAAAACGAGTCGAACCGATCCGAATCGAAACAGAAATCGGTCGAAACGAGCCGAATCGAAAAGTTTAAAAATCCGAAAAAAAAAAATCGGTGCACAAGCCTACTATTAATTGCATGTTATTTTTGGGTTAGGACCTGTTTTTGTGTTTTTTTTAGTTAGCAACAGGGTAGAGCAGTAAGTCAAATTTTGCGATTAGCTTCACTCAAGAAATTAGCACAGGCACCAAGTGATCGGTTAGTTACAAAAGCGCTAGAGATCTCTAGCACCCCCATGCTAAGTACAGGACGCGGAAAGTACAGTAAGCTACGAGTCAATATTACTAACTCGCTAAATGATTTTTCCCGTTTGTAGCGTGAGGCAATCTGTTGGTCAGGCGCTAGACTCATTTAACCCAGCGCTAACGCAAAAACATGCCAACGCTAGGGTTAGCTCACACCAGGTGATAGTGCCCTAAATCTTTTGTTTTTGTGTGGTCGTGGCACAGTCACTGTTCTTATATTAAACCACACTGCTGATCACTAGATCACAAAATTTCACCTACAAGAACGTCTGATACCAAACCTACATTAATGAATATTAAATCTAATATGGCCTAAAATTAATCATAGACACATCTCTTGTGAAGTCGCTCTGAAGTGTTGCTGTATAGTGACTTAGCAATGAGAATGATTATTGAAGTGCCAAACTATGATACAGTAGGCTAGACAACATATGATATATGATACAGTTGCTAGACTACATATCACTTGTAGAGCCACTTGCATCTTTAAAGAAACTGCAATAGAATTCAAACTGCTTTTTAATTCAAGACTGCCATCACCCTCTGTAGTATATGTGTAAAATACATGGTCGTATACAAAATACTATGGGGCTATATCACCTCCTTAACTCTTGCGCTTACATAAATGGGTGTTCACGCTAGGTTAATTGAGGTGATATTGTGCCGCAAAGATCACCTCCCGATCGCTAGCGGGTTAAAAAATCTGTTAGCGCATTGGTATCAGCACTTTTTAGCACAAGCTTACTATACTTTGCTCTCCCTCTGCTTAACATGGGGTGCGCAAAGAGTAAGCAAAGCGTAATTAGCGTTAGGATCACAAAGTCCTAAAGCTAATTACGAAGCGCTGTTGCAATGCTAACTAAAAAGGTTTGCTACAGCTTAGAGCTGGTGCTAACTGATTCCGCTTCTGTGGAATCAGCAGCAGTTGGAACGCCCCAAAATATCAAATACTCATTGATATTGATTTTTGTTTCGTGAATTCGGGGAATTTCGGTCTTTCGGATTGTCTGTTCTCTTCATTTCAAAGGGTCCATCCTCAGATTTTCGTTTTGACTTTAGACGTATGATATTTCAGTCGATACAGTAATTCTGCCGATTCGTTCCTTCGGACATATCGTTTTTTATGAAAGATCCTTTTTTTCTTATGAATATGCATTGCACAACTTTATTTAATCATATAAAATATCAATATCTTGTACTGTTAGCTTTTCCCTAAACCCGCAGTCTAATTAAATATTTAAAATAAATATATTATTGATGCAGAAAGAAAGCACTGGAACAAGTGAAAAAAGTGACTGACTATACTAAATTACGAAATCAGCAACGGAACCGAAACAGACTCGAAGCGATAGGAAAATACGTTGTCCGAAATTAACCGAAACTGAACCGAAATCGCGAATAGAACGAAAATGACTTGCGAGTTTACAAGTTTCTGTAACGTTGGGGGCTTCCAGCCTTTCCGGTGTGCTTGAGCGCAGCATGTCTGATGCTGCTCGCTCACCAACACCCGGTTTAAATTGAAACAGGCAAGGAGGTGGCTGCATGAGGTGCGGCTTGAGAGGGGGGCGCAGTCTGGTGAAGGTCTTTTAAAAACCAACAGTTCCTTCTAAGCAGTGCCAGATCGTGGTTATCCATACCTGAGCTCCTTGTACCTGAATTCTCTCATGATTTAACCTGTTATTGACCTCTGCTTGTTTTCTGACTATTCTGTCTTCCGTTGCCCTAGACTATTTTCTTGTACTACGCTTCTGCACTGATATCGACCCGGCTATTCCATTTGACTATTCTATACTCTGTATTCCTGATTCTGGCTCGTCTGACTACCTCCGTGTTGCTAACCTGGTTTTGTATTACGACATTGTCTTTGATTAACCCTTTCTGTCTAGCTAGTATACCTGGCCAATCCAAAGGACCAGACACTTAGGGATTCTTCTACGGCTACTAGACATGTGCACAGCACAAAATTTCGTTTTGAACTAATGGATTAGTCCTAAAATGCAATTTATTTAGTTACTAAAGAAATTCGTTTTCAGTTCTTTAGTATGAAAACTAATTTCATTCATCCGAAAACCAATGGATACAATTACTATTGTAGTGGCTCCTCAGAGGGCTGAGATCGGTGCTTGTTACTTTATCTCTCACTCTCAGCACAATGTGGGCCATATTACATAGTTGGTGCTAACATAACCAGAGCTGTTGTAAACTTCCCAGAGCCATTATAGCCTATGGAGGTTTTCAGTTTACAACAGCTCTGGTTAAGTTAGCACCAACATTGTAATACTGCCCCATGTCAGGCAAAGCTGTTACAGTAACTGACTGCTGCTCATCACAGCGCTCAGAGTTTCAGTAAAACTAGTAAATAATATTTTTATATATAAGAGGTTAGAACAATATTATTTCCTTGTTTTACTGAAACTCTGAGCACTGGTACAGTCAGTTACTGTAACAACTGAGTCTGGTACATTGTACTGAGAGATAATGTAACAAGCAGCCGATCTCCGCGCTCACAGCCACTGGATTTAAAGGGCTGAAAAAAAAGGATCCTCTCTGTATAATGTTTAGAACATCCTCCTGCTTTAATTAATACCCCTCTCTGTATAATATATAGAACATCCTCCTGAATTAATTAATGTCCCTCTCTGTATAGAACATCCTCCTCAATTTATACCTTTCTCTGTATAATGTATATAACATACTCCTGCATTAATACCCCTCTCTGTATAATGTATAGAACATCCTCCTGCATTAATTAATGCCCCTCTCTGTATAGAACATCCTACTGCATTGGCATGTGGAGGGTGCAGATCTTCGGATGTTGCGATGTTGCGCTCTTCATTGCTGGTCTCCTTCACTCATCAATGTAATATCACAAAAAGGACTGAAACTAAAATGTAGTGCATTTTATTTTAGTTTCTTTCGTTTTTTGTACTGAGCAGTTTCGTTTCTCTTGAGTCATACTAAAACTAAATTATCCCAAAATTCTGACTAAATCGTTTTAGTACTAAAACGAATGCACATGTCTAACGGCTACCCTGTTGGTAGCTTTTGGGCTCTGTGGAGTGTTGGGCTGTAAGGACTGCGTGGTGGGATCCGGGAACCGTGACAGTTTCATGTCCATCCAAAATAACAAAACTTTTTCGTTTCGTATCGGGAAATATTTCGGATGGTGTGTATTTCGTTGCCTGTCCAGTTCGGAACATCGGATGAATCTGAAGCACCGAATCGGTCCGTTTCGTGAGAAAAATGAATAGGTACGAAACGAAATGCACATCCCTATTAAATTCCTTTCACCAAAGCTCTGTTCTGTGCGCATTGGAGAAAAGTATAAAAATTATTAGATGTGCTTTTGGAACAAAAGGCCATAAAGAGTGTAAACATGCTCGAAGCAGTATTAATTTCATTGACTTAAAGGAATACTCTAGGCAACATGACCACCTAAGCGTTTTTAGGTGGTCATGATGCCCTGAGTATGCCCTTGCCTTTCCCCCCTCCCTCCGCTCAGCCGATCGGCTAAAACAGCTGAGAGACTCGGAGGACTTTACTCCGCCCTCCCAGCTGTCAGTCAGCAGAGCGGGATTCATATTTGCCGCTTCTGCCGAATATTGCCGAGTAGGAGACGTTATCGCGCTTTTAGCACGATGACGTCTCCAACTCACCGCAGTAGCTGGCGGCAGCGGCTGAGGATTAGTGTTCCACGCATCCTCTTGCGCGCAACACTATTCAAAGAAGATGGAGTCGGGAGGAAGCTTGCTGATTGGCTGGTTTACGTGAGAGGCGCGCATGCGCGCTTCTCACGTAAACCATTAGCCAAGTGAAAGATTTACAAGGACGGGAGCGGAAGAGGAGGGAGGTGATTATAAAAAAAAAAAGACGCCGTTGGAAACAAGTGGTTTTTAAGGTAAGTTTTACAGTAAAAATAAATAAAAAATTCCCTACCTAGTTATTGAGGGAAAAGGTATATTTTAAAGTAAAAAAATGGGGGGGGGGATTTTTGCTTAGAGTGTCCCTTTAAAAATGATTAAAGCTAAATGGCATTTTAGTCGAAAGACTGACTAAAATTTAATTAAATTTAGTCCCTCCCTAACATTTTTGTCTAGTTTTGATCAATTTACGAAAATGCCAATAGATTTTCATCAAAGTTTTAGTTGTCAGCTAAAATATGAACCCAATGAACCCCCTATCTCCCGATCTGTGGCAGCTAGGGGTTAATGTTTGGTATCATTGGATCGGCCAGAGCATGGCCTTTCTCCAACGATACCAAACATGACCATGTAAAATGTAATAAAAAATAAAAATAAAAAAAATATTTTAAAAAAATTATAAAAAAAATAAACAGTTTTTTTGGTTTTGTTTTGTTTTTTAAATGCAGCAATATTGTTCCCATTTCAATTATAATGTGAACAATGATGCTGCGCTAACGATTTTTGTATGGTGTGTGTTTGTTAAAAATCGCATAATTTTCCCCCAAACAAAAATGTAACGAGACCCCATTTCTAATTTTTTTAACAAGCGCAACCCATAGAAAATATAACCACAAATGCTTGCATGTTAAAATGTGAAAAAAAACACTTTACACGTTGTAAATTATTGAAAATTCTAATTTTATTGCATTTTTTGTTATAATATACAGACAGGACATGACGTATACATATAATACATAAGTTATGAATCTGCTGAGTCTGCCGGAAAGAATGATATATAATATGTCTGGGTCATATAATAAAATAAGGCTTCAAAACGCGGTTAAACATGATGAGCGAAACCGGTAAAAATGAGCTCAGCACACAGGCGTGAAATGCCTCAGCAGTTAAAGGGTTAATGTACAGTAAGCAGCTGCTACATCCAAGATGGAAGCTGAGCTTGTGTCTTGGATGTAATAGTACATTGTAAAATTAAGCACAGCGCTCGAGCTATTATGCTTTATGGTTCGAACAATGTGCTTAATGTCCCAGTTGTGATCTGGCCTGTAGTCAATTAAGTCTTTGATGAAAATTATTATTGGACTAAACTGGCTCAAAGGTTTTAAACTTTTGGCGGTTACATTTCATAATTGTACACTTCAGTATGACCATTATGGGTTCATTATTGTTACACAATACACAACACTATATGGGTTATTCACAGAGCACTGAAATGTTGTCGACATTCACCGCAGGGTCCCCCAAGTGCAGGGAATCAGTCGCCGAATGCCGTTGCCAACCTGCCGGCTGCCGCCACAAACCCGTGGCAAGCACATCGCCTGCCACCAACTCCCTGGACAAAAACCCCCCGAAAAAGCACATTTTTGAAAAAAATCCAGAAAAATGTCTAAAAGAACCGGAAAAAAAAATCAGTATAGAAACTTTTTACTGCAGATTAAAATAATAAATGATTCATTAGCTATTGAATAAAAATGGGAATATTTTTAACATTGAAGCCTAAGAGGTTTGCCTGAATAAACCTGCCGAATGAAGGCAATGAACAGCAGGGAGTTTCAACAACTTTTCACTGCTGTTCGGTGTTCTCTGAATAGATTAACCATTGCTTCTCAATGGGAGATTTCACTGCCTTCAAACAGGTACCCTACTTGCTGGCAGTTCGCCAAAATTTGGCAAACTGCCTTCTCTCTGAAAAGCCGAATGGCCCTGAAATGGCACCGTACATGGAAATTCACTGTTTGGTGCCATTTTTGGGGCCAGATCGGCTCTTTGTGAGCAATGCTGAAAATTTTAAGATATTCTAGCTATAAAATTATGATAAGTTCCCTGTTTTATGTGACCTGCAACAGTGGAAAAAAAAGAATTTACATGCGTATGCAGTAATCACAAATTTGAATTAATTATTGTTTTTAATTTTAGGAATATTTATTTATTTGCACAGCTATGGTACAATCATCGTAGGTAAAACTATGATTTTTTTTATTTTCCTAGAACTTCTATATGTTTTTCAAATAAATTTAGAGATGAAGAAGGAAGTGTGGTCTGAAAACATCTAAGTTGTCCTCTAAATTAATTTAGTAAGTAGGACATGCATTGTTGAAAATTACTCAAAAGGTTCAAGAGAATGATGCATTTGGTACATAGAATACCCTTGCTATACAATTTCACAACCTTCTTAGAATATAGTTTTCATGTAGTTATTTTACCTTTTCCGTTCAGTTTCTGATTATGCTGTTTAAGCTATGAATATAAAATAAATTAAATTACTTTCAGAGTTGTTGGAGATTATCGACTTCTTTAATAGGTCAGGGATATATTAATTATGACGCATATTTTTCTTATTGTTGATATACATAGATATATATATATTATTGACAGTGCCTCCAATACCAGTGGTATAAATTGGTATTTAACCCCTAAGATAGGGATTAATAACCAATCAATGAATATACGTCTTAACAAATATATGGCGCGTTATCCCGAGTTCTTTTGATGCTCTCTAGATATTTTTAAACACAATAAAATCAATAAAGATATGAGACTGCGTAACGGTAAAACAATTCAAACCAAAATTTATTTACACGTCCAGTTTCCTACAATCGTATGTTATCAACGGATTTGCAAAATACAATTTACAAGTGATTATAGATCGTGATTAGTAGCGATACTGTGACACGCAATAATCTAATGGACAGATATTTCAGGTGTATAGACCGCACCACAGATATACACGCCTCAGTTCTTAAACACCAAGCTCTATTCTATTCACTTAAACCTTTCCCATTATAAACCAATCCTCCACCTGGCTAAGATAAACACTCAGTTACTGGGCATCACCTGCAGCACAATTTATTATTGTGGGGGCCTATTCACTAAATGCAACTTCCTTCAGGGAGATACATAACACACTCGGTAGGGACACTATCTCTTCCACAGATCAATCACAGCACTTCATTCGATATACGTTACCCAACGCTTCTTATGACTTACGGTACATGCATTCATTCGGAAGGGCTGCAAGATGGATATGGAAGGAGTTATGCTAGGTTATGAGTGGGGCGGATGGCACTTGACATATAAAAGCTATTTCACGGTCCCAGCGTATCTCACTATAGATATATAATTGATATTTTTAGATGTCCACAAACAGTATTCTCGGAATATAAATAATTTCACTAAATTATGGCTCAAATATGCAGCCGGTAATAGTTTCTCCCTTAGCAGTCGTCTGCAGGGGACTGGAAGGTGGAATGACTATTCTGATTATTAGGCTCAAACAGCAAAATAATTCATTTATATTCCTTTAGTTTGTGATGGACATCTAAAATCAGGACTATGCAATTAGAAAATAGATATCATATTATTCAGGTATACTTTACCATCTGGTTAGTGAAGATAGAGTGGTGGAAGATTAGGGTGTGGTCGGTCTTAAAGGGGCGGCCGATGGTGATTGCCTTTCTTCCCTCCAAGCGTCCCTCAGGTCTCTCCCCAGCTTTTCTCAGTCTCCTCTCGCTCTGGAGTGTCCCCTCTATATAGTGGTCTTCCGCCCAGTTTTAGATCTAGCCCATCACTATGTGGCCTCATTTGATTGGAGGATATATATTCATCAACTCCAGGGGTCTGTCCAGGTGTTATGTTACCTGGCCAGCAGATGGCGCTCTCAGATCAACCATCAACCTTCTGCAGGAATTAATTTATGGGCTTGGCCAATCTTTTACTGGTTTGGGGTCGTTTTATTCCTATATCCCGGGACTCCATAGATTTTATTAACAAATTAAAATGTATTTCTATTGTGGCATCTCATCCCCCTTTTCTTATATCCACAGGGATGTGTATGTGAGGGGACATACATTCATGGTATCGTTTTAACATTCACACGTTACCCGACTTAATCGGCTTCATGCGGGTTAGTACACCAGACATTTGTAATAATCATCTAAATGTGGTAGGGCCTCTGTTTTTATAAGATGCTAAAATTATCAGTTCTAACTAATAAATATTCTCATACCATATAGTACATATTGCCGAATAGCATTACAAGCTGGTTTACCCAAGCCATTTAACCTTCTTTGGGTTTTTTTCTTTATTGGGCAACCTATTGTTCCATGTTTACGTGGTCTTTCAGAGTTTCGATGTGACGAAATAAACACAATACTGAGATTTCTATCTTAGTTGTCCTTGTGTTCCCTTACTTTTAAACCATTTGATCTAACATCTGTTTGTTTCTTACAACCAGAATCTAATTAAGGACAATGGATGTTTGCTGATAGCTAACGAGTCTCGCTTGTTACAATGTCTTTAGAACGCATATTCTGGTTATATATTAACGACGCAGACAAGTTGTTCGTGTGACGCAATTCCTGGCATCAAATTTAGCAGTCCTGCGAAATATCATGCGTTATAGAAATTTCATTTCAGAAAAGGTCTGACAAATCCCCCTTTTCAATATCTACTCATCCAGATTCATGAGTAGGAATTGACATGGACCAATTGGATAGGAAATTTTACATCTGTATGGTAGCCTTAGTCTTTAACAAGTTGTTAGGTATCGACTCCATGCGATAATTGGTGCAGAAGAAAAAAATTGGTAAATGCATGATGGGTTCTCACGACCATCCCCCTTTTGTGGTTCCCCCATTTCTTTTACGAACGGGGTAATCTGAGGGTGAATCAATGAACTCCAGTTGATGAAAATGGATTTGAATCAAGCAGTGTTTTCCCCGGTAAAGACCTTTCAAGCGAAACATCTTGTGGCTTGTTGATCTTTTCATCTATGGAGGTTGATTTTCAAATAACCAATAATGCACTTGTCGTCATCCTTCCGTTTCTTTGGGTATCCTTTATGACGGGGTGCTCCCATGACTTTCTATCACTTCCAGCATGGCTGCTCCTGACATCTGAGTCTTTAGACACGTCTCCATGCGAGTGACCAATTGTCACTTTACTCATCTTATCTTTCTAAAATGAGATGAACTTCATAAGAATTGATATACACAACATGTAAATATTTGGTTAACACTTCATCTATGTGACTTTAGGATCATGGTAAATGGAAATGGGTAATCTTCCCCATTTCTGATTTATTCCATGCTTTCCCTTAGATGCAGCGCGGCATTTATTTTAATTTTAATGCTTTTCATCAAGACAGTGACACATAGATTATTAACCCTTTCAATTCTTGTGAGCCATTAAGTATATCATCCCCCTTTTGTGGGCTTGCTTTCCTAATAGGGGACTGAATAGGATATCGCCCTGTAGATATATATATATATAAATACGTGTATATATACATATATATATTTCCTACAAATTTAATTTCTTTGACCGTATTAACGGTTAAAACCAGTGATTGGATTCGGCCTTCCCACGAGGTTTACTCCTGCAATCATGCAGTTATCGTAGGGATTTATTATAACAGACCCTGTTAATACCTGTTTCTAACCTCCGAGGGCAACTCCATGAACTGGTGTTTAAAATCACTTTACCTGGGGTAGGGAGATTCTCATCCTTACCCACCGTACAGAGAACCTTAGGTTTCTTGTAGGCTAATGCGCAACGGGTAGCTGGCTCTCCATCGGGGCATCTGGCTACGACGATCTCCTGAGAGTCGGTTGCGGTTAACGGCCTGTTTATATCAGAGGGACTAGAAGTAGGCTGAAAAATAGGAGAGTGGTTAACATCCAACAGCAGAAATCCCCCTTTACATACTTTTAGATTCCTTATTAATATGTAGACCTGGGGATTCAATGGTGTCAGGTTGTGCCACCTATGCTATTTCATTCAGTTGTTCCCTCTGATTCAATAACATCTGAGGTGTTATTGATCCTGTGGCCCTGGGTGGCCACTGGATTTATCCCTAAAGAGTTATCAGGCCGCTGTGCCCATACATACTCGGTGATCTTCACCAATTGTTCAGCTACTTGATATAACCGGTATTCTAATTGGTTTATTCGGTCATTCTGATAATTTCGTTTAAGGTATCTATTTCTGCGGATCCTATTACGCTCGGGCCTAGAATTATTTGATGTGTCAGAATCAGCATTACTACTTCTGTTCTGACGGTGTGATCTGGGCCGGGTCT
The DNA here is from genome assembly GCA_009667805.1 of Leptobrachium leishanense. Taxonomy (NCBI): domain Eukaryota; kingdom Metazoa; phylum Chordata; class Amphibia; order Anura; family Megophryidae; genus Leptobrachium; species Leptobrachium leishanense. The sequence continues at coordinate 209,305,639 of CM019064.1, forward strand.
CCTGTCTCCTGTCTCCTGTCTCCCAAAGAAATAGGTATCCCCAATCTAGTGATTCTCTCAAAGTGATGATCCCCCTCAAATAGGTAGTCACCCCCTCGCGTTAGAGTCCCTGAAAATAGAAGGGGAGGTCCCCCTTCTTTCAGGGACTCTAACGCAGGGGGTGACCTACCTATTTGAGGGGGATCATCACTTTGAGGAGAATCACTAGATTGGGGATACCTATTTCTTTGGGCAGGCCTAGGCCCTTGGGCATATTCCCTGTGACTATTGTGCGGTCGTGGCCATTGCTCATACCTTCTGCAGTCATTGGGTGACCTCTGCTCCCCACTTCTTGGTGGGTGCGGGGCAGGCGTGACCCTGGGGTTCCTATCTGGATTATTCCCTCTTACCACCTCAGCATATGATTTCTTCCTGGCAACATATACCTGGGAGGCATCCTGATGTTGCTTAGGGGCAACTTGGCTTGTGGTATGGGCCCTTTTATTTGACCTATGACTCCCATGACTGGTCTCATTAGATGGCTGGACCTGCACTTTTATAGGCCTTGAAGGGATCCCCCTTTCACCCTGTTTAACATCATCGGCGGGGCCACTTACAGAATCTACCCCACTGTCTCTGGCATGCTCTTTTAAATGAGGGCCAGCATCAGGTTTATGGTCAGAGGAAACAGTTTCTGTTTGTCTACTCTTTACCTGGGATATGGAGTCTATCCGGGCTTTTAGTACCTTCAAGGTTTTCAGTGAGCATTGAATTTCATCTGTGTCAGTTTCAACACTCTCATCACTGCTTGACACCTCGGACTCACTTGAAAGCATTATTTCTTGCTTATAGCCATACAGTTTCTGCTCTAAATTAGAACATTTCTCTTTAAAACTGTTTAATTCAACACAACTCTCTTTATATACAGCTTGTAAGCTTTGGAGTTGTTCTTGCAGTTTCTGGCTATGTTCGTTTAAAGTAATTATTTCTGTACTGGCATTCTCAGGTTTGTCTGTTAAATCATTACCATTTTCTATTTTTGCATTTAAGTTAGCGATGGTCTTCATCATGGCAACCTTTTGTATCGCATTTTGTTTAGCAAATGCACAACACAAATACATTATGGAGGGCCATGATTCCATTATAATACAATCCCTTCTTTGCTTGTTGTTTGTGTTTAAAAACAAATTCAAGAACGTACGCACATCACCTTCTTTGTCCCACATATCGTGTACAAGATTTTGGGCGCGGTCTTTGATAGTATTCACAAATACAATCAGATCGGTTTCAATATGCAATGACTCTGAGATATGTTCTACCACTTCAAATATTGCCATCTGTCTTCCTGCTTCTATAAGACTCGATTGAGAGATTTCCTCCTGGCTATCAGTATCTGAATCGGACATGTTTCTGTATTACAGCAATCAGATAACAATGCTTTAAACAGGTATCCACAGCAACAAGAAACGTTACTTGATTACCACTGTTTTAATCCAATAGCTTAATCTGCTACTTGGACCGGCAAGTTTATGTTACTTTCACAAATACTTGATCTGGCGCTCACAACCTCTAACTTGCTCTCTTACTTGATAGATAACTTGATTTTATTGTGAAAAATTCATTTAGCATCTCAGCAGTGCAGCCTCCATTATGTTGGAGATTATCGACTTCTTTAATAGGTCAGGGATATATTAATTATGACGCATATTTTTCTTATTGTTGATATACATAGATATATATATTATTATTGACAGTGCCTCCAATACCAGTGGTATAAATTGGTATTTAACCCCTAAGATAGGGATTAATAACCAATCAATGAATATACGTCTTAACAAATATATGGCGCGTTATCCCGAGTTCTTTTGATGCTCTCTAGATATTTTTAAACACAATAAAATCAATAAGATATGAGACTGCGTAACGGTAAAACAATTCAAACCAAAATTTATTTACACGTCAGTTTCCTACAATCGTATGTTATCAACGGATTTGCAAAATACAATTTACAAGTGATTATAGATCGTGATTAGTAGCGATACTGTGACACGCAATAATCTAATGGACAGATATTTTAGGTGTATAGACCGCACCACAGATATACACGCCTCAATTCTTAAACACCAAGCTCTATTCTATTCACTTAAACCTTTCCCATTATAAACCAATCCTCCACCTGGCTAAGATAAACACTCAGTTACTGGGCATCACCTGCAGCACAATTTATTATTGTGGGGGCCTATTCACTAAATGCAACTTCCTTCAGGGAGATACATAACACACTCGGTAGGGACACTATCTCTTCCACAGATCAATCACAGCACTTCATTCGATATACGTTTACCCAACGCTTCTTATGACTTACGGTGCATGCATTCATTCGGAAGGGCTGCAAGATGGATATGGAAGGAGTTATGCTAGGTTATGAGTGGGGCGGATGGCACTTGACATATAAAAGCTATTTCACGGTCCCAGCGTATCTCACTATAGATATATAATTGATATTTTTAGATGTCCACAAACAGTATTCTCGGAATATAAATAATTTCACTAAATTATGGCTCAAATATGCAGCCGGTAATAGTTTCTCCTTAGCAGTCGTCTGCAGGGGACTGGAAGGTGGAATGACTATTCTGATTATTAGGCTCAAACAGCAAAATAATTCATTTATATTCTTTAGTTTGTGATGGACATCTAAAATCAGGACTATGCAATTAGAAAATAGATATCATATTATTCAGGTATACTTTACCATCTGGTTAGTGAAGATAGAGTGGTGGAAGATTAGGGTGTGGTCGGTCTTAAAGGGGGCGCGATGGTGATTGCCTTTCTTCCTCCAAGCGTCCCTCAGGTCTCTCCCCAGCTTTTCTCAGTCTCCTCTCGCTCTGGAGTGTCCCCTCTATATAGTGGTCTTCCGCCCAGTTTTAGATCTAGCCCATCACTATGTGGCCTCATTTGATTGGAGGATATATATTCATCAACTCCAGGGGTCTGTCCAGGTGTTATGTTACCTGGCCAGCAGATGGCGCTCTCAGATCAACCATCAACCTTCTGCAGGAATTAATTTATGGGCTTGGCCAATCTTTTACTGGTTTGGGGTCGTTTTATTCCTATATCCCGGGACTCCATAGATTTTATTAACAAATTAAAATTTTTTCTATTGTGGCATCTCATCCCCCTTTACTTATATCCACAGGGATGTGTATGTGAGGGGACATACATTCATGGTATCGTTTTAACATTCACACGTTACCCGACTTAATCGGCTTCATGCGGGTTAGTACACCAGACATTTGTAATAATCATCTAAATGTGGTAGGGCCTCTGTTTTTATAAGATGCTAAAATTATCAGTTCTAACTAATAATTATTCTCATACCATATAGTACATATTGCCGAATAGCATTACAAGCTGGTTTACCCAAGCCATTTAACCTTCTTTGGGTTTTTTTCTTTATTGGGCAACCTATTGTTCCATGTTTACGTGGTCTTTCAGAGTTTCGATGTGATGAAATAAACACAATACTAGATTTCTATCTTAGTTGTCCTTGTGTTCCCTTACTTTTAAACCATTTGATCTAACATCTGTTTGTTTCTAACAACCAAATCTAATTAAGGACAATGGATGTTGCTGATAGCTAACGAGTCTCGCTTGTTACAATGTCTTTAGAACGCATATTCTGGTTATATATTAACGACGCAGACAAGTTGTTCGTGTGACGCAATTCTGGCATCAAATTTAACAGTCCTGCGAAATATCATGCGTTATACAAATTTCATTTCAGAAAAGGTCTGACAGAGTAAACTTTCCAACAAAAAAAACATTTTATCCATTTATCTCCCCCACCAGAGAGTCTTACATTTAATAGGATTAGGTCCTTTCTAATTCATTTTAGAGCATGTAATTTATGTTCTTTAAAATCATGTTTTATGCCTTCAGTTCATAGTATTTTCTCATCCTTTAAAATACATGTGTATTGTTTTCATTTTCCTAAACTTGTCACCCAGTATACCTGTTTGAGTCTCGTTATGGTTAACAGAAGCCGTTAAATGTTTCCTTTTGTAATTAACTGCACAGGCCTTCAAATTCCAGGTCTTCCCTGCTAATGGGAAAGCACTCATAAATAGTATTAATGAGAAACCTGGCTCCCACCAGCATGAAGTAATACAGAAAAAGTCACCATGACAGCAGGGACCGAATTAAATCAATTTGATTACTGTAATTACCATGGTAAATACTACAATGAGGGGACAATGAGCCAAATCTTTTGGGGCTTTAAAACAAAATTTAAACTAAACCATGAGTCCATGAGCTATCTTTATTACAATATCAGTGAGTATGTTCAAATTTTTACTTAAATTGCTGCACAGTAAGAGTAAACATTCTTGACCATTTATTGCCATAAAGATTTCATGGTGACTTTTCATCATTTGTAGGCCTTTCCAATGTGCTTTTGTTCAGTTTGCTACTTTTAATAACGTTTGGATTAACTAATAAAATGATCATTTTGCAAGTTGGCACATTCAAATTTGGTCTAGTTCTGACAATATCCAACAAGGGAGAAGAGGAAAAAGGGAATGAATTAATATATTCAAATACCCATTGCTCAAAAATTCATGGAAATTCATGTTTGCAAGTGTGTGTACTTTTGTAGAAGTGTGAAGACAGGAGTGAGATTTTAGGAAACTCATTTACCCTCTTCCACGGCAACTGACTCCTTCCACTTCCTATCCTAGAATTACATTAAGGACAGTTCTCCTAGCTCGCACAGCGTCTCTATGGAGAGGCAAGAGGCAATGAGGCCATAGTATTTTTACATCTTTTATTCTGTTATATTTTTTAGGGATGTACCAATACCTTTTTTTTAAGACCGAGTACCAATAGCACACCAGACCTCAGATACAGATATACCCACACCAGACTGCAGACACATGTATGTGTACATATACAGTATATATTATACATACATTCTAGACCTCAGACACAGACACTGGATCGGCTGGCAGAATGCACTAACAGCATTGTGCCTGGCCTCTCCGGTTGGCCGCATTCCAGTGAGCAGTCCCCAGCATGGAAAAGTTGTAACACAACTCTGCTGGGGCTGCGCTCTTGCGAGATCTTACACAGCTTGTGAGGTCTCCTGAACTCTAAAAGATCTTGTGAGAGCGAGGCTGGAGGCCCCAGTGGCCACGTTACAACCTTCACATGCCATTCGATGGAATACGGTCAGCCGGAGGGGCCTGGCAGAATGCTGTTCATTCTGCCAGCCGCCAGAGCACCTTGGATACCACCCGGCAAGCCAGCCCAGTGCAGACTTCCAGTATCGGTAAAAGTATCGGGGGCATTTCTACAAGTACTCAGCAAATGGCCAGTATTGGCATTTGCATTATAGGCGTTTGCCTCATAGGCATTATCCCTAATATTTTATATTTTATATTTTCCATGTGCATTCTGTTGTAGAAATTATTTTAACATTGTGTGCTTTTTTGTGAGAATTTACATATCAATGGTGTGCGACGCACATTTCATTAGGGTGTGTACCCATGGAACATTTTTTAACCCCTTCACTGCTGAGCCATTTCACGTCTGTGTGCTGAGCTCATTTTTACCATTTTTGCTCATCATGTTTAAACGTGATTTGAAGTCACATTTTATTATATGACCCAAACAAATTATATATTGTTCTTTCCGGAAGATTTATAATATATCATTTTTATGTGTATACTTTATGTCCTGCTGGTATATTATTTAAAAAAATACAATAAAATTAGAATTTTTAATCATCTACAGTGTGTAAAGTGTTTTTTTTCACAATTTATCATCCGAACCCTTTGCGGTTATATTTTCTATGGGGTGCGCTTGTTAAAAAAATTGAAATGGGGACTCGTTAAATTTTTTTGGAGGGAATTACGTGATTTTAGCAAACGCAACCCATAGTAAAAAATCATTAGTGCAGCATCATTGTTCACATTATAATTGAAATGGGAACAATATTGCTGCATTAATAAAAATAACACAAAAAAAGGGTTTTTTTTGTGTTAATATTATTTTTTTATTATTATTTTTATTTTTTTCTCCCGCTTAAAGGGGGGACTTGCATAAAACCCCATTCTGGTATTATTTATAGATTATTATTTATATTATTTATAGATTTTGATGTTCCTAGTAAAAATGCATTGTATGGAAAAATACAAACAAAAGGGATTCAGCAAAAACTTGAAATATTGTAACTTTCAAGTCAAATGGCTATATAAAAATAAACCAATATAATCCCTGTGTGCGGACCACATTTTTCCCGGTTTTGCCCATCATTTGAAGTCATGTTTTATTATACAACCCACACAATTTATATATCCTTTTTTCCGGAGGACTCGGCAGATTCATAATATATCATTATTATATGTATACATCATGTCCTGCCAGAATGCTATAATAACAAAAAATGTAAAACATTGTGAATTTCCAATAAAATTTCAATCATCTACAGCGTGTAAAATTATTTTTTCACATTTTATTACCCAAGCCTTTGCGGTTATATATTCTATGGGGTACACTTGTTAAAAAAATTAGAAATGGGAACCCGATACTGTATTTTTCGGAAAAAATACACGATCTTAGCTAAAAGTGAAAAATCTAAATTTTTCATTAGTGCAGCATCATTGTTCGTATTACACTGGGGAACAGCATTTTCGTTGAGTTAGATCTGACACTTGTTTTTTACCAACTGGTGGCATCTGAATAAAAAAATGACCCCAGTTTTTCTCTATCACTTCAATTTTTTAAGGTACAGGATACCCTCCCTATATATTATGTCACAGGGGGGCTCTATAGCGCAGTCCTCTGGGCAAAATATGGCACACAAAGTCTTTGATTGGTGAAATATTCCAGGCTTTAATTGCAGCATCAAAGAAATCATATACAATAGAACATTCAGACCAACCTTTGGTTCAACATTTCCTGCATCCAATGCAGACTCTCCAACTCAGAAGTAGCAACCTGTGCTTCTCAACCTCTCTTGTGTGTGTCGCATTCCCATCCAGTGCCCATTCTAATCTTTCCCCATGTGGGAATCCTTCTCATCTAGTGCCCTCCCACGAGCAGGAGCTATTTAATCCCTTAATTGCAGGGACACCTGCACCGAAACAAAAACACCTTCCGTACTTGTGGTTAATGCCTAAACCTTAAAACAAAAATAACAAAGGGGAATAAACAGACCCATCGATGCACTATGTCACAATATATATATATATTCAGTGCTTTTCTTCTGGAAAAATAGGTGGGGGTACTCTTACGCCCACGGAAAAACGGTGATTATTATGACAATTTTTCGTGTCCTAATAAATACTCTTTTATTAACCCTTTAAAGACAGAGGCAATTTTACAATTCATTCTTACTTTTGCAGTGCAGGCAGCAGATAATGTGGCGATTCTAGGAGCAATACTAGCCTTTTGGGTGCAGGGGAAGGGGGCAGCGCTGGACTGCGACAAGAACACAGATGCAGACTTTTACATACAGCAGCCTGTTTAAAGACAAATACATGCATTTACACACACTGTTATACAGTTGTGTTCAAAATTATTCAACCCGCAATGCTGTAAAGGGTTTTAGGGAATTTAGTGTACATTTGTAATAGTATTCAGAATGAAATCCTACAAGGACTTTTTAAAAAAACCATATGCAACTAAAATGACATCAATTGGTTTTGTAATACAGTAGTAAATGTTTCTTTTGTGAATTCTTCATTGACACAATTATTCAACCCCTTAAAGACTACCACTCTGAAGAACAGAGGTTCATTCAAGTGTTTTCAATCAGGTATTGAAAACACCTGTGGATGTCACGGAGCAGCAATAAAGCATAATAAGCACCAATTAGGCAGCTTTAAAATGACTGTGATACTCAGCTCCTTCTAGACATTTACTGGTGTGGTTACAAACATGGTGAAGTCAAGAGAATGGTCCAGGAAGACAAGAGAAGAGGTGATTACTCTTCACAGGAAGGGCAATGGCTATAAGAAGATTGCAAAGATGTTAAACATACCAAGAGAGACCATAGGAAGCATCATTCGCAAATTCAAGGCAAAGGGCACTGTTGAAACGCTACCTGGTCGTGGCAGAAAGAAGATGCTGACTTTGACTGCTGTGCGTTACCTGAAGCGTAGAGTGGAGAAAAGTCCCCTTGTGACTGCTGAGGAACTGAGAAAAGATTTGTCAGATGTGGGTACTGAAGTTTCAGCTCAGACAATACGGCGCACACTGCGTAATGAAGGCCTCCATGCCAGAACTCCCAGGTGCACCCCCTTGCTGTCTCCAAAGAATAAGAAGAGTCGACTGCAGTATGCCAGAAGTCATGTGGACAAACCACAGAAGTTTTGGGATAGTGTTCTGAGGACTGATGAAACAAAATTAGAACTGTTTGGGCCCATGGATCAACGCTATGTTTGGAGGAGGAAGAACAAGGCCTATGAAGAAAAGAACACCTTGCCTACTGTGAAGCATGGCGGGGGGGTCAATCATGCTTTGGGGCTGTTTTGCTTCTGCAGGTACAGGGAAGCTTCAGCGTGTGCAAGGTACCATGAATTCTCTTCAGTACCAGGAGATATTGGATGACAATGAGATGCAGTCCGTCACAAACCTGAGGCTTGGGAGACGTTGGACCTTTCAACAGGACAATGATCCCAAGCATACCTCCAAGTCCACTAGAGCATGGTTGCAGATTAAAGGCTGGAACATTTTGGAGTGGCCATCGCAGTCACCTGACTTAAATCCGATTGAGAACCTCTGGTGGGACTTAAAGAAAGCAGTTGCAGTGCGCAAGCCTAAGAATGTGACTGAACTGGAGGCTTTTGCCCATGACGAATGGGCGAAGATACCCATAGATCGCTGCAAGACACTTGTGTCAAGCTATGCTTCACGTTTAAAAGCTGTTATAACTGTAAAAGGATGTTGTACTAAGTACTAAGATTGAATGTCACTTGGGGGTTGAATAAAACTGATAATGATGTGAGCAGCACAGAAAAGACATTTGTGGTTATTTCATTATAATGTTATGTTATATTTGTCTGACCTACACGTGCCTCTTTGATTTAATTGTAAGCAAGATGACTGAATGATCAAAATCAATGTCAAACTGGCCAAAACACTCAATTTCAGTGGGGGTTGAATAATTTTGAACACAACTGTATATATTTATATACATACACCCCCCGAGAATCATGTATAACCAGGCACAGACGCCCAGAATTGAACCTAGCCAGGCACAGACCCCCAGAATTAATTATAGCCAGGCAGGGACCCCCAGAATTAATTATAGTCAGTCACATGCCCCCACAATGAATTATAGCCAGACACATGCCCCCAGAATTAATTATAGCCAGGCAGGGACCCCAGAATTAATTATAGTCAGTCACATGCCCCCACAATGAATTATAGCCAGACACATGCCCCCAGAATTAATTATAGCCAGGCAGGGCCCCCCAGAATTAATTATAGCCAGTCACATGCCCCCAGAATGAATTATAGCCAGTCACATGCCCCCAGAATGAATTATAGCCAGACACATGCCCCCAGAATTAATTATAGTCAGGCAGGGACCCCAGAATTAATTATAGCCAGGCAGGGACCCCCAGAATTAATTATAGCCAGTCACATGCCCCCAGAATGAATTATAGCCAGACACATGCCCCCAGAATTAATTATAGCCAGGCAGGGACCCCAGAATTAATTATAGCTCCTCCGAGCAACTCAGGAGTGCTCCTGTACGCAGCCGCCTCCGAAGGCCTTTGAAGGCTGGGACACGCTCTCGCGAGATCTCATGAGATCTCAGCTGTAGGCCGCGTCATAGCCTTCAGAGGACTGAGGAGGCAACCTCGTGAGGAGGGAGGCACACGCAGTACTCGGGGCGAATGCAGCCAGTCGTGCTGCTGCTAGTGGAATGCTGTTAATGCTGCTCACAGCAGGAACCTGCGTACCCGCAACATATTTTTTTAAAAAGTGCCGGTACTCAGTCGGTAGGTGCCGGTACCGGCAAGTACCGGCTGAAAAAAAACACTGTATATATATATATATATATACTGTATATATAGCATGGATATAGGGACATTATCCTTGAAAAAGTCTGATAGACGAAACGCATCTGATGATGTTGCTATTTGTTTTATCTATATAGACATTCAATAGAGTGTTCTTTTACACAATACTCTGCGAATATAACTGTAACAAAGGATTTCTGGAACCGTGTTTGCGGATATCAGGATATCTGTCAGGATTGAAAGAACCAATGGCAGTGGGATTTCTACTGGAATTTAAAGAGCAAGCGGTTTTGGGATCCCCATTGCGATCAGGATACCCTAAAGGAAAAGGAGCTGAGCCGCTCTCATATAAGTCTGGATATATCAGCATTAGGGATGAGCTGTTCGGTTCGGAGTTCGGCCCGAACTTTGGTTGTTCGAAAGTTCGCGAACTTCGAACTTTTTGAGTGTGTTCTGTTCGAGTTCGAAAAAAAAAAGAAATGTTGAAAAAAGTATAGAAAATGCTTAAAAAAAATACTAAAAAATCTAGAAATAAAGAGACTCTTTACTGCAGAATATTATAAGCAACGGTTTATTAGATATTGAATTAAAAACTAATGTGTACGTGCAAAGATTCTCAACTCTAAATAACCTCTGTTCACAAACGGGCATAAACACAGGGTGTTTTTAGTCTGTTCTAATGAATTTGATACTTTGTATGTATGTAGACTATACTGAGGGGTGTGGTGTCTGCTTTTGAGAAGTGTTAATTTCTCTCCTCTAATATGCTGCCTTTCTAATGAGACCAAACACGATCATGTAGAAAAAATACAAAATTTCCTCATTTCCCGCTTTTAACATCTAAAGCAATGTTATTTCTCACCTCGGGATTAAACATTCACAGGGTTATTCAGAGAGCGGTGAAAAGCAGGAGAATAACTGGAGAAGTGAAAATTCTAGGTCAAAATAGCCAAACCAGAAAAATTCTCCCATTTATCTCACTTTCCAAATCGGCTATTTGGTCTAGATTGTTCTCTTCTCCTGCCAGTTCTCCTGGCTTTCACCTCTCTCTCAGGGTTGTTCAGAGAAAGGTGAAAACCAGGAGAATGGCAGGAAAAGAGAACAATCTGGACCAAATAGCCGATTTGGAAAGGGAGATAAGGCTAGGGTCAGACTAACGCATTTTTCGCAGCGACCGTCAAAAAGTGCGTCCGAACGCATTGCCGTATTTTTTTACGGAATGCATGAAAACGGTCATACGATGCACATTTTTGTGCGTGATTTCTTACGGATCCAAACCAGGAATCTTTTGGTGTCTGGACGTTATGTTGGGCGGACATGAGCAGGGTCTGTCGTCTCCAAATCACGCACACACGCCGCTAGTGGACGCAGCGTACTCTGTACGTCCGTACTAGCATTTCTGCGTTCTCGAAAAAATGCGTTCATTTTCCACTTGCGCAGCCGGACTTTCATGCGACCGTACTTCGTATATTGGCCGTCATTGCCCGTCATTTGCTGCTAGTGCGGCCGTGATTAAGTGCAGCTAAATGCACGTTAAAAATTCGCTAGTCTGACCCTAGCCTAAATGGGAGAATTTTTCTGGTTTGGCTATTTTGACCTAGAATTTTCCATTCTCCAGTCATTCTCCTGCTCTTCACCGCTCTCTGAATATCCCTGACAGGGTTATTCAGAGAAAGGTGAAACTCAGGAGAATGACTGAAGAGAACATTCTAGGTCAAAATAGCCAAACCAGAAAAATTCGCCCATTTATCTCACTTTCCAAATCGGCTATTTGGTCTAGAATTTTCCATTCTCTAGTCATTCTCCTGCTTTTCACTGCCAAAAAATCAGTAAACTTTTTCTGCGTATCCGAAAATGTCTCCTCTTTTCATACAGACTGCCGCCCCAAGCAGTTGTTTATGGATAGTTTAAAAGGAAAAGCATTTACCGTCATTCGAAATGTCATTTTTTGGTTTTTACATATTTCTATACATCCTAGAAATCCGCCACTTCACGGGCAGGTTATGGGGACCTCCTAGGCACGATATTTGAAGGAATTTTTCGTTTTTATTTTTAACCCTTATTTCACGGAAAACTCACTGTGCCTTTAAAAACGTTTTTTTTTTATCTTTTTGTCCTTGTTTCCTGTCCCCCAGGGCACTACCCGGACCCCCCATACACCTTTTATGGCAAATATCTAGCATATATGCCCTCTTGGAGGGCACTCTAAAAACCGAATCTTCAGCCCCATTGACTTGTATTGAGTTCGAGTTCGGGTTCGGGTTCGGATCCGAACATTTGGAAAGTTCGAGTTTGGGTCCGAACCGAACTCGGGGGGTGTTCGGCTCATCCCTAATCAGCATTAATGAAGGCCTGAAGCACCTAAGGCGTAGGGCCCTTAAGTTGCCTCTGATGCCAGGACGCAGGGAGGATTTTTCTAGAAGTGTTACGGCACGTGTGGAGTTTTGAGCAGGAGAGGTGTGGGAGGACTCACCAGGAGGGTACTTAAGGCGCATGTGGAGAGGCTTGGTGCGCCTTTTTCTCCTGAGGCAGAGATGGAAAAATCTTTAGCTGCGTCGGAGAGTGGTGTTTTCGGCTTTAAAATTGTCTTTAAGTATGGCGGAAGGCGGTCAGCTGGAGTCGCTGTTGGAGGAAGTGCGGGAGGCGGCTCGGCATCATGGTGTGGAGTGGGCGAGAAGAAGTTTGTCGGAGGTGCTGGCGGCGGAGTCGGAAGTGGGTGCTCGGTCTGTCAGGGTTTCTAGGCCTCCGGAGCGGTTCAGTCCAGGAGGAGAATCCAGCGGTGGATCAGCGTCTGAGAGGTTGAGGTTGGAGGCAGTGAGAGGCCGAGGACTGTTGGTACGGCGGATGTTGGCTGGAAGTGACGCAATTGGGACTGAGGCTGGCGTGAGCGTTTCCAGAAGTGTGGAAGGTAGGAGCTCGAGGCTGGTATCAGGGGTTAAGGATCCTTCTGGTCGGAGGGGTGGTGTGGCGAGTGCTACCAGGAGAAAAGGAGTGCGGAGGTCGAGGAGTTCCTCGGGTAGAAGAAGAGTTTGGTTGTCCACCAGGGGTCCCAGAGGTGGAGCGAGGTCTGTCTCGGGGACGGATGTTTCGGCAGTAAGGCAGTTGGTGGATGAGGGTGTGGACGGTGGTGTGGCATAAGGTGGTGTTGTGCGGGATGAGGTCACTCAGGAGCTCAAAGTAAATTGGTGTTCAGATGGTGAAGTGGCTCTGGAGTTTCGTGTGGTGAAGCGGGATAATGGTCATGGTACTTCGGCTTCTGAGGCTCATCAAACAAATGTTTTTTCGTCCACAGTTCCGATGGTTCGGGAGCGGAGTCCGCAGCCGGTTGGTGGTTTCCAGGCTGGTGGAGTCGGTGGAGTTGGAGTGAGGGGTACGGAGAGTGTGGCGCAGGAGGTTCCAGGAAGTTCGGCTGGACCTAGCGTGGCTACAGGTAATGAAAGTGGAGGTGATATGAGTTCTTTCATGTCTTTTTTACAGGGGGTCTTTTAAGCTTGGTCGGGTTCAAAAGGGTGTGTGAGCCATGGAGTTGATTTGGCTCAAGCATGGAAGGGTGCAGGTGGGCCAGTTGGGAGAGTTGGTGGAGCGCTTGGTGGTGAAGCACTGGCTTCAATAGGACTGAGTGGTGTGTCGGGTTCACTCAGTGAGTCCTCAGGGGTGGCGGATGTGGCCAGGAGGAATGCATACGTGTCATTTTCTGGTCCTTTGGGGTTTCATTTGAAACAAGAGGTTAAAGAAGGTATCTGGCGGGGTGAGTATGTGGAGCTTTTTTCACTGCTTCCTTTGGATGAGGTGGCAAGGGTTAAGGATGATTTGTCTAAGGAAGGTTTAAAGGAGGAAGAGGAAAGGAAAAAGAGGTATCGGAGGATTCCTAAGTCGTTTGGGAATTGGCTCCGGGCTTTTTGTATTTTGGCAAGTGTGGTTGGGGAGATGGACCCACAGCACTGTTCGGCTCTTTTTTGTTATGTGGATGGGATTTGGGAGGCTTATCGGATTTATGGTGGTGGGGCGTGGTGGAAATATGATGAGCAGTTTAGGCAACGTTTGGCGGCTCACCCAGGGATGGGGTGGGATCAGATGGACATTACGCTGTGGTTGCTTCTGATGGGGGCTCAGAAGGCTTTGCTCTTTCCAGGGGGCGCCGGTGGGGGAGGGGGTCAGTTCTCCACCGGCAGGTGTTAAAAAGGGATCTTGCTGGCAGTTTAATGAGGGTCAGTGCAAGTTTGGTAATGGGTGCAGGTTCAAGCACAAATGTTCAAATTGTGGAGGATTGCATTCATTGTCCAGATGTTTTAAGAGGGCGACACAGGGAGGTCTGCCTTTTGGAGGGTCTGGAGATGGGGGCTTCCCCAGTGAAACTCGACGCAATGTTACCGTGGCTAAAGCTTTACGGAAGACGTAGGGATGCAGAGTTTCTGCAGGACGGTTTTGGTGATGGTTTTCGGATTCCTTTTGTGGTAAGGCCAGGGGGTGGCAAGTTAAGGAATTTAAAGTCGACTAGAGTTTATCCGGAGGTAGTTCGGGAGAAGGTGTTTAAGGAGAATGGGGCTGGTAGGATGGCAGGTCCATTCTCGTCTACGCCGGTGCAGGATTTGAGGATATCCCCTTTGGGGGTGGTGCCGAAGCGGAAGGCGGGGGAGTTTTGCTTGATTCATCATTTATCCTATCCGCGGGGAGGATCGGTGAATGATGATATTGGTGAGGAGTTGGCCTCGGTGTCATACGTGTCATTTGATTCCGCGGTTAGTTTGGTTCGGGATGCAGGATAGGGGGCTTTGATGGAAGGTGGATATTGAGTTGGCTTTTCGGCTCTTACCTATTCATCCTTCGTGTCATCATCTTCTGGGGTTTTGGTTGGAAGGCGAATTTTATGTGGATCTATGTTTGCCTATGGGTTGTTCCATTTCCTGTTCCTTTTTTGAGTGTTTTAGTAAATTTTTGGAATGGGTGGGTCATGAAGTGGCAGGGTCGGCTAATTTGACACATTATTTGGATGATTTTCTGTGCGTGGGTAGGGAAGGGACAGGAGAGTGTCTGCACATTCTTCGGTCTTTTCAGTGGGTGGCACACTGATTTGGTGTTCCTTTGGCTTCTGATATAACAGAAGGTCCGGCGTCAGTCATCACTTTCTTGGGGATTGAGATTGATTCGGTTAAGGGTAAGTGTCGTCTACCTTTGGGGAAAGTGGTGGAAGCTTTGAGGCAAGTGGAAGGGGCCCTGTCGGTTAGGAAATTGCAGTTGAGAGAGCTGCAATCACTGATTGGTCGTTTGAATTTTGCGTGCAGGGTCATTCCGGTTGGAAGAGTCTTTTTGCGAGGTATGGCTTTGGCAACACAGGGTATTTGGGAAGGTCATCATTTTGTTAGAATATCTGGTGCCATAAAGGAAGATTTGGAAGTGTGGAGATCCTTTTTGGTTTTGTTTAATGGGGTGGCCATATTCCCTTCGAAAGAAGTTTTGGCGAAGGAACTGGAATTTTTCACGGACGCCTCGGGAGGTGTTGGTTTTGGGGTGTACTTTGGGGGACGTTGGTGTGCTTCTTGTTGGCCTGATCGTTGGTTAGCATCTGCATTGGTGCGGAATTTGGCATTTTTGGAGTTGTTTCCATTAATGGTGGCCTTGGAGCTGTGGGGAGGTGTTCTGGAGGGGAGAAGGATTCTGTTCCGTTCTGACAACATGGCGGTGGTGTCGGTGGTAAATTCTTTGTCGGCTTCATCATTGCCAGTCATTAGATTGCTGAAGAGGTTTGCGTTGCTTTGTCTTAAATTTAATGTTTTATGTAAGGCAAGGCATGTTCCGGGTCGCCTTAACTCAGTGGCGGATGCTTTGTCTCGTTTACAGTGGGACAGGTTTCGTTCCCTGTCTCCGTTGGCGGAGGAGGTGGGCAGACCTTGTCCAGAGGGCCTTTGGCAGCTAGGCTCGGAATTTTTGGAAGATGGGTGAGAGGTTCTTTGTCTGAGTCCACTGGGAAGGCCTAGTCGCGAGTTTGGAGGGATTGGGGCGCATTGGCTGAACGGTTCAGGTACGTATCGGTGGGTGGATTGGATGAGGAGAGTTTGCTTAGGGCATACCTCATTCGGTTATTCGAATCAGGGGCATCTCCTGGGGTGGTACGGCAGTCGTTGGCCGCCTTGGCTGTCAGGGACCGGGTTCTTGTGACACCGGTGACGTGAATATGAACCCAGGATGCAGTAAATAAAGGCAACAACAAAAGGCTTGGTGAAAATAGCAGAAACTTATATTGAATAACTAGATACAAATAAAAAAGGCAGGAATCTGTATAAATAATAAGTCCTTGAAAAACAAACGCAGATGATGTAAAGTCTTGGGATGGATAATATAGAAGGGGCCTTGAGACTGTACCGGCAAGGAGTAAGAGAAGCGAAGTCCAGGAATAGCCAGGGGTTCGATACACGGGAATCAGAATAAACGACAAGGCTGGTCACTAGGCTCTTGGGATAAATCAGGCACCTTTCTTTCACAAGGAATCCAACATTAATGACAGAGCACTGGCTGGATGTGGGAGTGGTTCTTTTAAGGAACCCAGCCAGTGCTCATTACATCCACCTGATGCAGTATACAAAACTGGGTTAAGGCATACTGCTGTACAGGAGCTTGCCACCAGGGTTGGTCTCATGACTTGGACTTTTTGCCACGGCGTCGCCGTGGGACTTGACATTGGCTTTCATTTTCCAGGTATCGGGGAAAAGAGATGTCACCAAGGATTTTGTTATCAGGTGTGCAGTTCGGGGTTATGTGAGGGGGAGGTGCAGGGTAGATGCTCGGCGTCCAGTTTCGAAGCAGTT
The DNA here is from genome assembly GCA_009667805.1 of Leptobrachium leishanense. Classification (NCBI taxonomy): domain Eukaryota; kingdom Metazoa; phylum Chordata; class Amphibia; order Anura; family Megophryidae; genus Leptobrachium; species Leptobrachium leishanense. The sequence continues at coordinate 209,322,452 of CM019064.1, forward strand.
ATCGGAGGGTCTATGGGATTTTATAGGGAATTTTTGTTCCTCACCTTATGAGGTTCTGCTTATGAGGGCGGCTTTTTGTTTGGGGTTTTTTGGGGCATTTCGAGTGGGTGAGCTGGCGTGCAATTCTAGGAGAGGAGGTGGTGGCTCGGGAGCTGATGCAGTTTGGTTGGGAGTTGAGGAAACTGTTATTTGGGTTTCTAACTCCAAGACTGATTAGTTGGGTAGGGGGCATAGAATTGGTTTATCCAGTGTGGATAACTGCGTGGTTTATCCAGTGAAGAACGTTAAGGAATTTTTGGAGGTACGGGTGGAGTCTGGAGTGGCCTTTTTATGTCACGTGGACGGATCGGCTTTATCGAGGTATCAGTGTAACGACTGGAGGGGACCTGACTAGACATAACCAGGAGGGTCTGAGCTATTTTACAGTGACTAGACGTGAACAGACATAATTAAAGAGTAAATAAAGGAATTAATTTACAACACTAGGAAATAAAGAGGAACAAATATAAACAGCCAGAAGATCCAGAACTAAATACACATAAAACTAGAGACCAGGGAACATAACAAAACATCAGCAGAAAGCATAGAAAACAGACCTGAACTAAATACACAGTAAATACTAGACTAGATTAACATAAACAGAACTAGACATGGGAAAACATAAGCAGGATCAAAATGAGGCTAGAACTCAAAGGAAAAAACAAAACAGACTAGACAAGGCTAGAAAATGAATTATCTAGAGGCTAGAATCAGAGACAGTACCTATGACAAAACTCAAAGGGAAAAAAAAACTGACTAGACAAGGATAGAACGTGAAATAACTAGAGGCTAGCATCAGAGACAGTACCTATAACCATGAGCTCCAGAAAACAAATGAGGCAGCATCCATCTTTGGGCGCTGCCTGCTTTTAAGCACCTGAGTAATACATCAATTGTGTCCAGGAGTGAATCCATGGCATGTATCAAAAGGAACTGAATGTCCAGAACTAGGATGGAGATTACAAAGAAGCCAGAGGTGGCGCCAGACGCACTGAATGTCCAGATTCTTCACTGCCAATGTCCACCTCTGCCAGAGGGGGCGCAAGACGTCACAATTAGTTTGTTTCCATTTTTAAGAAGGGTTTGTTGAGTTTAGGGAGAAATCCGGAGGAATTTGGTTCTCATTCCTTTCGTATTGGGGCAGCAACAGAAGCTTCAAGGTTGGGTTTGTCGGCAGCGGAAATTCAAGAATTGGGAAGATGGAACTCGAGGGCTTTTCAGTCCTACGTGCGACCAGGTTTGGTGTTATGAATTTTGGAATCACTTGTTAATGCTGGGAGGTTATGTGGAGAAACGTTTGCTGTATGATCTGTTCTGTTATTTTTATTTATTTTTTTAAAGTGAAAAACATATCAAACTTATACATGGAATATGAATTTATACCTTTTATATGGAATATATATATTTATTCTATTTTATCTTTGTATATTTGTTTGTTGTTTGTGGAGGAGTGTGGGGGTTGGAGGATTTGGAGGCGAGGAGTATGGTCATTGTTTATGTCAGCCCTCGAAATTTCCACTCGTCTGCTCGCATTTGGCGAGTGGAAATTCAATGCGTGCGAGTGGGGAGGACTGACCTGGCAGGTGACACAGGCTTTTTTATTTTCTTAACCGCCGGAGCAGTCATATCGGCAGCGTTAGGCTTCGCCCCCTCCCGCGTGACTTGCTATAGCCACGTGTGGCAGGTCACCTGACCCACCACGTGATGTGTCACAGGGCAGTATTCTCCACGCATTCTCCACGCAGAAGAGGTGGTGAGAGCCAGCGGGAGGCAGAGGAGTCATCCAAAACCAAGGTAGAGCAGCGGAAGCCCGATCTGCCGCCTGGGAGTTACACTGGTAAGGCTACTTAATCGGATCCCGGTAGGCTACTTAATCTTTGGGCTGCTTTTTGAATTAAAATTGAGAGCCCACGGGTTGCTGGGGCCGGCGCGGGTACACACTCTGTGACTGGACGCCGCTGGTTTCTTCCTTGTCAGCCCCTGCAGCGTGTCTCCCAGAGCCAGAACACAAGGCTGGGGCTGCCCCTTCACACACCATGTGATGCGCGTGTGGGACACAAAAGAGAAGGCCAGCCACCGCCTGTTGCAGGCTCCTGGTGCTCTGCGTCCCTGGTAAACTCTAATTCCATTCCGGGCTGCGGCTGTCAAATCTGAGCAGGACATGCAGGACGACAGAGGAGCAGGGTTTCTTCACAGAAGGGTTTTTTTTCTCCTCAAACGGGCACCCCTTCCCATCAGCTCCTGCACTGCTGTCAGAGGTAGTGTGCGTTCCGGGTCAGTGATCAGATATCATGTCCCTGGAGAGAAGCAGGAGGCTGCTTTGATCATTCCCGTGTCTTGGCTGCAAGAAATCCACCAGGACAGGGTGAGGAATTTTAAAAGTGCCCTTTCAATAAAATGTCTGTATTGTATTACTGCCTGCATACTGTATATCTGCTTGTTACTAGTATGCCTACATGTCTGCTAATGCCTGCCTGTGTATCTAAAGTCTGCTGGACTCTAAATAATAACCATCTACAGTATAATAAATGCCTGCAAAACCTCTACAATTATATATATATATGTTTGTGTGTTTATTTCTATATAATGCCCCTCTATTTATGCAAATATATATATATGCATTTATTATATTTGCATAGAGGGGCATTATCTAGAAATAAACACACAAACATATATATATATAATTGTAGAGGTTTTGCAGGCATTTATTATAGATGGTTATTATTTAGAGCCCAGCAGACTTTAGATACACAGGCAATATATATATACTGCCTGCAAACCCCTACAAAAAATGCTTTTCTACATGCGATACGCTCATACAAAGTGCACATTACTGTGAGTTTTATTGCTGTGCAGCTCTGTGATACATTCATACACGCCGCATATTACTGCATCACAGCGCTGCACAGCAATAAAACTCACAGTAATGTGCAGTGTGTATGTGTGTATCACAGAGCTCCACAGCAATAAAACTCAGGCTCATACACACCGCACATTACTGTGAGCTTTATTACTGTGGAGATCTCATACACATTGCACATTGCTTTGAGTTTTATTGCTGTGGAGCTCAGTGATACGCTCGTACACACTGCACATTACTGTATCCACAGCAATAAAGTTCACAGTAATGTGCAGTGTGTATCACAAAGCTCTACAGCAATAAAACACATAGTAATATGCAGTGTGTATGAGTGTGTTTTATTGCTGGGCAGCTCTGATACGTATCCTTTTCGTTTGCATTCATCACAGTATAGGGCTGGTCTAAAAAAATTTCCAGGGCTGCTTTTTATTCCCAGTCCGGCTCTGAGCCAATCTAAGGAATGCATGGAAAGCTGTCTGGTGTCAGTGGGACAGTCACAGTGCAGCCCTCATAGCCACGTAGCTCCAATACAGCGCCATGCAAGTCACCGTAGAGGGAAGGACCTCTGCTGTCACTTTAAACGTGGAGACCTTTCACCTGGCTGAGTATGATGGGAGTTATAGTGCGCGGCTCCTCGCAGGCAGGTCCCATTAACCCTATCCAAACCCCACATTCCCCCCATGCGCTTAAAGCGGAGCTGTAATGACTCTGTATGAACGCTGCGTCCTCCCGGCCTCTATAAAGCAGCACTGTAATGACTTTATGAACGCTGCGTCCTCCAGCCTCTACAAAGCAGCGCTGTAATGACACTGTATGAACGCTGCGTCCTCCAGCCTCTACAAAGCAGCGTTGTAATGACACTGTATGAACGCTGCGTCCTCCCGGCCTCTGTTATTTATTTTTGTAACTTTATTCACAATTGTATTACAATAAAACATTTAAGTGTCATTTCGTAGATAATTTAAGAGGGTGTGTTTAGGGGCGGAGTTAAGGGCAGGTAGGTGGGGCAACTGGTGGCGAGTAACTCTTATGGCCTGGCTAGTAGCTCAGGACTTGAAATTTTGAGCCCTGGTTTATGTTATGTTTTCTTTGCAGGTATGGACATCCTTTATTTGGTGGGGTGTGTGGTGGTTTGGCGGGGAGTTTTTTCTTTTCTCAGAGTATTTTGTGTGGTGGAGATGTTGGTAATTTGTTTTTGTTTTTTTGCAGATCCTTCCAGAGTTGTATGGATCGTTGTAGACTCGTTGTTTTTTTGGGCGAGGAGAAGGGCGTTGGTGCAAACATCTGGAGTACAGATGGGTTTGCATGGGTCGGCAACACGAGTATGGTGGTTCAGAATCCGTGGGCTTCTATGGGAGGAGTTTAAGCCGACGGTTTTGGGTGCCCTTAGGCACAGTGAAGTTCCCCATGTGCTGGTGGTACACATGGGAGGGAACGATTTGGGTGTGGTCCCTCTTGGTGTGCTACTGGAGCAGATGCAGGCAGATCTACGGCAGTTGAGGGAGTGGTCACCATGGACAGTGGTGGTGTGGTCCGTGGTGCTGCCAAGGATGGTGTGGAGGCAAGCGGAGAATGAGGAGGCGGTGCGGCTTTGCCGGATCAAGGTGAATCGTTGTATGGGAAGGTTTGCGAGGCGGATGGATGGTGTGGTGGTGCGGCATCTACCCTTTGAAGAGGAGGATGCGGCGTGTTATTTTATGGAGGATGGCGTTCACCTGAATGATGTGGGCAAGGATCTGTTCATCTTGGGACTCAAGGAGGGGATTGAACAAGCCCTGTTTTTCCTTGGTGGGGGAGCTCTCCCATAAGGGGGTTATGTGAGGAGCTCTTGGCGGGGGCTTGTAGGCAGTGCTGGGTTGGGGTTCCTTTTATTTAGGCTAATTTTGGTCAGATGGTTGGGAGGTTTTTGTGGTTGGTTGGTTGGTTTGGAGGTGTGTGGTGGTTGTGTGGAGTCCTCTTTCAGCACTGGGTTATTGTATTATTATGTTATGGGAATTTTTATGTCATGGTGGTGGGTATATTGTGTGGAGTTTTTAGCTGAGGCCTGTATATATAATAAATATATATATTATTCCACAGTTATGTGTCGTGTATTTTTGAGTATTTATTGTCTCCCTGCGTACGACTTGGTCATCAGTAGGCGACTTATATGTATTATCTATAAAGACTGGTATATATATTTTATCCATGCAATATTAAGTGGTGCTAGTTGAGTTGAAGTGCAATTTTTGTGTGATACTTATTGGTTTGGGTGAGGAGAGGGAGCCTCCAAAGGGAGCACTTTTCATGTATATCTTGGTATTCCTTATTGCTGTGTTGATACCTTTTTTTATATATAATATTCATTTAACATGCACAGATTCCTTTTCAGCTTGCCTGCGTTTCAGTTTGCTTCCCTTCATTTGTTGTTTTTTAATGCTCAGATTTTATTTAAGCATGCCCCTAGCCTTTCCACACTTGATGAGGGAAGGAGGGAGGGAAGGAAGTAAAAATGCTGCAGAGCAGTGCATGTGGCGTGGGGGACCTCTTACAGTGTGAAACTCGGGGGATGTCTGCTGTTGCTCCATCAGTGCCGTTCATAATACAGCCCTGATGTACTGCTCCCTATTTTACTTGCGACTGGGCAACAATAGCACAGCATCATTCTACAACACATGTATTAATGGAACACTCTAGGCCAGGGGTGACTAGCTCACAGACCCCCAGATGTTGAAGCCTACAATTCCCGGAATTCTTTCAGTCTAACAGATGGCTAGGGAATCATATGAGTTGTAGTACAGAAACATCTGTGGGGGCTGGAGTTTGACAGCCCTAATCTAGACTAAAAAGTGTGGGGGATGGACTAGAGCAAGTGGTGGGTCGCAACCCAAAAGTGGGTTGCGACCAGGGGCGGACTGTGTCGCGGGGCAAGTGCCCCCAGGCCCCACTAATGCCTGGAACCCGTTGATGCATCATACCTGCAGCAGTGGGTCCCAGGTGGCACAGCTACCTCTGAATGTTCCCAGGTACCACCTGGGGCCCGCTGCATCAGGTAAGATACTTTGTAATTGCAAGGTGGGGGGAGAGAATCTGTAATGGGAAGTGTGGGGGTTGGCAGCAGCTCTATACTCCCAACACCGTGAGTCACTGTGCACAATGCACATCTCAGTGAATCAAAAGGCTGTTGGTTAATGGGGGCTCCCTATGTATATTTGATTGTGTTTTTCTCTGTCCTTTTGTTAATCTGTCCTTTTACCTATTTATGTATCCTTCTTTCTGAATATCTGTTATTCTGTCTGTCCATCTATATCTGTGTGTCCTTCGGTGTATTTTTTTATTTGTCCTTGTAGCTATGTCTTACTCTCCATTACTCCTCATCTCTCTTCTTTCTCCCTCTATCACTCTCTCCCTTTTACTCTATAAATCTCTCTCACTCCTCTTCTTTTCCTGCCTTCCTCCTGATGTGATAATCCCTGCAGAAAACAAGACTGTACACTGAGAATTCTCAGCAGAATCACACACTGCTTCCTGATCCCGGCCTCCCTGCATACCAGAGACGTGCGGTGAGGTCAGTGGCTGGTGAGGCACTAGCTAGTATAAGAGCCAGATCCAGATATACACAGGTTACGTAGGTTCAGTGCTCCCAAGATCTTGCTGCTCTCAGTGCTGCCCAGGATGTGGCAGCTCTCAGTGCTCCCTAGGCTCTGGCTGCTCTCAGTGTTCCCCAGGATCTGTCTGCTCTCAGTGCTCCCCAGGATCTGGCTGCTCTAAGTGCTCCCCAGGATCTGGCTGCTCTCAGTGCTCCCCAGGACCTGGCTGCTCACAGTGCTCCCCAGGACCTGGTTGCTCACAGTGCCCCCCAGGACCTGTCTGCTCTCAGTGCCCCCCAGGATCTGCGTCGTTCACTCCAGGCAGCTGCACACTGCCCCCTCCACCTGCAGGGAGGAGGTGCCGACACAGCAAACAGTCACGCCCCGAGCACAGCCCCACACCCACTGACTGTGCGAGATGAGGACAGTCACATGACTGTCCTGCGTCAATCAATGCATGGGAGGCCAGCCTCCCATGGAGCCTTTTTTTGAATGGCTTGGACCAATGGTGCTTCCCAGTAGTCCAAGCTATTCCATTGTTCTTCAGTCCCTCTCTGAGGCACTGCAGATTGTAGTTTTCAGGAAGTAGGCAGCGCCAGATGTTCACTGCAGACCTCAATCTCTTGGCCAGCTTGAGTTTATGCGATTAGCGTAGCGTTCAGCTATGCAAATAGCGTAGGCTCAGGGAGGGCAGGCTGGTGCGAAAAAATAATGTGTGCAGAGACAGACGGCAAGGGAGCGCGGAGCAGATGAGTTTGTTAAAAACAAATTACAATATTTTATTCATTCACTAGTGATTTTAATTAGAGTTGCTTTGTCTGCCACCACCCCAGACTTTGAGACACTTAAGAGCAAGAACCATCCCCAGTTTTCCCATGAGTTCTAATTAATTTCATATGTTTCAATTAGTTTATTTTACAGCAAACACTTTCGTTTTCACTAGTGCTGAGATGACTGCACTATCCGTTTTGGAAAGAATCCCTGTTTGTTTACAAAATTGATTAAAAAGTGCATACATTGCAGAATATTGCACACGTTGTTTTGTGGAATAAATTATAATGTTTCAGAAATTCAATTATGTTTTGTCGTGACTTAATGATCAAGGACAATTGTGGGTCCTGAGGGTCCACAGGTTGAGAACCACTGGACTAGAGGGGTTAATTAACCCCATAGGGACTCACTGGGTAGTATCGCTTTTCATTTGAATCAAGAGGCTGTTTATTCCTCCTTTTAACAGCACAATTTCATAAATACTCCCTGGATCTTTTCCATTGCCTTCACATTGATGTTGTTCGCACTAAGCCTTGCCGAAAGGCATTCAAGCGTTTTCGTCACCTATGGGCCCTAGAAAAGGTTTTCTGGCGTCTAACTTTTCCATTAGGCAGATATTGTTGGCTATCTACTCATAAAGCTACAATGGAAATAGGGGCGCTTTTATTTCTCTTATTTATTTCTGTGCAACATATTTCATAACATTAGTAAACAAATGTGCACAAACATGTTGTAATCATTTGAAATTGCAAAATAAATAAATATATAAATACAATAATTCAATTTGGCATGAGCAGTTTTAAGCAAAATCAAATGCCTGCACTGGGTATAGAAGAACTCAGGGCAGGAATTATACTTTAACATTCCATAACAGTGAACATCTATGTGTTAGTGACATAATTATTGTACTGTGATGGGATTTGGGTCATAAAGTATATGGGACCAATATGTGAATTTTATGCTAACTGAATTAGTAGAAAATGTATTTTGTGTGGGAGTGTATGCATATTATTCCGAGAAATGGGAAACTGTGTAGACTTCCTGGAATCATATTAGTAAAAGCCTTAGAACTACATAAATATCATAGTCTATTACTCATTATGTAGACGTAACAATGTTCTGTTAACCTGTTCATTAGTAACAGTATAACAGTAATGAAGATCCCATAATCACGCTGCAAATATGATTTTTTTTTGGTTGAAGACAAAATTCAAGTTTGATTCTGTACTTAATTTACAGACTGATTGCAGAAACTGAAATTTCTCAACTCAGGACAAAAAGGACCCTAGTGTTTTATTCAACACTTGAGAGTAACAATCTGTTAATGGTAACAATGATATGCTTGCATATTCTTAAGCATATAAACTCACCAAGATAATTGCTACCATTAAAGACATCAGTATTAATATATCTCCTCTATAGACCTCTACTTCGCTCACTAATATTTGACCCTATTCCACTTAATCCAGTAACAGGTGGCCCTTAAGCCCTTCACTACCGAGATCGAGATATCTCGGGCTTCAAAGGCACCATCTGGTGCCCAATATCGAGATATATCGATCTGCAGCCCAAAAGAAAATGAAATTTGTGTGCAGCAAATTTATTTTCTTTGCTTTCGGGCTGCAGAAGGTGCCCCCAAAGTTTTAGCCTTGTGGGCATAATGCCCAAAGAGCTAAAACTGTAAAATCGGCTGAAGAATGCCTGAAATCGTACATTCAGCAGCTGATCAGAGGGGAAAAAAAATAGAGCTGCAGTTATAACTCAATTTGGCAGTAGATGGCACTATCTTCTGGTCAAATAGGTTTATTTCAGTAAAGAATACAATGGGAATATGCCTAAATATTTCTTACTATATAATTAATTAATAATTATTTTTCAAGAAACCACTGGTTTCTGACAATATTTTTTTGGAAAATCACTTGGTAGTGAAGAAGCTAAAGGCAAGATTTGGAGACCATTAGCGGCTCTCTATTATTGGCTCTAGTGAGCCATTATGTCAGTGGCTTGGCTTGTAATATTAGAGAACTGCTCGTAGATACTACCAGCAGTGCCATGCGCCACAGCTGCCATCCTTATATGGAGGTCATGAGACCAGTGGCGTCACTAGGGTTGGTGTCACCCGGTGCGGTAACTTATGGTGTCACCCCCCCCCCGAGTTTTACGGATTTTTTTTAACTACTCTTACTCCTAAATCAGTACTCCCATATAACACTGAATGCTCATACACACAGCGCACATTACTGTGAGGTTTATTGCTGTGGAGCTCTCTCATATGCTCACACAAATTTTTGCCAACTGCCAGCAAGTACGGTGCCTGTTCGAAGGCAGTGAAAGCACATGGATATATATTGCCTCCAGCAGCTCTGGATATATATTGCCCCCAGCTCACATATGGATATATTGCCCCAGTTCACAGTTATATATTGCCCCCAGCAGCTCACCCATGGATATATATTGCCCCAGCTCACATATGGATATATTGCCCAGACCAGCTCACACATGGATATATTGCCCCAGACCAGCTCACACATGGATATATTGCCCCAGACCAGCTCACACATGGATATTGCCCCAGCTCTCATGGATACTGCCCCCAGCACACATGGATATGCCCCAGCTCTCATGGATATGCCCCAGCAGCTCTCATGGATATTGCCCCAGCTCCTCTCATGGATATTGCCCCAGCTCCTCTCATGGATACTGCCCCATCTCCTCTCATGGATACTGCCCCAGCTCCTCTCATGGATATACTGCCCCAGCTCCTCTCATGGATATACTGCCCCAGCTCCTCTCATGGATATACTGCCCCAGCTCCTCTCATGGATTTTGCCCCAGCTCCTCTCATGGATATACTGCCCCAGCTCCTCTCATGGATATACTGCCCCAGCTCCTCTCATGGATTTTGCCCCAGCTCCTCTCATTGATATTGCCCCAGCTCATGGATATGCCCCATCTCATGGATAATGCCCCAGCTCATGGATAATGCCCCAGCTCATGGATATGCCCCCAGCTCATGGATATACTCCCCCCAGCTCATGGATATTGCCCCTGCACATGGATATACTGCCCCAGCTCATGGATATACTGCCCCAGCAGCTCTCATGGATATTGCCCCAGCTCCTCTCATGGATACTGCCCCAGCTCCTCTCATGGATATACTGCCCCAGCTCCTCTCATGGATTTTGCCCCAGCTCCTCTCATTGATATTGCCCCAGCTCATGGATATGCCCCATCTCATGGATAATGCCCCAGCTCATGGATAATGCCCCAGCTCATGGATATGCCCCCAGCTCATGGATATACTGCCCCCAGCTCATGGATATTGCCCCTGCACATGGATATACTGCCCCAGCTCATGGATATACTGCCCCAGCAGCTCTCATGGATATTGCCCCAGCTCCTCTCATGGATATTGCCCCATCTCCTCTCATGGATACTGCCCCAGCTCCTCTCATGGATATACTGCCCCAGCTCCTCTCATGGATATACTGCCCCAGCTCCTCTCATGGATTTTGCCCCAGCTCCTCTCATTGATATTGCCCCAGCTCATGGATATGCCCCAGCTCATGGATAATGCCCCAGCTCATGGATATGCCCCCAGCTCATGGATATACTGCCCCCAGCTCATGGATATTGCCCCAGCTCATGGATATACTGCCCCAGCTCATGGATATACTGCCCCAGCAGCTCTCATGGATATTGCCCCAGCTCCTCTCATGGATATTACCCCAGCTCCTCTCATGGATACTGCCCCATCTCCTCTCATGGATACTGCCCCAGCTCCTCTCATGGATACTGCCCCAGCTCCTCTCATAGATATACTGCCCCAGCTCCTCTCATGGATTTTGCCCCAGCTCCTCTCATTGATATTGCCCCAGCTCATGGATATGCCCCAGCTCATGGATATGCCCCAACTCATGGATAATGCCCCAGCTCATGGATATGCCCCAGCTCATGGATACTGCCTCAGCTCATGGATACTGCCCCAGTTCATGGATACTGCCCCAGCACATGGATATACTGCCCCAGCTCATGGATACTGCCCCAGCAGCTCATAGATATGCCCCAGCTCATGGATAATGGCCCCAGCTCATGGATATTGCCCCAGCTCATGGATATACTGCCCCAGCTCATGGATATACTGCCCCAGCACATGGATATACTGCCCCCAGCACATGGATATACTGCCGCAGCACATGGATATACTGCCCCAGCACATGGATATACTGCCCCAGCAGCTCGTGGATATTGCCCCAGCTCATGGATAATGCCCCAGCTCATGGATATTGCCCCATCTCATGGATATACTGCCCCAGCAGCTCATGGATATTGCCCCTGCTCATAGATACTGCCCCAGCTCATGGATAATGCCCCCAACTCATGGATATGCCCCCAGCTCATGGATATGCTCCAGCACATGGATACTGCCCCAGCTCATGGATATACTGCCCCAGCTCATGGATATACTGCCACAGCAGCTCATGGATATTGCCCCAGCTCAGGGATATGCCCCCAGCTCATGGATATACTGCCCCCAGCTCATTCATATTGCCCCAGCTCATGGATATACTGCCCCAGCTCATGGATATACTGCCCCAGCAGCTCATGGATATTGCCCCAGCTCATGGATATTGCCCCAGCTCATGGATATTGCCCCAGCTCATGGATATGCCCAGCCCCCAGCTCATGGATATTGCCCCAGCTCATGGATATACTGCCCCAGCAGCTCATGGATATATGCCCCAGCTCATGGATACTGCCCCCAGCTCATGGATATTGCCCCAGCTCATGGATATGCCCCAGCACATGGATATGCCCCAGCACATGGATACTGCCCCAGCTCATGGATATGCCCCAGCTCATGGATATGCCCCAGCTCATGGATATATGCCCCAGCAGATGGATATGCCCCAGCAGCTCATGGATATGCCCCAGCTCACCTCCGCCGCGGGTTCGTTCCCTGAGCGTCCGGCGGCGTGCAGCTTGGGCGCTCGCCTGGGGGAGCCATGTGACCAGCTGCGATTGGCTGGTGACGTGTTTCCCCCAGGTGAGCGCCGAAGCTGCACAGCGTCGGAAGCTCGCAGGGAGCGAACACGTGGCGGAGGGTGAGACACCCGCCCTTAGGGTGTCGGTGTCACCCTAAAGGCGGGTGTCACCTGGTGCAGGCCGCACCCCCCACCCCCACGAAGCGACGCCCCTGCATGAGACTCCATGAATATGAGCGAAAGTCCTGCAAAAGCTCACATAAGCAGGATTGCACAGGTATAGTGGAAGGAAACTTAGTCTTAAATGTTCTTTAGCTTGAGGATTACACCATCCTCTGCTCTGTGAGACCACAGGTAATAAGTTTTTGATGTCATATATTTGTGTATTACTGATTTTTCCTCAAACCTTGAACAAAACAATCACTTAACAGTATATTGCAGCTGCCATTTTTTTGTTATTATGGCATTTATTGAGGATTTTGCAACTTATCAGGAATAGGACAGGAGATGCTATTATCATAAACATACTAATCATATACAGGTTAGGGGTGTGCGTTTCGGGTTTCGGAATTTCGGAATTTTCACGAAATTTCCCGATTCGTTTTTTCGGATGCGGCCGAATTTCCGAAACTTTTTAGATCCGAAAATGGCAGATCCGAAAAGTTTTCCGAGCCGAAACGAAATATTTTTGGAATTTTCGAATGGACTTGAAATGTGTCAAATCGAAATTTATTGCTTTGAAACGAGGAGAACAGACGTTCCGAAAAAACGAAAATTTCCGAAATTACGAAAAGTCGATACAAAAAACGAGCAAAGTGACACGAAAATACGAAAACCGGTCGAAATTTCGAAAACATGTACAATTTCGAAAAACGAAAATTTCCGAAATTACGAAAAGTCGATACAAAAAACGAGCAAAGTGACACGAAAATACGAAAAACGGTCGAAATTCCGAAAAAAAATGTACACGAAAAATGAATGGAGCCGAACCGAATCGAAACAGAAATCAGTCGAAACAAGCCGAATCGAAAAGTTTAAAAATCCGAAAAATCGAACCGAATCGAACCGAAAAAAAAATCGGTGCACAAGCCTAATACAGGTCTATTCAAAGAAAAGTGAAACTCAGGAGAATGGCAGGAGAAGTGAAAATTCTAGGTCAAAATAGCCAAACCAGAAAAATTCTCCCATTTAGCTCACTGTCCAAAACAGCTATTTGGTCTAGATTGTTCGCTTCTGGTTTTCACCTTTCTCTGAATAACCCTGATAGGCTTGGTGAGAAAGCTCACATTCTCCTCTGTAGAAACTATTCATAGACACAAATTGAAATAATCATGGAGGATATTCACTAACTACCATTGTGGCAGCAAACCTCACTGTAGTTGCAAAATATTAATCTCTGTTGTTGCAACTATGGTGAAATTGTTTCATCAAGCGGTCTTTATTACTTACAGCATAGGTGTATACAGGCACAGCTGCTTGGTTCAAACAAAAGAAGAAAACCTCTCTCTGCTGTCCAGCAGTCAGCGTAACATTAACCAATGATTGTGTGACCTCAAATCACGGGCCTTTAGGAGCTGTGTCTGTCTGAGGGGAGATCCAGCAAAAATGAACCTCTTGTGCCTGTATAGGCGTGTCTCTTTTAAAGCCCCAGCAATCACAACATCAAGACTTTGTGTGTGTTGCTGGGCTGATCAACCCAGGGCCGGTGCAAGCTTTTTTGCCTAGTCAGGCGAAGGTCTGTTTTGGTCCCCCCCCCCGTCATGTCAAGCCAATCAGGATAGAGATGCCCATAGTCATAGATACATATAGACCTCAGATCATCATGCATTGCACATAATATATAACAGACCTCAGATCATGCCCACAGATATATATAATAGACGTCAGATCATGGCCATATATGGGTATATATTTGCGGCCCCCAGCTCATATATGGGTATATATTTGCCGCCCCCAGCTCATATATGGGTATATATTTGCGGCCCCCAGCTCATATATGGGTATATATTTGCGGCCCCCAGCTCATGTATGGGTATATATTTGCGGCCCCCAGCTCATATATGGGTATATATTTGCGGCCCCCAGCTCATATATGGGTATATATTTGCGGCCCCCAGCTCATGTATGGGTATATTTGCGGCCCCCAGCTCATGTATGGGTATATTTGCGGCCCCCAGCTCATGTATGGGTATATTTGCGGCCCCCAGCTGCTCATATGGGTATTATTTTATGGTATAAATTTTCCCCCAGCGAGTCTCTTACCTCTCTGCTCTGCTGACTGTGTCTGATTGACTGTGACAGTGTGCAGTGCACAGCACTGCTCACTGCTGCCTGCTGACTTCTGCTGCCTCACCTTGGCACTGCAGGCCCCCCCGTCGCCCGCTGGCGTTCTAGTTCTACTCAGTCCACACTCTCAGGCAGTCAGGGAGGGAGTGAGACAAGAGACCAGACCACCAGGGACAATCAGGGACCAGACCAGCCCAGGTAGTAGGTTTTTTAGTAGCAACAATTTTTTAGGCTTAGCTTAAGCTAGGCACCGTCCGCCACCGTCACTCTCTGCGATCCCCCTCATGTGACACGTGACGTCACGTCACGAGGCGACTGGTGCGAGCGGCCGCTGGCCGGGCATGTGATGCACACGTGCACATGCACCTTTCCCGCTCGCCTGTGATTGGATTCGGGAAGCAAGGCCAGGCAGGGAACCACGTGGTGCTTGTTGTCCCCTCCCTCTCATTGCCCCCTTCCAATCCCAGGCGAGCGAGCGGCCAATGGCCATGCTCGGAGTCTGACGGAGCCTCAGCCTGCGCCTGCTGTCCCATTCTTTTCCTCGGCTCGGTCATCCGATTACACCCCGGGCCGGCGCCCCTCACACTGGCAGGACGCCAGACAGTAAGGCGGCCGCCTGTGCCGCCTTACGTTAGCGCCGGCCCTGGATCAACCCTGCCACGTTAACTCTGAGAATCGAAAAGTCACCGCACGTTCGGTGACTTTTCGTTCTCTTCAATTTGGTGCGATTTGGCGATCCCATTTCGGCGACCCTGCACTGCATTCAGCAAGCACCACAGGACCGTCGTACTGCAGGGAAAAGCTGCCGCAAACCCACAGAACACTCAGCGCAAAACGCACACGCAAATGCACACCGAAACCCGCAAAAACATCTGGATTAACCTCGCCAAACACGCCAGAGGTGAGACCTCACTTGGAGTACTGTGTGCAGTACTGGAGACCGTATCTCCAGAAGGATATAGACACCTTAGAGAGAGTTCAGAGAAGGGCTACTAAAATGGTGTACGGCTTGAAGGAGAAAGGTTACCAGGAAAGGCTTAATGATCTTAACATGTATAGCTTGGAAAAAAGACGAGACAGAGGAGATATGATAGAAACATTTAAATACATAAAGGGAATCCACAAGGTAGAGGAAGGGAGTATATTTAAAAGGAAACAAAATAGCAAAACAAGAGGACATAGTCTTAGATTAGAGGGGCAAAGGTTTAAAAGTAACATCAGGAAGCATTATTTTACTGAGAGGGTGGTGGATACATGGAACAGTCTTCCAGTTGAAGTGGTAGAGGCCAAAACAGTAATTGAATTTAAGCAAGCATGGGATAGGCATAAGGCTATCCTAAATAAAACATAAATCCAGGTAAAGTATCCATGTAATTGGGCAGACTAGATGGGCCGAAAGGTTCTTATCTGCCGACATTTTTCTATGATTCTAAACCCGAGCAGGAGCCGATCACAGCGCAGAGCAGCCGCCGGAAAAACCCGACACCGCAGACGAATGGAGTGAGAGAAAAAAAACAGTACGCGTGAATGTTTGAAAAGTGAAACGCTGTTTACAAAGAAACTACTGAACGAAAATGTCTGGAATTTACATATAAGATCCAATGAATGATAATAAAAAGGGCTGTTACAGAAAAAAAAAAAACTATAAAAAAAAAATGGAAAATATTTTTTTGCTGAAAAATGCCTAAAAGAGCTTAAAAAAATCTAAAAGTAAAGAAACTTTTTACTGCAGAATATTATAATGAACGGTTTATTAGATATTAATTTAAAACGGGAATATTTTTAACATTGAAGCCTATGGGATTCACCTGAATAAACCTATCGAATTAAACCAGGGCAGGGCATTTCGGCAACTTTTCTCAGCTGTTTTGTGTTCTCTGAATAGACAAAGCATTGCTTCTCTATGGGGAATTCACTGCCCTCGAACAGGCAACGAACAGTCACCATATGTGCAGGCAATTCGTCAACATTTGGCGAACTGCCTGCTCTCTGAAT
The DNA here is from genome assembly GCA_009667805.1 of Leptobrachium leishanense. NCBI lineage: Eukaryota > Metazoa > Chordata > Amphibia > Anura > Megophryidae > Leptobrachium > Leptobrachium leishanense. The sequence continues at coordinate 209,338,957 of CM019064.1, forward strand.
AGCCCAATGGCTAGGAAAATTAACCGTATGCTGAATTTCAGCGGTCGGTTACCTTTCACCAGCAATTCGGATCTCTTTGAATAACCCTGTAAATAACTTCAGCAGGAACTTTAGTGGAAACAACAGTGGGAACCCCAAATAAAACTACATTGAAAATTACAATGAACACCTTTTGCAGAAACTACAGTAAAATGAAGTAGGAAAAGTATGGAGAACTACAGTGGAAGTTCTCTAAATGGTGAATTCAATGTAACTAATTTCACAGTAATTGATCCACTGTAGATCCCTGAAGTTCACTGAACTAAATCCACCTTGCATTCAGTGAAAGAATGGTGGTTACTGAATAACCCCCCTGGATGGAGTAGAGGTAACATCACTGCTCTTTAACTGTGGAGACACAGGTTTGAATCCGAGCCAGAGCATCTATCCAGCAAGTATCCTTGGGCAAGACACCTAACGGTACATACTTGCCACCATGGACATACTTGAAAATGAGAGCAATCTCAATGTATCCTTCCTGAGAAAAGGATTTTATGCAATTTGGGTCCTATTCGACAATGACGTCAGAATTAATGAGTGAGCCATATGCAATGGAACATGTACTGCTCATAAAACCGATTACAGATGAAAATAAAATCCTACTTACCAGAAATGGTAACATGTTTTAGCTAGATCAATAAAATGACTAAAAAAAATGAGCTCTGAGTGGAAAAAATATTCAGACAATCACATCTCCAAACCTTATTTATTTTTTATATGCAAATAAAAGCCAAGAATGAAAAAAGGAGCTGTAATAGCCTGGCTGTGAATACAAAAAAATAAATATGTGTGCGAAATAGCATGTAAACAAAAGCCATTAGTACGTGTCAAATCTGTGGTCAGCCAAAGTGTAGATGCAGTTTTAAGAATAGGAGCTTGATATGCTTCAAAAGAAGAGAGATTTATACCAAAAATTTGCAAAATAAAATAATAATATAGGTAAGGTAGATCGGGCAGAGGCACAACAAGAGGATGACAGAGATGGTATAAAGACACAAGACAGAGGTCCACCCAAATCTGCATTTTCAGGCTCATGAAGCCTTTAAGCTACCACTCAGTTAGTGAAACACTAGTGACATAAGATACATTGGGCTCTATTGCACTCCTCGCGCATCGGTTTTGCACGCACGCAAATGCGCATTTGCGCAAGGACAAAACCATTTGTGCAGAACATCGTATTTCGACGTTCGTGCAAACGATGCACGTAATCGTCTACCACGATTGACCCTGCGCGAACTCAGCGTGAGCGCAAGTCCGTGCGCGCATCCTATACTTAACATTGACAGCGCAAATGCGCTCATGCGCTGGTAAGCGGATGGTATTACAATCTTCGCGCATCGAAAGTTTGCGTGCATTTTCGTAACCTCTTTGAAAAGCAGGTGGTAACTGTAAATTTGATCGTCCTGGCCGAAACTAAATACACCAGCACAAAAAAAAAAATACAGCACAGTACAGTTACACATTCTACACATACCCATACATTAAAATTTATAAATTGTGTCATTGTTAATTTTTTCTTTTTTTGGCTGGTGGTTGTTAATTTTTTTTTCTCCTTTTTTTAATTTGTAAATATTTTATTGGAAATGGATGATTGATGTTGGCTGATTCCCGTGACAAATCCCGTGACAAAACAGTCTGCCCACCGATTCTTGCACGCAACGTTCATTTGCGAATGGCTTTGCGCGTCGGATTTGCGCACGAAAAATCTTGAAGGAAGAAAAAATGCGCTCGGATCGGAATACCACGTTAATTTGCGCAATAACGTTTTTTGCGTGCGCAAAAAAAAATTGCGCTGTGCGAGTGCATTTGCGCGAAGAATGTAATAGGGGCCATTGTTTGCATTTATTGTGAATATTCATAACATATGTCTGAGATTATTTACGTTTTGAAGTTTACTTTACATGCGTTGTCTTAGATTGTGTAACATCCTCATTACTACTGCTTTGCATATTCAGCTGGAAAATAATTGGATTTCTGCCTGATCTTTAGTAGCAAGTTAGAAGATTAGAATTACTGGTAAATCTGGCAACGTGTACTAATTCCATTATGTTAATTTGTTTATTTGAGACTTTATGGTGGTTTAATGACTTTAAGTGAAGTAGCAATTAATGTCTTCTAACTGTGGATATGTAATAACATGAAAGGCAGCTAGTAAGGGCTTTGCACTTATTCATAGCATAAATAAGCCTTATGAAAGATTAACTCTTCCCTGAACTGTCTGCAAGTTTAACGTTAATAAAAAATACCTTAAGTCAGTAGAAATAGTGCTGCAGATTTGGATATTAGTTCTGAGGTGGGATTTCTAAGAGCCCTAATACTAAAATGGGGACCCTAGGGGGGCATGGCCGGCTACCAGCGGAGGCAGACGTGTTCTCGTGGAGCTCCACACTTCTGCCGCTTTTGGGGACCTACAGCCGACAGTTACAGGATGTTTTTCATAAATTGAGGTACCACCATGGCTGGCCACCGGAGTTATACTGTCCGGAGCCTGTTTAGTCCCCCCTCCGGACCAGAGACGAGCCGTTTTGGGTCTCTGTTGCCTGCCGGGCCTGCTCTGTCGTCGGCCATCTTGGGGCCTAGGCCCCAGCACGGGTGCAACCCGATCCACCTGCAGCCTATATATCGGGGAACACAGCTGCGGCGAGCCGTGGGGATGGAGGGCCCCTGTTCCCTGGCTGCTGAGGCTGTCCCTACAGCAGAGATTGTGGGGATGAGCGTGGACCAGCGGCGGCTGGTTCACCCTTCCCCCGCCAGAAGCATGGAGGCCGTCCTGGCAGAACTTGAAGCCTGCCTGGAGTTGCTGCCCGGGGCAGACGATGAGCGCCCAATGACGCGTGGTGCATGGCACCAGCTGACGTCAGTGCTGAGGATTAATCAGCGGACGGACGTTTCGGCTGGGCCTGCACCGGAGGACTGCTTCTCAGCCGGTCGCATGGCTAACATCCCCGAGGTGGTAGACGTAACCGCAGAGCAACACGATGGTGAGGCGCGGCGGATTGAGGAGACCGACAGGATGACAGAAGACGCTGCGCGGGAGAATGAAGCGGACGAGGTGCGGCGACCTGGGGGACTTGATGGGGAGGATTGGCCCAGCAGAGCACTGATGGAGTCCCCCCCGACCGGAACCTATGGACTGCCGATCAGCTATTGAGACCGTCGACGAGAGCTGCATGAAGTCGGTGTGCTGTGCTAGAGGTGACTGTAGCGATGAGCGACTGGTGGACCCCCTACCTTTGGGCATAGCGTCTGCACCAGGCAGCGGGGCTATACCAGTCGGAGACGCAGGGCAGCTTGCTGTGATGATTGCGGAGTGTCCCCTCGGGCTGCTGATGAATCTGGAGGTGTGGTGCCTGGGTGGGTGGTCCACTGGTGGGTTGCAGACCCCGGCTACGGTGATGGCGCCTGGCGAGTCTTCCCACCCTACTGGGGCGCTTGAAGGTCAGATTGCTCTACGGGCACACCGGGCTGTTGCTGTGGCTGAGGATGGCCTCTGTCCCTTCCTGTGGCTAGACACCGGCTGAAGACCTCAGTTTGTCTCGATGTGCTCACCCTCACCGCTGCCGTGACGCTCCCTCCACACTGATTTTGATGTATATCCTTGCTATTACATTTTATTATTTTTACGACACATCTTATGAACTCTGTTTTCCGGGACTCCTCTGACCTTTTTCTGCTAGCTGTAATAATCCCTGTCGGAACGCAGTGTTTTGTATGTTTTTTTTTTTTTTTAATTTGGCTATTCCGGGACATCTCGGGGACGCAACCGTGGCCTGGTGCCCGGCTTGCTCCTGAGTGCCCTGGCCAGGTGCCGTTATTCCCCCTTGGCCTCCCTGCGGCCTTATGGACCGTCTGGGTAGTCGCCAAGGCAGGCACATTTTTGGCCTTTGCCATCTTTTTATTCCCCACCCTTTTTCTCTTACAGCTTGATGTCCTCGGCTGGCCTTTTTTTTTTTTAATGTTTCTCTGTTATCTACCTGATGACTTTCTCTGGCTGTTAATAGCCATTAGTTCCCTATAACTTGTTTTTTGGATGAGACCCCACTAATAGGGGATGACTTTGTTGAGTGCATTCCTTGTAGATGACGTTGAAATCTTGATGTGTTTTTCACAGATGACTTTAAACTTTAGTGTGTTTTTTGCAGGAGACCTTACATTTAAGTGTGTTTTCCGAGAATGATCTTAAATTACTTTTTTGTTTTTCTTCTATAGTTTAACAGATGACTTATTTTGGCCCTGCAAGGTCTTTTTCCTTTTATGTTGACTTTCTATGTCGATGCAAACTTTCAAAAATAAAGAATTAAAAAAAAAAAATGGGGACCCTAATGGAGAAAATCTGTGCCTGCAGGTTTCCCCATGGCAGTCCCATTTTAGCATTAGATTCCGTGGCAGGCGCTTCTTCAGCACCTTGCCCCGGAAGGAAGTGCTACCCTCAGTGATACTCGCAATAGCGCTTCCGCGCCGCCACGAGTATCACCTCCTGGAGTCAATATGACTACATGGAGGTTTGCACTTCCAGGCCACGAGGCCTGCGCAATCTCGGAAGAGCGTCTATTTGTCCCCAGTCTCTGCTCGCTGCCAGGAAAAGCGTTGGATCATTCCAACATTCTTGCTGCAGGATGAGAGGTGAGTATCTGATTTACTGGGGGTTTAGGGGGTGCTAAATGATTCTCAAAAAGTAGAATCAGTTAGCACCAGCTTTTATGTGTAGCTAAATTTTTGGTTAGCCCGTCGGTGCAGTAATTAGCGCTAACGCTTTGTAATACTTTACTTATCTCAATACTAATTACTGATTGTGCTCCCCATGTTAAGTATAGGGAGCACAAAGTACAGTAAGTTCACGCAAGCTAACGCAATCATTGATGCGCTAACAGATTTTTCAGAAAGTTTAACGTTAGGAAGGTAATATGGGGAGCATGGGTTAAAATCACTTATCCTGGCGTTACATTTACTCACCTGAATGTTACAACTGGCGTTCACTAAGGAAAAGGATAAACATGCGCACAACGAAAAAATTGGTTTGTTTCGTTCCGGATCGGTTCGTCCTGTTCTTCAATTCGTTTTGGTGAATTCATTATGACACGCGATTCGTATTTTGGATTGATTCGTTAGTTCGTTTTTATTGGTAAGTCGTTTTGCGGAACATTTCATATTTTGTTTTTATTAGTAATTGCATGTTTCGTTTTTATTTTGTACTTCATATTTTGTTTATATTAGTTATTTCGGAATGTGAAACGGATGAATTAAAATTAATTGGATTAAGGAAAAAAAAAAGGATACCTAATCCCCCTGTCTGTGGTGCTAAAACCTATTTAGCACCAAGGACAGCAGCTATTCCTGATGTTGAAACCATTTCAGCGCCATGAATAGCAGCTCCATGGGGCTCCGTAGCCTCGCAGGGCTGATGTCTTTGGTACTGAATAGGTTTCAGCACCAAAAATAGCTGCTGTCCTTGGTACTGAAACGGTTTCAGCACCATGGATAGCAGCTTCGTGGAGCTGCGAAGCCCCGCAAAGCTGCTATCCATGGTGCTGAATAGGTTTCGGCTCCAAGAATAGCTACTGTCTTTGGTACTGAATAGGTTTCAGCACCATAAACAGTCCACACCAAGCGCAGCAAGACTGAAGGAAAGAAAAAAAGCCTTGTTGTTTTTAAAATAAAATAGGAATCCAAAGATTTCGCCAAGAAATGCCTAAAAAAATCCTAAAAAATAATAATAAATAAATAGCCTTTTTGCTGCAAATGAAAAGAATAAACAGTTGACTAAATATTTAATAAAAATGGGGAATATTTTTTACATTGAAACCTCTGGGATTATTTTGTACAGCTGGTATTTTATTACTGGCAACTATTTTCATTGTAGTACCGGTGTTCTGTCGAATAATGCCAAAGCTTCGGATAGTGCAAACGACGCTCTGCGCATGCACCGTGCCGCTACATTATGCCAGCTGATCTGTCAATCAGCTGGAATCCGTGACGTATGCACAAATTGGCCACAAGCGTCGGATCGTGCAAGGGACGCTCTGAGCATACGAAAACTCGGCCACAAGTGTCGAATTGGGCAAGGGACGCTTTGCGCATGCGCCACTGAGATGTATGTGCAAGTAGGGAATCCCCTCGACGCGAGCACATATTGCACGAGGCATTATCTGACCCATCAGATAATGCTTTGCGCTTTGTGCGCATGCGCGTGCCGACACCACGGAGGAGAAGAAAGTTTGTTTGAATTGTCTTGGCAACCGTGCTGCAGTTTCAGGGTCTTGGCAATCTTCTTATAGCCTAGGGGCCATCTTTATGTAGAGCAGCAATTCTTTTTTTCAGATCCTCAGAGGTTTCTTTGCCACGAGGTTCCATGTTGAACTTCCAGTGACCAGTATGAGAGAGTGAGAGCGTTAACACCAAATTTAACATACCTGCTCCCCATTCACACCTGAGACCTTGCAACACTAATGAGTCACATGACACTGGGGAGGAAAAATGGCTAATTGGGCCATTCTTTACGCTTCACGTTCAGTCTCTAACCAAATCCTACTACTTCCACCTAAAAAACATTGCACGCATTCGTCCCTTTCTTAATCAGGACTCTACTAAACTGCTCATCCAAGCTCTTATTATCTCCCGCCTTGACTACTGTAACCTCCTTCTCTCTGGCCTTGAGAGATCCCAAATTCTCCGTCTGCAGTCTGTTATGAATGCCTGTGCCAGACTTATACACCTCACATCCCACACCTCTCACACCTCACCCCTTTGTCAATCTCTACACTGGCTCTCTGTTTCCTTTAGAATCCATTACAAACTATTGGTGCTCACGTACTCCATAACTATGCCCCTGACTACATCTACTCCCTTATTAGCAGGTATATCCTGTCCCGGCCACGTTGCTCTTCCAATGACCTGATGCTATCAGTTCCTCGGACACGTACCCTCAACTCTCGCCTTCAGGACTTCTCCCAAGCTGCCCCCTTTCAATGGAAAGCCCTCCTTGGCCCAATTTGGACATTTTCACTTAGGGGTGTACTCACTTTTGCTGCCAGCAGTTTAGACATTAATGGCTGTGTGTTGAGTTATTTTGAGGGGACCGCAAATTTACACTGTTCTGCAAGCTGTACACTGGCTACTTTACATTGTAGCAAAATGTAAATTCTTCAGTGTTGTCACATGAAAAGATATAATAAAATATTTACAAAAATGTGAGGGGTGTACTCACTTCTGTGAGATACTGTATCACTGGATAAACATATCCCAGGTTTATAATAATTCCAAGTATATCCCATTAGTAAAAGAGTATCATACCCCTCCAGATTAACCAAACTATATTATAACTCCACTAGATTCAAATAGGTCAAGCTGCCAAACTCTGCCCCCCCCCCCAGATGTTTCTACAACTACAACTCCCATGATTTCCTGGCCATATATTACAATCAAAAAATTCTGGGAATTGTATGCTGTCAACGTCTAGGGCGCCAGAGTCTGAGATTCCTGACATAGACTCTTACATTCTTATTCTCCGGGGCTTGCTTTATAATGCTTAATAGTGCCATGTAAATATCATCAGTGTATATTCAGAAGTATATATTCAGAAGAGTATAATTCGTCAGAAAGGAGGTGTTTGTCTTTATAAATATGGATAACTAGCAAAGCAATCAGCCAAAAGGCTGTACTAAACCAGAACCAAAGTTACATTAGAACATACAGTATAAGAAAATAAAAACGAATCCCCTCTGATCCTTAATAGCCATCAGCAATAGCTATCTTGTAGGAGGATGAACAAAGTTATTCAACCCCTTCACTACCAAGTGATTTTCCAAAAAACATTGTCCATTGTTTTTTTATAAAATTTTTAATTAATCATATTGTAGGAAATAGTTCTTACTGTAAATAATCTATTTGGCCAGTAGATGGCACCATCTAATGCCAGATTAAGTTACAGCCATCACAGCTGTATCTTTTTTTTGTCTCCTCCTGCATTGGCTGCTGAATGCCTGATATTTCAGAGCATTCAACAGCTGATTTTACAGTTGTAGCTCTTTAGGCATTATGCCCACAGGCCTAAAACTTTGGGGGCACCTTCTGCAGCAGAAAAGCAAACAAAATTATTTTGCAGCAAATGAATTTAATTTGCTTTTGGGCTACAGCTCAGCATTTCGAGATATCTCGACATCGGGGCCCGAGATATCTCGATCTCGGTAGTGAAGGGGTTAAGTATACATATTTAGGTGGCAACTAAATGTATTAGGAATTCGAAATAAACGTGTTAGTAGGCTGTATTTGTCCTGATGAATATTGAAATTCAAAGTAAATTATAGTTAAGAAAAATAAAAACAAGTATATACGTATTTAAAAACAAGATAAGAATAGATGAAAAATGCAGTAGATAAATAGGAAATATTTTCTAACATCTCTAGCCATATCCTTTGTGGGAATGGCAACAGCTAACTAAAATGATATAGGTTGTAATACGAAGCATCAGAGAATAGTGCAGAATCCAAAATATTACGAAAACCTTGTAGGGCAGTGTGAATCACCACTGCTGTTCTTGCGACTCAAAAGAGGGATGTTTATTAAGACAGAACATATCTCCAGAACTGTAGATAGAGAACATAATGCAAGGTCTGTGTACCAAATATGCGGACTGGTAAAAACTGCCATGTTTGCTTTTTGGAAAATCATTTAGAATCTCTTAAACCCCCCTCCTCCCAATTAATCCGATACTCACCTCTCATCCCGCGGCAAAAAATGATGGCCTGATCCTCTGTTTCCTGTCCCCGGGAGCAGAGTGAGACAGGGAACAAATAGTTCCCAGTGTCTCTCCGCAATCACGCCGTGGCGCAGGGCTCGCAGCCCTCCACGGAATCTGAAGCCAGCAATACATGTATATCCTGTGTAGAGAAGGGGACAGCAACCTTGGCCCTCCAGATGTTTTGGAACTACATCTCCCCTGATGCTCAGCCAACCCAATGAATGGTTGAGTATCATGGGAAATGCAGTTCCAAAACATCAGGAGGGCCAAGGTTACTGGTTAGAAGATATATTTATGTTCCAGCTACCATTGGCTAGCAGAAGCAGAAGCAGCGACAAGGTCATGGACTTGGATGCCAAGCTAGTAACGTTTACATTTTAAATTTTGAACTCTGTTGATTATGATAATTCTTCGCATCATAGCACTCTGCCAGGTTTATGCCACCATGATATATAAAAGGAAAACTTAATAATTTTTACCCAATCAATATATTTTTAAGCAATCATGAAGAGAAGTTGTGTTTATAGTATGCAATTCCACGATGAACACATCTTGTTTATGCTACTTGTTTTAATCTAGAAAGCATGTGTATTCAGAAACATCCGTAAACATCCATTCTGTTTTGCTGTTGGTGAACAGAAACATACTGCGAATGATGATTTGTGTATTTATATACTGTGCTACCAGATTAAAGGGATTTAAAGACACAAATTATTTTCCACGTTTCTGTTCTTGAATTAATCAGGTGTTATTATATTTTACCTCTATGGTTGTCTTGTAGCTAATAGCTTACATTTACAGAGCATTCTATCTGAATTTTTCAACTAGAATATATTTCGGTTGACTTTTAAGACTGAAGGCATTGCAGGTCGGATTGGCTATTTATTTTAAAACTCCACAGCGATAAAATAAAGGGCCTATTCACTTCAGCGCACTTTGGCTATTCCGTTTTGCTGACAGTATGGTGAATGAACTGTCAACCCTAGTAAATCACCATAGTGTGCTTAAGATGGAGTCACCAAAACCTCATGAAAAAGTTGGAGAACGGCACCGAAGAGCACCGAAAGCGCCTAAGTGGTTTTGGCGTATTCCACCGAAAAAATACGGAACTCTCCCATTCTCCTAGTAGGTGTTTAAACCAATAAAGATACATTAAGTTAGCACCATCCAAGCCCTGGTCAATGAGGCGATAAAACCTGCAACCCTGGCACAACAAAGTGACCCGGTATCTCCAAAGATGTTCTAGAACTGCTGAATGCTACTGGAGAAAGACCCACTTCCACTCAGACTTTCTTCACTATAAATTTATGCTCCAGTTCTACAGCTCTGCCCTCTTTATAGCCAAGCAGTCATATTATACGTCGCTCATATACACTCACTCACAAAATCCAAAACACCTGTTCGGTGCGTTCACCATCCTACTGTGGCTGTTCCTCACACCGACCTCAATGTCGACGACCTAACGTGCTTTTTCAAAGCAAAAATAGAACAGATAAGAACTGAAATCTCAACAATGCTGCTATCACCCATGCAGGAAGATCATGTCTGTTCTCACGTGTTTAACTTATTCCCTTCAGCGACTGAACACGAGGTCTTTATGTTATTACAATCCTCTTATCCTAATACCTGCCCCCCTCGTCCCTGTTCCCTCACATCTTACCAAAACACTTTCCGTTTCTCTTGTACCATCCTTGACCCACACCTTTTAATTTGTCTTTAACCTCTGGGGTCTTTCCTGCTCCCCTCAAACATGCCACGGCAGTCCCGATCCTAGAAAAGCCGTCTCTGGATCCAATTGATCCCTCTAACTACCGCCCGTGTCCCTGCTCCCTTTTGCCTCCAAACTCCTTGAAAAGCATGTGTATGCCGGTCTGATTGACTTCCTCAATTCCCATTCTCTCCTTGACCCTCTGCAATCTGGCTTTTGCTCACTGCACTCGATGAAAACGGCTCTTGCGAAACTGACCAATGATCTTGCAACTGCTAAATCTCATGGGTGCTACTCTCTGCTGATCCTCTTTGACCTCTCTGCCGCCTTTGATACAGTTGACCACTCGCTCCTCCATCAAACTCTTAGTGATATAGGCTTTTAAGGTACTGTTCTTTCATGGTTCTCTTCGTACCTGTCCCAATGATCAATAATGTCTCATTTTCTGGAAGTACCTCCTCCCGGCAGCCTGTCTCTGTTGGGGTGCCCCAAGGTTCAGTACTGGGCCCTCTTCTTTTTTCAATCTACACTGCATCTCTAGGCAAACTGATCAGCTCCTTTGTATTACAGTACCACCTATACACTGATGACACTCAAATATACCTCTCCTCCCCTGATCTCTCTCCTGCTCTCCTGTATTGAGTCACTGTCTGTCTCTCTGCCATCTCAAATTGGATGTCCTCCTGCTTCCTTAAAGTCTATCTTGCCAAAACTGAAATTCTCATTGTTCCTCTCTCCAAGGAAAACCCAATACCAGCTATCTCTCTTCAAGTAAATGGAATGCTCATTAGCCCAACACCTCAAGTTCGCTGCCTTGGTGTTACTTTCGATTCTGACCTAATGTTCTCTCCCCACGTCCAGACAGTGACCAAAACATTCCCCATCAATGGCAAGTTCTGTCCTTTATATTTTTTTAAAACAACAGAGCTAACAACTGATAGCTCCAGTCCCCACCAGGTGGAGATAAAACTTAACTTTTATGCTAACACAGTGTAGCCTGTGATGGTATACTGAAGATTAAACAAAAACGGGTTTACACTTACGTTTTAAAGTGCCCAAAGTCTGGCACTAGATGTATAGATAGCCAGCAATTTTATCTATACATATACTTAGATAGATCTATACAAGATAGATCTATACATCTAGTGCCAGACTTTGGGCACTTTAAAACGTGAGTGTAAACCCATTTTCTTTAATCTTCAGTATACCATCATAGGCTACACTATGTTAGCATATTTTCTCTTTAGGTAATCATCGCCTGAACAGCGAGAGAACAAAATCCTACACTCCGGTAAAGGGTCTAGAAGGAAGCACAGACCTCACCACACTAAGTTCAACATTTGTGTTTGGTTGTTTGGTGTTTGTTTTGGGATATACCACCGAGTGGAAGAGGACAACGGCTGATTCTATACTGCATTTTATCTATAGTTTTAAGGACATCATTAAGACATTTTTTTAAACAAAATTGTTTGCATATATACCCTGCTTAAATTTAAAGGAACCACTAGGTTATACAGCATTATCACGTTGAAAACTTACTGTTACATCCTCAGCCCCTGTTGTGCTCCCTGGGGGGTCTGGGCAGGGTGGTGTGCCACTGGCTGGTCGGTTGCCAGCACTTCCTGATGGCAGACTGGCATCTGAGGGGACGGGGTCTGGTGTAGTCACAAGGAGCCGCCGCGTTTAAAAGAGGAAAGAAGGAATGGCCTCATTGCCCTGACGTGGAGTTTGTTTCCAGCAGTGCTAAGTTTATTCCTTATTGATTACTGTTACTGACCCATTTCTGTATGCGAATCCTTCTCCTGTTGACTGACCCAGCTTGTACTTTGACCACTCTACCTGAACATTTGAATATTGCTGTTTGTGAGCGCTGGCAATTAACCCTATGCTTGCAGCTGGGTTTATTGCTCGCAGTCTGGGTTCTGTCCCATCTTGTCTTAGGGTATCGCTTGTGACCTTTTGACGTACAGTTACCCAACGTACTGCTCCTGTCTTTGTTCATGTGAAAACTGCAATTCAGAAAGATTGTTTATTTTTGGCATTTGCTTTGACTGTCCTGCACCTTGAATACTTCACGGACTCACGTTCCACGTATCATGTTTCTGAGCATGTCATAGGTAACCTGTTGGTCTTGAAACCTTCAGAGCCTAGTGGCAATTCAGTTAACCCTTGTGTCTCCTTGGCTATTAATTTGCAGTCTGTAGTTTATGAACCATTTGTTTTTTAAGCTGATATTATTGCCCTCAAGGATCTCAACTCCGCTACTCGTGTGGCAGCGTTACCGCTACTGTTACACTTACCTTTTATTGAAGTTATATACACGTATGATACTGTGTATCTAAAAAAACGTGGCCACAATACCCAAACACACAAATAACACAGATATGATAAAACCAATGCTCGAAAACAACCTAGGGAAGAAAATATAATTTGTGTCCAGATCTAAATGGAAACTATATCTGGCCCTATCCCATGTGTAGATGATACCAGGCCACTGTAGAATGGATTAATATCAGCACCATCTACGGTGTAAAAAGTCCAACTCACATGGATAACAGCAAAATAAATTATATCCCCAGCTTAGAGAATATACTGAGATGGGCCCCAGAGGCAGTTTGAATCACGTGGGATATGTTTTCCCCCTGTGATTGCTACCCACACCACGGTAGGGGACGTTATCATCTGTGCAACCACAAACAACCCCCTAAATCTCATACTCTCTAAGGCTAATGTCAGATGAACACAGTCTGAGCGCACTCTGCGTGCGTGCATAACGTACAGACGTACTGACGGAAGATACTGTAGACACCACACAGTCTATTTTTTTGGACGGATGTAGAAAAGAAAAGGAATTATGCAGGGTTATTCAAAGAGATCCGAATTGTGGCCGAAAGGTAACCGAACAGTGAAATTCAGCGTACGGTTACCTTTCCTGGCCATTCAGTTATTCAGAGAGCAGGCAGTTCGCCAAATGTTGACGAATTGCCTGCACGTACGGTGTCTGTTCGAGGGCAGTGAAATCCCCATAGAGAAGCAATGCTTCGTCTATTCAGAGAACAAAAACCAGCAGCGAAAAGTTGCTGAATTGCCCTGCTGTTCGGTGGTTTCATTCGACAGGTTTATTAAGGCGAATCCTATTCAAGAATACTTGCTTTTTTTTTCACTCCATTTGTCTGCGGTGTTGGCTTTTATGGTGGCTGCTCTGCGCTGTGATCGGCGGCTGCTCAGGTTTCTCCGGCGTGTTCGGTGGGGTTAATCAAGATGTTTTTGCGGGTTTTGGGGTGCCTTCGCCGGCTTTTGCGGTGAGTGTTCGTCGGGTTTGCGGCGGCTTTCCCTGCACTACGACGGCCCTGTGGTGCTTGCTGAATACACCACAGGGTCGCCGAAATGGGATCGCCAAATCACACCGAATTGAAGAGAACTAAAAGTCACCGAACGTGCAGTGACTTTTCGATTCTCTTTGAATAACCCTGATGGGAAACAAAATTAATATGAAAAATTATAAAAATTGGAAAATTATATGAAAAGCCATTTTGTGCGCCAAAGTGCTGGACGTCGCAAATGCGCTCCGTCTGACTTCGTGTCATCATGCACACAGAACGCTATGCGGACGTGGCGCACTCTGCGCTTCCATCTTAGCGGTTTTACGTTCTTGCCTAAATTGAGTCCGTTTGCCATCTGCGTGGTGCGTCCACACTTCTGTGCGCATGTACTTTGTGTGTGGGTCTCTATTGATCATGATTCTATGCTACGACGGACGTTAAACTGTGCGGCAACACGGACGTGATAACTGCATTCGTCTGATGCGGGCCTAAGCTGGGACACAAATTTTATTTTCTACAGGGCTTTGAAGACAGACTTTCTATATATACTGATCCTACATCAGCTGGCATCCAGATCTGCCTGCTCATGAATATTCATGAACTGACTCACACCTGCTTCCCATTAGTTGGATGTGAAGTTTAAAAACAGCGTCCAGACCATGCATTTCTGTACTCCTGATGAGAAATTCTGGCAAAATGTGCATTGAGTACGTTTATCTCTGCAGTCTAGGGCCAGTGATGAGAAATCTTTATCTAGCTACAGGGTGATTAGCTGGCCTTACAGGTGTAGCGCACACTACCGAAGGAGCCGCTGAATAAACCTCGGGATAGTCTCACCGCACTAGGAAATAACTATACACCAGCACTGTTGTGGATTTTTCTATATTATATTCTTTACTGATCCCAATAAAGCAGCATATAATACGCATATACAGTATTTGAGTAACAAGAATTCGTAATGCGGGAAAAACACGCGGCGGTAAAAGAAAAAACGGTTAACCCCCTCAGTTCTGGAGTGTAAGTCCCGTGAATAATAGCTCAAAAATATATATGTGTGTTGTTTAGGGTACCCGGGTACTATGTTCAACTGGCCAGTGATGAACGAAAAGAGCAATCTTCGACTAGTCACCGTTGGGGCCCTGTGGATTTAAACAATATTGCAGCATGCGTTTCTGTTTTGGAACTGTGGCCTGGAGGCCTCTCACCCATCCGATGAACGAAACTGTCCAGCACTCGATGCCTCGACCAAAAGATCTTCTCCCCTATGTACTGGGACTGTGCCACTGAATCTGCTCCCTTCTTGCTAAATCCCTGCAACTGGAACAACGATCTGCCGCCTGCACTCCCAATCGATCCACGCGGTCTCCTAACTCGGGGTCCTGCCGTAACCAGCTTGTCCTCCAGACCTCTCAGCGCTGCGTAGGTAGGTCTCAACACGGTCACTGTCCCGATCTCCAGCACCAGTAAGACAGCGTCTGTACTCTGGCCTGGTTGCGATTCCTGACAGCTCCAATGTGCGACCTCCACCTTTCACTGCTCCGCTCACTCTGCCCATGCCTTGCACGAGGCTGCTGATCTATTTCTTCTTCCTTGTACCACCTCCTTCCTGTCCTCACGCAAAGGGTGATGGTACATGTAGTTCGGTTTTGTCCAGCATAGTCCACAATGTCTCTGTCTCCCTCTGGTGGCAGCAATAGTTCAATGCACCAGAATACAGTGTTTTTAAAGAAGCGCTACACTCTCCCCCCCTAAACTCTTGGGTCCGTCCAAGGGAGTGTAACAGATACATAACATCGCAATATTTACATTAAGCAATACATTCAGGCTCAGTAGCAGACATATAATGGGTCAGATATACATCCTCAAGCTGACTCATGTCCCTAACTACCTCAGCTAGCGTAGGAGACACTTCAGGCAGCCATCGCACAGTGGTAACAGCTTCTTCAGTGCTATGTCCCGGTGAATCATAGGTAAGTCTCTGAGGGGGCCGGATCGAACGTTTAGACTCCGGTTCAGTCCTCTCCTCTTCGGGTGGAAGTGCCACATTTACAGGCTCAATTCTCTCACCTACAGCTGGAGCAGACACCTCCTCTGAGTATGAGCCTTCCAGTGAAGGCATAGAACTGTAATCTATGGATGCATCTTCTGGAACTACAGGAACTTCCGAGGTCTCAGGTACTTCAAATCTGAATTCAGAAGCCTCAGGCCTCAGGGTACTTTCACACCGTTCAGAAACAGATTTGGTAAACTGGCAGATCAGGCAGTTGCTTGCAGGCAATGTAAACTTGAGAACTCCATCTATCTGCCAGCTTGTGCCTTGCAGAAACACCTAAGTTCTTCAACAAAACCCTATCACAGGGTTGTAGATCCTGTATATGAACTCTCAAGTCGTAGTTTCGCTTATTCCTCTGTTCTCTGCCTTCTGAAGTCAAACGGGAATGTTCAAAAGCAGAAGTCAAATTTTTCCGGAGTCTGTCCACATAATTTTTGTGAGAGGCCACAGATGTCTGATCAAGAGATAGTCCAAATGCCAAATCAACTGGCAGCCGAGCTTCTCTTCCGGACATGAGACGATAAGGTGAGTATCCGGTAGCGTCACTCTCCGTACTGTTGTATGCGTGTACCAGCGTAGCTATGTGATGACTCCAATTCTGCTTTTCTTTGTTTGACAGTGTCCCCAACATATTCAGCAGAGTGCGATTAAATCTTTCCGGTTGAGCATCACCTTGTGGGTGATATGGAGTAGTTCAGGTCTTTTGAATTCCCAACAGTTCTAGCAGTTGCCCAACCAATCGGCTCTCAAAGTCTCTGCCCTGATCTGAGTGGATTCTCTTTGGTAGGCCATAATGAACAAAAAACTTCTCCATTAAAACCTTTGCCACTGTAGGAGCACGTTGGTCTTTGGTAGAAAAAGCTTGAGCATAACGGGTGAAATGATCAGTCACTACTAAAATATTTCCCTGCCCACTAGCATTAGGCTCAAGCACAGGAAATCAATGCACATCAAATCCATGGGTCCTTGACTTTGTAGGTGGCTCATTGGAGCAGTTTGGGTTGGTAGGGTCTTCCTCTGAATACACCTCAAACACGAATAGCAATAACTTTCAACTTCAGATCTCATACAAGGCCAGTAGAATCGGTCTCGCACCAGTTTAAAAGTTCTCTCTGAACCCAGATGTCCATGGACATCATGTAATGCTCTCAACACACCTTCTCTGTGCTTGGTGGGGAGGAACAACTGTTGCATTTCTTCAGCATTGTTCGAGGGGCCCCTTCGGTAGACCACCCCATCCAGCATCTTCAACCGCTCCCATTCCTTGTATACCAATCGGGCCCCTTCGGGGGAATTAGTCAGTAGAAATTCCCTTTGACCCGCGTTCATAGCTTTCATTGTCAAAGCGATCAGAGGATCTTATTTTTCCTCCTACTTAGGCTTTGATACAGTATATTAGATATATTTTCATGGTATGTCCTTCCCTAGGCAGTTTTAGAGCTTTGGTTTTATCATCTATGTCATATGTGTGTTTGGTTATTGTGGCCATGTTTTTTAGATACAAAGTATCATACTTCAATAAAAATTAAGTTTTAACCTACCTGGTGGGGACTGGAGCTATCAGCTGTTAGCTCTGTTGTTTTCAATTCCATGTACAGGGTTGATTCTATGATCCTGTTTAGGGATGAGCCGAACACCCCCGTGTTCGGTTCGCATTCGAACTCGAACAATTTCAAAAGTTCGAGTTCGAACTCGAACACGAACCAAACTCAATGCAGGTCAATGGGACACAAAAGTTCGAATTTTAGAGTGCCCTCCAAGAGGGCATATATGCAAGATATTTGCCATAAAAGGTGTATGGGGGTCCGGGTAGTGCCCTGGGGGACAGGTAACAAGAAAAAAAGTTTTTAAAAAAAACTTTTTTAAAGGAACAGTGAGTTTTCCATGAAATAAAGGTTAAGAATAAAAACTAAAAATTCCTTCAAATATCATGCCTAGGAGGTCCCCATAACCTGCCTGTGAAGTGACGGATTTGTAGGATGTATAGAAACATTTAAAAACAAAAAATGACATTTCAAATGACGGTAAATGGTTTTCCTTTAATCTATTCATAAACAACTGCTTGGGGCGGCAGTCTGAATGAAAAGAAGAGACATTTTAGGACACGCAGAACAAGTTTAGTGATTTATTGGCTAAATTATGGTGAAACCTATGCAGGTTTTGGATGAAAGTAACAATATGTGCTTTAAAATTGGGCCTTTAGTGTCAACAACAGTGCCGTCACACCGTAACCCCTCTGTGGTATTGTGGAAGAGTGCAGGGTTGGACCCTGCGGTCCAATATTAAAATGATATGAATCTGGTATAGGCGTCAGTGGCAGTGCACCCAAATATTGTGCCTTTGGTGGCAGCAAGTGCCTTCACACCGTAACCCCTTTGTGGTATTGTGGAAGAGTGCAGTGGTGGAGGTTTTGTGAATGCAGAAGAGATCCCTGATCTATTCAGTTACGTCAGCATCAGGGGATTGATAGCTGCTGATCCAGGACTGATTCATTTTTATAAATGTCAGCCGGTCTACAGAGTCGGTGGACAGACGCACTCTTTTGTCTGTGACAAAACCTCCAGCGGCACTGAACGTCCTTTCAGAAAGCACGCTGGATGAAGGGCAACCTAGTAGCTGCATAGCATATTGACTAAGTTCTGGCCAGTGATCCAATCTCAACACCCAGTAAGCCAGTAGATAGTTACATAGTTACATAGTTATATAGGCTGAAAAAAGACATGCGTCCATCGGGTTCAGCCTCTCCCACATAACCTACTGCTGTTGATCCAAAAGAAGGCAAAAAACCCAGTCTGAATGCTTGCCAATATGCAACATACTGGGAAAAAATTCCTTCTTGACCCCAGAATGGCAGTCAGATTTCTCCTTGGATCAAGAAGCTTTTACCCACATATATAAATATTATAACCCTTAATATTCTGTGTCTGCAGGAAGTCATCCAGTCGTTTTTTAAAAGTCTGTACAGACTCTGACCCAACCACCTCAACAGGCAGAGAATTCCACAGCTTTATTGTTCTCACCGTAAAATAACCCTTCCTATGCTTTAAGCTAAATTTTCTTTCTTCCAGTCTAAATGGATGACCCCTTGTCCTATGTATAGTCCTGTTAATGAATAGGCTATCAGACAATGGTTGATAATGGCCCCGTAGATCATCTGCTGTAAAGGTATCCAGGTCTGCCCTTGCCCTTAGGTAGTCCTGCACCATATGGTGAAGACTCTAGCAATGGGTGCCTACAGTTGACGTCCCTGGACGTTCTGGACTAAAAAAAATTAAAAAGGCATCAGTCAAGCGGCCCCGGCCTTCACCGCTCTTCCTCTGATCTTCCGCAGCCTCAGAAGCACCTGTGTCATCACTTGGTAACCTACTAGTGCCTGTAAAGGCGTTACACAAGTGTCGCTTTAGAGCGTCCTCAAGTTGTTTCATCCTGTGCTCCCTCTGTGCGGGCAGGATGAGCTCTGCAACTTTACCCTTGTATCATGGATCAAGAAGGCTTGCCAACCAGTAATGATCCCTCTCCTTGATAGCATGAATCCTGGGTTCCTTTACAGGCTTTGCAGGATAAGGGACCCATGCAGTGTAGGTTGGAGGTGACATTAGCTTCCGAGTCTTCCTGGTCAATGAGGATGACCCCAACGTGCACTTCCTCCTCCCAGCCACATACTAGTCCTTGGGTTTCCGGGCACACAAAACCCTCCATTGAGGAATCCCCACCTTCAATGCCCCAACTACTTAAATATTCCTCCTCCTCCTCATCCTCCTCCTGTCTGATCTAAAGACCCGCAGGAATGCTGTCTGCGTAAAGGCTGGGGCCTTGAGAGCTAGGGAAGGCCTCCTCTTCCTCCTGCTGCTCTGCCTCTAGTGCCATATCTTTATTTCCCTGCAGAGTGCGCTCCAGCAGGAACACTAAAGGAATTGTGTCACTGATGAATGCACTGTCCCTGCTCACCATCCTCATTGCCTCCTCAAATGGTGACAGGACAGTGCATGCATCCTTGATCATCAGCCACTGCGGGGGGGAAACGAAGTTGACTGAACCTGTCCTTGTGCCATACTCACACAGGTACTCATTGATGGCCCTCTGCTGCTTGTGCAGATGCTGCAGCATTGCTAATGTCGAGTTCCACCTGGTGGGCATGTCACAGATCAGATGGTTTGTGGGAAGGTGGAATTCTCTTTGCATTTCTGCCAGGCGAACACTTGCTGGGAATGACCGTCTGAAGTGGCTGCAGACCTTTCTGGCCTGGCCGAGAAGCTCTGCCAGTCCTGGGTACCTGGTTAGGAAACGCTGTACCACCAGATTTAGGACGTGTGCTAGGCATGGTACATGCGTCAACTTACCCTGGCGTAGGGCGGAGAGAAGGTTGGTGCCATTATCACAGACAACCATTCCCAGCTGCAGCTGGCGTGTTGTTAACCATCTCTGCACCTGCCCCTGCAGAGCTGGCAGAATTTCTGGCCCGGTGTGGCTCCTGTCCCCTAAACAAAACAGCTCAAGCACAGTATGGCATCTTTTTGCTTGAGCCATTGCGTAGCCCCTGTCACGCGTCGGTTTAACTGCCACTTCGCCAGAAACAGAGAAGGAGGAGGAGGAAGAGGTGTGTGGAGCAGACAGACCTCATACAAGCAGCTTTCTGGAGTGTGGTGATGAACAAGCTCCAGCAACAGAGCCCCATCTTGGATCCCTCCCAGCTGCAATCAGAGTTACCACATGTGCCGTGAAGGAAATGTAACGTCCCTGTCCATGCTTGCTGGATCACGTGTCCTAAGTTAATGTGCACCTTGTGTCACAGATCCCCCTGATACTAGAGTGGTGGTCCCTATACGCAGGACACTCTCTACCCTTCCGATCCTTAGAGTGGTCGGCACGACTAGACAGACTACTAGAATGGCAGTACAGAGCACATACAAGAGAGACGTCACGGATCCTTCTGTTTATCTGACTAGTGGTCCCTAGACGCAGGACACTCTCTACCCTTCCGATCCTTAGAGTGGTCGGCACGACTAGACAGATATAGAATGATACACAAGACCTTAGAACAATTAGCTCTTCCCAAGACCCTAACAAGACAAGGGGTAGTCTGATGTGTGCTTAGGGTGCCACACAGACTGACCCCAATACCAGAATTAGAAGAGTTAATGCCAATACCAGGGGTTACACACAGAATGGTCGTTCGCCAATGCCAGGATCATACACAGAGTGGTTCGTTCGCCAATGCCAGGGGTCATACACAGAATCGTTAGTTTGCCAATGCCAGGGGTCATACACAGAATCGTTAGTTTGCCAATGCCAAGGGTCATACACAGAATCGTTAGTTTGCCAATGCCAAGGGTCATACACAGAATCGTTAGTTTGCCAATGCCAGGGGTCATACACAGAATCGTTAGTTTGCCAATGCCAAGGGTCATACACAGAATCGTTAGTTTGCCAATGCCAAGGGTCATACACAGAATCGTTAGTTTGCCAATGCCAAGGGTCATACACAGAATCGTTAATTTAGTCAAAATATACAAGAGCTCTGCGGGAAGTAACTACCACGTCAGGGCACCGGCTTCTCTGTGAGTCTGGGCTTTAAACCCGGCGGGTCCGCGTCTCGCCGCCAGGCCCCGCCCCCGGCGTCCCACGTGTGCGGAAGCGCCGCAATATCACTCACTCGGCGCCTGGCCAGCGAGCAGCGAGGAAGCTGCTGCCAGGCGCCGGGGGGGTGCGGGGGCCACCGTGACAGAACCCCCCCTCTACGGGCGGCCACTGGACGACCCCCAGGAGCGCGGGGATGAGCCAAATAGAAAGCCCTCACCAACCGAGGAGCATGAACCTCAGTAGCCGGGAGCCAAGAGCGATCCTCTGGACCGTAGCCCACCCAGTCAACCAAGTACTGAAGGACCCCCCTAGAAACCCTGGCGTCCAGAATGGCCTCAACTTCAAACTCCTCCTCGCCCTCCACAGAGACAGGAGGAGGGGGGACACGGACCCTGGTGTACCGATTACACAAGAGTGGCTTTAAAAGAGGCTCACGTGGAACACATTGTGTATCCTGATATGGGAGGGCAGTGCCAAAGCATAGGAGACCGGATTGATTCGCCGCAGAATCTTATAGGGCCCTATGTATCTGGGTGCCAGTTTCATAGAGGGTACTAAGAGCTTGATGTTCCGTGAAGAAAGCCAAACCCTGTCCCCAACTTGATACACGGGTGCCGGCCTCCTGTGTCTGTCGGCCTTGATCTTCTGGATACCACTGCTATCCTCCAGTGCCCTTTTAACCCTTCCCCAAGTTTCTTTCAATGACGCTAAATGCTCATCCAGAGCAGGAATCGCGGTATCAGGAAATGTAGCAGGGAGCACGGAGGATCAAAACCGTAAACAGTGAAGAAAGGGGAATGTCCTGTGGCTTCGCTCACTGCACTGTTCAAGGCATACTCTGCCCACGGTATCAGGTCTGACCAGTTATCTTGTCGTTCGGATATAAAGCACCTGAGATATTTCTCTATATTTTGATTGGCTCGTTCTGCTGCTCCGTTGGTCTGGGGGTGATAGGCCGAAGAGAAGGATAGGTCTATCCCCACATTCTTGCAAAACCCTTTCCAGAATCTGGAGACGAATTGGGTCCCCCTATCAGAGACAATCCCAAGAGGAATACCGTGTATGCGGACCACATTGGTAATGAAAATGGGCACCAGTTCGGCTGCCGAAGGAAGTTTCCGAAGAGGAACATAGTGACCCATTTTGGAGAATCGATCAATGACCGTGAGTATTACAGTATTCCCTTTTGACTCGGGTAACTCTACTATAAAATCCATAGCTAAATGCGACCATGGTCGTTCGGGGATTGGCAGAGGCTGGAGTAAACCAATGGGCGCTGTTTTGGGACTTTTATGTCTTGTGCACACCTCGCACACGGTTATGTAATCCTTAACATCACGGCGCACCGTGGGCCACCAGAGGAGTTTACGTATACTAGACACTGTTTTGGTGATCCCCATATGCCCAGAGGTTTTGTTATCATGATAAAGTTTTAGTACTTCTTCTCTTTCGTTCTCAGGTACAAAGAGTTTCGCAGGAGGTCTCCCCCCAGGAGCTGTACCCTGGGCGGTCTGCAATCTTAACATCAGAGGAGACGAGACACTAATCGTGGTAAGGGCTATAATTCTTTCCTGGGGTACAATGGGATGCTGATCTTGGATGTTATGTTCGTAGGATTCGTATTGTCTTGACAATGCGTCTGCTTTAATGTTTCTTGACCCAGGTCTATATGTGAGGACGAAATTAAAGCTTGAAAGAAACAATGACCATCTCGCTTGTCTGGCATTTAACCGTTTAGCGTCTCCAATGTACGTAAGATTCTTATGATCGGTTATGATGACAATGGGGTCCCTAGACCCCTCCAATAAGTATCTCCATTCCGTCAAGGCTGCGATAACTGCTAACAACTCTCTATTTCCGATATCATAGTTCCTCTCTGCCGGGGACAACTTTCGGGAATAGAAGCCGCATGGATGCAAGGGTTTGTCGGGTGCCTCCCTTTGGGACAAGACTGCACCAAGACCTAGCTCGGAGGCGTCAACTTCAACCTGGAAAGGCAGAGCCGGATCTGGATGTCGGAGAACAGGGGCAGTTGTGAATGCCTGTTTAAGTGCCTCAAAGGCTTGACTGGCCTGGGGTGTCCATTTCTGATTCACCAGCCCTTTTTTAGTCATAGCCGTGAGGGGAGCTACCAAGGCCGAAAAGTTTTTAATGAACCTCCGGTAGTAATTAGTAAACCCAGAAACCTCTGGATGGCTTTAAGCCCTTGGGGTAAAGGCCAGTCAAGAATCGCTGAGAGTTTTTTAGGATCCATTTGGAAACCCTCAGGGGTTATTATATACCCAAGGAAGTGCACTGTCTCTATGTCGAATAAGCATTTCTCTAGTTTACAATATAACCCAGCCTTCAATAATCTCTTCAACACTTGTTGCACATGGACGTGATGGGTGTCCTTATCAGGAGAGTATATCAGGATGTCGTCCAGATATACTATAACGAACGTTTGCAGAAAGTCCCTTAGGGTGTCGTTTATGAGGTCCTGGAAAACGGCTGGCGCATTGCATAACCCAAAGGGCATCACCAAGTATTCGTAATGCCCGCTACGTGTATTAAAAGCCGTTTTCCATTCATGCCCCTTCTTAACCCTGACCAGGTTGTACGCTCCGCGTAAATCAAGTTTCGTATAAATACGGGCCCCTTTTAATCGGTCGAACAATTCTGTTATAAGAGGTATTGGATATGCATTTCTTATGGTAATCCTATTCAAACCTCTGTAATCAATGCAAGGTCGCAGGTCACCCTCTTTTTTGGAAACGAAAAAGAAACCTGCTCCTGCTGGAGAGGAGGATCGTCTGATAAATCCTCGCTCTAGATTCTCCCTTATATATTCCTCCATAATGTCGTTTTCCTTTTGTGACAAAGGGTATACGTGTCCTCTAGGAGGCATAGTACCAGGGAGCAACTCTATAGCACAGTCATAAGGGCGATGCGGTGGTAGGACCTCAGTCCTGGTTTTAGAGAACACCTCCTTTAGCGCCATATAACATTCAGGGACTTCGGTGGACAAAGGAGGTGCTGTAGCAATATTGAGGCTACCAATCGCATTAACCCTGCCCAGGCACTTTGACTGGCAACTAGGACCCCAACACTTTATATCTCGCTGGACCCAATCAATCACCGGGTTATGCTCTATTAACCATGGGAACCCAAGAACGACAGGACATGAGGGAGAGTCGATAATCTGGAATCGTATGGTTTCACGGTGCAGAACTCCTGTAGTCATGCATACATCAATAGTGTCGTGAGTGATATGGGGACATGACAGGGGTTTTTCCGTCTATGGCTTCCACCATTAGAGGCCTCTCCTTTAGAACCAGAGGTAAGAGGTTTTTGGCGGCAAAACATCTGTCCATAAAATTACCTGAGGCTCCAGAGTCTAGGAATGCCTCAGTCTCGAGGTGAACCCCCTCCCAGATGAGGGAGATAGGTACCAGAATCCGGGTTTTTTTTTTTTCATCGTCCACAAAGGAGGCATACAGAGAACCGATAACCTGGGTATTAGCTGTTCTTTGACCTGATTTGTTAGTCTCACCCCTGCTACCCCTGGGTCTCTGAGGACATTGAAGGCGGAAATGATCTGCCCCAGCACAATAAAAGCAGAGCCCCTTTCTCTTCTGTGAGCTCTTTCTGCCTCTGAAATACCCGTTTTTCCTATCTGCATGGGTTCAACGGCCGGTACATCAGTCTTTGCGGTCTCCGGGTTGCCTGATGTAGTGGTGTTTCTGGTACTAAGGGCAAAGGAGGCAGGACCCGTCTGGGTCTATCTCTGGGGTGTCTCCTTTCCCTGATTTGATCGTCCATGGCAATGCAGAAATCAACCAAATGATCCAGATGTTCTGGTAATTTTAAGGGAGCCAACTCAAACATAAAAGCCTCGTTCAGGCCTTCGGTAAAGGCTAGGGTTAAAACGTCGTTCGGCCAGTGTACCTCAGAAGACAAAGTCTTAAACTCTATGGCATAGTCGGAGACCCTCCTATTACCCTGTTTGATGTGAAACAGGGATCTACCCGCATTGGTAGCCCTTCTAGAGGGATCAAAGGTACGTTTTAACTCGGAGGTAAAACCCTCATAGTCATAAATGATGGGTTTCTTATTCTCCCACAAGGGCGTGGCCCATAATAAAGCTTTTTCGGTTAGATGATTAATCAGATAGCCTACTTTGGCTTTATCAGACATACAGGACCCTGGATTGTTCTCGAACAGGATCTCGAGTTGGGTCAGAAAGCCCCGGCATAAGTTTGGTGTACCATCATAGCGTACGGGTGCCTTCATACTGAGCCTACATCCCTCGGAAGCGGCCGAACTGACCCTAGGCACTACTGGGTCTGGAGGGCTTGCAGTTCCAGAACTGGATCGATTTAACAGGGTTTGCAGGGCAAGAGCAATCTGGTCCATTCTATGGTCCTGCTCTTCTTGTCTGGCTGCAATACGGGTCAACTGATTAGAGAGGTCTGCGGGATCCATTGGCCCTGACGTAATGTCACGGATCCCCCTGATACTAGAGTGGTGGTCCCTATACGCAGGACACTCTCTACCCTTCCGATCCTTAGAGTGGTCGGCACGACTAGACAGACTACTAGAATGGCAGTACAGAGCACATACAAGAGAGACGACGTCACGGATCCTTCTGTTTATCTGACTAGTGGTCCCTAGACGCAGGACACTCTCTACCCTTCCGATCCTTAGAGTGGTCGGCACGACTAGACAGATATAGAATGATACACACAAGACCTTAGAACAATTAGCTCTTCCCAAGACCCTAACAAGACAAGGGGTAGTCTGATGTGTGCTTAGGGTGCCACACAGACTGACCCCAATACCAGAATTAGAAGAGTTAATGCCAATACCAGGGGTTACACACAGAATGGTTCGTTCGCCAATGCCAAGGATCATACACAGAGTGGTTCGTTCGCCAATGCCAGGGGTCATACACAGAATCGTTAGTTTGCCAATGCCAAGGGTCATACACAGAATCGTTAGTTTGCCAATGCCAAGGGTCATACACAGAATCGTTAGTTTGCCAATGCCAAGGGTCATACACAGAATCGTTAGTTTGCCAATGCCAGGGGTCATACACAGAATCGTTAGTTTGCCAATGCCAAGGGTCGTACACAGAATCGTTAGTTTGCCAATGCCAAGGGTCGTACACAGAATCGTTAGTTTGCCAATGCCAAGGGTCATACACAGAATCGTTATTTAGTCAAAATATACAAGAGCTCTGCGGGAAGTAACTACCACGTCAGGGCACCGGCTTCTCTGTGAGTCTGGGCTTTAAACCCGGCGGGTCCGCGTCTCGCCGCCAGGCCCCGCCCCCCGGCGTCCCACGTGTGCGGAAGCACCCGCAATATCACTCGGCGCCTGGCCAGCGAGCAGCGAGGAAGCTGCTGCCAGGCGCCGGGGGGGTGCGGGGGCCACCGTGACACCTTGCTGCTGACTGCCTTTCCCAATGACTCCATAACATTGTCTTCCACGTGCTGGTATAGTGCTGGAATGACCTTCCGTGAAAAGAAATGGCGTTTTGGAACCTGCCACTGTGGTACAGCACATTCAGCAAATTCACGGAAGGTAGCAGAGTCCACCAGCTGGAAAGGCAGCAGCTGCAATGCGAGTAATTTTGCTAAGCTGGCATTTAGATGCTGTGCTTGGGGATGGTTGGTACTATATTTTTTCTTACGCTGCAGCAGCTGGGGCAACATAATCTGACTGCGTAAATC
The DNA here is from genome assembly GCA_009667805.1 of Leptobrachium leishanense. Lineage (NCBI taxonomy): Eukaryota > Metazoa > Chordata > Amphibia > Anura > Megophryidae > Leptobrachium > Leptobrachium leishanense. The sequence continues at coordinate 209,366,111 of CM019064.1, forward strand.
TTCAGATGATGGGATGCTGTCACATTGTGAGGAAGGATCTGGTACACCCATTACTGTAGCATCATCCCTGTCAGTGGAGGTTGTAGCAGGCAATGACATGGCAGGACATATAGTGGGGATAGAGACAGATGATGAGGAGGAGGACCTATGCAAAGTGTTGTGCCAACGGGATGCGTGGCAGGTGGTCATAAGTTGCCTCAAGCACGTGGTACCCAAGCGTGGGATGTCTTTCCCATGCTTGATCCTCGTCTGACATACATTACAAATAACAACGATGCGGTCTGTTGCACATTTCTTAAAGAACTCCCAGACAGCAGAGTTCCTGGATGTGTGCTTTGAGACAACAGCGCTCTGCACCTGAGCAGCTCTGACATCTGATGCCTTGGACTGGCTACGGTTGGTCATAGAGGACGTTGTACCTTGTGTTTGTTGTGCCTCCTCCTTCTCCACACTTGACTCCTCTGTTCGATCAGGCACCCAGGTGGAGTCAGTGACCTCATCATCGTCATCACCCCCTATCTCCTCGTCACTGGAGTCTAATATGCTGCAGCTGCTGGGGGAACATGAGTGCCAGTTATTTGTGTGTCACTGGCACCCCCTTCCTCTAGGTTGATTATACTCCCTTCCTCAACCTCAGAGATTGAGTCAGAGCACTGTAGTTGCTGCGCATCCTCAAGCAGCATGTCACTGTCATTGTAGTCAAACAATTCAGCTGACTCCTCCGTGTGTGATAGTGAGGCTACGGCAGGAGTAGCTGTGGACATGGAGGCTGCATTAGATGCTTTGGTAGCTGAGGTGGACTGTAAACCACTACAAGCCTGGCTGGCAGAGGACTCGGAGGATGAGGATGGCCTGGTTAGCCAATCCACAAAATCCTCTGTATGTTGCTGCTGCTTAAGATGGCCAGCACCAGTTAGAAAGGACAAGCCTGCCCCTGCAGAGGATGCACCACGTCCACGACGACCAGAGGCACAGCCTCCCGACACAGAGGCTGCTTGCCCTCTTAACTGTGTCTGGGAGCGTCTGCCTGCCCTTTTTGGTCTTTCTGACATGGTGAGTGATATATAGATTAAATATATACAGAACTCTGATTCAACTCTGGTGTAAAAAATTGGAGATATGCAGAACTCTGATTCAACTGTGTTATCTAGATTAAAGATTTCCAGAACTCTGGTATAACTCAGTTAGACACCCTGATAGCTGGCAGCCAGTGACAAGACACAGATTGCAATTCCCAGGAACCTCCTATAAGTCAGTGAGACCCCCTGATGGGTGGCAGTGACAAGACACAAATTACAATTCCCAGGAACCTCCTATAAATCAGTGAGCCCCTTGATGGGTGGCAGTGACAAGACACAGATTACAATTTGCAGAAATCTGATAGAAGTATGTGGGAACCCCTGATAGCTGGCAGTGAGAAGACACAGATTACAATTCCCAGAAACCTCCTATAAATCAGTGAGACCCCCTGATGGGTGGCAGTGACATGACACAAATTACAATTCCCAGGAACCTCCTATAAATCAGTGAGACCCCCTGATGGGTGGCAGTGAGAACACACAGATTACAACAATTCCAAGATATCTTCTAGAAGTGAGACCCCCACAATAGCTGCTGACAGTGAGAACACAAAGATTAGAACAATTCCCAGATATTTTGTAGAAATGAGACCCGCAAAATAGTTGGTGGCAGTGAGAACACACAGATTACCACAATTCCCAGATATCTTCTAGAAGTGAGACCCCCACAATAGCTGCTGGCAGTGAGAACACAAAGATTAGAACAATTCCCAGATATTTTGTATAAATGAGACCCCCAAAATAGTTGGTGGCAGTGAGAACACACAGATTACCACAATTCCCAGATATCTTCTAGAAGTGAGACCCCCATAATTGCTGCTGGCAGTGAGAACACACAGATTACAACAATTCCCAGATATTTTGTAGAAGTGAGACCCCCCCCCCAATAGCTGGTGGCAGTGCGAACACACACTAACACAACAATCTCCTCTCAAAAAACACACGCTGTGGCTGAGTGAAGCCTTATATAGTGTGCTGCGGGACTTAGCTCTGTGAGCCCATGATCGGGCAAAATTTGCCCAATCAGGACTCTGAGCCGTGATTGGCATAGTCTTGCACCTGTCTTGCACCTAAACTGTGGTCAGGTACAGGCTGTAGCCAATTACACGCTTCAGGCCAGTGGAAAAGTACATTGTGGTCCATTGTGGTGCATTGTGGGCGAACATGCGGCGAACACGTGGAAATGTTCGGAGTTCGCGAACAGCCGATGCGAACTCCGAACATATCGAACCGAACAGCTCATCCCTAATCCTGTTTACCCCACAGTGAGCTATGATTACTATTAAACTTGATATGTACCACCTCTGTCTATAGTCTCACTCCAGTAGGTCACGCTACTGAGTTTTTCTCAAAGTCTATAGGTCCCTATATTTATTGTTCCAAAGCAATGGCATTGTCCATTTGTCACATATAATCTGAAAATACCACTGCTGTTACTCACCTTTTCATTTCCAATGCAGAGAGCAAGGTTAGTGACATAGTCATTTTATTCATCAAACACAATGTGCCAAAATAAAGAGAAAAATGTCTTCTTTTTTTTAGTTTTAGTTAAAATTGTGTATTTTTTCAGAAAAATGCAGTAACAGGTTCCCATTTCTAATTTTCTTTTAATAAGAGTGCCCCATAGAATGTATAACCACAAAACTTTAGATGATAAAATGTGAAAAAAAATACTCTTACAAAATGATTGAAATCTGAAGGGAAATTTTATTTTTTTTATAACATTTTTTGTTATAGCATTCTGACAAGACATGACGTATACATTATTATAATGCTACTAGGTGTAAAGCCTGCCCAGAGGGCAGTCTATTGATAAGTGTGGTGCGTATGAATGTTTGTCGAAAGGAAAACACAGAAGCATGAAGCAACGTTAAATATTTTTAGTGACTATTTTGAATAAATTTCTTTAAATACAACATTTTTAGTGAAACATGCATCAGTCCCTGGTAATAGGTAGCCTTGTTCACGTCCATCGATGAGTTTTATTTTAACGTCCGCAGAGCTCTTGACTCGGGAGAATGCAACATATAGTTGTCCATGGCTGAAGACGGGGTCTGGTAAATATATGCCAACTCTGTCAAAGGTTTGTCCTTGGGATTTGTTAATAGTCATTGCAAAGGCCAATTTAACTGGAAATTGTCTCCTTCGCAAAACAAATGGCAGTTCGGTGTTACTTGGTGCTAAATCAATTCGAGGAATGAAAATGTTTTTTGGTTCTGAGGTAGGTGTTAAAACTTTAGCAATGAGCAGATTTTGTCGCATAGCTGTCACAATCATTCTTGTTCCATTACACAGGCCTCTCTTTGTATTCAGGTTACGCAGGAGCATAATAATACTGCCAATTTTAGTTTCAGTTTATGAACTGGCATTCCTGAAGGAGTCAATTCATTTAAGAACTCAATGGGGTAATTATCCTTGTCTTCCTGTGATTCATCATCAATAGAATCAGTGCTTAAATATGTTCTGCTCTCACCTTCTAACAAACTAAGCACTTCTTCATTGATGTTGTCCACATCACAATTTTTGGGGCATAAAATTGCAGTTTTCTCAAACTGCGAAATATGATCAGGTTGTAAATGGTCACCATAAATTTCTTTGACAATGGAGTTTTTGCAGATCATTGTAGGTGGTATCTGAAATATATCTTGATGGAAGCCATGTTCGTTTGTGAGTTTTCCATCGCCAAGATTAATTAGCCAAGAGCTGAACTCTGGATCCACAGATCTTACATTAGTTTGCAGCTTTATGATCTTAAATTTATCCCATAGTGTATTGAATTTAATGCTGGATTCTACGATTGCTGATCGACTGCCATGTGCCACAACAGGTAGAGTTTGTCGGAAATCGCCGCCGAGGATAATTGTTTTTCCGCCAAATGGTTTGTTGTTTTTCATGAGCTCTTGCAGGAGTTTGTCAACGCATCTGAGAGCATTACTTGGAGCCATGGTTGATTCATCCCAAATTATTATTTTTGTTTTTCTAAGGACTGTGGCATCATTAGATGTTTGCCTCATTGAAGATGTAGAAGTGTCCAACAAAGGAACAGGCAGTTTGAATTGTGAGTGATATGTGCGACCACCCTCTAGTAAATTAGCAGCAATTCCTGTAGAAGCAACAGCTAATGCTATTTGTTTGTTTCCTCTAAATGAATGTAATAAAGTTTGGTATAGGTATGTTTTGCCACTACCTCCAGGACCATCGATAAAGTAGCACCTTTGGGGTAAAGTATCGTTTTGGGTTGCAGAAAGAATGTCTTCGAAAGTTTCTCTTTGTTGATCATTTAAAGCCGCCTGCATTTGTACTCCGATGTGACTTTGATGAACCGCATCATAAATGTCTGTTGTTAAGACGGTTGAATAGTCGGTAGGCGTTGGTATACCGAAATCCTGACATTTTTTACCGTTAACAATTAAAATTTCTTGAATGTCTAATAGTGCACTATTGAGACATATATGGCAGTCTGGTGTGTGACCAGGGTGTCTTGAGAAGTCTTCAATGAGTTGGTGTTTATATTTTTCAAACAGTTCTTTAGCATTTGGTGGAGATGCAAGGGCACAAATGTTGGCAAAAAGCTCTCGAAGCAGTTGAGGCATCATCTCATTTGAAGCTTCTTGAAGAGTCAAATCCCATAATTCATCATCCTGAAAAAGACCGAGTCTTTGAGCAGCTTCTTTGAATGTTGGAAAATGGACACCACCAACTGTTCGGATATGTTCAAATGAGGTGGCTCCTTTAATATGGAGTAAAAGTAATCTTAAGCAAAATCTCTCAACATCTGAATTTATGTTAACAGAGTACATTCGCCCAATAGTGTTATTCTCTCGATGTCTCAATCTCCTTTCCCATGTTGTTTTTTTTCTGATGAAATACATAATGTTGTGGAATATCAGTATACAGGAATTCACGTGCAGCCACATCTACTCTGTTTAAGGTGAACCAAGCTGTCAATGTTGTGTCTCTTGATTCTGTTCTTTCTATAGCGTTCCTGATGTTATCTTCAGTAAAGTATACCGACTGTTCGTCTGGGAGATGGATTTGTAAGCGCACGATGGTATGTGTTTGATGGTGCATTTTGAATCCAAGAAGACGCCATGCCGCTTCTGGAGCTGTCACATATCTAGAATCCATGAAGGAGGTGATCTCGTCATGATGGAGCGTTGCATGTTCCTTGATGGCAATATTTGCACAGTCATGTCCTTTATAGATGTATTTGAATAAGTACTTTACACTTTTAATAGAAGCGCAGCTCTCAACGTTTATATGGCAGTTGTATTTTAAAGATAATAATGGGTTGTACGGCACGACCCAAGAGTTATTGATTATTTTTCCATTTACTTCAATAGAAGCAGCTGTTTGTGTTCTCCGGTACAGTGGATAGCCGTCCATGTTTGACAAAGTTTGTTCTTGGTATGTTTTTGGGTAGTTTTTCGAACAAACACCATCTGTCATGCAGGGTGAATTAATATTCTGAGGGCCACATGGTCCATGTATCATGTGTTTGACGACTATTGCATGTAATCGGGGTTGTGAGTGAGTGTCCGGGATTTCTGCGGAAATGAACCTATCAATATCATCGGCATCCTTAAGCTTATCTTGAGGTGATAATATCATTAAAATATGTGCATGAGGTAATCCACGTTTTTGAAACTCTATTACATGAATTTTAGCAACAGGTTTACCTAAAACATGTTTGTCTGTGATGTCGTGTAGTAGTTCTTTTAGCTTTAGGTTGAAAACCTTGGCAACCAAATCTGGACGGTATTCCACTGCTTGCCCTTCTGTAATATTTTCTATAATTTCTGGCCATTTTGGGTTGCATGTCATTGTTATGAAAAAGTCAGGCTTACCATATTTTCGTACAATAGCCATGGCGTCTTGGTAGTTTTGCAGCATGTTTCTGGGACTACCCTGGAATGTTGATGGAAGTATTACTGCTTTTCCTGGTATCAAGCCCTGTTCTTTAGCAGCGTTTTGTAGATGGTCCATGAGACCTGTGTATTTTTCAACTCGTAATTTGGACTGATGTTGTCGTACATAATTGAGACGGTTACCTTCGGTCTTAACATATGCGTCTACAAAATACTGTTGAGTTAATTTGCCTGCATTTAAAAATGGGTTGAAATCTTTTCGGATCGAAAGCATGTAGCTGTAAAATTGCATTTGAGTGACTCTTTCTCTTGGCTTCACAGACGAATGACTGCGTATGTTTTTCACAGTAGTAGGGGTGTAGTTAAGTTTAATGCGTGGTGACCAACTTTGGTCCCCGAAAGGAAATAAAAGTGGATAGAGCATCGGCTCTAAGTTTGGATCTAAAATGCTTATTCTTTCTGTTTTTCTGTCTGGGTTTTGCGTTCGGCAATGAATGATAAGATCTCGTTCGAGAGGAGGTTCTCCATCATCATTTTGGAAAATAATTGCTACCTCATTACTGCGTGGTGCATTGTATCTGCGTTGATCGTCCATGCGATCTTGTACTATCGCCATGGTGACAGTTGGTGTTATAGTGCCATTTTGTATAGCCTCCTGTAAGGATTCTTGTTCTACCTCATATAACATTTTGCAGGCCTCAGCAAATGGATTGTTTTTATCCATGAAAGTGCTTAACTCTCTATCATGAGTTCAGGGTTGCATTTTGAATTTTCATTAATCATGAGGCGTTGTTTAGCAGCCTCATCGGGATCAAGAATATATAGTTGTGCAAACTTTCGGTTATCCTCATTGTGTGGATGAAGAGATGCAGTTCGGTGGTAAATCTGGCCATTAATTCTAAAGCAGTATGGTCCATAACCAGGAGGAGGAGTAATGTTTGCCCCCATGGAAGCAAATGCTAATGAACTGTTGATTGAGCGAATATTTTGTTTGAAATTTTTGGAATGCTTATGAGCGCCTGTCATTAGACTTTCTATTAAAGGTGCAACTTTAATGGGCTCCATGTATACTTTTCCTTTGTTGCAGCATTGAGTGAATAGTCTGTCGGATGGCTGTTCGTATCAAAATGAAGTGCATTGCATTTGGTGCACAGAACATCGAGTTTCCCACAATAATGTTGCTGTACTGTATCATCCTGTTCTTTGTTGATTTTTTTTTTATTTTTGTTTCTGCACGTTGTACTTTGTGAGCCAAAGTGTTTTTTATTCTTTCTTGACATCGTGCATTTTCATCCATCTTAGCTCTTTCCTTTCTTTTCTGTTTTTTTTTTTTATTTCTGAAATGTTGTAGTTGCTCGTTCTGCGTGTCATCATTGTTATAATCTGTTTGATTTTCTCGCCTTTTAGCAACAGATTGTAGTTGAAAATCCATTTTTCTTTTGGGTGGCATTTTTGTTTTACAATAATAATAAAAATAGTTTTGTTTTTGTGCGATTTCCTTTGTTTTATATTTAAAAAAGGGTTAAGTAGTTTGTGGTGGTTTTGTGTAGAGGGGTGCACTGTTGTTTTGATTGGATTTAAATTTTTTTTTTTTTAAACGTTTTTGTTGTGTTATTGTGTCCGTTTATTGTGCTCTGCTCAGGGCTCTTGTGCTCCGCTATGTGCACGTCGGTGCTCTGTTCTTGCACTCTGGTCAGGGATATTGTACTATGCTTTGCGCTGTTTATTTGTTCTCTGCTCTGTGTCGTTTATTGTGCTCTGGCCTGTGTTGTTTATGGCTCAGTTTTCATTTATTTTGCTGTGCTCAGCTCTGTGCAGTGTATTGTGGTTTGCTCTGTGCACTGCCGTTTATGCTGATGTTATCTTGTGATTTGGTCCGTGCTTTGATTGTTGCTCTTGTGCTCTGCGCCGTGGTGCTGTGCTCTGTTGTTTATTGTGCTCTGCTCAGTGCCGTGATTGTTGTTGTAGCGTTTATTGTGGTCTTGCTCTGTGGTCAGAGCTATTTATTGTACTGTGCTTGCCTGTGTTCCTTTTTTTATTGTGCTCTTGCGGAGTTTATTCTGATGGGCTCTGCAGGGGTTTATTCCGGTGTGCTTGGCACCGTGCGTGGATTAGTGACGTTTTATGTGCTGTGCTCTCTGCCGTTTATTGTGCTGTGCTCAGCTCTGTGGCGTTTATTTTGTGCTCTTGCGGCGTTTATTCTGATGGGCTCTGCGGGGTTTATTCCGGGTGGCTTGGCCGTGCGTGGATTGTGACGTTTTATGTGCTGTGCTCTGTGCCGTTTATTGTGCTGTGCTCAGCTCTGTGGCGTTTATTGTGCTTGGCTCTGTGGCGGCTATTGCGACGTGCCTGGCTCTGTGGCGTTTATTGTGCTTGGCTCTGTGGCGGCTATTGCGACGTGCCTGGCTCTGTGGCGTTTATTCAGTTGTGCTCGGCTATCTGCTTGGCTATGTGCTCGGTTCTGTGCCGTATAGTGTGCTTTGGGCTTTTTTTTCACATGGCTAGTTTGTGTTGTGCTTTGTCCTTGTACTTTTTAGCTGTGCTGGGCTCTGTGCTCCGGTCTGGGCTCTGCGCTTGGTCCTGGTGGTGTGCTGAGTGCCGGGCTATGTGCTCAGCGCTGTGGAGATTTTGCGCGCTTACATTGGTGGTCCAGCGGCGGGAGGCGCGCGCAACCTCCACAAAATGTTTTGGCGGGAGGCGCGCGCAACCTCCACAAAATGTTTTGGCGGGAGGCGCGCGTGGAGCCAGCTGCGTGCGCATCCTACCTCGCAAGACGCTTTTGGTGTTTCTTGCGGTGGTGTGATGCGCGCGCACCTGGCTGGGTGAAAAGCTTCGTAAGCAAATGTCGGCGACGAAAGAGAAGAGAGAGAGAGAGACAGAGAGAGGAGAGAGCGAGCGCTGGAAGCTGCACCGCCATCGCTGGAGGGCCGATGTCGGTGAGTTTTTTTAGAACCTGGTGGAAGGCTCGAGGGCGATGTTGGTTGAGTATATGCTCTCCACACCCAACCCTTCTTGCTCGGCCGGCCTCCGTGCTTAGCCGAGCCCCCGGTTCGGCTTGGGCCTAGAGGCCCAGCCGAGCCGGGGACTCGCCTGAGCACGGAGGCCGGTCGAGTTGCATGCTCGGCCGGTATCCATGCTTAGCGGAGTCCCCGGCTCGGCTGGGCCTCTAGGGCCACGCCGAGCCGGGGGCTCTGCTAAGCCTGGATACCGGCCGAGCAAGCAGGGTTGGTGTGGACAGCATATAGTCACCTACATTAGCCCTGAGCTCCAGCGGTGACTGTCGTCCGACTGTCGCAGGCTGCTCGGCCGGCCTCCTAGCATAGGCGAGCCCCGGCCCAGCTGGGCCTGTAGGCCCAAGGCAAGCCGGGGGCTCGCTTAAGCTAGGAGGCCGGCCGAGCAGCCTGCGACAGCCCCAGCTGGAGTCCCGGGCCAATGTAGAGGGATGTTGTCAAAACATACTCACCCACATCGTTACTTAAAACCTCCAGCGATGGCAGGCCTCCGCTCGCGGCGTCTCTCTCTCTCTGTTGGTCGCCGGTATGATGTCACGAAAGCCTTTGACCCCGGTATTTTGACCCGGGGTCAAAGGTTTTCGTGACATCATGCCGGCGACCAACAGAGAGAGAGGACGCCGCGAGCGGAGGCCTGCCATCGCTGGAGGTTTTAAGGGTCGATGTGGGTGAGTATGGTTCGAACTGGCGCAGGACTCGAGGCCGATGTAGGTGAGTATATGTTCTCCACACCCACCCTGCTTCCTCGGCCGGTATCCAAGCTTAAGGCAAGGCCCTGGTTTGGAGTGGGCCTGGAGGCCCAGCCGAGCCTGGGGACTCGCTTGAGCCTCCAGGCCCAGTCGAGTCCCTGGCTTGGCCCGGGCCTCTAGGCCCACGCCAATCCGGGGGCTTGCCTTAAGCTTGGATACCGGCCGTGGAAGCAGGGTGGGTGTGGAGAACATATACTCACCTACTTTAGCCCGGTGCTCCAGCGGTGGCTGTCGCAGGCTGCTCGGGCGGCCTCCAAACTTAGGCGAGCCCCCGGCTTGCCTTGGGCCTACAGGCCCAGCTGAGCCGGGGGCTCGCCTAAGCTAGAAGGGCACGAGCAGCCTGCGACAGCCACCGCTGGAGCCCCGGGCCAAATGTAGGGGGATGTAGGCAACACATACTCACCGACATCGGCCCTTGGCTTCTCCAGCGATGTCCGTTCCGCTTGCAGAGTCCTCTCTTTCTCCGCTGCTTGCCGGCATGACGTCACGAAGCCCTTTGACCCTGGCATCTTGACCCGGGGTCAAAGGCTTTGTGACATCATACCGGCGACAAACGGAGAGAGAGGACGCTGCAAGCGGGACCGCCATCGCTGGAGTAGCTAAGGACCGATGTCGGTGAGTATGTGTATGTCAACACTCTTTCATTGTCCCGGAGCTGCAGCGGTGACCGGCCGGCCTCCAGGCTCAGGAGAGTCCCCGGCTCGGCTGGGCCCGTAGGCCCAAAGGCGAGCCGGGGACTCGCCTGAGCCTGGAGGCCGGCCTAGCAGCCTGCTCGGCGGTCACCGCTGCAGCCCCGGGCCGATTTAGGGGAGTATGTTTGTTTTTGAACCTCGGGCCCGATCCTCCATGCGGGTACCGGCTGCCGGCGGCCTGCTCGGCGGGCTCTAGGCTTAGGCGAGTCCCCGGCTCGGCTTGGGCCTGTAGGCCCAAACCGAGCCGGGGGCTCGCCTGAGCCTTGGGGCTCGCCGAGCAGACCGCCGGCAGCCGGTACCCGCTGGATGATCCGGGCCTATTTAGGGGAGTTTGTTTGTATTCTGAACTTCGGGCCCGATCCTCCAGCGGGTACCGGCTGCCGGCGGCCTGCTCGGCGGGCCTCTAGGCTTAGGTGAGTCCCCGGCTCGGCTTGGGCCTGTAGGCCCAAACCGAGCCGGGGGCTCGCCTGAGCCTTGGGGCTCGCCGAGCAGACCGCCGGCAGCCGGTACCCGCTGGATGATCCGGGCCTATTTAGGGGAGTTTGTTTGTATTTTGAACTTCGGGCCCGATCCTCCAGCGGGTACCGGCTGCCGGCGGTCTGCTCGGCGGGCCTCTAGGCTTAGGTGAGTCCCCGGCTCGGCTTGGGCCTGTAGGCCCAAACCGAGCCGGGGGCTCGCCTGAGCCTTGGGGCTCGCCGAGCAGACCGCCGGCAGCCGGTACCCGCTGGATGATCCGGGCCTATTTAGGGGAGTTTGTTTGTATTTTGAACTTCGGGCCCGATCCTCCAGCGGGTACCGGCGGGCCTCTAGGCTTAGGCGAGTCCCCGGCTCGGCTTGGGCATGTAGGCCCAAACCGAGCCGGGGGCTCGCCTGAGCCTTGGGGCTCGCCGAGCAGACCGCCGGCACCCGCTGGATGATCCGGGCCTATTTAGGGGAGTTTGTTTGTATTTTGAATTTGGGGCCGATCCTCCAGCGGGTACCGGCTGCCGGCGGCCTGCTCGGCGGGCCTCTAGGCTTAGGCGAGTCCCCGGCTCGGCTTGGGCCTGTAGGCCCAAACCGAGCCGGGGGCTCGCCTGAGCCTGGAGGCCCGCCGGCAGCCGGAGGATGGTCACCGCTGGAGGATCGGGGCATCTGGCCGTGTAAACACACGGGTAGCTGCGCGCGGCTCGTGCCGTTTTTTTTTTTTTTTCACGCGGCCGGCACGCGCAGCTACCTGTGTGTTCTAACGGCCGCTTTCAAATGTCCGTCGCGCATGCGCAGACGGCTTTTGGCGACGGACAGTTTTTAGCTTATCCTTTTATAGTATAGATATTTTGCATTTTCTGAAAAAGTATATATAATTTGTCTGGGTCTTAGAATAAAACATGACTTCAAATCGCAGATAAACATGATGAGCACAAAATAGTCCAAACGAGCTCAGCACACGAGGTGAAATGGCTCAGCAGTGAAGGGGTTAAAGCAAGCTGCACACTTTTGTCTACTACTATACAGAAATGCAAACACACACATATTTATACAAACCATGATATACTCCCCAATACTCAAACCACTGTACATGTTCCTACACACCCCTATTATATATACAAAACGGCGTGTCACAAACAGGCATCATTTTCTGCGTAGTTTGTCAGATTTTAAACACATTGAATTTGTGGGGAGGTTTTCTCCTGTCTTTGCAAAGGAGTTTGCAAGGCAAGGCCACTGGTATTTACAATCCCTTATCTGATCTGCTCTCTTGAGCTGAATGGAAACTTGATCAGGGAACCCATGTGAACCAAATGGTTGGGAAAGAGGGTGAGGGGCAAGCTCTTTGTACAGGATGCTCACTCAAATCTCCGGGTATTTCTCCAAGGACTTGGGCTGATGAACATCTAAGAACCTTCTGGGAAATCTGGAAATACCCATGGAAATTGCCTACCGCAAGTTAGGTTTTCTATGTAAGTCCCATTTTATTTCAAGAACTGTACAGTATTTGCACATTTTCATTACATTTTTGTATGTCTTGTTTTTATGTGATACTGGCACTGTGTAAAGTTTGTATTTTTATCTTTTTCCATTAAAACTTTAAAACCCAGTACTGTTTTGATAATTCATGCTTCTCAAATAGAATAGCTTGGTTTAGCGTTATTGTAAAATTTAACCTTTGGTAGAGATATTAGCTGTATATAGTTGGGCTTCTGGATTGGGGTGGTATACAGCTAGTGGGTTTCAAAACTGCCCTATTACTTTCATGGTGGCAGCGTATAGTCGGAAGGGTGTGTACGATTTAGGGGGGTTAGGTTGGCATAACTTGGGGCCCTGAGAGCGGGTGGAGTTAGTAAGTCCAGAGGCTGGGAGGTGTAACCCCTTGGACACTCTCCCTCCGCTCGTGATGACTGGATAGGCAGATTTTGATCGTCACACCGTTCACCTACACTCCCATGTTATATACCTGTACGTGTGCCTACAAAACCCTTTTTCACCTACAAATCCTCATTTTATGTCCCCTATTTTATAATTTTCACATTTATTCCCATTTTATTATTTCATGAACCCTTCAATTTTATCACCTCCTTATTTCCCCCTCAAATTTTATTAATTGTTTCCTCATTCCCCCAATTTTATTATTTTAATATTATTTCCTCATCCTCCACCCAATTTTATTAATTATTTCCTTTTCCTCATTTTATAAATTATTTCTTTATCCCCCAATTTTATTATTTACTCATCTCCTCCATTTTACTGTTTACTTATCCCCCATTTTATTAATTATTTCCACATGGTGGCCCGTGTGGGCGGTGGGCTGGATCCGACAGCTCTTATTCAGATATAACCGCTTAGTTGATTTACCCCATTATCATGTGGGTTGCTTACCTGTGAGTGGCCACTTGCATCTGTACTTGAATGTGGCTCTTATACTCTTGGCTGTGCTCCCGCGAGATAATACCCATATCTTTACATAATCTCACGCCCAATGGCCAGTCTGGGCCTGCTCTAAGTACTGTGACCACTTGATGTAATTTCAGTGGTTGCATTACATAAGTGCCTTTACCCTCTCCCCCTTCCATTTAGGGTTTAGGAGGCCTAATTTAGCTCCCCGAATGTGGGGGCTCAGCCGGCTGGCAGACTGACCCATTGGGTGTTTCTATCACCACCTGTGGGTGATTTAGGTATTATAAGGAAGCCTTGCTATCTGATTAACCTCACCAGTGTCCTCTGTGCTAAGGAGGGAATCCCCATGACGCTTGTAATATTTGCATATGTAATTGCTAACCAATCATATGCCAGGGTTCAAACTGTCTGGTGAGTCAGTTGGCAGTTGGCTTCTTTGTGAGCAATGGTCATTTCAGCAGCTCTGCTATATTATAATAAAACCAGCACCAAGTTTATTCTTAAATCTACATCCGAGAGTCATTTGCACGCCTCAGCAGCACAAAAAACAAACATTACAAGGCTCAATGCATGAAAGGTCTGTGTCTCTGCTCTGTGCTGCCTAAGTCTGAAGCAGGGGCTTCAGTCACAGCAGACTGACATCCTGGATGTCAGCCCTCGCTGTGGGACTGCCCCTCCTCCCCGGCACGGGAGTCATCATGGCCACAAATGGCGATTCCCCATGCCAGATAGGGAGATCCCATTACAGGAGATACAGTTCTCCTTTGGACCCCTGTATCTCCAGATCTGTGCAGAGGATTGAGGTGTCATTGGAAAGGCCAGATTCCAGCCTTTCCAATTACCTCCAATATGATCATGTACTCTGTTAACCCTTTCGCTGCTGAGGCTTTTCACACCTCTGTGCTGAGGTCATTTTTACCGGTTTTGCTCATCATGTTTAAACGTGTTTTGAAGGCTTATTTTAGTATATTACCCAGACATATTATATATCGTTCTTTCCGTCAGACTCGGTAGATTCAAAATATGTCATTATTATATGTATACGTTATGTCATGTCTGTATATTATAACAAAAAATGCAATAAAATATGTATTTTCAATAATTTACAACGTGTAAAGTGTTTTTTTTCACATTTTAACATGCGAGCAATTGCGGTTATATTTTGTATGGGGTGCGCTTGTTAAAAAAATTAGAGATGGGGTCTCGTTACATTTTTTTTTGGGGAAAATTACGCGATTTTTAACAAACGCACCGCATACAAAAATCGTTAGTGCAGCATCATTGTTCACATTATAATTGAAATGGGAACAATATTGCTGCATTAACGAACCAAAAAAAAGAAAAAAAAATGTTTGTTTTTTTTATAATTTTTTTTTAAAATATATTTTTATTTTTAATTTTTATTTTTTTTAAAAAACTTTTTTCACATTCGAGTTTGGTATCGTTGGAACGGCCATGCTCTGGCCGATCCAACCATACCAAACGTTAACCCCTAGCTGCCACGGATCGGGAGATAGGGAGTTCATTGGAACTCCCTATCTCCACCATTGGTGGCAGTTAGGGGTTAACTCTAGGACTGGCGTCATCGTGCTATGCACGATGACGCCAGTCCTCAGGGGGAGTTCCCGGAGGCTTGGCCGACATCCAAGATGTTGGCCAGCTCCGGGAAAGGATCGCAAACCGGCGCTTTTCAGCGCCGATTCGCGATCCAGCTCCCCAGGGGTTAATGCCAGGCACCATTTGGAAGGGCAGGCTGTGCCCTTCCAAATGGTGCCTGGGTTAACCCCCGCAACGCCGCCGATCGGGAGGGAGAGAGGTCCGAAGGACCTCCCCCCTCCCTTTCAGGCGCCTCCTCCGCACATGCGGGGGGGGGCACCTGAATTAGGTGTCATCGCGCTGCCGCGATGACACCTAATTTCAGTGGCTGCGGTTCCGGATGCTGGGCTGACATCGAGGATGTCAGCCCGCACCGGGGGGGCCAGCGATCGGCCGGAACCCGGCCGAACGCTGACCCCAATGGGAGGACGCGCTCAGCGCGTCCTCCGCATACCAGCAGTAATGCGGAGGACGCGCTGAGCGCGTCCTCCGCATTGAAGTGGTTAAAGTAGAAAACAAATATTAATAAATTAAATATTTTTTTGTACTAAAACATCAGCATTGTCAACTTTTTTAATTAAAACGTAAACAATGGTGCTTCACTGTGGACAAGTGTAGAGGTGATGGCACAATGTGTTATCACACACTTCCGTCAAAAACGCAAGCTGTGGGGAGAGTAGGCAGTCCACTGGACCCAGAGGTCAAGTCCTGGGAAAAAAAGTGAGGGAACTCACCCAAGAATTCGACAACCCTCATTACCCAAAGAGATTAAAAAAAGTGTGTGTGTATATATTTATATATATACCCCGAGAATCATTTATAACCAGGCGCAGACCCCCATAATTGAATATACACAGGCACAGGCCCCCAGAATTAAATATAACCAGGCACAAACCCCCAGAATTGAATATAACCAGGCACAGACCCCCAGAATTAAATATAACCAGGCACAGGCCCCCAGAATTGAATATACCCAGGCAAAGACCCCCAGAATTGAACATAGCCAGGCAGACCCCCAGAATTAAACATAAAAAGGCACAGGCCCCCAGAATTGAATATACCCAGGCACAGACCCCCAGAATTTAACATAGCCAGGCACAGACCCCCAGAATTAAATATAACCAGACACAGACCCCCAGAATTAATTATAGCCAGGCACAGACCCCCCAGAATTAATTATAACCAGCACAGGCTCCCAGAATTAATTATAGCCAGACAAAGACCCCCAGAATTAATTATAGCCAGACACGACCCCCAGAATTAATTCTAGCCAGCACAGGCTCCCAGAATTAATTATAGCCAGACAAAGACCCCCAGAATTAATTATAGCCAGACACCGACCCCCAGAATTAATTATAGCCAGACACAGACCCCCAGAATAAATTATAACCAGGCACAGACCCCCAGAATTAATTATAGCCAGCACAGGCTCCCAGAATTAATTATAGCCAGGCAAAGGCCCCCAGAATTAATTATAGCCAGACACATGCTCCCAGAATAAATTATAGCCAGACACCGACCCCCAGAATTATTTATAGCCAGGCAGATCCCCAGAATTATACTTACCCAGCCTGCAGATGTCAGGACTGAGTGTTCCTCCGAGCTCAGACATGCTCCTGCATGCTGCCGCCTCCTCAGCCCTCTGAAGGCTGTGACACGCTCTTGCGAGATCTTGGCTGTAGGGAGCGTCACAGCCTTCAGAGGGCTGAGAAGGTGGCTGTGCGAGGGATCACGCAGCGCTCAGGGGAATGAGGCAGTCAAGGAGCTGCTAGCAGAATGCTGTTAATACATTCCGCTAGCAGCCCCGGCTGCCCACAGCGGGAACCTGCGTTCCCGCAACGTTACTGTTGTGGGAGAAGTGAAGGAGCGCCGTTCCTGCAGGACTCGAGCCCTGCATACACACTGACTCCCTTGCCCCAAGCACACAAATTGACCCTGACTCACCCAAACACACAGTGATATGACACCCCTCTCCAGACCAAATACACGCGCACACACACACACTAACATCACACCCCTCCCCAGACCAAACACACACATTGAAATCACACCCCTCCTCAGACCAAACACACACACACACTGACATCACACTCCTCCCCAGACCAAACACACACACACTGACATCACACTGCTCCCCAGACCAAACACACACAGTGACCATGACACCCCACCCCAGACCCTCCACACACACACAGTGACATATCTCTCCCCAGACCCTTCATGACACCCCTCCCTACACAGTGACAATGCCACCTTTCCCCAGACTCACCACACACACACTGACCATGCCACCTCTCCCCAGACCATACACACAGTGACTAATGTCACCTATCGGTATATGCTCACCTTGTCTGTCACTCCTTGTTCTAGCATTGTACCCACACACTCCTAGTAGTGTTCTGAATATTCTTAGTCTATGCTTTTCCTTTTTTACCAGTTTTTGGCTTGCCCTTCGATTTCTCCTCTCGCCATGTGTCCCTGACCCTGGCTCGATTCCTGGACAACCTTCTCAGATACTCCTTTGGCACCATAATATTCCACTTGATCGCCTACCTCTACACCTGGTCCCCAACACGTACAACAAAGAACGTGACAGAAATGATATGATTTGCTGCTCCGTGATTGCAGTATTCAGTCTGCATTTCCCCAAGGTAATCCTTAAAATCTGGCCTGTTAGGGTACCTGAGAACCAGGGTTGGGAAACATTAGTGTAGGAGATAAGAGAGAGGAAAAAAAGTAGTCCTGACTATGTCCATCCCATCCCAGTCAGGGATGTGCAGTCAGGGGCGGCAGGTGAGGCAGGGTCTTTCTAGCATTAAACGGATATTAAAGTAAGTGATGTAATGAAATAAAATCTGCTGATAAACAAAAATGTTCACATACTCACCTGCTCCACGCTCCCCCGCCAACCGTCTCTGCTGCATTTTTTTTTCTTCTGACTTCACCAGCTGTGTGTGAATCATCACACAGCAGCTGTAGCCTGCTCTGACCCTATGCAATTTGCGTATCTGAACGCTATGCTAACTGCGTAAGCTCACACTGGTCAAGGGAGATTCAGAAGTCTGCGGCGCGTCTGGTGCTGCCAACTTCCTGCATCTATACTCTTCAGTGCCTCAGAGAGGCACCGAGAGCAATTGAATTGCTTGGACTAATGGGAAAGCACCATTGGTCTCAAGCTATACAAATAACGCCTCCATGGGAGACAGGCCTCCCATGGATTGATTGACACAGGACAGTCATATGACTGTCCTCATCAGTCATGGGGGCATGCCGTGGGGTTGTGTGCCTAGAGGCACCTCCGGGAGAGCCCTGAGAGCAGGAAGAGATCCTGGGGAGCACTGAGCAGGCAGATCCTGGGGAGCACTGAACAGCCAGATCCTGGGAAGCACTGAACCTGAACCTACATGCAGTCAGGTCCAGACATATTGGGACATCGACACAATTCTAATATTTTTGGCTCTGTACACCACCACAATGGAGTTGGAATGAAACAAGCACAGTGTGCTTTAACTGCAGACTGTCAGCTTTAATTTGAGGGTATGTACATCCAACTCAGGTGAACGGTGTAGGACTTACAGCAGTTTGCATATGTACCTCCTCCTACTTGTTAAGGGACCAAAAGTAATGGGACAATTGGCTTCTCAGCTGTTCCATGGCCAGGTGTGTGATATTCCCTCATTACCCCAATTACAATGTGCAGATAAAAGGCCCAGAGTTCATTTCAAGTGTGCTATTTGCATTTGGAATCTGTTGCTGTCAACTCTCAAGATGAGATCCAAAGAGCTGTCACTATCAGTAAAGCAAGCCATCATTAAGCTGAAGAAACAAAACAAACCCATCAGAGAGATAGCAAGAACATTAGGTGTGGCCAAAACAACTGTTTGGAACATTCTCAAAAAGAAGGAACACACCGGTGAGCTCAGCAACACCAAAGACCCGGGAGACCACGGAAAACAACTGTGGTGGATGACCGAAGAATTATTTTCCTGGTGAAGAAAACACCCTTCACAACAGTTGGCCAGATCAAGAACACTCTCCAGGAGGTAGGTGTATGTGTGTCAAAGTCAACAATCAAGAGAAAACTTCACTAGAGTGAATACAGAGGGTTCACCACAAGATGTAAACCATTGGTGAGCCTCAAAAACAGGAAGGCCAGATTAGAGTTTGCCAAACAACACCTAACAAAGCCTTCACAGTTCTGGAACAAGATCCTATGGACAGATGAGACCAAGATCAACTTGTACCAGAGTGATGGGAAGAGAAGAGTATGGAGAAGGAAAGGAACTGCTCATGATCCTAAGCATACCACCTCATCAGTGAAGCATGGTGGTGTTAGTGTCATGGCATGGGCATGTATGGCTGCCAATGGAACTGGTTCTCTTGTATTTATTGATGATGTGACTGCTGACAAAAGCAGCAGGATGAATTCTGAAGTGTTTCGGGCAATATTATCTGCTCACATACAGCCAAATGCTGCAGAACTCATTGGACGGCGCTTCACAGTGCAGATGGACAATGACCCAAAGCATACTGCATAAGCAACCAAAGAGTTTTTGAAGGGACAGAGGTGGAATGTTATGCAATGGCCAAGTCAATCACCTGACCTGAATCCCATTGATAATGCATTTCACTTGCTGAAGACAAAACTGAAGGGAAAATGCCCCAAGAACAAGCAGGAACTGAAGACATTTGCAGTAGAGGCCTGGCAGAGCATCACCAGGGATGAAACCCAGCACCTGGTGATGTCTATGCGTTCCAGACTTCAGGCTGTGATTGACTGCAAAGGATTTGCAACCAAGTATTAAGAAGGGAAAGTTTGATTTATGATTATTATTCTGTCCCATTACTTTTGGTCCCTTAACAAGTGGGAGGCACATATGCAAACTGCTGTAAGTCCTACACCGTTCACCTGAGTTGGATGTACATTCCCTCAAACTAAAGCTGTCAGACTGCAGTTAAAGCACATTGTGCTTCATTCCAACTCCATTGTGGTGGTGTATAGAGCCAAAGATGATAGAATTATGTCGATGTCCCAATATTGCTGGACCTGACTGTAACCTGTGTATATCTGGCTCTGATATTAACCAGTGCCTCACCAGTCACAAACCTCACCGCACGTCACCGATCCCAGTGGATTTGCTATTTGCATGTTCTAGCATCAATTGTCCCAGAGCTGATCCCCCGCAGGTGGGATATTCAAAATCTTGTCTGCTGATCATCAGATATTTGGGGCAGAGGAAACCCTCTGCTTCACACAGCTGTAACAGGCAAACAGGGCTGGAGAGGTAGTGGAAAGGGGAGCGAGAACTCCACGCAGCCTGACCACTTTAGTAAGTTAACATGGTTAGGATGTGTAGAGTGTCCCTTTAAAGACTGTAAAATTGCTGGGAAGGTTGTTAATTCCAACCATATATCCAATGAACACCAGGCCAGGAAATACATTTACTGATGTGGCATTGTTAAATACCGCATTAATTTGTGTGTGTGTGTGTGGGGGGGGTATGTTCACCTTTTTGTTCAACATAGGAAAAGAAACATAATTTACTAAATAGCCAGAAGAATGAAAATGTTCTGGTCCTCATCCAACTTGATATACAATTTACTTGTTACTTTTTCCTTACAAGATCCTGTGTTTTTCACCAGTGATAAACAATCCTAATACATTGGAAGATGAACTATATATGCTAGGAGCCATAATCTGTAAGCTATTAAATGCAACTTTAGAGATCACATCTGCAGCTACCAATTTGCCATTGAACAGATACAAGTTCATTGCTAATTCCATCCATATTTTTGTGTGAGATTTGTCTATAGCTTTGGCATCTGAAGAGTTTAAAAATAATGGCTATAACATCAAGGTTTTCTCATTTTTAAACACTAAACATGATCCAGAAGCAAGAGAACATGTTTTGCTGCACTAATGAAGTTAATGTTAAATTGCTTCTAAGCAACAGCAGACAGCTTCAAAAAAATGTTAAGTGTTTTATCCCTTTTTCTTCTGAATGTCATATATGATTAAAGATGCTTTTTTTGATAATTGTCTGAATGCCAATTTATTGCATGTGAGTCTGTGTCTTGAATGATTTTCCAGTGAAAGTAGGAGAATAAATGTTTCTTAAAATAACTAAAATTCTAATGTTTACATTGTTATTCCAATAGGGTTATACATTAGATTTCATTTATTTCATTGGTGAATGGACACAAAGTATGCTCTAAGTACACAGTGTTAATACTTATTTCCATTAATAGATTTAAAAACACCAGCAGGAATACATATCTACAGGTTTCATGTTCTTGTGGGTTTTTTATACATTTCATGGGTCACTAGCTTTTTGTGATTTATACAACATAACACATGTTCCCCATGTAAGAGGTCTCTCAAAAGTCTAAAAGCAAGGGCTGATTCCGCTCTCCGATATTAGGACATATTCCCCACCCAGAAAGCTGACGATCAGCTCAAATCATGATGAATAGCTTGGCACCCAAGGGAATTTAAATGACATGGATGTACACTGCATGGAATTTAAATGGCCTGGTTGTACAAGGTACTTCACTGTGTCATTTGGATGCCAAATTTACTTTGTACGGAATCGGTCACTAAGGGGTTAATGAGCTGTCCCTGGTGTCAGCTGAAGTGTATATACAAACTAAAAATGTAATAGAAATAAATTCTGCTTTGTGCTTTATAAAATAATGTTGTGAATAAATAGACCCAATATATAATGAGTAATGTATAGTATCCAAATGACAATTAACAAATGAAAATCTATTTCTATTATTTGGACCACATGGGTGCTAAAGATACTCTTCATCAGCAAATAATAATAGAAAACAAAAAAGACAAATATGGGATCTAAGAGCATTTAATCTATTGTAGAAACACTCACACAGCAATGAGCCGATTGCCCAAAACCACACAGACTAAAAAAATAAATCTTTGTGTCAGTATCCTCCTCCAGATGGCTATCCCACAATATTGGCTGGGCAGCATGGTGGTAACATCTCTGCTCCTCAACCGTGACAATGAACAAAAATGTAGTCCTGAAAGCTTCTGCCTCAGGAAGAGCGAATGTTAAGATCCTGGATGTATGTTGCACACTGCCTGTATTTTCTTAATATTCTGGATAATCACACCCACTGGAGGGTGTTGAAGTTTATAGTCGCTATAGACTAAAATAAACAGTACGGTGCTGGAACACAGAGATGCATCTTTAAGATGGCGTCGGATTGTGCATTCGCAGAAAAAAATGGAAGCTGTCATACTGAAAGGAGCGCAGACACCATCTTACGACTCTGAAAGTCTACAGATGCCAGTTTAGGACACCTGGAACTATAAGAGACACCATCCCTAACCAACACTTTGTAAACATTTTAAGGATGCTCTACGTAAAATAGACTGAGAAAGCCGACATTGTGATCGGCGAAACGCGTATCTCTTTTATTTTTTACATTTTCTCTTTATTTCGGCAACTCTTAGGGCAGTATTACAAAGCTGGTGCTAACTTAACTAGAACTGTTGTAAACTTAGCGACTCCATAGACTATAATGGCTCTGGGAAGTTTGCAACAGTTCTGGTTAAGTTAGCACCAACTTTGTAATATAGCCCTTATGGTCCTTAGGGAAGAAGAATATGCTTTTATTTTATTTTGTAAAAATGGTGATAATCTGTGCCACTGGCGCCACCCGGTGGTGATGGCAAATAAACAACCTCAATCCAATCAAATAAAATACAATGCAAGTAAAATGGTGCAAAGAGGATCAAACAATCTAGGATAAAACAAAGTAATGTGACATTTAGAGTTGTATCCTGTATACTCCAGGTTGTAAAAGTCTTTGTTAGGTATTAATTCTACTAATGCTACTAATGAGATGCACTGCTAATCAACTCTCTGTGTGCTTGTTAACATTGACCATTAATTTAGTCTGGACTTCTCTGTATCTAGGCCTTTTGCTCATGATTCCTATTCCTGCTTTTAATGATGATCTTTATTCTGCTGTCGCAGCTAAAATTGTTTTTCTGTACCTTGATCATTTCTGCTCATCTCTCTATTGACATAACTTAATTTGACCAAGCCGAATATTGATTTGTTCCTAAAGACGAGTTCACGTCGACCTGACCAATGTTAATTGATAACTTGCTATGTGCGGTGATGGGTTTCACTACTAATTAAACTAAGCCCCATCTCTTGATATAGCTTAATGCAATTAATCTATGCAATGTATGTTTGTGATTGGTGAGCTGCGTCTCGCCCGATATTGTAACACCCTGTGTCCTCCCCATTCCCTCCCTTCTCTTTTCCTGTATCCTCCCACCTGAATCCTTTAAAAGACCTATCTCAAGAATGAATCAATAGAATTATTTTCGCACGAGATACTGTTTCTGTGTGTGTTTATTCTTCTCCGATCGATCGCGTGGCGGCTGATACATAGGAGAGGTGTGAAGCTAGGTGTCCAGGAGTGACGCTCGGTGTCGGGACTCGGAATCCTTACAGTTATGGTGTCAGAAGTGGGATCCTGTGAATGGGTAAGTGAAAGTCTTTTGACTGTTTTACCTGCTCAGTAGGATTACGTATCCACGTTTAGGGTTACGGGCTGCTCTTCTTCGGAGCAACTACGTATCCCACTATCCAGGCTAGGATAGTGTTACGGCAAATGCTAACGGAAGCAGGTTGCCTTATCTGGAGCACAGTGTCTGCCCAGAGATATCTGTTCGGTGCTAAGGGAGCACGTCAGTAAGTATATAGAAGTGCGCACAGGTTTATTTGTTTTTGCTCGTATTCAGTGATAGTCTAGTTAATCAGGAGATAGTGACACACTCTTCTATGTATCAGAGTCACACGCGCAGCGAAGCTGGTTGTTTGCATAAGAGAGTGGGGAGATTGCATGGGCCAAGATATCAACGCGACTGTGTATGTGACAATCTCAGATGTATGACGTTTTTGTGCTTGTGTTTTGTGTGATTTTAACAAGTACTAACTCTTCTCCTGTAACTGTAGTAACTGTACAAGCAGTGATTGGTTAAGAACATAGTACTGTATATTGTTTTTGTAGACTTTGTTTGTGTAGTCTTTTCTACATAGGTGTTACGATGGGGAACTCAAGCTCCACGGAACAAAGAGACAAGGAGGTGACGGTGCCTGATTTCGAGGCACTACAGAAGGGAACAACGAAAGGGGGAAAGCCCAAGATCCGCTATCGTACCAGTAAGAGCCTGCCGAAAACAGCGGGTAACTGCACAAATGCTCCAAAGGATCCAAAGCCGTTCCCGGATGAAACTCCTTTCGACTATGTAGGTCGTATCGCTGGTGCTTATTACACGATTCCATTTACAGATCTTCTCAATTCGTGGACTACCAGCCTATTATCCACAGATCCGTTCCCTACAAAGGGGGCAATGGATGACTGGCATATTAAGATGATTAAAGGTTTGTGTCTAAACGATAGAGAAGCCTTCCCTTGGTTTACGGGAGACCCCAAGTGGGACAAAAAGTACATGAAGGCTTGCGGTAAAGTATGGATTGAGTTAGCCCCATATTACAATGCCCCTGGGACAAAAGCACCCACATACATCCCTACTGCACCTACACCCATACCACCAGCATACGTACCCCTATACCCGCCAACATCCACTCTATTCCCACACGCTACAAAGCCAGAGGTGCTGGCCTCAGCCTTACAGGCTACAGGCCTTCTACAGGTTACAGAAGCACCAGGTAACCCCTATGGGATAGAACACGCGGAAGCAGCATTAGAACACGCAAATACGCAAGCACAGGCACAAGGGGGTGTACAGAAAAGCATTAAAAGAACGGAAGAAGGGGAAGGGGTTGAGCTACTGACTGCCCAGTTTGGGAACCTTCAAACGAGATATCCCTCACGAGAACATGCACCCCCTAACACGTTTCCACAGCCAGATAAACGAGTGGAAGCAGCAATGGCAAAGAGGGAACACACAGAGTATATGGAAGAGTACCCTTTTATGTCAGCAGGTGAACACTTAATTATAGTCCCAGTAGACATGGCTGTAATAAATGATATTATTAAGGGAGCCCCAGACCCGGTAAAATCACCTGCAGCCACAGTACAGTAGCTAAAGAGAGCTACAAAAGGACTTAGGTTTACTGTAGAAGACTATCGAATGATTATAAATGGTGTGATGGGTTATGATGGTGATGGAAGATTCAGATGGGACCAGTGTCCATTACTTACTGAGGTGGCAGTAACAAATTACACAGAATACCCTTTGAGAACACAGATTAAGATAGATGAGATGTGGGCATCTGTTTTAACTGAATTGATTGTGATGCATGGTAATCGTAAGTCTATGGCTGCTGTCCTAGCTTGTAAGCAGGAGAAGAATGAAAGTGCAACGCAATTTGTGAAACGTTTTCGTGCGAACTGGAAAGAAGATGGTGGACTGACAAGAGATGGTGAAACAGGTGAAATGTATGTACAGACGCTGGTGAATAACCTGTTGCCTGATGTACAGAGATTGGTGAAGCAAATGGTTGATAATTGGCCTACGCAATCGCCAGATGATATAGAAAGAACACTACAGGTAAAAGACGCAGCTGGGTGTTTTGAAAGGAATATTAAAGATGGTAAAAGTATGTTGCTAGCGTTTCAAGGACAGTATAGAGGAAGTTGGAATAGTGGACAGCAGCAGCAGAGAGGTAGAGGCAGAGGCAGAGGAAGATCAGGATATCATAACCAGGGAGACAGGAGGGATGGTCAGGATGCGCAGCGTGACAATGCAAGTTTTTATTGTAAGAAGATAGGGCATTTCCGAGCACAGTGTCCAGCACTGGCGGCTCGACAACAGGATGGGTACACACCACAACAGCCTAACCCCTATCATGCTGCACAACACAGTGACACAAGAGATTCACAGGCCAGACCACCCAGACATCAGATCGACTGGCAAACACAAAACAGACAATAGGGCTGCCCGGAAGGAGACGCCCTCAGCCTAGTCCAGATTACCAATGCCCATACTATGCTACCACTCATTCAAATCCGAGTGGAGGATCAGTGTATCCCGTTCTTCGTTGATACAGGGGCTACCACATCTACCATAAAGGGTGAGTGGTATAACGGTGACCTGGAAGATGCTGAGCCTTCTATGGGAATCAATGGGGTCTTGACTGAAACCAAACGAACCACACCTTTACGCATATGGGATGACGATGGGACTGTAATTGCCAAACGTAGTTTTTCCATCCTCCCCACATGTCCAGTGAACTTGTTAGGACGTGACGTGTTGGGTGACTTGGGTATACAGATCACATGTGGGACAAAGGGAGACCTTGATGTTACATCACCTTACTCATGTTTCCAGACAATCACATCAACCCGTAAGTATGGGACACGACATTTCCCTGCACTTACCATTCCTGAGGCCTTGACTGATGTACCAAAAACAATATGGGCAAAACATTCATACGATGTAGGACTGATTGACTGTACACCTTTCAGAGCTACACTCAAACCTGGCACAGGGCCTGTATACCAGAAACAATATCCATTAGGACCAGCTAAAACAGAAGGCATTAGGGAATTTATTCATAGGTTCCTAGAAGCTGGTATCCTGAGACCAATAGTATCACCCTACAACACGCCAGTGAATCCAGTTCCCAAGGGTGAGGGTTTTCGCTTCACCCAAGACTTCAGAGCACTAAACAAGGTCATCATTCCCATAGCGCCTATTATCCCTGACATACACTCACTCCTCACATCCATACCTGCTACAGCTACAATGTTCACAGTCATAGACCTGTCCAATGCCTTCTTTTCTATACCAGTGGACAGGGAGACACAGCCCTTGTTGGCCTTCACATTTGAAGGAGCGCAATTCTGCTGGGAAAGACTGCCGCAGGGTTTCGTTGATAGCGCTTCTGCTTATTGTAGAGCTCTCCGTGAGACCCTCAAAGAGTGGGCGCCGCCGTCTGGTTCAGTCCTATTGCAGTATGCGGATGACTTGTTGCTCTGTAGCTCTGACGCAGATGTATGCAAGCAGGATACGTCAGCCCTGCTCGTGCACCTGGCAGCAGAGGGACATAAGGTTTCCTTGTCGAAATTGCAGTATTGCCAGCCAAAGGTCACATACCTGGGTTTCACACTTTCCCCAGGTGAGAGGCATGTCTCCACCTCTCGTATAGAAGCTCTTTCACAGCTGGCCCAGCCCACCAGCAAAACAGACATGATGAGCTTTCTAGGTATGGTCAATTTCTGCAGACACTGGATTCCTGATTGTTCCCACTATGACAATATTTTGCGTAAAGCTACAAGACAGGACGCACCAGATACGCTGATCTGGGACGAGTCCATGTGCGCCGCATATGAAATGTTAAAGGTATTGTTGTCATCCGCTCCTGCTCTAGGTTTGCCCAATTATCATGTACCCTTTCACTTGTATTGTCGAGAAGATTGTACAGCCATGGCGGCGGTACTGGCCCAGGTTCATGGAGGTGTTCTAAGGCCGACAGCATTCATTTCAAGGGTGTTGCCTCTCCCAGTACAAGGTATGCCAGCATGCTTAAGAGCTGTAGCGGCATGTGCGATGGCTGTAGAAGCCGCACAAGCCATCACATTATCACATGATACTGTGTTACACACACCACATCACGTACTCAAAGTACTACACAACTTGACCACACAACATGTGACTGCACAACGACTCTCAGGATATGAGATAATTCTTACAGCCACACAAAACCTGACTGTTAAGTACTCATCACCAACCTCAGGTCCCATACATGCACTGAACAGCCCACTCAGGTTACGTAACACACCAGAAGATGACGAACATGACTGTTTACCTCTCATACACGCAGTGACCTCTCCACGTATGGATCTTATGTCTACACCACTAGAGGGTGAACACATACGTCACATATATGTTGATGGGTCATGCCGTAGGCCCACGACAATACATACATGACAGGATATGCAGTGGTAGAATTACCAGACATGATACATGATTCAGGAAGAATATCACAGGGATCAGCACAAGCAGCAGAACTGATAGCACTGACAAGAGCATGTGAGTTGTTCAAGGATAAGGAAGTGACAATATCTACAGATTCGAGGTATGCATTTGGAGTGGTGCATGATTTTGGTGTATTGTGGACAAGACGAGGATTCCAGACAGCAGACGGTAAAACGATAGCACATGCAGACCTCATAACTGACTTACTTGAGGCCATACAGTTACCTGCTAGGTTAGCTGTGGTGAAGTGTAAAGGACATGCCACTGATGGTTCTTTCCAGGCGAAAGGAAACCAGTTTGCTGACGTTATCTCGAAAGAAGCAGCTGATACTGATGACACAACAAACATTGTACAGACACACTTCTTTCTTGCACCTCCTACACTTCCAAGTGATACATTGCTACTAGAACTACAGGCAGTTGCTGCTCCAGAAGATGTATCCTTCTGGCAGTCACAGGGCTTGACAGAAGATGCCACAGGACTATTGTCCAAAGATGGGGTGGTTGGGCTACCCAAAGCCACTGCACCCGTCTTCATAGCACAGTTCCATTGTATTGGCCACCGTGGGATTAAACGCACATGTACAGAATTGGCTAAGCGTTTTTTGTTTTCTGACATGACATCCATGGTGCAGGCCCAAATCAGTCGATGCTTGACCTGCGCCCACAATAACACGCAAGGTAAAAGAGTAGGACTACATGAACACCTAATCCCAGCTCAGGGTCCTTTTCAGGAATTACAGCTAGACTTCACACACATGCCAACAGCTAGAGGTGGAGTTAAATATCTACTTGTTATAGTAGATAGGTTCAGCAAATGGCCTGAGTCCTTTGCTGTTACTAGAGAAGATGCTAGAACCACAGCTAAGATTCTATGCAAGGAAATCATACCCAGATTTGGTTGTCCGGTGACAATTGATTCTGATAAAGGTCCAGCGTTTACCTCAAAACTTGTCCAACAAGTGGTTAATCTTATGTCAATACAGTGGAAGTTCCACATTCCGTACCACCCGCAAAGCTCAATCCTAATCGAGCGATCCAACCGCACGATCAAGGATAAGATAAGGAAGGCCACACAAGGTACATTCACTAATTGGCCTGATTACCTGCCTGCCATATTGGCAGAGATCAGAATGACTCCATGGCACAGACAAAGCTGTCACCATTCGAGATTCTGATGGGACGTCCGTTCCCAACACCGTGGACCAAAGGAGGGCCACCGGTAATGTTATCGGTGATCTGGAACAGATCCAGGAACATTATGTGGCCCGGTTGATAGAGAAACTGAATAGTGTTTATGGTGATGTGTCTTTGTCTTCTGTTTTTCCGTCTAGTGAGCCAACGCATCCATTCCGCGCAGGAGATCAAGTCCTTGTGAAGGAACTACACCGGCACAAGTCTCTGGATCCACCATATGGTCTTCCGACGACGTGGTGGCTGTTACCCGTACCGCTGTACTGACGAGTGATTCACCCGCCTGGATACACGCATCACGAGTAAAGGCCGCACCACCAAAGATCCAACCATGGCATTCGCCTTCGCCGGAAGACTCATCTCTGTCGGAATGATAACCAAGATGTGCGCCATTGGCTTCCCACTGATCGTAGCATTACATATGCTAATCGAGTGTTATACTGATTGTGCCTGTATTGCTCTAAATCCTTCTTCATGTTCCAACACTACTGCTGCTACAACACATAGAAACCGCAGACATTCCGCATATGAGGTAGACAATGTATTCATACAAACCCTACAAGCTGTACACAGTGAATCCTACATGAGGAACGAGTCTTGTTGGATATGTGGATATGCCCCACATTCACAACAATATGGCTATCCCTTTATAGGGATAACATGGACTGCACAGATGTTAGCCAACATGATAAAGAACAACCAGACCATGATTACTGATTTCCGTAGTGCACCTGAGGCTAGAGTCGAAATGGAACGCACTAAAGTACATCTTGCTTATGCCATAACGTCTGACGCTTTTGCTTTCGTTAACCATGATAATCGTACTAACATACCCGATGTGAACGCTACGCTTGTGTTTGATTATAATGTCCCTCTATGGCTTCTGCGTATGGGTGATGATCTAGTGTGTCCACATACAGACACGGAAAGAGAACAATTGGCTAATTGCTTGGGTATCTTTTGTTGGTACCTGATAACCACTCTGGTTCAGAGATGTACGCCTATAGAGGCTGTACAGCTGGTTCTAACACAGTACATATGCACCACATACTTGGAAAGCTATGTGATATCCCCACACATAGAACCAGAGGAAAATGTGAATGTTACCATCATTCGCTGGGCTAAGGCCGCTTCCAAGTACCTCCTAGCCCCGAACGTTACCTCGTTGTATTTACAACACCAGAAGGCCAATCCGGGTTTGGTTCTTACCTTACCTGAAGGGGTATATTACCTCTGTGATAAGTGGGCATATAAAACCATACCCGTACATCTAAAGAAACCCTGTTTTATAGGACAGATCATGCCCGCTTTCACTGTCTCTAAGACATTACCCAAGACACATATACGCATCCCCAAACCCAAACGCAAACGAGCACTGACAGTTAAATCGTCTACGACTGAGATGTTTTTCCTATCTTTGATGCCTGCTTTTGGTGTTGCTCGCTTGTATGTTAAGCTAAACCTGATTGCTACTGAAGTAGATGCTGCATTCAATGCAACTCGAGGAGCCATACAGTTGATTTCCTCGGAACAGGAACAGATAAGGTTAGTCACGTTGCAGAATAGGATGGCCCTTGACTACCTGCTAGCTGCAGAGGGGGGCGTGTGTCAGAGAATAGGCTCCTCCTGCTGTTCATGGATCCCTGATAATTCAGGGGCGATACACCACGAGTTAGACAACCTAGAGGAAGTCCAGTCCCATATCCGGGAGAAGGCACATGGTCTGTTCGATGGATGGGATTGGTCCTTAGGTATTGGTTCCTGGCTAGGATCCATGGGTAAGAGCATTCTTGCTGGTCTGCTAGCGGTACTAGTGATGATATTTTCCATCTACCTGATCTATAAGTTGATCAGTTGTCTTTTCGACCGATGTACCCAGCAACAGAATGGTAAGGGAGAATTAATACGTTTTATATGACGTATTGTCGCAGTTGCGACAAAAGGGGGAGTTGTTAGGTATTAATTCTACTAATGCTACTAATGAGATGCACTGCTAATCAACTCTCTGTGTGCTTGTTAACATTGACCATTAATTTAGTCTGGACTTCTCTGTATCTAGGCCTTTTGCTCATGATTCCTATTTCTGCTTTTAATGATGATCTTTATTCTGCTGTCGCAGCTAAAATTGTTTTTATGTACCTTGATCATTTCTGCTCATCTCTCTATTGACATAACTTCATTTGACCAAGCCGAATATTGATTTGTTCCTAAAGACGAGTTCATGTCGACCTGACCAATGTTAATTGATAACTTGCTATGTGCAGTGATGGGTTTCACTACTAATTAAACTAAGCCCCATCTCTTGATATAGCTTAATGCAATTAATCTATGCAATGTATGTTTGTGATTGGTGAGCTGCGTCTCGCCCGATATTGTAACACCCTGTGTCCTTCCCATCCCTCTTCTCTTTTCCTGTATCCTCCCACCTGAATCCTTTAAAAGACCTATCTCAAGAATGAATCAATAGAATTATTTTCACATGAGATACTGTTTCTGTGTGTGTTTATTCTTCTCCGATCGATCGCGTGGCGGCTGATACATAGAAGGAGAGGTGTGAAGCTAGGTGTCCTGGAGTGACGCTCGGTGTCGGGACTCGGAATCCTTACAGTCTTAATGATTGTGAAAGTCTTAATAATCAGTGAAGGGAAGAATAAATAATAAAATAAAAGTCATACAGTATCTCGTATTTGTGGAGTCAGCTGCCTCTCCAGACCACTTGGTGGTATATCCTTTTTCCACCTTGTAAGTCAGTATAAAAGAAAGATGTGCTGGAGTTGGCGCTTCTTGTGGCTGATAGGTGATCCGGTGAACCTTCTGAAGTCACTGGCTGTCTACAAATCTGATGTCTGATCGATAAGACACCAGCAAATGTGAGTACGACATTCTTATCCTTTTTTTGCACTCCATTTTATACAATATTGCTCTATGTGAGTCATTTTATATTTTGAGGGACACGGAGGATGGTAACCCTGTAAGGAAACCATGCTTCTGAGCATAAGGTGCAGCATAAGGAACCACTAACAGGAAAAGAAGCGCCAACTCCAGCACATCTTTCTTTTATCTTATATTGGATTTTAAATTTGAATTTATGTATATAACTGCAAATGAAACACTTTTTTTTTAGCAGATCTCCCTGTTTTATAATATCCTTCTGTTTGGAGACTAGACAATTGGATTTACCACACCAGGTTGGGCACTACCTACTTAAAAAACCAAAGGCGTATACTTCCAAGCCAAAAGCAGTAAGGCTCCCCCTCCAGGTGAGTTGGACAATTGATACCCCTGTTCTAAGATTTATATTGAAATACTGCATACTACCCTATGATCTTCTCTGTTCTCCCAATTTCTGTTTTGGAGGGACGCACACTGAACAATCCCAGAGAGAGAGGTGCCACCCCAAAAGAAGGCACGAGGCGATTGCTACAAAATAGCAATGTTTTTTTTATCCAAGTGAGATACACATGAATCCACTGAACCTTGACTTACCACAGTTTTAACTATGTTGCGCTATTGTTTACTTTTCATTGTCTCTTTCCTACATATAGCTGAGATGGAAACAAGAAGACAGTTACCAAAGAATAACAGGTCTATCAAAGAAAGGTGAAAATCAGGCGAATTGGCAGGAGAAGAGAAAAATCTACACCAAATAGCCGATTTGGAAAGTGAAAAAAATGCGAGAATATTTTTGGTTTGGCTCCTTTGACCTAGAATTTTCACTTCTCCAGTCATTCTCCTGAGATTCACCTTTCTTTGAATAGACTTTGCAAGTGTTAATACATCTTGTGAACACTATAATTCACTGTATCACATTGATATTACTACTGCTGTCTTTTATAGCATTATTTTATTAATATATATTTGGTTTAAAAAAGCTGTTGCATTGAGCTACTGGTGTTTACACTGAGTCTGTAATTTTACATTGGCAATCCTAGTAGAGGACGGGATGCATTTAAATCCCAGGCATAGCAGCATACAATTCATACACAGATAATTTTATTAATACTTAAAGTCACGTTTTTTGGCGCTTTATCAACACACCACCACTTTTATTTCACACCTAAATAAACACATAACGGGACCACACTTTTCAGACATGGAACAGACACACCAAGCCCTGGAGAAGCAACTCTCACAATATAACACATAGTCCGTACAAAAACGATCGCGCATTCAGTCTTCCAACAACAATAGCAGTTTTATTGGAAAAATTTGGCCACATTTTGGCCCTAAATGAGCCTTTCTCAAGCCAAACTAAAATCATTAAATCATGTACATTTATACACACAAAAAGAAATTGGTGTTAATTGACAATTAAAATATACTGAAAATATGTTAGTGTCATATTACCTCTTAAATGCAACAATACCACTTTCTTTTTGTATTGCAGTATTGGAAGTAAGGATCACAGGTTATAGGAGGAGGGGACTGCTGGGGGAAGCAGTCTGTTCAGGTAGGGTGGTAACTTCCCAGAAAAACTCTTATACACCAGGAGCCCTATCACCTGGTGTGAGCTAATCGAAAATTCTAGCATGAGTCGCTAAAAGGTAGTGCCTGATGACCCACCAGCAGATCTCTTTGTCCGTGGTAGTGAAATAGGAATCAGATTTTAGGGATTTCGTGCCGCGGCGGAGAAATAATACCCAGACAGAGATTCTTCAGGAAGGCAGGATTTATTCACCGAGACTCAGTGGCATCATGGCAGGACGACAAGCACTGAGTCCAGATGCACTTTTGCATATACATTTTATAGCCCCCGATGACATGTAAAAACTTTCAGTTGGTGGTATAGATTTACAGATAACAGATAACAAAAGACCAGAATCTCATTAGCGGCCGTTCCCTGGAATCTATTCAAGAATCGTGGTATCGGCTCATGCCCTGGGGGGTCTTGCTTGCTGGACACCTGGACAAACTTCTTTTGCACACAGCTCAGGGCTTTGCACACGGCTCAGGTCTTTGCACACGGCTCAGGTTAACCCTTTGTGTACTTTATTAAGTTGTATCAGTTAAGGTTACATAATCTTACATAACCCATTCCTCCTTCAGTAGTCGTTGTACAAAGTTGTTTAGCGCATGCAAGAAAAATGCTAAGACCTGGGCTGAGACCCAGCACTAATGCAATTGTGTACAGCAGTGGTCCCCTACCCTGGTTCTCAGGGCCCACTAACAGGCCAGGTTTTAACCACAAAAAACAGGTCCTCGCAAAACTTAATAGGCAATCAACAGGCAATTTAAAGGAATGCAGCACAGGTGTTCTCTTGGCGCCATACACCATGGTAATTGATCTGGTCAGCAATGTCGCTGATGTTGCAGTAGGCTATATTATGATATACTATATATATATATCCTTCATACACTACATCTTTGTATTCAATGACCAACATAAGCATTTTTTGTACAATCTGCTTTCTTACCGCGGGGCTAAGGCAGGATTTCTGTACAGGACACCTAGTTTGGGGTAAAGTTTAGTTGAGAGTTATTCGATATGGAGGATTTGGGTCTAACCAGATATCTAGATATTTGAGAGAACTGACTGTGGTCAGTGTGCCATTTGATTTTTTCCTGACGCATAGATGGGAAGGTTGTAATTTATGTAGTTTAGGTTCTGTTCCAAAGAGCATTGTGACAGTTTTGTCAGTATTTAGAAAAAGTTTGTTATCTGCGATCCACTTTTCTACTTCTTTTATTATTATTATTATATATTGAGTATACTCAATGTGGACTAATTGTGGAGCAATACAAAGGCATTTCATTTATTGCAAAATTAATTTGCAAATGGGCTCCACATTGTGCCTCTGAATTTTTAACACATTCCTCATGATAGCCGATGTGTTGAAATTATTTTCAGGTCTATTCAAAGAAATGTGAAACTCTGGAGAAGTTAAAATTCTAGGTCAAAATAGCCAAACCAGAAAAATTCTCCCATTTATCTCACTTTCCAAATCAGCTATTTAATTAAAAATGTGAACAGCCTTTTGACTCTTCGCCAGCAATTAAGTCCCCTTTTGAAGCCAGGGAAGATGTGGATATCAGGGGTAATTAATAGAAGGGTCCTGGAGGCACCAAAGGCTATTATGAATTACTGTCTACACATTCTAACTTGATTTGTTCTAAAAGGTTTGTTAAATGGTTAGAATGGCCTTTTACCTCTTCCCCAGCAAGCTCCTTTGAAGCTATCGGAGGTGTGATGTGGAAGGTAATTAAGAGACCTACATGAGTAGATTTTTTTCATCCAGGGGAAATTTCCATTTGGTCTACACAGCAGGGGACGCCAAGCTAGCCCATATCGATGGGTAAAAGCCAGTCGGAGTGGCACCGCCCATTACCAAAAATGCATTTCAAAAGAAGCAATTATGTCCTTTGTAGCAAGAAACCTACCCTTCTGATATAATTCAAAGGTATCATAAAAATGAAATAAGAAGTGAACTGAGCATGCCCACGAAGTAACAGGAAGGGAGATTCTGGGAAGTGGAGTGGGCGGGCTGTACCATCTATGGGCATGACCCTTAAGGAGCATAAGAAATGTATAAATTCTTGGACCAAAGCCGTGCTCATCGCATTTTTCTGGGGTTCCCATGAAGTGGGAATTTGCCGTGTTTCCAATCCCAGCCTCAGGGGGTCACAGATTTCCTTTTAGGTTGCTGCTCGCATGTAGGTTCTGTGTGTTTAATCCCTTTTTATTTTCTCTGTTTGTGCGTGTAATTATTAATTATCAACCTATTTTCTGTATATGCCTGGGACATTTTTTTATCATAATAAATATCAAAAGATCTGCCTTTTTTTCTGTTATTTATTTATTTATTTACTAGGTGGAAAGCCTGCCCAGAGGGCAGTCTATTGATAAGTGTGCTCTGCTCTTGTGCTGCTCCGCTCCGTGCTCCGCTCCACGCTCCGCTCCCCTCTCCACTCTGCGCTCCCCTCTCCACTCCGCTCTGCTCCACTCTGCGTTCCCCGCTCCGCTCTGCGCTCCCCTCTCCGCTGCCCGCTGCCCTCCCCGCTCCCCGCCCCGCCCCCTCTCCGCTCCGCACTCTCCGCTCTGCTCTCCGCTCCCCGCTCCGCTCCCCTCCCCGCTCCGCTCTCCGCTCCGCTCCCTGCTCTGCTCTCCGCTCCCTGCTCCGCTCCCCGCTCTCCGCTCTCCACTCCGCTCTCCGCTCCCCGCTCCCCTCCCCGCTCCGCTCTCCGCTCCGCTCCCCGCTCTCTGCTCTCTGCTCTCTGCTCCCCGCTCTCCGCTCTCCTCTCTCCGCTCCCCGCTCTCCGCTCCCCGCTCCGCTCTCCGCTCCCCGCTCCGCAACCCGCTCTCCGCTCCCCGCTCCGCTCTCCGCTCCGCTCTCTGCTCTCCGCTCTCCGCTGTTTTCTCTGAGGCGTTTTCGCGCGCCTCAAGCTATTTCTGGATGCGGCGGTTGGCTGCGTGCGCACCGTATGCCGCGTGCATCCAACGGCCCAAGCACATGGTGGGCGTGCTGCGGCGGGTGGCTGCGTGCGCACTCCGCGCCGCTCCCCTCCCCGCTTCGCTCTCCGCTCCACTCCCTGCTCCGCTCTCCGTTCCGCGCTCCTCTCCCCGCTCCGCTCTCCGCTCCCCGCTCTCCGCTCCCCTGATCTGCTCTCCGCTCCACTCTCCGCTCCCCGCTCCCCGCTCCCCTCCCCACTCCGCTCTCCGCTCCCCGCTCTCCGCTCTCTGCTCTCCGCTCCCCGCTCCGCTCTGCGCTCCCCGCTCCCCTCCCCGCTCCGCTCTCTGCTCCGCTCCCTGCTCCGCTCTCCGCTCTCCGCTCCGCTCCCCGCTCTCCGCTCTCCACTCCGCTCTCCGCTCCCCGCTCTCCGCGCCCCGCTCCGCTCCCCGCTCTCTGCTCCCCGCTCCGCTCTCCGCTCCACTCTCCGCTCCCCGCTCTCCGCTCCCCTCCCCGCTCCGCTCTCCGCTCCCCGCTCTCTGCTCTCTGCTCCCCGCTCCCCTCCCCGCGCCGCTCTCCGCTCCGCTCCCCGCTCTCCGCTCTCTGCTCTCCGCTCTCCTCTCTCCGCTCCCCGCTCCGCTCTCCGCTCCCCGCTCCGCAACCGCTCTCCGCTCCCCGCTCCGCTCTCCGCTGTTTTCTCTGAGGTGTTTTCGCGCGCCTCAAGCTATTTCTGGATGCGGCGGTTGGCTGCGTGCGCACCCTATGCCGCGTGCATCCAACGGCCCAAGCACACGGTGGGCGTGCTGCGGCGGGTGGCTGCGTGCGCACTCCCCTCCCCGCTCCGCTCTCCGCTCCGCTCCCTGCTCCGCTCTCCGCTCCCCGCTCCGCTCCCCGCTCTCCGCTCTCCACTCCGCTCTCCGCTCCCCGCTCTCCGCTCCCCGCTCTCCGCTCTCCGCTCCCCGCTCCGCTCCCCGCTCTCCGCTCCCCGCTCTCTGCTCCGCTCTCCGCTCCACTCTCCGCTCCCCGCTCTCCGCTCCCCGCTCCCCTCCCCGCTCCGCTCTCCACTCCGCTCCCCGCTCTCCGCTCTCTGCTCTCTGCTCTCCGCTCCCCGCTCTCCGCTCTCCGCTCCCTGCTCCGCTCTCCGCTCCCCGCTCCCCTCCCCGCTCCGCTCTCCGCTCCGCTCCCCGCTCTCCGCTCTCTGCTCTCCGCACCCCGCTCTCCGCTGTCCTCTCTCCGCTCCCCGCTCTCCGCTCCCCGCTCCGCTCTCCACTCCCCGCTCCGCTACCCGCTCTCCGCTCCCCGCTCCGCTCTCCGCTGTTTTCTCTGAGGCGTTTTCGCGCGCCTCAAGCTATTTCTGGATGCGGCGGTTGGCTGCGTGCGCACCCTATGCCGCGTGCATCCAACGGCCCAAGCACGCGGTGGGCGTGCTGCGGCGGGTGGCTGCGTGCGCACTCCGCTCCCCACTCACCTCCCCGCTTCGCTCTCCGCTCCACTCCCTGCTCCGCTCTCCGCTCCCCGCTCCGCTCCCCGCTCCGCTCTCCGCTCCCCGCTCTCTGCTCCCTGCTCCCCGCTCTCCGCTCCCCTGCTCCGCTCTCCGCTCCACTCTCCGCTCCCCGCTCCCCTCCCCACTCCGCTCTCCGCTCCGCTCCCCGCTCTCTGCTCCGCTCTCTGCTCTCCGCTCCCCGCTCTCCGCTCTCCGCTCCCCGCTCTCCGCTCCCCGCTCCGCTCTCCGCTCCCCCGCTCCACTCCCCGCTCTCCGCTCCCCGCTCTGCTCTCCGCTCCGCTCTCTGCTTTCCGCTCTCTGCTGTTTTCTCTGAGGCATTTTCGCGCGCCTCAAGCTATTTCTGGATGCGGCGGTTGGCTGCGTGCGCACCCTATGCCGCGTGCATCCAATGGCCCAAGCACGCGTGGGCGTGCTGCGGCGGGTGGCTGCGTGCGCACTCGGCTGGGCGCACATCCAACCTCTGCAACATGCTTTGGTGGTGCTGCGGCGGGTGGCGCGTGCGCACTCGGCTGCGCGCGCATCCAACCTCCGTAACACGCTTTGGGCGTGCTGCGGTGGGTGGCGCGCTCGCACCCGGCTGCGCGCGCATCCAACCTCCACAGCACCCTGTGGGCGTGCTGCACTCAAACGCCGCAGCACGCCCACACCATGCACATGCGCAGAGGAGGCTTGGCGACGGACACGCCAAGCCTTACTCTTTTATAGTATAGGATAAAGGATTTTATCAGGAAGGATACATTGAGATTTCTCTCATTTTCAAGTATGTCCTGGGTTCAAGAACATTGAAGTGTTACAGTTGTTACAGAAATACAAAGTAATACAATGCAAGATATTGGAAAAAAAAACACAAATATACAGATTAACAGAAAATAAATATGTAGGAAATAGTCATTTTGTTACATGTTTACAAGTGCATTCTGTATTGAGGTATGTTAGTAAGGAGCTCTTGAGTGACTTAAGACTGGGGGAAGATTTGATGGTGTCTGGGAGGTTATTCCATAACTGCGGTGCTCTGTAGGAAAATGAGGACCGAGCCACTGTCTTTTTGTATTGTGGTATTGCAAGTAAGGTGCTGGTCCTGGATCGGAGGTTATAGGATGAGGGAGCTGCTGGGGGAAGCAGTCTATTCAGATAGGGTGGCAGCTTCCCAGAAAAGCTCTTAAACACCAGGCTGGAAAGATGAAGGGTGCGTTTAGACTCCAGCGATGGCCAGTTTAGCTCTTTTAACATGTCACAATGGTGGGTCATGTAGTTACATTATAAGAACCTCGTTAACCTGAAGAGACAAATATATAGCTTGAGCTTGGGACGCTCTACTAACAGTGAGTTGAAGTGAAGTCAGTCTTCTGAACAGTTTTTCTGTTTTGGAATGCATAATGAAACAGAGTCTCAGGTCAGTTCTGTTTCAGAGATTAGACATCCTGGATATATATCACAGTGACCTGTGGTGGCAGTATTGGTAATTACAAGGGAAGTGGGTGCGGGGATTGTGTGCAACCAGGGGCGGACTGACCCATCGGGCACTTGTGCACTGCCCAAGGGCCCGTGGGTTGGTAGGCAGAGTGGGCCCTGCTATTTTCCACCAGAGCTATGATCACTAGGGAGACATCCAGCCCAGCGGCACACTACCAAACCACCATGGTGGTGGCGCTTCAGCATGCCTACCTCACCCCCACGTTCTAAACAGGAGGACGGCACGCTGCATTGACACTGCCCCCTCACGTGATTCACGCAGCGGCAGGAGAAGACAGACAAAGCCTGGGTGCGATCGAGTGGAGCCATCCTGCCTGAACCTTCCATAGAAGATTCAATAACGTATAGCGGGTGAGCGACAGGGGGGTAAATAATTTGACAAACGGAATCGGGGGGGATAAACTGACAAATGGAATCTGGGGGGAATAATCTGACTAATGAAACGTGGGGGGAATAATCTGACTAATGAAATGGGGGGATTACCTGACTAAAGAAACGGGGGGGGATAATTTGACTAATGAATGGGGGGGATTACCTGACTAATGAAATGGGGGGGATAATCTGACTAATGAAACGGGGGATTACCTGACTAATGAAGTGGGGGGGAAATCTGACCAATGAATTGGGGGGATTACCTGACTAATGAAATGGGGGGGGGGATAATCTGACCAATGAATTGGGGGGATTACCTGACTAATGAAATGGGGGGATTACTTGACTAATGAAATGGGGGGATAATCTGACTAATGAAATGGGGGCGATAATCTAACTAATGAAATGGGGGGGATTACCTGACTCTGACTAATGAAATGCAGGGGGGGCAATCTGACAAAGAAAATGCCGGGGGGGGGGTAATATATGTACCTACATTCAATTACTGAGTTACCCCCTTAAAATAGAAGAACTATTGCTTCTGTCTACTTCTCTGGATAGCATTCCTACTATTATCTACAGTTGTGTTCAAAATTATTCAACCCCCAATGCTGTAAAGGGTTTTAGGGAATTTAGTGTACATTTGTAATTGTATTCAGAATGAAATCCTACAAGGACTTTTTAAAGAACCATATGCAACTAAAATGACATCAATTGGTTTTGTAATACAGTAGTAAATGTTTCTTTTGTGAATTCTTCATTGACACAATTATTCAACCCCTTAAAGACTACCACTCTGAAGAACAGAGGTTCATTCAAGTGTTTTCAATCAGGTATTGAAAACACCTGTGGATGTCACGGAGCAGCAATAAAGCATAATAAGCACCAATTAGGCAGCTATAAAATGACTGTGATACTCAGCTCCTTCTAGACATTTACTGGTGTGGTTACAAACATGGTGAAGTCAAGAGAATGGTCCAGGAAGACAAGAGAAGAGGTGATTACTCTTCACCGGAAGGGCAATGGCTATAAGAAGATTGCAAAGATGTTAAACATACCAAGAGAGACCATAGGAAGCATCATTCGCAAATTCAAGGCAAAGGGCACTGCTGAAACGCTACATGGTCGTGGCAGAAAGAAGATGCTGACTTCGACTGCTGTGCGCTACCTGAAGCGTAGAGTGGAGAAAAGTCCCCGTGTGACTGCTGAGGAACTGAGAAAAGATTTGTCAGATGTGGGTACTGAAGTTTCAGCTCACACAATACGGCGCACACTGCGTAATGAAGGCCTCCATGCCAGAACTCCCAGGCGCACCCCCTTGCTGTCTCCAAAGAATAAGAAGAGTCGACTGCAGTATGCCAAAAGTCATGTGGACAAACCACAGAAGTTTTGGGATAGTGTTCTGTGGACTGATGAAACAAAATTAGAACTGTTTGGGCCCATGGATCAACGCTATGTTTGGAGGAGGAAGAACAAGGCCTATGAAGAAAAGAACACCTTGCCTACTGTGAAGCATGGCGGGGGGTCAATCATGCTTTGGGGCTGGTTTGCTTCTGCAGGTACAGGGAAGCTTCAGCGTGTGCAAGGTACCATGAATTCTCTTCAGTACCACCAGGAGATATTGGATGACAATGTGATGCAGTCCGTCACAAACCTGAGGCTTGGGAGACGTTGGACCTTTCAACAGGACAATGATCCCAAGCATACCTCCAAGTCCACTAGAGCATGGTTGCAGATTAAAGGCTGGAATATTTTGGAGTGGCCATCGCAGTCACTTGACTTAAATCCGATTGAGAACCTCTGGTGGGACTTAAAGAAAGCAGTTGCAGTGCGCAAGCCTAAGAATGTGACTGAACTGGAGGCTTTTGCCCATGACGAATGGGCGAAGATACCCGTAGATCGCTGCAAGACACTTGTGTCAAGCTGTGCTTCACGTTTAAAAGCTGTTATAACTGTAAAAGGATGTTGTACTAAGTACTAAGATTGAATGTCACTTGGGGGTTGAATAAAACTGATAATGATGTGAGCACAGAAAAGACATTTGTGGTTATTTCATTATAAATGTTATGTTATATTTGTCTGACCTACACGTGCCTCTTTGATTTAATTGTAAGCAAGATGACTGAATGATCAAAATCAATGTAAAACTGGCCAAAACACTCAATTTCAGTGGGGGTTGAATAATTTTGAACACAACTGTATCTATACACTGCTTAACTTTTTTGCGGGGGGTAATAAAATGAAGAATTAAATGCTGGGGGGTTGAATAAAGCGGTACATTGCTGTGAGTTTTATCGCTGTGGAGCTGTGTGATACACTCATACACACCGCACATTACTGTGAGTATAATTGCTGTGGAGCTCTGTGTTATGCCCATACACACTGCACATTACTGTGAGTTTTATTGCTGTGGACCTCTGTGTTATGCTCATACACACCACACATTACTGTAAGTTTATTTGCTGTGGAGCTCTGTAATGTGCAGTGTGTACGAGGGTGTCAGTAATGTCCAGTTTTTTTAAAACCTGAAAGGTGATCGACAGTTTTCCACGTGTGCCACAGGGACATTCGGTGCCACGGCCGTAGCTGCCATGAGTGTGTGACCGCTACCGCAGCAGAGCTATCGCAGTTCGTGAGTCTGGAGGGGGCACAATGGATTTTCCAATTCGCTGGGGGCCTGAGTGCATTTTATTAACTCGTTAAAAATATTAGTTTGAAAACTGTGTGAATACATTCTTTAACACAACAATGTTGGTTGTGCGTTGCATGGGAGGTGTTCTGTATGGGTGTGGCCTACGGTGGGCATGGCACAAGGGGCCCACAAACTCCTATTGCCAGGGGGCCCCATTAGTTGTCAGTTCCCCCCTGTGTGCAACGTAGTCATTATTCTGGGTCTAGTGAAGACGGATAGTGATTTTTAACCCTGCGTCCACTTCGCCGAGACACGTGCCCTTCTGGAGTGAAGTTGCTACGGGACAACCAATATTTATGTATATTCTAGTCTCAAAGATTACTGTGAGCAGCAGCAGCTGC
The DNA here is from genome assembly GCA_009667805.1 of Leptobrachium leishanense. Lineage (NCBI taxonomy): Eukaryota > Metazoa > Chordata > Amphibia > Anura > Megophryidae > Leptobrachium > Leptobrachium leishanense. Next base: position 209,408,926 of record CM019064.1, read on the forward strand.
AGCACTTCTTTATGCATTCCTCTGGCAAACACTGATAAATTGTCATTCCCATGACTTCTCAATGTACTTAAATCCAGGAAAAACCCTTAAATATAGACAGTTTTATAAAATTATGTCTATATAGAAAGGTATTGCAGCTTCCCAGTATATCAGCCAAAAGGGAAGGAAGTTCCTTCTGCTTAAATAGTGAGTTCCTGCAGGACTTGACCCCTGCATCTCAGCCATTTAAAGAGATAACCGTTTCTTACGCTAGGGTCAGACAAACGCATTTTGTACGGTCTGTGCGTCCGTGCAGTACGGACGCACGTTCTGATGGAAGACGCGGTAGTGCCACACAGTCCATTTTTGTGACTGACGTTTTTTTTGACTGATGTAGAAGGGAAAAATCAATTAATATGAAGAACATTTTGTCCGTCAAAATGCTGGACATCAATAATGCAGTCTGTCTGACTACGTTCCATCACTCACACACAAAGCTATGCGGACGTTGCGGACGTGGCGCACTACGCATGTCCGTTCTAGTGGTTTTACGTTCTTGCTAATTTGCGTACGTTTGCCACGTTTGCTTCCGTGCGGACGTACTTCGTGTGTGGGGCTTCAATGGTCATGATTCTCTGCTACCACGGACGTACTAATGTGCGGCAAAAAATGTGCACTTGGGAAATATATGTAAGATTTATTTCTAAATAGGTCTAATATGGCTATACATACAGTATAAGAAGCTTCTGTTCTGTCCACACTTCCTGAGCCTGCATTTAATCCAGCATTGCCTGTGATGGACAAACACTGTGCTGCTATTCACTAATTAAGAGAACTAAATTCATTATTTAACTGTAAATTTGGAGCTGTGATCCTAAAATATTTTAAAATAAATACATTAAAAATATAGAATATACAGATAATAGGAAGGTTTCTTCATTTTTAATTGCTTATATCTGCTCCTATTGAATTAAATATATTAAGTACTGCTTCTAACGTCACCCAATATTTCCTATACTGTAAAAGATCATCTTTGTATCCTTTGTAAAACCTGATAAATTTATTTAAATACTGAACCCTCTTACTGCAGTTCTCTTATTGTACTGACATCTGATATTTTGAACTTCTATGGTTATTTCTATATATAAAGTACATTAATTAAATATACAGCTGGATCTCAAAAGGTACAAACATTTATATCATTTACAGTTTTGAGAAGATCAATCTAAAATGAGAAAATCAATTTTTAGATTAATAGTTGGCATCTTGTTCAAGAAAAAAAAAACCATGAGATACTAGGTTTCCTTCCGCCACATTGCTCACATCTAAAAAATTCAATTTTTGGAGAAGACATCAAACTAGTCTAATGAAAAAAAAAAACAAGCTTCCTAATTGATGGCAAATGTTCTGCAGTAATGTCTCATACTGTACTGCTTGTCCTATTTATTTATAGTGAGGCTGTGACATATGGTATTACGTCTTAATAATTTTATGCATGGCCTTTTTATGTGTACGGTTTGAGTTAGCACAGCTTAATATATCACTGGGTGTCACGATGAGTAAACACTTTAAATGCATATTTAACTTGTTGGTTTCTTTTTAAAAAAAAGAATATTACCATAATTAGAATATGTTTTTCTTAATTAAAGTTTCCCTAAAGGAGAGTTTATAAAACAGAAAAATTAAAGAGTAGGCCAAAAAACTAATGTAGCTATATCACTCTTTGAAGATAAGATTAGATAAGAATAACAATTGCAGTGGTAGGGAAGTGGTCAGGGGTCAAGTAATAAAATATAAGTGTTGTGATTCATCAAGATTTATGTCCTCCAATTACCAATTATCAGCTGTCACTTAACACAAAGACACACTCAAATCTGATATATAGATGAATGAAGATGTTAGAGAAAATATTTAAAGCCTGAATTCAAACGTTATAATATATTGGATCAGTGGGAACTCAGTTCTCTCTGCAAAATTAGGGGAGGAACAGCATTCCCACGCGTTCCTCCTCAACTTGTCCCCCTGAAAGTGGTTAAATAGAAAGAAATAATTCAGATTTTATTTTTACATGGTGTTATGACTGTGAGCCACTTCATACATGATTGCATGCAATTTATACAATCATACATTATATGGCAATATTATAGACCTAAATGACCCACAAAATGCAGTCTTTAGGTGTTAAGTGTAGGACCTGTCGTGATGGGATACATTGACGATGTGACAGCCTTAAGCAAGATATGATCATATTTTGTGAACTAAACTCCCATCACTTATTATCTATGTTAGGTTGTGGAAAAATTTGTAGAAAATATAAAATCTTGTTACGTTTTTAAAAGCGTTTGTGTCACAGTCAGTCATAATGGCGGGACCCTGCAAGCGCGAAAATAAGGCCCTGGTACGAGTAAAAGCCCCTATATGCATAGATGCAGGACACAATAACCATAGATACGTGAAATAACCACAGGAGACACTGGGGACCTCTGCACGGCTATACCGAAAGAAGCCCTATGCTGATAGATCGGACCTTAGAGTGGCCGGATCTGCTCTAATGGAAAAGGGTTACCTAGTATAGTAGCCGTGCAGAGTCCTAGGGTGAACACAGATACTAGAAGGAGTATACTAAACAACCTGCAGGGCAGGACTCCAATCACGAAACCTGTGGCCAGCAGGGACACACAACAAATCAACTAGATGCCCTGCGACTAGGACACAAACCAGATAGAATACAAGAGACCTTGGGACAGTAGATGAATTTACTAGACAGGAGGGCAGACCTCAAGACAGAAACATATAATATGGTACAGACAAGGATATCCAAAAGAGTAGTCAGTGAGAAAGTTAGAAGTCAAAACCAGAATGTTTACCTTATACCGAAGTGGAGATACACAAGCAGAAAATCCATTAGCCAAGCCAGAGGGTCAAAACCATAAGATCAGTCAGAATATGAAACTAGAACGAGGAGAAAACACTGGAACTAATAACATGGAAAACAGAAGACATAAACTGGAACCTGGGATACTACGGAAACAACAGACAGATGGATCAAATAACTAAGGTAAACAACAATAAACATAAACTAGAACTTAATCAGACAGAATAGCAGGGAGCTCTCAGGAACAAAACTCAGTGACTGTAGTGAACCAGTGCAAGAACATTGTGATATGGGCCCATGGTTTTAAATAGGGAAGTGATCAGCCCATATCACTAACAGCAGATCTTAACAGGCAGACACTTAACCCCTGAGCTGCATCCTAGGGAAAAGCAACATAGAAACACATGGGAACATAGACATGAGGAATGCAGAGGGCAGGGGGACAGGGTTGGAACGTGGAAAACGTGACAGTTTGTCATCTGTTAGTTTTGTGAGCTGTGTGATAGTGTAATTTGTGTAATGGGGTGCTCTGCCCCTAGTTTGTTGTGTCTACTTTTCATGAGAAGCACCCTGCTCCAACCTTAATGCTTAGTAAATGTTTTGAGTGCTGCCCTCCTGGTGTATGGTGTGACGGTAGTCACTTGAATTGTGAGTACCTGGACTTGGCCTTACTGTTGGGAGGTGTGGGACTGTGGGTTCTTTCTGGGGGTCTGACACATCAGTTTATTCCCCAACCCTCTCCTATGCCCAAGTCACCCTGTGCCTATAGGGGTACATGGTGCCTGTGTTATGTGTTAATTTGAATTTGTTATTGTTAATATTGTCTATGTTTATATTCTACTGTTAATATTTCTAATATCATTACTGTGTGTGTCACTGCAGCCCTTTCCAACCCCCCCCCCCTTATAGAATATGTGATCATTGCTTTCCAAACATTGTAGCTCCAGGCTGTTGTGTACTTGTGTACTCTGCTATCTAACGTATTAAAAATAGTCTAATGCTCAGGCTCTGATTACATGGCACCCTATTGTTTTTATGTCTATAGGTTAAAATGGACTATGGCTATGGACTGACTCACTTGAGGAGGAGGGAGGCACCAGGATGTCATCTTCCATTGGTCTCCAGTCCCGTCTTGCACTATATATATATATTTGGCTCATATGTGTCATTAAAATCTACCTGTCTGTCTGTTTTAACCCAAGTTCTGAGTGCTGCCTCATTTATAAGGAACACCCATCACTGCCTTTTCATTGTACCCCTTCTTAAACTTCGGCTAAGGGCTGTAGAATGCATGAAAAATCAATGGTGGGAGTCAGATGTCCGGTAAGGGTGCAGCATTAGCAGATTTGACCCAGTTGGGGTGTTGAGATCTATTTATATATAACCAGAATATAGCAGTAAGTAGTGATACTTTTTTATTGGAATAATGTTACTCTCGAAAGCGTGTCTTTTAAATGTATCCCTCTCTTCTTAATGCCTGGAACTAACTAAACAAAAGATTTACACTCTCTAAAGCTTGTCTTTTAACCCCTTCACTGCTGAGCCATTTCGGGTCTAATTTTTCTTCTTACTGTAAACATGGTCATGTTTGGTATCATTGGAAAGGCCATGCTCTGGCTTTCTACTGATCACAAACATGACCCTCTAGCTGCCAACAGTGGGGAGATATCGTGGTTCAAAGGAACCCCTATCTCCACCCCTATCTTTCCTTAGGAGTCAATGAGGACTTTCCCCACACGTCCTCAGCAGTGAAAGGGTTAACCCGGCGCCTCAAAAAATACACCTTTTTGTTTTTTTAAAGGCAGGTGGTAAAACAAGTGCAGGGTTTGACGAATTTACTTCGAATCTAGGAGCCAGGCAAAAAAGTTAGGAGCCAGTTTATTTTTTTGTTATGGCAATAAGTGGGTGGTAGTCTCCAGTGTCTCCCTTTCCCCTCACTGCTTATTACAGCATTGAAATGTTTGAATACCCTACCCAGAATTCTTTGCTGCACATGGGGGATGTGGAACAGGAGGCTCTGGAGTGCAGTTCTTTGAATTGCTGTGATGTGCAGATGGCTTCTGCAATAACAAACATAACCAATTATAGCGTATATACATGAATACAGTATATATATTTATATAGGAGAGAGAAGAGGAGGAATTAAATGTTTCTATTTTTGTTTTTAATATTTAAAAGTCTATTCTTTAACCAGTTTATTTAGGTGTTCATCTCGAACGCCAAGCCCAAAGACTACCAAAGGCCGGTAAGGGCATGAGACTTAATGGGCAGCGTGAGAATCATCACACCCCTGAAGCATCTACTGCACTGGAAAGCCTTTTTATAGGAAAATTGTGACATGACATAGTTCTAGAACTCCTCCAACTAATCACCATCCAGGAGCCTGGTTTGAGTCCCCAGCCAATAACCATCTAGGAGTCAGACATGCCAACCAATCCCATCAAAGGACTGCAATTGAAACGTTTGCAGAAACTTTAACCCTTCACTGCTGAGCCATTTCGGGTCTAATTTTTCTTCTTTACTGTAAACATGGTCATGTTTGGTATCATTGGAAAGGCCATGCTCTGGCCTTTCTACTGATCACAAACATGACCCTCTAGCTGCCAACAGTGGGGAGATATCGTGGTTCAAAGGAACCCCCTATCTCCACCCCTATCTTTCCTTAGGAGTCAATGAGGACTTTCCCCACACGTCCTCAGCAGTGAAATCTACCTGTCTGTCTGTTTTAACCCAAGTTCTGAGTGCTGCCTCATTTATAAGGAACACCCATCACTGCCTTTTCATTGTACCCCTTCTTAAACTTCGGCTAAGGGCTGTAGAATGCATGAAAAATCAATGGTGGGAGTCAGATGTCCGGTAAGGGTGCAGCATTAGCAGATTTGACCCAGTTGGGGTGTTGAGATCTATTTATATATAACCAGAATATAGCAGTAAGTAGTGATACTTTTTTATTGGAATAATGTTACTCTCGAAAGCGTGTCTTTTAAATGTATCCCTCTCTTCTTAATGCCTGGAACTAACTAAACAAAAGATTTACACTCTCTAAAGCTTGTCTTTTAACCCCTTCACTGCTGAGCCATTTCGGGTCTAATTTTTCTTCTTTACTGTAAACATGGTCATGTTTGGTATCATTGGAAAGGCCATGCTCTGGCCTTTCTACTGATCACAAACATGACCCTCTAGCTGCCAACAGTGGGGAGATATCGTGGTTCAAAGGAACCCCCTATCTCCACCCCTATCTTTCCTTAGGAGTCAATGAGGACTTTCCCCACACGTCCTCAGCAGTGAAAGGGTTAAATGTAACGTTAGTCCAATTAAAAAGGTATCACTTCTTACTGCTATAATCTGGACTAACATGGCTTATTATATATACAGTATTCAGTGAGGGAAAAAATTATTTGATCCCCTGCTGATTTTGTACGTTTGCCCACTGACAAAGAAATGATCAGTCTATAATTTTAATGGTAGGTTTATTTTAAGTGAGAAACAGAATAACAATAAAATGATCCAGAAAAATGCATTTCAAAAAAGTGATTTGAATTTTAATGTGAAATAATCATTTAACCCCTTCGCAAAACATATGTACCACATGTACTTGGTGCAAAAAACCCTTGTTGGCAACAACAGAAGTCAGACTTTTCTTGTAGTTGGCCACCAGGTTTACACACATCTCAGGAGGGATTTTGTCCCACTACTCTTTGCAGATCCTCTCCAAGTCATTAAGATTTTGAGGCTGACGTTTGGCAACTTGAACTTTCAGCTCCCTCCACAGATTTTCTATGGGGTTAAGGTCTGGAGACTGGCTAGGCCACTCCTGGACCTTAATGTGCTTCTTCTTGAGCCACTCCTTTGTTGCCTTGGCCATGTTTTTTGGGTCATTGTCATGCTGGAATACCCATCCTTGACCCATTTTCAATGCCCTGGCTGAGTAAAGGAGATTTGCCCCACAATTTGATGATACATGGCCCTGTCTATCATCCCATTGATGCGGTGAAGTTGTCTTGTTCCCTTAGCATCAAAACACCCCCAAAGCATAATGTTTCCACCTCCATTTTTGACGGTGGGGATGGTGTTCTTGGGGTCATAGGGTGTATTCTTCCTTTTCTAAACACGACAAGTTGAGTGGATGCCAAAGAGCTTGATTTTGGTCTCATCTGACCACAACACTATAAGGGTTAAATATTCACAGAGATCGAACTTGTCATGAAAATGTACAGTGAATTTCCCCGTATGGTGCATTTTCGTGGCCATTCGGCTATTTACAAAGCAGACAGTTCACCAATTTGCCGGCAAAATACAGTGCCTGTTCAACAGCAGTGAACTCCCTATAGAGAAGTAATGGTTAATCTATTCACAGAACACTGAACAGGAGTGAAAAGTTGTCAAAATGGCCTGATATTCGGTGCTTTCATTCGGCAGGTTTAATCAGGCGAATCCCATAGGTTTCAAAAGTACAAATACTCCCATTTTTATTCAATATCCAATAAACCGCTTATTCTTTTAAACTGCAGCAAAAAGTCTCTTTATTTTTATTTTTTTTAGGATATTTTTGGGGATTTTTTCGGCAAACATTTTGCCGTTTTTTTTAATAGCATTTTTTCTTTTTTCTGTAACAGACTTTTTTATTATTATTTATAGGACCTTACAGTATATGTTAATTCCAGACATTCGTTCCAGACATCCCCGTTCATTGGCTTGTCTGCTTTTTCCAGCAGATGGTCGGCGCTGTGTTCAGCAGATCGTCAGCTTTCTTCAGACGTGTTCGGCGGGTTTGAGGTGGGTTTTCTGCTGTGTTTCAGATAGTATCGGTGGGGTTTTTCTACAGGATTTCGGAAATTTTTGGGCAAATTTTAGGCAGTTTGGTGGCGGATTTTTGGATCTATTCCCTGCACTTTGGGGACCATGCGGTTAATAGTGAATTCACCACATGGTCGGGAAATTTGATTCCCCAAAGTGAACGAAAGAGCACCGAACTTCCACCCGAATTTCAGTGCTCTGTGAATAGCCCTGTATTATCCAGTTCTCCTCTGATTCTTTCAGATGTTCATTGGCAAACTTCAGACAGGCTTGTATATGTGCTTTCTTGAGCAGGGGGACCTTGCGGGATTTTAGTCCTGCATGATGTAGTGTGTTACCGATTGTTTTCTTGGTGATTATGGTTCCAGCTGCCTTGAGATTATTGACAAGATCCTCCTGTGTAGTTCTGGGCTGATTCCTCACCGTTCTCATGATCATTAAAACTCCACAAGGTGAGATCTTGCATGGAGCCCCAGAGAGAGGGAGATTGATATTTATTTTGTGTTTCTTCCATTTGCAAATAATTGCACCAACTGTTGTCACCTTCTCACCAAGCTGCTTGGCAATGGTCTTGTAGCCCATTCCAGCCTTGTGTAGGTTTACAATCTTGTCCCTGACATCCTTGGTCTTGGCCATGGTGGAGAGTTTGGAATCTGATTGACTGCTTCTATGGACAGGTGTCTTTTATACAGGTAACAAACTAAGATTAGGAGCACTCCCTTTAACCCTTTCGCTGCTGAGGCATTTCCCGCCTGTGTGCTGAGGTCATTTTTACCGGTTTCGCTCATCAGGTTTAACCGCGTTTTGAAGCCTTATTTTATTATATGACCCAGACATATTATATATCGTTCTTTCCGGCAGTCTCGGAAGATTCATAATATGTCATTATTATATGTATACGTTATATCCTGTCTGTATATTGTAACAAAATATGCAATAAAATTAGAATTTTCAAAAATTTACAACGTGTAAAGTGTTTTTTTTCACATTTTAACATGCGATCGTTTGCGGTTATATTTTGTATGGGGTGCGCTTGTTAAAAAAATTAGAAATGGGGTCTCGTTACATTTTTTTTGGGGGGAAATTTCGCTATTTTTAACAAATGCACCCCATACAAAAATCGTTAGTGCAGCATCATTACATTATATTACATCACATTATAAATTAAATGTGAACAATATTGCTGCATTAACAAAACAAATAAAAAATAAAAAACTTGTTTATTTTTTTTATTATTATTATTTTTTTTATTTATCTATTTTTTTAATTTTTTTTAAAATTTTTATTTTTTTTTAAAAAAACTTTTTTCACGGTCATGTTTGATATCGTTGGAAAGGCCATGCTCTGGCCGATCCAACGGTATCAAACATTAACCCCTAGCTGCCACAGATCGGGAGATAGGGGGTTCATTGGAACCCCTATCTCCACCATTGGTGGCAGCTAGGGGTTAACTCCAGGACTAGCGTCATCGTGCTATGCACGATGACGCCAGTCCTCAGGGGATGTCGGCCAGCTCCGGGAAAGGATCACGAACCGGCGCTTTTCGGCGCCGATTCGTGATCCGGCCCCCATGGGGTTAATGCCAGGTACCATTTGGAAGGGCAGGCTGTGCCCTTCCAAACAGTGCCTGGCGTTAAGCTCAGGACCCCCGCGATCGGGAGGGAGAGAGGTCCGAAGGACCTCCCCCCCTCCCTTTCAGGCGCCTCCTCCGCACACGCGGGGGGGGCGCCTGAAATAGATGTCATTGCGACGCCGCAATGACATCTATTGTGCCCGCAGCAGTCCCGGATTGACGGGCTGACATCCAAGATGTCAGCCCGCACCGGGGGGCACAGCGATCGGCCAGAATCCGGCCGATCGCAGGCTGCTTCGGGAGGACGCGCTCAGCGCGTCTTCCGTAGCCAGTCCTTCCTGCGGCAGGACGCGCTGAGCGCGTCCTCCGCAGCGAAGTGGTTAAATATACACACACACATCACATGTCATTACAGCACAATGAGCACATTCATTTACTGGAATGGCAGGGGAGGCTCTGCCTCCCCCGCCACCCCTGACTGCACATCACTGCTGTATATATGGGGTTAGTTGTCCCATTTTCTCCATAGATTCTATTCTGTGTAGGAACAAAACATGATATCATGTGAGGCTGTATATATTTCTGTTCCTCGAGTTTGGGTCTGTATTTAATCTGCAGCATAAATGTCAAGTCAAAATGAACAGCAGCAACAGCACTTTAATTAAAATGGCTAAAAATATGCTTGGCCTCATCATTCGTCCCATTATTACATTTATACAGAGGAAAAATTACCAGATGCAGAACGTTTAAAAAAAAAATCTAAATTTTATTTTTTTGTAGGACATTGTAAGTGTTGAAGGACATGAGTGGGAAATTGTGACACATCGCTTGGGACTGTCATGTTGTGCATCACCACAATGAACAGTGTTGAAGTTTATGTTTGTGAAAAGGCAGCTTGAGGAATATGAAAAATTAACATAAGACATACAGTATGTAAATAAAGGATAATAATAATACAGTAGGAACGCACAAGGCTTTTCCCGCCCCTGTGCTGAGGTCATTTTTACCGGTTTTGCTCATCATGTTTAAATGTGTTTTGAAGGCTTATTTTAGTATATGACCCAGACATATTATATATCGTTCTTTCCGTCAGACTCGGCAGATTCATAATATGTCATTATTATATGTATACGTCATGACCTGTCTGTATATTATAACAAATAATGCAATAAAATATGATTTTTCAATAATTTACAATGTGTAAAGTGTTTTTTTTTCACATTTTAACATGCGTGCAATTGCGGTTATATTTTGTATGGGGTGCGCTTGTTAAAAAAATTAGAGATGGGGTCTCGTTACATTTTTTTTTGGGGAAAATTACACGATTTTTAACAAACGCACCGCATACAAAAATCGTTAGTGCAGCATCATTGTTCACATTATAATTGAAATGGGAACAATATTGCTGCATTAACAAAACCAAAAAAAAGAAAAAAACTCGTTTATTTTTTTTTTATAATTTTTTTTTAAAAAATTTTTAAATATTTTTTTTTTTTTTTTTTTTACAAACTTTTTTTCACATTCGTGTTTGGTATCGTTGGAACAGCCATGCTCTGGCCGATCCAACAATACCAAACTTTAACCCCTAGCTGCCACGGATCGGGAGATAGGGGGTTCATTGGAACCCCCTTTCTCCACCATTGGTGGCAGCTAGGGGTTAACTCCAGGACTGGCGTCATCGTGCTATGCACGATGACGCCAGTCCTCAGGGGATGTCGGCCAGCTCCGGGAAAGGATCACGAACCGGCGCTTTTCAGCGCCGATTCGTGATCCGGCTCCCCAGGGGTTAATGCCAGGTACCATTTGGAAGGGCAGGCTGTGCCCTTCCAAACGGTGCCTGGGTTAACCCCCGCAACGCCGCCGATCGGGAGGGCGAGAGGTCCGAAGGACCTCCCCCCCCTCCCTTTCAGGCGCCTCCTCTGCACATGAATTAGGTGTCATCGCGCCGCCGCGATGACACCTAATTACTCCGGCGGCGGTTCCGGATGCTGGGCTGACATCGAGGATGTCAGCCCGCACCGGGGGGGCCAGCGATCGGCCGGAACCCGGCCGAACGCTGACCCCAAAGGCAGGACGCGCTCAGCGCGTCCACCGAATGGAACGTGACATGCGGTTGGACGCGCTGAGCGCGTCCGCCGCAGCGAAGGGGTTAAAACTTTTTCACTTTTAAACTCACAGGCTCATGTACACGATAGATACAATGTCGCTTCGTTTAGTTTTTTTTGTTTTTTTTTATAATCTCAGACCTTCTGTTTACCGGTAAACATTGCTCCCACCTCAAAGAAAAAAACTTTTCTGATATAAGTCTGAAACCACTGTATTTGTCTCAGCAGGGTCTCATGCATAATCAGCATTATAAATCTTTTTAAATTGAAATACTTGCAGGATTCGAATTGCGTCTCCTCCCCCGCTTCACTGCAGAATGTTCCAAGCAGGACGGCTTCACTCACACTACATTCTTATCAGTGTGAACATCCATCAGGCAGTCTTAAACCACGCTTGGTTTGCTTTCAGTTGCAGACACTGCTTGCTCTCCTCATCCAGCGAGGTCCCCAGCTCCACCAGCGTAGCCTGCCCACGTGCTATGTTATCGCCCCCCCCTTTAAACCTTTTTGTCATCTGTGCTATGCATGGATACTGTTATTGTTATTAAAATTATTGTCTATGTTTATCTGTTACTATCTGCTACTAGGATCACTGTTTTAGTCACTGTAGCGTTTTCCAACTCCCTCTATCTAGAATATATTTACATCTGTTAAAGGCTTGAGTGGTCTTTGTCTGTCTTGTGTGGCAAACACAGCTCCATTATCTGATACTGGATAATCTGAATCAACTGTTTATCCTCACACTCTGCTATTGTCCTATTGATCTACTTTCTTGGTATGTGGCATAATACGTTTTGATGACCAGAGTTAATCCCATTATCTGTCCCTGGTCTAATGATGTTACAGACAGCAAGACGTCAGGCAGTGAGGATTCCTGATGAAGTGTATAGCGTCAGGGTGACATTTTCCATTGGCCGCTAGGCCCCACTTGGCACTGTGTATATTATTCATTCCCCATTGTTCCCCGCTCTTCCCTGCACTTCGGGGAATCAAAGTTCCCCACCCTGCAGTGAATTCAGCATTCAACGCAGGGTTCCCAGGGAAAACCTGCCGAACACCCTCCGAAAACTCAAACACTCACCGAAAACCCGACAGAACCGCTGCAGAAAACACACCGAATACGTCGGAAAAAGCCACCTAGCCGCTGGTCACAGCACAGACCAGCTGCCGGAAAAAGCCGACAGAGCAGATGAACGGGGTAAAAAGAAAAAAACAAGACGATTGAAAGTGCCAAAATTGACACGCTGCTTGCAAAAAAACTACTCAACTGAAATGCATGGCATTTACATATAAGGTCCTCTGAATGATAATAAAAAGGTCTGTTACAGAAAAAAGAAAAAACGTTTTAACCCCTTAAGGACCGCTGACGTACCCTTTACGTCCTGTCCACGGGTCTCCCTTAGACCCGCGGACGTACAGGGTACGTCAGCGGCGCCTAATCCCCCTCCCGATACTTACCTCCCTCGCTGGATGCCTCCACGATCTGGCAGGGAGGAAGCCTGCCCATGTGATTTACATGGGCAGGCGAGGTTGATGACGTTGCCACGCTGCGTGGTGACGTCATCAGCAGGCGTCCCCATGCAAATCAATGGAGGGGAGGGGGGGCTCCTTCGGAGCCCTCTATCTCCCCAACCATTGAAGCTAGGGAGATGCTTTTTGCACCGCTGAAAAGGGGAGAGTCTCCCCTTTTCAGCGGTGTATAGCATTAACGGTTTTGCCACCTAATCGCGTTTCGGCGCTAATTGGCGCTAAAACGCGATTCGAACCTGGAGGGGGGCTGACATCTTAGGAGGTCAGCCAAGCCTCCAGGTCCCCCCCACCCACTGACAACCTCACCATATGTGTGAGGATGTCAGTGGGCCAGTTAACCATCTAGCTGCCATGTAGAGATAAGGGGATCCTAAGGATCCCCCTATCTCCCGATCCATGGCAGCTAGATGGTCGTATTTGACATCATTTGAAAGGCCTGATCATGGCCTTTCCAATGATACCAAACATACCAAAAAATAATAAAAAAAATAATAATAAAAAAATTAAATAAAATAAAAAAATGATTTTTTTTAAAAAAGTTTTTTTTGTCTGGGGGGGTTTAATTAAATAGGACCTAGGCTGTCATCTCAAAATAATTAGCACAAAATGGTCAGAATGAGCGCAGCGCACATAGGTGAACTGACTCAGCAGTGAAGGGGTTAAAAAGCAAACACATGTAAAAATTGGGTATTTCTAGTCTCGGGACAAAATTTTGAACCTATTTAGCTAGGGTCTTTTTTGGTGGTTGTAGATTTTGGGGATTAAATTACGAAAAAGTGTGTTTTTACCATTTTTTCATCATATTTCATATTTTTTTATAGTAACTTATTCCATATGATGGAAATAATGGTATTTCTAGAAATTCCATTTAATGGCGGGAAAAAAGGTGTATAATATGTGTGGGTTGAATAAACGAGTAAGAGGAAAATTTGACCTAAACACTAACAGCGCAGAAATGTAAAAACAGCAGCAGTCACTAAGGCTGGGGTCAGACGAGCGTAGTGTTCACGTCCGTGATTGCGCCTAAAAGTACGTCCGTGATAGCATGAAAGAAAGTCCATTGGAGCCTGTTACACAAAGTACTTCCGCACTGAACTGCGGACGCACCACGGCCGCGGCAAACGGACGCAAGGCAGGCAAGAACGTACAACCACTAGAACGGCCGCACAAAGTGCGCTGCGTCTGCAACGTCCGCATAGCTTTGTGTGTGAGTGATGGAACGTGGTCAGACGGACTGCATTTATACGTCCAGCATTTTTCACGCACAAAATGGTTTTGCTTTTTAATTTATTTTCCCTCCTACATCCGTCAAAATATACGTCAGTGAAAATAACGGACTGTGTGGCCACTACTGTGTCTTCCGTACTGACGTACGTCCATGTGCACGGACGTACAGTCCGTAGAAATCACGCTCGTCTGACCCTAGCCTAAAGGACGGATTTGTGTAAAACCGCCCGGTCACTAAGGGGTTAAAAAAAATTGCCCAAAAAAATCAGAAAAATGTCTACCAGATCCTAAAACAAATCCTGAATAAACCTGCCGAATGAAACAACCGAACAGCAGGGCAGTTCAACAACTTTTCACTGCTGTTTGGTGTTTTCTGAATAGGGTAAACATTGCTTCTCTATGGGGAGTTCACTGCCTTCGAACAGGCACCGTATGTACAGGCAATTCACCAACATTTGGCGAACTGCCTGCTTTCTGAATAGCCGTATGGCCCTGAAATTTTGACGTACGGGGAAATTTCCCTGTTTGGGGACATTTCGGGGTCAGATCGGCTCTCTCTGAATAACCTTGATAAATTTGTGGTCAAGAATCAGGGAATACAGAAAGGTACATAAATAAGTTTTTTTCTTTTCTTTGTAGACGTTTTATACATTATGGTGTAGATGGTTTGTGTAAATATTCATTTAAAATGTTTATTCGTCAAGTAGATTCAATGATTTGTTTAGCAGTCATTTGTAATGTAACACAATCATGTAAACTGCATCGCATAGCCCACGCATAACATTCAAAACAATTAACAAAAAGTAATACATTAGAATACACTATGGACTGCATTCGAAATCCTGGTGAAAACTTATCAAGAGATTATACTTTATTTATATAGCGACAGCATATTCTGCAGCGCTGAACAATGGGCACGATATAGACAGGGTTACAAAACACTGAGACTGAATAACATTTGATAAACCAGTGCAGGAGGAAACGAGGGCCCTATTCCCGATACTCACAATCTAGAAGAGTTCAGGTGGAAACAGGAGAGGACTGCAAGGTGAGAGTGATGGACTGGTTGGGGCAGTGAGGTGTATTAGTGAGTCGGGTAGTAGGCTTCACTAAATAGGAATGTCTTAAGGAAACGTTTGAAGGAAGGAAAAGTTGATGAGTCGGTCTGCTTCTGAATGCAAAGTGGTGTGCACCAAACCAGTCATGCTAAAACACTGGCTTCAGGGAAATCATGTGAGTCAGGGCATGATAACTTCTTCTTTCCTGTGACTCATCACTCAGCAGTCAGACTATTCCTAGTACAAGGTATGGATAAAATTTAAAGAGTCATCATTTACAATAAAGTGAAACTGGTTATGACAGGCTCCCATTACATAGCTGTTGTGCAACTATACAGTCTTCTACAAAAAAGTAAATCTACACAATGTTAAAAATATAATGATGACCATGAAATACAAATTTGATAATATTGACTCTACCAATTAGGTAACATTATTATGCCCTACAGTGAGCTGTAATCAATTTGTTACTGTGTAATCCATCCCTATATTTTGATGTCCTGACACCTGACACGCCATACTGTATTATTATTATTATTAAATGAAAAATAAGCAGTGCGAGGCTGCACAGCGAAAGCCGGGGAACTCGGCTGTTATGTGTCCGGGTGCTCTATTAAGGGATCCTCTGTTCCACATCAATTCACCAGTAAAGGATAGGCCACACCGATTACCTTTCTGCCGTTTTAATCTTATTCTTTTTTTTAACATATTGTGTTAATCTTATTCTTTATTCATTTTTTTCACCGCACGTTGGGGAAGAAAATATACAACGTTTCGGCCTGGAGCCTTAATCATGTATGATATCTTTTACATTCATGGCTTTTTTTATACCTAATAAAACACAATTAAAATCCTGCTTGAGAGACAGGGTATAATTACAACAATCACTTCTAGGTGGTTCATTAACACTTCAATGCCAGACAAAATTAAAGTAGATTATGATCAACCTTAAGACTATCTCTTAAAGAAATACATCTAGATTGAACTCCTCATTGAGCCCACGTGGCAAAAGGGTGTCCAGTTTAAATATCCAATTTTTTTCTTTCTTTTTTAATAATGATGCCCGATCACCCCCCCCCCCCATCTTAATTGAGAAACATGATCAATAACTTGAAAATGGAGTTGAGAAATTGCATGGTTCTCTTTACAAAAATGCTCCGGTGTCGGCAAGTCAATTTTGCCTGTACGAATAGTTGATTTATGTTGTAGGATTCGTTCTTTAATCTTCCTTGTGGTCTCACCCACATATACAAGACCACACAGGCATTTAATCAAATACACTACAAACGAACTATTACAAGTGAACAAATCCTTAATCCTATATTGTTCACCTGTATGTGGATGTGAAAATCTCTCCCCCTTGATCACTGCATTACAGCAGCTACAGGAGAGGCAGGGGAGAAAAATTCTGATGATTGCATTAGCCCCTTGACTAGCTCTATTAAATGTAGTGGTGAAAACAGTTTTGTTCATTGTGTTTTTATCCCCAGCAATACGTGACGAAATAAGTTCTAAACGATTCTTCTTTATTGCTCTTTATTTTTCTGCGACATGGCACGACCATGGGATCTAATATGGCCCCCCATATGCCAATTTATTCATGAATAGTTTTGAGAAACAATATATATATATACTCATGATCTTTTCAAAAAACACGCCAGAGTTTGGTGGAGATACATTTATGATGTTTTTGGCATATGGGGAGCTATGTTGATGACCTCATCTTGTTTCATGAGGAAATAAACAAAGTTTTCCCTGCTATACAGTTTACCATGGAATTCAGTGATAGTGGAATTCATTTTCTAGATTTAAATCTAAAAAATGTGGTGGGAAAATAATCAGTGATTTATTTCTGAAGCCCACAGATTGAAATAGTTTATTGCATTACACACGTTTTCATCCTGATTATATGCTAAAATCACTCCCCAGGAGTCAATTTACCAAAGTAGCACAAAATGTATCTGATCCAGAGTTTTTAGAGACCAGATTAAAAGAGATGGAAAATTATTTCACAGAACGGGCCTACCCAACTAAATTATTGGAAGATGAAAAAGAAAGAGCATTAAAAATGAATTGTTTAGAACTTATTTCTCCACGTATTTCTGGGGATAAAACACAGTGAACAAAATTGTTTTCACCACTACTTTTAATAGAGCTAGTTGAGGGGTTAACGCAATCATCACAAAAAATTGGAAAATCCTTAATAGAGATTTTCCTGGGATTAAATAATTTAAAACTCCACCTATCTGCATACCAAAGAAATAGAAATCTTAAGGATGTGCTAGTGGGAGCGGATCTGGGCCCAACCACTAATAAGGTCCAAACTTTTTTGGGAATAGATACGTTTGGGACTTTTCCCTGCCTCTCCTGTAGCTGCTGTAATGCAGTGATCAAGGGGAGAGGTTTTCACATCCACATACAGGTGAACAATATAGGATTAAGGATTTTTTCACTTATAATAGTTTGTTTGTAGCAGTGGCGTAACTAGAAACCTGAGGGCCCCGGTGCAAGAATCCATGAAGGGCCCCCCCAACCCCCCCAAAAAAAAGATCTATATTTTTACTTTTTTTTTCCTGCAATATAAAAAAGATAGTATTGCCCCCAGCTGACACGGATATATACTGTATATTGCCCCCAGCTCACATGGACATATATTGCCCCCAGGCCACACATGGATATATTGCCCCAGCTCACACATGGATATTTTTGCCCCCAGCTCATGGATATTTTTGCCCCAGCTCATGGATATATTGCCCCCAGCTCATGGATATATTGCCCCCAGCTCATGGATATATTGCCCCAGCACATGTATATACTGCCCCAGCACATGGATATACAGCCCCAGCACATGGATACTGCCCCAGCTCATGGATATACTACCCCAGCACATGGATACTGCCCCAGCACATGAATATACTGTCCCAGCACATGAATATACTGTCCCAGCACATGAATATACTGCCCCAGCACATGGATATTCTGCCCCAGCACATGGATATTCTGCCCCAGCACATGAATATACTGCCCCAGCACATGAATATACTGCCCCAGCACATGGATATACTGCCCCAGCACATGAATATACAGCCCCAGCACATGGATATACTGCCCCCGCTCACACATGGATATACTGCCCCAGCTCATGGATATACTGCCCAAGCACATGGATATACAGCCCCAGCACATGGATATACTGCCCCAGCTCATGAATATACTGCCCCAGCTCATGGATATACTGCCCCAGCACATGGATATACTGCCCCAGCACATGGATACTGCCCCAGCACATGCATATACTGCCCCAGTACATGGATACTGCCCCAGCACACATGGATATACTGCGTACATGTATACAGATATGTGATATAGCAACCCTGATGATCGTTTCTGCCTAAGTTGGTCTTCATCAGGAGATTGTAGTCGATACCTCTCTAAACACCACAAGCAAGGGAGTATACGAAAAGTGAGTTGTAACTAACAAGTGAAATGTTATTACAGTCTTTAAGAATAATCGATTTCTGAGCACTATATATAGGAATGCCCGAGTTGGGGGATAAGCTTGATTTGGCGCTTTGCATTGTGGGAGCTAATAGCCAAATGTTATTTAGGGCACTCTTGATTAGCAATATGACACACAATGGCGGGATACACAGGCAGGAGCGATACTTATAAAATACAGGTATATAACTGTGTTTCTCCAGACACTTACTGTCTGCGTGCGAGGAGCGGATGATGGACCCGTCACCCAGGACTAGACTCGGTCTCGGGAGCCTGCCTGAGTGTAGGACGGACGGAGGGAGAGGAGCTGAGGTCTGAGGAGGACTCTACTAGCCGCCCTGGAGGAGTCTGGAGAGGAGAGTGAGAGTGGAGAGACGCAGCTCGGGCAGGACGCGTTCCGGCCACGAGGAGAAAGGCCGGCGTGCATTAATTTCCAGCAGGTCGGCGCCCGCTCACTGTCTCCTTGGCCGCGCCCACACACACTTGGAGACACATGTGCGGGCGGAGCGGAGGCTGAGCAGGCGAGCCGTGAGCAGGGAGAGGGGGACGGACGGACGGGGAGGAAGGACTTAACTTAATCATCATTCATGATGATTGATTGGATCTTGGAAGAAGACGTAACAGCCCAGGATCATGACGAGCAGCCACAGCGCCGAGGGCTCATCGGAACGCGATCGCGGCTGCGGCTGCTGGCAAAAATAGTGTAAAAAAAAGAAATTAATTTTATTCTCCCCAAGCAAGTGGGCCCCCTCAAGTGGCGGAACTGCCAGGGCCCGGTCGCAGTTGCGACCGCTGCGACCCTGGTAGTTCCGCCACTGGTTTGTAGTCTATTTGATTAAATGCCCGTGTGGTCTTGTATATGTGGGTGAGACCACAAGGAAGATTAAAGAAAGAATCCTACAACATAAATCAACTATTCGTACCGGCAAAATTGACTTGGCGATACCGGAGCTTTCAAGTTATTGATCATGTTCCTCAGTTAAGACGGGGGGGGAGATCGGGCATCGTTATTAAAAAAGAAAGAAAAGAATTGGATATTTAAGCTGGACACCCTTTGGCCATGTGGGCTCAATAAGGAGTTCAATCTAGAGGTATTTCTTTAAGAAATAGTCTTAAGGTTGATCATAATCTACTTTAATTTTGTCTGGCATTGAAGTGTTAATGAACCCCCTAGAAGTGATTGTTGTAATTATGCCCTGTCTCTCAAGCAGGATTTTAATTGGTTTTTATTAGGTATAAAAAAAGTCATGAATGTAATAGATATCATACATGATTAAGGCTCCAGGCCGAAAAGTATATTTTCTTCCTCCAACGTGTGGTGAATAAAATGAATAAAGAATAAGATTAAAACGGCGGAAAGGTAATCGGTGTGGCCTATCCTTTACTGGTGTCTTATTATTATTATTACTCTTTACTTATAACGCGCCAGCATATTCCGCAGTGCCGTACAATGGGCACTGTATAGACAGGGTTACAATACATTGAACAACATTTTGACAAACCAGTACAGGAGGAAACAAGGGCCCTATTCCTGAGGGAATTTACAATCTAGAAGGGTTGGAGGTGGAACCAGGAGGAGAGGACTGTAAGGTGAGAGTGATGGACTGGTTGAGGCAGTGAGTCGGGTGGTAGGCTTCCCTAAATAGGAAAGTCTTAAGGGATCGTTTGAAGGAAGGGAAACTAGGGCAAAGTCTAACCGTACAAGGGAGAGCGTTCTAGAGGGGGCTGCGTGTGGGAAATCCTGCAGTCTATCATGGGAAGAGGTGATGCGGGGAGAAGCTAGGCGCAGAACTGTACTGTACAACAATGCCCATAGTTTTATGCTGCAGTTTGATCGCACAGCTTGCACTCCGTGCATTAGGATTGTAAAGAATATTTGAATAATCCTTAATCGATTCAACATTCTTTCGGTGATTTATGTATACATTTTGAACCATTCCAATTCCTCCTTGTTGAACTCAGCAATTTAAAGTGCATGCCACTTTTTTGGTACAGATCGATATGTGTTATGTATCAGTGCTGTCAACCACGAGCAATTGTAACTACATACAATTAATTCTTTATGTTAAATGGGTCCCCCCAATCTGACCTCAGCTACATCTAATATCATAGGGTACAAAAGTCTGCAACACGTCAGAAAGACTTTGTTTATTTCCTGACAGGCATGTTTAAGACATCCCTGCTTATCTGAAGCCTCTTACTACTGCATAAGAGAAAGGAAAACTAATTTGTTGACTCTAAGCAGTGACATTTGGCTTCAGCCAGTGACTGACTATCCTATGATTAATTCACCATATGGAAGCGTAACGTGAGATTCATTGAACCCAAGTGTAAACAGACATACACACGCAGTTGAACATGAATTCAGCTGTGACTTAACTGAATTAAGAAGTAAGAATAGGACACTGGTGGAAATATGTACAGTAATAATGAATAATACTTACCCAAGGAATGCTAGCTCCCTGTTACTGGTCCAGCCTAAGTGCTTTTTAGATTGTATATACACTCTTATTTAATAGGTTTGCAATAAAACCCTAAATGAAATAAAAGTTGAGTCAAGCAGCGCAAAAATTCTTCCAAGTAAGACCATTACAAGGCACTTCTCAGTGATTTCTTGGTAGAGGATTTCTGAAGTCATAGCAATGTCTATCTATATGATTTATCTTCAAATGCCCTATTAAATTCACTGCAATTCGTTAGCTAAACTGATGCATAGGTTTGTTACCTACAGCAGCAACCAAGAGAAACTAAGAGAGCAAGAGGAATGTTGTTGAGCAATTCACCATGGGTAGGATGATAAGGTTGAGGCTATAGGTGTACCTGACTTGCCAGACAGGGCTTGTGGTATCATAAGTACAATATGTCAAAGTAGTATAAATGAAAATGTTAGATTTATAGCATTATTTTCGTTTTCTGAAATCTTTGCATAACTTTTCCACAATTCCTCTTGCTGATGCCAATTCTTCTTGTGTGCTTGCAATGGAACAGAAAAATAAGAAGGGTAATATTCATACACGAACCTCTCTCTTCTCAGTGATGATTGACAATCTATTCAATCTTCATCTTTTGAAGGATGAAGACTCCAAGAAACACAACAATGCTGTACGCTAGTCAGTAAAAGACAACAAAATAGGGTCTATTGGAATTACTCCATGGATAAATTCCCTAGTGCGCACTAAGGTGCAATTCTCATCTTTTACATTCTGATCAAGAAAATGCTTTTCCCAGAAGCTTTCTGAAGGTACAGGTATCTGTGAGAAAGTAGACCTCCACCTACTGATATGTTTCCAGGTTGGGTCACTAGTGATGGAAGTTTAGGTAGCACAACATCAATACTATAATCAACATTCTATTAATATCCTGCATTTATAGAATAGGAACATAAAAGTTTTCAATGGATTATGAATTAAACCTCAAGATTGGTATTTTATATGCATGAGTGTACCTATCTCTATAAAGGATATGTCTAAGATTACATAATAATGACTTTATCTGCCCAAAAGTGTTAGGATTAATGAGTTATATCTTTCAGGGTAAGTAAAGGACAGTGTGCAAGATCTGTGACAATATGCACATTATAGCAGAATATGGTCAAACAGTAGAAGTGAAGCCAGATAAAAAAAGGTTAGGTTAGCATCTTCCCACAACTTCTAATAGGACAGCACCAAACTCAAAAGTATAAATGGATCCCTGTGACTCCTATCTCCCTAGCAACAAAAACAATCATAAAAGCTATAAGTGGGATCATAGTTGTCATGTTACTTGCATCTCTGCATAGTTTGGGAGGTCCAGGTTTTTGTTTGTCCACGTTTTATTTCAGTTGACAAACCCTCTAGTACTTCTGACGCAAGCTGCTTGGCCACACAGCTGCGTCATTTTCTGTCAGCTCCGATGTCGCACGTCCTTTCCACGCCCTATGCAGCGTCATAATGTCCGCATCACTACTGGACATTTTGGATCTCCATTTTTCAATGCAGGCCAATAAGGAGAAATGTAATGATATTTAAGTCCCACTCACAATCTGTACAGTGCTTTGTCATGGTTTTATGGTACCCAGGAATGCGTGTTATTCGATATGTACCATCAGTGTGCACCTTGGCTATTTCTACCTGACTATTCTCTGATCTGGTGTCTCTATTACTAACTTTGGCATGTACCACTATATGCTGTGTTACCAACTTTGGCCTCTAAGACTACCTGCTATATTACTGACTCTGGCTTGTGCGACTTCCCCTCTGGCTCTGATCTCAGGTTGTTCTCTGACTTTGACTTTTTGTGTTAGTTTGTCTCAAAAGTAGCTTTTACCCAGCCATTTCTAGGATTCTCATACGGCCTATGAGCCCTATTGCCAACAATTGGCACAAGATTCCACTTATCTAGGTCTCTGTTGTTATCCACAGCATCTCCCTTTCGTGTGTGGCCAACTTGATCATCCCTTTTGTAGTGGTGAAATATGCCCTTAAATAGACTTTGTTACAAAATGGGAGAAGATAAAGTCTTGAAACTGATTTTGCAGCCAAATTCTTGTAGAACATACCGAACTCCTCTGCTTGATGAGTACATCCTTCTGTTTTGCCAGAATCAGGATATCACCTACGCAACGGTAAATAGCCATACCCTCCACCCTAATCTTTACAATAAGAGAGACCAGAACCTTTGAAAAGACTCAGGGAGCAGTTCTTAGCCCAAACCGAAGAGCTCAAAATTAGAAATATCTCTCACTGGAAAATTTCGGGATCTCCTGATGAGAAAGGTTTATTGGGATGTGAAAATAGGCATCTCGAAGGTCTACTGAAATGAGTCAATATCCTAGGGACTAGGGATGTGCGTTTCGGGTTTCGGAATTTCGGAATTTTCACGAAATTTCACGATTCGTGTTTTCGGATGCGGCCGAATTTCCGAAAATTTTTAGATCTGATAATGACAGATTCGAAAACTTTTCCGAGCCGAAACGAAATATTTTCGGAATTTTCGAATGGACTTGAAATGTGTCAAATCGAAATTTATTGCTTTGAAACGAGGAGAACAGACGTTCCGAAAAAACGAAAATTTCCGAACTTACGAAAAGTCGATACAAAAACCGAGCAAAGTGACACGAAAATACGAAAAATGGTCGAAATTCCGAAAACATGTATAATTCCGAAAAACGAAAATTTCCGAAATCACGAAAAGTCGATACAAAAAACGAGCTAAGTGACACGAAAATACGAAAAATGGTCGATATTCCGAAAAAAAAGTACACGAAAAATGAATCGAGCCGAACCGAATCGAAACACAAATCGGTCGAAACGAGCCGAATCGAAAAGTTTAAAAATCCGAAAAATCGAACCGAATCGAACCGAAAAAAAAATCGGTGCACAAGCCTACTAGGGACACAATGTTCACATTAGTTAAACAGAAAGGTTATGCATTTGGCCAATCTCACTATAGCAGCACCTTCTTCAGATGCATTATGCTATACGGCAGCATGATAGGAGAACAGTTTGCCAGGATTTAATGAAAACGTGTCATAATAAGAATTTTGCTGCAGATTATGGAGCACATTGAACAAAGGAATGCAAAATAGATCACAGAAACACAAACAGGGTTATTCAAAGAGCTCCAAATTGCAGGCGAAAGGTAACCGAACACTGAAAATCAGCATTCGGTTACCTTTCCTGGCCATTCGGCTATTCAGAGAGCAGGCAATTCGCCAAATGTTGGCTAATTGCCTGCACATACAGTGCCTGTTTGGTGCCTGTTCGAGGGCAGTGATATCCCTATAGCTTTGTCTATTCAGAGAACAAGAACCAGCAGTGAAAAGTTGCCGAAATGCCCTGCCATTCGGTTGCTTCATTCGACAGGTTTATTCAGGCGAATCCCATAGGTTTCAATGTTAAAAATATTCCCGTTTTAATTCAATATCTAATAAACCGTTCATTATAATATTCTTCAGTAAAAAGCGTCTTTATTTATTAATTTTTTTAGTATCTTTTAAGCATTTTTTGGGATTATTCCACAAAAACATTTTTTCCCGATTTTTTTTTTAAACGTTTTTTCTTTTTTCTGTAACAGCCCTTTTTATTATCATTCATTGGATCTCATATGTAAATTTCAGACATTTTCACTCAGTAGTTTGTTTGCAAACAGCGTTTCACTTTTCAAACATTTAAGCGTACTGGTTTTTTTTTTCCAACTCCATTCGTCTGCGGTGTCGGGTTTTTCCGGCGGCTGCTCTGCGTTGTGATCGGCTCCTGCTCGGGTTTCTCCGGCGTGTTCGGCGGGGTTAGTCCAGATGTTTTTGCGGGTTTCGGTGTGCATTCGCCTGGGTTTTGCGGTGAGTGTTCGGCAGGTTTTCAGCAGCTTTTCCCTGCACTACGACGGCCCTGTGGTGCTTGCTGAATACACCGCAGGGTCGCCGAAATAGGATTGCCAAATCCCACCAAATTGAGGAGAACGAAAAGTCACCGGACATGCGGTGACTTTTCGATTCTCTTTGAATAACCCTGCTAGAAAAATCACAGTATATTTCACTTTTTCAATTTATTGTTTGTTCTGCTGCATATTGAAGAACATATTAGTGTGTTTTCAGTCTTGTTTGTAATATCACTCGTGTTAATGCATTAATGGCAAACAAAACAAGTCAAACCTACAAAAAAATCCAGAACAAAATGCAAGTTACTAGCACATAAAAGTTACACTAAACTTGAGTCAAATGTTTTATGTTTCTTGTGCATTTCAGTTACAGACTGAATCCATAGGCTTCCTCTTTTAGATAGATGTCATACCTGTCTAGGCACAGAAAGCAAATCACCCAAATATACCTTATTTAGGCTTAGATGAATCCTAAGCAAAAGCAGATATACTGGTCCCTGTTTGAGAGATCCATCATGAGTACTGTTTAGATATTAACTATTTTCTAATTAGCTAAACTATGTAAATGTGTTTTACCCGCAATGAATAATTTTTTTAATGCTAACTTGAATCATTTCAGTACAATTTATTGGTTGATTTAAGTATTTAACTAGAATCTTGAACATTTTTGGAGTTTCTTTTATTTTGTTTTATGTTCCAGCTACAGCGATGAGAAACAGAATCCATGACCTCCCATAATTGAATTTACCATTTTATTGAGAAGTCTTGGAAGCGATTCATTGCAGTGTTTTAGAAGGTTTCAAATTGTTTTTAATCTGGAAAGAAGAAGGATTATATTTGTATTTATTTATCTATTAGCTGCCAAAACAGATTATTGTTACTAATCATTATACATAACAAGGTGTAAGAGTTCATGCAGCATTTTAGATTACAATGGAAATTGTTTTTAAGTTCCCTGCATATTCACCGATCAGCCACAATATTAAAACCTCCTGCCAAATATTGTGTAATGTCATGCTGCCAAAACAACTCTGATGCGCCAACAGGGAGATCATGCCAAACTAATCTTATTGATTTTTTTGATTGGGTAACAAAAATAATAGACACAGGTGGTGCAGTAGACATTGCTTATTTAGATTTCAGTAAGGCTTTTGATACTGTTCCGCATAGAAGGCTTATCAATAAATTGCAATCTTTGAGCTTGGATTCCAATATTGTTGAATGGATTAGGCAGTGGCTGAGTGACAGGCAACAGAGGGTTGTGGTAAATGGAGTTTATTCGGCGCAAGGTCTTGTTACCAGTGGGGTACCTCAGGGGTCAGTACTTGGACCCATTCTCTTTAATATTTTTATTAGTGATATTGCAGAAGGTATTAATGGAAAAGTATGTCTTTTTGCTGATGACACAAAGATTTGCAACAGGGTTGACGTTCCTGGAGGGATCAGCCAAATGACAAATGATTTAGGTAAACTAAAAAAATGGTCGGAGTTGTGGCAATTGAGTTTTAATGTGGATAAGTGCAAGATAATGCACCTGGGACGTAAAAACCCAAGGGCTGAATATAGAATATTTGATACAGTCCTAACCTCAACATCTGAGGAAAGGGATTTAGGGGTTATTATTTCAGAGGATCTAAGGGTAAGTAGTCAATGTAATAGAGCAGCAGGAAATGCTAGCAGAATGCTTGGTTGTGTAGGGAGAGGTATTAGCAGTAGGAAAAGGGAAGTGCTCATGCCACTGTACAGAGCACTGGTGAGACCTCACTTGGAGTACTGTGTGCAGTACTGGAGACCGTATCTCCAGAAGGATATAGACATCTTAGAGAGAGTTCAGAGAAGGGCTACTAAAATGGTGTATGGCTTGAAGGAGAAAAGTTACCAGGAAAGGCTTAATGATCTTAACATGTACAGCTTGGAAAAAAGACGAGACAGAGGAGATATGATAGAAACATTTAAATACGTAAAGGGAATCCACAAGGTAGAGGAAGGGAGTATATTTAAGAGGAAACAAAATAGCAAAACAAGAGGACATAGTCTTAGATTAGAGGGGCAAAGGTTTAAAAGTAACATCAGGAAGCATTATTTTACTGAGAGGGTGGTGGATACATGGAACAGCCTTCCAGTAGAAGTGGTAGAGGCCAAAACAGTGATTGAATTTAAGCAGGCATGGGATAGGCATAAGGCTATCCTAAACAAGAGATAAATCCAGGTAAAGTATCCATGTAATTGGGCAGACTAGATGGGCCGAAAGGTTCTTATCTGCCGACATTTTTCTATGTGTCTATGTTTCTAACAGATGGACTCCACAAGACAACTAAACGGGCCATATCACATTAAATGGGCTACAATGGGGATGCTAAATGGGAAAACCTGCACCAGCAGGTTTCCCCTTAGTGTCCCTGTTTTAGCACCATATTACGGGGCAGGGGCCATTTCAGCAGCCTGCGCCATAACGCATCAATAACCCTCGCTGATACTCACGGCAGCACTTCCGTGGCGCTGCGATTATCACCTCCTGAAGTCCATAGGACTCCATGGAGGGTTGTGCTGCCAGGCCGCTAGCCCTGCACAATATCGCTCTGGTGAGATCGTGCAGGGCCGCGGAGTGATTCACAAAGGGAGATTGGAGACTATTATAACCCTTAATATAATATTTTTGCAGGAAATCATCCAGTCATGGTTTAATAGTTTAGTTTAATAGTTCTGTACAGACACCGAACCAACCACCTCAACAGGCAGAGGATTCCACAGATATATTGTTCTCAAGGTAATAAAAACTCTTCCTATGCTTCAGGCTGAATTTCCTTTCATCCAGTCTAAATGGGTGACCTTGTGTCCTGTGTATAGTCCTGTTAATGAATAGGTTTCCATACAATGGTTTACAATGGCCTTCATATATTTATATAAAGTTATCATATCCCCTCTAAGGCCTCGTTTTTCTAAATTAAAACAGGTTTAAGATTGTTAGCCTTTCCTCATAACTTAAATCTTCCATTCACCTTGGTGCCCAAAAATGCACTGCATATTCAAGGTGCGATCTCACAAATGATTTGTAAAGAGGCAAAATCATGGTTTGATCCCGAGAGTGAATTCCCCTTTTAACAGATGCAAATACCTTGCTGGCCTAGGCGGCTGCTGTTTGACATTGGGCATTGCTGCTTAGTTTGAACTTTACGATTATTCCCAAATCTTTCTCCTTCCTTGATTTTCCTAACTTAATACCATTTAGGGTATAAGTTGCTTGTGTGTTATTCACTCCAAAGTGCATAACCTTGCATTTATCTACATTAATTTAATCTGCCATTTGAGTGCCCAGTCCCCCAATCTATCTAAAGCCCTCTGCAGAATGTCCAGAAAGTGAACGCTGAAATCAGGTTCCAGGATTTTGAGATCTAGCTCCCACCAATGGCTTTCAATGTACTCCATCATTGAGACCATTGGAGTGGTCAGAAGCTCAGTTGAGCATCCAGCCTCCCCGCAGTCAGGTGTCAGCTGCAGCTTTCAGGAAGCTGGCAACATTTAAAGTCTGGACCAGTGCTGACATACCTCAGTGCTGATGAGCTAGATAGCGAAATGCACGTCAACGTCACCAAAAGAGGTAATTGGCGCACATGCGAGCCTGATGGCGGAGCAAGGGACAAAAAGGGTTACATATGTATAAGTCAAACTAAAGTAAAGCCATCACTGTCCTTAAAAAACAGTATATAATATTTGTAAGTGCAGTAAATATAAAAAGAGGGAAATTATGATTGCCCACAAAAATAGCAAAAAGGCAAAATTTGTTGCATCCTTAAGTACCAAAAAAGAAAAATGAAAATGTGTAACTAAGGGGTTAATTTAATTACTGGACTTTACTTTTCTGAAGATATCACTTCAACGGGAGCTTCGATCAATCAGAATTTTATGGAAATTTTCAATTAAAGGGATTTTATGTTTTCATTTTCTTCCTCTAATATCATATACCATAGGTGCAAAACATCAGAGAGAAAGACAATCACGACATAGTACAACAATACAATATCGTGTAATCAGTAATGAAAGTCCTGATATACTGTTTAAAAATATCTGCAATTAAAGATGTTTGGTCTGGCCTCTAGGCTTTTTACTCACAAGTCACATTAACGCTAATAGCAATGACCTAATTGCTATGAAATGC
This sequence comes from Leptobrachium leishanense, assembly GCA_009667805.1. Taxonomy (NCBI): domain Eukaryota; kingdom Metazoa; phylum Chordata; class Amphibia; order Anura; family Megophryidae; genus Leptobrachium; species Leptobrachium leishanense. Next base: position 209,438,078 of record CM019064.1, read on the forward strand.
AAGCTTCATAATATAAAATGATTTCACATATACACATAGAGGCAGATGTTTTTATGTATGAATTACAATCACAAGTCTTTGTGACGTATATAAATCTGACATACATTCAGTCATTATTTTGAAATACATAAAATTTTAATATTCTAAATAAAATGTGAAATTGTAATACTTCTGTGATTTTTTTTCCCAAAATTGAGTAACAATTTGGTTTTATTTAAAGTTTCACAGTGATTATATTTTTCTTAATACAGGCAAACTTTGTATGTAAGCACAGAATGTATTAAGATTAATTTCCTCTAAGCATAGTGCACCCTTACTTATATGCCAAGCTATGTATATTTACCTGATACTTGCTCACAACATACCTTAGGCCCATGTCAGACGAACGCAGTGATCACGTCCGTGTTGCCGCACATTTTAAAGTCTGTCGTAGCATAAAATTATGATCAATAGAGACCCACACACGAAGTACGTCCGCACAGAAGTGAGGACGCACAACGCACTTGGCACCGGACACAATTTAGGCAAGAACGTCAAACCGCTAGGACGGACGCACAGAGTGCTCCACGTCCGTGTAGCTTTGTGTGTGAGTGATGGAACGTAGTCAGACTGACTGCATTTTTGACGCCCACCATTTTTGACGGACAAAATGGTTTTTCATATCATGTATCAATTTTTTTCATTTTACATATTAATTTTATTTCCCGTCTACATCAGTCAAAAAAAACGGACCGTGTGGTGTCTACAGTATCATCAGTCAGAAAGTACGTCAGTGTGCTCAGAATGTGTTCGTCTGACATTAGCCTTATCCATGTGCTCATGATAAAGAAGAGAAACCTATGTGAATCAGTATTTCAATGTCTCCAGGAGGCACGCAGTGAACAAATAAGCATTCAATAATAACATTACACTTAAAAGCGTAAGAAGAAATAAGAAAAGAATAACCTAACTTGCCAATATTAAAAACATGACAAAATGGACCTTACTTGCAGTACCACAATACAAAAAGAAAGTGTCTCGATCCTCATTTTCCTACAGAGCACCGCAGTTATGGAATAACTCCCAGACGTCATCAAATCTTCCCCCAGTCTAAAGTCACTTAAGAGCTCCCTATTAACATACCTCGATACAGAATGCACCTGTAAACATGTAACATAGTGAATATATTACTTACATATTTATTTTCCGTGTTAATCTGTATACTTGTGTTTTGTTTTTAATATCTTGCATTGTATTACTCTGTATTTCTGTAACAACTGTAATAATTCAATGTTCTTGAACCCAGGACATACATGAAAACGAGAGAAATCTCAATGTATCCTTCCTGGTAAAATCCTTTATAAATAAATAAATTGAGTATACACTGGTACTCTCATGTCAGGTAATTTATCCCAAAAGGTGCCAACAGAAGTGGAAGTCTTTGAATATTCCTTTAATACAGGACTCTCCAAACCAGCCCTCCAAATGTTCCTGAATTACAACTCGAGAAATATTTCAATGTAATAGATGAGCAGAAAATCATTGAAGTTGTAGTTCAACGACATCTGTGGGACCAGAGTTTGGAGATCGTTGCTTTATAGACAATTTGAAGATTAAAGCGCAAAGAAAGAAAGTTTGGAACTCGCACGTGAAAGAATTTTTGTTTTATATTCAAATACTAAATTGTTCTGCTACAACATATTATGCATGCTAAAAACAGGAGGCTTTCCTTCATTGCCTGCCATTCCACATACTGTACATCGTGATCTTTGGATTTTGTATTTCCTACACATTGGAGTTGAAAAACCTTGACACTTCGCTCCAAAATCACTCAACCTTAGCCATTAGCCTCTCTAATTCAATTCCCCCCTTTCCCCTGTTGCTTTGTTTTTCATCTTTTGCACTCACATAATTGAGGATCATGGACATTCCTCGAGCCGCCCCAGCCTGAATATGCGTCCACCCTCACATTTTTAAATCCTTCTCAAAATAAATACTAATTACTCATTTGTTTTCGTAAAGTTTGCCGGTTTACTAGGTAAATTCCCTTCCTTCACCAGTTTGCTTCATCTTTTTTGCATAGCAAATGGTTCCACCATACACTCCTGCACAACTTTCTTCAAACAAAGTTACAGAATATATATAGATGTGTTTTATAACTAGATATTTATTATTTCACAAAAATATGAGAGTTCTGGACATTACCACCTGCCAGTCTCACTGACAGAACAAACATATGCATTGAATTGGCTCCAATAATGTTTACATTTAATTGGCCCACTACTCCCAATGCAGAGGTTCATATGTATCAAGTAATGGAGTCAATAAACAGAACTTCGTCTGGATTCCAGAAGTCGTCCGTAGCGCTCTCTGGGAGCATAGATTTTTCTAATTAATTCAGTCAATGCTTTTCCATACCAGATGACATTTGGAAATTACCTGCAGCTGTGTCTGGGATAATAGCTTCACATTACAGCAGCAAACCACCAAACGCAAAGGCAAACAAAACATGTTTAATCCATATGCGCCATTCTTAGGGGGACTGCTAACATCATTTATTGTCCTTGGTAGCACCGATTCAAAGCTAGATTTGTTTAGATGCTGGCTTGTTGGAAAATATTTATAGCCTTGCAAAGGTGGAGCGTTGGAGCATTGGATTCAGTTGCAATATTATAATGAATATAAAGAGCTATTTCTATACTTGAAATCAAAATAAAAAATCAGTAATCAGGATCGAATTATTTATCTGAAAGGTTACACTGTTTGTGATGCTGTTGTAATGCCTGAAACCGTAGATATAATTAACAAAATCATCCCGCAAAGGTCGAAGATCGGGAAGCTTTCCAAATGTTTAAATCCATGTCCTCATCATGGGATCTATGGTTTTAATCTAGAATATGCATCACTTTCTGCTTTATTAAAAATAAATGCACAGTTTGAGAAAGTGACCTTCATTTAAACCGGAACACAAATGAATAATAACATTTAAAATCTATCAGGGTTATTCAACGAGCTCCAAATTGGGGCCGAAAGGTAACTGAACGCAGAAATTCAGCGTTCGGTTACCTTTCCTGGCCATTCGGCTATCCAGAGAGCAGGCAATTCGCCAAATCCTGGCGAATTGCCTGCACATACGGTGCCTGTTCGGTGCCTGTTCGAGGGCAGTGAAATCCCCATAGAGAAGCAATGCTTCAGCTATTCAGAGAACACAAACCAGCAGTGAAAAGTTGCCGAATTGCCCTGCCATTCGGTGGTTTAATTCAGCAGGTTTAGGCTAGGGTCAGACGAACGCATTTTTCACGTGCGTTTAGCCGCACGAAATCACGGCCGTGCTAGCAGCAAATGACGTCCAATGCCGGGGAACATACGACGAACGGCCGCACGAAAGTTCGTCCGTGCAACGCAAGTGGCCAACGAACGCATTTTTTCGAGAACGTCAAACCGCTACTACTGACGTACAGAGTGCGCTGCGGCCGCATAGCGGCGTGTTTGCGTGATTAGGAGACGTCAGACGCTGCTAATGTCCGGCTAACATAACGTCCAGACACAAAAAAGTGTTTTATTGATGATCCGTACAAAATCACGGACGAAAAGGCGCATCGTATGACTGCTATCGCGTATTCCGTGGAAAAATACGTACGTTCGTTCGAACGCACTTTTTCACGGGCAACGTGAAAAATGCGTTCGTCTGACCCTAGCCTTATTCAGGCGAATCCCATAGGCTTCAATATTAAAAATATTCCTGTTTTAATTCAATATCTAATAAACCATTCATTATAATATTCTGCAGTAAAAGTCTCTTTATTTTTAGATTTTTTTAGGACCTTTTAGGCATTTTTTGGGATTTGTTTGCAAACATTTTTTTCCGTTTTTTTTAAAAATCTTTTTTTCTTTTTTCTGTAACAACCCTTTTTATTATCATTCATTGGATCTCATATGTAAATTTCAGACATTTTCACTCAGTAGTTTGTTTGCAAATAGCGTTTCACTTTTCCAACATTCAAGTGACCTGTTTTTTTTTTTCTTCACCTCCTTCGTCTGTGGTATCGGGATTTTCCGGCGGCTGCTCTGCGCTGTGATCGGCTCCTGCTCGGGGTTCTCCAGCATGTTCGGTGGGTTAATCCAGATGTTTTTGCGGATTTCGGTGTGCGTTCGCCTTCATTTTGCGGTGAGTTTTCGACGGGTTTGCGGCGACTTTTCCCTGCATTACGGCAGCCCTGTGGTGCTTGCTGAATACACCGCAGGGTCGCTGAAATGGGATCGCCAAATCGCACCAAATTGAATAATCCTTTGAATAACCCTGAATGTCTTACATAATACCCAGTTATCAGAAACAATCTATATTAATTGATATAAAAAAAGCTGAATAAAACACAAAGGGGACATGTAAAAACATCATGCAAATGGCTATTCTAGTAGATTGTTCGAACTAGTGGCTGGCTAACTTAAACATACTGACTAATCAGGGCCAGTGTAAAGATTTTAGCCACCCAAGGCAAAAATAAATAAAAATATCCCTCTCATTTGTGCCTCTCCTGCCATATGTCTAGGCTTCCAGTTTCCATATATCAATTGCTCCATCAATTATATTGTTACTTGCCTCCATCATAGGTTAATTCTGAGATATTTGTATTGTGACACATTGTTTTTATGCTGCCATGCTTACACTGCAACCTGGTGCAAAGAACACTACCATTGTAGTGCAGGGGAAGCAACCTTGGCCCTTTTGATGTTTCGGAACTACATTTTTCAGAGGTTTTAGCAGAGGTGCGTTCAGTTCCTCAGCCGCTGCAAGTGCTAAGTTAGAAACTTGGCACTGAACACTGTGCTGCAGTTCAGCGCTCTGCACTGCTAACTTAGCACTTGCAGCTAAGTAGAAAGGTGCTGCAGAGTAGCTGATTGTGACGTGGGAAAGATGGCTGCCTCCACGGAGCATATAATCCAATAAGAAAATTTCAGTTGGGGGGCGTGTCCTGACCGCCGAGCGCAATGGCCGCATAAACGAGGAGCTCCGCCGTTAGGAAAGGCTCCGTCCCTACAGCGCACCATCTGCACAAGATGGTCAGACCCCGCAAGCCCCCTCTCGCCCCCGGGTCATCGCAGGCCAACGCCGAAGCCCGCCCGGGCACGATCCAGCAGTTCCTGGCCACAACGAAAGACCCGGCAGCTGCACCCAAGATGGCGGCTGCACGTGGCCCATCAACCTCCAGCTCTCCAACGCGGTCTGACCCGGGCCTTACAGGTGAGCACTGAGACCCTCCACCGGACCTTCGGACGCTCCTCCGCTCCCTCCCTACCTACCAGGGAAGAACTGGCGACCTCCACGGCCGGCCTGCAGACCTCACTGCTGTCCGAAATTAGGGGCCTACGTGAGGACCTCGGCGACCTTCAGGAAAGGATCTCCCAGGTGGAGGTACTCCAAGCCCGCCAGCACAAAATCACCACGACCCACAATACAGCGTTGGTTGCACAGCATGATGCCCTTCAAGCCCTGGCCAGACATGTAGAAGACCTCGAGAACAGAGGCCGCCGAAAAAACATCAGGGTGCGGGGACTCCCTGAAAACGAAAGTTCGCCTTCTGAACTGCGATGCACACTTACTCGACTATTTAACGAACTGTTGGGACGGGACCCCACTCAGGAAATAGAGTTTGAACGATGCCACAGGGCGCTGCACCCTTGAGGCCCGCCCGATGCGCCACCCAGGGATGCGATATGCTGCCTACTTCGTCATATGGTTAAAGAGGATATCATGGCGGCTGCCCGCAACACATGCTCCATTGTCTTCGAAGATGCCAGTATTTCACTGTTCCAAGACCTATCCCCCGCAACACTACAGTCGCGATGCATCCTGAGTCTACTTACGTCGGCACTTCAGACGCAAAATCTTTCGTATAAGTTGCTGTTTCCATTTGGGCTCCAGGTCCGCACCCAAAACGGACCCTTAATGCTCCGCACTGGCTCGGACCTCCCTGCCTTCCTGGAGGCTCTTTCCCTCCCACCGGATGTCCTCCCGTCCTGGCCGGACCTCACGGAGATGTACTCTACACCACCCGGAGAGCCCGCACGACCACAGCGACCGTTTCGCCGCTGACGCTCCACGTCTCAGCTGCCACAACAGGCCTCACATCGGCCATGAGAGACCTAAACCAGCCGCCGAGATTTCAGCTCTACCTGGGTCAGCCCTCGCGTACCTCCGAAACTGCCTGCCATCATGGCGACCTGTGACTCTGACGAGGCAGACCAGACCCTCCCCACGCTGCTCCACTTCGGCCGGGATCCCCGTCTTGACAGCTCCTGCCTTCCTGCGCTGCCCGCGCTTCACCAAACCATGTCCCCCAGATGAGTATCCTTTTCATTTTTTATTTGGGGTACTCTGTCCGCTGATACCTGTACTGAACTCTGATATCGGAGCATGGCCGGGCGGTCCCATGGTCTGACTATTTGCGCCCGCCGCTAGACTGCGGACTCTAACGTTGGCGAATCCCAACACCATTGGGCTACCACTTTTGGACGGAGCCGGCCCATTGGCTGTGACCCCGTATTCACTGTTACCTACGTTTATCACTTACGTTTATTATTAACTGCATACATTGTTTACTGTTTTTCTAGTATTTAGGTGCGCCTACGCTCGGCGGTCATTACCACCCCCCCCCCCGAGATTGTGCCTTTGTTTGGGCAATAACCCAATTTTCTTAATTTTAGTGTGACTATCCCCTCATTGCTCAATCGGTGAGCACAGGTTACACTTGGCACGTGCTCATTACTCCCTATACTCTCCCCTACCCACGTACCCCCCCGATACCCTTCCCCCCCCCACCAGCTTTGGGCCGCTTCCCCTCTTGAGCCTTCAGGCCTTTTTAACCTGTACCCATGGCTGCCCTTCCTCGCCCCCTTAAGGTACTTACAAGTAATGCCAAAGGTCTAATTATCCCAGAAAAAAGCACTCAACCCTACAGGAATTTCGCTCGTTACATGCTGATGTGGTACTTATTCAAGAAACACATTTCCCACACAACGGGCCCCGAGCCTTCGTAGCCAGAAATACCCCTGGGGCTACTTCAGCAATTCTGCAGCTGGCAAGGTCTGCGGCACGGCTATCCTTATCTCCCGGGATGCACCACTCACCGTCACGGACACAAAACTTGACCCGGACGGGCGCTACACCTTTGTTAAGGGAATGTTAGGTGGCCACTCATATACATTTGCCTCCATCTATTTACCGAATCGGAAACAACATTTAACGCTCTGCTCCATACTGACGACTCTAGCTGACTTTCAGGAAGGGGTGCTGGTGGTGGGAGGGGACTTCAACCTTCCCCTAGATGTACGCCTGGACACGTCGAGAGGGGTGTCCAGTGTCCCTCACACAGTGCTCCGACATGCACGATCAACATTACACACGCACCGCCTTGTTGACTGTTGGCACTCCCTATACCCCACCTCCCAAGACTACACCCATTACAGTCCCTCGCACCGCTCCTACTCTAGGATTGACTGCGTCCTCATCTCCTTCTAGACTCAGCAACTATACTGTAGGTCCCATGACCTGGTCTGACTACAACCCGGTAATAGTTACCATTCACTCCCCCTTGGTCAGACCCAAGGAAAAGCTCTGGCGCCTTAATGAGACTCTCTTGACTGACCCGTTGATCAGGGATGGCCTCCTCCAAACCATGCGCCACTATTTTGCGGATATAGCCCCCCTGACTCCTCCCCCCAGATTATCTGGGAAGCTCATAAGGCAGTGGTGCGTGGCTACCTTATCCAGCAGGGCTCGATAAAGAAAAAAACTTACACATCCACGCTTGCCGACCTTCTACAATGCATTCACAAACTGGAACAGACACATAAAACACACTCTGATGACGCCAGCTACGCCTCACTTCTGGAACTCCGGACAGAACTCCAGTCACTACTTAACGTTAGGGCTCAGAAAGCATTTCTATCTACCCGCAAACTCTTCCATGAACACGGTAACAAATGAGGAAAGTTGCTGGCTCGCGCACTTCGGTCTCACAGACACAAGCTGTACATACCCAAGCTCCGCACACCACAGGGATCCCACGTTACACTACCCCAGGACATGCTCGCCCTACTTAAGGACCACTTCCACCATCTATACATGGTGATGGTGATGGATGATGGTGGTGCTTCCCCCGCCCTAATGCAACGATTCCTAAGCGAACACGTCCACACCAAATTAATGCCCCCTCAGCGTACTGCTCTGGAAGCCCCTTTTACTATAGAAGAACTGTCCCTAGCTGTCAAGTCCACACCGACTGGTAAAACCCCTGGCCCGGACAACCTTTCGCTCCGGTACTATAAAACGTTCCTCCCTACCCTTGCGCCGGCATGGCTTGCCGCCTTTAATATGCTTGTTCAACGACAACACACCCTCCCACCACAAACGTTAACAGCCACCATCACCTTAATCCCGAAACCGGGCAAAGACCCAGATATTTGTGCAAACTATCGCCCCATATCCCTACTCAACCAAGACATAAAACTTTTTGCCAAAACCATTGCCATGCGACTTGCCCACTATGTACCTGGGCTGATACACCCAAATCAGACGGGCTTCATACCGGGCAGGGAAGCCAGGGACAATACTGTAAGAGCAATCAATCTCATGCACACCGCCTCGCTCACGCACTCTGGTCCTACCCTTCTGCTCTCCACGGATGCTGAGAAGGCGTTCGATCGAGTGCGGTGGCCTTTCCTGTTCCAAACGTTGCGCTGCATGGACTTTGGCCCCAACCTCATGGCATGGATCAGTGCACTCTACTCGTGCCCCTCGGCCAGAATTAACCTGAATGGCATCCTTTCCCCACCATTTCCTATCCGCAATGGCACACGACAGGGCTGTCCCCTCTCCCCGCTGCTATTTGCACTCTCCCTGGAACCCCTCTTACAGGCGGTCAGGAGCAATCCCTCAATCCACGGCGTAACAGTAGGAACGCAGCAACATAAGGTCACTGCTTATGCAGACAATCTACTGTTTTTCATTCGCCAACCTTTAATCACCCTCCCATCTCTCACGGTGCTCCTATGGGAATACAGCTCATACAGTAACTATAAGATCAATATGGCAAAGTCTGAGATCCTGGGGTTGGGTATCGGATCGTCACTACGAGTGCAGCTGCAGTCTGCATTCCCGTTCCGTTGGTGTCCCTCCGCGATTAAATACTTAGGCGTCCACCTGACCTCTGACCTGCTGGCTCTGTACTCGATGAACTTTCTCCCCCTACTCCAATCTATCTCCTCAGACCTCGCAACTTGGGCCTTCCCTCATGTCACCTGGTTTGGTCGCATCAATGTCCTGAAAATGAATGTCCTACCTCGCATACTGTACCTCTTTCAGACCCTGCCAATCACCATTCCTAATTTTATTTTTTAGCTCCCTCCAATCGACCTTCACATCTTATGTCTGGAACGGCCGCCAACCTAGACTTAACTTCCACCTCCTAACTGCCTCCAAAACTGCCGGGGGCCTGGCCCTTCCCAATATTAGGAAATACTATCAAGCTGCTCATCTACTCCGCATTTTAGAATGGACTAAAAACCCTGCTCAGAAGCTCTGGGTACCCCTGGAGGCGACACTCGCAGACGGCGACCTAGCCTCCTTTCCGTGGCTGTTAACAAACCATATACCCCCTCCCCACCCCACGATCACTGCCACCCTAAAAGTGTGGAAGACCCTACAGCGCTCCACGAAGATTGCCCCCTGGTCCTCTCCCCTCCTCCCTGTTGATCACCTACCTACATTCTCCCGACGCATTTTACCTACACAAGACCGGCCACTACCGGTGCGAGCCTCTTTATATGTTGATGGTGACACGTTTAAATCGCCAACCGATGTCCTGCTGCCTCACCCGCACTCCTTCCTCACCCAATTTCATCTTCCCCACCTGACCACATACTTACGCACCCTAGCCCGACCAGCTGACTTCGCTCGACCCCTCGCGCAATTTGAACTGCTGATACAACACCCTTGCACACTGTCCCATGGTATCTCTCTTCTCTACTGCCTGCTCCAAGGGCTGACGAGCCACACAACTCTTTACAGGGCCAAATGGGAAGCCGATCTCCAGCAGTCCTTTACGGACGAGGAGTGGGAAAAGATCACCACACTCACCACTACATGTTCAATGGCCAGCAGGACATAGGAAACAGCTTTTAAGCTCTTGTCGAGGTGGTATAAACCCCCGCGCTGATTGCTACATATGACACGCGTACTGACGGTACCTGCTGGAAGTGTCAAGCCCCTCACGCCGATCTACTTCACATGTGGTGGTCTTGCCCACGGCTCCAAACATTTTTTGGCATACGGTCCACGATACCATTGGCAAGATCTCCACAATGCCACCTGATTTCTCCCCAGCCCCGATGCTCCTACACCACACCATCTTGTCAGCTGCGGATTACAAAAACTCACTGGACATCAGACTTCTCAATGCGGCTAAGGCCGTTCTCCCCCGACATTGGAAGTCGCCCACGGCCCCCACTATTAAGGAATGGGTACAGGAGATACATAACCTACGTGATGTCGAGGATCTCCTCCATAGAGCAGCTGGCACCTCCGATAAACACCTTCGCCGTTGGTTTTATTGGCCAACTGCTTGCCCTTTATCACGAAACCCTTCCCCTACGTAAGATTGCTTGATATTGACCTGACACTAACACATAATCATAACTCCCTGGGTCACTCTGATTACCCCCTTTTCATGTGGCTTGCTTCTTACTAGACCGTGATATTGAACCTTGGCACCTGCTGACTAGCATTACCCCCCTACAGGTTCCCCACCCCCACTCCTCCCCTTCTCCCCCTGTATTGTAAATGTACAGATTGCTTGACCATGTAATTGTTGATATTTTTATTTCAATACCACGCCCCCGTTGTAACGACTTGTCTGTTGAGCCATATCTGGGCTGCATTACATGCTCTGCTGTAAAGTCTTTACTCATGCAAATTTCGAATAAATATTTGTTACAATAAAAAAAAAGAAAATTTCAGTTGGACGTTTTGGTGGACCAAAACACCAAACATATATTGGAAAATGGTAAACATTAACACTAAAGTGGTAATAAAATGCATAAAGTGAAACGGAACTGAAATAATGAAAGTTATATCCCCCCATACATAGGAATAAATTGCTTTCTATATGTTCTTCAGATAACAACATCTCTATTTCATTCATAACCATATCATAGATGCCATGGCTCTCATTTTCTCCTAGTACAACAGTGGATATTGCAGAAACAGCACCTTTCATTAAGCAATCCTCTGGTCTTTTGCTTCAATATTCACCGCCAAAGAGTTCAGTGAGTCTGCTGCAGCAAACTGAACTGCTGCAATGTAGCAATTCAGCAGCTGCTGAGGAACTGAACAGGCCTCAGTCTAATGTGTAGTTGAGCATCATGGGAGTTGTAGCTCCAAAATATCTGAGGTGGCCGAGGTTGCTGATCCCTGTTGTAATGAATGAAGTGAACATTGATAAGAAGAGATACTCTTTAACTAATCACACAAAACTGTATGGTGAAAGCAGCCAAGTGGGAAAAATGTCTTAGTGTCCCTTAGTGGTGAACCTAGAAGGAGCATTTATTCTTTGCCAATTAGATGAAGGGGCTACAATGGACCTTATACCGGAGTGGTCGTTAACATTATTAAGTATAATGGCTACGTTCAATAATAGCAATGGCTCCAGTCTTATTTCAAGTTGAGCTGCAACTTCCGTTGCAGTCCGGCTTCTTTGCTAGACTACCATACATTTACAATTTATACACATTGCAGAGGAAGAGCAAATGCACTGGGAGCCTGTGAATAATGAGGTATTCCCTTGTTATTCATGAGAGTGGATGGAAGAAATGTAAACTAAAAAAAATTAAAGACTTATTCCTCATCCTATGGAGATGAGGAGGGCATGATCCTCTTTCTCCTCTCTTTGCATTAATTATGTGGAGACCAATTAGTTCTCCGGTGTCCATCTGCTGGCACTGCATGATCCCAGGAGATTGGGCACATATGATGATTGGGTCTTCACAACCCTTCACCATGTCCTGTGGTCTCAAGTAATGATTAGAATGCACTGTGGATATACACTGAGTGGCCAGATTATTATGACCACCCCATTGGTACTTTGTTGGGAAACCTTTTGCCTTCAATACTGCGCCATTCTTCTTGGCATTGACTCCACAAGATGTTGAAAGGTGATGCGAGGAATCTGACACCATGCCTGATGAATAGCACTGTCCAGTTCTGTGAGATTTGATGGTTGTGGAACCAGTTGCCTGATGGCTCTTTCAACTTCATCCCTCAAATGCTCAGTTGGATTGAGATCTGGTGATTGTGGGGGCTACCTAAGCAAGGTAAATTCTCCCTCATGTTCTTGAAACCACTCCTGCACAATACGAGCACCATGGCATGGCGCATTGTCTTATTGGAAGAAGCCATCTTCATTGGGATACGCCATCAACATGAAAGGATGAACTTGATCAGCAACAATGTTTTGGTATGTTGTGCTATTCAGACGTTGTTCCACATGAATTTAAGGACCCCAAACCATTACACTGACCCCACCAGCTTGAAGGGTTGTATTCATGCATGTGGTGTGCATGCTTTCATGCGGTTTCTGCCAAATTCTCACTCTGCCATTTGCATGATGCAACTGGAAATGTGATTCATCAGACCACATGACTTTTTTCCAATGCTCGACTGTCCAATCCTTGTGTTCCCGTGCAAATTGGAGACGTTTTATCTTGTTAACTGCAGACAGCAAAGATGTTCAAACAGGCCTTCGGCTTCCATATCCCATACGATGCAGTGTACGGCGAACAGTGGGTTCTGAGATCATTTGAGAGGATCCGTGATTAAGATCTGCAGTAATTTGATGCACTGTTGCCCTTCTGTTGTCTTGTACCAGTCTTGTCACTCTCCGTTCTGCCCTAACATTGACTAGTTGCTGACAGCCACAATTCACACATACAGACCCAGATTTTCAGCTGACAGTCCAGTCTTTAAACACTTTAACAACAGCTGCTCTTGAACATTTAACAAATTCTGCTGTTTTGCTGATACTCGCTCCATGGCTCAGAGCGCCAACAATCATCCAACGTTCAAAGGCTGTTAAATCGCGTTGTTTACCCATATCTTCAGAAAAAATCCCTTCTGCTGTCGTGGTTAACAACCTGCTTTCCTATTTATAATGGTCTGGCCCTCTAGCAACTTCAGCGCGAAATTATAGCTAATTTGCCTAAAAAAGTCAGGTGGTCATAATAATCTGGCCACTCAGTGTATTTATCTTTGGATATTACCTTTGCCTTGCCCCTGGAATTGTTCGCCAGAAACTGCTTCCTGGGCGATTACTTATTGCCTACTCCTTGACCCTAGATATTGCTTCTTTCCTTGTTCTCTGTATTAGTTTGCATTGGGTTGTTATTCACCCATCAGCTTTGTAGAAAGTCTGCCTTTATCCACTGGTTCCTGGGATATGTGCTGATATCAAAGCAGTATATTACTATGTATCCTTCTATCTATTATATATATAACTCCGGCCCATTATCATTAACGCTCTCATGGCAACTAAGAAACCTTCATTGTGTACACACGTGACCCAGAAGGGTGTGACGTGGATTGTCATGCGGGAGGGGTACTTCCGGTGTTTCGGATTAACGGCGTCCAGGTCTGCGCGCCAATGGAGGGGTGAGTCAATCATTCAATTAAAGTTAATATATTGTTCAAGTATAAATATAGATATGATGCTTTATTGTTGTTAACCTTGAAGAAGGCTCCTTGGTGGGCCGAAACGTCGTTTTTTTAATGCATCTCTAATAAAGTTCCAGATTTTACCTTCTACAGACCGTGAGTGCTCCCATTTGTGCTTATTATATATATTTTTCGGGATTAAGCACCACGGCACCAAAGTTTTCTTTGCTAGTGAGTGCTCAAAGAGGTGGACACATATATATATATATATATTTATATAATGTCCAAGTATCCACTGCAACTGGTCATGCCTAGCTCCTAGCTGATGAGGGTCCAATAAACCCGAAACAGCGCTGTCCTAGGAGTGGCTATGACAAGTTCCATAACCTTATCTTTAGAAGAAAAAAAAACATCTAGTATGGCATGGCACTGATTTAAGGGTTCTGTGTAATAACAGACCGAGGATGCATAAAAGTGAGACAGATGTCATTTGCATATCCTACCCAGAGTCCCTTGCTGCATATGGGGAGTGCAGCACAAGAGCTCTTGGATGCAGTTCTTTGAATTGCTGTGTAAATGACTTCTTCAATTATATATATATATATACAGTGGCAAGAAAAACTATGTGAACCCTTTGGGATTACGTGGAGTTTTGCCTGAATTGGTCATAAAATGTGCTCTGATCTTCATCTAAGTCACAACAATTTGAAAAACACAGTCTGCTTAAAATAAAAACATATAATGTTTGTGTTGTATTATGTTTTTATTGAACAGAACATGTAAACATTCACAGTGCAGGGTGGAAAAAGTATGTGAACCTTTGGACTTAATAACTGGTTGACCCTCCTTTGGCAGCAATAACCTCAACCAGACGTTTCCTGTAGTTGCAGATCAGACATGCACAACGATCTGGAGTAATTTTGGCCCACTCCCCTTCACAAAACCGTTTCAGTGTAGCAATATTCTTGGGATGTCTGGTGTGAATCGCTCTCTTAAGGTCTTGCCACAGCATTTCAATCGGGTTGAGGTTAGGACTCTGACTGGTCCACTCCAGAAGGCGTATTTTGTTTTGTTGAAGCCATTCTTTTGTTGAATTACTTGTATGCTTTGGGTCATTGTCCTGTTGCATCACTCATCCTCTGCGGAGCTTCAGTTGGCGGACAGATGGTCTTACGTTTTCCTGCAAAATGTCTTAATAAACTCTGGAATTCATTTTTCCATCAATGACAACAATCCGTCCAGGCCCTGAGGCAGCAAAGCAGCCCCAAACCATGATGCTCCCTCTGCCATGTTTTACAGTGGGGATGAGGTTTTGATGTTGGTGTGCTGTGTCTTTTTTCTCCACACATAGTGTTGTGTGTTTTTTCCAAACAACTCAATTTTGGTTTCATCTGTCCACAGAATATTTTGCCAGTAGTGCTGTGGAACATCCAGGTGCTCTTTTGCAAACTTCAAACGTGCTGCAGTATTCTTTTTGGACAGCATTTTACTTCCTCCGTGGTGTCCTCCCATGTACTCCATTCTTGTTTAATGTTTTCCTTATTGTAGATGTGTCAACAAAAATGTTAGCATGTGCCAGAGATTTCTGTAAGCCTTTAGCTGACACTCTAGGATTCTTCTTTACCTCATTAAGCATCCTGCGCTGTGCTCTTGCAGTCATCTTTACAGGACGACCACACCTAGGGAGAGCAGCAGTGCTGAACCTTCTCCATTTGTAGACAGTCTGTCTTACCGTGGACACATGAACATCAAAGCTTTTGGAGATACTTTTGTAACCCTTTCCAGCTTCATGCAAGTCAACTATTCTTGATCGTAGGTCTTCTGAGAGCTCTTTTCTGTGAGGCATGGTTCACATCAGGCAGTGCTTCTTGAAACCAGTAAACCCAAAACTGGTGTGTGTTTTTAAAGGGCAGGACAGCTTTCAGCAACACATCCAATAATATCACACTGATTGGACTCAAGGTTGGCTCACTCTTGGCTCCAATTAACTTTTGGAGAAGTAATTAGGCTAGGGGTTCACATACTTTTTCCACCCTGCACTGTGTATGTTTACATGTTATGTTCAATAAAAACATGAAAACATATAATGTTTGTGTTGTATTATTTTAAGCAGACTGTGTTTTTCAAATTGTTGTGACTTAGATGAAGATCAGAGCACATTTTATGACCAATTCATGCAAAACTACACGTAATCCCAAAGCGTTCACATACTTTTTCTTGCCACTGTATATATATATATATATATATATTCCCCCTCAACAGGTTGATGCTATCCAGCCTATTGGTCTCTGGAACAACCCATAGACCCATTTGACATTACTGGATGCTATGCTCCATATTGACACTTTTTTTCGTATTTATTCTTTCAAAGTGCAGAATAACAATCTTTTAAAGACATTGAGAATAGTACTAAACTCATGAATACACATCTTTTCATCAAGAGTTTGATCAGCAATGCTGACATCATGCTGAGGCAGAATTTTCCAGCTATCAAATGCATTAGACTGAGCTCTTGCCTTGGTTGAATAGATTGTGTTACAATGATTAAAATGATTTTCAAATAATGTGATATTCTATGCAGAAAATAAGTTGATGTAATGAACTCTTAAGTATGAGGACTACACTTGCTAGTATTGCATACTAATATTTCCCATTCATGAATATCATGAAGCAATAATTGATACAAACCAACCATATAAGCAGCACAGGAAATATTTTAATAACACATATGTATATGCTGACTTTTCCTTTATGGATTGACAAGCCTAGTTTGATACCCCAAATTAGGGATGTGCACCGATTTTTTTTTCGGTTCGATTCGGTTCGATTTTTCGAATTTTTAAACTTTTCGATTCAGCTCGTTTCGACCACTTTCTGTTTCGATTCGATTCGGCTCGATTCGTTTTTCGGGTACATTTTATTTTTCGGAATATCGACCATGTTTCGTAGTTTCGTGTCACTTTGCTCGTTTTTTGTATCGGCTTTTCGTTACTTCGGAAATTTTCGCTTTTTTCGGAACATCTGTTCTCCTCGTTTCAAAGCTGTCTAACTCTATTGCCCCAGCAGTCCAGCACATGGATTTGCCCCAGCACATGGATTTGCCCCAGCTCATGGATTTGCCCCAGCACATTGATTTGCTCCAGCACATGGATTTGCCCCAGCACATGGATTTGCCCCAGCTCATGGATTTGCCCCAGCACATTGATTTGCCCCAGCTCATGGATTTGCCCCAGCACATTGATTTGCCCCAGCTCATAGGATATTGCCCCAGCTCATAGGATATTGCCCCAGCTCACACATGGATTTGCCCCAGCTCATGGATTTGCCCCAGCACATGGATTTGCCCCAGCACATTGATTTGCCCCAGCTCATAGGATATTGCCCCAGCTCATAGGATATTGCCCCAGCTCACACATGGATTTGCCCCAGCTCATGAATTTGCCCCAGCTCACACATGGATTTGCCCCAGCACATTGATTTGCCCCAGCACATGGATATGCCCCAGCTCATGGATTTGCCCCAGCACATGGATTTGCCCCAGCTCATAGGATATTGCCCCAGCTCACACATGGATTTGCCCCAGCTCATAGGATATTGCCCCAGCTCACACATGGATTCACCCCAGCTCATGGATTTGCCCCTGCGCATTGATTTGCCCCAGCTCATGGATTTGCCCCAGCACATTGATTTTCCCCCAGCTCATAGGATATTGCCCCAGCTCATAGGATATTGCCCCAGCTCACACATGGATTTGCCCCAGCTCATGGATTTGCCCCAGCACATTGATTTGCCCCAGCACTTGGATTTGCCCCAGCACATGGATATGCCCCAGCTCATGGATTTGTCCCAGCACATGGATTTGCCCCAGCACATGGATTTGCCCCAGCTCATAGGATATTGCCCCAGCTCACACATGGATTTGCCCCAGCTCATGGATTTGCCCCAGCTCATGGATTTGCCCTAGCACATTGATTTGCCCCAGCACATGGATTTGCCCCAGCACATGGATTTGCCCCAGCACATGGATATGCCCCAGCTCATGGATTTGCCCCAGCACATGGATTTTCCCCAGCTCATGGATTTGCCCCAGCACATGGATTTGCCCCAGCACATGAATATGCCCCAGCACATGGATTTGCCCCAGCACATGGATTTGCCCCAGCTCATAGGATATTGCCCCAGCTCACACATGGATTTGCTCCAGCTCATGGATTTGCCCCAGCACATTGATTTGCCCCAGCTCATGGATTTGCCCCAGCACATTGATTTGCCCCAGCTCATAGGATATTGCCCCAGCTCATAGGATATTGCCCCAGCTCACACATGGATTTGCCCCAGCTCATGGATTTGCCCCAGCATATTGATTTGCCCCAGCACATGGATTTGCCCCAGCACATGGATATGCCCCAGCTCATGGATTTGCCCCAGCTCATGGATTTGCCCCAGCACATGGATTTGCCCCAGCTCATAGGATATTGCCCCAGCTCACACATGGATTTGCCCCAGCTCATGGATTTGCCCCAGCACATTGATTTGCCCCAGCACATTGATTTGCCCCAGCACATGGATATGCCCCAGCACATGGATTTGCCCCAGCACATGGATTTGCCCCAGCACATGGATATGCCCCAGCTCATGGATTTGCCCCAGCACATGGATTTGCCCCAGCTCATGGATTTGCCCCAGCACATGGATTTGCCCCAGCACATGGATTTGCCACAGCTCATAGGATATTGCCAGAGCTCACACATGGATTTGCCCCAGCTCATGGATTTGCCCCAGCTCAAAGGATATTGCCCCAGCTCACACATGGATTTGCCCCAGCACATGGATTTGCCCCAGCACATGGATTTGCCCCAGCTCATAGGATATTGCCCCAGCTCACACATGGATTTGCCCCAGCTCATGGATTTGCCCCAGCACATTGATTTGCCCCAGCACATGGATTTGCCCCAGCTCATAGGATATTGCCCCAGCTCACACATGGATTTGCCCCAGCTCATGGATTTGCCCCAGCACATTGATTTGCCCCAGCACATGGATTTGCCCCAGCTCATAGGATATTGCCCCAGCTCACACATGGATTTGCCCAAGCTCATGGATTTGCCCCAGCACATGGATTTGCCCCAGCACATGGATATGCCCCAGCACATGGATTTGCCCCAGCACATGGATTTGCCCCAGCTCATAGGATATTGCCCCAGCACATGGATTTGCCCCAGCGCATGGATTTGCCCCAGCACATTGATTTGCCCCAGCACATTGATTTGCCCCAGCTCATAGGATATTGCCCCAGCTCACACATGGATTTGCCCCAGCTCATGGATTTGCCCCAGCACATTGATTTGCCCCAGCACATGGATATGCCCCAGCACATGGATTTGCCCCAGCACATGGATTTGCCCCAGCACATGGATTTGCCCCAGCTCATAGGATATTGCCCCAGCTCACACATGGATTTGCCCCAGCACATGGATATGCCCCAGCTCATGGATTTGCCCCAGCACATGGATTTGCCCCAGCACATGGATTTGCCCCAGCTCATAGGATATTGCCCCAGCTCACAAATGGATTTGCCCCAGCTCATGGATTTGCCCCAGCACATTGATTTGCCCCAGCACATGGATTTGCCCCAGCACATGGATTTGCCCCAGCTCATAGGATATTGCCCCAGCTCACACATGGATTTGCCCCAGCTCATAGGATATTGCCCCAGCACATGGATTTGCCCCAGCACATGGATTTGCCCCAGCTCATAGGATATTGCCCCAGCTCACACATGGATTTGCCCCAGCTCATGGATTTGCCCCAGCACATTGATTTGCCCCAGCACATGGATTTGCCCCAGCACATGGATTTGCCCCAGCTCATAGGATATTGCCCCAGCTCACACATGGATTTGCCCCAGCTCATGGATTTGCCCCAGCACATTGATTTGCCCCAGCACATGGATTTGCCCCAGCTCATAGAATATTGCCCCAGCTCACACATGGATTTGCCCAAGCTCATGGATTTGCCCCAGCACATGGATTTGCCCCAGCACATGGATATGCCCCAGCACATGGATTTGCCCCAGCACATGGATTTGCCCCAGCTCATAGGATATTGCCCCAGCTCACACATGGATTTGCCCCAGCTCATGGATTTGCCCCAGCACATTGATTTGCCCCAGCACATGGATTTGCCCCAGCTCATAGGATATTGCCCCAGCTCACACATGGATTTGCCCCAGCTCATGGATTTGCCCCAGCACATTGATTTGCCCCAGCACATGGATTTGCCCCAGCACATGGATTTGCCCCAGCTCATAGGATATTGCCCCAGCTCACACATGGATTTGCCCCAGCTCATGGATTTGCCCCAGCACATTGATTTGCCCCAGCACATGGATTTGCCCCAGCTCATAGGATATTGCCCCAGCTCACACATGGATTTGCCCAAGCTCATGGATTTGCCCCAGCACATGGATTTGCCCCAGCACATGGATATGCCCCAGCACATGGATTTGCCCCAGCACATGGATTTGCCCCAGCTCATAGGATATTGCCCCAGCTCACACATGGATTTGCCCCAGCGCATGGATTTGCCCCAGCACATTGATTTGCCCCAGCACATTGATTTGCCCCAGCTCATAGGATATTGCCCCAGCTCACACATGGATTTGCCCCAGCTCATGGATTTGCCCCAGCACATTGATTTGCCCCAGCACATGGATATGCCCCAGCACATGGATTTGCCCCAGCACATGGATTTGCCCCAGCACATGGATATGCCCCAGCTCATGGATTTGCCCCAGCACATGGATTTGCCCCAGCACATGGATTTGCCCCAGCTCATAGGATATTGCCCCAGCTCACACATGGATTTGCCCCAGCTCATGGATTTGCCCCAGCTCATGGATTTGCCCCAGCACATTGATTTGCCCCAGCACATTTACAAATACAAAATTTACAGAATCAGCGATATAACCGATAATAGTTAAATATACGATGTTCAGAATTACCGAAATGGAACCGAAATCCCGAATGGAACCGAAATCATGAATAGAGGGAAAATAAATTTCGATTTGACACATTTCAAGTCCATTCGAAAATTCCGAAAATTTTTCGATTCGGCTCGGAAAACATTTCGGATCTGCCGTTTTCGGATCAAAAATTTTTCGGAAATTCGGCCGAATCCGAAGGCACGAATCGGGAAATTTCGTGAAAATTCCGAAATTCCGAAACCCGAAACGCACATCCCTACCCCAAATACATTTTTTCCAACAACTTATATTATATCCCAACTACAACACATGTTTCATTGTGGTAAAAGTTTCATAAAATTATTGAAGACCATTTTTAACTCTACTATTTTATATGTAAATGTTGAAAATTGCTTTTAACTCCTTCACTACCAAGTGCTTTTTGTTGAAAAAAATGCTATCATAACATTTATTTGAAACATGGATCGTGAAGTTAACAAGTAAATATAGGGTAAAATAGTTAAAAAATAAAAATAATGTTAATTTGCTAATTTTTATGTTTTCGTTTATCCTTTACAGAAATATTGTTGAAATGTAAGATTCTAAACTCTAGATGGTGTCCTTTATCTTACACAATTTCAAACAGGGTCTGCATTATTATCATACAGGCAGAAAAGACCTATGTGTAAGATACATTAAAGGGACACTCTAGGCAACATGACCACCTAAGCTATTTTAGGCGGTCATGATGCCCAGAGTATGCTGCCCTCTGTCCCCTCTCCCTCCGCTCAGCGGTCCAGCTGTAAATGCTGAAAACAGCTGAGAGAGGCGGAGAACTTTACTCCGCCCTCCCAGCTGTCAGTCAGCAGAGCGGGAATCATATTTCCCGCTTCTGCCGACTTTTGCCGAGTAGGAGACGTCATCGCGCTTTCAGCGCGATGACGTCTCCAACTCACCGCTGAAGCTGGCGGCTCCCTCTGAGGGTTAGTGTTGCGCGCATCCTCTTGCGCGCAACACTAATCCTCAGAGGGAGCCGGGAGGAAGCATGTCGATTGGCTGGCTTATGTGAGAGGCGCGCATGTGCGCTTCTCACGTAAACCAGAAGGCAAGAAGAAGAAACAAGGACGGGAGCGGAAGAGGAGGGAGGTGAGTATAAAAAAAAAAAACAGCGCTGGAAACAAGAGGATTTTAGGGTAAGTATTACAGTTAAAAACACAAAAACAAAAAATAACTATTTATTAAGGGAATAGGGATAGGTTAGGATTAAAAAACAGGGGGGGTGATTTTTTGTTAGAGTGTCCCTTTAACTGTGATAAATAAAAATAATAAAAATGGTGAGATCTCCTGCTTATATGGGGATTTGTATTGATCATAATGAGATTATTAGCAATGCAGCTTCCAAAAAAATACCAATAGAATATAAAAATAATATCTGTATGTGACATAATGCCTGTATATGTAAATTACAGTAACACTTTGTATCTGTGCTGTACAGGGATTTTCAATCATTATAACCCCCTGAATCTTATCCCTGTACAGCAGTGAGCGACCTCAGAGCTCTCCCAGTATTCTGCAAAATCCTTGGCTGTTGTAATGCAGCAGTAATCTATTTGAACTTTTTGTTACAGTGAGAGCTGGGTGGTTTGCAGATGGTTTTATGTCTCTCCAGAGTCCTTGGAAAGCTATAAAACAAAATATTTTGTTTCTCCACAGGGGACACACCAATCCTGCTTTAAAAAGGTGTGAAAATGGTCTTTTGATATGCTAATGAGTGCTTTTCAATGCATTACAATGCAAAATCGAGATAACTCAATTTTGGGTGTGAAGGGGTTAAACCAAGCAATTCACCTTTTGATGAAAATACAGAGCTTGAACGTTAAACAACTAGACATATTTCGAGTGAGATAAAAACAGATCCTGCAGAGATTAACCATTTTACTAACTCTGATGTAAAAAGGTAATGTAACGTCCAAATTGTGTCACGTATGTGATAGCAATTCTTGGCTTTTTTTTTTTTCCCTAAGAACTAAAAAAAAATTTATGAATGAGTAACATCAGGAGACTGATTTCTCTTATTTCGTAATTCACGAAAACAGGACATTTTTAGAGTCAAATGTAATGCTTTTTAAAGGGCATGTTGTAATCTGGTTTCTTAGAAAAATTAAAAACAGTACATGGTGAGGGAAATATTTCTAATGGAAATGTTTAAAATTGAATTACATATAATAATCATCATCTCAGGTATAGGTTATAGGGTCAGAAAGAAATGCTTGCGTCAATAACACACATTCACTAGTTTTAAAAAATTACGAGAGCTGAGAGTTCCCACAGTTAAATCAGTGTAGGAAACCTGAAAATTTTCTAAAAGCTGCAGCTGTCCGGCGAAGCCAAGATCTCGTTTTCATTGTAAGTAGAACCTTCACTCAAACGCAGTTGTGAAATAACCTACCGTATATACTCGCGTATAAGCCGAGTTTTTTGACTCAGATTTTGAGTCAAAAAACTGCGATTCGGCTTATACGCAAGTCAAGGTCCTGAACAGCGTGAGTCCGTCCGTGTTGAAGGGGATGCGGCTGCGTGCAGGCGCAGCCGGTCACGTGGTCCGGCTAATCAGGTGGTACTGAGTCTCTGTACCACCTGACTGGCCGGACCGCGTGACCTGCGCACGCACGCAGCCGCATCCCCTTCAACACGGACGGACTCACGCTGTTCAGGACCGGGCAGGCACTCCTGCTGCCCGGCAACTGGGCCCCCTCAACCCCTGCTGGATCCGGAGCTGGGGCAAGTATCCATGTGAGAGCTGGCTGCCGCTGGGGCAATATCCAGGTGAGAGCTGGGGCATATCCATGAGCTGGGGCAAATCCATGAGCTGGGGCATATCCATGAGCTGGGGCAAATCCATGAGCTGGGGCAAATCCATGAGCTGGGGTATATCCATGAGCTGGGGCAAATCCATGAGCTGGGGCATATCCATGAGCTGGGGCAGTATCCATGAGCTGGGGCAGTATCCATGAGCTGGGGCAAATCCATGAGCTGGGGCAAATCCATGAGTTGGGGCAAATCCATGAGCTGGGGCATATCCATGAGCTGGGGCAGTGAGCTGGGGCAAATCCATGTGTGAGCTGGGGCAATATCCATGTGTAAGCTGGGGCAATATCCCACTTAGGCTTATACGGGAGTCAATAAGTTTTCACAGGCTTTTTGGGAAAAAGTAGGGGTGTCGGCGTATACATGGGTCGGCTTATACCCGAGTATATACGGTACTTGTTGCCCAAAATGCAATCATAGTTAAGGACCCCCAATAAGATCAGCCTGATGCCGCAGAAACAAAAGAAAATAAAACGTGGAAAACAAGACCAATTCCAAAGTAAAAACAAAAAATTGCTGGACTTTTTAAAAACCTGCAGTCTCTGCAATTGAAATGAAACAATTAAAGAGACCGATTTCCTCCTGCCTGTGTTGAGACTATGCATGTCAGACAGTATTTGCTTTTCAAATAAAATAGAAGAAAAATACATTACCAACGCACAACTGCTACCTTATATCAAACAAGGAATTTTTTATCCTATGTTTTGGCCAAAATATGTTAACCCCCATGTCAAGGCGTCAGGGAAAACCTCTTAGGCTAGGGTCAGAGTGGGGCAGTCGGAACGCGCGTGCAGGCGCACTAAATCACGGCGGCAGTAGCAGCACATAACGGCCAATGACGGCCAATATACGCAGTACGTGCGTACAAAAGTGCGCCGACACCACGCAACCGGCAAATGAACGCATTTTTCTCAGAACGTGAAACCGCTGCTACAGACGTACAGAGTGCGCTGCGGCCGCATGGCAGCGTGTGTGCGTGATTAGGAGACGTCAGACGCTGCTAGTGTGCGGCCTACATAACGTTCAAACAGCCGGATTTCCCTAGAATTGCGTTGGTGAGTACCTGCGACTGTGCGACTGTGGTCGTCTGACCACTTAAGCGTATTCCGTGAAAAAATGCGTGCGCACGCATCGACGTACATTTTGACGGTGGCCGCAGAAAATGCGCTCATCTGTCCCTAGCCTTAGGGGTGAAAAAAAAAAGGAGAAAACTATTAAAAAAAAAAGGAAAAAATTTTTTTGCAAAAAAAAACCTGAAAAATGCCTAAAAGATCCTAAAAAATCTATAAATAAAGAGACTTTTTACTGCAGAATATTATAATAAATGGTTTATTAGATATTGAATTAAAACGGGAATATTTTTAACATTGAAGCCTATGGGAATCGCCTGTATAAACCTGTCGAATGAAACCACCGAACAGCAGGGCAATTCGGCAACTTTTCACTGCTGGTTTTTGTTCTCTGAATAGCCAAAGCATTGCTTCTCTATGGGGAATTCACTGCCCTCGAACAGGCACCGAACAGGCACCGTATTTGCAAGCAATTCGCCAACATTTGGTGAACTGCCTGCTCTCTGGATAGCCGAATGGCCAGGAAAGGTGACCGTACACTGAATTTCAGCATTCGGTTACTTTTCGGCCCCAATTCGGATCTCTTTGAATAACCCTGTAAGTCTTTGCTTCTTTTAATTGTGATGACTTGGCACACATTTAACAAAAACCCACCAATTCCCTATCTCAAAAAATTAGAATACTTCATAAGACCAATAAAAATTTTTTTTAGTGAATTGTTGGCCTTCTGGAAAGTAAGATCATTTACTGTAAATGTACTCAATACTTGGTAGGGTCTCCTTTTGCTTTAATTACTGCCTCAGTTCGGAGTGGCATGGAGGTGATCAGTTTGAGGCACTGCGGAGATGCTATGGAAGCCCAGGTTTCTTTGACAGTGGCCTTCAGCTCATCTGCATTTTTTGGTCTCTTGTTTCTCATTTTTGGCTAAGAGCTTGTGTTCGGTTCACGGTAATGGTAACAGGCGAAGCGGGCTCCAGATCGCAGGCTATGCTCATCACACTCTCCCCAGAACGCCTGATAGACCCAGCATAGCAATGTTCCACAATGAAAAATGAAACAGTGAGTTATTGAAGCAGAATTGTTTACTTTGAATATGAAAAGTTGACAATGTAGTTGCTTTAAAACAAAAAAGGACATTTTAATTTTATTTATTTTCTTTTGTACATTTTAAATGGTCATGCTTTGGATTTTTGGAAAGGCCAGACACTGGACTTTCCAATGACACCTCTGTTGACCTTGTTGGCCATACTAAACGAAGTATACAGTGGTCTAAAACTCAGGACCAGGGCCAGATTTGCATCTGAAACATGCCAAAATGACTTTTTACTTTTATTTTGTTTTGGGGCAAACTAAAAAAAAAAACATTTAAAAAATAACTGAAGCAGTTTCTCTCTGTGCTCAAATCAAAAGAAGGGACAGGGGATAAAACTATTTCAGCACCAGGGACAGGGGGTTAATCTCTCTCCTGCAGCCTTCGGCAAGGTTTTTCTTTCCCCTGCTTCGGCTGCGCTTGACGGGGGTTGTCCTTGGTGCTGAAACTCTGTTTTCTCCCTGCAGCAGGGATTTTTTGGGTTGATTTCAGGTTGATTTCGCTCGGCGGCCTCTCCACAAACACTTCCAGTGGATGACCCTGATCGGCTGATGGTGTTGTCTACGGTGCCAGTGGATGGCCAGCTTTACTGTACTTTTGTGCCCCATACTTAACAAGGGGAACGCAAAGTGTAAGCAATCAGTAATTAGCGTTAGGATCACAAACTCTTAACGCTAAATACTCATTACTGTGGCTAACTAATAAGTTAGCCACAGTTCTAAGCTGGTGCTAACTGATTCTGCTTCTTCGGAATCAGTTAGCAGCAACTAGAACCACCTCCGCCAAAATATTAGATATTCACCTCTCATCCAGCGGCCCAATCCGACGCATATGGCCGCTGGGAGCAGAGGGAGACTGTCTCCTTCTGCAATTACTATGCGGACCTCCAGGAATTCGCTAGAGGCGAGGCAGGCTGCAGGATTCAGCACCTGCCTTGCAATCTACTTGTAAAATGGGACTTGTGACCGCAAATCTTTCCCCTTAGATTCCCCGTATTAGGTTAGGGCCCATGAAAATGCCCTTTGCATATACTTTTTTTCATTATTTTAGACATTACATAGTCATGGTTGGTATCATTGTAACGACCAGACTCTGACCTTTCCATTGACTTTTCTTAACCTTGTGTGGTGCACAATTCAGAGATGCAGGGTTCCAATGTCCCCCTGCTTTAGAGTACTTTTCAGCAATTACACAATATAATCTTACCCTTATACAGTAGTGAGTGATCTCAGACCTTTCCATGTGTTCTCTCTTCTCTGTGGCGATTTTAACACATTTTGCTGATTTTTGTTTGCTGGGGTTCTTCATTTTAAAGTGACGAGGCTGATTTTTCTTTCAGTTTCTCTGACTTCTCTGATTTAATAATCTGCTTTAATTTTAATTATAGTGAATGTTAATAACCTGCTCTAATTTTTAATTATAATAAATCCTAGAATATTCACTTAAGGCTGGGGTCAGACGAGCGTGATTTCTACGGACTGTACGTCCGTGCAGTACGGACATCGTCAGTACGGATGACGCAGTAGTGGTCACACAGTCCGTTTTTTCACTGAAGTTATTTTTGACGGATGTAGGAGGGAAAAATAAATTACAATGAAAAAACATTCTGTCCGTCAAAAATGCTGGACGTATAAATGCAGACCATCTGACCTCGCTCCATCACTCACACACAAAGCTATGCAGACGTTGCAGACGTGGCGCACTCCGCACGTCCGTTCTAGCAGTATTACGTTCTTGCCTAACCTGCGTCCGTTTGCAGCGTCCGTCATGCGTCCGCAGTTCAGTGCGGACGTACTTCATGTGTCAGGCTCCAATGGACTTTCTTTCATGCTATCACGGACGTACTTTTAGGCGCAATCACGGACGTGAACACTACGCTCGTCTGACCCCAGCCTAAAAAGTGAACATTCTAGGATTTATTATAATTACAAATTAGAGCAGATTATTAACATTCATTTCGATGCATAAATGTACATTTACTTTTTTTAATCACACTGTTGTTAAGTACTAAGCTTTATTGTAAAGATATACAATAATCTGATTCTTAATTATGAAAGTAAAAAGCTTTTTTTAAAAAATGGTGTTTTACATATATACAACAATAGCATTGATCAACACAATATGTTCATGTTGACATAAAAAACGGCCATTTGTTGAACAAAATAGCAAATATACAGTATGTACCCAGCAGCATTTCTTACTATACAGGGAGTCCATGAAGGCTCTTTACAATTTCAAAAATTTGGTACAAAGGCAAATGAAAAGACTGATAAGTGAAAATTATTACAAAATGAGATGTATATATTTAAGGGTTTTTTTGCCTCATTTAATACACCTCTATATGGGCACCATTAGTTGCATGAAGCACATCAAGACGATACTCGATTTCTTGCCATGTTCACTGTAGCATACCCTCATCAATGGTGGCAATGGCGTCAGTGATCCTCTGCTTTAGATCAGTGATGTCCCGTACCTTTGTTTGATACCCAATATCTTTAACATTATCCCATAGAAAGAAGTCGAGGGGAGTGATATCTGGTGAACGAGGTGGCCAGAGAATTGGGCCACCCCTTCCAATCCACCAGTCTGTAAATGTTTCATTTAGGAACCCACGAACCTACAGTCCCCAATGTGGTGGTGCACCATCTTGCTGGAAAATGTTAGTTGGTTGAAGGTCATGTAGTTGTGGTGCCACGTATTCAGTCAAAAGTTCAAGGTAAACATTTGCAGTAATTGATGTCTCACCAAAGAAAAACAGACCAATGATTCGATTGCACATGATCCCACACCACACATTCATCTAAAGCAGAGGATCACTGATGCCATTGCCACCACTGATGAGGGTATGCTACAGCGAACATGGCAAGAAACAAGTACCGTCTTGATGTGCTTCGTGCAACTAATGGTGCCCATATAGAGGTGTATTAAATGAGGCAAATTTTTTTTATATATATGTCTCGTTTTGTAATAATTTTCACTTATTTGTCGTTTCATTTCCCTTTGTAATACATTTTTGAAATTGTGAAGAAACTTTATGGGCACCCTGTATTATCATCCTTTTAAAACATGCAAATTGCTCACGATACTTTTTTCTTTCAAATTAAAATTTGAAATTGAATTAGAAACCACAATAAAAATGAGGTGCAGTGTTTCTGACTGTAAGGCAGTGCAAAACATAATATAGAGTATCTCAACCACTACAGACCAGTTTATTAGTAACTGTCCTTACCCATTGGTGGAGTCATATAAATTAGGGGGGGGTTAAATAACTTAAGGAGGTAAATTGTTGCATAAATGCCACCCATACAACAAATCCTAGATGCACACTGTATGTGTATTTGAAAAAATATGGGGGAATGGGATATATCCATATCGTCCATTACTAAGATCAAAATCTGCATGCTGTTTACATTTTGTTAAGATGGGGACAAAATAAACTACACAGTATCTTACGTATTTCAAGTTAGACTTACCCATACACAGGAAAAAGGACCACTGGTCACATAGTAGGATCTGATATGGCTGCTTAGAAGTAAGGGAGTGGGGGCGTGGCCGGCTGCTGTGGAGAAGGAGGCGTGTCTCAGGAGCTCCAACCCGTCCTTCTCTATATGGGTTCCTTTGACGCTTTCAGCTGGTGACATTTGACTTTCTAGGAGCACAGGGCGGCTGGTCATCGGGGACATGTTGTCAGGGGCCATTCTGTCCCCCCCTCGGACCAGAGACTGAAGCTGTGCAACTTTTTTGTCCTGAGAGATCCGCTGTCGGCCATCTTGCGGCCTACTTTCTGGCTCCGGCCGGGGCCTTGCGTTATCGCTGAACCACTCTTTTGAAGTGCTCCCTGCACAGGTGGACGTCTGGGGTGAGCTGTGAGGATGGAGGGCCCCCTTCTCTCAGCCACTTTGATGGTCCGCACGGCAGCGACGGCTGAAGCGGGTTAGCGCTGATGGCGTGCTACCACCCCCTCCCTTTACCGAGAATGAGATGGCCCTGCTATCGGGCTTGGACGCTTGCCTGGCGATGCTGGACGCAGAGGATGGAAACGGCCTGCTTACGAAGGGTCTATGGAGACGCCTGATGAATGCACTGCAGGCTGGCGGGGGAGCGGAGACTTGGAGTGGGTGCACTTTTTTGGAGGCCCTACCTGCCGAAGTTGTGGATGGCTGTCTGGAAGATGCAGGCAGAGAGGTACGATACGTCAAAGATGGAGACTTACATGCAGTGCAGTTTGCCGACCCCCTGCCACCGATTGCCGCCCGGGGTCCTCTTGGGGATGACGTGCTGGAGGCTAACGGGCTCTCTATTGGAGCTGCAACCGACAAGATGATAACCGTCTTCCCCCCCCGAGGTCCCTGGACTGGTTGTGCTGGGCGGATCTGATAGGCCCTCTGCCGGGATGGTGCTGAGTCAGCCCTGCGCTTTACTGCTGGAGATGTACACACTGCTCCTTGATGGTGGACCCTGTCGAGCTGAATCTCCAGGCCTCCTCTGCGATGTCGGGCCTGGGATCCGGACGCCGCTGTTCAGAGACACCGGCTGATGCAATTTTGCTGGTCACCGGACGGACCAGCTTCCCCACAGAATTTTTTGCTGTCGGGCTTGACACACTGTTGGGAAAGTGGCATCCTTGGCTGTTTTTTCTGCCCCCCCCCCATACTGAGACTTTTTTGAAGAGACCCCCCTAGGGAATGTTGCCCCGCCCCCTTTTTTGTTTTTTTTTCTCCCCCCCTTTTTGTATTGGCTTCACTGGGTTGTCCTAGGGGAAGGGCCACGGCCTGGAGCCCGGCTTTTCGGAGCCTGGGCCTGGTGCCATTACCCTCCATGGGTCTCCTGTGGTTTTTGACGGGTTGGGAATGTGCCAGGGGCGGCACTAATTTGGCCTTTGCCATTTTTCCCTCACCCCCCCATTTTTTCTACCCCTCCACGAATGTCTTTTTTACAGAAAGACTTT
This sequence comes from Leptobrachium leishanense, assembly GCA_009667805.1. NCBI lineage: Eukaryota > Metazoa > Chordata > Amphibia > Anura > Megophryidae > Leptobrachium > Leptobrachium leishanense. Next base: position 209,468,702 of record CM019064.1, read on the forward strand.
TGATGACACTCTTTCAGCTGAGTCCCCTTTGTGATGCCTTGATTTTTTTTATTATTGTTATTATTTTAACGGCGCTGTCTACCTGAGGAACTGTTTTTTCCATTTTTGTATCTTACCCCCTCATTTCTTTTTTATATTGCTATTTACGCGCAATGTAATTTTGATGTCTAATGTTCCTGACGACTTTTTCATATGCTATAGCAGATGACAAGCTGCACGGCCCCGCTTTTTCTTTCAAGATGACTTATTAAGGCCCTGCGAGGCCATTTATCGTATGTTCTGTCCTGCTGACTTTTTCGGCAAATAAAAATTTGATTAAAAAAAAAAGAAGTAAGGGAGTAAGGAGGTACAACATTTCAGGTCAATACACTTGGAGTTGATTAAGGATCTTGTATTGAGCCGAAATGTTGTATCTCCTTACTCCTTACCTAACTCTGCTCCAGAGCTTACAATCTAAGAGGAGAGGGGACCCTGCCCCAGAGTTTACAATCTAAGAGGAGAGGGGACCCTGCCCCAGAGCTTACAATCTAAGAGGAGAGGGGACCCTGCTCCAGAGCTTACAATCTAAGAGGAGAGGGGACCCTGCACCAGAGCTTACAAGCTAACCAGAGAGGGGACCCTGCTCCAGAGGTTACAATCTAAGAGGAGAGGGGACCCTGCTCCAGAGCTTACAATCTAAGGAGAGGGGACCCTCCTCCAGTGCTTACAATCTAAGAGGAGAGGGGACCCTGCACCAGAGCTTACAAGCTAAGCAAAGAGGGGACCCTGCTCCAGAGGTTACAATCTAAGAGGAGAGGGGACCCTGCTCCAGAGTTTACAATCTAAGAGGAGAGGGGACCCTGCACCAGAGCTTACAAGCTAAGCAGAGAGGGGACCCTGCTCCAGAGGTTACAATCTAAGAGGAGAGGGGACCCTGCTCCAGAGTTTACAATCTAAGAGGAGAGGGGACCCTGCCCCAGAGTTTACAATCTAAGAGGAGAGGGGACCCTGCTCCAGAGTTTACAATCTAACAGGAGAGGGGACCCTGCTCCAGAGCTTACAATCTAAGAGGAGAGGGGACCCTGCCCCAGAGCTTACAATCTAAGAGGAGAGGGGACCCTGCTCCAGAGTTTACAATCTAAGAAGAGAGGAGACCCTGCCCCAGAGCTTACAATCTAACAGGAGAGGGGACCCTGCCCCAGAGTTTACAATCTAAGAGGAGAGGTGACCCTGCTCCAGAGTTTACAATCTAAGAGGAGAGGGGACCCTACTCCAGAGTTTACAATCTAAGAGGAGAGGGGACCCTGCTCCAGAGCTTATAATCTAAGAGGAAAGGGGACCCTGCTCCAGAGTTTACAATCTAAGAGGAGAGGGGACCCTGCCCCAGAGCTTACAATCTAAGAGGAGAGGGGACCCTACTCCAGAGTTTACAATCTAAGAGGAGAGGGGACCCTGCTCCAGAGCTTATAATCTAAGAGGAGAGGGGACCCTGCTCCAGAGCTTACAATCTAAGAGGAGAGGGGACCCTGCTCCAGAGCTTACAATCTAAGCGGAGAGGGGACCCTGCCCCAGAGCTTACAATCTAAGAGGAGAGGGGACCCTGCTCCAGAGTTTACAATCTAAGAGGAGAGGGGACCCTGCTCAAGAGCTTACAATCTAAGAGAGGGTTGAGGAGAGGAGATATGTGTGTGTATGCAGGGAAGGTGAGTGTGTATATATATATATATATATGTGTGTGTGAGTGGGAAGGGGGGCTGGTGTGTGTGTATATATATATTTGGAGTGGGGAGCTGTGTGGGGGGGGGGTCATGGTTTGTGTATACAGAGATGGCCTTAAAAAAACACTTCCTTTTGTGCGTCGATCCTGGGTGTGTGACTAGTGCGGTGCATTGAATAGCGTTAACAGACTAGAAAATGCAAAACTCAGATCAGACACTTAAACCTTTATTCTTCTATTAGACTTGCATCATGTTTCGCAGCCTTTGTATTACTACGCTTTATTTTATGACTGTCCCCTTCTAGACATTGTCAAAAGGGCAGAATATTGATGCCATTAAAATTTTGACCCCCCCTGGAAAAATTTCTGCGGACGCCCATGGGTACCTGATGGTTAACTAAACTTGCTATTTTCCGTTAATTTTCCACTATCTTCACTTTCTGCTTGCACGGCCTGCAGGGCCGGATTAGCATAGGGGCGGATGGAGCGGCCGCTCCAGGCCCCTTCCATAAAATAGGCCCACAGCCAGGATCATGTAGAGGAAGAGCAGCTGGCCGGCAGGCCTTCCACACACCTCTAGAGGCCCGAAGCAGAACGATATGGCTGGGCTCCTTTCCTCCTGGTTCAACCCTGGTGGTCTGAGTGGCTGTGGGCCTGCTTTTCTGTCCGTGCTCCCAGCACAGACAGCAAAGCACGTCCACGCTGGACTCCAGCACTTGTGACTGACTGTCAGTGTTGTCCCGGCGCTCAGATGACACATCAGAGAGTGCCGGCACTCAGCTGACGTGTCATCAAGGAGCGTCAGCATCCAGCTGCTGGAGCACAGCCACTCTGACCACCAGGGGTCCAGTATCACTGGCCCACTCCCCCCTTCTTCCCTTGCCACTGGACCACCAGGGATCAGCCCCCTCCCTGCAGAAAAGGTAAGCAGGAGAGGGGGAATGTGTTTATATATAATATAGTTGTGTTGTGTATGTGCATAGGAGTGAATGTGTGTTCTTTTTTTAGATTTATGGGATTGGGAATGGTTGTGTGCTTTGGGAGTGATTTAGGTGTGTGTTTCTTTAGGTGTATGGGGTAAATGTGTGTTTATGGGAATGATTATGTGTGTGTGTGTTTAGGTGTATATGAGTGGATGTGTTTGTGGTGTTTAGGTGTATATGAGTGGATGTGTGTGTGTTTAGGTGTATATGAGTGGTTGTGTGTGTGTTTAGGTGTATGTGGATGTGTGTGTGTTTAGGTGGATGTGAGTGGATGTGTGTGTGTGTTTAGGTGGATGTGTGTGTGTGTTTAGGTGTATGTGAGTGGATGTGTGTGTGTGTGTTTAGGTGGATGTGTGTGTGTTTAGGTGTGTGTTTAGGTGGATGTGTGTGTGTGTTTAGGTGGATGTGTGTGTTTAGGTGTATGAGTGGATGTGTGTGTGTGTGTGTTTAGGTGTATGTGAGTGGATGTGTGTGTGTGTTTAGGTGTATGTGAGTGGATGTGTGTGTGTGTGTGTGTTTAGGTGTATGTGAGTGGATGTGTGTGTGTGTTTAGGTGTATGTGAGTGGGTGTGTGTGTGTGTTTAGGTGTATGTGAGTGGATGTGTGTGTGTTTAGGTGTATGTGAGTGGATGTGTGTGTGTGTGTGTGTGTGTGTTTTTTTTAAGTTTATGGGAAGGGCTGTTTTTGTGGGTGATTAAGGTTTTTGTGTGTTTAGGTGAATGTGTCCGTGTTTAGGTGAATGGGAGCGGATGTGTGCGTGTTTAGGTGAATGGGAGCGGGTGTGTGCGTGTTTAGGTGAATGGGAGCGGGTGTGTGCGAGTTTAGGTGAATGGGAGCAAATGTGTGCGTGTTAAGGTGAATGGGAGCAAATGTGTGCGTGTTAAGGTGAATGGGAGTGGTTAGATTTGTGTGTGTTTAGGTGTATAGTAGGCGCACGTGTAGGTATATAATAGGGGTAGGTAGGCGCACTTGTAGGTATATAATAGGGGTAGGTAGGCGCACTTGTAGGTATATAATAGGGGTAGGTAGGCGCACTTGTAGGTATATAATAGGGGTAGGTAGGCGCACTTGTAGGTATATAATAGGGGTAGGTAGGCGCACTTGTAGTTATACAATAGGGGTGGGTAGGCGCACTTGTAGTTATACAATAGGGGTAGGTAGGCGCACTTGTAGTTATACAATAGGGGTAGGTAGGCGCACTTGTAGTTATACAATAGGGGTAGGTAGGCGCACTTGTAGTTATACAATAGGGGTAGGTAGGCGCACTTGTAGTTATACAATAGGGGTAGGTAGGCGCACTTGTAGTTATACAATAGGGGTGGGTAGGCGCACTTGTAGGTATACAATTGGGGTGGGTAGGCGCACGAGTAGGTATATAATAGGGGTGGGTAGGAGCACGTGTAGGTATATAATAGGGGTGGGTAGGAGCACGTGTAGGTATATAATAGGGGTGGGTAGGAGCACATGTAGGTATATAATAGGGGTGCGTATCTATAAAAAGGCCCAAGAAAATCCTCAGCACCAGGCCCATGATACCCTTAATCCGGCCCTGACGGCCTGTCCATAGATGTCTTTATGTAACGGTATTTTTATGCCAAGAACATAAACTACAGAGTTTTTACTATCTAAGTTATGTCAGTGAAGTAGATGCGTCAATGCAATACATTATTGTGCCCTGCCCCATTTCAGACAGTACAGTTGGTTCAATTTTGCTTATACAAATGAATAACCCTTTAGTGACTTTATAGAAACTTTTAAACAAATAACAAAAGGGGGAAAAAAAACTAACTTAGGGTCTCAAACACACCCAAAAAATGTAAATGTTTGAAGTTTATGTGCTTAGAACTTATTTATTTTTGTACTACAGTGCTGGCATTGATTTTCCAAAGAACATTGCAATGCTTCAAACAGAAGAATTAAATTGACCATGTTCCAGTCTTCACATTTTTAATATTGTGAATATTGAGGCCTGGTATTTTGGAATTCCATCTCTATTAGAAACATATATTCTGCATTTTTCTTTGTGGCAACCTTAAGGAACGACATGTGGTGGTAATGTGAGCTTATTTTCATTGCTCGTTGCATCTATATTTGTTGCCATCATGAATCACTGTGGTGACTCTCCATCAGTGTGATTAGATGTGACTAAACTCTTTTGTTTACAGTTAGATCAATAGGGGATCAGCATTTCTTCACATGGCCAACCTCAACCTAGTAAATGTTTCAGCATAAACTTCAATGTGGTTATCATACATGCAGCTCAATAGACCAATACACAATTTTTGTTGAATTGATACCTCCTGTTACAAAATCTTAGCAATGTTTCTCAACCTCAATGTATATTCTGATATAATTTTATTCTCTGCATCTCTGTTCATCTTTTCTCTAATAAACTGAAATTGTTTTTGTTTTGTTTTCCATCTTTTCATATTATTAATTCTACAGAATCTTAGCTCCTAATGTGACGTTTGGGGGCCCACAGAGCACGTGCACAATGTCTTTCACAAACAAAACAGTTTTATTCACCCTTTCAGGGCAGTCAAAAAGGCAACATAATAAGTACACGCTTTGGTTCAGCGAAATTAAAGCAAAGTCCTGATCTTCAGCACAAATAAACAGAGAAATAATAGTGGCTCACCAACGCTTGAAACAGTCCCAAACCTAGGGAATCCTTTCCCCAGTATGTAGAAGCCTCTCCAGCAAGGCACAGCACGTCTCCTGCTTTTGGAACACAAACACACAGCTTCCACTGATTACTTTCCTTTTCCTGAACTCCCACAATCCTATCTGGGAGTTGCTGGCTTTAAAACTCTTCCTGGACAGGAAGATTAACCCTGTGGTTGCCCTTAAAGGGTCCACAACCCAAATAGGGGTGAAACATATTGTCCATCCAGGACCCAGCCCTGCCGACCTCTACATATCCCCCCCCCCTCTGTCTCAACACGGAGGTGTTTGAGGCAACAGTAGACAGCCCACAATGCATCCGGGACAGGGCATCAGCATTTTGGTGCTGTTTCCCAGGCCTGTGTTCCACCACAAAGTTAAACTCCTGGAGAGACAGGAACCACCTGGTAACCCTGGCATTAGCGTGGCGGTGCTGCCTCATCCAGGTCAATGGGGCATGGTCAGACACTAAACGGAACTTCCTGCCCAACAGGAAGTATCTCAAAGAATCCAAGGCCCACTTTATGGCCAAGCCCTCTCTTTCCACCACAGCATAGTTTTTCTCCGCTGCCGTCAGTTTCCTACTAAGAAAAACCACGGGGTGCTCTTCCCCATTGACTTCTTGGGATAGCACAGCCCCCAAACCCTCACTTGAGGCATCCGTCTGTACAATGAACTCCCTCATGAAATCAGGGACTACCAGCACTGGGTGCTGACACAACGCATTTTTAAGCTTCTCGAAGGCATCTTCAGCATTGGCATTCCTTTGAATCATCACTGACTTCCTACCTTTCGTCAGGTCAGTCAGTGGTGCAGCAATAGAGGCAAAATTGGGGACAAACCGCCGGTAATACCCCACTATACCCAGAAAAGCACGAACCTGCTTTTTCGTGAGGGGGCGTGGCCAGTTCTGGATAGCCTCTACTTTGTTAAATTGTGGCTTTACCAGACCCCTGCCTACGACATATCCCAGGTACTTAGCTTCCTCCATCCCTACCGCACTTTTCTCAGGGTTAACAGTAAAGCTTTCCTCAAACCGTCCAAAACCGTCTGAACCCGGGGAAGATGGGACTCCCAATCTGGACTGAAGATGACAATGTCATCCAGGTAGACCGAGGTATATCTCAGGTAGGGGCGGAGCACCCTATCCATCGCTCGTTGGAAGGTGGCCGGGGCTGAGTGTAACCCAAAAGGCATCCGCTTATAATGAAAATGACCCTCTGGAGTGGAAAAAGCAGTCTTTTCCCTGGCTTCCTTAGTCAGGGGTATCTGCCAGTATCCCTTAGTAAGGTCCAGGGTGGTGATATAACGGGCCGGACCAATTTCTCTATTAATTCATCCACCTTGGCATGGGATACGCGTCAAATTTTGACACCCTCGTTAAGTTTCCTGAAGTCATTGCAGAATCGCAGAGTGCCGTTGGGCTTCGGTACCAACACGATGGGGCTCGACCATTCACTCTGTGACTCCTCAATGACATCAAGCTGAAGCATTTTTTTAACCTCTTCAGAAACAGCCTTTCTATGGGCTTCTGGGATGCGGTACGGCTTTACCCGAACCTTTACATGGGGTTCCGTCACAATATCATGTTTAATCCCGGACGCGTGTCCCGGTAGTCCTGAAAACATGCCTTTGTTTCTTTGCAGAAACTCCTTAACTTCTTGGGTTTGGGGTTTGGACAGGGTGGCAGCAATGTGTACTGCGTCAACACCATCAGACTCTATACCCACCCCAACCATGGCGGACACCTCTCGGTCTCTCCAGGGTTTTAACAAATTTATGTGGTAGATCTGGTATGGTTTTCTTTTCCCAGGCTGATGCACTTGGTAGTTTACTTCCCCTACTTTTTCAACCACCTCATATGGTCCCTGCCACTTGGCTAGGAACCGACTTTCCACCGTGGGTATAAGTACTGCTACCCGGTCCCCCACCTGAAATTGCCGCAGCTTGGCTGACCGGTTGTACACCCTTTTCTGGGCCTCCTGAGCTTTCTGCAAATGTTCCTGTACCAAAGGCATCACTTTAGAAATTCTCTCTCTCATCTGAGAGAAATGTTCAATGAGCGATTTGTGTGGAGAGGACTCACTTTCCCATGTCTCCTTCACCAAATCTAGCAATCCCCGGGGTCTGCGACCATACACCAGCTCAAAAGGTGAAAACCCCGTGGAGGCCTGAGGAACCTCTCGAATAGCAAACAGCAGTGCGGGAAGCAAATGATCCCAGTCTCTTCCATCTCTCTGCACAACCCTTTTAAGCATCATTTTCAGAGTTTTGTTGAATCTTTCTACCAGACCATCTGTCTGAGGGTGATAAACAGATGTTCGCAACTGCTTGATTTGGAACAACTTGCACACATCTGCCATCACCCGGGACATAAATGGGGTCCCCTGGTCTGTCAAAATTTCCCTTGGCAGGCCAGTTCTCGAAAACATAAAAAACAACTCCCGCGCAATGGCCTTTGATGTAGGGTTTCTTAAAGGAACCGCCTCTGGATACCTTGTGGCATAATCAAGAACCACCAGGATATATCGGTGTCCCTGAGCAGACTTCTCTAAGGGACCCACTATATCCATAGCGATGCGCTCAAAGGGCACCTCAATTATTGGCAGAGGCACCAAGGGTTTCCTATAATGGGGTGCTGGGGCAGTTAACTGGCAAACAGGGCAGGAGGAACAGTACCTCTTAACTGCGGCACCGATCCCTGGCCAGTAAAACCGGTCTGTTATCCGGGCCTCGGTTTTCTCAGCTCCCAGGTGACCACCTAGAGCATCATTGTGAGCCAGATCCAGCACCATTCTCTCAACATTTAAGTGGACGCTCAGAGTTGATTCCTGGAGTTTTATCCAAGATCCCCTACGCCATCATGATCCCTAATTCCTGTGTCTCCTCTCTCCACAGGTAGGCATTATCACCCATCACCCATCATCCACAGACACCCACATCTCAACTGATCCCCTGCATACTTTTGCTGGTAGGCATTATCACCCATCATCCACAGACACCCACATCTCAACTGATCCCCTGCATACTTTTGCTGGTAGGACCCCCATCACCCAGTATTCGCAGGCACCCACATTATAACGTTTCCTTGGTTTTTTCTGTTTTTTTATTTATTTTTGTTTTTCTCCACCATTTGCTTTGCTAATTAGCATGTGAATCTCCTGCCCTATTGACACAGCCCATCCAGCTTCAGGTGTTTGCATTTAGGCAGTTAAAAAGTAATCAGTCCGCCCTTTATAACATTTAAGACCAGCTCCACTGAGCCTTGGCTCTTGTGACATCCCCAAGTGGCATTCTTAAGTGGACGCTCAGAGTTGATTCCTGGAGTTCAGTGGCATTCTTAAGTGAACGCTCAGAGTTGATTCCTGGAGTTCAGTGGCATTCTTAAGTGGACGCTCAGAGTTGATTCCTGGAGTTCAGTGGCATTCTTAAGTGGACGCTCAGAGTTGATTCCTGGAGTTCAGTGGCATTCTTAAGTGGACGCTCAGAGTTGATTCCTGGAGTTCAGTGGCATTCTTAAGTGGACGCTCAGAGTTGATTCCTGGAGTTGCGGGACTGGAGGAAGGAACTGCAAGGCCCAATTTTACTCTGGGTAAATGCACGTCTATATCATGCTTTCTCTCACGCTTCTGCTCTTTACTTCTACCTTTCTCCTTAAATGGAACTCCTGCCCCTCTACCACCGACCCCTACACTATCTGCATCTCTCCCTCCCTCCTCTCGTCCCACATGATGGCCTCACATGAGCTCCTTTGTTTCCTCAGAACATGGTCTCCCTCTAACTCTCGTGCTGCCAATCACTCCCACAAATCCCATTCCCACCTTCTCTTTCTCACCCTCCTGCTGTTACTCTATTCAGGTGACATATCCCCTAACCCTGGCCCCACAACACATCCAATACTTCCCTCTCATCCTATCTCCATCGCACATAAATCACCTCCTTGCAAGCCCAGCAACCTCATTCCCATAATCCCTCAGCGCCTGTCCTCTTTCTCCTGCGCCCTCTGGACACTCGCTCTGTGTGCAACAAACTCACAGCCGTCCATGACCTCTTCCTTTCAAACTCCTTCAACCTCCTAGCTTTAACTGAAACCTGGCTAACTCCCTCTGACACGGCCTCCGTTGCTGCTCTCTCACATGGAGGTCTACACTTGAGCCATACCCCCAGACCGGGTGAGAGAAATGGTGGCGGGGTCGGAATCCTGCTCTCTCCCACCTGCACCTACCAGCATCTCCCTCCACCCCCATCCCTCTCCTTCTCCTCCTTCGAGACACCACTGCATCCGCCTGTTCTCTCCTCTGGCTCTCAGGGTGGCAGTCATCTACCGCCCACCGGGACCAACCTCCCAGTTCTTTGACCACTTTGCTACCTGGCTTTCTCACTTCCTGTCTTCTAATCTTCCATGCCTAATTCTCGGGGACTTCAACATTCCCATTGATGATCCTTCCGCCCCTGCTGCCTCCAAACTTCTTTCACTCACGTCCTCCCTTGGACTCACACAATCCTCCCTCCTCCCTACCCACCGCGATGGTCACGCTATTGACCTTGTCTTTTCCAACCTCTGCTCCATTTCTGAGTTCAACTGTCGCCCTTTCCCCATCTCTGACCACCACCTTCTTCTCTTTCAACCTAACTGGACTTCCTAAACACCCTGCTCCCCCACCCCGCACACACACTCGCAGAAATCTACATGCTGTGGACCCCCATCAATTCTCCAACCTACTTCACCACTTCCCTCATACCTCATCCTTCACCTGCCCTGATGCTGCCACTAATCACTACAACACTACTCTTATCTCTGCTCTAGACACTCTTGCTCCTCTTCGACTCTGTAAGGCCCCACGCCACCAGCTTCAACCCTGGCACACCCTCCAGACAGGCTACCTGCAAAGATGCTCCCGCACTGCAGAGCGTGCCTGGAGGAAATCCCGCTCTGAAGCTGATTTTGTTCACTTCAAGTTTATTCTCCAGTCATACACCTCTGCCCTCCACTTGGCCAAACAATCCTTCTTCTCATCTCTTATATCTACGCTGTCCTCCAACCCTAAACGGCTCTGGTCCACCTTCAACACCCTCCTCTACCCACCTGCACCTCCCCCCTCAGCTGCCTTCAGTGCTCAAGACCTGGCAGACTACTTCCTCAGTAAAACTCTAAATATCAGAAGCAACATCCCAACACAAGATAGTTATCTGCCACCTCCACTCCCAGAGGTCCCCTCTGCCACCCTCTGTCGCTTCCTCCCAGCCACTGAGGACTAAGTCAATTCCTTATTGTCCTCCTCACATCTCACCACATGCCCGCTCGACCCCATTCCCTCACATCTAATTCCTCCCCCCTCACCCCTGCTCTCACACACATCTTCAACCTATCTCTCTCCACTGGCTCCTTTCCATCCGCCTTCAAACACGCGCTAGTTACTCCTTTACTAAAGAAACCATCCCTCGATCCCAACTCTCCATCCAACTACCGCCCTGTATCCCTGCTTCCCTTCACATCAAAGCTCTTAGAAAAACTAGTCTTCAACCGCCTCTCCCTCTTCCTGTCCTCCAATTCCCTACTTGACCCCCTGCAATCTGGCTTCCGTCCCCTACACTCAACTGAAACTGCCCTCACCAAAGTCACCAACGACCTCCTAACTGCTAAAAAACACGGCCACTATTCTATTCTTATCCTGCTCGACCTCTCGGCTGCTTTTGACACTGTTGACCACCCCCTCCTTCTACAGACCCTCAACTCTCTGGGTCTCGGTGACACTGCACTCTTTTTAGTCGAATCCTATTTATCCAACAGGTCCTTCTGTGTGTCCTTTGCTGGAAACTCCTCCTCCTCATTGCCTCTATCTGTTCGTGTACCTCAAGGCTCTGTCCTTGGTCCTCTGCTCTTTTCCATCTACACCTCCTCCCTGGGCAAAATCATCAACAGCTTTGGCTTCAATTACCACCTCTACGCTGATGACACTCAGATCTACCTCTCTACCCCTGATCTCTCTCCCCCTGTCCTTTCAAAAGTCAGTGACTGTTTATCTGGCATCTCCTCCAGGATGGCCTCCCACCACCTAAAGATCAACATGTCAAAGACTGAACTCCTACTTATTCCTCCCTCCAATGCCTCCCCACCTCCTGACTTCTCTATCACGGTGGAGGGTATCACCATTTCCCCATCAAACCAAGTTCGCTGTCTTGGAGTTACACTTGACTCTGCTCTTTCCTTCATCCCCCACATCAAGTCTCTTTCCTCCTCCTGCCGATACCAACTGCGTAATATTTCCAGAATTCGGCCATTTCTTACCGCTGTCACCACAAAACAACTCATACACGCCCTGGTAATCTCCCGACTCAACTATTGCAATAATCTCTTATCTGGCCTCCCTCTGTCCCGCCTCTCCCCCTACAATCCATCCTGAACGCCTCCACCAGGCTAATTCACCTCACCCGCCGCTCTGTCTCTGCCGCTCCCCTCTGCGAGTCCCTTCACTGGCTCCCCATCCACTGCAGAATTAAGTTCAAAATCCTTATCCTTACCTACAAAACCCTCACTAACTCAGCTCCCCACTACCTGTCCTCACTAATCACCAAATACACCCCGGCTCGCTCCCTAAGGTCAAACAGTGACCTGCGACTAGCTTCTCCCCGCATCACCTCTTCCCATGATAGACTGCAGGATTTCTCACGCGCAGTCCCCACTCTCTGGAACGCTCTCTCTCGTACTGTCAGACTTTCCCCTAACTTCTCTTCCTTCAAACGCACCCTTAAAACGTTCCTATTTAGGGAAGCCTACCACCCAACTCACTGACGCAACCATCAATCACTCTCACCTTACAGTCCTCTCCTCCTGTTTCCAACCCCAACCCTCCCAGATTGTGAGTTCCTACGGGAATAGGGCCCTCATCTCCTCCTGTACTGTTTGTCAAATGTTGTTCAATGTATTGTAACCCTGTCTATACTGTGCTTATTGTACAGCGCTGCGGAATATGCTGGCGCTTTATAAATAAAGAATAATAATAATAATAATAAAAAATTCTCTGGTAGGGCTGGGGTACTAGTAATTGTTCCACAATTTCTCCCCGAATTTCTGATACCCGGTAGAACAGATCATTATTGACCGCAAAGTGAGGAAATCTTTTCTCTGCATCTGGTGCTTGAGGTACCCCACTGACAACAGTTACCTGTTCGCGAGCATTTATCAACATCGGGTCACCCATTTGAGCCCTGCCAAATGCACCTCTGGACACATCTAAGTCAGGGTGTACTGGATAAGAAGAACCCTCCCCCTCATCCACCCCAAGTGTAATATCTACAAGGGATAATTCCTCTTCATCCTCTTCTACCATAACCGGCACGGGAGAGGATTCCCCCTCCTTGGGTGTCAACTCAGGTTGAGGAGCTAGGGCACTCACATCAGTTACAACATTCTTATTTTGAACACATTTGAGCAACTCCTCATCAACAGTGTCCACAGTCATGTTTGGTGGGGGTGACCCTGAATTGTTCCCCAGTTCGATGGGCAGTTCAGTTTGTGCCAAGCACCACAGTTCAGGAAACAAGGGGCAGTCCCGTCCCACAATTACATCATGTATCAGAGTACTCACCACCCCGACCTCTTGGGTGACCGAAGTGTTCCTGGCGGAAATGGTGACAGGGATCAGCGGATACTACCGAGTATCCCTATGGATACAGACAACCCGGAGGGTTCTTTGTACTGGACTGAGCCTTCCGACTACCCGGGCATGCACCAGGGTGACCATACTCCCAGAGTCCAGGAGAGCTTTGGCTGGGCGGTGATTCACCCACACAGTACATTCAAACTGACCCCCTCTAGGTCAAGGTGGGTAGTGCACGTTGTGAGGGTGTAGAAAGACACTCTCCGAGCGGATCCACACTCCATGGGCTCCTCCTGTAGCGGACACTGCACCCGGGTATGGCCCCAGGCGCGACACCTCCAACACTGTATATCGCCAGCAGTTCGGGTAGCGACAGGCCTCTGCAGAACCGAGGAAGATGATTTTGGGGTGCTGGTTCCCGGGTCCAGTGACGCTTCCCTCCGAGGAACTGAAGCAGGCCTCACAGGCGGTGGCAAGACTGGTCCGTGACGACTGGTTGGTCTGAGCAGGTCCTCCACCACGGTGTATCTCTCCACCATCTCGACTACCAGTGCTGCAGTCTTGGGGTCCCCATGGCTGACCCAGCGCTGTAGATCCTTTGGTAGAGACCTCAGGTAGTGGTCCATCACAACCCTTTAGACCATTTGCTCTCTAGTCAGGGTCTCTGGCTGCAACCACTTTTTAACCAGCTGTCCTAAGTCATGCATCTGGGACCGGGGTGGCTGGTCAGGGCAGTACTTCCAGCAGTGAACACGTTGAGCCCGGACAGCAACAGTTACCCCAAGGCGGGCCAGAACCTCAGCTTTCAGCCGGTCATAATTCTTTGCATCTTCTAGCGGCAGGTCAAAATATGCCTTTTGAGGGTCTCCTGTCAGAAAAGGGGCAATGAGACCGGCCCATTGGTCTTGGGGCCACCCCTCTCTCTCAGCAGTCCTTTCAAACGTGGTAAGAAATGCTTCCACATCATCACTGGCAGACAGTTTTTGGAGGAAATGACTGGCCCTTATGGAGACATGGTTACCAGTAGTGACCACTGCTTGATCATGTCCAGGTGCAAGTTGCTGCATGGCCTCCCGCAGGGCATTGATCTGCGTCTGTGTGGCTACCTGCTGTGCTGCAAGTTGTGCAGCCAGCAAATGGGTGCTTTCTTGTTGGGCAGCAACAGCCTGTGCCAGGGCTTGTTGCTGCTGAGCCATCGCCTCTTCATGGCGAGTCTGGGCCTGCACACTGACAAAGACCATCTGCTTAACGAGCTCCTCCATAGCTGTGGACTTCAGTGCAGCCTTAGCCCAGGACATGCAATCAGAACACTGTCCTTTAAAAATGTCAGTTTTTTTTTTTCTTTTTCTTTTCACAAAAATTCCTCTTGCTTGGCGTGTGTGTGGTAGCAAATTGCCCGCATTCTCCACCAGTTGTGACGTTTGGGGGCCCACAGAGCACGTGCACAATGTCTTTCACAAACAAAACAGTTTTATTCACCCTTTCAGGGCAGTCAAAAAGGCAACATAATAAGTACACGCTTTGGTTCAGCGAAATTAAAGCAAAGTCCTGATCTTCAGCACAAATAAACAGAGAAATAATAGTGGCTCACCAACGCTTTAAACAGTCCCAAACCTAGGGAATCCTTTCCCCAGTATGTAGAAGCCTCTCCAGCAAGGCACAGCACGTCTCCTGCTTTTGGAACACAAACACACAGCTTCCACTTATTACTTTCCTTTTCCTGAACTCCCACAATCCTATCTGGGAGTTGCTGGCTTTAAAACTCTTCCTGGACAGGAAGATTAACCCTGTGGTTGCCCTTAAAGGGTCCACAACCCAAATAGGGGTGAAACATATTGTCCATCCAGGACCCAGCCCTGCCGACCTCTACACTAAGTACTTAGCTTTGGAATGGAAACATTGTCAGGGTTATTCAAAGAGATCCGAATTGTGGCCGAAAGGTAACCGAACAGCGAAATTCAGCGTATGGTTACCTTTCCTGGCCATTCGGCTATTCAGAGAGCAGGCAGTTCGCCAAATGTTGGTGAATTGCCTGCACATAGGGTGCCTGTTCGAAGGCAGTGAAATCTCCATAGAGAAGCAATGCTTCGTCTATTCAGAGAACACCAAACAGCAGGGAAAAGTTGCCGAAATGCCCTGCTGTTCGGTGGTTTCATTAGACAGATTTATTCAGGCGATTCCCATAGGCTTCAATGTTAAAAATATTTCCGTTTTAATTCAATATCTAATAAACCATTTAACATTATATTCTGCAGTAAAAAGTCTCTTTATTTATAGATTTTTTTAGGATCTGTTAGGCAATTTTTGGGATTTTATTGGCAAAAAAATTTCACATTATTTTTTTAAATGTCTTTTCTTTTTACTGTAACTTCCCTTTTTATTATCATTCATTGGATCTTATATGTAAATTCCAGACATTTTCGCTCAGTAGTTTTTTTTGCAAACGGCGTTTCAATTTTCCAACTTTCAAGTGTACTGTTTTTCCTTTTTATTTGCAACCTCCCTCGTCTGCATGTCGGGTTTTTCTGGAGGCTGCTCTGCGCTGTGATTGGCGGCTAGTCGGGTTTCTCCGGCGTGTTCGGCAGGGTTAATCCGCATGTTTTTGCGAGTTTCGGTGAGCGTTTGCCTGGGTTTTGCGGTGAGTGTTTGTAGGGCTTGCGGCGACTTTTCCCTGCATTACGGCGGCCCTGTGGTGCTTGCTGAATACACCGCAGGGTCGCCGAAATAGGATTGCCGAATCGCACCGAATTGAAGAGAACGAAAAGTCACCGAACGTGCGGTGACTTTTATATTCTCTTTGAATAACCCTGTATATACAGTAAAAGTACTGGTTGAGCTGCTTGATTCGATTCTGATAAATGTATCTGTGATAATATTTTTCATTGCATGGTTGTGTCTGCTGAATAACATGTGACTATTTGTACAATGGTGTATTTAGGACTCCATATGTGCTGTTAAATAACAGTATTCAAACAAAAATTTGAATACCTTTTGACATTTATTTGAACTGGAACTTGAATTTATTGGAACCTTTGGGAGGACTTGAACAAAACTTCGTAAAGAGCCAAAAACCACGTGGAGGTGTGAAAAGCAGTCAAACGAGGAAGTAATGCTCAGACGACGACAGAGCTTCAAACAGAGTGGAGGTGCAGAGAGAATCTATTGAGTAAAGGCATAGAGATTCAAGGCACAAGAGCTCACTAAACAACCAACCGAAGTGAAGGGAGAGCTGGATAGAGATAAAGGGACAAGACAGGAAGAGGGCTGGACACAGGCAGAAACAAGAGAGAACATCAGGACACAAGGGGACTCACAGAAGACACAAGGCAGCAAACTGGCAGGACTGAAAAAGGACTCGCTGGGTGTAGGTAGGATGGACTACTGAAGGCTGGTTGCAGGGCTGGATGTAGACAAACAGGTTGCAGGGCAGGACCACTGTGGCTAGCAGGAAACTTGGGGTACACGGCTGGAGACCAGAGACTGGGGAACACAGCAAAACTTGATAAACGGACTTTGGATTTAGGAGAGGATATTGCATACTTTAGACACAGGACAACAACTTGTGATCACAGCATACAGGGCCAGGAACAAGTTACTCCAACAGATCAGAATCCTGCTTCAATGCAAAGGCACTGCTTACTGGTGAACCACCCTAATAAAGGGAGAACCAGGATCCTATGCAAGGCAGGACTGGTTCCACGTGTGGTGCACTTAATGAAAAATGACCTGGGATAGACCTGAGGGCATGGCTCCCAAACAGGACTAAGAAAAAGTATAATCAAGACTGGGTGAACATCCCAATGGTGTCAGCCTGGACACAGGGTTGATTTCTTGACAATGCATTTATGTGCTACCATAGTATTTTTAATTTGATTTATTCCTTATCAATCCAACTATACTTTTGGGTAATCAATTAATCCCGTGGCTATGAATTATTGTGGCTAATTCTAACTATTCTCATGTCTATTCTAATTATTGATTGCTGGCTGATTACAAATCCCTTTTTTGTGACAACAAAGAACACTAAATTAAAAGTACTTTGAAAACAGCCAGAGGAGTTATTCCCCGTGCCACCTCTTGATGCCCAAGGCTCTTTATAGGTTGAAGCAGGTCAAAATCCAATTAGTAGAAAGCTCACACCTGCAGTTGGTAGCAATTTAAAACTGACAGTTGATAACAGAATACTGAGGCCAGCAGTTGGTAGGAAGAGACCCAACAGGATATGTATATTTGCCTCTATGGGAGTGTTTCTGAATATGTCATAAAGGGACACCCCAATCGAAAAACACATTTACTTTTTAAAAACAAAATTAGGCACACCTGTATAAAAGGATATATGATAGAAACATTTAAATAAGTAAAGGGAATCAACAAGGTAGCGGAGTTGATTATATTTAAAAGGAAACAAAGTAGCAAAAGAAGAGGACATAGTCTTAGATTAGAGGGGCAAAGGTTTAAAAGTAACATCAGGAAGTATTATTTTACTGAGAGGGTGGTGGATACATGGAACAGCCTTCCAGTAAAAGTGGTTAAGGCTAAAACAGTGATTACGTTTAAGCAGGCATGGGATAAGCATAAGGCTATCCTAAACAAAAGATAAATCCAGGGAAAGTATCCATATACTTGGGTGAGACTACATAGGTTCTTATCTGCTGACATATTCTATGTTTCTATGTAACACTACCACTAACATAAACTGTAACTAGATTACTTGTGCATTACAAACAGAAACACTTTCTAAAAAACATGCTGCTGATTTCGGTCTCTTTGTTTGCAGTAAATGGGGAAAACAAAGGATAAATAAAATTTGTTTTTTTATCGCCTGCTTCCCATATGTGGATTTTTCCCACAATGCAACCTTTACCAAAACCTGTGCAAAGGTTTCACATTACAGCTGTTGTGTAGCTTCTACAGTACTGAAGAGGCAATGGGGTGGAGGAGGGAATGTTTAGATAAGGCATCAGGGGGTTAATTGTATGGTGGAAACTAGCTGAGATAAGAGATGACAGCTGAATGAGATATATGACAGAAAGCGTAAAAGACTTCTAATCTACCCCGGTGATGTCCTTTGCATACATCTCACACAATACAATGATGTGAGTTAGTTTACTGCACTTTCTGACCAATTCCCTCCACTCTCTGCTCAATGCCACACAGTGAGGAGCAAGTGATGTAAAGATACTGTGGGGGTCAGTTCACAACACAAAAGGTCACAAAATGGATGCATCCAGTGACACATACAGTATCTCACAGAAGTGAGTACACCCCTCACATTTTTGTAAATATTTTATTATTTATTTTCATGTGACAACACTGAAGAAATTATACTTTGCTACAATGTAAAGTAGTGGGTGTACAGCTTGTATAACAGTATAAATTTGCTATTCCCTCAAAACAAATCAACACATAGCTATTAATGTCTAAACCGCTGGCGGGGGCGTGGCCGACAGCAGCAGCGACCAGACGTGTTCAGGTAGAGCTCTGCAAATATTTCCCTAAATTTGGGGTTTTAGCGATTTCTTTCCCAATCCTTAACCCTCTGCCCTGCATATACTTTGATGGTCATCGGGAGGAAGCGTTCCGGAGCCCGATTTCCCCCTCCTCCGGACCCAAGAGACGTTCGGGCCTGTTTTACTACAGGCGCCGATTGCGGCCTGGAGCTGACATTGAAGCCTGCTGTGGATTACCTCTTGTGCCCCGTGCTTCACGGCTCCCGGATGGGTAAGAGGGGCAAGAGTGGCGGAGTTGCGGCAGACCCCGGTACCCCGGACATCCGGATCTCGCTGAGTGGGGGACGAGGCCGGCGACTGCCGACGATAGACCTGCCCGGCCCTGTGAACGAGAACCCTGCGGGGGAGGACGCCGAGGGCCTGTCACCTAGCCCACAAGCATTGGCACCTGTGATGTCGGAAGAAGATCTCCCAGCCACACGGAGGGACATCCGCACCTTACTGGCGGATGCCAGGTCTGCTTGGCAGTCAGAGCTGCAGTCCCTTGATGCCAGCCTTGCTAATACCCGGGCTCAGGTGGGAGAGATTCAGGCACGTACTCAGGAGATGGAGGGAGTGCAGGCCGCGACCTCTTCCCTCCTGGTGGCGCTTCAGAAGCAGGTTAGCGGCTTGCAGTCAACAGTGATGGCCCTAGAAACAAGACACCGGCGGAGGAACCTCAAGCTCAGAGGTATACCGGAGTCTGTCCGTGACGCTGACTTGCTTGCCTACACTCATCGTTTTGTCTCGGCTGTCCTCCCCACCCTGTCGGTCCCTGTGGGCTCTGTGCTGTCGGCCATCAGAATTCGAAAGGCAGCCCTGGCACCTGCGAGAGCCCCCGAGACGTTATAGTGGTGCTTTGCGATGTGTTTCTACACGCTAAAATTTTTACCACGGTGAGGAATATTCCCCTGATCATTTTTGAAGCTGCCTTCATTGCGATTTATAGGGATCTCCCCTTTTCTCTTTTGGCGGCTCGGAGGCTCTTCAAACCTGTTACTGCCATGCTTCGCGCTCACGATGTACGTTATAGATGGGGAGAGCAGGGTTCCTTGCTGATCAGCTGGGGTGATGGACGCACGATATCGGCGCCCACGGTGGAGGAAGCAGACACCTATCTCCGGGAGCTGGGCCTGGTTGCTCCTACGTTGGGTGGGGACACTGTGGAGCGCACAGCAGCTTCCCCATCTTCTTCGAGAGAGCCGGACTGAGCGATACAGTCTCTCCCACAGGACATCATTGGTGCTCCCCTGGCAAGAGCCAAAGTTTTCTTTTTCTGAGACACCCCACCTTTACTGATAGCCCCTCGTCGTGAGTTCCCCCTTGTTTGAGACCCATTTGCGACAGTCACCCGGCTGGGGACTTAACTTTTTCTCCAGAGACTCTTATTTTGCGATGTATACTGAGGACTTAGATTCATGCTTTGTCTTTTTATTTTTTCCCCTACCCTTTTTTTTTATTTTTTTATTTATTTATTTTTTTTCTATTTACTCCCCCTTGTTAATTATTATCGGTGCTCTACCTGCTGTGATGGTGTCCCTCCCTTAACTCCCCTCTCTCTCCCCCTTTTTTTTTTTTTGGCAATTTCTGGGTTGCTATGGGGCGCGCCACCACGGCTTTATTTGTCGTGATTGGCCCTCAGTCTCCCGGGCCTCGTGACACTACCCCTCCATGGCCTCCCTCGGGAGCGTGCCAGGAGAGTCACGGAAATGGTCTTTGCCATTCCCCTCTCCCTCCCTTTCTCTCATCTTCCCACCCCTCTCGTGTTTTTTTTTTTTTTTTGGCAATCTCTCGGTTGCCAAGAGGTGTGCCACCGCGGCTTTTCCTGTCGTGTTTGGCCCTCGGGCTCCCGAACTTTGTGGCTCTGTCCCTCCATGGCCTCCTTTGGGAGTGTGCCAGAAGTGTCACAGCGATGGTAGCTGTCACCCCCCTTCTCTTCCCCCACCATCTTCTCGTTTGAGTTGCATATAGCACCACCCCCTTACTTTTTTCTTTATTTTTTTATGTATGACAGTCTTGTTACACTGTGTTTTACACAATGTTACTGCATGGCCCTGCGAGGCCCTTCTCACATGCTTGATTACTTGATGACCATATTGCAAAATAAAAAATTTGAAATATAAACCGCTGGCAACAAAAGTGAGTACACCCCTAAGTGAAAAGGTCCAAATTGGGCCCAATTAGCCATTTTCCCTCCCGGTGTCATGTGACTCGTTAGTGTTACAAGGTCTCAGGTGTGAATGGGGAGCAGATGTGTCAAATTTGGTATTATCACTCTCACTCTCTCAAACTGGTCACTGGAGGTTCAACATGGCACCTCATGGTAAAGAACTCTCTGAGGATCTGAAAAAAAGAATTGTTGCTCTACATAATGATGGCCTAGGCTATAAGAATATTGCCAAGACCCTGAAACTGAGCTGCAGCACGTGGCCAAGACCATACAGTGGTTTAACAGGACAGGTTCCACTCAGAACAGGCCTCGTCATGGTTGACCAAAGAAGTTGACTGCATGTGCCCAGCATTATAACCAGAGGTTGTCTTTGGGAAATAGACGTATGAGTGCTACCAGCATTGCTGCAGAGGTTGAAGGGGTGGGGTCAGCCTGTCAGTGCTCAGACCATACGCCGCACACTGCATCAAATTGGTCTGCGTGGCTGTCGTCCCAGAAGAAGCCTCTTCTAAAGATGATGACAAAGAAAGCACGCAGTTTGCTGACGATAAGGACATGGATTACTGGAACCATGTCCTGTGGTCTGATGAGACCAAGATAAACTTATTTGGTTCAGATGGTGTCAAGCCTGTGTGGCAGCAACCAGGTGAGGAGTACAAAGACAAGTGTGTCTTGCCTACAGTCAAGTGTGGTGGTGGGAGTGTCATGGTCTAGGGCTGCATGATTGCTGCTGCCACTGGAGAGCTACAGTTCATTGAGGGAACCATGAATACCAGCGTGTACTGTGACATACTGAAGCAAAACATGATCCCCTCCCTTCAGGGATTGGGCCGCATGGCAGTATTCCAACATGATAACGACCCTAAACACACCTCCAAGACGACCACTGCCTTGCTAAAGAAGCTGAGGGTAAAGGTGGTGGACTGGCCAAGCAGGTCTCCAGACCTAAACCCAATTGAGCATCTGTTGGGTATCCTCAAACGGAAGGTGGAGGAGCGCAAAGTCTCTAACATACACCAGCTCCATGATATTGTCATGGAGGAGTTGAATAGGACTCCAGTGGCAACCTGTGAAGCAGTGCTGAAAAATAATGGTGGCCACACAAAATATTAACACTTAGGGGTGTACTCACTTTTGTTGCCAGCGGTTTAGATATTAACCTCCCTGGCGGTCTATTTCTTCAGAAAATTCTTTGCTGAAAACTGTCTATTTTTTATTTCTTTTTGCCCCCCCTAGCGGCATCCCGAGTGTGGCTCGGGGTTAAATTCCTATGTTGGAAGCGGTAACCCGGAGCAACACTCGGGATGCCGCTGGAGAAATTACCTCTCCCTCTGCTCCCTCGATGTCCCCAGCTACCTCCTCCGGCAACCGCAACCTTATTACTTCCTGGTTTACTCCTCGCGAGAAGGAATCCAGGAAGTAAAACGCTGCGATCGCCGGAGGAGACTGCAGAGTTCATCGAGGGAGCGCACGAAGAGATAATGAATACAGCCTGAGTGTGTCTCGTGGTTACCACTCTCAGCGGCAAAATTTAACCTCGAGACACACTCGGGAACCCCGCCAGGGAGGTTAATGGCTGTGTGTTGAGCTATTTTGAGGGGACAGCAAATTTACACTCAGGGTTATTCAGAGAGCGTGAAAAGCAGGAGAATGACTGAAAAATTCTAGGTCAAAATAGCCGATTTGGAAAGTGAGATGAAAGGGAGAATTTTTCTGGTTTGGCTATTTTGACCTAGAATTTTTCATTCTCCAGTCATTCTCCTGCTTTTCACGCTCTCTGAATAACCCTGACTGTTATACAAGCTGTACACTCACTACTTTACTTTGTAGCAAAGTGTAATTTCTTCAGTGTTGTCACGTGAAACGGTATAATAAAATATTTACAAAAATGTGAGGGGTGTAATCACATCTGGGAGATACTGTATATTTAGTTCGATTGTCTTGATATCTTTCCAATGGCACAAAAAAACCTGATTTGATTTGTAGGTTTTGTCTTTTTGTAGTTATTGAAACAGGTAATATTAATAATGGTTTTTATAATACTTGCACTTTGAGGCCAAGTTATTTTTAATTTAGGCAGACCTAGCATGTCATTTTAGATTGCTACTAAAAAATACTAGAACACAAACTGGCTAGTCATACTTTGATTACTTTGATTGATGTTTCACATGATGTTGAAGCCATGGTAATAGAAAGGTATGTGCTAAGTCGCAATTCAATTCACGTTTCCAGTCATGCAGTATGTAGATAAATAAACTCCAAAAAATCAATAAGTAAATGCATATAACAAAAAATACAAGATTTACAATACAATAATGTTTATGTCAAACTTAAAGTCTCACAAAAGGGAAAAATTGCACATCTCTTATAGTACTACTGTGCCATCTAGGGGATGCTGTGTGTACTTCATTTATTCATTGATTAATAAAAATGCTAATTATTGCATGGCTCAGAAAAAAAGTGGCTTTCGTTTTTAGGGTTTTTTCCCCCCTCGAACATTTTCCCCCCTCGAGATTCAACTATACATAAGAATTCCTGATAACAGGTGGTTAGCTTGTTTTTCTGGACACATACACTATATTGCCAAAAGTATTTGCTCACCCATCCATATGCGAATCAAGGCAGGTGAGCAAATACGTTTGGCAATATAGTGTATATTACTAGTTCAGGCAGCACAGGGAAAAGTACTGGCCTGCAAAATGTATACTTCATAAGCTGCAGGAAGGAAATCAAGGCAAGTCACCTGGAATTTCTTTTTGATTTCTTATCTGCAGCATATGGATTTTACGCCTTAAGGGGTTCCATTTTTCATGCACTGCCCATCAGCATGAATAAATTGTAAGCGTCCAGGCAACATAGCAGGTAACCCAACAAAAAATATTTTCAGTCTTTTAGGTTGGGATCACACCTGCACGTTTTTATGCATGGCAATACGCCCGTTTTTTGACACGCGTGTCGCGCAACCGTAAAGATCGCGCATCGCAGCGCGTTCGCAGCCATAGACTCCAGAGTGAACGTGCTGCAAATACGCCCCAAAGAAGCTCCTGTACATCTTTGGGCGTAGGACGTTTTACAGCGCGATCCTGCGCGCTGTAAAAGCCCAGGTGCTAACAGGTCCCATAGGAAATAATGGGATTTCCGTGTCTCTGCGTTTTACAGCGTGCAGGAACGCGCTGTAAAACGCTGAGGTGTGAATAGTTCCTTCTGTTCCTGTCAGGTCCTATTCTACTCCATTGCTTCTCCGGCACTACAGCTTGTTCCAGAGCACTAGTTAGGAACACACTGTGCAGCACTGTGACAGGCTGCACAGTGCAAGAGGGAATCACGCCAGCACTGCTCAGTATGTCCCTCGCTGGCACTTCAGTGTGGCCCACTGTATCCCTCAATGGTGCTGCGCAGCATCACACTTGCAGCATCCTTCCTCATCGCCCATCCTGCTCAGCTGTATGGAATGTTGGTTGGATTCCAAAAGTCAGAAATCTATAAAACTAAAAAATTTCTGAAATGCTCATGGTGCCGACTACGTTGGATACCTCCACCTGTATTCTAATCAGGCCCATACTTGCCATCAGATTTTATCAATCTAAATAATAAAATTGAAACACAAAAAATGTGCGAATGAAAGTCTGTGGAGGTTATTCACTGACTGTAAGGTATCAAGAACGGAATAAAATAGAGATTTTTTCAAATTCGGTTATTATGTTATGAATGGCTTAATTCCTTTGTCAGCTATGCCCCGGCTTAAAAAAATAAAAGATATTTTAATAGTTAAGTGCCTTTTCTGTACTAACACCTCTAGTTGAGCTCATTGTCCCCTGACCCACTGCCTCTCATGAACGATGGCATATAGAACTGCACATGTTTTGGATCCAGCTTCCCTACTGTCCAACATTGATTCCCCCCCCCCAAAAGTTTGGGAGGATAAACTAACACTGCTAAATTTGCATAATGCCCAAGGTGCTAAAACTGGTTAAAATTGGCTAGGATGTCCTGATATAGCGGGCTTTCCCCAGCCCACAAGTGGCAGTGCGGTCTAGTCAGGGCCGGATTAACATAGGGGCAGATGGAGCAGCAGCTCCAGGCCCATGCCCCAGAATAGGCCCAGAGAAAAAAATAACAATGTCTGCATTGATGGACATTTGGACCTCATTATCTCCAACACCATAGCAGCTACAGGGTCATGTCAGGTATCACTGGAAAGGCCAGAGCATGGCCTTTCCAATGATACCAAACATGACCAGGTTTTATGTAACAAAAAAGACAAATTATTTTTTCTTTCTAACACAGCAATATTTTTCACTTTTCAATTATAAAGCGAACAATGATGCTGCATTAATTCACCATCTCAGGTGGGGAGGTGATGGCATGATCCGTTATTACGAATTGTTACACCAAAAACCTAAGGCTGGGGTCAGACCAGCGCACTTTTAACGTGCGTTCTGGCGCACATAATTACGGCCGCACTAGCAGCAGATGACGGGCAATGATGGCCAATATACGATGTACGGCCGCACAAAAGGCCGGCCGTGCAACGCAAGTGGAATTTGAATGCATTTTTTTGAGAACGCTGAACCGCTAGTACTGACGTACTGAGTGCGCAGCTGCGGCATAGCGGCGTGTTTGCGTGATTAGGAGATGTCAGACGCTGCTAATGTCCAGCCTACATAACGTCCAGACGCAAAAAGAGTTTTATTGACGATCCGTACAAAATCACGACCGACAATGCGAGTCGTCTGACCGTTTTTGCGCATTCCGTGAAAAAATACGTCAATGCGTTCGGACGCACTTTTTCACGTTCGCGGGGAAAAATGCTTTCGTCTGACCCTAGCCTTAACCCTCGCACTGCAGCAAAGTGCACTGGGAGGGACTTTGGACCCCTGCGTCACTAATCTTTACACCTCACAAGGTCAAGGGAGGTGTCATTGGACAGGTCAGCGTCTGGCCTTTGCATTAATACCAAACATGGCCATGTAAAATCTAAAAGAAAGGAAAACAAAAAAAACTTTATCTACTTATTTTTAGTTCCAAAGCGATGGCATTTGTCACATATAAAAAGGAGAATTACTACTGCCATTACTCACCTTCTCATTTCCCACGCTGGGAGCAAGATCAGTGTTTTATACATAGCCATATTATTCATAAAACACCTTCCTCCAAAACACAAGGGAAAAATAAAATTTTAACCAAAAAATGAAATATTTTACAATATACCTCACACAGTAACTGCCTGGTTACTTATACCCGTATCTGTACTATTAAATAATCTAAAATATGCTTTCATTTCACTAAATACCAAAAAAAAAGCCCACCAAAATCTTCAGCTCCAGGCCCATAGAGATCTTAATCCAGCCCTGGGTCTAGTAACTGCATTTGGCTAGTAGATGGTGGTGACATCTGCATGCCAAGTATGTTATTACAGTATGAAATACATTGGGAATATTCCCAAAATATTTACTGTATAATTGATTAAAAATGATTTTCCAAAACAACTCTGGTTCTTGTGTTTCTTTGAGAAATCACTTGGTAGTGAAGGGGATGGATAAACGCAAAACCACAAGTGTTTTACACTCTTTGTGCCAAATAAACGCTGACAACAAAAAGCAAAAAGTGATAAAATATAAAAATACCCGTCTACAGAATATTTGTTTTTTGTATGATTGTACCAGCTCAGCCAGCCATTTTTCACATGAGAAAGTACACTGCCTGCCTGTATATTTAGTCCTATTGGATCAATAAAATTGGCAGCCCTGGAATTTCAATTCTCCTGTAACTCCCAGTTTTACTCCATTTGATATTTTCATTCAAGAGCAGGAGAAAGTGTAAGGCTGGTGGCACACTAGCAAACATTTTGTGTCCGTCTGACCGTACTGTTTGACGTCCGTCATAGCTTTAAAAAGGAGTCACTGAAACCCACCACACGAAGCACCTGCGAACTTGTTCAGACGGGCAATGCATATAGCTATGGACGCGAAAACATCGACGTGAAAAAGCTTAACGGACGCAGAAACAACGCCACCATGTATTTTCCTAGGATTTGGAGACATCAGCCATTATATACACACTTTATGCAGTACTCACAATATCTCCCGTGAAAAAGTGCGTCGTTATGGACGCACTACAGTATGCTCATGTGCCCTTAGAGAAACAAGGCGAGAACTGACCCTAACGACTCAGAAGATTTCTAACACTGCTGCCCCTAGCAAGCTGCACACGACGTGTTTCAAGCGGCACTTCTGATAACCAGTTTGGCGAAAAGCACCACAAAAACACATGTTGTAACGTCAGTTCTCAAAGTCAAGCCACTTAAAGAAAACCAACAAAGAATGAACACAACGTGCCAGTGGCACAAAGCTTCAGATAATGCTGTGCTCATCCGACGACTGACCCAGAAGGAGCATGTGGAAAGGAAAAAGAAGTTATTTTTTTTCATACCCGGTTTCAATTTTGTGGATTTTCCCCATGATGCAACATTTACCAAACTCTGTGCAAAGTTTTACTTTGTTGCTGTGGTTTATCTTCTAAAGTATTTAACAGTTAATGAGGTGGAGGAGGGAATGTTTAGATAAGGTTGCAGGAGGTCTATTGTCCTGCATAATCTACCTGAGATAGAAGATGGCAGCTGAATGAGATGTGACAGGGAGCTTAAAAGACCTTTATACTACTCCCGGAGATGTGCTTTGTATACATTGCACACAATAAAATGATGCGAGTCGATGACCGACCCATTCACTCCATTCTATGGCCAAAGACACCCAGTGAGGAGCAAGTGATGTAAAGATACTCTGCTCTAAAAGGATCACAAAATGGATGCATTTGAATACATTTGGTGGTAGTGTCCCTTTAAGCATTACTCGTTTGTTACATATTTATGGGTGAAGGGTTTGTATACACTTTGTATATGTTAACGCTTTCACTACTAAAGCCTGTTTTGTATTGATACATTTGAAAACCAATCATTAACAAATCAAACCCTATTTGCATACATTTCTTAAAGCAAGAATAGTGTGCAATATGTGGATGAACAAAATTCTTTGTATTACTGTTGAAGCTGCAAATGGCAGCTCCAAACCTCACAAAATATAAAAGTATACAACTTTACTACTGCATTACAAAAGCCAGGGTTGAGGGCAGAATACAAGGGGAGCTCTGGGTCAATCACCACTGTACAGGAATAAGATTCAGGAATTCATAATTGCTGAAAATCCCTGTACAGTACAATACAAGGTGTTACTATAATTTCCATATAGAATCATTATGGCCAATTACAAATTTTTATATTCTGATTTTGTTTTAGAAGTTTTTGGAAGCTAATAATCTCATCTCCCACAAATCCTCATAAGCAGGAGATATGTAATAAGGTGATAAAAATGAAGATATTTACTGTATTGACATAAAGGCCATTTCTGCCTGCATGATAATAATGCAGACCCCATGTGAAATCATGTAAGATAAGAGGGACACCACCTAGAGTTCAGAATCTTTCGTCCCAGCAGTCTTTCTGGAAAAATAAGCAAATACATGATATATTGAAAAAAAGCAAATTAACATTATTTTAATTTAATTTTTCAAGAATAATTTCTGTGAAAAATAATTTATCCTACATTTAATTGTTAACATTTATTTGAAACATGGGATGCATCGTTATCATAAATGATTTTTTTTTCAACAAAACATGCTTGATGTATTTGTCTCATGTTTGATTTTGAACAGGTGTAGTGCACTGGTATTTTTTTCTTATGTGAGAATTGAAAATTTGTTTGAAAATTCTCTAGCAGCAAGATTATTTCCGTTCCATTATTGGGCAATGAATTTCACATTTTCAGTTTTTGCAGTAGTCACTATAAAAATGTGAGATACAGAAATCACACAGGATCCCAGTCTCCAGCCAAACAACACAGTCCTCAAGTATATAAATAGCAGCAGACTTGAAATTGCAAAAATGAGTCGTCTTTTTACGGAATCCTTAAAAAATGATAAATCATATTCACAGTTGGTTGGAAAATCTGAAACAAAATCCTAGCTCTTTTAGAGCACTAACTGATCATTTTAGAAATCCTAACTATCCCAGTTAGAATAATCTTAAACAAAACTAAGGATTCTTCTGAGAAGTTTCACTGCTCAGTGTCCTACTCTCAGCAGTCTAAACAAAACACCTGTCTCCAGGATTCAGCAGCATGGGAATTTACCTGCTAATGACTTACTTTGATTCTGGGTCCTAAATACCTCCCATCCACTAATCTGCCAAAAACGCCATCACAAACAAGTTGAAAACTGAATCAAAATCTAACAAGTTTACCTTTTTCTGCCGAGATGCTGATGCCTTACAATGTGATGTAACCCTGGAGACAGCGACGCTATAATGAGGTCACCAGTAGTCTGAAAAAATGTGCACTGTTGTCACAAAGTGAAACAGAGCCGAACAGAAACTCATGTGGCCACCTTATTGAAGGTTTTCAAGCAACTAGTATTTGTGATTCAAGCATATACATAGAAACACAGAAAAGTTCTAGATGACCAATTCCAAGATTTTATAAAAAAACAATTCTTCCAATATCATGGCTTTCAGAGCTCTTTGCAAACCAGAGGTCCTATTCTGACCTAATCATTAGTGATAACAAGTGAGCAGTTATATTTAAACATCTCAATTCAATATTCAAGCAAAGCCAGAAACTTTGCTTGCGGCTCAGCTGTAATGGCTCCCTACAGTACACTGTTTGCAAAGGAAGCAGGAGAATAACGTGCAATTCCACAGCTGCTAATTATTCTTGTCTTGAGCCAGTAGTCAAAAAATACTGGCTCTCATACTCTGGTATGTATAAAATATACCTGTACATTACCACAAAAGATTCCTGCGCACAGATCTAACATCCTACTATACAGCATGATATGCAAAAGAATAATTTACCTTTTCACGCATCGTACAATTTTATATAAGGATACCAAACCATTGACATGAGAAATACAAACATGAATGAAAATAAAGTTTTGCAGATGCTGCATTAACTTCATCATTTGTGTTTTTCAAGGGAAATGCACCTTTAATACCTTCTACTGCATAGGATTCTGATACCTAAGAAAGTTCTACTCGTGAAGTCATCATTACCACCATGCTATACTTGTACATTGATGTCACAATGTGACATGGGCTTAATTGAAAGACGTGCAGTTACCTTATTGAGTGTCTGCGGTCTTCAGAAACAGAAGATGTCAAGCCATAATGCCCCAACGTGAGTTTTTATGACAAGCTAAAATCAGGAGCAAGAGGGTCAATTTGGCATTTCCATGTAAGAATGGGGGGGGGGCCCTCTTTTTCTCACTAGATAGACATCCGACTACACCAGAAAAAAACGATTTGGCAGTTTGGCTAGTCACGATAATATTTATTATATAGCTTACAAGACCCATCAGCAAACAAATGCTCCCACTAATCAACACATCTATGATACATCAACTGTGATAAAAAAAAAAAAGAAAACATTGTATGCATTTATTAAACAGATCAAATTTTAACTCACAAAATATATTTGAAAGGGAGGACATTCAACATCTCATGTCACTCATACAAGCTTTTGTTACAAAGAGTAAAAGAGATTTGCTATGATATCAAATTTTTTTTTAACCAACCCTGGTACTATTTATTTCAAAGAAATATCTCAAAATGAAGGAAACCAGCGAAAACAGAAAAACATGCATATAAACTAGAAACAACCATGGATTGCCATGGTTAACAGGAACAATCTGTAATAGTAAATAAATCTTTGGTGATTGTGTTTATATAAAACACAAAAAAAAAAACCCATAAGAGCCAAACCTTAAAAATGGCAATCTATCCCGAATAAAAAAAAAAAAAATACTAAATAGCACTAGCTTGTTACATTTTTTATTGTACCCTGGTTATTCAGAGGAATAGTAAGCTAAGACAGGGGTGGGGGGGGGACAAATACCTAATGACATCCACTCTTGGTTTTAGAGTGTCAAATACTTACCTTTTCTCCTGCAACACAGTATCCCTAAACATTCTTCTGAGCTGACTGCAGTATGAAGCAGCTCATCCTATCCATACCTGCGCAAGTAGCAACCAAGCAATGGGTACCAAACCGGATCAGAAAGAAGCACCAATAGGATCTCACTGACAGTCTTCCACCTGGAGAGAAACCTCTCTCTGCTTTGGAAGGCCGTCACACCACTCATGGCAAAACTGGTGTGAAGGAGAAAACGCTGCTCACATAAAACATTTAAAACCTGTGGTTACAGCGTCCCTTTAAATCTTCAAAATCGAATTACTGGTTTATAGGTCTTGAGAAACACTCCATTCTTTTTCACTGTGTTTAAGAATAGGCAGCATGAGTATCTGTCAAATAAATTGGTGATGGTCTAACATCTGTACAAGATTCTGGCAGAGGCACTGCAGAACAGCCAATAAATTAGTAGTAATTCAAGCTAATACTTAGCTGTTCACATTTTCAAATTACGGCTATGAATAGTGAACATGTAACAGACCTGTTCACTTCCGTTAGCAGGTCTAATTAGCCATGGATATAGTATGGATCTGAGGAGATCGTATAAACTGTGCCTCACCTAACAGGCACTGCTGTCAAGGGGTTCAGCGGATGTCTTGCTAGCCAGATTGCCCGCCACAGGCCCTGCCCCCTCAAACTATAATGACCAAAATCAGACACATCACCAAGCACCACCTAAATGACAGAGGAGCCAGCTAAAATAGTCATTCACTCGCTTGCAAATTAAAGCTCTCACTAGTCCACAGGATAGTAAAAGTGCAAAGTCATGCTAAGGTTTTGACTAAAGAGACACTATATGCAATGTGAACAGTCAATATAGTTTGGTCAGTGTCCTGAGCATCCTCAGCCCTATCCTGCCTCTGGAAGGCTCTCAGAAAGTTGATAAAGCCTCCTAGTGCAGGGACTTAGGCTAGCAACAGCTGACCTTCAGGGATCAGGACTCGGAAGAGCTGGCACTGAGAGCCATTGGATTGTTTAGAGGCTCCTTGAAACACCTAGATCCTGCCGTCATTTGACATGCTGCAGCTTGCAGGGGGTCAGCAGCATGTCAGGTCTGTAGGATTTGACAGCCACCACTGCGCTGGAAAGGTTTTGATCGTAAATAAAGTGTTACAATGAGAGGGGATGCAGAGTGGGTAAGAATGAATGTTTAACCATTTTGTTCCCCCCCTTCTCACATTTTAACCCTCAAGTATCCCTTTTAATAAGCGTGGGCACAAAGGGGAGTGGCAAAATATTAATATTTGACAATTATACAATATAAATTCAACATTTAAATTCCTATCAAGTTAAAGTGATCCTGAATACGTAAAGCAAAAAAATGTAGATCTTAAAATATACACCTAATAAAATCGGTTAAGAGCTACTTTTTTGTTTTAGGTGTTACACGGTTTGGGTTTAATCCCGATTTACGTAGGGCCTTTTTCTCCTACACTTTCAGGCCATTTTCGCCCTTTATATCTGATCCTGAATGTGTCAGGCAATCTTAATAGCCGATTATTTTTTCAATTAATCAATTCATCGGATAAAAGAAAATAAAAAAAATACAATTTTCTGTGTACTTAAAAAATAAATATGGAATCGCACAACCAAAAAACAGACAATACACCATACAAAAAAAGTCAACCACTATCGATAAAATGCACTCACAAAGGACATATAAATATGCTCATATCAGTGTCTAACGACACTCAAAGATCCCTCTGGGAAAGCTTAAACTTAATGGAACGCTATGGAAAAACTTACCCGCCCTTTTTTTTTTTCTTACTCTGCATAGTGTAGTGTACGTAACATTCATATGTAAATACGCAAATTGTGTAACTCAAGTAAATTGAGAACACAAAGCTATGCAAGTGCCTGATTAGAATGATGGATTGATGCTGTGTCCATGTCTGCTTTCTCCCCAAACGAACGGTGTAACGAGCACTCTAAAAGGCATGACGACATCAGCATTTACAGCAGGGAGAGTATGGGCAGCACTCCACACAGCCTGTACATTTTGTCCTTTCAATAATTTCATGAACAAACTGAGCGGGAGGGATTGAGTTCGGGCAAGGGACCAGCCTGAGTGTGGGAGGGAGTTTGGGGAAAGGGTTTGAACAAAAAGGAGGGATGGCAGCTCCGGACAGACCAGAGGGAGGCAAGAGGTGGGGTGGTGGCACAGGACTCCAGCTCCAAGTAAGGATAAAACACCGGTGATACAACGCCAACCACCCAGTGGCAGTACTCCAGGGTGTGTGTTATAGTTCTGTTACAATTGTAAACTAAATAAAAAGAAACAGGTTATGTCTGACAAAAACCAAGAACAAAATCACAGGGTAAAAGCAGACAGTACGTCTTCTACAATCAGCATCTGACGTTATTAATGGTTAACTCAATCTAACTATAAACATTGTGTGCTGTACATCAATTTATCAACTGAATTATCGATAATGGAAATAGTGGTCAATGATTCTCATTAACGATTAGTTGTTTCAGCCCTAAATATTACATTGAATTTGCAGTGATAATGAACAACAAAATAATCCGGGTGTCAGAATTTCTTTATACAGTAATCTTTACATAAAGGATAAATGCTATTAACTCAACATTTGAAGAAGAAAAAAAAAAAACATAGAAAACGTAATCTGTTTTCACTTTGATCTTGGCTTGTTAAGCAGGGGGAAAAATAAAAATATATATTTAAGTGTACAGCTTTTACTCTGAGCTGACCGCAGAACCAGAATTTTTTTGAGGAAAAAACAAAAAAAAGAAAAAGAGCAATTGAACAAGTTCAGTTTTAGCTAGGACATCAACATGGCACTCTGCAGAGAAATGTCCTACTGGCCCCATTTTAACAATAAAGTAATCTTGTCCATAAAATTTGTTTAATTTTCTTGGGAAGTTTGCTAGCTGTCCGTACCCTCATCTTCCTCATATTCGTCATCTTCATCATCTGGTTTGTCTACTTCAGAAGTGTCGGAGGACTCATGAAGAATGACATACTCCCTGCTACTGAAACCAAATTTTAGCACATCCTTTTCCTTGAGCTCATAGTACCGCTGTGGTTCGATACGCTGGTTGTTTAGGTAGGTGCCATTGCCCGAGCCGAGGTCAATGATGTATGGTCTTACTCGACGTCCAAGTGTTCCGTTAGCACGAGTGAATGATGTCATTCTGAAAAGGAGGAGGGGGGGTTAATAAAAAGGTAAAAACTACTTTTAAAAAGCTTATAGTAATTACAAATAATACCTTAGTGTATTGTTAAATGTTCTATTGGTTAATTTATACTTTTGTAGCCAATGTTATTCAACAAATCTATTCCTCAACATGCTTTGGTGCAACAAGTGCCTGAACCAGTATACTGTGAAGCTAAACTGCTTCATATTAAAAAGAAATCGTGATGGAGCCTAAGGCCTGAGCCTGAGGTGCACTTACAATAATGCTGCCATAAAGTTGAGGTGTAATACCCATTAGGGGCCCAATTTCAGACGAATTGATAGTGAAATACAGTACATTGCGAAAGCAACGAAATCGCCCACTGAACGATTGATTTGTATATTCACAGAACGCCAAACTGCATTGAAACGACCCGATTTTCGGTGTTTTAATGTTTAAACAGGGGAGTTTAATAGGATTCAATGTAATATCTTTATTATTTTTTTTAAAGACTTTTACAAAATCCCTTTTTTCAAAGACAATTTTGGTTTCCATGAGGCAAGCCAACCTAATGAGTGACTAAGGATCATGGGAGATTTAGTTCCAAAACATCTGGATGGCCAAGGTTGCTGATCGATGTTCTATGTGTGTCATGACGATAAGCGTAAACACATGTAAAAAAGAAAGGGAGCGGGTGAGAAGTGCTATATCAGAACTAATTATATTGTATATGGTGACATGTAGATTCGACAACTGAGTTTGTCCACTGCGCAAATATTTAAAAAAGTTTCCACACCAAATAGTCATTTTACCAATCCTGAATGCTACAATTTAACCTCCCTAGCGGTCTATTTATTTTAAAATTCCCCGTCTAAAAGTGCTCTATTTTTTTTTGCCTCTTCCCCCCCAATGGTATCCCGAGTGGGGGCTCTGGGCTAAATTCCTATGTTGGAAGCAGTAACCCAGAGCAACACTCGGGATGATGCTGGATACATCACCTGTCCCTGCGCTCCCTCAATGTCCCCCGCAGCCTCCTCCAGCGATCGCAACCCTCATACTTCCTGGTTCCATCCTCACGAGAAGGAATCTGGAGCCCCGTTCAATACCTCAGCAGCTGCTGAATTGCTGCAGCGCAGCAATTCAGTTTGCTGCAGCAGTGTGATTGAACGCTTTGGATGCAAAGTTTGAAGTAAAATGGCCGACGATTTCTTAATGAAAGATTCAGATTGTTTTTCGTAGGACTCGGACAACATTTGAGGTATATATGATAAAGAAAAGCAGTCAGCACAATTCCGTTTTGTATGCACACACCACAAATGATAATTTTTATTGAATAAACGTTATGTTTACTTCTGAAACAAAATATAATTGAACGGTAATATATGTCTATG